>CM054376.1:33908264-35196835 GCA_028858755.1 Ara ararauna
GCAGCACATGCTGTGCAGAGCACTGTTGATGGATTTCAATGGTTCACTAAGGCCCCAGTCCTGCAAGCACTTTTGTTCATATTTAACTTCTTTGTGGTATGAGTCATTATATGGGCAAGCAATTATATGCTTTTTGTTAAGCAAAAGTTTTACATAACCAGTTAGCACCTCTGGTTATGTAAAACTCCACAGCTTTTTGGCCCATAGCTGTGAGGCTGTATCTGTGAGACAATTCAGAGTCAACAGCAAGTCAGAGAACTGCTGGATGAGGCACTTGAGATTAATCCAAGTGTGATATAGTTGCTAAGGAGCAGCAAAGAAGCCAGAACCTAAACTATAAAGTAATGTTGTTGGTGAAAACACAGTTGGATTTGTAACAGGAAACAAACTGGGAGCCAAAGTGGACTACACAAAATGGATGTATTGCCGCTCTTTTCTGGAGAGAAACAAGAATTTCCTCCAAGAGAAGCTGGGTATGCTATTGCAAGTCACTGCCTCAAGACAGCACTCCCTGTGCTCAGCCTTGTGACAAAGTGCCTTGGGTCTAGTGTCCCTTGCTGGTACCCCATGAGAGCCTGTACCTTCGTGAACACTTCTCTCACATTTCTGTGTCACACAGCAAATACGCCTTTTGCCTCAACCTACGAAAACTGGGTGCCAGCATGGTCATCTTGTAGCTTCGTGAATGCATGATTGAAAACACACACAAAGTATGCCTGAGTGTCCACAGGACCTCTGAACCAAAGAGTATGTAGTGAGGACATTCTGGTCTATCCCACAGTGCTCTAGATCTGGGCAGGGCAGACACAAACTATTTTACTTCATCACCTGGCCAGAAGTCAAGACAGTTGAAGGTTGGAATGCCTTTAGCACTGTAGCTACCATGTGCTCCTGTTCCCAGGATTAAGTTTTAGAAAGTCAATGAACCATAGCAGCACAGCTCCTATCCATCTTTGTCACTAGTGAGTGACTTTCTAGCCCCAAGTATGTCAGTAGAGTTTCTACTGTTAATTTAAGGATTGAGGATGAAACTTTGAATTGATTTATACAGCCCATGAAAGATTTGAACTTCTAGTGTCTGTAACAAATCTGTACCACAGCAAAGTCAAGAATAAAAATTAGGAGAGGCAGAAAGCAAAGAGGGCTCCAGCTAATACTTAATCTGACTTACTGTAATCTTGTTTCTGGCATTTTCTGTAAAAAGAAGAACCACTTCTGAAGAGGCAATGCCAGAGGAGTTGATGCCTCAGGGTTAGAAATAGTACCAAAGAAAGTTTGGAGGTGTACTGGAAGTGGATTTTTGCAAACTCTAGAAACCTTATGGTACATTCATCGGATTGCTTTATCCTGCATATTCCACAAAGTAGTTAAATATAGAACTAGAGAAATAACTTGCATGGGTACTTTTCTGTTCTGTCTGGGGAGTGAATCCATGTAAAACGTAGTGATGGTGCTCTGCTGTGAAATAATAAGGGTGGTGGGTTTTTTTTCTTAATTGTACAGTGAATAAATTGAAAGAGTGCTAGAGATTGCAATAGGTAGTGGGAAAATATCCAGGAAAAAAGGTAATGCCCCTAAAATATTTATTGTGGAAAAGTGTGAACAATCCTTGTGTTCTCATTGTGTATAGTTGGGAGAGTAAGGCTTAGTCCATTCTTATCTATCTTATCTGTCATTATTATCTAATTCTTCCTGTTTCCTGATTCAAAGTTCTTATTTTTGAATCTGATCCTGATCCCAATGATATAATTTTGCTTCAGTCTGGCCAGGTTTGTGTATTCAATACTAAGAATTGTTTGTCTTGCTCTGAATATGACAACATGTCCTGGATAGCTCTCTTATTAATTCTGCACACTGCAGGTTGAAATGTGTATTCATAAAAATGAAAACAATGCATATAAATTGCCCATAAAACATATTTATTTTAGGTGTTTTATAGATGCTATAGGAAGAACTATGATTACAATGAGTATGTTTATAGGAATGCTAATCTGAAATTAAACTACTTTCTTAAGCTTGTTGTGCATTCTCAGAAATACAGAATTCCAATTCCCCTCTTTAAATTTGGGCCCTGTCCCTGTTACAACTACATCTATATGGTCTGCATAGTCTTCATTTCTATGTACACATTTAGAAAGCAGATGACAGTAGCTGTTAACATTAGCTTTCTTGGTTTGGGGGTGTTTGGTTTGTTTTTTTTGGGGTGGTTGAGTTTGTGGGGTTTTGTAGTTTTGTTTCTTTGGTTGGTTGGGTTTTGATTATTTACATATGGTGATACCCCAGATAGTGTTTCCAGCCCATCATCATCAACCTGGCTGGACTCCACCAGGAAGTGATTGAAGCCAGGCTAGCCTGACACTCAGCTTTTCTGTGGGATTATCTTGTCCTGGTACCATGGGGAAGGTATACCTGAGAATGGCAGACACTTAAAAGTTAAGTAGAAATGGAGTCTCTGTATGAAACAATCACAGCTTCTACTTTTTTTTAAGTGGAAGGGATGTTTTCTATGACTAAGCAATAAATCACTTAATTTATATATAAACAACGATTCCTAGTGGATCTATGTGGTTAGAAATGATTCAGAACTGGTCTTGAGGGTGTTAACTAAAATCCACACAAGTAATTCTCAAGTCATACATGGACTTGCTCGAGAATGATGGTTTGGGGAAAAAAATGCCTACATTGTTATCACGGTTAAGAATGATGGTTTGGGGAAAAAAATGCCTACATTGTTATCATGGTTAAGAATGATGCTCCATATTTGCATGTTTGCATTTAACAATTGCTTTCCATAAGGAAATGTTCTTACTGCCATAGGAGTGAATGAAGTAGTAAATGTACTTGAAAGTATATACTTTTTTAGTCAGCCAATACTAGAAGTACTTCAGTATCCATCAGAGGTCTTACCTTTCTCTCAAACATCATGTTCAGTCTCTCTTTAGATCAAACAAAACCTGGAGCTTATCTTCTCTGTAAATTGAAGCTCAGTTATATGGGTATAACCTCCTGTTCTGTTATTCTGAGTGGCTTTTTTGGACTTGGTACTTAGGAAAACATTTCTGTTCAACTTCTACTGCTAGAATGACAAGCAGTGCATCTGAAGCTTTTATTAGGTCTCTGTACACAGAAAGATGACTTTCTGCACTTAGGAAGATCAGGGAGTTTACTAGACAAGGTTTAGTCCAGCATCCTGCCGTGTTTGTGGCTCAGAGCTGGCACAAACAGAGTTCAGACCCTTACATCTTCAGGAATAATGGGAATAAATTTGGTGTACAGCTGGAACTGACCTTTCAGTTTCACTTCTTCCAAAGGAAGAAGGAAAATCTAACACTTTGAAAAGCAGAGCACTGAAACAAACCAAAATACAAAATGCTAGCATAGAAGCTGCCACTTTTTGTGTTCTCTCCATTGCTTCTTCCTAGCATAAGAAGTAGAGATTTGTGATGGCAGAGGAGATGTTCTTCTGTGGTTTGCCACTTTTCCTGAGTTTTCATTTGTGTCCTGTCTTTTTATCCCCACCATCATTCCTTCACTTCCTTTTCACTTGTGTGGCAAATTACCTCTGCAGGTTTCTGTGCTAAGCAGCCCAACCACCAGTGGGGGAACTGGTGGTATTTACCGCTGCTGAGAGGAGGGGAAGAATGAATATTGTTACCAGAGAGTCAACAAACATGACCTTTTCTCTTCACACCTTTTTGCACTTTAAGAGAAGAATAGCCTTGGATAGTGTAAGAAATGACATCTGGACTCCAGGTGGTGAATTACGACCCACCCACATGGAGAATGCTCTTCTTAGAGCCATGTCTCTTTGAATCTGGAATTGCTGAAGAAAGGTTGTAGTTGGCCCTTGCATATGGCCACAGGAAGCAAGACATTTCATGAAAGAAGATAAGCCGCCTGTGCCCCTGGAGCACTGGCAGACTTCACACTCGGGAAAAACTAAAGGCTGAGTGCGAATTGCAGTGGACTGCCACACTCGATGTGTTATTCTCCTTATTTTCTTAGGAAAGACTTTTTAATGATTGGAAGCATAGGGCTTTTCTTTGCAAGGCTGTTATTTTCAGTGTTCTCTGAAGAAAAATTGATACTGAAGCACAAATGTTTCAAGGGAAACAATATGCTGTGAATAATGTTGACTGGAAATGCTGCTACATATTTGGGGTGAGGTTGTCTGTCATTGGAAGTAATAGAAATACAGCTGCATATTACCCATTGGAGTTTGGTTTATTCTGGAAGCTAATTTTTAAGACACCGAGGGTTATTTATTGGTTGTGTCACAGGAATATTTGGACTATTCTAATTTCAGGCTTCAGCATTTTTACATTTCAAGCCATATAAAGGAGAAGAAAATATATGGTGCATCTACCCCAGTTCAACAGAATGGGCTCTAACCAGTTTCTGTAAATATACTAACTTCTGTGTTGTTTCTAACCATAGCAATACTACGTATATTATTCTAAAACTTAGCAAAAGCAATTTTCATGCTATGTTATTACATTCAGGTCTCAAAGTGCTGCAATGTATCTTTTGATATGTTTCAAAGCCAGTTTATTTCTTACATGGGCAATAGGAAGACTTTGATTTTGAAGTGGGAGACCAAGTCTGACATCCACATTTTTTGCTTTTCCTTCAGGATATGTAAAAGGAGTTCCCAGGGGAAGGTGTGGTGGGTACCCTCACTACAGTATGCATTTCATATGCAAGCAGATAAGTGTGTTTAGATGTATAAAGTGGCATTCCAGTTGAATTTTTTGTTGTGAAGACTGTGGATATGATTTATCTGAACAGCAGCAAGACTTATCTCCCTCCCTCCCTGCCTGCTTCAGTTGGGCAAATGGCTGCCCGGCTTGCAAACCTTCCAATCACCCTGGCTGCAGAGCCTCCACCCCTCAAGCACCAAAAGCGCTCGCACCACCTACAGCTGGCTTTTAAAGCAAATATTTTAATAAAATCACTTTCAGTCATTACTCTTCCGTTCAAGACTGTGAAAATTGGGGATTGGGTAAGAAGAGGAGAAGTTTGCCCAGCAGAAGTTGCTGTGATCAGGTTTGTAATGAAATTTACTGCCTAATGAAGTAATCTGAAAGCAACGTGGTTTATCATAGGAAATTTTGCCTTTAACATGTGCTTTTTGAATAGCAAGAGCTGTGGTATGCAGTATTACATTTAGCTTACATTACAGCATTTTTGTGTCTCTGACAAAGTGCAAATTACAGTGTTAATATATAGAAGATACAATTTTATGTTTTTCTTACCAGTCTGATGGGAAGGTGTTTCTGCTTTGGATGATAAAACTTTTCTCCTGTTCATTAAACTTCTGTTATAGGTGCTGCTTTCCAGCTTTAGGGCTTTAAGTATTATTTAAATACACTACTTCAAATGTTCCAAGGCATTAGGAGTTTTGTGACAGTCTTGGGCACAACGTCAACTTTTAGGACACTTGCCGTAAAACCATGTATTGTCTGTGCATGTGTGTACACACACAAATCATAGACTATACCTAGTTTTGCTTCCTCTCTATATGAATTCTTTTACTTTCATATATTGTTGTACTAGATGTAATCAATGCAGTAGTGTAATTTTTAATAAGGCTAAATGTACTTCAGAGCAAACAAAATTTCTCTTAAATTCTACATATGGAAAACAAAATGTAAACTTTTGATTTTTCAGGAAAATGAGGCTGTATAATATATATAACACATGTATATATTTATATTTTCCCGTTTTCAGTGTTACTGAAGTGTGTTCTCCCTCATCGGTATGCTGTTTAAATGTTAAACCACTGCACCTAAAATTGGTAGTGTATTATAGTATATAGTATTAGCTCAACAAAATAGCTTATAAGTAAACCGTCTTTGTTACTTTTACTTCAGTAATCTTTAAACATACATCTCAATAACAGTGTTAAAACTTTTAGAGGTTTTGTATTGTTTTATAACAGTTGCTTTTCATTTGAGATTTTTATCTTTTTTATTAGAGCTTTTAATGGAAAATTTTGTAGGAAAAGTTGAATGGCAACTGCAGTAAAACTTCGGGTTTTCCCACCTGTAGCTTGGGTTTGATGTGTACTAACTTAAAACACTTATTACATGTAATTATATTGAAATGTTCTTTTAATGGAAGAGTGTGGTAATACATGACATGTTACCTTTTGCTCCAATATCCACCTATTGTTTGCCTTTAGTTTTGGGTAGGAGGTTGCTAGGTTATTTGTACATAGAAAATACTTTGCAAAAATGGTAGATTTTACCTGACTGAAATAGTCAAAGGAGTTTTAAAGATGAATACAAACTTTGCAGAGGGAGACTTTGTCCTTTGGATTGTGTTTGTATTTAGAAAGCTTTTTGACACTGAACTTTTCCTATCGGAAGACAGCTAACAATAGATGACCATTAAATGCTCCTGATCATTCAGCTGAATGGAAGAGTTGGTATGAATTATAAGGCTGGACTCATCTTCTTGGATTAGCATTCAAATGAGCGGTGGTCAAGCAGTAAATTATGTGGTTTACAACTGGCCAGGAAAGACTGAAATAAAGAAGGGTCTGTCAGCAGCTACTGTAGAAAAAAACAAGAGAATAAAGAACAAAGGGGATTGGAGAAGTATCTGTGCTATTAAGGTACTCTGACAAATATTATGAATGTCCACTAGATGTGAGGAAGCTTTTGGGATTCCCCCCCCCCCCCATGTTAGATAGAGCTGTTCAATTCCTTTCCTGCCTGTCCTGCCTCTTTGTTGCTTGGAGTTGAAGGGATAAAAGTGCAAACCGCAATGTGGATGACATTGCAATTCTTTCTAGGAATGGGTTCAAGGAAGGAGGAGACTTGAATATTGGCTGAACACTGGTCAAGTCTAAGGCAGTTGAACTGGGGCTGCACTTTTTCAGAGGACTGTTAGACATATTCAGTGTTATAGAACAATCTGTAGCTAAAGAAAGAAGAGGCTTCAGAAGTGCAGTCACCCAGTACATGTACAGCTAGAGAGCTGCCCCCTCAGCTGCACACAGCAAAAGGAATGTGCGAAGGTCAGTCACAAATGGACTTCACAGGTATATGATTTTAGAAATAACTCACACTGCTGGTGAGTGCAAGGGCATTTTACTTTTTGGTTTCTCATCACCAATTTCCTATTCTTGAACTCTGTATAAGCTCAGGATTCAATCTTGGCTCTGTTTAAACTGCATGAACTCAGGCCAGCCTGACCAATTGTGCTTTTAGGTTCCACGCCTAACGCTATTGTTCAAATGCAGGCAGGTATCCAAGTCTGCTTCAATTAATGTAGGATGGGTGTCTCAGAGATGCCTCAGAAACACTGTGAGTTCTGCCAGCAGCAGAGGATTATGAGAGCTTATATCCTCCTTGATTGGTTACCCAATGTATTACCAAAACCCCATTTCCCAAGCTGTCAGGTGTGCCTCTCCTGGAAAGCTCAGAGAAGAACCAGTGCTCATCAGCAGTGCAGGATGTTCACCAAGGGTCCACGCTGTGCTGGTGGAGTTCAGGGCAGCAGAGGTGAAGTGAAAGCAGAGGCCATAACGGTCTGCTAGGATGAAGCAGGCTTAGACTGCAGCGGGAAAAGGAGGAAGTAAAAAGGAGTAATTAGGGGAATAACTGAGACAAAGTAGGAGAGACCACTTTTTTCTGTGTTCACTTACCCTGCTTCATGTTCCTCTCTGTCTTAAAGTTCAACAGACAAGGAAACCATGAGATCTGGCCAACCATGCGAGGCAGGAATAAGACCCTTTTTAGAGTGTGCGGTTGCACTCAGTGTAAACTTATCTAGGGCAATGCTGCCACCAAAAGGCACACCCAGCTGTTACCTTCTTTGCTTCAGTAAGTTAGTGTTCAAGCATGAAAAGTGCTCAGCCACAGTGTTATGACAACCTATGCCTGTGAGTCAGCACACGTCAGCACTGAGCCAGAGCCCAGGTTGTTCTCTTGCAATAATGGGTAATGCAATAAAGGGTCTGTCTTACAAGGGGCATCTCAGAAAAAGGTTACACTTGTCGGTGATGTCTGAAGACACTTTGCCACTGGTTACCTGTGTCATTTGGTCTTGTGTGGAGGCCAAATATCCTCATAAGCTCATCAGTTCCCACTGCTGCACCTTCTTATCAAGACCCTTCAGTGACATGGTCTAGTGTGAAGGATCCATGCCCATGGCAAGGTGGTTGGAACTAGATGACCTCAAGGTCCTTTCTGACCTGAACTATTCAATGATTCTATGAAGTGATCAGTACCAGCATCTTGGGATGTCTCAGACAAATCGGAAAGAGGGCCACATCTGCAGTATACAACAGTGAACTTGGCACACAGCAGTAGGAAAAACCTGCCATGTTTCTGCAACATCGAAATTGTAAGGGCATAGAGTCCACAAGAGTGTTGCTCCCTGTTGCTATGGGCTACAGCCTCATGAATATATCGATATAACATCCTAAGTGACTACTACAGCTTCAGAAGTGTCATTATGGAAAAAACATAGTGGCTTTGGCAATACTTGTCAAACTACACCCCATGGTAGATGAACCTAGCTTTGGGGGAGTGGAGCACCTCAGCTTTAGGCCCAAGGAAAGGTTGCACTTACTGAAGAGTTCAGGAGCTACAGCAGGGGATTTTACCTGAGCAGTTAAATATTGATTCCCCTCAGAAGAGGCTATGGATATCTTCTGTTTGCCACATGCACATCATCTTAGTTCTGAAGCTGATGTGTGAACTCTCCTTAGCAGATGAAGTATACATGCCATGGGCAGATACTTATCCCTGGGAGTTTGATGGGCTGAAAGGAGTCTAATTGGAGCAGTGCTTTGGAAACGTTGCTCTTGCCTCATAACACTGTCCTGGGACCTATTACAGGAATAGGAAGGAAATGGTTCTGCACAGAGATATCTCTCCCTTTCTTTTTCATACCCAAGGGGATTTTTTTCAAGCAAACTAGTATTAGAGTGGCAGTTCTCTTGCTTCTGACTCTCTTCTAGATCAAACACTGTCAAGTGAGCTATCAATCTTAATGCAAAATCATTGCTGTTAGTGGATTGAACTATAGTGAGTAGAAATGCCCTTTACTGGTCTAGGAGACTGGTAAAGATGGGGGAGGAATTTAACACCAGAATATTTTGCCTAAATGAAGAAGATTCTCAGTTCGCTGGAGGATTCCACTTAACAAATCATGAGTATAGATATTTATGGTATGAGTTGCAAAAACAAACATCAGTTTGGGGAGATGGCAGATGGTATCTTAATTCTTACCAAACTCTTAGTCATTAAAAAAACAATACAAACAAATATATAAAGAAAAACAGAACTTTTACATTAATGTTACTTGTTTGAGATATTATTCGGTACGGGATGTCAGTCTCCTGCCTCCCAAGCAAATGCTTTTGGACCCTCAGCTACCATTTTTATGAGTTGGGAAGCAAGCTGTTCCTAGCAGGCACCCGTATCACAGGCCAGAGAAGTGCTGCTCACCTACCAGCCTCCAGGACCTAGCTGGTCACAAAATCTGACCTTGCGTGCAAAAGCCAATCGCACCCCACACCATGATGTGCACTCAGAATAGTGAAGAACCGCAGTTGGCATGGGATGAGCAGGTTTTGTTAGATGAGAGTTGCACAAGATTTCTTGTAAAGATAATTAGTTCTGGGAAAATTCATTGGTGTGGGAGGGAGTAGAAACGCTTTTAATCTGCTTTTAAGCAGTTTTTACTGAAGCAAATTCTAAAGGCAAAAGCCGTGTATTTGAAGGCAAAAGGAGATTGCATTGGCTCTATCAGAATGCTGTGTTTTAAAGCTTTTGCTGTTTATAGCCTTAGTGTTGGAGTTTTAGGTCTTAAAAATCCTTATTTATGTTGGTGTTGATCCTTATCTTAGAAGTGGTTATTACATGAGATCATAGAAGTCTATTCTGGTTCTGTTTTAGAAATGGTTAAGAAGTTGCCATCGGCAAATAAATAGAAACAATTACTTCTTTTTAAAGCAGTGTAGTGAACCTAAAGATAATGGATATCTTTCCCTAGGGGAATAAGTGCTAAATATAAAATTAGAAAAACTGAATCCCTAATTTGTTTCCTGGGAGAAAAGCATATGCCAGCTTATTTAATGCCACAGAAGAGTGTAAATATATAAATTAGTATGTGTGATTAAAGCTCTTTATGCCAATACATTTTTTCATTATTTTTCACCAGTGTTTACCTTTTTTATGTACTGTAATGATTTGGTTATATTTCAGAGCTCTACATTCACCATGTTGCCCTGTGGACCAGCTTTGTCCTTTGTCCGGTGTCTTGTGCGGAAGAAGAATGTCAGTGGTGAAAGTCTTGAGGACTCCAAGTTGTGCCGATGCTTATCAACAATGGACCTTTTAGCCCTGGGAGTAGGAAGTACCCTTGGTGCTGGTGTTTATGTCCTTACTGGAGAAGTAGCCAAATCTGAATCTGGACCCAGCATCGTTGTTTCTTTCCTCATTGCTGCATTAGCATCTGTGATGGCAGGTCTCTGCTACGCTGAGTTTGGTGCTCGTGTTCCCAAGACTGGTTCTGCATATTTGTATACTTACGTAACTGTCGGGGAACTGTGGGCTTTTATCACTGGTTGGAATCTCATTTTAGCCTATGTTATAGGTAAGCCTAAGAACAAACACAGGTCTCAAGGGCTTCTGAGATGGCAGATGTAAGATACGGTTTTGGGTCTATCTTTCTTTTCTGTCTTTGTACTTAGCTATTATTGCTTTTTACTCCTGCTAAGATGAAATGACCGAAGTAATTTGATTAGGCTATGTCCTCCTGTGCATCATCATTGCAAAAAAGCTTTTTGCAAGATGCTTTTGTAAACAGTGAATCTTCAGCAGAATTAACTCCATACCTTTCATAAAAATAGTGTCTGTTCAGTGATGATGCACAAGAATAAACAGGATTTCATTGCTGTCTTTGGTCAGCAAAAATGATTTCAGTAAAATCAAAAATCATTTTTTTTCCTGAATATACACAGCAAGGATGTTTACAGTGATCCCATCACTATAGTATCTCACTTCAAGAATGCCATGACGTTTAAGTACTAAGTTGCTACTATAGCCTCATGCTAATTAAACAGTGTCCTATCAGTTAATCCCATAAAATACAGTAGACCAAATCTCAATAAAATCAATGCTTATATGGCAGGTATTCAAATAACATTTGATATTTCAGTGCTTTAGCAAAGATGACATTTTTTGATTTAAAAACATTTTCTTCCAGAGGTACGTGTTCCAAGCATCCATTACATTGTGTATAAGCACACCTAGCTGTATATGTATATCTAACTACAGGACTGTTGCCCAAACCACTACAAAATCAATATGCCCGAGTATTGTGTTAAAGTGCAGTTCATGATAGTGGAGTTGTAAAAATAAGGTTGTATTTAGCTTTGGCCACATGCACTCTTTACCATAGGAGAGTATAAATCTTAAATACTAACTAGCAATATACATCTTGGTAGTGACTTTTTTGCTTTATTTCCAGGGTGGGACACTTTCTTTCTTTCTTAAAGTTCTTTCTTAAACTGCTTTCTTACATTACTTTATATTGTTTAACATATGCCATATTGTAAATTGAGAAATAAGTGTCTTCCAGAATGACATCAGATATAAATGATGCAGAAGTAATTTCTGCAATATTTTGGGAATAAATAGGTGCAAAATTTCATATTTTAGTTATAGGATATTCTAATTTAACTATGTAGAAGAATTCTAAAATGTTAAAACTCAGCAAAATAAAATTACTGTTTTAACACAAGCTCTGCTTTTTTAAATGCAAGTAGCAACATGGCTTAGTTTTCTTTCTTTTTCAGTAGAAGTAACTGTATGCCACTGTATGCAAAATCCTAAACATGCATGTATTTTGTGAAGGTACATCCAGTGTAGCAAGAGCCTGGAGTAGCACCTTTGATGAACTTCTTGGAAAGCAGATTAGTCATATCTTCAGAACCTACTTCAAAATTAATTACTCTGGGCTAGCAGAGTATCCTGACTTCTTTGCTGTATTCCTTGTATTACTTTTAGCAGGTAAGACAATATGGCTTCACTTATGGCGGTTGTGATGTCTTACAGACAAAAATGCTAAGTTGTAGTTTGTATTTTACCAGAAATACCTTAATAATGTTTAAGAAGTTCAGATGCACATTTGTTTATTGACCCAATGACTCTGGGAATTAAATGTATATAATCAAATTCTATGTGCACCCTCTTCTCTTGTTGAAGCTGGGACATGAAATAATCACTTGTCAGTATTACACAGTTCTGTGTGGGCTTTACGGCTTTATCACTGGTAAAAGCTTTCAGAGGAACGTTGAGGTTAAGCTCTGTAGTTTAATGATGTTATGTGCTCTCCTTAAATAACATGTAATAACATGTGCATGTAATGTATATTTGTAAGGTTTTGGGGTTTTTTTCCCCAAATTGATAACTTATTAAGCATAAAAAAACCTTTGTCCTTTCTAAGTCTTCAAAAGAATTGTTTAGCCTAGAACTTGTTTGGGCTAAAGGGCAAGCCGAGGTACTGGTATGGCCCAACAGACCACTTTGAAACCTGACAAAATATTTTAGGTCTACTTCACTCAGTTCTGTTTCTTTTTTATCTTTACTCTTGTATTATGTGTTTAAATCACAAAAATTAACGCCAACTATATAACTGTGTGCTTTTTGAGGTATCAGAAAGCTCAAAAATATCTTCTGCATGTTTGCATTTAACAATTGCTTTCCATAAGGAAATGTTCTTACTGCCATAGGAGTGAATGAAGTAGTAAATGTATTCGAAAGTGTATACTTTTTTAGTCAGCCAATACTAGAAGCATTTCAGCATACAGTAGAGGTCTTATCTTTATCTCAAATATTTGTCATGTTCAGTCTCTCTTTAGATCAAACAAAACCTGGAGCTTATCTTCTCTGTAAATTGAAGCTCAGTTATATGGGTATAACCTCCTGTTCTGTTATTCTGAGTGGCTTTTTTGGACTTGGTACTTAGGAAAACATTTCTGTTCAACTTCTACTGCTAGAATGACAAGCAGTGCATCTGAAGCTTTTATTAGGTCTCTGTACACAGAAAGATGACTTTCTGCACTTAGGAAGATCAGGGAGTTTACTAGACAAGGTTTAGTCCAGCATCCTGCCGTGTTTGTGGCTCAGAGCTGGCACAAACAGAGTTCAGACCCTTACATCTTCAGGAATAATGGGAATAAATTTGGTGTACAGCTGGAACTGACCTTTCAGTTTCACTTCTTCCAAAGGAAGAAGGAAAATCTAACACTTTGAAAAGCAGAGCACTGAAACAAACCAAAATACAAAATGCTAGCATAGAAGCTGCCACTTTTTGTGTTCTCTCCATTGCTTCTTCCTAGCATAAGAAGTAGAGATTTGTGATGGCAGAGGAGATGTTCTTCTGTGGTTTGCCACTTTTCCTGAGTTTTCATTTGTGTCCTGTCTTTTTATCCCCACCATCATTCCTTCACTTCCTTTTCACTTGTGTGGCAAATTACCTCTGCAGGTTTCTGACCACCAGTGGGGGAACTGGTGGAATTTACCGCTGCTGAGAGGAGGGGCAGTTGGGGTATGGCTCAAGGCTGATCATGATACAGTGCTTGGATTCTGAGCTGCAGAAAGCTGAGTCATAGCAGCAGCCAATGATGATTTACAGAAAATGTTATGTGCTAAGCACAAGGGAAAGTACACAGAAATCTGGTTTGGGGATTTTTTATTTTTTATTTTTTTTTCCTAGAGAAAGGACTTAAAAAATGTGCGTACTGTGTTTCCTACTGCATTAGACTGATTGAGACATTGCCTTCTTGGGAAAAACTGAGCTAAAGAAATCATATGCCTATTTCCAATAATAATGCTATTGGTGAAGAAAACTTAAACAGCTCGTATGATAAATTCTATGTTATGAAAAGATAGAAAATGTTTCATTAGCAGTCAGAAATTTTATAGACATTATCTTGAGAGGCTTAAAATTTTTAGACTTAATCTCTAAATAATGATGGAAAGCATGCACGGGATACTAGTGGAGTCACTTCGACTGCAAAGAAACTGGAGGCTTTTCCATTGTATTTATTTTTTCCTGATCTGCTCACTGCCTGCTCTTCCATTACACTGTTAGTACAATAACAGTTGTTACAAGCCTAATGACACAGTAGGATCCTGAAGGAATAACTTTCAGATTATTTAAATGCAGTACTCTGCAACCTAAGGCATATGCATTTCGTGTCAGACTTTTCTAGAATCTCTGTGAATCATAGTTTATGAACAAGAGGTATGCATTTCTTTAAAAGGTTTTATTAATGACTAGGAAAAGGACTTATTCTGTGATGGATAAGCCCTGAAAATCTTAGACTGAACAAATTACATTATTAATCTAATAATTTTCTTATTTTATTAATCTAATGAGTAATTGTTCTGTAAGGAATAAATAGGTTCTACCAATCTGTTTTTAGTAAAAATAGAATTTTTGTACCTCTTTTTGCTCCATTTCATAAAAGAGATGAATGGGAATCTCAGAAAAGCCGTAAGTAACAATTGCTCAAAATAGTTTTAAATACTGTTCTGATTTCAGCTGCAGTAGAGTTAATTTTCTTCCTAGTAGCTGGTGCAATGCTGTGTTTTCTCTTTAGCCTGAGAACAATGCTGATAACACACTGATGTTTTAGTTGTTGCTAAGTAGCACTTACCCTGTTCAAGGACTTTTCAGTCTCTCATGCTCTGCCAGTGAGGAGGGGCATGGGAAGCTGGGAGGAAGCAAAGACAGGGCACCTGACCCAAACTAGCCAAAGGAGTATTCTGTACCACAGCACATCATGCTCAGTCCAGTATATAAACTGGGGAGAGTCACACAGAAGAGACCAATTGCTGCTTGGGTTGGGCTGGGTATCAGTCAGCGGATGAGGAATTGTACTGTGCATCACTTGTGTTTGTTGGGTTTTGGTCCTCCCTCTTTTTCTTGTTACTACGCTTTACTTCAGTTACTAAACTGTTCTTATCTCAACCCATGGGTTTTACCTTTTCCTGATTTTCCTCCCTGTCCCACTGGACAGGAGGTGTGTGAGCAGCTGTGTGGTACTTAGTTGTCCGCTGAGGTTAAACCATGACAAATATTTAATACAATTAAAGAAGCTTGTGTTTTGTGGTTTCCAATGCACTTGCCTATTGCACTGCTGTCAGAGTAGTAAATTTGTGCTGCTGCTTTTTAAAAGTATAAAATCTAATGCTGCTTAGTATTAAGTACAGTAATTACATGTCTATCTTCTTTAAAATGCCATTTTATTAGTCTAAGGTACCATTCACATCTATAAAATATTTTTATTTTATAGGTCTTTTATCTTTTGGAGTAAAAGAGTCTGCATGGGTGAATAAAATTTTCACTGCTATTAACATCTTGGTCCTACTCTTCGTTATGATTTCTGGTTTTGTCAAAGGAGATGCTGACAACTGGAAAATAAGTGAAGAATATCTCATAAACCTTACTGCAGTAACAAAGTAATATTTTTAAAAATCAATTTACTTGTTCATATTCCAAGCAATTTTCTGTTAGACTTGCTTTAGAATTATAGAATAGTTAGGGTTGGAAAGGACCTTAAGATCATCCAGTTCCAACCCCCCTGCCATGGGCAGGGACACTTCACACTAAACCATGTCACCCAAGGCTATGTCCAGCCTGGCCTTGAACACTGCCAGGGACGGAGCATTCACAGCTTCCTTGGGCAACAAGGAATAGTGATATTGCAGGTAATAGATCGACTAATAAGTCTGTTGCTGGGAATGATAAAACTTTTTATTCCTTTAAAAATATTTTTCCTATTTTCTTGTTTGTAGTTTCCTTTAAAAATCATCTTACTTCGATACTGTTGTCTATATCTATTTGAGAGGTTACTGGCTTCTTGCCCTTAAAGCATGTAATAACTGTAGTATGTGAGTATGACGAGAATTGCGTGCACCATTAGTGTTTTAATATATTTTTCCACAAACTACGAAGTAAGATCATAGTTACTTGAATCAGGTACTCTTCCATTTACTGTCATTTTTGTCTTACAAACCTTGACATCAAAATGTCTTCTTGTGACATTTTGTAAAGTAGAACTGTTTCTTGACAAGAGCATTTTAACATGTATTTGCAGAGTGGTAGGAGAGGAGAATGAATGTGTTTGACCTACCAATAGTTAAAAAAGTAAGTTATATTTCTGCTGTATTTCTGTTTTTAATAGGAATTGTTCATCCTATGAGAATGTGACAAGTATATATGGGAGCGGTGGCTTTATGCCATATGGTTTCAGTGGGACATTGGCTGGTGCTGCAACCTGTTTTTATGCTTTTGTAGGATTTGACTGCATTGCAACAACTGGTATAGTATTTATGTGTGTCTATATATGTATACTTATTTCTGTTCAAAATAAATTAATTGTTACTTTCTAAGTCTGGGAAGTGTTTAATACACATTTTGTTTTCTGCACATATCTGCTATTCACCTGCTCACTTTTACAATTCTCTGAGATGAGGTATTTCTCCTAAATGCTGACTTGTATATGGCTAATAGAGAATGACTACATTGAACTTACAAATTGTAGGTAAATAACTAGAAATGACAGGCTTTGAATACCCTAGATATACAATGCATTTTATGTCCTTTAGTTTACCTCTACTTTCAATGCTATTTCTGGCAACAAAATACTGAGAGTTGTTCTGTGTCACTGAGGTTATTTTCTACAGGTTTTTAAAACTTCTATTATAAATATGATTCCCATGTTTTAGATCAATGGAAAATTTGTCTCTGATGTTATCTTTTACAGCTGAAGATGGAAATGAGTAAGGCTTTTTGGTGGGGCATTTTTTTTTTCCTTTTTTTCAGGAGAAGAGGTCAAGAATCCTCAGAAAGCCATACCCTTCGGAATTGTGGTGTCCCTGCTTGTCTGCTTCTTGGCCTATTTTGGGGTTTCAGCTGCACTGACACTTATGATGCCATACTACCTACTAGATGAGAATCCTCTGCCAGCTGCTTTTGAATATGTTGGATGGGGTCCTGCAAAATATGTTGTGGCAGCGGGATCGCTCTGTGCTTTGTCTACAAGGTAAAGACGTTGAAATACTAATTTTATTGGGAAAGGCTGATGGATAATATGTGAATATTTAAATACATGTTCATGCATTCATTGTGAAGGCTCAGTTCATTCGGTGTATTACCAATAAGTATTATAAGCATGTTTTAGACTTTTGCAGGTCTTCGTCACAGTAGGTACATTAATTTAAGTTCTTTTTTTGAGCTGTACTGTTTTTGAGCTCTACCTCGTTGGCTTATTATCCAAAAGTGGTTTGGTTTTGGTGGTTTTTTTTTTTTTTTTTTGGTTTTTTTTTTTTATTAAACCATGTCTGTTCAGACATGTGACCTGCAAGTTATCTTTATCAACTGATAAAATAAACCTCTCACTTTATTCTTTCTTGCTGCATACTCCTAATGACTCAGCAGGTTTATGGGCTCTGTGTATTTGCAGGCAAAATTGAAGAGATGATTAACTAGCTCCACTCCTCATCTTCGTTGCCTGTCTCTGTTTTCCTCCAGTAGCCAGTCTGTCTTCTGACATCAACCCTTCCTATGTTATCTGTGTGGGTATTTGAGATGTAGATTATAGCTGTGAAAATATAATATATTCCCCTTTGTAAAAGTATGGATGTAATAACTTAATGTGTTAGTTTGATTTAAAAGATCAGGGAGGGCAGGAGATATATTGGTATGTGTTCATCTATATTACACCCCATATAATGTAACATGGTATAAACCCTTTCATGGAACAGAAAATTGCTTAATACATGAATTTAGGGATAGAAAAATGCTGATGCCAATCCACTACCTGAGGTTATGTAGGTAAGAAGTCATTTACATGAGCTTCAGTGATAAGAATACTGGCTGTCTTTCCACAAAGGAAAATTACATGCTTGTTGAAGCACTAATGCTAACAGCACTCCAAGATAACCCTGTAAGCATTAGCCTGAAGAAGATGAGCCCACTGGCTGTGGACAGTAGTTTAAAAGAAAGGAATATTTTAATGTAAGAGGATATAAGGTGGTGAGACACTGGACCAGGTTGACCAAGGAAGTGGTACACGCTCCATCCCCAGCAGTGTTCAAGGCCAGGCTGGACAGAGCCTTGGGCGACATGGTCTAGTGTGAGGTGTCCCTGCCCATGGCAGGGGGGTTGGAACTGGATGATCTTAAGGTGTTTTCCAACCCAAGCCATTGTATGATTCTATGATAGGAAAAGGAAATAGTTCCAGAAGGACGTTAAAAGAATTGTAGGGCTGATTGAAGAATGTTGTAGTTACGCAGTTCATTCTGGGATTACAGTTACTTTCTGTCTAGTTGTCATTGTCCCCTTCAGTTTGGAGGGGTTTACTGAATTTTTCCTTTATATTGATAAATAGTAAAAGTGATGTACAAGCACACACTAGATTAAAGAAATTAATACTGAAACCCAAAATGAACTGAGATAGTAAAATGCTTTTTCAGAAATCCGAACGTTGGTCTCTCCAGTGTATTCTGAAGAATTATATTGACTCATATGGGGAGGTTAATCTTTCAGTCTGCTGACCAATGTCAGTTTAGAACAAAAAGCATGAAATTGTATTTCATATTCATCAATTTAATGGTATAATTAAGAAAAAAAGTTGGGATTGTTGCTTTTGGTCCATATATTTACCTCTTATTTTATGCTGTGAACTTGCTTCGTCAGGGTAAAGACGTTTGTTAATATTTCCATTATTTATGTGAGTATACTTAAATAGGGGTATGGTAAATACATTTTACAAAGCCACAACTGCAAAAAATTTGGCAGGGGATTTTAACAGTATCATTATTTGAAAAATCAATTGTCACCCTGGTTCAGGAAACATTCTGTCTTGGAAGGGCCATTCATACACCAGAATCAGTTCATGTGCAATGAAACTTCTCTCGTGTGTCTAACCTTAATGGTTGTGGATCATGAGCATTATTGGAGGTACATAGCACCTGTGGTTGTAAAAGCTGTGCCTTCTGTAAGTCATACAGTTGATTCCCTAAAGTAAGAAAGGCAACCATTCACCTGGTTAAAAACTAGTGTGCTTGCACAGAGGTTATACTCACTATGATTTCGCCTTTTGTCCTTTCAGTGTTTCTGATTTTCTTAATTACAATTATTTCACTTGGAGGGAAAGAATCCACCTAATTTAAGAAATATGTTTAAAAGGAGCTTCAAGTTATCACAGTTTGAAAGCTTTCTGTGTCTTGCTAATAACAAATCTAAATTAATTAGCTTTACTTCAAAAAAAAAAAAAGACTCTTTAATGAAGCTTGCTAGAGGTTCTTTAATCAAAAGAAATAACGTGCCCATGGTGCTTACTTTGAATTACTGTTAATCAGCAGCCTCACATGGAAATTCAGAGTGTAAGAGATGCTGCTAATGCTTATTGATTTGCTGCTGCTGACTGACAGACTTTTCCCAGGAATACTAAGGCTTAATTGCGTAGTTAGTGTGACCTGGAACATGATTCTGGTCCACTAATACCCAAGAACTACAGTGATGGCAAGTTATTTTGCTAATCTGGATTCTCTCTGATGAAGCAATTCCACTGCTTAAATTAATAAAAATAAAAAGGGGAGGGGGGTTAATCAACTTTACAGAGAAAAAGACATTTCTGGTTTTGTCTGATCTGTAGTATCTTGGGATACAGGGCTTTCTGATTTTGTCTTGCAATCATAATTTTTATTTCTATACATGTCATTAATTAACATTGTTTATCTTGTCCATGATTCAACTCTGCATGTACTGTGTTTGCCATGTTGCATGTGTTTGCTTTTTACTCAGTCTTCTTGGATCCATTTTCCCACTGCCACGTGTAATCTATGCTATGGCGAAGGATGGGTTGCTTTTCAAATGTCTAGCTCAAATCAATTCCAAAACGAAGACCCCACTAGTTGCTACTCTATCGTCTGGTGCAGTAGCAGGTGAGACTAAGAGTTGATCCTTGTAAAGAAAGGTGCACTGCTAAACAAATGCATATATGGAAATAAACCACTGTTGTGCAGCTTTGATTTGCTTTGGAGTGAATTGGTCAAATCCGATTGTTGTCAGGTGAAGCAGGCTACCAGGAAGACTTTTCTTTACCACAGATTTTGCATTTATTGGTTAATCTCAAGTGCTTTAAAAACCTAGGTTCAAAGTAAACAGCAACCCAAACCCAAGAACAACAGTCAACCAAACAAAAAAACCAAGAGCAGCAACACAGAGCCTAAACCAAGACAATACCTAAACCCATTAACTCTTCCAAGCTTTTTGTGTAGTTGGGTTTACCAGTAAAGCATTGTGCTTTTAATAACCTGTATTTGAACTATACATTTTTCTGTTCTAGTCTTCTCGGCTCTATGTTTCCTTTGCCCCGAATTCTGTTTGCCATGGCACGCGATGGTTTACTCTTTAGTTTTCTTGCCAAACTGAGTAAGAGGCAGGCACCAGTTTATGCCACCTTGACAGCAGGGGTCATCTCTGGTAAGCTCTCAAAGCCCGTGTTACTTAAAACTGAGATTTAAACACTCTATGCACGTGCATGGTACTTGATATTTTTGAAAAGGGCTGCTTGTTAACTTCCCTTGCATGTACAATGGGAATAAAATTACTGAGTAATCAAAGGGTGTAGGAACTCCAAATGATGCCAATCATGGTGGTGGTGATGTCCTTAATGTCACAGAATTCACAGTGATTTTTTTAATGTATTTTTTTTCAATAGTGGCCCCTTGTATGGTGAATAAAATGGCTACTTAATCTGGGTCCCTTAGGCTGGTGCTCTTCTCACAGGGTTTCCTTGTCTGATGTACACCTATATCTTTATCACATGTATAAGGGGGGGGGAATAAATCATGTTTTTTATTATAAGGCATGAGAAAAAAATCTACATTTGCAGCCAGATGAACTTTTGTGTAAAATGCAAAGGTTTTTTTCATTTTCTGCTAAAGACAATGATTCTGGTTTTGTATAGGCTTACCAAATTGTGGTTGAGGGATATGTGTGTGTGTTGGGGGTTATATGAGTATCACATACATGCACACTTACTTTACCAAAACAGCATTTTGGGAGCTGTTGCCAACGCCTAATGTTTCACAAAGAGAAATTCTTAACATGAAAGTGTTTCAGTTTTGTCCACATTTCTTGCAAAGTTACATGTAACTGTGTCCAAATTTCATTGTCATTTCAGTGAGATGTCTAATGACACAGGAAAACTGGAACCTGTAGATGTAATTCAAATATGAAATACGTGCTTTATGCAATTTAGCAACTCTGGCTAAAATTGATATAAAATAAGAGATTCAGAAATGAAAATCAAATAATTATAGTCAGGGTCATCCTCAGATGCCACAAGACTGGCACTGCTCATGCTGTGTACTTGACAATAATGTGGGAAGGCACAGGCATTGTCTGGGTAGTGCCCACATGAGGCATTATTACCGGTGCCTTTTGGTCAGAGTGCAAATAAATTGCTTAGGATTAATTTTATTGTTTTGACTTTGGTATTTGAATTAATAACATTGAGATATTCCATGCAGTTATGTGAGATTAAATTAACGTCTTTATCTGAAATCACAGAAATGATGGGGAGATAGAAAACCGTATTGCCCACCTGGTAAGATGATTGATGTAGTTACACAGCCCTGACTATAACTGTGTTATAGCCATCACCTGCACTGCTTTTTGACAGTTTGGAGAATTTGGTGTGCCAACAATTTGCCTGAAGACAGCATTATCTACTGCTGGAAAAGCAGTAATATCTTCTTCTATTTTTAAAAAGATGCATATTTGTTAACTTGTGGTCATAAATAGTTTTGACAGAATAGTTACTGATCTATGCAACAGCTTTTATTATCTGTCTTTTCATTCGTAGCAGGGGAAGTTTCATAGCTTTAAGAAATGTTAAGATTAGATGTTTGGCCCCTTAATTAAAGTTATCAGGCAAAGACTACAGCTGAGGCAATTGTCATGTGTTATTATTGTGACTTACCTTTTCACAGGTGGCAATCATGATTGCAAAACTCTGCACATAGCAAAATGTTTTTCTGTCAGTCCAAGGTTTCACCATAAATTAATCTACCATTGTTTCTTGCTTACAGATTTATTAACAAGCACATAAGTATTATGTAAAGTATTTCTGAATATAGAAAAATCTGTATGCATATTCATGCAGTGTGTAAAGACTGTTTAATAGTTTCTTTTGATGTTGAGGTTACTGAAGAATCAAAAGATTAAGTATTTTTAGATTCTTTCAGCATGTCAATAATGTTAAAGAATACAAATATTTTAAGAGGTTCTTTGACTGCATGTATTCCAATTCAGTTAGTGTTAGCATTTCATTTAGGGATGGCTTGTGCCAGTTTCTCTATGAGCTATGTGCATCTGTGTGCAAACAGCATTGACAAAAAAGACATTCCATAATATCCAAAAGACACAGGTGTTAACTTTTATAAGAGTGCTATAATTACACTTGGTATCATGGAAGTCTCTGCCTCTGGTTTCAGTGACTTAATATTAATTCCTGTGAAAACTTGCTGGCCTTTCCTGAAGGCCACTTAACTTTTTTTTTAGTAAGTTATATTTAAAAAAAAATTAATAACCCCTACAAAACTATTTTATTTGAGATAACTCCGAAAAGTCCTCTTTACATAGAGCTCACTCTCACCTCAGCAGAAATTTTACACACTGGTCACTTACTGGATCAGATCATTTTTCCCTAGTTTTGTAGTGGGATCCATCTTCTCAGCTTTGGTGAGATGCTGTTGCAGGATCTGAACCTTATTCTATGGAAATGTATTTTTAATGTGGCCACAATTCAAGAAGCGGTGTATGCAAATACTTATGTCCAAGTAAGTCCAATACCAAGTGCCTGATTATGCAGCATGACTGTAGGGCTCATCAGGGTGTATCTATATGAATGAGATTCCCAGCTGTAGGGAATTAGCTTTGGGAATGTTGGCGATGACTTCAAAAATGTGTTTTTAAGGAGTACCATGATTTCACTCATATTGCTGCTAGTAAAACAACGTAAAGTTACACAGCAGCTAGGTTTTAAAATCTTGGCTCTCAATATGTCTTAATATTAAATCTTAGCACTTTTGGTTGGACTCAATGATCTGAAAGATCTTTTCCAACCTAAATCATTCTATGATTCTATGTCAGCCTCATATAAATTTAGCATTTTCCTTTCTCTTCTTTTTTTAGCTATAATGGCATTTCTGTTTGACCTAAAGGCTTTAGTGGACATGATGTCTATTGGTACACTTCTTGCTTATTCACTTGTGGCAACCTGTGTCCTTATTCTTAGGTGAGTCAAAAACCTCCTCTTGTATTCTACTGTGTTTTATTTTGTGTTGGTCAGTATATACACAGAAGTGACATTTACAAAGTGTGTTTTTTGCTAGATAGCTCAATGGTTAAAAATTAGCTATGTGTATAAACAATCACTAAGAAGCAGCTTGAATTCAGTTCAAATTCATTGTTGCAATAATTTGCACTTTAAAAAAAGGCTATGTTATTCCATAGTGAATTATTTAACATGTATTTTTAAAAATACACTTACATTTTAACAAGGCAGATGTAAAATTTCAGTTTATGCCAGTTATCAGGCCTCTTACTGTATAGGAAGCAAGTAAGAAAGGTGCCCCCTCCCCTTCCCTGCCATTGACCACCAGACTCTGTCCCCTATCATATATCTGACTCCTTGGTGCATTTATGTAGCTTAAAAAAATGTACCAAAAATGCCCAAGCCCCAGCAAAAATTGAGTTGCTATGGTTTGTTTATACATAATAGTGACTAGCAATATATGCTGCTGCAGTGCACTTCTAAATTGGGAAATTCTAAACCTCTACTGCCACTAATTTAGTATTTAAATACACTCCTAGAGTCATATTGCTTCAAATCCCAAAGTAAGCTTAATTTTTTTCTATGTTCTTTGCTTTATGCATAGGTACCAACCCAGTTTAAGCTATGAGCAACCAAAATATTCCCCAGAAAAAGCAGCTTTGGCTGCATCTGAAAGGGAATCTGCAGTAAGTGAATCACAGATAAATATGATACAAGAGAAACACTTCAGTCTTCAGGCGCTGATTAATCCATCCAGTTTACCTACTGAGCAAACTGCAACTACAGTTTGCTTTTTAGTGGGTCTGTTAGGTAAGTATTCAGCTGTTCAAACTCATGTAATACGTTAACATAAATAATGGAATTTTGCTAAAGGCAAAATTAAAAATCCAGTGATAACATGCCTTCTTTCAGTCATAATTAATATGTCATTCTGCAGAATGCTTCTGTACTTCTTGATGGATCTAATCTGTAGTGTGGTATATTTTCCTTTAATTAAACATTTTCACAATAACATTTCATACTGAAGACCTGCTATCATTCTTCTTAAAGCTACCTTCCTCATCAATGCAAAGATAAAGTGACCTTTTTCCTATTTCCATCATTTTGTCTTCACACAGCTTGCTTGGTTTGTGGTTTGAGTGTCCTCACTACATACATGAATCATTCCATTGCTAACTTGGAGCTCTGGAGTATTGGCCTTCTTGCGGGGTTCATGACATCCTTCATAGTTACCATTCTTCTCATCCAAAGGCAGCCTCAGAACCAGCACAAAGTGGCCTTTATGGTGAATAACATTCTCTATGTCATTCTCTAATGAGAGGTTTAGATGTATTCTAACAAGTGGGAGAGGGGCACTGCCACTATTTCAGGTTTTTGCTGAAAGTAAGGGTAGTGGATGGTCATGGTTGAATGCCTGTGCAGCCCAGGCCAGACCTTTGCAGGACTAGAGAAAGGGTTTTATTGCCCACAGATGGAATGTATGACATGTGTAGGCGCATGGCTGCAGAAAATGGCTGTACCGCTGATGTTGGTGTGAACAGCTGCTATTACAACAAGGAGGCCTGACAGCACTGATCATCTAGATATTCCTTTAGGTACATCCTCAAAAGTGCGCATTGTTGAGACCCAAGCAATTTTAGACGTCAATTTAAGCATTTAGAAACTGGAAAACAATTCAGAAACTGATCAGTATACAATCACTTGTCTGTGTTGTGGGCAATACCATAGACCACAGTACATTTCATATACCCTCCAGAGTATAATCCTTTCATTTTCAGCTTTCATTTACATTCTAAGATTGGAAATGATAAAGTACAGTGATCAAGGTCAAGGACTCCAGTGGAGCTGGGAGGCATTTCAGAAAGAAGGGATATATTAAAAATATATAATATTTTTCAGTTGTAGAAACAGGAATTCATTAGTATATGTTCAGCACAAACTGGAAAGCTTTTCTACACAGCCTTAGAGAATATATGTTGAACATAGTGTATTTCAAGAGTTTAAGATATGTAGAAACTGGTCATTAAACCTAGTGAAGAAGAAAATTTTACTATATTCCAATAAAAAATCCACCTCAATTCTTTTTTACTGATTAGATGTGTCACTCTAGTTTGTGTTGTGTAACTGAAGTGTGACATGCCAGAAACTGTATTTAATACAT
This sequence comes from Ara ararauna, assembly GCA_028858755.1. Taxonomy (NCBI): domain Eukaryota; kingdom Metazoa; phylum Chordata; class Aves; order Psittaciformes; family Psittacidae; genus Ara; species Ara ararauna. The sequence continues at coordinate 33,933,809 of CM054376.1, forward strand.
ATGTGCTAAATATTTCCTTTTAGGTTCCACTAGTGCCATTTTTGCCATCATTAAGTATCCTGGTAAATATTTACTTGATGGTACAATTAAGTGGAGACACTTGGATCAGATTTAGCTTATGGATGGCACTTGGTAGGTACTTCTGTTCATTTCAGTCCGTTTTCGTATTAAAACATTGATCCTATCTTAGAACATTTGATTCTGTTCCTTTAAATACTTGGAAAGAATTCTGTTTTAATAAGAGTCAGCTGGTATTTCTCATCAAAAATAGAGCATGCTTCAGAAGTAGTATTTATATGCAGTCAAAAAAGCAAGTACAGTTTTGAGGTAACAGAAAGAATCGAAGTTATAGGACTAATTCAATAAGCCACATTTTTTCTCTTAATAGAGCTAAAATGGTGCAGAAACTTGTTACAAATAGGTATACTGGTATACCAGTCATTCTCCTTTAAGATGTGGAAAATTGTATTAATTGAATCTAGTTATAAATTAGAGACAGTAGTTTCCATGACCTACTAGAGTAGTTACACATAGACGATGCACTGGAATTTCCATAGAAACAGGAAAGACCTGAAGCATGAGCTCTGATTCCGATACCTGAAGAAACTTGCTTTGGAAAATATATTCAGCCAGAGAAAGTAATAACTAGCTATTTTTTAATGCACTACTTGCCTGAAAACACTATGGTTTTTTTTTTTGTTTTCCTTTTGGAAGGCTTCCTCATTTACTTTGCTTATGGTATCAGACACAGTCTTGAAGGTCATCGTAGCAATGGAGATGATGAATCTTGTTCAGAAAATAGTGGGTTGCAAGAAAAGAACCCTGTGGAAGAAGTGGATGAACCTGAAAATGCAAATGAAAGTGATCAGTTTCTTGCACATGAAAGGACAAGTGAATGTTAATCTATGCCAGCATGCAAGTCTTTTAAACTTCTAATTGACATTTTACTTGTGGACTGACATTTCAAAAGCTTTCTGCCAGTGTTGTGCCTCTTGAAAGTGTCTTCTACAAGGCCTGTCTGATATTTTGGACAAGCTGCTAATCCATCTTCAACATTTCAAAGCTGACAGCATGGTGATTAATATTTACACTAAAAAAAAAAAAACAAAGAAACCCAAAAGAAATACCCTTTGGCAAGCAAAATTTTGGATGTATTGTTTGAACTGTCATCCAAAATCACTGGCAATCATAAAATATGAAGAATTTTAGAGCTGTCTTCAAGAAGTTCTGAATATTTGACGCTGCATTGTGAACAGAAGTGTCTTTCGTGCCTTCTCCTTATCTCTGTTACGTGTTTTGGTTGCAATCTGATAGCTCTCTTCTTTCTACAGAAGTAATGCTCATGGGAGAGGAATTCCAGACAAGCCTGGAAAGTATCTGCAAAATGAATGGTAATTGTACAGATCTGATAGTTTGCAAAAAGTATAAGATCCTATATATATGTAAAAAGAATTAATTGCTTATCTTTACTAATCAGTAGTCATAGAGAACTCAAATGATAAAGGTACTTCAAAGGCTTTGAGCCTCTCTAAATAGTATTCCAGATTTCTCCTCATATGAATTCCTTTCCTTTCAGATATGCTGTATGTATAAAATAATACTCCCAAGAGGAGGTATGGGTTGGGGTTTTTTTCTGCAAAAGAATCTGGGAAATAACGTGTTGGGCACAGTGTTGACAGTGACATTGGTATGTGATTTAGCAAGTATTGTGGTTTTGATTTCTGAAGGGACAGGATTTTATCTCAGACTACATGATTTGGTACTGACATACAACAGTCAAGTTTTCTTCCTTACTACTCATTTATTCCTGTATATTCTGTTCTCCTTTATCATGTGCTAGAGCTGATATTTCTCAGATAAGTTGTTACACATTGCTTCTCCTCAAGAAAAGTTAATGTACAAAATCCCAGCCTTCCTTTCAGATGGAAGGGAGGTTAAGGAAACAGAGGACCAGGCTTTGGAAAAAATCCTTGTCAAAACAGTATTTCGGTGCTTTGTGAAGCCTTAAGCACATGTTAGCACAGCAGTTTTTTGTGAGCCAAGCCTACATCCACAGATTCATTCATGCGGGTTGAATATCCAAATGCTAATTTATGTAAAGAACCAAATTACTGCAGCTGGGCGAAAAATTATTTTAAAGCTGGTGAAAATGAAACTGTTCTTTCAACATAAGTCATGTTACCTATCAAAGGCACACTTTTTCTCAGCCAGTAGGAGTCTTAAGTCCAGTGAAGGATTCCACAATATGATGTTATTTTGCAAGAATGTATTTATAAAAATTACTTCCTGAAGTATAGCCTGTCTTGGACTTTCTCATGGAGAGTTGCTATCTGTTGCCAGTACTCATCATTGGTATTAATATTCATTGTTAGCAATAAAAACTTTAGATGCCATGAGAGCTATTGTGGCTGACAGTGAAAAGTACTTTTTTATAATAGCTGGAATTTCACCAAAAAAAAAAAAAAAAAAAAAGTAGTTAAGCTGCTTCTTTCTCCTGTTCTTTTTCACAGCAGTAGATTAACACTTTTTAATATTAGAACAACTTCTGTTATTGTAAAACAGTAGTGTGCCTAAACGCTGAATGGCAGAAGACTTCTTGACAGAAAACCCTGCAGACAGAAAACCAGGTGGGGTACCCGGGCTGGTATCCCACCTTGGAGCCAGGTCTGAGGTTTTCAGCCCGATGCCTTCCTTCTCAGCTTGTACTGGGAGAGGAGGGTCGTGCAGTGCTGACAGCAGCCAGTGGATAGATATGTGCTGTTGCACCAGTGGCCTCTACTGGCTACACAGCATTACGAGTAGCAATCAGAAAAATTTAATAGGCATTGTAACTGAGTTTCCAGCGTATGCATCCTATAACTTGTTATTGGTGGTCCCCAAAAAATGGAAGGGGCACAGTGGATGAGGAAAAACTGTAGGGTAGGTGACAATGGGATATTGCTTTCTAATATCCATCTAACATCCAGAGTTGATCATAAGTTACAGCCACTTCTTTTGATGACTGATTCACTTTACAAATGCCATTAAAAAAAGACTCAAATCTCACATTTGTCTAATACAAATAGATGATATACTAAGTAAATATTCGGTTAATAGGAAAGGACAGAGATTCTCAGGGCAGTTTGTAGAGCTATTGATAACTTTCAATACCTCTATTCAGTAACTGAAAGAGCGATGTCAGTTGGATCTGTTGCTGTAGTTTTAATTGTACTTCTCAACTGGGGCCCTTTTTTATGCCAAAAATTACAAAAGAACTGTATGTTTTCATTTGAAATAGTAGAAATGTAAGGCTTTCCAGGCTCTTGAAAGAAACACAATGTAGTAATTCTTAGATACGTCAAAACAAAGGTTTTGTTTATAAGTAACCAGAAAATTAATTAAATGAATGTATGTTCTGTTGGTTTTAATCCAATAAGTATCTGAAATAGAGAAGCTGATGCTTTTCCTCATCAGCTACAACTCTGTTGAGGATGGCCTCTTCAGTTGTTATACTTTCGGAGGACCTTCTTAACCTGTCTTGCCCAGTACTCTCAAATCCTCAGCTGTAAAAAAAAAATGTCGTTGCTGTGGAAGTGAGTGCTCAGGTAAATCTTTTTCATGATGTCTTTACAAACCTACAGTGGAACACAGCTCTTTTAAAATCCCTTACGCATCTCAGCGTGTGGGAAGCAAAGACTTGCTTTTTCCTATGGTTGCTGATGCTGCAGAGCAGGCGAGACAGACTCTCAAGATGCAAACTGCTGCTGTTCTGTGATGTGCAAGTAAGACCCCATTCATACGCAAGCCCAACATACAGAATATATGTTTGCATGCCTGTCTATATGTTCGCATCTGTCTGATATTATCCCATAGTTATTTTGATGTACTGGTTAAAATAATTTCTATACTGCACTGGAATTTTCCTTTGAAGGGATTCTGTTAATATAATAAACTTCTGACTATTAGCTAAGACTTCTGGAGATAATTACAGAAAATATGTTTTCTAGCTTATTTACCTAATGAATGTGTCAGCACTTTGTATATTGACAGTTTTCCCTTTCATCTGTATGAATATTTCTCCCCCCTGCTTAGAGAAATTAATTGTATGAAAATAAAAGAAGGTGCCTGTACAAATGTTGTTAAGGGAGATGGGAGCAGCTGCAGCACAGGAACTATCCACTTAACTAATGAGATATAAAAGGAAATCATGGGGTATTTTCAGATGCTTCAACTGTGCACAGCTTATTTATATCTGTGTATAGTTAAAGTCATTATTAGGCAGTGGCTGAGTAAGAACACAACAAGCCAGAAATCAGATATTTATGCTAATTTTGGACTGTATTTGTATGTGCAGTCTTGAAATTCCAGATGCTTTAGTGGGACTTTGCAGGAGCAAAGGAGATGGCATGGTAGTCCTTACACGGGAGCTATGTATGAAACAAATCCTGATTTTGTTCTTGCATTTACTGTCTGTCTATATTTTCAGAGAGAGCAGCTGAAAGCATGAGTTCAGTGGAATTAAATGATTGTTATTTTTTAACATGGTTGTTGATATTGTAAATTGTTCTGTACAGATAATAATGGTATGTATTAATTCAAAATATCTATTATTGGCGGTAGCTTATTGGAGTCTTGTTTCTTCGTAGAAAAAATCCTCCAAAAACATTATTTGCATTGGTACATTCTGGATGTGCCTTTAGATAGAGGAATTATTCTTATCCAGTTGGATTTAAGAAAGTAAGCCAAAGCATATTTAAGGGAGAATAAATCAATCTTTTTTGTTCTGAGGGATAAGAATTATAAAGCATTTCTGTATAGTTCATGTTAACTGAAGCTATCTTCTTGTGGTATTCCAGTCCAAATCCTGCCATAGGAAATTTTATAAGGTATCTTAGATTTCATTGTCTTTTATCCTGGATAAAACCGTTTTGTTAATAGTATGTTTTTTCCTGCACAATGAATGCTGGTTAGATTCCTGAGATCTGTGTATTATGTTTATGTCGCAATGTGTTAAAGCCCTTTATATTACCTGCTGTTAGAGTGCTATCAGTAATAAATGTCAATAGTAGTGATATAGAGTAACTTATGTACTTCCTTATGAATTTAACTATGCCACCCAGAAACTTAAAATGATATAATGAATTTAAAATCAAAACATAGTAAAGTTTAAATATATATTCTATATTTTATTAGATCATAAATGTACAAATCTACTACCTTCCCCCTAAAATTAATGCAAATATTTATATATCTATTTAAGAAATGAAAGGCATACTGTTTTCAAGGAGGTTTTAATAAGTGCCAATATCAAATGTGCCATAAGCATCCTGAGATACCGAAAGCAGAACAACCTGGGTGAAATCCGTGACAGTGCAAGAAATCTGTGTGGGACTGTGCAATTGTTTTAATCAGGTGTAATGCCTTTGATATGGAGGTGCGTTTTGTACAGTAGGAATTTAATTCACATGACAGCTGGCACATGTTACTTGATTACAGAGAAAAATTAAAAGCACCTTTTTATGCTCTCAGGCCCTAATTCTTTATAGGCTTGCCAGGAAGTCTGTACCAATTGCAGTGTGCTCATTTAAAGCACTGAGATTACTCAGTGTTAGACAAATACAATAGAGCAGGTGGATTTTCATATAATCTAGGATACTTGTATTTTGTTTTTAATTACCTGTGCCTTTAGTATTTCTTTCTGGTATGTGTTTTAAGAACCTCTGCATTTTTAGTAGTTGGACCTTTAAAAGCTAAATATAATGCCTTTACCATCTCCTGATCAGTTTTCCATTCGAGTTTTAGAAATTTTGAAAACATTAGCTAAGTTGAAGGTTTCTGTGCATAGACATGCATTACAAAGAACTATGTGTATAAATATCTTTATTTTTATTGTCATTTGGACAAGTTCTTTTTGTATGTTTTCATTGAGCCTGGTGCCAAGTAAACTCCAGCTTCACCAAGTTTAGTTGGAGTCAGGACAATGGATAAAAGGATTTGAATGGTCAGGAGGGATTTTTTTCTTTTGTGTTACCAGAAAGGAAAGCATGAAATGTGTTACATATCTTTAAGAGTAGTTATGTTTTAAAGAACGGTAGTGCTCATATCCATTTTAGCTTTTCTCTTTGTTCATATGTACATTGTAGTGATTATTTCTGTATTATATGCTGCTGAGCATATAAAATGTAGATAGAATGATTATGATGCAACTTAAGGTACAAATTCATATTTCATTGAAGTGCTCTACCAAAATGAAGAGTCTTGAATTTTTATGAATGTAAAAATGCTTATATTTAAGAATATGGTGCTTGTTTTTTCACTTTTACAATGCAGTTGTAATCACTGATATTTTTAGTTACCTTTCTTCCAAATTCTGATGGAAATTACATTGCTCTTCATTTACTGTAAAATGTGCTTCATGGGACAATGATTGTGCGTTTGTTCCATATTTTTTAAATAAAGCTGAATATTACTTCATACTGTAACCTAACTCTCTAACTATAACCCCTGTTACCACTGTAGTTTTAGTAAACACTAAGATTATCATTAGTATGTCAGATATCTAATGCCATGACATCATACAAACCATAACTCATTTAAAATAAAACACATTGATAACTTGTCTGATCTTACAGAGGGGAAAAAACCAACCACGTTTCATGTTTAAATCTTATTCTTGCAGTAGTCTGCAGATGGGGATAGTAGCAGCATTTGTTTCATACTTCCAAGACCTCAGGAAGTCACTGAAATAGAGAATAACACCCTTTGATTTGGGCATTGTGTCTTATGGTGCCAAACCGGAGCTGATGACAGGTTTGATTTCCAGAGGGAGTGAAGAGTCCTCAGCGTTCATGGTGCTCAACTTTCTGAAGCACCAAGCCTTGCCCTGGCAGCATCCAGCCTCAGAGTTGGATGGATGAAAAACCCTATTGTCTGTTTTTTTCTCTTTTTTTGGGGAAGGGAGGGAAAGAAAAAGAAAATAACTCCCTCAACTTTGAATAGTAGTGTGGTTATATTGGGAGAATAAAAGCATGAACTAGAACTAGATGATCTCAAGGTCCTTTCCCACCCTAACTATTCTGTGATTCTCTGAGTATACTACACTTCTTCTATCTAATTCTTTACAAAGATTTCAAATGATTAATGATTGTACACACAGATTTACCAAGACTGACCTTGAAAATCTTGGTCCTATGAAGAATTAGTAATATGGCCACTGATTTAAATGAAAATTAGTCATTCTGCAAGTATCACATTTAAAGCACTGGGCTGAAAAGATATATTTAATATATCAGTTGACTCATGTGGAAAGCTAGGGTCATTACAAGAAGGTTTACATTAGTTCCTGTGATGTGACTATAAATGAAAATGTAACTATTTTTTTTATGCACACCCATTTAAAACTAGGAAACTTAAAATTCATAAAAATCACTTTATTTCTTCATTATACACATAGAATCATAGAATAGTCAGGGTCTATACAGGGAAAAGGTTGCCAACTTAAATATGTCTTAAAATTAATGCAGTCTGAGTGTTATCAAAGTGCTATTACTGTGTTTTCCAAAAGTTACTAATATTTGGAGCTCAGCCATTATTAGGTCATTGACCTACCAGGTGTATGAAAGGAAAAGGGAAATTTGACCTAGGAAGGCACGTAAGAATTTTAACTAGCAGTTTTGCAGATGACAGACAAAACCCCCCTCTTTTCAGAATATAAAACTTGGTGCTATTCTAACAGTTTAAACTGAGAAAGACTTTTAAAATACCTTGTAGCAACAAAAATATCGTTTTGCTTAATGTGTTACAGGTAACTGATGACATGTTCGGGTTACACTGATGTGTACTCAGGTCACTGCATAAAGCCCCTGAGAATTGTAATAGAACTGTAGAATGAAAAAGAGACCATGAAATTTCATCATTTTACTCCACACCTGGGCCCTGCTGGCCCTTTTACTGCTAACCAGGTACCCCAGGGTGAAGTCTTGGAGCAGGCTCAGTCAAGCAGGTCTGGAACTCCACATGTGTATGTACTTAAGAGGGTAAGGGAGCATTATGTATATACCTTCTATAAATTCTTTTTTTATTATGGATGCAGCTAAAGCCCAGATTTCCTTTTAAGATCTGCTCTTAAATGCTCTGCTCTTCTTACATCTACTCTGGCCCTGGAACTGTGGCCAGTGGCACCGTTCTCCATGTACATCAGCTGCACCAAACTGTGGTCCTGTCTACTATGGGATGTGCCTGTGACTTGTGTCAGCCATTATTTTTCCTCCTCTCAGTCCAGTGTCTTCATCCTGCCCTGCATCTACCTTTGAGGTCTCTCCAGTCACATTTTCCCAGCCCTTCTCCAAGGAAACCCTCAGATTTCAATAAACAACTTTTGAGAGTTCAGTGCGGGTCTAAACACACTCCCAGCAACTGTCAAATTTGCCATGTTCATCTCTTAGCAATGAAGACTCTCTCATTGACTATGGAGCCCTAAATAGCAATGCATAGACACTTCCTCTGGTTTTCCATTTTTCCTGAAGAAAGCATCTGGGGATCTCTTTGCTGTGGCGCTGGAATGAGTGCTATAGTTTGTACTTTTGCTGTCTTAGGCCAGCACTGACATGTGCCTGCTGTCCACCCATAGTATCACCAAATGCCATATAACCTATCACTCTACTCCCCTCTGCAGATCCAGCTACAGGCCCAAAGACAAACAGCTTCCACCTGTGCAAGGGTACCTATAGCAAACAGCTGCCACCGATGAGCTAATTCCAGCACTAAACCCTCACAGCTGGCCCTGGGGTCATGATTGTGAGGGAGGCAGCCCTGTGTGAGCGCGCTCGGCCAGATGGTGGGCGGTCTGTGTCACTGCTCTCAGCTGCCTGCTCAGGAGGTGCGGCAGAGGTGGAGCTGCAGACGGAGGACGCTGACACAAGGAGCCCCGGAGTGACCGGTGAAACGGGGCAGCAGGTGCCCCGACCGGCGCGACCCGCGAGGAGCCGGGCCCGCTGCCGGGCGTCGCGGCTCTTCCCTCCCTCAGCCAGGCAGCGCTGGGCGGTGAGCGCGCACTGGGGCAGTACAGCCGCCACACTCCCTGCCCAGCCCCTGCCGGCTCCTCCCCGCGCCGCGGTCCGTCGAGGCGCCACGAGGCCGCTTCCCACCGCCGCTCCGGCCTCGGCTCAGCCCAGCGCTCCGGCCGGTCCCGCCATGCGGCTCTGGGTGCTCCTCAGCCTGCTGCTGCTGCAGGAAACGCTGCCGCACGGTGAGCCGCGACCCCCGCCGGGTTCCCCAGCTTCGGCAGTCCCCTCGGGCTTTCCTTGCAGCTGGGCCCCCTCCCTCAGCGCGGCCGCCCCTGCCCCACTCGGGCCATGCCAGCCCCAGGGGCCGGGCCGGGGCCGTCTCGGGGACGGCGGGGCTGCCGTCCTGCTGGGCAGAGGTGGAGTGAAGGCGGCCGGCTCTTGGTCTGTGGCCAGCGAGCCGCCGAGGCTTTGCGCTCGAGACTGAAGGCGAGGTTTCAGTCTGTGCAGGGGCTGTGGGGGGAGGTGTTTGTCCGCACACCAGCCGCCCTTTCTGTTCAGGGTCGACGTTTGAGCCCGTGCTTGAATCTCCGTGCAGCCCCGGAGGAGGGTCACTGCTGGATGAGGTGCTTGCGTTTAAACAGTAAATGAAATGGTTTTGTGCATGGCTGTAGAGAGAACCAGACTCCACTCCTAACTCCGTTTTAGGTTGTGATGAAGTCTTGGTGGGGAAGGAGGCAAGTTCCTGACTGGAAAGGGATAGCTGTAACAGTTCTTTTTAAAGACTATAACTAGGCAAGAGAGAGGCTGTTTCCATCATGCAGAATGCAAACAAACTTACTAAACGTATTCAGAAGGAATAAAAATAAAAATCCCTTTGTTTTTCAGCCCAGAAGGCCTGTGTAGCCTGTGGAAGGGTTTGTAGAGAAATTGGAGGCAGGCTCCGAGGTGCGCAGTGAGAGTCAGAGAGGTAGATACCACCAGCAGCCCAAGGGGTCATCAGGAAAAGTTCTTGTAAGAATGTAAGTCCTTCCCCCTGAGAGCTCTTAAGCACTGAAAGAAGTTATTGGGGGAGGCTGTAGGGTCTCCAGCCTTTGGGATAGTTGGACAAGGCTCTGAGCAACTGAACAGGGACAGGAAAGGACTTCCAGAAGTCCTTCTTATCCCCATTCTTCTTATGACTTAAGTGCAAAGCAGTTGAACTCCAGACCAGTGTGGTGCAGGAGGTGATTTCTGCTGAAAGACCCGCTCTGTGGGTATGCATTAACACATCAAGAAAAGTGTTTCCTATTTGAGAGGCCATAAAAGCACAGGATGAGAAACGTCTTGAAACTTGGGCAAAAAATCATAGAATCATAGAATAGTTAGGGTTGGAAAGGACCATCATCTAGCCCAACCCCCCTGCCATGGGCAGGGACACCTCCCACTAAACCATGTCACACAAGGCTCTGTCCAACCTGGCCTTGAACACCACCAGCGATGGAGCATTCACAACTTCCCTGGGCAACCCATTCCAGTGCCTCACCCCCCTTACAGTAAAGAATTTCTTCCTCATATCTAATCTAAACTTCCCCTGTTTAAGCTTGAACCCATTACCCCTTGTCCTCTCACTACAGTTCCTCATGAAGAGTCCCTCTCCAGCATCCCTATAGGCCCCCTTCAGATACTGGAAGGCTGCTATGAAGTCTTCACGCAGCCTTCTCTTCTCCAGGCTGAACAGCCCCAACTTTCTCAGCCTATCTTCATAAGGGAGGTGCTCCAGTCCCCTGATCATCCTCGTGGCCCTCCTTTGGACTTGTTCCAACAGTTCCATGTCCTTTTTATGTTGAGGACAGCAGAACTGCACACAATACTCCAAGTGAGGTCTCACAAGAGCAGAGTAGAGGGGCAGGATCACCTCCCTTGACCTGCTGGTCACACTAATGATTTCCCAGGCCTGTGTGCTTAGTTTGTCTAGTTTATGTTGAGGTTTGACTGGGTGTTTCCTGCTATGTCATCCAGGAACTTAGCTACAGGAGAAGGTAACCTGGTGTGTTTAATGACAATTCCTCATATAAAGCTAGAGGTGTAAGTCCTCATGTAGACATTGTGATTTTAAAATAGCCATCCTAGTTTAGCTTATGTTATTAATGAACAGTGAAATATGTCCGTCCAGTTTGTGTCACCATCTATTGTCTGTATGACTGTTCAGATTATTAGCTTTTCATTTGAAGTACCACAGACAGAGATGTGGCCAACCTGTTTTGTTATGTTATGATCAAAAAGGCTCTTCCCTCTCATCTTAATCCTAGTGGTTAAGAATTATTCTTTATGGTAACTTCTCACTTGATTTATTATTTTTTCAAGGAAGTATTAATGAGTATTCATGAGAGTTGAGACGTTTCTGGTGCTGCCAAGATGTAGCATGGGGCTGCATGGAATGGTAGGTCTGGCAGGCAGTGAGCCCAATTCCTTTGTCCCTGTGGAAGACCTTGCTCATTCTGTTCTTCAGCGGTTCTCTAGGTGGACACCTGAATAAGATCAGGGGACTTCTTGAGTTATAACATGTGCCGCTATGAAGCTGATGGAACGTGCATGTGGGCATAGGTGACGTCTGTCTGAAGTCTGAACTGGATGCTTTCTTGGAGTGTGTGACTAACACTCATTTGGGAGTTGTTGTGTGTGTAATATCTGTGAGAACAAAGGGCAGCAAATGGTGAAGGATAGGATGAGAGGAATACTGTGAACCAGGAGCGGAAGTGCTGCACGATGTATTTCTTCGGCATAGCGATGCATAGTTTCCTGCTTTGGAGACTGTGTTAGTAGGGGCCATGAATATACTGCTGTAGAGGACATCAGTACAGTGCATCTTATAACTGACATTAGCAGCTGATAGAAGTTGCAAGAAGTTTTCTCAATATTTTTCTACTGTCTTAATTTTTTATTTTTATTAATTTTATTAATAAGCACCATTGCTAGATTAAAACACTGAGGGCCCTGCATGTAAATCTAATGAGACAGTACCAGTATCCCAACATGTACTTGCATAAATGGGCTTATTGAGTTTGTTCCCTTCCCTGGGAAAGTCTTACAGTTTGGGTTAAAAAATTGAGTTCTGTGTTTCTAGAGGGATTTGATTGTGTGTCCTCTTTATTTTAGGTGATAGACTGTGTTCCAGTTAGTTTATTTATTGGTCATAGCAATACTTAATTGAGTGATGAGAGAAGGCAGAATTGTGAGGTACAGAAGTGATGGTGTCAGTAGGCACGTGGACAGGCTGACAGGGAGTGTTGGGGAGGAGCACAGTCATGACTTGCTTGGTAATTCTCCTCTCAGGTGTGGCAACTGAGGCATGGACTCCAGTTGTGGTGCAATGGAAATCATTTATTGAGTGAGCTTACAAGCTTTTTATAGACCCCTGCCTAGCTGTTAGTAATTGTTAGTATCGGTTAGTTTCTTTTTGGTACTTATTGCAACATCATATGCTTTTCCCAGCCAGTGACATTACTGATCACGCGCCTTTTCAACCAATCACATTATTGTCCGCGTGCCTCTGCTTGAACAACTTATTTGTGCCCAGATGTATAAGCACATTTTTCTGTTACCACTTTCTGCTGCATTATTACTTTCCATTTTCCTTGAACACACATTCTTTTGTCCCCTTGGTCCACATTGGAGACTTTCCACTAGCTCCTTGAAAAGTCCCAGGTACAACACCTCATCTTTGTCTTTCAGTAACTTTCTTGGTCTCAATATCTACAGTTCTCGGAGATTATCTCAGTGTTCTAACTTTGATTCCTCTTGACTCCAATGGTTTGCAGCTGATGAGGGTCAGGATGTTCGTGCTGTCATCCAGGTCTGCTGGCGCAGCTTCTTGTGCAATGTTCCCCATGCTCGGGAACATACAGCAGAGAGGCTGAAGCAGGTTTTCCGTGTAGGAATGTAAAAGCTCCTCTGATGGCATTTTCTGAAATGCCCCTGCTGTCACCTGCAGGGAAGTCCAAGATCAGACAGACAAGAGTCTCACTGTGTGGCTGGGAGTGTGGTGTAGGAGGAAAGTGTTCAGACTTGCTGGGAGCTACAGGAGTGTGGAACAGAGGGAGCTTGTGCAGAAAGGAAAACCTTCGTCTAGAGAAAATCAAAACCAGGCTTCTGGCACTTAAAATTGGAAAACTTTCATAGGAGAGTCCTTAGCAGTTTCTTAAAGGCAGCGTCAGGTGTGGAAGAGCATGCAGTTTGGGATGATGCCTTTGCTTGGGGTGAGATTTTATGGTCCATGTGCCTTCAAACAAGTGTCAGGATTGAGGTTGGTGGAACGTAGTAGAGATGGCCAAGAGTAGTTTAAACAAATAGTCCCATTTCAGTAGAGTTTGGGGTAAAAATAAAAGGGCGGCTGGACCAAAGCTTATGCGCTTCTAACAGACAAATTTGGGAAGTGCAGCAAGGAATAGGAACAGCCAGTTTGAGATGGGGATGCTTATCTGTTTATCAGGTCTGTCAGTGGGACCTTCTAATACTAGGACACAAATTACACAGGAAAGATGGAATAGCTCAACCCAAAGGAGAAGTGGCAGTATGTGTTGAAGAAAGCTTTAGTGTTAAATCTGATTCCTGGTGGGTTTGGTCAGTAAAAGTCATCTGGACTGAAATACCAGCTCAGTTGAGAACAACTAACATGTTAACTGACCACCCAGTGTGATGGAGGGAATGACCGCTCTGTTAAGGAAAATCAGAGGGGCAGGAAGGACTGGATAGAAAAGCAAAAAGAAGAATTACCCTCATGTAGGTTGGATCACACGTAGGATTTGATGCTGAGTGCGATTGTTTAAATGCCACAAATGATGATTTCAGAGAACCTCTGAGGAAAGCAGCAGTTCTTGACTTGATCTGGAGCAGTGCTCAGGTAATTGGATTCAGATGTTGCTTTAGATCGGCCAGACTGCAATTTTAATATTCTAGCAGGAATAATAAAAGCCAAAGAAACAACTGATGCATTTTATTTTGGAAGGGGGAATTACAGAAGATGAGGAGGCTCATTAACTCACATATGGGTTAAATATAAAAGCCAGAATAAGGCAGATGAAAAGAGTTTGAGAAACAGCTTGCACAAGGGATAAAACCAACCATAAATCCTTTTCTTCTTGTGATGTGCTGGGGTGGGGCAGGGGGAGAGGGCCTCAGAATTTGTAAGGCTGGTAGGAACAGGGGTAAGAAAGAACACCTACAGAAAGTGAAACTTAAAAACTCAATTGTTTGTGTGCACCCATGGAGATGCTTAGGGAGGTTTTAATGGAAAATGGCGACATGATAAGCATGTTGGAAACCTTGAGTGCTGTATTCTACTGAGCACTGTAATAGCAGGCTCCAAGGCAGAATGTTTGCCTATAGGGAGAATCATTAGAGGACGTTTTTCATTAATATGCCAAAATAACTGGCTTTAGAGAAAACAACATGGACAGCATTTAAGTGCAGTGAGTTGATGATATACACCTGAGACTTAAATTTGAATCTGAAATCGCTGAAGTCTTAACTTGGATGCATTACCCATCATGTAACTGCTCCTTTCCAGGGAAATGGAAATATGCCAGTATTGTAAGATTTTTGAGGGAGGTATGGGCACAGAGTCAGATCTCTGTATTCTGTAAATTGAACTCATGAATAACTGAATGAAATACAGAAGTCAGTATGGCTTTATATGGTTACCCACCTCTCCGCCTTCAGAAGTGTGTTGTGTTTTGTTTTATAGTTATACAGTGTGGCCATGGATGAGCTGGTTGATATGCTTGGATTCCTGAAGGCTTTTGATAAGCCTATTCTTAAAGGCTCCATGGGAACTAAGGTGCTGCAAGACCTCTAGTGGAGTAATTACTTATAGAAAACAAAGAGTAGGAGTTAATCTTCAGGTTTTGCAATGTGAGCATAGAATTAGTTTTATCCAGCTGAATTTCACGAGGATCTTGTGAGGCACAGGCTTTTCTTTTGCTAAAAGAAAAGAAAACCTTCAGTAAAGAGTTGCAGAAGGATTACTCCATTTTGAAAGACTGTGCAGTGAAAATTGTGTTGGTAGATGCAGAGTAACACAAATGATTCGAACTTCATACACACATTGATGGGTTTCTACGTAGGAATTCTAACCAATGATTCCTACTTAAGAAAGTGATCTTGGAGTTACACTGGATTATTCTAGAGGAAGTCAGCTCCTAATACTGCTTTCTTGAAAAGTAATGAGCTCTTTAGACATGAAAGAGGACACCACTAATATGTGCAACAGTGATTTGACTGTATCTTGAACCTGGTGTGCAGTCTGCTTTTGTCTTCGTTACCCAAGCATAATGTAATTGAACTGTTGTAATGCGTATTCTTTACAGGGAAAAAAATAAATAGAATCGTAGAATAGTTAGAGTTGGAGAGGACTTTAAGATCATCTAGTTCCAACCCCCCTGCCATGGGCAGGGACAGAGTAGGACTTGGCAATCCAGGAAGGATATGTTTGAAAGACACTTAAATTTTGCTAAAGTACAGGCGCTGCAGAGAAAGCTATTGAAGAACCCATAGATATTTATTCAGTTAATACAAATCCTAGGAGGCATCTTATATTTATGTATGATTTATGTAGCTTTGAAAATTGACCAGTCTAATCAATGAAGGAAAAATCCACCAAGGACAACAAAACAGTGGTGACTGTGGTTCACAGATTCCTTGAGCTAAAGGCTCTTGGGAAAGAGGAGACTAGTCTGAAAGGAGCAGAGATGAGTGCCCTGTTCCCTGGTTGTCATCTAAGGCTGGGTGGTGTCAGCGCAAAGATGTTGGCTAGGCAGACATTTGGCCTGACCCACTGTTGCCATTCTAATGTAATGGAGGAGTAAATGCTCCTGCGCCATTTGCCCCTGTAATACATACACTGCGTCACTTGCTAGGGTAATGTGCTCTGAGTGACTAGAAAAACCCTACTTCATGCTCTGCTGTGGGAGGCAGCAACCATTCTCTGAAATTTTCCTTTGTTATCATCATTCCCCCAAGTCCAAAAAAGTTCAGAATGCATTGGGCAAACCAAGGTGACTACAGCGTTGCTGTCTTCCAGTTTATTTTCCAGTTGGTGTGAGATCAGAAGGCAGCTGCGTCTACACAGCCAGCTTCATGCTGGGGTCATGGAGTCACAGAATGGCTGAGATTGGAAGAGACCTCTTGGAATCATCCAGTCCAACCCCCTGCTCGAGCAGGGTGCCTAGAGAGCTGTCCAGTTGGGTTTTGAGCATCTCCATTGATGGGTACTCCACTACCTCTCTGGCAACCTTCTTGATCACCCTCACAGTAAAATGTGAACTGTTTTCTTATGCTCAGATTGCATTTTCTGTTTTCAGAATTTGTGCTCAAAAGGCTCTGTGCCATTTAAAAGATATGATATACCTCAGCCTGGACTTACAAAAGTGGAAGGCTGAAGCAGTGCAAGATGTCCAGGCAAGATATGGGAAGTGTCGTGGGAGCCATCAGTGGCAGGAGTCTGGAAGTGCTGCTGTTCATGCTGCAGCCAGTACCAGTTTTAATTCTGCTAACTCATTATACAGCAGGGCTATTTTTAATTGCAGAGGGAGTTTTTGGATTGATTTGTACAATAAAATACCCGAGCATTTTCATGTGGAAAAGCAGGGTTCAATGTGAATTAGCTGTCAGGCAGTTATTGGAGATTTTGGTGTCTGGGCCAAAACTTTTACACTCATCTTGCAGAAGGTCTGTGCTTCCTGCTGTCAGTCGAAGTAGGAGTTTTGTTTTACCTTTCTTGAATTAGTGACACCTCACTTTTCCTTTCCCTTGCTTTGTTTTTAAAGGCAGCAGGGCATCCCTGTTGTCTCTAGCAGGTAGTGAAATCTTATTGTTTGCCTCTAAATAAGGTCCTGTTTTCATCTGGACTGTGAAAATAAACGGCTGTTACAGAGGGGTGATGAATTAAATACTACCTCCAAGGGACTTAAGTGCAATTTGTATTTTTACAATACTTAACTGAAAAGAAGAAAACTGCATTGCTGTCAGTATATTATAAATCATCATAAAGTTTCACACTTGCAAGTTTCTCTTTATGTGTCTCTCTTGGTAGCATGGTGTGTGAAAATGCCATGCAGAATTCATCCTTATGAAGGTGGAGAACTTGGGTAGTGTTGCACGCTAAATGGCAATGGCATGAGGTAGAAAAGACAAAAGTAACTGGAGATAAGAAATGCTGTATTTCTTTCCCTTCCCATTTGTAAAGTTCTCATACCTTACATATTTGTCTGTTCATGTCAACTATTAAGTATAGGTTTTCCACATGTTGTTGAAAGCTGGTTTTTTTTTTTTCCTTTTTCCTCAGGAAAATGGATCATGCCAGAGGCTTCAGAAGCTTACAGAAATTAACTCTTACTTGTTTTTATGAGTCCTTTATAGGAAGAACAAAACTTTAGTTACTTTATTCTCTGTGGTGAGGAAGATTTCTTTTTGCAAAAAGACTGTATAACCTTTTCCTAATCAATAACATTGCTACCTTTTCTTTACTAGTTATGGGACAGCCTGCCAAGAGTAAGCATCCAAAAGAACCTGGGGAAAACAAAATTAAGCCTGTTAACAAAAGAGTAAAACCCAAAGCTTCTAAAATGAAGGAGAGAGAATCTGTTGACTCCTCTTTGAAGTCCCAGTCCATACTGACACAGGTGATGGATAAAGGTCACTTCCAAAAACTAGCTTCCACTTTAAGCCTGTCTGCAGGACAAAGCATAGAACTGCGATGTAAGGGGAGTAATGTTACTTGGAACTATCCTTCATACTTAGACACCTTTAAAGACTCCAGACTCAGGTAAGCTGTTTTTCATGTTTTTGAGGGGTTGGGGGGAAATCCAGAACTTCCACCCCACCACCACCACTTTCAAGTCCATTGGGGTTTTTGTTTATTTGCTTGTTTACATTTTTATAATCAAGGTATTTCATCTCGTGATTTCTTATGTCAACAGAAAAGGATGAGCATCTTTCAGACATTACCAGTTACTGCTGTATGATCTGCACTGTGGAATAGTCTTATGTGTGAACGAGGTTTCCTTCAAATGGATCTGAAATAGAAGATGTGGTCCAGCAGGACACCAGTGTGCTCCAGCCACGGACAGGGAGCCATATTAGAGCTAGTCCAAAGTAAAACTCTCAATATGTGTGATGTCAAGTACTCACTGTCAACTCTGTAGCTCTACAGAGACCTGCTACTGGTGGCCTGTACTGATTGCCAGTGTAGCTACCACCTGAGACACTAAGATTAATTTCCTGAAGAGGCTCAAACAAGATACTCGTGTAGGATCTGGATCTCTCAATTAGCAAAACCACACCAACCACCATGCTAAGGAGCAAGTGAGAGCAGCCCTTACTTTTCAGTCAAAGTTATCTTTGTGTGCAAAAAAAAAAAAAAGGGATTGTGAAGTTTGTGATGTGGCAGTTTAATGCTGAAGATAGTTGCCTTGGGATTAGGAATGCTTTTTCTTCCATGGAGTGTATTGAGTTCAATAGGCATCTTAACGGAAACTGCATAAATAGTTGTTAGAGCCCCCTTATCGTCTTTGTGGCCTTCCTCTGGACTTGCTTCAGCAGCTCCATGTCCTTCTTATGTTGAGGACACTAGAACTGCACACAGTGCTCCAAGTGGGGTCTGAGGAGACCAGATTAGAGGGGCAGGATCACCTCCTTAAAGATGAAAAACAAGTAGTGAGTGAGGAGACTGTGGCACACTGTGAATGATGCCCTAAGAATGAACTATAAGGAGCTTTTCTTTCATTATTAGGTGAGAAAGGCACAGAGGTATGAGGAAGTCAACTCCTGTTGTCCTTTTGTTCCTAAATTAAGTGTGTATGCTCTTTGTAAACAACTATCTGAGGTTATCTGAATCTCTGTGATCCATTTTGCTTATTTACAGGTACGATGCTACTTTACAGTCACACCCAGTTAATTAATTTTCCAGATATATTCTTCCACTTTCCACTTCTCTTTCAAAGACTGTTGAAGATTGGCAGTTATACACTGTTTTCCTGTTTTCTTTTATATCCTGACATTCATAAACCAGTTCTTCTCTTGAGTGTTTATGTGCTTGTTCCCTGATGCTGAGCAGTTCAAGAGCTACCCTGGCTGAATAAACCTCTGTAGCTAGTGCAGTGCTTCTGTCATAGTAAGTTACAGCAGCAAGCCTGTTTCCACTGAGGGCTTATTGCAGCAGCATCTCTCAGATGATCTTGTGGCCCGTTTTAAACTGTTGCTTTTTCTTTTGCATTGTTTTATCTGGATTTATTCCAGTAGGTGGCGTTTATCAGCTACGGTACAGACCCGGCCTTCAGCAAGCTAAAGCTGAGCCTGCAAAGTAACATCAACAGGAGCCGTGTGTGTGCTGGTTCTTGTTTTCAAGTGTGTCTTGTTTGGTGCATTTGCAAATAGGTCCGTGGCATGAGTTGGTCCTGTATATATAGCAGGTAATGCTGTCTGAGTATTAGCATCTGGCACTTACAAAGGCAAGGCAAGTATTCACATTTTTGGAGAGGAATGTGAATGCTACTTCATTATTTGACTGTCTGTTTCTCTCTTGCAAAATGAAGTACTATTCTAGTGATGCTCATGGGACAAAATACCAGTATTTAAGGTAGTTTTTTTGGGGGGAAGATATGCATTTCCTAATTGTGTAGTTTGGCATTTTGTAGTTTGAAGTAGTTTGGGGTTCTGTTGCCTCAGCAATTTACCTTTTCTGTTCTCAATCATGTTCACAGTATTTGTAATTTTTTTAACCATATTACAGAAATTAATAATGTCGCACAAAAAAAATGCTATAAAACATTTTGCCTGGGTGGATATAACTTGCCTGAGTATTTTTTTTAGAAGTATGCTAGGCTTATACCTAAGGGTCTATATTGGAATATGATGATCTTTGTTCTAGAAGAAATATTTTGAAATAAGTTACTGAGGCAGTTAGTGTAGACTGAATCACCAATTTTAGATATAAGCAGAAGGTCCTGTAATTAACTTGAGAAATTGAAAGCATAGATGAGTAGTACACTTCAAAGTCGCAGACTAGTGATAATTTATGGTGACAATTGACTACAGCATCATGTGCAGTTACATTTTCATCACATTTTTAGCATGACTTTGGTAATTAGCTCAAGATCTTTTCTAGCATTAATAGATGCACATGAAACAAAGTCTGCTTTATAGAATGTGAAATCTATTCTGTAGGTTTAGAAAGCTTTGATTTGAATTTAAGTAGAAATGTCATAAAGAGGGCATGTTATTTAGTTAGCTCAGTTGGTAAGTGTATTGGCAGCAGCAAAGGTTAACTCAGAGGAGCTCAAATGTTCCTCGCAGCATACAAGACCATGCACAAATAACCAACTGCAATAGGCAAAACTTGAAATTACATTCATTATTTAAAAACAAAAACTGAATATAGGGCAAAGGGGGAAATCAGAAGAAATACTATCAAATAACCTACAGCAAAAATGGTTTAATCGTCTAGGTAGATTTATGTCCTGTATCTTTTAACATTTTTTGAGTGCATAAAGACCAAGTCTGAGATAATCCTTCTGTTGCCAATTAGGTGTGGGGTAAAACCCAAGCTAATTAACTGGGCTAAGCTCTTTTTACTTTGTGTTTTCATTCTGGTCTTGCTGGAGTTGGGGCACTGGTACAAACCAGAGTTGGTGGCTGCAGCAGGGGGGAAGCGGTTGAGCTCTGAGGCAGTAATAGAAAGTCAAAGAGCCTGTTGCTGGGCTCAGAGGATAAGTGTGGAGGAGGGACAGTGGTGATGAGGCTCATGCAATTGCTGTGGACTAAGGACTGTGATTCTTTTGTTTATTTGTAAGTCTACAGTAACAGATGCTCAGGTATCCAGTTCATGTTTTTCCTTTAAATAATAGGAGGGATGCTCAAATTTAACTTGTCTGGTGGGAATTTTAACAATAAGCGAGGTTTTTTGTATCTCCTGGGTGTGCTAATGTCCTCTAGCTGCTACTAGAGAGAAGGATTTAAGGACCCTGACATCTAACCGAATTGCAATTACAGGAGGCAGAAGAGACCTTTAAGGCTCAGGGCAGTGAGGGCATTTGTAGCTCAGTGGGTTAGAGAGTCTGTTAACTCTTCTTCCAGGGCAGCAGCTGACACTGAAGAGGCTCACTGTGTTCTGTTTTCCTGTCTGTAGTTGTGGGAGAAGAGGGTGTTTTGGTTTGCAAATAGTTAAATTTAGCATCCATATAATGTATTTCCTATGAATAATTGCAGAAGGAAGTAAGGATAAAAGCCAGATGTTTTGTTTCTATGCCATGCTTATAATGTTTTTAACTCACCCATATGGTAAGGAGAATACAGCAGCCTGGAGGACCATATGACTTTTCAAAGAAGAAGGAGATTATTATTAGAAAAGCCATTCCTGTAGTATTAGTGGCTGTGTTTTCTTTGAGTTCGTCTTTGTGGGTGTACTTTGCAACCTGTTAAATAAGATATTTTTGCTTGCTGTACCAGAGAGTCTCAGGTTTTAATAGGTCTGTAGCTGTTAACATGCTTGTAGTGGTTTAAGCCTCTCTAACCACGCAGCCCCTTCTCTCAATCACTCCCCCCTCTTTCTTTCCCCCGCTCCCAGAGGGATGGGAAGGAGAATCGAAAAGAATGCAACTCCCACAGGTTGACATAAGAACAGTTTAGTAACTAAAGTATAACACAAATCACTACTGCTACCACCAATAATAATAATGACAAGGCAAATACAAGGAAAGAGTACAATTTCTCACCACCTAAAACCAAGCCCGACCACGCAGTGCACCCCCACCCTTCCGGGTCTCTGCTCTCCATCCTGGGCATGACGTGCTGTGGTATGGAATAACCTCTTTGGTCAGTTTGGGTCAGGTGTCCTGTCTCTGCTTCCTCCTGGCTTCCCCTCCTCCCTGGCAGAGCATGAAACTCAGAAAGTCCTTGGTCAGACCAAAACATCACTAAGCAGTAACCGAAACACTGGTGTTATCAGCACTGTTCCCAGGCCCAAAATCAAAAACACAGCGCTACACCAGCTACCAAGGAGGAGAAAAATGACTGCTGCTGCTGAACCCATGACAATGCCAAAATTACCATATGGGTGGAGGGAAAGATGCTGAGTGACAGGAGGAGGAGGTACTTCGGCTGTTTCTTTTTGAGCCGGAGGAGAAATCCTCTCCACTATCCTAATTGGAGTAAATAACAGTCCACGCTGAAATTATTTACTTTGCTTTAGGGACTGCAGCATACAGTGCAACTCTGGGGAGGAAGCTAGACTCATGCAAAGTTGGCTCCCAAGTTAAGGGGGCACAGCAACTTTCTTCAGGACCAGCTTATTATCTGTAGTGCTGTCTTGCCTTGTGCAGCATAAATACGCCCTGCAGAGAACTTCTAGTCTGAAGATTTTGTGTGCTGGCTGAACTGGCCAAAAATCTGGGGCCTGTTAGTGATCAAAGGTAGCTCATGCACCTCCATAACAGAAGGGCTGGAATGCTGTTTTGTAAGACTGCATAACAAATTAATGACAGTAGGTGGACCTAGAAACTGGATCTGCAATGTATGGGAAGGATCAGAAACTGAGAGGGACGAAAGAAAAATAAGGACAAGCACATTTTCCTTTTCTCATGTGTTACGGCAAAAATCTGCTCTAGATGATGGCAGTCTTAACTTCATACAGTCTCTGCTCTGCCTGACCTGGAGTTTGGCTTTCCTGATGAAGACCAGCTGTATTTATCACAGAACTTTACCTGATAAGTAAACTCATGTGAAATGGAACTGCTCCAGTGGAAGAAGCTGAAGCAAGAGCTGGATGTGCATCGTATGTGTGTGCAGGGGATGTATGGACAGGAGCATTCTCACAAGTGTTGTGGAGGGCAAAATTAGACTGCTTTCAGTGAACGTGGGCTCCTCCTGGGTTTGTGGGACATCAGTAGTGCTCATATGTATAAGCGAATTCCATTTTGTTCCATGTGTTCTGAAGTCTGACAGCTAGGGTTGGTTTTTTTTGCGTGAAACAGCAAGATGCTATGTCCTCTCCTAGTGAGCTGTGTTGGAGATAAGATCTATTTTGTCAGTGAGAATGCAGCTGCTTGAGAGGAGTTTCCTAGGTGCTCTTCACTATTGCTGTGTACACTGATTTCTGTCTTTTTTTTTGTTTTGTTTTGTTTTTTTTTGAGCTTCTAAACTTGGCATAATTCTTCTGGCAGAGATCTTTCAAACTTCAAATACCTAAAGCTTAATAACTAAAGCTTAATAAGGTGAATATATGGAATAGGATTTTGGGGTAGTTTTCTCGTTCATTTAAACAGTCTTGAAATGTTTGTATATACAATGTTTTTACTTAGTGATATGTAGAGCACAGCAGATTTTTGGCTTTTAAGTCAGATTTCCCAGCACCTAAAACAGTAATGAAATGAAAATTATCCTGGAAGTACTGGTCAGCTGCAGG
Organism: Ara ararauna; assembly: GCA_028858755.1. Classification (NCBI taxonomy): domain Eukaryota; kingdom Metazoa; phylum Chordata; class Aves; order Psittaciformes; family Psittacidae; genus Ara; species Ara ararauna. The sequence continues at coordinate 33,957,227 of CM054376.1, forward strand.
ATTTACCGTTTATAATTTGCTTCATATGGCCTGTTTTGTCTGCTTAATATGATCATGTCACAAGTTTCATCACTTCAACTCTCTGTTCCCAGGTTTTGTTAGTGCATGCTTGTGGATGACTACCTCGCTAGACTATTTCCATTGATTACTGGATAGCAAGTTCTCAGTTAAGCAGAACACACTGTACACTAATTAATTAACTCTGACCTTATTTTTCTGTCTGTTGAGATTTCAAGCTATAGTTCAGTGTCTGCATTAATGGTTGGAGGGAAAAATATTCTGGCATAATGATATCTCTGTAGTGTTGATATTTAGTACTGAATCCTTGCAAAATATTTTATGCTAATATAGTCATGTAGCCTATCAAATGTGAAATGTGAAACTAAACAGTAATACAGACTAGGACATGTTTTGGATTTCTCTTCCTGTTGGTTGTGATACACAAGATGATCTCTTGCATAAACAGGACTCTCTCAAAGCCTATCCAAAAACTGAAGATCATTTATAATGCAAGGTAGTGTATATATTAAAAATGCTACTACTCCATGATTACATGGTTCTAAAAATTGGAATTGGATGAGGTCATGTAGGACACGCACATTAGCAGGTGGGAAACATGATTTAGCTTGTTTCCTTAGGCAGGCCTCAAAACTGCCCCATGGTGGCTGAGTGTACTAATGCTGTATGAGGGCTTTAATGGAAAAGAGAATTCTCAATTAGCCCTGTTTGTGTTGTGTATTTGGTGTGTGTTTAATTTCTAAGCTACTGGCCTTGGCTGGAGGCCAAATATTGGGTTGCACAAACTGTTGTTTATGATGGTTGGTAGCAGTGCAAACTGCTAGCAGAGCACCCAGGGAGCCAGAAGTCTGGGAGGTGCATGTAGCTAGAAGCAGTGGCCTCTCTGTTTAAGCAGTTATTCTGCCTGAAATACAGATGTAAACATAATATAGCATTTAGAGCATACAGTACAGTCAGGCATGTCTATAGTACCGCTCTTAGGTACTGACAAGGTGGTTTAGAGGATAAGAATTTCTTCAAAGCATGCTAATCCTCAAACCAAATGATTCAGTCAGGCACCTGCCTTATAGAGTAACTGCCACATTAATTAGAAGAAATAGGAGAATAACAAATATTCAGAGAATAACAGATGTTCAGAGAATCCACAGCTGAATGAGAGTATGGGAGCTGTTCAGACTTTATGCAGAGCCTGTTTGAAACACTAAAAAGGTGTTCACTGTCAAATGCTTAAAACTGGAAAGATCTCTCCTGACTTGGTTAGAATAGAAATGACTTTGTAAGTTGATGTCTTGCGAAGGAAAGTAGAGAAGCCTTCATGCTCTTGATGTGCTACCATGTAAAGGCAGTTGGTTGAAAATAGCATTAAGGGGTCAAAGCAGCAGTGAAGTGCATCAGTACTGACAGTGGCTGTTCTCACAGGGTTCCCCAAGACCTAGTACTGTTGCTCTATCACTTTTGCAATCCATCAAAGGCAGCCCATCAGACTGCCAATTGTAACACCATCTGTCTGCAAGAAAGAGTCAGGGAAAGCAAACCTTAAAATAAAAAGGAACAAATGAGACTGTAGCTGCTGAATTTTGTCGATAGGACCTTTGACCCTTAGAAACATTGTCAGTACCTACATTATATATATCTACATATTTAGAAAGAGTTGCAAGTTTGTAAATGTCAGTCCACTGAGAGATATATCTGGGAAATTGAAGAGGAGAAAAAAACAAATCAAGTCTGAAATAATCACACAGGCTGTATTTTGTGTGGTTACGTGATGACACTACCAATATGCCTCCAGCAGTTTTGAGGGTCATGCTCTGGAGTAGCTGAGGGGTGATGAGGAAACTCCAGTGAGAGGATGCCAGTGAGGTGGCTTAGGGCAGAGGAGTAGGCAATGCGAAATGAATGACTTGCAGAACAAATACAAGCTGGGCTAAAAGCTCTTTATGATGGTGTTTGCAAGTGGAAACTTGGAAAAGTATATTAAAGATGAGAAGGCATCCATACCAAAAGCAGGCGTAAATCATCAGACAGACTCTTATTAAAGTACCTGCTACTTCATGGTGCTGAATTATCTTTTTTACACACTATTGAAGCAGTGCTACAGTTAATGGTATCAAAAAAGGACTGGAATGCTGGCAGGTTAACTTGCAGCATGAAAATACTGGTTATATATGGACAAATGAAGCTGGAACATAGATGAACATGTTGTCACAGCAATCGCAGCCCAGTTTCAAAATGGGGACTGCAAGGAATTCAAGAATGAGCTAAGACAAGTGCTAGCAAGTGCTTGTGTGTAGTTCAAATTAGTAGAACTACTAATGTAAGCAGGTATTTGCTGAGGCAAAAGGGGAAGTTTCAGCATAGCTCTGGAAGTGAAAGGTGGGTCAGTTGCAGTGTAGGAATAAAAAAATAAAGTAGAAATGTACAAAGACATATATCTGTGCTTTTCTGTGCCTTTTGTTTTTCCTTTCTCCAGTATAAAGCAGCTTGACAGGTATGGCCAGCTGATCCTCGCAAACTCCACTGCAGCAGACACTGGTGAATATAGCTGCTGGCTTCAGCTGTGCAATGGTAACAAATGCAGGAAGGATGAGACTAAAACAGGCTCAACATACATCTTTTTCACAGGTAATTAACTCACTGGGGGATTATTAATGGAAATATATTTGCTAATAAGACAGGAATAAAGCTACATCAGCGATTTCACTGTCAGGATTTTTCTTCCACAGTTTTAGTGGCTGTTAAGGAAGACAGTGCTGGTGAGCAGAAAATTACTTGCTTACTGTGATAAATGAGTCCATTTTCGCTATGGATTATGCTAAATGTGTACCCAAAATAATGTATAATGCAATGGAAAGCAAATACTTTTGAAAATACTAACATGTTATGAGCATTCTCTACAAAATGAATTAAAAAATGCTTAATTTTTGAAAATGTGTCTGGATAAAGAATATAAATCTGTGCAGATGATTAATCTTGTCACAGCATTCAGATGAACACATGGACTCTTCCTCCTCTCTCCACCCCTTCCAGTTACCTGTAGTGACTTAAAAGTCTTGACCTCGTTGATCTTCATAAGGCCATAGTTTCTCCCAGGAGTCTATGTAGCATGTTGAGAGGCAAAACACTCTTAAGTACATGTGTTGTCCCACAGAGCTTGAGGTTGACTGTAGCCCTAACATTGCATGGATAAGGTCATAGTATGTAACTGTGCGGAGTTTACTGCTACGTGGTACGTCAGAGCTGTAATCAAATGGTTCACTTGTCCTCCTCATGGAGAACATTCTGAATGGTAAAAGAACTGCTGCTGCCTGAACAGAGTGAAACCATTCTTGGCTAGCAAATATTTTAGTACAAAATCCTAAGCTAGGGTTGCTTGTGATACGTTTTGGAGTTAAATTAGACCATGAGACTGTGCAGAAGCCATTGCTTAATGTTCTGATGATACATTTCTTTAGAAAGGCTGGAGTGAACTTTCCACTCAAGTTATTATATAAATGCTTGTGCTAGAAAGAGGAATTTCAGGTTTATATTTCTAAGAAGCATGCCAAATATGGAAGTACTCTTTAACTTTCATTCTAAAAGTGCTAAATATTTTACCTACTTAGAGAAGCAAATCAAACAGTTGCCTAAAATTATGTGTATGAAAAGGCTGTAGCTCCAAAGAATATCTGTTTCTAGTAGTGCTTATCTTATCAGTGGTGGTGGGGCTTTTGTATGTGTTATCCTTTAAAAGTGGTTGAGTGAAGAGAATTAGATCCAGATGAGTATTTGGAAACTTGTCGAAAAGGAATTCCAAAGACTTTCATAAGATTAATAAAATCTGATTACAGTGAGGAATACTTTGCTTTTCTTTTTTATTTAATGTGTTTAATGCAAGCTATGCAAATATATACTCACAGATTAGAAAAGTAGCTTTTTTTTTTTTTCTTCTGGGGATGCATATTTAAAGCAAAAAGCTTTGGGTAATTTTTAATATTGTTTATAGCTGTTTTCTCTTGTCATATGCACTTTTCTTTCTGTTAAACCAAGATGTAAATATTCTAACTGTATCAACTCTTCTGCACAGATAAAGAGGAACTTTTTGTACCTACTCCCAGTTATTTTGAGATTGTTTACCTGAACCCAGATAAACCTGCAGTCATCCCATGTCGTGTTACTACTCCTTCAGCAAAAGTAACTCTGCACAGGGAATTTCCAGCGGAAGAAATTGAAACAGATGGAACTGATATTGTTTATGATGTGAAGAAGGGTTTTGTCTACCAGCACCCTACTTCTGATCATAAAGGTATTGTCTACTGCAAAGCAGAGTCACAGGGAGCACCTCAGATTTCCATCAAGTATCACCTACTGTATGTGGAAGGTAAGTTGCAGTTTTCTATATGCTTATGCTGACATTCTGCTGGCACTGGTTAGAAAACAATACTTAAAAAAAAAAAAGTAAAATAAATAATCACAGAATTTTAAAATCTGAGTCAGAAGTATATGTGATAAAACTGTAGGCTTAAATTCCAGCAGTTTCACACTGTAGAGGGGAGAGTTACAGGTGCACATCACTTACCTGTTGCAATAAGCAAGCAGAGGCAAAAATTGACTCTTAAGCTTTATCAGTGTATTTAACTTCAAAAACTAATTTTCTTCTTCCAAACACTGTCTTTGTCTTAGTTCCCAAGGGCCCGCCCTCAACCACAATTTCAGCATCATCCAGTAGAGCAGATGTCGGTGACAGCGTTCATGTAATCTGCACAGTCCTTGGCGAGCCAGATGTAGATGTGAACTTCAGGTGGCGGTACCCAGGGCAAGAGGTAAGAGATGTATGCCCAGGCTGAAATGGTGTGTGCTTTATGAAGGCAGTATCTTCAGTGCCAGTCAGCGTCTAGAGTTGGAGTAAAGATTCCTTCAGATTGTCGTGTCTGCCCCTTGCTAGCTCGGGTGTGCTAGCAGGAGGAGGCAGCACGTTCCTTTTGAATTTCAGCTTGTCTTTCGCTGAGAACCTTGAAGTAGCACAGGAACAAAGCTGGAGAGCTCTGCCCATGTTAGTAAAGATCAAGCTCAGCAAAGCTCACTCTTTCCTCCGGTTTCCATTCCAGAGACACTTGGCCTCTGGCAACATTTACAAAGAAAAGCCTCAGACAGGCTCAGAGCCAGCCAGTGTCAGGAAGCTATTCTCGAGCAAGCCACTGATGCCTCTGCATTTGATGTACCTTCCATCTCTGTGGCTCAGGCACATGAATCATCACAGCACAGAATCTTTTAATTGCTGCCCACATCCAGAAGCACAGAAATCTGCTTCTGCTCCGCCTCATCTTGAAAGAACCTGCTGGAAACATCCAGTGAATCTTAGAACTTTGGTCCTTTTTCTTACACAAAAGGTGTATCTGACTGGCATCTTTAGGTGTATCTGACTGGCTTCATTGGTGATCCCCTCTCTTCTCCCTCTGCCCACCCTGACCAGTTACAGTAGAGACTTGTTTATTAACTAGCCTTATTCTGCTGCTGTTTATCCTAAGCAAGCCAGGAGCAAAGGAAGGACTACTGGAAGATGGAACCCTTCACCAGACGAAAGGAATCCTCTATGACCTGAGGATTTGCGTCGTATTCCACTTGCCAGCCCTCCTGGTGCTGGGCTGTCAAGGGACCATGTAGAGGTTTCTAAGGAGGTACCTGTATCAACAGTGGTGTCCCTGAGGCAGCAAAGAATTAAGTAATTTAACAGCTGAGATAACTGCTTAAGTGAGTGGATGCAGTTCAGTGCTTACTAGGCTTGAGAAAATTCCAGTCTAAAGCCCAGAGGTTTGCTGTAGCTGTTAAGATGGAGACTGTAGCACTGATTGGATATGAACAGCTACATACATGCAGGTGATCTCCCATCTGTGCAGTGCATGCTGCGGTGCAGGGCACATGGTGGCTGAGAGAGGGACTCTGGCCTGTGACCTGCCTCTGCCCTGGGAAGGACTGTTCACTAGAGTGAGCAGTCTCACCTCCAGCTGTGCCTGGGGACAGGGAGGGAAAAGTTGTGTTTGGGGTTCTGACCCAGCAAAATGTTTAAGTAGATGTTGGAGTAGAAGCACTGTATGTATGTTGGAGACTTAATATTTATTAAGGAACTGTTCTCATAGTGCAAAGGTAGGGGTGAAGGGAGAAGAGAGAGGACCATCATTCATTCTGGTCAGATACACCTTTGTGCAAGAAAAGAGACTGGCAGAATTCCAAAATTTATTGGATGTTTTCTTTCATTGCAGCTGCTTTCAGTGCCGGGAGCTTAGTGATAGCTTTTGTTCTCCAGCACCTGGGCTGTCACCTACCACTTGATCCCTGAGCAGAAGCATCACTTCAGTCTCTGCTTGCTCTTAGGTACATTGCATTGGAGAGACCCCCATCTCTGTAGTCACTAACCTTTCCCTTGTACGTTCTTTTTATCCCTTGCCACTCCCTGACAACTGCATTTGCTCATTCCCCTGCTGTGAATGCTTACTGATGCATACCAATCCACTTCCTTAATATGATTCCCTGAAACCAGCTTCAAAGCAGAAGGCAATTAGTTTGAGGAAAAACTGGGCTAGCAAGAGCCCAACCTGGCAAATAGCTTCTGCCATACATGGCCTTTACCTTCAGTTTCACTTGGTCAGGGAAGTTCTCCTTGCGTTGTCTAAGAAATAAGTTAGGCTTGAATTATGTCTGTGGTAGCACTTGATTTTCAGGCTGGGGACAGGTTCATGCTCTGCTAGGTAGAGTCTGCTGAGTGGCTCAAGTCATTCTAAAGGGTTAAGAATTTCTGGGTGAGATGACCATTGCAATCAAAAGAAGTTCTTGCAAGCTGTAAATGTGTGTCACTTCTTAGGCATCCCCTGAGCTTCACAAAGCCTGGCAGCTTCGCCTGGACTGGTCATTTTGCAAGTGTGAGATTGTAGCTCTGGCACTAGATAAGTGTCTAGTTTACCCTCTTGCCACTATCAGCTTAAGGCTTATAGCATTCATGTTGGTAAACAGCTAAACCATCTATTTTATGAAGCAAGAGGAGATGGTTTCCCAGGAGAAGCCTCTCTTATCTGTTTTATCCAGGTTATTGATTGAAGCTGCTGACTAGCATAATGGCTTTTGGAAGGGAAGCGACTGCCTTATTCTATCTTTGGGCCAGTTTTTCTCATGCAGGCCTTTGGAAATTTGTGAGGTGCCAGGGAGTGTGACCTGATAAACAGTCCATCAGATAATTCCCTTTTAGAAAAGGAGGGGGAAGCACCAATTATATGTAATACCACTGCAATATAAAAAACATCTTTCTAAACATCCTTATTCATAGTTCTGGCTTTGAAGTTGCACATTCTTGAAAGCATAATGTGAGGATTGATTTAGAAGGATTTGTGAATTGTTAGTTTGCTTGTATGTTATACAGTGTTTCTGAAACTAGAGGTGGAGGAATTAGTTTGCAACACATGATTTAAAGCCATTATCTGTGCTAAAGAGAACTAGGTAAAGCTTGATCAACTGACTGATGCTGCTGCTGTCTTCCTTTTTGAGGCATGCTGAAATTCAGTCTAAAAATAAGCTCACACATCTTTCCTGATGTCTCAGCCAGGATACCTTGCCTATTTGTTCACGTACCCAAAGGCAACCTTAGTAAGTAAGTGGCCCACACCTACAATCAAGTTCATGTATATACTCCAGGCAGAGCTTTGGCAGGCCGTTGCTAATCTAAAGATATACAGTATCTGCACTTGAGTGGAAGAGCTGTTGTATTTAGCCTTACTTTGTGTAACTTAGTGGTAGGTAAGTATTTAGTGCAGGAACGTTGCCGCAACTGCCACCCACCTTCAGTTTCCTCTCTTAGGGCTGACTATTGGCTATAGGCTTCCTGCTATCTGACCTCTTGCTTCAGGGTTTGATAAGGTAATGTCACTAAATGCACTTTGCAGAATCATGTATTTTCTTATGTGGTTGGTTGTTTTTGTTTGTTTGTTTCTTCTAAACAGTCTGAGAGGCCTGTGATTATCCAAAACTTCTGGAGATTGATAAACAGAGGAATTGGACATACCACAAGAATCTCAAAGAGCATTGTTCTTGTTGAGGGTTTTGAAGCCAGAGATGCTGGAAACTACATTTGTATAGCTCAGAACCTACAAGGAGAAACAACAGTAGCTACTAAAGTTGAACTAAATTGATTGGAGAGGCTTCTGGACATGGAACAAACTGTATGTTATTTGATACTATAGCCATTTATTTTCTTTAGTAACGTTTAAGTGACATTCTTCTCTATCACTGTCTCCTTTCATGCATTATCAATGCATTCCATATTCAGTAGCTTGGCAGGCCAAAAGAGAGATTCTTATGCCCAACAGTAGTGAGTTAATAAAACTACTGTTAAGCATTAAAGTTTAAGCCTTGAGCATACATAGGGCTTACTTTATTTAGGAATAGGTGCTCTTGGGCTTTCCTTTGCATATGGTCTTCTTTTCAGACTCTTTCCTAAGGTTAACCTGCTGTATGGTTTGTGCCTTTTTTGTGTATGTGAGAACTGAGAGGGTATGAAATATCCTCAGAAATTCACCAAGCAGGTCTAGCTCTTCTGATGCAGTGCAATTTTAGATTTGAGAGTACTGCATGTGTTTAAAACAATATCAAAACCAAACAAAACCACCTCTTTTTATAGAATTAGCCAATAGCAAATGTTTATTTTGCAAGAGTAATTAAATTTATGAATATTATGAAAATGTAAAGGTGTGTGTGTGTGTTTGCATTTCATGTATGTATAAAGACAAACACACAGAATTCTCATTCCTGGGGAAGATTAACACTAAATACGTATTAAGGTGCTGGGGGGTACCTTCACAGACTTGTAAACTGTTGGCTATGTTGGATTTTTCTTCTGTTGTTGCATTCTTGCAACCTCACACCATGTACCTTACTGAGAGTTCACTCAACCACATGTATGGTGTTATGTAGCAGAGTGTTTGCTAAAGGTAAAACTTGCATTTATTTATATAGTATCATATACAGAAAAAAAAACCCCAAACAATCAACAACTACAACATTAGAATAATGTTTGATTATACAGCAGAATCTTTTCTCAGGTTAATAACAAGTGCAACTTGATTATATTACTTAGAAAACTGATGTTTCTTAGGAAAAAAAAATACTTCATTTACACAGAACTGTATATGGATAAATAAGCAACTGCTGTCTTCATCCTGGGTTTAGTTACCAATGCAGGGGAAGAGACTTTGCAGAGGTAAGAACCTGGTAAAATGTTGTTGGGTGTTTTGGCAATGTTTTTTCTTCCTAGCCTCAAGCACAGAATCCATGTAAGCTACACCTTCCAATACAATCACATCAGTAATTGATTTCCTTCAAAATAGCTAGCAAGTGGGAGATGTGTCACCTGCTCAGGCTGGTTCAACAGCACAGCGGGTCACGAGGTAGCATCATCTCCTTGGTGACAGTTCAGCAGGAGTGGAAAGGCTTATGCAAATCCATTGTTGTATCATTGCTTGAGTAGTGACCCTTGGGTGTAATGGTTACGTGTACCAATCACAAGCAGTTCTCAAGACTGATTATGGCTACAGAAGCAGTGCCTTTAAGGAAGAATTTTTGGTGTTTGGTTTTCCCCCGGCAGACATCAAAATAATTTCTGTAATTGTCAATAATGAAAATTAGCTTACTTTGTATTTTATATAGTTCTCATTTTACTAAAAGCCTCCTGGGCAGGCCTGATTCTGTTTTACGTTGGTGCAATTACACATTTCCACATAAGCAAACAGTGACAAAGTGGAAGAGAATGAAGCCTTGGAAATGAAGTTTAAGTAAGTGACTTGTCAAAGTCACATGCCTAAGCCTGCCACTATTATTTCTACTTCCATACGTTGGTCACTGCTCTGCTACAGTAAGGTAGCAGCAATGGACAACAGGTATTTGTTTCTTAAGGGTTCAATGATTATTCCAGCTTTCTGATTACCCCTCAACTCCAGCTCAGCCCTTAACGATGTCCTGGCTGTCAAGCAACTACAGTTTTAAAGAAAGATCAGTGGTTACTCACTGTCTAGAAGGAATTTCCTGCAAGTGTCTTTGGTGTTTGTAATGGGAAGCTTCAAGTCTTCAGTAAGCATAAGGAAATGATTCACCTCAAATTTTACTGCAAAACTCATATAAAGACCTTTAAAGAAAAGTACTGAAGAGAGGTGAACTATGTTATAAATAGTTTGAATGGCTAGAAACTATTTGGTACAGATAGAAATGTAACTTACTTCCTTTGAAACATAGTATTACAGTGGGAACTACTAGTTAAGGCTTAGTGACTGAAGATAATCACTTACTTGCATGACTAGCACTAGACCTTTGGCATATATTTATGGCAGCAGGTTTCTAGCTTTTCCTCAAAGGAAACTTTATGCTAAAGAAATTAACAAAAAATATGTACAAGTTACTGGATCAAACAAACCCTTTGTTAACACACAGTATTTAAGTTAAAGCTTGACATATTAATACTCAGGGAAAAATACTGAAACTGTGCTTACAGGTGAACATAATTATTTAATTCTTCTAAACCAACAGAACAAATACTAAGCATCTATTTCTGTAGTCTGATTCCTATAGAAAAGGATTCTTCATTTCTTTGTCAGACCATTAAAGATTCTACACGCAAGAGGTTTAGAAGTGAAGAGGCTCCTGTACTGCAGAGGAAAACTATCAACAAATTACCAGTCTTGATATTATTTACTATGACATGCTTACTTCTCTGTACTAGGAGGTAAGATAAGCTTTCCTCTGCAGCTACATGAAGGGGCACACTGTATTTTATCTTCAAACATTCATATGCAATCTCCTTGCATGTTTCACTTGAGGCACTAACATTGCAACCAAGAAAATAAAGTTCTTACATATGGCTAGACAGCTGTTCTTGTGACATGACCTGTAGACTGTTAAACTCTTATTCATTTGGCTTTTCTCACATAACCTGAATAAGGTGAGCATTTTAGTAACATGAGTCCTCTAGGATGCCTTTACCAGGCAGATGCACATTAAGCCAACTGTACTCAAGTATTTTATTATTGCTTCGTTCTGTAATGTTACCCGCATTGTCTTTTTTTTAAAACCCAACTCAAAGTGAGTTGCTAATAATCACAAGCAAGCTCTGTGTAACCTCTGCCTGTGTAAGAGTTGCAAGGGTAGAGTTAAATTTTTCTAAGGGTTAGCTGAACATTAATAATTTGTGCAGTGAAGCTTCACTATTGGTGTTCCGCTGTGCTGAGCAGGTACTAAGAGTTTGTAGTACTTGGAGGAATGTTCCTCCGCCTTACTTAAAGATCCTGTGATTAACGGAAGCAGGAGAAAAAAAACCTTTCAATCAGTACAAAAAATTTATTTAAGCATTCAGCTCAAATACATGTAATCAAATCTCTTTGACCATAGAAAATAAGAATGTTCCAAGATACACTTTAAGCCCAGTTGTAGCCCGCAGAGGATCATCATAGTTCAATCTGAAACCTCAGAAAACATTGTTAAGTACTGACACCACTAACAAGTGGTATTGTACAGTGTCTTACAGAGGATTAAAAGAGAGCATAATGTTCCATAGAAATGGCACCCTTAGCTTGCACATTATGGAAAATAAAGTAAATTTAATGATTAAATAGTCAATCACAAGTATATTACAAGTTTTACTTACTGTCTGAGCACTGTTAACAACAGTCTTGTTTATATCTTTGTGTTCCTCATTAGTAGCCAAGAACTTTCAAGTCTTGGGCAAAATGGTTTGAACTGGTTCTCCAGCTGAGTTACCCAAACACTTCCCACCCCCTTTCATTCCTGTCCCCAAGCTACTGAAAAAGAGGGAAACTCAACAGATACCATTTACCAGAGCAGTTACTAGCAGAGCTGGCTAACACCATTAACTAAGCAGTCATGTACCATTGCTCCTGGAAGTGGTGCTGTAAACCCCAAGCTGTTCTAAGCTTGTAAGATGCTGTTTTGTAATACTAATTTGAAGTTGAACCTGTGTTTAGTAGGTACAGTGCAGACATCTTAAATAGGTCTGACCAAGGGTATAGCAAGGCTACATGATTACCTTGTTGAAGCTGAAGCTGAGCATATGACATTTCCAGCAGTGCTGGTGCTCTAAGCCTGCAGTTCCAGCAGCCAGAAAAATTTTTTTTCCCCTGCTGTACAGAATCTCTTGTATAGGATCTTTTGCCACATGAACTGGCAACACACTGATATCCTCCAATCTAAAAGGGACACTGGCAGAATTAGCAAGATACACAGCTGTCACTTCCCCCTTCTCCTCAGGTGAATTTAGCCAACCCTGAAGGATGTTAATACAAATGCTAATGCTTAAAAAGGCAAAGTGTGTTACCAGATACATTACTTCAGCTTCTTCTTGAGAACTGATTTAAGAATGCACCTAATGACAATTATTGCATTTTTCTCTTTGGCTTTCAAATCTATATCTAGTTTATCCTCAGCAGGTGGCCGCAGCACTGGACATGCTGTTTTGGGGAAATATGCAATTTCTTTTCAGCAGGTACAATGAGATATCTAGTTTTCTAAACCTGCAACCCAACTGGTAACTTCTGACCTTGAGGGCTACCGTGGTTCTGACTATAGCCTTGTAGCTTGTAAGCCAAAATTCACTGTATGCTGCAAAAAGTGTCTCCTTGTAAATGGCAGAGTTGTGCATGGATGTTAAACTGAGAATCCATGCAAAATATGGCTGCAGTTTAGCCCATTTTTTAAATTATTTCAGAGTTGCATACTGAGGTCAGCCAAGACACTACGGAGTCAGTTAACAAAGCTTTTCAGGCCTTTTTCTTACTGAGCCAAAGCCAGAAAGATGAAGGAAACTAACATAAGTACTAGTGGCAGTTTCTCCTCATTCCCAGGTGAGGGTACTCTCTGCTAAAATCATGCATCCTGACAACAGCGTTAAGGAAGTACACATCAATGTATAGTCTTCAGCTTTTATCCTTTATTACATACACAGCAAAGAAGGCAGCATTAGACACACACACAGTGTGTTACATCCATTCCACACACAGCACACGCACGCACACACGCATACACACAGCCTTAAAAAAAGTGTCTGTGATAGGAACATATTATAAAGGTGGTGATCTTTATCTCTAAGCCCCTGAGCTTTTCCTTATAGTTAGGTGAAAAGGCAATGAACAAGTCTTTTCTTGCTCTGTAAGTGCTTTGTGCAACAATGTCCATAGAGGTCATAAACAAGTCTTTTGGGAAGAGCAACACGAGTGTCTTACTCCCATATTCTCGTATTCTCAGTCTCTTACTGCCACTTTTGCACCAAATAGTTTCCAGTTATGTTTAGTTGCCACACATGGCTAATACAGCTCTTGTTCCTGTGATTGAAGTGAGGATTGGTTCTGCAGATCACAAATGAAATGCAATCCCCTCTTTCTCTCAAGAGATGTCATCTCGGTGATACTGTAGGACTAGAGAAGTTACCAGAATTCCGTGGGGACTGAAGAGGCACAGATGGAGAACTGGGAGACAGTTTTCTTGGGCTGCATAGGTCACCATTGTGCAACTTCCACAGCAGTTCTTCATTTTCCATTGACAGGCGCTTGTTCACTTTAGATTCTTTCTCCAGCGACTCTTGTAAAACAGCTTGCTCCGTCGAGAGTTGCCTGCAAGCATAAGATTTGCATGAGAATGTGAAGCCCAAGTTGGAGGTTACAGTACTGAACTTAACTGCTAAAGAAATGTTTGAAACTGCGTAGACTCCTGTCTGGCTTACAACTACTTTACTTTCTTAGAAGGAGGATCTATCTCCTTCTCATTCTTGCTGGATTTAAATTGGTAGCTTGCAGAAAGGAGGAGAAAATCCCAGTAAGAAACATTCTTAAAGGCCAGAAAATGCATCTGAAAAGCAAGACTTGTTCTACTTGCAAGGACAGAAGCATTTAAATGGCCATCCTGGAGCCTTCAGGTCTTGTTGCAGGCTCAGCTTTACACAGAGGCTGCATTTCTGAAGTTTCCTTCAAACCGGAAGAGTTTGCCCATCCATTTAAGCAGCAGTTGAAGTTGAATGGACCTTGGACTCATGCATGTCAGATATTCCTATTATTGCTAATAAAGCACTGGTCTTTTCACTGATCTAAACTGGGGACACATCACTCAACTGACATGGTTAAAAATAAAACCAGGTTTAGCTCACAAGCCTGTAATACTTAAAGAGACAATCCATGGTAAGATTATATTTTGAGTAGACTTTTCTTCCCCAAAATACTGGTTTGGGGCACTGAAGACCATACCAGGCCTTTAACCCCTTACAGTCTGTTCCTGCTTGGTTCTCCTACATAGGAATGTACACATGCAGAGATACAAGTGGGGAAGAAAAGGGATGGGTTCTGTTACAGAGGGCCACAAAATCCCAGTCGCTAATTAAACAGAATTTTGTCTTTGGTCACAGAAACACCTTCTCCTGGTTCATAGCAAAATCTGAAAGTCCACAGGTATTTTTCACCTTGAAAGCTCCATGTGTTTGTCCATCCGAGCTTTTAATTCTTCATTTTCTTGCTGAACCTTCTTTAATTTATCCATTAAGATTGTGTTGTTCTCCAGCTTAGGAAAAAAGGTCACAGTTTAAAATAAAACCCATATACATGCACTCATCAAGACAGATAGTGACTGAGCTATCACAGATGTTCGTAATCTGGAGTTTGCAGATCTTGTTACAGTAAGTGCAAAAGCCCGGAGTAATGTGAGGCAGACCTGCAATTGTGGCTTCATATCCTGTAACAGTCAAACAGATCCTGCATACCTCATCCTTTCATAACACTGGCATTCTGCCCCTTGTGCTGATCAGATGTCAGCAAAGGAGGGCTGGATGAGGGATCTACTAGTTAACCAGCACATTCCAGACACCTTTGCCGGGAGTAGGCAGCAGTTTTAGAAGCTGCTGCAGGCAGAAGACTGTTGAGAACCCACATGCTAATTTGACAAATTCCACAGCTCCCCTGCGGAAACAGCTCTCCTGGCTGCTTTCCTGATTCCACTTCATTGCTGCAGGATGTTGTCTAAAGGAACAGTGATTAAATGGTTGGATGGTCTAAGGGTTTTTTTATACTGTGACCAGAGCCTGTCAAAGATGATGAAGGTTTATTAGTGATTTACTGGGAACTGTAGACAAGGGCAACATATGATGCTGTGCAATACCAAACAACTGACATGAAAGTATTCCTTCTTACCCAAAAGTATTTCTGTACTTCCCCATTGAAATCCTGTTTAAGCAAGCATTACAGCAGCATTCAACTGCCCTGCCCAGTGTGAGGACCCTGTCCTGCCACAAACTAGAGCATGCCAAATAATTACATGTTCTGCCCCCATATTTAATTTTCATGTGGAATTACGCACAGATCAGGAGCAAATCCACACAGCCAGACTTAAAGGTAACAGCTAAAATGATTGTCCTAATCTAATTAACTCTAGATTAAAACATTCCATTTCATATTTCACCTCTTCTTGTTTAATGAGTATCATTTCCATGTTAATGTTTTCCTGACAGCGCAATCTATCCATACCACTCAAGCAAACATAGTAGGTAAGGATTTTTTTCCGTAGGGGATGGAGGAGAAGGAAAGGACATGTGGAAGAGGCTCTCAGATAACCCTGGACTAGCCTAGCAATAGTTTAAGCAAACCAGTAGTTGCCTTAAGAGGTTAAAAGGTCATTTACAGCATCTGGGGATTCTTTTCCCCCTCTTCACCCTACACCTGACGCAGTTGTAATTGTACAACATGCAATGTAAGCATGTCCCATCACTGTTTCATGTTTCCTTTTAAACGAAGGAATTAATCCTCATGCATAAGCCTGACCAGCCCAAGTTCATTATCAGAACACAACTCAGACATGGTCCCCCCCAAGGAAAACTCACCAGTTTCTCCATCTTCATTAGCTTTATATCCTGCTGGTGGAGTTTCTCATTCTTGATCTCCAGCACTGCTTTCAGGCTCTCCAGCTCCTGTTCCAGGTACATAATCTGAGGGTTTTTCTGAAAGATTCACACAGAGTTTGCTTAGTACCCTGGATTTCAGAACAATCTTAAGTGTTTCTCTGCTATTTACAAAGGGCAAGAAAATAAATATGGTAACAACAGTTACTTGTTCTAAGTAAAATCAAGTCAGTTTAGAATAAAGAAGATCTGGTATCACTTTCCCCTCTGATTTTGTGCATCCTTTGGTGTAGATGGATGGCTGCAGTTCTCCTTAGGTGCTGTTCAGAAAACACTTCATGCACAAACATGGAAACTCTTGTGAGTCAAAGCCAGGCACTAAAGCTGTCACAGCAAAACTTGTTTTTTAGGAGTGCCCCAAGGCTCCCTTTAAGGCTAGGAGTTCCAAAATCTATTTCTTATTACTCATAACCCATCCCAAGAAGTAATTATGAGCAAACATTTGAAGTGTTTCCAGATATGGGCATAGTTTAAAAAGCACCAGAAATTGAGAGCTGTGGACTTAACTGCAGCTGATTTTCCCTGGTTTGAATCCAAGTGTAGCTGGTTCATAAGCAGAAATTGAAAATTCTTGGCTTTACATTCTTCTTAAAGCCCAGCAATGCAATTGCATGTAAATATCTTGCCTTGCTGCATGTCCATGTACTGCACAATACAGGAAGCTAGGGCTTTCTTTTCTGTTTTTCCTATTTCTTTATTGTTGTTTTTTGGGAGGAGGAGGAGGGGACAGCAGGGTTAGATCTGGTTTCCTCACGGACCTCTTTTCCAGAGTAAGGACCCATTCAAACACTGCAGAGTAAACAACATTCTCTACATTGCAAAGGCAAAGTCACAGGCAAAAATTAGGAAATGAAGAGAACTAAAGCAAGTGTCAGTCCATTTCCAGGTAGTGGAATAAAGAGAAATCAAACAGTGATTGTGTGGTGTAACTGAGTTTATCTTTAAAAACAAACAGAACTTGTTTCAGCATATTTGGGTAAGAATATCAGTATACTGCATTGAGTAACAGATTCACTGCTATGTCAGAAACCCAACACTGGGAGGGCCTGCAGTTTTGTGGGGCACAGTCCCTCAGGGACAGAGCCAGCAGCTCTCACTGGTAAACAAGGCCTCATCACCTACACATTTCATTCCCCTGCCCATTTTTGAGGACTGTAGCATTAGCAATACTCATTTAATTCCTACTTCTGAAGCGCAGATGAGGGCAGGGTGTGCTGTGCTGCACTGCCTTGGAGGAGGAAGCAGACAACTTGAAGTTTGTTCCTCCCTTTTGCGGCTTTACATGGAATCTAGAAGCTAGCAAAAAAATGATCCTGAGAAGTTTAAATGCAGCTTACAGTATGTGCAAAATTCATTTTTTTTTTCTTTCCCTTCTCTGCCCCAGTGGTCTTAAGATGGTCTTTTTAAAGTTAAACTTGAGCCACCACATTGGCTACTCATAGGAGAACACAGAGGCTGATAAAAAGACTGAAAAGCATATGTAAGATTTTAGCAAAAAAGCTGGGAATATCCAGTGACACTAAATAAGACTGGAGAGCTGGAAATACACCTCTGCCTTCAAAGGGCTAATGGGAATTCAGTAGTGCAGAATTTGTGTTTAGTACAGAAGAACATACTGGGTCAAATCTGTATTTTTCCATAGAGAAGCATCAAGCTTATGATGTGTCTCACTGTACATTTGCAGCTATGTAAAGGCACTTGACTATTACTCTTTTAATTAAACAACACCTGACCATGTGTAGGGAATACAGTTCAAACTCCCAGACGTAGTGTACAACAGGGTCTCTTTGGTGTCATCTTGCCCAACTATAGCTACATACTGTGGTTGCAGATTCCTGCAGCAGCAGTTCTATCCTGCTGCTAAAATAAGTGGTTAGAGAGGAAAAATATAAATTCCAGAGAAAACTAGGGCAACTTCTACTAGAAGCATTTTAAGTTTTTATGTGTGGAATTTCTCTTGGTGGGATATGCAATAGTACTGGTATTCCAATTATTTCCAGGTAACTAGAAAGAGAAGCATATTTGTGTCTAACTCTCCCAGTGCACGAGAAACCTCTCTCAGAGCACACTGCTAACCCAGGAGCATCACAGAACGCAGCAGCCTTGGGAGGAAAAGCAGGACAAAATGAAAAGTTTACCAGAAGTATAAATCAGCAGTGAACCAATGTTTGAATAAACGCATTAAAGACTTAAGTATAGGAGGCGAGTGCTGTCACAGTGATATAAGCCCACACAGGTCATAGCGCTGTTAAGAACATTTATCGACTGTCCAGAATACAGCTATGGTTCTTTATGCATGTAGGTCTTTGATTTAACTTAGGCTATAAGTTATACCACTGACCAACAGCTTCACAGATTTATAATGGTAAAGCTCATACCCAACATTGTAGTGCTTGAGAAAAACTTTTGGCAGGCAAGCAATCTACGTAAAATGAAGTATGGGTGCCCCATCAGTCTTGACTGCAAAACCTTTCATATGCAATAAATAAACCCAGGCTTGCAAGATCTGCTCATCTGCATTACTTCTGAAGATCAAGACTTACAAGATTGGCTTTTTCTTTGGCTACTTGTTTTTGCTCTTCTAATTTCAACTTCTCACTCAAAGAGTCATTTTCACATTTTAATTCATCAATTTTTTTCTGCAATGAGAAGACAGGGTATAGTTAGGGCAAGAATTCAGTGCACATATCCAAACTGCCTCTTCAGTTTCAGACTGTTGCAACGACCCCAACCCTTAACAAACCTCTAGCGATTCCTGCTTCTCTGTAAAGGAATCTTCAAGCGACTTCTTTTCAGATTCATGAGCACTCTTGAGCTCTGCAACAAATTCATTTTTGCAGACTTTTAATACCATGTAAGACATGAAGATTCTTTTTGAAAAGCCAACCAATACACATACGCACAGATACAGCAACAGCACGGAAAGAACATTTATCATCCACTCATCCAGAACATGTACAAAGTATCAGATTTATTGCTGCTTCCCATGTGTTGATTGCCCCTTGCATATCTATTTCATTAGCTGACTGTCAATTTCGAAAGCATTCAGCTGCATGCATTGAGCAGAAGCCACATCTGACGAAAGCTGAGTTTCCGAAGGGAAATACAGCGAAAGCTGAAACTATCTTCCTGCAAGCTTCTAGAAACACATTTCCTTTCCCATTCTGGAGGTGCCATACAGAGGAGTTTGCTCTTTGACTGCAATGGAAGCATCACCAGTTTTGATATTGCAGAAGTATCACTGGAAACTTGGCTATCAAGTGAGTTGGAGGGAGGATGGAAAGCATCAATTAGATGCAATATCATTTAACACTGAGCACACTCACCAAGCCCTCCCTGATAAACCACCTTTGTCCCTGTAGAGTGTAAATAGTGTGTAGTATTTCTCAACATACCCAAGTCAGTCTGGAAAGCACACAACACTACTTATCCCAGTTTCAGTTCTGAGGTGCTCCTTATAGAACTTGGGGGGTGGGAGCAATTACTCATTAACATGAGATCTTGAGAGCAGACTGTGATTCAGACACTTTTTACTTTTTTAAGTAAAGTTTTTTTACTTTTTAAAAACTTTTACACTTTTTAAGGTCATCTCCACTCTTAAACCATTTTCCAAGTTTCATTCATCTACAGGTCATGGTTACTTCTGTACGTAAAATGAGACTTGCTGATTTACAAATGAAGGAATTCAGCCAAGGTTCTTAAAGATGACTGACTGCCAAGAATAATGAAGTGGACATATGGATGGAAAAGCCCAAGTATCTCTGCTTGTGACTAGCAGTACTACAGCATTTATATTTGACACAAAATACTTGCCTGAAAAAGAGGATTCATACTCCTTTTTCAGCTCCTCTACTTTTTCCGAGTGGCTCCTTTCAAGTTCCAGCTTAAAGTTTTCATGTGTGATATTTAAATTGTCCACCTGCAACATGACAACATGATTATTTTCCCTTACATGTGTCAACCTTCATTTAAAATATTGTTCCTTAAGACTTTATGCAGTACATAGAGTACATTTTAAATGGTCTAGGAAGCACTTAACAGATGATCACAGGAAAAGCTAAGCCACATACAACACTCAGTAGATGAGAAGAATACCTTACAGTTTACCACTACCAACAGGTTGATGTATGCATCTGTCACACACATGGAGTTGTTGCAAAGCAAGGTCCAGGCCAGGTGTGTTTCTGTAAATCTTAAAACTCAAGCTGCCTCAAATACCTAGTGGAGGTCTGTAACTCACTGAAGCTTGCAGGACACAAGGAATCTCCACCATGTTTAAACACAAGCTTAAGATCTGGACAGCTTAGTGTAGTAACAAGTGCATAATTGCAACAAAGTGGAGTTTCACATTAGATGAAAATAACTCCATTATAGGCAAACCCAGCCTTCTGTGAAGGCTCCTGTGTAACAAAAAGCAATTGCTAGAGAACACTTCTACTTCGAAGTCACAAACCTGCTCCTGGAGTTGCGCTTTGTACTTCTCAGCTTCTTCAATACATATGCTTTGGAGTTTCTCACATTCTGCGGTGTAAAACTGTTTAAGCCTCTCCTCCAGCTCAGCCAAATCATTGTGATGTTGCTCATTTAACTTCTGCAAAAACCCTTCATAAGCAACTTGCAGTTCATTCCTGTCTCTCTCCAATTTCTCACAAGCTGCAGAAGTGGTTACTAAAGATGTCAAAACAGAAAAAAGTAATTGGGTCAAGTTCAGTGCTAATATCACCATCTTCGTTACAAGTATTAAGGATACAAACTGCACAGCAACATGGTTATACATAGACAAACATAATTTAGCCATGAAATGAGTGCCTCCTCCAAGGCCACACGGAAAGATCTCTGCAAAAATACTGAATTCAGTGTTTCTTATGCTGAGAATTAATTGAATCTAGTTAAGCCAGGAACTTACACAGAAAGCACAAGTGTGATGGTTTGTCATGACAAAGAGGAGTGAATGTCTCACGAGACACTGGAGTGCTGCAATAAAAAAATTAATTGGATTTGCTACTTCACCTAATTTGATCCCATTTCAGAAGCATATTTATCAGAGTACTTCACTTTTTGATATATAAACCACTTAGCTAGATTTGAAAGTCTTAATGTCCTGAAGACCATCCGCTCAACATGTTACACTCAGACGTGGCACAGAAGCAATTCTAGCCTAACTTGGGCTGCCCAATATAGAACTGCCAATCTGAAACATGCTAACATGTGTGCCCAAGATATTTAAATACATGAGATACAGAACAGTTTCAGACAGAAAGTGCAAGAGTATCAAGAGAAAGAAATGCCATGCAGTTCTCTTTACGTTTATATTAACACAGGCCAGCTAAGACAACTGCCTTGGTTTGTCTCCCCAGATCTGCAGCTGATTACAAGACAAAACAGAAGTTAGTAACTTGTACTTTTGAGTTTGAAATCTAGCATTCCTGACTCTAGCCAGACAGGCCCAAATAGAGTCCTTTTCCTACTGTTAATATGACTGGAGCAAGCGCCTCATGCAGTTCCAGCTGCACACAAAGCCGGGAAGCTCCAACACAAGTGTAGTTTCACTGAGCTTATGCAAAACTGCTTCCATACAAACTGTAGTGCTTGGGTTGAAAAAAATTAGTCAGGTGAGTGTCTACTTAAGAGAAAAATCAACTGAAACGCTACCTTGACCTTTGGTCAAACGAGGGACAAGTCACACGTACATGCACTTTACAGCAGCCTGGCAAGCTGCCTGGACAGTCCAGACATAAACTCTCTGTAAAAGCATGGGAAGATTCAAGGATTTTTGTAAAGGCAGTACAGTCAGTTCTCATCACAGCTGTGTCTTCAGCCTTAACATACATAAATCACTGTTGTCAAGGACCGATTCCGGAAGCAGTATGGGGCTGGGCTCTAGGGAAAGCAGCCTGCCCCTGGAGAGTGCCTTCAGTTACACACGTGTAGGATTCCTTCTTTGCTACAGCTCATTAAGTGCAAATAACCCAATGAATGATACTGCACTCTCTTTTAAGGAAACTGTAAAGAAGTCTTGGCCCTCCTGCTATCACCTGGAACCTCCAGTTGACCTACAGAGTGTAAGAGCATGAGCTGGACTGCACGGGAATCAATCTGTGTGTGTGTCTACCCAAATCAGTTTTAACAGGGGGCTTAGCTCTGCGTTAGGTCTGTGTGAGAG
Organism: Ara ararauna; assembly: GCA_028858755.1. Taxonomy (NCBI): domain Eukaryota; kingdom Metazoa; phylum Chordata; class Aves; order Psittaciformes; family Psittacidae; genus Ara; species Ara ararauna. Next base: position 33,979,366 of record CM054376.1, read on the forward strand.
AGCTGCTGATCAGGACAGATTTAAGCCAAGCTGCTCGTCCCATGACTGGCAACTATGCAACTAAGGGCTCAAATGTACCACAACATTCTGTGCGAGCCAAGCAGATTCCACAGTTTCCTGTATTTCCTATACCACCACCAAGGAAGGGTTTTATTGCCCTGTCTTTACTCCTTCCACAAATCCCTAAAATAATTAGCATTCACACTTCTATTACATTGCATTGGCTTAAAGTTATTGAACATACTACATACATTGAGCATACTTTGTCAGGTTTTGGGGAAGAGAAAATGTTATAGGTAGCGGACATTATTCTACAATGCAGGGAACCAGGCAGTAAACCAAACAGGTATTACACAGCCAACCACATGCAAAAGGCATCTGACCCTCTATAGTCAAGGAAGAGGAATATAGCTGAGAAGCAGGCAACTCCTATGCCTCATTTGTGATAACTGTAGCAAAATGCTTCAAATAATCCACTTAAAAACCAACAGAGGAAGAAGCAAGCATCCAATTCTTTATTTGTAAAGCCAGAGCCATTCCTTTGCCTCCATTTAGCCAAAAGAATGTGCTGCCTATCACCTTATCTTCAAACATCAGCACGTAGAACTTCAGATGATGCAAAACACTTCATGAAAAAGCAAATAGCAAACCACACCTTTGTCAAAGAAAAGACACATCAGCTCTCTGGGCCAGTCTGCAGTTCGCATTTATGAGAACACTAATGTTACAAAGGCAAACAAAAACTTCAAACTGGCACTGGCAGTTGAACGCTGTGTTATCTGGAAGGTAACGCCTGGCCTCCACAGAGCTGGTGGCTCCAATGCTTCCTTGCGCATCGCAAGCCTGACCTAACTCCCTGCCATCCACACAAGGAGCAGAACCTCCACACAACCAGTGAGCCCCTGGTGTTGTGGTAGTGCGAGAAACTGCACCTGTGAAGCTACAGCAAAAGCACCCACTGAGGAACTGTCACTTTGAAATCATAAGAACTCCTGTAAACCAAAGTTCGCCCCGTACTTGAGATTCAGGTGTCTGCAGAAAATACTTCGCACAGCCCTATGGTTTTCCAGACCGAATCATGTATTTTATAACTGTACATTGCCTTGCTGTAAGAGAGGGACAAGCCATGAAAAAAACAATTCCTTAGTTTGGCAATTCATCCACTCTAAGATGCTGCAAAACTCCCGACTAACTACCCTGACGGCTACTCAAGAGTTTTCTCATTGAACTGGTGCTTAATTTTGAACAAAAATCTGTAACTGAAACATGTGCTTTTCCCCAGCAGAACACAAAAATCTCTATTTCAACTTCTCATCCACTTCAGAAACACGTGAAGGGCACACTTCAGGGTTTTTGTGCACAACTACTGTGCTTTCCTTTCCTTCAAGTGCTTCCCTCTGCAATTCCACATCTATATTATGCCATGCATTAGAACAGACCACAGAACTTAAGCAAAAAAACCCCAACAGCACTTGAGAGAAAAATCAAGCCATAAAGATAAAGAGATGTGCCATCATTTATCCGTTAAGTTGTTCAATCTCATCTGTAACACTAACCAGCTTGAAGCTTTAAAGATGGAGCACATGGAATGGAGTACTTGGCAGCCAGAAGCAAAATTTACTTAGTTATTCAAATAGCAAAGCCATTAATATTTGTCCCCACTTGGTTGCCCCAGCCTGTCCTCCCAATCAGACAACACTGTCTCTCCCTGTATTATTACAACAGGGAGCAACATTAATTTGTAATTTTAAGCTTCCTAACACCCGCTTTTTATAAATGAAGAGCCTGCATCTTTTGGGCTGAACCACGGCCGCTGGCAATCACAGGAAGTTTCTGAGATTTGGCAAGAACGTATCTTCAGATCAGGAACGCTGGTTTTGATGTGCAAAATTAACATTCATCTGTAGTAGCTGACGGTGGCCACCTGCATCTTGGGCAGTTCATTGCAAAGCTCTGTATGTGCCAAGCCATAAAACCAAATGCCTGCAAAAGTGTGGAGAACCAGGCATGTGGCAACTCCCTGCAATCGTGCATATGGCAGCAGATCCAAACCACATGAGCAGCAGCACCAGCTCAAGGAGAGGACTGCAAGAGTTGCCTCGGTACTCCCAAGAAACCTATTTCATATTTTCACTAGAAGCAGCCAAGAGACAAGACCTCACAATTGTGCAGTATCTCCTTCTCACAACATTTAGGGGTTTTTTCTTATTTTAACGATAAAACATTCATCATCTAATTCAGTCCTTATGGCTAAACTGCTTACATAAAAACATTTTTCCACTTGAATTCCATAAAGGTCACCATAACCATAGCACTAAGAAGATAAACCATAATGGATTTTTTTTTTCTTGACTCCTGAATTAAATTGTTTCGAAACAACAGCTACCTTCATAAAACAGTCTAGGTCACTCCCTGCTCTGGTTATGATTTATGAAATGCCATTAGACTGTCTGAGATTTTGAAATAGAGGTCACTAGAACAGTAAGCCAGCAGCATTTTAATAGATGTGGGGGATGTGAAAAGGGGTAATTACCAGAAAACATCGAGTATTTAACATGGTGTTACTTTATTGCTCTTTGTTATTTCACACTGCAAGATCTATTGTGATGTTCCACTGATCACCAAGTCTACTACAGACAGAAAGGCTCATTTCCTTCTCCATATTTTTTTTCCTTTTGTTATCCAGCAAATAATTGATGTTTTTGGCAGATTCTCAATATTGGAAATTCTTCTACCAAAAGAGGCTTTCAAGTTTATGACCGAGTTTCTCTTGGTGTTACTTCTATAATATAACATACTCCAGGATGTTAAGCCACATTTCATGATTTTGTTCTTGGGCAAGTTGAAAAGAGGCCGGTGGACCAAAAACACATGCTGTAAGCTACACTGAAGCGGGTATGGTTGAATGCATGTGTGAAACGTTCACACACCTGCCAGTAAGTAAGCTCCTATCCTCTAACACTGCAAACACTACAGTGCCAGGAGGCAGGCAAGTGTATGACCTGCTGCAGGTTAAGCCCTGCCTCAAATAATTGGTAGAAATGTCCACCTACTATTAGGTGTTTTTAGGGATTGCCAAAACCAGAAAACCAAACCACACTCACTCTATCTGTCCATAAAACACAGTCTTCTTTAACCCAATCTCCAAAACATTCTAAAGGTCATTTATTAATAAAAAAATGGCATGAAGGCATTTTGAAGAAAATATTGCTTATAAATGGCAACAGCAAACGGAGGGGAGGGAGAGGGGTCAGGTGTTTGGCTGGCTGCACTGGGTACACACAGACCTCTCCAGCCTACTAGAAAATGCTCACACGTGGCAATTTTCAGCAGGCCAAGGCAGGCATGGGCTGAGCCAGCTTTGCACCTGCAGTTCCATAGCAGCACTGAACTGGATCACGTCCAGCACGGTTGCGAAGAGGCTCCCAAACAATTTAGGGCACAATTAGTTTAGAGGAGTCGTTCCGTACCTCTCCAGAAACATGCAGCTCTTGCAATTTCTACTTATGCAATTAAATAAGTAACCAGGAATGATTTACACACTAGCTTGCATCTTAATTGTGAAGGTGACAAACATCTGTACCTACTCCAGGGTCTCAGAACTAAGGTGTTTACATTCAAACCGCAAAGTACAGTCTCTGTAGCTGGAGATGTTAAGGAAATCCAGATTCAGAACCCACCTGATAATGAATTTGAACTCCTTTGGAAAAGCTCATCCCCAAACCATTACCATTGCTAATCCTCACACATGTTTCCAGCTGCTGGGAGCAGAAAGCAGTGCCTGGTAACCATCCACCCCACACTCTGCACAGCCACACAATCACTGCAGAAGACAGATTCTGGGATTGTAATGCCTATTTAAATCATCATACAAAGAAGTATTTTGGTAGAAAGGGTCATTCAGAATAACCTAGCAAAACAGACAACCTGACAGCAAGCCACTTTGGTTTTGCAAGGTAAATCAAGGAGCTTCGGAAACTGAGGAGTCCAAACCATGCTGGGTGCAAGCTGCAGGTGATTGCATGATCCTCCTACTCAGCAACACACAGGACACACTCTATGCTGGGCTGGGCGCACCTGGTTCCTCATTCTACACTGCCTGTTCCCAAGCTGCAAACCAGCAGACACAGCAGACGAGACTCCATGGAACATGTATGAGTGTCCACACAGCCAAAATAAGATTCTAAATGTACTTTCCGAGCAAATCTATACCTAGATAATACTGCAAATCAAAATTCACAGTACTTCCATCAAAATATCCCATGGAAACAGTAAGTTCAGCTATGTCCATTTAACAGTGGCAACAGAAAGCTGATTAGCAGGTGTGTATTTAAACAGATTATTTTTAGCTAAAGCTGTCATTACAAGAATGCTTTTCTCACACCTTGTCAACAAATGGGGTCTGGCTGGATTTGTTTTGTTTTTTAACTTGAAAAACCCCAAAACAAATATTTTTAAAGGTAGACAGAACGGAAGACCTGTGTAGTCTTTTATTTTCCGATTAAATCCCCTTTACAAGCTGAGAGAAGTACAGACAGGCTAGACATGTGACGTGGTTAAGACAAAGGAGCTGCATGAAGATAAATGCGTCGCTGAAACCATGGTCTGGAAAGCTCACAAAGGGAAGTGAGCCCGAGGCTGCCATTCCAATGCTCCTGCGGAGCTTAGCCAGTAAGATGCGCTCTGCGAGAGGAACGGCACAACAGCCAGCATCCCTGGCTGACAGTTCTGTGCGCTCAGGCATCACACATCCATCAAGCTCTGTTGCATTAGATGGGGTTTTTTTTCTAGTTATCTATCTACTGAACGGCATATTCTTGCATCAGGAGTCCTACACATGAGCTCTGCAGGCTGTTAATCAAAGCTGGACGGTAACAAGTTAGCAGGAAGCTCATTTGAGAGTGAGGCACCCTTAGAAAGAATTAAGCTTTCAAAACAAACAAAAAACCCAAACCCTATTTGGTCTGCCCATCTAAACTGAATTTTCCCTTTCCTAGTACCTAGGTTGATAAAGGAAAAATCATACTGAAAACACACATGGAAGGATAAATAGCTTCTTGCTATATAGCAACCCTTGTGAAGTAATTTTCATTATAAGGTAAACAAATGGGTTTATCCAGAAAGTCACGTGTATGTACATAAAGAAATAAATCTAGTTTATAATGTTTATAACACAAGTTTGTAGGAATGCAAGAAGCCCGTTTCCACACTAAGACTCTAGTTCTGTCATCACTTCAGGGTGGAAGAAGTGCTGGCTGCAGATGATGTGGGACACAACCCTCCATCCTGCTGCTTCTCACCCCTCCCCTGCTCCAACACCAGTGCTCCTCTATCGCCACTCTGCACCAGGCCAAGGCAGCTTTGTCAAAACAGCACTTCAAGCCACCAGGTTCTCAGCTGGCTCAGGTCCCCAGGCAGCTCACTGCACAGCTGCCCAGGCAGCAGTGCTGGTACAGGGCAGGACAGAGCGATGAAAAGGCAGAGGAAAGCCAGGCTCTTTCAAAGCCACCCCTATCAAAACCTGCCTGAAACTACTGCAGAGCAGTGAGCCAGCTGCTTTATCAGTAGGAAGGTTAGAAGCTGCAGCTTAGCAGATGCCAGACTGCACTCACCTCTAGAAAACCCTCAGCCTTTAAGTACTATGCTTCCAAGAAAGAAAATGCTACACATTTCTCCAGTGTCTTTGGTACTCTCATCTACCTACCCAGAGGCTTTAAGGCTTTCCCTGCCTGTCATACTCCCTATTCACACATTGGCAATTTTATGCGGCACCAAATAAAGCGCCCCAAAAACTGCATTTTAACATAACCCTCTAAACTGGATGACAGTAATAGTGACAAGTGGAGAAGCTGTATTCATTGCTTCAGCAGTGGGGAAGGGAAGACCTCTCCCTCCCCACCACACTTCCAACTCCGAGGAATGCCTGCCTTAATCAGGGCTAAAAAATAAATCTGAGCATTAAATACACCACCTGCTTGTAACAAGACCTACATCCATGTTCAAGTTTGGCTGACACAATACTCAGCTTCCAAAGCATGCGAAAATAAACATTTCCAACTTTTCAATAACAAGTGACGTATCTGAAACCGCTCCACATGTATTACTTCTGTTTTCAAAGCTTTCTTTTCTTTCTCTCTTTTTTAAAGGGGCTTCATCATAACAGAAGTGCGCTTCTGTAAAATGCCAGCTTCACTTCCAAGTGCTGTCATTTTCAACCCAGTGACTTCTTGCACTCCACAGGATGACTCTGCTTTGAGGTCAGACAAGTTACATGAAGTTACCATTAAACACAGTTAAATCAAGCTTCAAAGTTGGCACAACCAGCCCCTGCACATAACAGCTTAATTTCACATTACAGCTGTCCACTAGGATGAGTTCAAAGATTGAATCTCATTAGCCTGATAGCATTTCCTTCCGTTAATTTTACACTCATTCACCTACAAGCCATTAAGGCAAAACGTAGATTTTGCAGAGCATATTTTACAGGTTTATGGATCTTTGCCAACAGTTCTCTAGAAGACAGCACACCAATAAATTCGGGATTAACAGAAGTGTATGTACTGACAGCCATCCTCCCATTCTTAAGGAAGCAAGAGCTTTGGTCATCACACGAATGTTTTTCAAGGAGGCCCCACTAGGCGCAGTCAGATCAGTGCCAGGAATCCGGTGAACCTGGGGTCACACTGTCAGGCCCCAGAGAAATGCATCTGGGAAGAATTCAGGCAGGGAATTAAATGACTGCCATTACAATACCAGGGCATCTGTCTCTCTGCAGCTCCGTTCTGCTGCATTTCTGTTCTCATGCAGAGTACAAAAATAAACTCTTACCTAGTTCTCCTCGAAGGTTAACCAGTTCTTGAGATAACTCTTTGCGCTGCTTCAGTGCTTCCTCCCTCTGCAGAGGAAAAGAACCAACACAAACCCAAACATTTGGTTACTAGTGATCTGAACAGGGCACCTTCAAGCATTAACTTACACATCTTCTGCAAGAAAACAAGAGAAGCGAGAAGCCAAGAAATGAATCATTTAGGATAACAGCTCTGCTGTTACAAAATACACAGATGTTCTCCTGTTGTTAAGGAAGTTACACTTTAAAACAAAGAACAGCTTTTTCCAGGATAACACTGCAATCACTTTGCAGCAATTAATTATATATTTTATGATGGGTGTAGCAATATAAGCCTCCAGAACAAATCAACTGATAGCTGCTGAGGGCACAGAAGTGTGGTATATGTCAAAGAGGCTTGCATTAAATATTTATCTTAAGCCTACTCAAACACAAACCCCAGAACTTTGCTAAATGCTCGGTCTTCCATGAAGAAAAGGCACAGCGCTGTGCGAAGTTGAGCACAGCCCACCCCGCTGCTGGCAGTTCTTAATTTTAAGATAGATGATGGTTTTCATACTGACAAAATCACTGCAAATCTGTGCTAAAACACGCAGAAGCACCCATTTCCCTGCCCTGCCCAGGGGCTGTCCCTAGTCAGTGGAAGGCGGCCGCCAGGCTCCTCTGCCCCCAGACCCGCACCCCAGGGAGCAGCTCAGGCACAGCCACAGCAGAGCCGCTCCGTGACTCGGCGACCAGCACCTCGCACCCACGCCCGGAGGTGACAAGGGCCGGGCTTCCCGCTGCCAGGGCGCGTTCACCTTGCTCACTCAGTCCGCGCTCCCGTCCAGCTCCCTGCCCTGGGAAAAGCAGTGCGAAACAAACGCCGGTTACCCTTGCTGCAGCGCACTGGGAATAGAGGCACAGTTTGCTGCTGGAGCAGCCCATCTTCCAGCGCCGGCAGCCCCCCGCTCGGCCCCCGGCCCCTCATAGGCGACGCGCAGGTGGCAGCCCCGGCTGCGGCCGAGCGGCCAGGCTGGACCTTGCCTCCGCAGGTTATCCCGCTTCCGTGCCGATGGCTCCGGCAGCGGCAGATACTGCAGCTTCTGCAATTGGCACAGGCAGCCAGCGCTTGCTTAAAGCCACAGCCCTTCTTTTCTGAAAGGCGAGCCCCAGACATTACACTGATCGATCTCCGCTTGCTCGAACGGCAGCCGGGATCGCAAAGGGAATGCTGACCTTCTCTGTAGATAATGGACCTTATTTTTAGCCGTTCCAAGCTTCCTATACGCTGCTTTCACACTTAATTTATTGATGCAAAAATAAGCCACGGGAGGCCCGAGCTGAATGGGAGACCCACAGATACAGCAGCTCTGCTGCTGTCCATGCCCCGGCTCCTGTTCACAGCCCCGGAGCACGTAAAGAGCTTGAAACTCACTTTGCATGCTTTTCCTTCAGCTAGGATACATCAGAGGAAAACAATAACAATGCACTGGCCCCAACATCACATGCGCTCTTCCTCCACTGACCACAACAGATGAATTTGCACACTGGCACGGCCACACCTGCACCTGGTTTTCCCCAGATTCCCCATTTGCCCCCATCACTCTGGCCACAGCTTGAGACCCCCGACTAACATCTTAAAAGCGCCCTGTCCTAGGGGTAGGCAATACTCACTGCACGCCTGCACAGCAAATAAAGCAATAAAATGCATCATGCATACGAAAAAACCAGAAGGAACGAGCACCCAGAAACCAGTGATGTATTAAGACCTGACATAATACTAATCAAAATGAGTGACTTTTATGCTATGCACTCTCATCTGCTGCAAGTTACAGGAAATTACTCTGCAGCCGAAAAGGCAGGTTAGAAGAAAAGGCAACCCTTTAATAGGAATACTTGGTTTTGACCTTCTGTGGGGAAAGATCCCCTTCTAATACTTAAGAGTTACGTGGACACTATCACACTGGTATTGAGTCACTGCGCTGCAGTTGTACATTAAGCACTTGGATGCCTTCTGCAGTGGCCATGGTCTAAGACTGAAAACCACACCTCTCCTCCACAGCAAATCCTCAGGAGAGCAGAGAGCTCAGCTATGGAAAGGGCTCACCCTGTTCTCCCCTGGTCAGGAAGGAGAGATGAGTCATCTCGCTCCTACTCATCACCAGCTCTGGCTACGGACGCAGCATCCACTGATGAAAACCCGAACGCTGCAGTGGGGATTGAGCTGCATCCTAGCACACTAGGACACAGCCACTTAATGGATGTGCAAGCAAGGTAACTACCAAAGCACTTTGATTTTCATGCTGCAGGCTCCATATGGGATTCCCCAAAGCTTTTATAGTAACTTCATCCATTACCAAGGTAACACAAACCACACGTAGGAGATTTTATGTTCACCCTCCCCTTGGTTTGCATATTCATTCTTTATTCTAATTCTCAAAAAGTCATCCTTGAACCTTATTACTTCCAGGCCACTCTGTTCATAAAACAACTCAAATTTTCCCCCCCTCAGCTCAGCAGCTGGACCACGCTGCAGGCCCTTTGGAAACGCTGATGATTTTAGTTAGTGTTTCCAAAGAGCCACTTCACAATCCACGTATTTTGTATTTGTAGGTAAAGCAATTTGGCAAGGGCAGAGGAGATCAGAATATACCAAGGACTGACAGAGACTAAAAACACAAAATAAAATCAAATAATGTTGCCTTCCTATATTTTTTTAACGTTTCTTGCTTTCTGCTGCTCTTAGCCCTGTTGCTTTCTACTGGTGCTGACTTTGTGCCTCAACCTCCTGCTTGTCCATTCATAGTTTTGCAAATCAAGAAATCCAGACAGACTTGTTATCACCTCCTACTAAAGAATATACTCAGAAAGAGCTAGCCATAGAGACTGCCAGCCTTAAGTTGCTCGTATGGTTACGCAACCGTATGAAGCAGTCAGACTGATAAGCAGTTCATTTAGCTTTTATGGGAGAACTGAAGCTCCAGGTATGGGGGTCTCCCCAAGAAAACAGGACTGTTTGCAAGACCCAAAACACACTGAGATACCGAAGCCCACTTGAATAACCCAGTAAGGGCCACCCTCAGTATTTAAAGACAGGTATGCACGTGCTTTGGGCTAGAATATCAAGCAACCTTCTTGTTTATCCTTTACAATATTCTACTTGAGAAATCAGCACCAGAAATTGAAGAAGCAGAACCAGGATGGAAGCGTACAGGACTGAGCAATTCTGGCACTGTTCACTTAATCCAGGTAAGTCTAGCAATAGGGTTCATTCTTGTTTTGGTGTCAAAGACCCAAGAAAGACCTTCATACAAATTAAAAGCTGTTTCTAGCACAATTTCGGAGTTTATGCCAAGATAATGTAGATTACTGGGTAGCTGTTTTTCTTAGTTCAAAAGAATCTATTGTAGGTGCACAAGAAATCTGGTTCAGTTTTAGCCAAAACTTTCCCACCACCATAAACATGGAAGCTGTAGGAAGGAACAAGAAGAGAGGCTGGGGATAAAGGACTTGCCACAGGCAGTATTGGGGCGGTGCACCTCTGCTATCACATGCTACAGAAAAACTCTCAGCATAAAGAAGGAGACTTGGACATTTCTTGTGCTGAGGAAGATTAGGCAGTTCTGAAACTCTGATAAGCAAGTCCAGAGGGATGTGTGCCCATAGCAAGGACACTTGAAAAGGTGAGTTATGCTCCACTACAACTGGATGGAAATAGACAATGTCCAAGGTAGGGGCTTGGAGGATACAGCAGTTTCAAGATCACATAAATGACCAAGTCAGGAATGGAATAAACTACAGAACTTGTCACTCATGTTTATGTTACTGGCAGTTATGTAGCCTGGATATGGGCTTAAGAGTATTTTTCCTGGCAACCAGCTGGTTTTGCTACCTCTTGAAACTCAAACAGCCCAGCCTAGGGTCATTTTAGATAACAAAGGTGAAGACACATCAATGTCTGAACAGTTTCCAACACTCTGCTTTGAAAGTGGGAAGCTCTACACAAGTCCATATCCTAGAATGAACAAAAAAGGTACTTCTACCAAGCATGAAAGCAACCAGCCTTCCTGGCTGTGTACCTATACCAAATCTTCACACAAATAAGACACAAGACACCTCTGAGAGTTCAGGTTATGAGGACTCCTCAAGCATCCCACAACTCTTTTGCAGATCCCAAATCCAGGAGCTGTGGACGCTCCATGCTCTATCTGCAAGTCAGGGCTTTGAGAGCTATAGATAGGCCGTGTCTGGCTAAAAAGCCCTATTCTGCAAGTTTTGCCTCCACGTTAAAAGCTACAAGTCCTTCAACACCTACTCGATGTAAAAGAGCAAACCATGGCAGAAAAGTGAGGTTTGAGTATGCGTGACCAAACCCATATAAAAGTAATTAGCCAGACATCACTGTTCACATTTTAAACCACCACATTCCCTCTGGAAACAAAAGGTATACTCTTCTGGAGCTGTCCTAGAGAAGGAAGAATTCACAAGTACCAACACTGAAAAGTTTACATTTATATACCAAAACATGGGTTTGTTTAGTTTTTTGTTTTTAATTTCAAGCAGCTATGTCACACCAATACCTCGTAATTGTACTCATTTGAAACCTCATATTTTCTAGCCATTAACAGGTTCAGAATAGGCATTATGCATTGCTGGAACCAAAAACTGCAGAGCACTGGTGCATTGCAAAAGAACAAACACAACCCTCTTCTAGGTATGAAATATCCCAGGGAATCAGGTTATGTCATGGGACTTTCTCCATGACACAAACATACAGCAGCCATATATAGTGCTGGGATGTGAGATATATACACACACACATATATACCTATAGATTTAAATGTATACATATATATTGATATTATATATATTGATATAAATATATCAATATATACTGAGATATATATATATATCAATCACTATATATATGGTGTTCATAGTGCTGGGATGTGATTGTGGTCCCTGCCCAGAGACAGTGGGGAAAGGCGCAGACAATGCTGGTACCAAGCACTCCGTGGCATATGGGCAGGCATCCCTGAGTGTCACGCAAAGAGCAGCAACTGTACCTGTCAAAGGCAGAACTGGCAGGTGGAAGCACCTCTGATCTGGAAGGCTGTAGATGAGCCTTTTAGTTTTATCAGCAATATAGTTTGTAAACAAGTCATTTCAAAAGTCAAAACTTAGAGGAGAACATTAAGTGTTTAATATAAAAGCATTGCAATGCTTTTTTAAAAAGCATTTTAGACCAGACTAAATAAACTTTGTTCAAAGCACGTAAACCAAAAATTCAACAGCACAGCCAAGAGTGGAAGCACTTAAATGTTTTTTACTTATATGTGGTTTACAGTCATATGCAGGGCCAAATTAATTTTATTCTGGGAAAGGAAAGCCTGATATTTGAAAGCCATGTGCTGTCAAATCACAAGCACTTACTCCTAAAATCAAACTTGAAGAGAAACACACTGAGCATCTTAAAAACATAATAATAAACTGTGGTTATTTGCAAGCACTTCTGTAACATGTGCTTAGACCTTACAGGAGATACGCTTAGATTGTATGGAAGAAAAGATCATTACTTAAATATTGTTTAATAGTGGTACAGTCCTAGTTGTCAACAGATATCAATATAGGATGAGTCTTTCTCATCTGAGGAGGTACCGCTTTTATAGAACAGCATTAGAAATGGGAGCCTACTCCATCCTTGTGCTTCACCAGTCATGAAAAGATGAGCATCACCACTGGCTGTAATGTAGAAACTGAGTCACATCTTTGCATAAAATCCAGTCACTCATGTGTCATCAGCTATAGCCTGGAAGTAATGATGAGGGGTAACAAAAGGGCCATTCATACCCGCTATGCAGTATGAGATTTACTTTGCTTATTTTGGTCCTTATACCGCAGTGTTTGTACCAGACCCTGTTCCTTCTTTGCTGGCAAAGCACAATCCTCTAAAGAAATCTTCTAATTAGAAGTCAGCAAGTTTGGATTCTTTTCTTTTTTAAACTCACCTGCTCCTCACCCCACTTAAAAACCCTTTTAAATGCCATTTCTTTCACATCACTTAGATGCAAAAGCAAGCTAAAGAAATGAGCCAGCTAACTACCAAATGCTGAGCCAAAGAAGTGGCCCAACAACAGGATGTACACCCTCTGCTCCATGTATATGTTTGAAAGGTGCAGCAGACTATTATTGCAATGAAATGAATGTATCATTAACCATCTCCAATCAATAAATATGCAGTGAAATGACTACTTCCACATTACTCTTGGCCTTGTGTTATACAGTGCCTCCTTACCAAATGAAATAAGCAGTCAGCTTTTACCCTATTATCTCAGAATTCAATTAGGCCTCAGAATACAACACTAATGCCATTAGCTGATAGAGACCCACTGTTATTTCTAATATTTTATTTGCTAGGTACGTTTATGGAGAGTCAGGTGTTTGTTCCCCAATGTTTAGTATGTGAAACACTAAAGCAGAGAACCAGCTAAACAGGATTACTATGAGTCACTATATATTTAACACGAGCTGTATGCTTGCAGGCTCTTTATGCTTTCACAAGCTTTACATGGGATCTTATACGCATATGAGACCTTTGTTTTCCCATTTAGAAGTGATGTTCACCTTCATGAAACAACTTTACAAGTTGTCACATAGAATGACTTCCTCCTTCCCTATAAAAATTCCAATCTCATAATAAGTTTACCCTACCAACTGCTTACTACTTAGTATTTTCTAGTTTTTTTGAGTCTGTTCATCTGAGTATTACACAAAGGCTCCATCAGTTACCATGCAGCCTGACAAGTCATACCGTCATAACTTAAGTTCTCACATCTATAAAACTGTAATTATCTTTATAAAGTTCTCTGAAATGTTAGAATGAGATCTTGTGCTTGAGTGCACTGCCGTATTTTCTTTACATGATTGCATGTTTAAGGCTGGTTAGAGTTTAATTGTAAAAGGCAGTACAACACTAAAGAGGGAAACAAGAAGCAATGATGCTCCTTTCTTTCTTCCACTAACTACTCCCTCTAATTTTGATGTTGCAACGGATACATCTAAGTTTGCTACTGTCATTAATTCTGCATCTCCTTGGAGAGAGGAAAAAAAAAAAGAGAAAAAAGAAGAGAAATAACAAGGTAGTTATGAGAACCAACTTCTTCACGGAAAGCAACACTGGGTGCCTGAAATGCCAAGTTTGTTTCAAAGTTGTGTTTTCTCATGACACCTTTTGCTAGAAGTAGTTATCAACAGGGACTCCTAAGCCTCCCCAGGTGTAATCCATCCTGAACACCCAGATGTGCCCAATAAATTGCTTAACTGAGGCGTCTTCTAAAAAGTTATTTCCAAGAGAGCCTAGTTTCACAGTAATTAATGGATTAAAGTCTTTTTCTGATGTTAGAACTGACAAATCTTCAACCTGTTGCCCGAAATACTCTTGTCCAGCAGCAGCCACGTGTTGTGGGGACCTTGAGAATCACTTGAAGCTTCCTTGCTTCCCAACATCTATGTGACAGATACAAGCTGCAACAGCCTACGTTTTGCTTTACAAGGGGAAGCTACTGTATTATTACTGAAATACTTTCCTTTACAGAACAGAAGAGTTGAATTCCTCAAATTCAGGATATCATCTTTTGACTTCTAAGTGATTTATTAAGTCTGAACAAAAAAATAGCTAAATTAAATATCCTTATTATCTCTTGTAAAAAAGTTACAACCACATTTTGGGAGGCCAGGTTTAAAGAGCAGAAGTACACTTGGGATGAAAATCCCAATGTCACCTGGCCAAGTGTGATGTTAGGTTCTAGAAAATCAAAACTACAAATTTTAAGTCAAAGCCAGCTGTCCTAAACAATAGGCCTGACAATATAGTTTGAATTTATAGGCCAAAAATTTGACTGCTCCAGACCTCTTCCTTTCACTGTAACTGGTTTTGAGGTTAGTGATGCAATGTCTGCTCCTCTGCTCCTTAGGCTAGATTTGCATTTCTTATTTGATAAATATTTTCTGCTGAACTTCTGTAAAGGCCAGGACAATTTTTTCTGATACATGTGTCCATGTATTCCAAGGTGGAAAACCCCTCCTCTTTAAAGTGCTAAGAAGTTCCCAAGAAAACTACTGTCTCAACTCTTACATTCATCCAGATGTCAGGAAATTCCAGTTATAGTAGCTCATATGCTAATAGTTAATTCCTATTTCCACCAAGGATACTGAAGCCTGTTCCAGCCACACAATTACGAGCACATTCCTGTGTCACATCCACAATTAGTGGTATCTGCATATTATTGTCAAGACTCTATAACCTCTCAAATAGCATTTATCAAGGAAATTTCTTGATGTCACCACAGTCATTCCAAAGTAAAGCTGGAACTATAAATATCAGACTTCCCATAACCATACCAAGAGAAGCACAGAAGTGGAACTTAGTTTCTGTTCATCTCTGTAGCATCCTGTGGCACAGACACAAATCTGAAGCTCATTTCTACAGCAGAATCTGTTGAGAGCTCTCAAAACACTTAATTAGATTCATTTATTAAACTAGAAGAACAGAAACGGGTGTTTATCATAATTAAACACTGTACCATCTAAACTGCCTGAGCAGTTCTGAATATGGCAATTTATACATTAAACTAAGAGGATGGAAAAAGGTAGTATTTGTCAATTCACACTCTGAACAGTTACAAAGCTGTTCATGTCACTAACCACCCATTACTGTTTCATTCTAAAGCTAAACTTCCCTTAAACAGTCAAAACCAGATTCAAACCAAGCAGGTACTGTGCTGCTAAAGCAAACACCCTCCACCCCAAACATGTAAGGGTTTCTATATGGCAGCAAGTTAGAAGTTCAGGCTCCCCAGCTGCAGAGGTCATGCAGCCTTGCAGGCAGCAGCCCTAAGGCAGGGCAAGGGGCTGAGCACCGATCAGGTTAGAAGCTGAGGCTCACAAAGGAGTTGCCAAGACTGGTGATGTACTTTCGCAAAACATCACAAAAACCATCAGAGTTTGGGATTTTCCTTCCCAAGGGAGCACCTGACTTATGCACACAGCTGCAGACCTCTGAGGTACCTGTTGCCACCCCAGCACTAGTGGCTCCTCACTCCCACTCCTTCCCACAGTAAACCACTGCACAGGGGCATACCCATAACCATTTTGGGTATGGCCAGACCTATAAAACTAGGCCCATCATTGTTTTTTCTTCCTGACTGGTTGCCTGAACTGGATCCTCAAGGCCAAGGAAGGAAGAGCCCATGCAGACATGAGGACCAAAGAAGAAAGGGCAAGGCTGTAGGAATGCATCCATAACCTGACTTCGCACAGATGGGCTAAACCATGTATTTAAAGCCTCTGTGAACATATTTGTTACCTGAAGGGATGAGAAATACATTCAAATTAATATTCACAATGAATACCAGGGTTGCTAAAAGATCAACTCAAACGCAGTGGTGCAAGCGAAAGACAGCTTTCCTTGGCACTTCATGCACTTGCTGTAAGTGGCTGATTTCACCATTTCCTCTGTACTGCCACTTTTCCTTTCTCATTTGAGCTTAGCAAACAGGAAAACAGTTATGAAGTCACAGGAATTACCAGGAGATGAGGAGGGGAGCAGTAGTCTAGAAAGACTAAGCTCGCTTTTGTGATTAGCCCACAGTTTGACACATGGTTCTTACACTGCCCATGCACATACAGCTGTCTAAACAGAAAAACTCAATACAGCATGGTGTTCTCATCAGCAACACGTTATTCATTGCCATCGATGCCAAAAACGTTTCCATCTGGCATTAACCAGTGCAGCAGTAGCTCCTGCCATGCAGTAACCAGGTTTCTAGGACTTTTAAATTCAGAAGAAATTTTGATTTCTGAATTTTTAGATTCATTCCAAAATGAAAAGCACAGAAACCCCCTGGACAAAGCCTGACAGCTTGACTGTGAAGGTATTATCAGAGGCAGCTGTTAATATTGACAGCTCCAAGATAATGCTTGTAACAAACAGGTTTGAGCTTGGGCAGAGTTCTGTGAGAGATTCCTGCTCGGCTAGAAAAAGCACCAGCAGCATTGCTCAATCTCCTTTAACCCTTCAACAGCAGCTTCTTGACTTCACTCCAGATGGGCTGGCTGCATTCTTGACAGAAGTCATTGCCAGCAAGTCCTGATTTCGTTCACAGCCATATCCCATTTCAAATGAGCTCGTAAGAAGTAATTTTAGACATTTGTGCAGTCGGGATGCACTGGGACATCTTCGGGGAAAAAAGGAAGGCAAACCCAAATAAACCCACAGCTGAATCACCTCCTGGTAACTTCAGCTTCGCAGGGAAAGCAGGAGAGGCTGGGGCTGGGCTGCACAGCCTCAAAGTGACCTAACAGCTCACTCCAGCTCTTCTCTCCATTTGGCCAAGCAGCCTGTCCTTGACCCCATCGCACCCTCAAATTGACTCTGACCGCACATTCAGATGGTCCATGTTGCTAATCTACCAAGGAAACTCACTCGCTCTGGGGAGTCCAGAGCAGGACCTCCCCCTGGTTACAGCAAGCAAGCTGTTTCATCAGCTTACACTGCATTATGTCACTTTGCACTTACTCTACTGGGAGAAATGGAAGCACAGTTCTGTTCTTGACGTAATCAGCTCAGCATGATTTATTTTGTCGTATTTTTAAAGAGAAAAGCTGAAGCTACTCTCAGTTGGCTCTGCAGTAGTTAAGCTATGAGCCCCTGCCTTATGAGCTAAAACTTAACGCCAAATTTCACCCCAAGTTAATTCAAAGAGTTTGAAAATTACATCAAAGGGATCACCAAGAAAAATAAATGCATGGCCAATTGAGATTACCTCAGCTACACCAGACTCCACGCACCACCATAAAGGAAAAAAGTCCCAACAAACAAAACCAAAAACCACAAAAAGCAAGGTAACGCTTCAGTGTTCCCTGGAACACAGAAATCCTACAGGATATTCCCCCACCTAACCCACAGATTCTTGAGTATTCCTTATACCACCATGGCAGAAGAGCCCTTTTCAGCCCTACAGTAAGTACACAACAAAACAGTGACTCTTCAGCAAGTGTTGTCTTATCCTGGGAAAGGAAAGAAATCCTCAATACCAATAACTGGTATAAAGTACATCAGTGTGTCATATTTAGCCCAGCTTCACAGGCTTAGACTTCATGCTCCAAGACTACTAATTTTACACAATAGAAATACAATTTCTTTTTTCTTTCTACCTTCAAAAGAATAATGAAGAGGAAGAGCAAAATGATCAGTTTCCTGTATGCAGTTCTCTTCTCTCCATTTCAACACTCCCCCCCCCCTTTTTTTAAAATAGCCATTCCCATTCAAGGTGCTTATTATACAGTAATTAGAACATTGCACAGGTTAGCAGTGAGAATTTCACATATAGATTTCACAATTCATATCAGATGACAGGCATCCAAAAATCACCTTTCAAATTGCTTTGAAGATCTTGAACTAGCTCCTTAGCAGAGAAAGGTGTTCCATTCAAGAGTTTAAAAACCCCCACCAAACCAAATCCACAAATCTGCCCAAGAGTCACTGCTCTTAGAGCTGAACCAGACTTGGGCTTAAATGCTGTATTATTGTAGGAGAGCAAGCAGATTATTATCCCACAAGAAGAGAATGTTACATTTCTAGCAGCACACTAAGACAACTCAGTCTATTTTTAATATACCAGACTGTAAAACCTGCCATATATCAGAACAGCTGAAATAAAATTGATACCAATCTTGGAACATTAGTTACAAATGCAAGAGAAACTGCTATTAAAGCCTGCATCAACAGTTGCAGTATAAATCCATTACTGCTATAATTTCCGTAACTTCACATTTTTCTTCCCTCTCAGATTTTCAAGGCAGACCAAAAGTTTCTAGTATAGCATCGAACTGATGCGGTCATTATGCATGTCAAACAGACTAGAACAAATAAACATTAAACCACATCAGATTAATTCCATTCTAAATTCCAGGGGCATTTCTAATTTTTTTTTAAATGACATGTTGACAATTTGAAGACACCAACAGTAACACTGTTGGATTCAATAAATAAAACTCATGCTTTATTCTGAATAGCTCAAAAACATATCTACCCCTTGCACACTCTTCTATCCAATGTCAGATAACAAAGCACGGTCATGCAGATTACTTGTTGAAACTAGTCTTTCCTACAAGGGCAGAACCTAAAGTTCCACTTGGAATGGTACTCAAGCCTGAAGGACCCTATGACTACAAACATTCAAAAACCTCATCTTTTAAAAAGGATGTGAAGCTGCAAAGAGGCCATAAACCCCAGTGTCAGGGTTTTTTTTTCTATCCAATTGATGCCAGGAGCAGGTTTACTGCTGCTTCCACAGGAAAACAGAAACCACTGGAATGAAAACACAGATGTTCTGTATCGGTACATTAATATGGTCAGAAGCTCTTGTTGAGAAGAGGTCAAACAATTAAAGCCCAAATTGCTTAGCTGTGAGTTTTTACCTCAGATTGCAGGTGCTGGATCACAACTGTTAACGCTTCAAACTTCTGGTTGCTGCTCGTCAGGAATCTTTTCAGCTGCAGGATGATTCCACTTTGGGTCTCACATTTTGTTTTGTACTGTGTCAGCTCGGCTGCTTTTGTGCCAAGCGAATGCACATCTGAGGAGGCTTGAGTCGGTATGCACGAGCTCCTGGGACTCCGCTGCTTGCCCTTGTCAACTGAAAAACCAACAATAACTAATTAATATGCAACTTATGTTGAATGATCTCACCAACACTTAAAGCATGGATGCAAAAAGAAGTAGTTATACATTCTTATAAACACTTCCTGAAACACTGATTTGGAGAAAGGGTTATTTCAATAGCACTGCAGGACACATAATGTCATCTGCCAGATTGATTTCTGGCACCATAACCTTGTACATAATGTTCTGCAGTTCATTCTCACCTTCATATATTCTGTGGCTTACTTTCCAGCATACTCTTCACACTGTGCTCTGAATAAATACTGTCATAAAATGCAAGATCTCCATCATCCTACCTAACCAGTAACTTATTCCTAGTGCAAGAGTTGACCACTTTTGTTTGCAACATGCAGTATCTCCTGCACTCTAAAGTACTGGGGAATAAAAACCAAAACAAAACATTTTCCCTACATTTACTTGGTCTTCTTCTTGTTTTCAAAATTTTTATTGTAAAACTCCCCTCTCTGCAGCTCACATTTGAGCTCTATTAACCAGGAGTCTTGCAGCATTTCTGTGTCAGCAATTTCAGTCATAAGGATGAGACTTTTAAAGATGCTCTAAAATTAATGTATTTCAAGTTTTCACTGCCACTATTCTTAGTCCAAGAATTACATCGCTGATTTAATATTCCTACTTATGCTGCAACCTCAATCCCTTCACAGTACACAATCACCTCATGTCAGAGCAAACCACATCACATAATCCAGCACTTGACTTGTAAACATCACAGAGGTTACAGATTTCTCTGCTGCCTTCAGACTGGAAAGGCAGTACATTATTGCTGTGCAGATAGGGCCAATCTTCCCCATTTGATCACACAGGGAACGAGCAAACACTTCTGCAATAAAAGGCTGATGCAATACATAAATATCCCTTGGCAATTTAATGAAAACATCTAAGCAGATTACTTTGTACAGTTTCAGCTTAACAAGATTTCTTCCAGATAATGTGAAAAAACCTGAGAGGTGAGATTTAGAGAAAAAGAACCACAGGAATGTGTGGAAAAGAAGGAGGACAAAGTAACCGACTGAATCCTTTCTGAAGCCCAAGCACTTGAAGGTTGTCAAGTGACTCTGGAATAGTCCGAGCAGTGTAAGGTTCAATCGCACAACTGGAGACAGTATTGATAACAAAAGCTTTACTTCTCAGTTAATGTTAGTCTCACTGACACATCAACCATTGCATTACTACATCAGTCTTGCACAGCCTTCACTTGTTTTCAAAGCATTTGAAAACAAGTTTCCTGTTCAAAATACTAACGTTCTCTGTGCTTCTCTTACTGAACCAGGTATAAAGTGCCACCTGAGCCTATTAATTTTCCAAATACATCCTCTCTATGCAAGATTTTCTGTCACCCCTCATAGTTAGGGAATTGTCTGCACGTTGCTTTATCATGTTCAGATGCTCTCGTGTTCTTGGAGATTTCACTACGCTTCTGTTCAGGAGATGCTGACTGCTAAAGGGTATACTTTCAGTTAGAAAAACACCATCTTGCAGTTTCATAGTAGAGCTGTTAAAGGATGTATCAACATGATAACCCAAATCAACACAGAAATCTGTCGGCAAAAAAGATCATGGTTGGCTGACCGTTCTGGTTATTTATTCTGCTTACTTTCACCACCATTTTAAATAATGTGACCACTTCTTTTCTCACAGTGCACACATAATGACCTTTGAGTAGACCTCTTTAAGAATGACAGTTCACATTTGAGAGCAATCATGTCAGATTTCCAGCAACCTTGTGGAGAACACTGTGTTTAGGAAAATACTGGTTACCTTCTGAAGCTCCTTCAAAAAAATCACAAGAGACAATCAAGGAGAGAGGGGAAAAAGAGCAGGGAATAAACATGTACAGTCAGTCCTTCCCTGCCCTCCTGGCTCACATACTCCTACTCTCTCATATATTCCACCTCCCTTCCTGAATGCTCCACTTAAAGTAAGTGGAGAACTAGAGCACACTTCTTGATTTAAGGGTACCGGGTAAATCACTGATACAGATGCTAATGTCATCATTTAGTTAACTATATGAAATGACTTTTACATCCATTTGTAGGACTCTTGACAGAGCTGTGTTAAACCTGAACAAGTGTTTGCAGACAGTTTTTATTCTGGAAAAATATTACATCATACCTATCACACCTAATAAAGTTATTTAATTTAAGTACAGTGATAAAGCAGCTAGCCACAAATGACCCAGGTCTCCAGATATCCACTGTTTCCAGCATTCAGCCAGCCTTTATCAGTTTGCCAGTTTCATACCACTGCTTTTATCAAGGTGCCCAGACTACTCAATCCTTTCCTAGAAGCTCATGCAAACATCCAACCAAGTCAGCCCTGGATACTATACTAAAAAAAGCTGAACAAAAACCAGGCACTAGAGAAATTCAGTGACATTCCTGTTGGTAATTTATCATAGACATGTGCTACACACAGCCACTTGAAATGTTGAAAAGCGTTTCTCTGCTAGCATGAGCATTCTGTAGCATGAACTGTCTCTACAGATTAACACCAGTGACACTCCAATGCTTATTTATGTCCTACATACCTCTGGGCAATGAAAGAGTGTTTCCAGATATGTACAGAAGGCATGTTGTGACGCCAAAACAAAAACCATGCTTTCATTAAAACAAAAGCATCATAAGTCTAATTACTGATACAACACATCAGTGATGAACTCTAAAGACAGTACTGGTTACCAGCCCAAGTCCTCCTCACACTGGCCTTTTTACTTGCCACCTTTATACAGTCACACTTGTAAAGCAGAACAATTCCCACCCTTAAGTTGGACTCCTCTCCAGGCTTGAAAACACTGTACCAAACCTAGCTGAAATGCTCAGTTTCTGAAGACTGAAATCAGATTCGCAAGTACCGCATGTAGCACAGTAACTGGAAAGAATCACCAAAACAAAAATCAGCAGGGATTTTGCAAAGCCTTTTGATCACTGAATCATTCACAGAAGATTTGACACCTCACTGGCAAAAAGAATAACCCCTGACCTTGGAAAAAGTCCAAAAATCCTCCCACCCCCTCTACAGTCACTATGGAGATGGCAGCAGTCAACTCCAGTTCCTTAGGGAGACCCATCCCAAGCTTTTCAATGAAGAAAACTGTTTCCCATAAATAGCTTCTCTAGGTCACAGGCATTCAGAAGCAAGAAATACACAACTATCTGTACATTAGGGTGTGTTTTGTTAAAGTTACGTTCGAGTGCAGGGGTATTGCCCCAGTACTTGACATTGTACTTTACTATCTCAGAGCTTGCCTGGTACCACTGGTTTCCCGATCCTCTTTATCTTGTGCACTGTTGCTGGATTACTAGATGAACCATTTATCAACCACTTTTTGGTTTGCAGAGCCAAACTGAAGCCTTTCTTTGTTCCCATGTACTAGGAAGGTCTGTGTAGTAATGACTACACCAGCCACAATTAGTTTTTTCAAGCAAGAGATTAAATTTCTACAAAATTACATTTCTTAAAAGCATTCCCAATAGCCTGAACAAACGACTTGACAAGCACAAGTAGGAACAACCTCATTTCTCTCCCCGCACTTTTGTGGCCACCATTGTCTTACCCCTAAGCACCTTCTTCTCACATTCCTCATCCAAACTGTTAGCTTCCACAGGTTTTCCAGAACCCATGTGTGAGTTGCATAAGTATTTTTCAAAGAAAAATCCTTCCCCAACATTTTCTCTCGTAGGAATATGCAGGCCGGTAAAAACTTTCTGCCTCTCCTCCATTTTCTGGAAAGCCTTGTCTACACATGTTAAATTGGTGCTCACTTCTTTGATCAGTAAGACCAGATCAGCCTGAGTATTTAATCGAGCTTCCATTTCTTCTCTTATGCGCTGGATTTCCTCAAGCACAGTTCTTATATCCAAGTGACTGGACTTCACCTCTGCTCGGAGATCTTCTTTCACTTGTTGCTGGCTCCTCTGCAGTGCTAACACTGTTCTGATTTCCTTCTGGGATGTTTCCACGTCATGCTTTAGCTCCTTCTGCCCAGCCTGCATTGCCTCCTGGCCAGCTTTCAGCTCTGCCAGAAGAGCCGCGAGGCACTCCATCCTAATCCCACAGGAGTCACAGGTCTTCTTCCAGTGTCACAGCTTCCAAGTGGTCAGGGACATCGGTGAGCTGGTAGCAGTTTTCCCAGACAGCAAGAGAGCTAGCACATAGCCTTTGGCATGGTATTCTACCACAACATGCTGCAGTGAGCTAGGTAGACGTCTAGTGCAAGGCGAGACAAAGGCAGTAAGTAAGAGTTCAATAAGCACGGCTGTGAAGCAGAGCTGTTTCTCAGGCCTCAGCCAGAGCACTAATCAGTTTAATTGGCAGATTATGCCACACCTGAATTTTTTAAAATCTTTTGCTGACATCACTGTACGTGGAACGTCACCCAAAAGCCACTCCCAACAGTCATTTGATCTGTGCATCAATCAAAGTATGCGCGGGCATCAGTAACCAGGTTTGTTGCAACACAGGCAAACAATCTGCAAGAACAAGGCAGCCTTTCCTTTCCAACACAAAGGCTCAAGAGGAGCCTGAACTGCCCGCAGGAGCTGAAAGACAAACAGTTCAACAGGGCTTAGTTATTTCAATTGTATATTCATCCAGGTGATTGTGCACCTGTCTTTCTGCTAATGTTTGCAGTGAGAGTTCAGGAGTACCTCTGTGAGCATGATGGATATTGCCTCACTGCTATTGAGCGCCTTCTCATTTCCCCAGCTAGCAATGCTCTTTCAGCAGCCTTTGGAAGAACCCAGATCCTGAGGAAGC
This sequence comes from Ara ararauna, assembly GCA_028858755.1. Lineage (NCBI taxonomy): Eukaryota > Metazoa > Chordata > Aves > Psittaciformes > Psittacidae > Ara > Ara ararauna. The sequence goes on from CM054376.1 coordinate 34,003,692, forward strand.
CCTCTAGTGCACAAACAATAAACAGTTACCAGAGCAATATGGGAAAACTGACTAATGAGGTGTTTTTGGCAGGCTAAGGAGGATAAGCCTTTTAGCTACCAGGGCTGAGTGTCAACTTTTACAGAGAAAAGCTAAGGCTTCTTACTTTTAAGCACAGAACTCATAAAAGGTGTAGGCTTCACGTAAAACCAGGTAGGTTAATGGCACCAGGCTGTTAGCTGTTTTGTTACACAGCCATTTAATTACCCAGTCATTGGATTCAGTTGGAAAAAAATTACCAACACAATGTAGATCTTGGTCTACAGAAGGCGTCAGTCTCTGCCTTCAAAGAGGTGAGCTGGTACTCCGCACAAAACCCAGCAGAGCAAGACTTGGAGCAGCACCCAGGTTTAAGGCTCAGGAAAGCTTTTACACCACACCTTTGGCCCTGTCATGACTCCGGGATGCTTTTGGAAGCAGTGATGATCCCACAAACACCCCAGAACAGATGACCTATCTATCCAAAACCACAATAATCCCCATCAGCACTCGTTTGGGCTGGGAAGCATCACTGAGAACGCAAGAGTCCACGTGCACACAGATGCAGGATTTCCAACTCCCCACAGCGCTGCTGGTCAACAAGCCAAACTGCGGAGTCCCACCTGCAGTCAGCTTGCTTGTTCACTTGCCAGTTTGCCTCCTACACTAGTCCAGGCATACTCATAGAACCAGGAAGGTATCAGAGACACATCCATCACACAGAGCACCTCGCAGCTTGCAGGTATCCCCTGACTGCCCTGCCATGGCAGAGGTTGTAACAGCCCTTGGTGGGCACAATTCTGATGGTGGTGGCCCTTTTTTCCAAGTCTCTATCACCTGCCAGAAGGCCAGACATGAGCTTTCTGATGGGATTTCCCCAGCACAGCTATTAGCCACAGGTGTGATTCCTTCTCCCCTCAGCCCCATTTCTACCTGGATAGCTATCCCAAGAACTCCTGTGTTACTATTCACATATAGTCACCACTGAAGACCAGTACACAAAACACACTGCAGAAGCATAATCTGAAGTTTGAAGGTAATATCTGTGACAAAAGATTTCGGTACGTGAAGAGAGCTATGTATGAGTACTAGCAGTACTTCTGCATCCCTAGACCAACATCCGCAGTAACTCAACTCAGCGGCCTAACTCCTCATTCCAACCTTCACCATACCTTAGCAGTTGCTAAAAATTTTAGAAACAGAGATGAAGCACTTGCAAAGACCTTGTCAGACACTTCCTGGCAGCAAACGAGTTGTGCTCAATGGCTCAATGTCCAGTTGGAAACAACTGGAAAACTCGTTACTGGAAAACAGTAACGACTGGCGTCCCTCAGGGGTCGGTGCTGAGACCAGTCTTGTTCAACATCTTTGCTGGTGACATGGGCAGTGGGATTGAGTGCGCCCTCAGCAAGTTTGCCAATGACACCAAGCTGTGTGGTTGGGTTGATACGCTGGAGGGAAGGAATGCCATCCAGAGAAAGTATCATGCACAGTTCTGAAGTCAGCACAGAAACTCACTAAACCATAGTAACAGTTTTGTTTTACAGTGTTAAGTAATACAGCACATTTGAAATATAAACCAAAAGAATTTACACATAGCTTAGAGTGAATCATACAAAAAAAAAGTCCATTACTTTGACTTTCAGGGTGGTTTCATGTTCTGTGAGGTTGACCAGTTCATACAACTAGGACTGGGGTCAGACTTAAAACAGCAACCAGATATTTTCACTTCCCAAACACAAAAGAGGAAACATCTAGTTGCGTCTATATACTAAGTTCTCTCCTTTTCAAAAGGTCTATTTTACGCCTAATTATAATTGGTAGCTGAACACACTCCCCCAGCCAAAAAAAAAAAAACCAGACCAACAAACCACCACAGACCCACAACCACCCCTGAACTTCCTGGCATTAGGCTGGCAAAGAGTTTGAGAGCGAAGGAGAAAGACTGAATTAAAAATGAAAACAAGAGTAAAAACTAGAGAGGGCTATAGAGCACAGTACTTGCTACATATAAAAGGAGAGAACACTTGGATAAGAATATATCCTTGCAAACTAGATATATACTTGTATTTATGAAATCAGCCAAGTTACAACTAAAATACTGAACTAAAGGAAATGCTGCCAACACATCCCACAACACACATTGAACAAAGTTATGGCAAGCATTATGAAACATATACCCTCTACAGTACTAGCAGTCATGAAACACTTTTAGTTAAATGTGTTCAGTGGACTTCTGAGTTTGATCAAATTTCTTCAAATATACCAATAAATACTAAAGTAAACTTGAAGGTCCACATATTTTTATTAGAGCCTGAAGAACACAAACCTACACTGCTGACCTCTACTCTAGCTGCATTTATCTTTTCTTCTTATAAGCAAGCTTGTCCCTTTGTTGCAGTACTGTGCGACCCATGGCTCTGATTCTTTTTTTTTTTTTTTTTTTTTTTTTTTTCCTTCAGGAGTTATCAAATCTCAGTTTCACATCTGACACAGCCCCTAAGTGAGTACATAACTTTGCCTTGTATGTTAATCTTTAAACAGCTAATTCTGGAGCCTCAACAGGGCTCTGCAGTTCTCTTGCCACCCTCCCCTGCTGCCTTCCCCCACTGCTGCAACACACACAAGCTATTTGAGCAGTGCAACAGAAAGACTGATCAACAATTTAATCTCATGGCTTTGATTTTAAAGTTGGCCTCACGATAAGCTACAGCACTTCAGAGAGGGAGACTTAAGAACATCCATACAAATAAGGATGCTGTTCAGTTTTGTCTGAAGCAGTACATATGCTATCTTTGAGAGGACCTGGAAATTTGGCTAGCTGTAATTTACCACTCTGAGCTCTTTCAAAACTTCTGCTCTGGGCTATAAATGCAGGAAGCAGTTTCACACAAATATACAGGGAAAGCAGTCACAAATCTAGATTAACGGTGTCTGACAGGTTAGAAAGGGGGTGGAAGTGTTCCAGCCCCCCCCAGCTGCTCCACAGCTTGGGCAGCTGTAATTTTTGCCTACATCATCCAGTTTGGTAGGTGGCAAACACACACTTTCCTGCTGTACCTCTCCAAGCCCAGGCTGGTGACTATACAAACACAGACTCTTGAAGGAGTGATGTTTTGATTCTAAGCTGTGCCTCGGGCCTGTCTGTATAAGCTGGTGCATACAGCCTCAACTTGCTCTGTTCACACCTCAAGCACATCAGTCATGAGCCAGTTCTAGTCCTCAACAAAGTGACCTCATTTTTCAGAGTTCTGCCTGAAATAATCACCCAACTGAATGCTTAAGAAAATGCTGCATCTCAGGCACTTTTCTAGCTACTTGCTTAGCTGGCCTTGTCTCACAGCAGCTGGGGAAGATTAACAGCACTTCTCATCTCCCATCTCTCTCTGCACCAATATGGTCTGAAGCCCAAGACAAGTAGATGCTTCCTAAACCAACATGGCAGCTCTTCCTTTCCTTTACTCTTAGTGTAACCCTTGAGTCTCCTGCTTTCTTTAAGGTCAGGCACTAGTCCCTGCCCAGAACATCCAGTTATTTTAGCTGTCATCAAATCCTTCTCAAGTTGTTCTGAACAAAATCACAGAATATGAGGTTGGAAGGGACCTCAAAACCAATCTGGTCTAATCTTTCTTGCCAAAACCAGGGCCTAGACAAGATGTCCCACCACCCTGTCCAGCTGAATCTTAAAGGTGTCCAACACTGGGGAGTCCACCACTTCCCTAAGGAGATTATTCCAATGGCTGATAGTGTGAATTGTGAAACATTTTCCTGTTGTGTCTAATCGGAATGTTCCCAGGACTAACTTGTATCTGATGCACCTCATCTTTTCCATATGACTCCTTATAAAACACGAGCCTCCCTACAATCTTCTTCAAAGGCTGGCTACAAATACTGGAATGTGGTGATAAGGTCTCACATGAGCCTTCTTTTCTCAAGGCTGAACAAACCCAGTCCTCCCAACCTTTCCTCATACAGCAGGCTTCCCAGTCCCTTGATCATCTTTGTGGCCCTTCTCTGGACCACAAAGTGGTTTTCTCCACTATCTCCACAAAAGGCTCAGCAAGTCCAAGCAGTCCGTCAGAAGAACCCTGTACAAGGGCTCCTCTGAAGACAGATGCCAGCCCACTCCTTGCCATTCAATCTGACATATACTTCATATGTAGCAAGCCCTCTGCCCTACAGTGTGAGGGTTTGGACTCCGTTGGATTACAAACATGCCCCTGCCATCTTTCCATGAGGGAAGAAGTGCCCTCCCTTCATGAGGAGACACTAAGGGCAGCCATAAACTGAAGGCAAGCAAAATACCAACAATCCAAGTGTGACATTTCACTAAGGCTGCTAGATAAGCCACAGTACATTATCCTTCCAGTTCCTACCCCAACAGACTCTCACCCACACAACAGCCTTTGAAGTGAGCTCCCTGAGGATACATGCCCATTAAAATGAACTATCCATTAAAACATCAGTATTTCTCAACCAAAAACATGCCTTCTGTTTAAACACTGACATGTCTTTGTTTCCCTAAGATGTTACCTATCCTATGGTATACAGCTCTCAAGCCTGTACAACTGTTTTAAAAAGCACATTGTCAAACCGACTGCCCAGAACACAGTGCTTTCCCCCCCCTAGAGAAAGCATGTTAACAACACATTTTTGTTTGCCATTACTTTGGTATTATGTTCTGCTCATATACTGATTAAGCATACAGAATCTCCATGATGCATTAGCCTTACTCACACTTCTGAAGATTACAATTTGTTTTAAAACCTACATTAACCTTACACCAAAGCTTTGCAAGGAGTTAAGACTATAATGTTTCTAAAGATACCTAAACCACATCTGAGGAAATGCATTACCCTCCAAAGTGCTGATGGCTTCCCAAATAAAAGCACAAAGACAAGCGTTAGCTCAACTTGTGTCATCAGTGCAACTGGCTGATCAACCAGCCTGTGCATTTTTTAAAGAGCAAGTTTTGAAGAGAAGCCTGGTGATCAAGACTCTCTTGAACTGGGCCCCTATGATGCCTTAGCATTATGTATTTCTTCGTTATTTCACCAGTAGCTGTTCTTTTCCAGTCTTGATGATGACAAAGTGAGCATCAGGTGAGATGATATCAAGTGGCCATGCATTTTGCCAACCTGAGTAGAGGTGCACTGGCAAAGACCATGATGATGGCAAGAAAGAATGAAAAAAAACCTCAAAACAAAACAAACAGAAAAAGAAAAAAACCCCAAACAAACCACAACAAAAACCCAAAAACTTCAAAATACAATGTCCAAGATTTCTAGCAGCTCAGAAGATTGGAAGGGATAATCTTTACAAGTCATGTTTTATACAAAGGACTTCAAGGAGTCTCAGACTTGAACACTGTGTGATAAACTTATCAGATAGATGTCTGCCTGTTAAATGTGTAGTACACATGCAAGTCTGACTAATGCTGAAATCTCAGTATTGTGCCCATAACACTTCTTACCTTATCTACCACAGGGCTCTTTTACAGAAGCACTGTTTGAGTTTTAACACTTAACATACGAAGTGATTTTCTTTTAAAACTGCATTCCCAATATATTAGTCAAGTTTACTGGAACTGTAACACTTAGAATTGAGTTGGGTATTCAGCTAGCTAGTGCATATTAAGCATGAATGAGCCACACATCAACTACATATAAAAAAATTAGTAAGTCCTCTCTAAGTTCAGATATGACTGCAAACTAAATTACCAAATTTGAAATGCTATGCAATTTACAGAAGACAAGTCTAACAAGCACCAGCAAGATTGCCAGTGGATCAGGACTGTTTTAGTTATTTTCTCAGTAACCAAGAACAATACTGATGCTTGATTTCTTAGCTCATTCTGAAATAGGACAAAGCCTGACACATGCCAGTTAACCATACAGTGCTACCTACCTCTGTCTGTGGGAAAAGAAAAGGAGGGAAAAGATAGTAGAACTAGTTTATTGTACTAATAATGCCAAGCCTAGAGCATGGATGTTTTGATATGAGGAACTGCCTGTATGTACCCTAATGAAACAACTCTACATCCACCTTAAAAAAAACCCACGCTGCTGCAAGTCATCCATTTTTAAGGACACAGATGACAGGGTGGAAAATAATTGCATGAGGATGTGTTACAGTGTGTTGATGCCTTGGCCAGTAAGGACTGAGTTAAAGTTTGAACTGTATCTCAATCTATTATCTTTGGATTAGGCACTTGAATTTTGCTATGTCAGTTTATCATATATGCCACAGGCAACTTTAAATCCCCTAGATTTTCACGGAAAAAAGTAGCTAGCAATTCTGTTTACCTAAGGGGTTTACACTGAAGTTTCCAGTTCAGGTATTGCTCTGAGTAAGCAAACAGACATCTGAAGCACTCCTGGCTTTTTCTGCATACCTTCTTATAGCTGCAGCTGTGCCTTCTCATCCCCAAAACACACACCTGCCCAAAGAACCAAGCACAGAATGATATTGAAGACTGATGTTTGTTACTCCTCTCTGCTCTTATTTCTTCTCCTTTGTCTTTTCTCTCCATTTCCACCTCCTGTACAAGAAGTTGCGCCCTGTTGTCTGGTGCCCTCTACTGCTTCATCACCAATACAGGACATCACATATTTTTTCCCTTTGCCCTGCAGCCTATGTCTACAAAGTCAGGACTCAGAGTCGAGTTGAACAGGGAATCCCATCATGGTTAGTTCATACCATCCATAAGCCCTTTCCAGATCCTATTAATTGCCTCCGCAGTGCAAATCCTGATCCCTCCTCCACACCTCTACATCATTCTTGAATACACTCAGGGATACCCATTTCCCCCTTTGCAGATACTTAAACACAGGGTATCATCACACCCAGGAAAAGACTTTCAGTGGGGACAGTGTCTGTCTTTGTGTGTGGTGTTACAGGAGAAAGCTTGCTGTATATCCACGTGTGTGGAAAACCCTCACACAACACCAGCAAGCAGAATGATGTCAAGACAACCTTTCTCCTTTTCCAGCCTTTCTGAAGATCCCAGCTCTTGCATGCAATCAGGGATGAAATGGCTGAAACACAGTCGGAAGGGAAGAAGCTGTCCAAGTTGCAATGCTTGAACACATTCTTTCCTTAATACCTGTCGTGGTTTAAGCCTCTCTAACTCACGCAGCCGTTCTCTCACTCACTTCCCCCTCTTTCTTCCCCCCTGCTCCCAGAGGGATGGGAAGGAGAATCGAAAAGAATGTAACTCCCACAGGTTGAGATAAGAACAGTTTAGTAACTAAAGTATAACACAAGACCACTACTGCTACCACCAATAATAATAATGACAAGGCAAATACAAGGAAAGAATACAATTCTCACCACCTAATACCAAGCCCGACCCAGCAGTGCACCCCCACCCTTCCGGGTCTCTGCTCTCTGCTCTCCATCCTGGGCATGACGTGCTGTGGGATGGAATAACCTCTTTGGTCAGTTTGGGTCAGGTGTCCTGTCCCTCCTTCCTCCCGGCTTCCCCTCCTCCCTGGCAGAGCATGAAACTCAGAAAGTCCTTGGCCAGACCAAAACATCACTAAGCAGTAACCGAAACACTGGTGTTATCAGCACTGTTCCCAGGCCCAGAATCAAAACCACAGTGCTGCACCAGCCACCAAGGAGAAAAATGACTGCTACTGCTGAACCCAGGACAATACCGTAGTCTACCCTCCCCTGCTCATCATCAGGAACACAGGGCTGAAAGAAGCCTCCAGAAACCATTTACATCACTCCTTATTGGGGCAAGGTAAGCATGACCTAGACATAAAAGAAATTTCACCAGACTGCTCAACTGTTTCAAATATTACCACAATACACCCTCCTGCATTTTTTATGATAACTTTTCTTCCAGTTCAAGCCTGATCTGAATTCACATAGATTAAATCACTGACTATAATCTCTCTACATGCCACATATTTCATCCAGATTTTAACAGGCTAGCTGAGAAGCTGCTCTCACACATGCACTGCAGTCTCCTACATTCTGGGAAGTCAGATATGTAGACAGCCTATTTTTCAACTACTTTTTAACATGCTTCCTTCCAAAAGGGCTAGCAAGCATTATAAATACGCTAGGGATAAACATCAAGGAACTGGGAGAAACATTGTTGCTCACAAATCTGAGCAAGGGAAAGTTAACAGCTTATTTATTTGCATGATAAATTCATTCTAGATCTACGTATCAAACTTGGCTCCAACAACCCTAGGTTTTAACAGCTAAGAATAGAAAGAACTCCAAACAAATCCAAACAGGATTCTTGTAGCATACAAAAGTACGCTTTTAAGTTTGAAAGTCACCTTCTGCTTAGGTACTGTGGAGGTCCACTTTGTTGCAAAAAAGGCAAAGAAAAATCCCAACAGAAAGGCCCAGAACTTACTTGGAACTTTAACTGAATCACTGAACTTCATCAACTATGCCTGCCTCTAAATCAATGAAGCAATTGTTCCTGCACAACCCACGCATGATTAGTTAACTGCCAGAACATTTATTAGCTCAGCTTAATGTTAGATTCAAGAATTTGGTTTTTTTTTCTTTTTTCCTGAACTACTCAAAGTCTTTCAGAGTAAGAGTCTATGCGTAAAGCTCAGTAATTTGCAAGGAACCATAATCTTCCTTGAAAACAACTGTATAAAAGAAACCTGTAAACCACATTTTTGACAACAAGACTAGGACATTAATACGCATCATTTATTCAACAGTATCTGCAGCTGATCTTGGACAAAGAGGACACAGTTGCTTTTAGTTTGAGCTCAGAAGCTATTTATTCAATCACACTAGTATGAGCTGATCTTATATGACTGTAACAAATGTCACTGACTTCAGCATGGCACTGAAATACTGCCTAAAGGATATTATGGGAGAAAAAGTAGGGCAAGCATTAGGAATTTAAAGAGCCTCAGTTATATTTTGTATTACTGCACTTGTGCCAAAACTGTTTCTAAACGTATCCAACAACCGCTTCCTGTGTTTATGAAACTCTACATCCATTTAAAGATAAAAATAAATCCAGATTAGACTCAGATTCACCCAGGTTGTTCTTTAAAATGTGAGGTGATAGCACTTCTAAGCATGTAGGAAGCACTATAGTCAGTGCTAAGTTATCTATAATAGTAATACTTTATCTAACAAAAAAAACCACTAAAAAGTTCAATTCCAACATTTTCCTCAGAAAACAGATGACTGCAGTTTGCAGTTTCAAGTTACGGAATAAACAGCCAACATCCAAATTTTCTTTTTGGTATACATAGAGTCACTTTTTAGCAAAGTCACAAATTTCTGAGTATGAAATGAAGTGTAAAGCAATTCAGAGACAAAGCTAATTTTGCCCATGGTAAAAAAAACCCCAACCTTCAATGATGATGTAGGCATGATTAAGCTTACAGGTTGGAAATAAAACTGAGAAAAGTTTAAACTGCTCAGCTGCCCAAATCTCTTCAAGAATCAGTCCTACGGCTCTTAGGAGCTATACAGAAATGCTAATGGAGCATTTTCAACGTTGTTCACTATGGGACAATTCACCTCTGCTATTCATCCTTTTGATTACACGTATCACCACAGTTAACATAAAGTGTCTGCAGAATGAAGGAAAATTTAAGCAGCCACCAAAATTAGAGATAAGATCGCAACTTTAGGAAAACGCACTTTAGGAGGTAGCTGCACAGCATGTTTCAAGGAATACCAGCATAGTTGAGCACATGTCTAAAATTAACCTTGAAATGGTACTTTAAAGCTACCCTAGCTGTGAAGCACGATTTGCTGGTCAACAGAATAAAACAGCATCTTAATGGAACCACTTCAGTTGCTGCCAGTTAATATCATCCACGTGAATTCAATCTTCCATGCTTCAGTGCAACTGCAAGACAGAAAATGTGGCATCTCAAGTGCCCCACACCAGCTCTAAGTGCTGCTGGAACATCTCCTTTTAAAGAGACATACAAAATGCACTTAGACAATTCCTGGCAGCCACCACATCATAGTTAAGTACCTCTTTGTGTATTTCCTGTTACGTTAAACAGTTTTCCTGTTATTAAGCAGCAAAGATGTCTCCCCAGGGACGTGCCTAGAACATTGCACACCACTGTTTCAGGAACAACCTAAGCACAACCTCATGGAGCCCACATGAAAACATCTTGCCAAGCTGAAAACAGAACAGAGAACAGGGTAGCACCCAGTGCTGTAATTAGCCACAAGATGTAATATGCCTCCACCCTTGGAGAGGCACACAGTCCTTCCGCTGCCTGCTGACCACACCTGGAAGTTAAGCGACTTCTTTTCCCAATGACTTCTACCCAAACTGTGCAACTAAAGATCACTCTGGCAAAGGCTGTGCAACAGGGACCAGTGCTCCCTTCAAGGAACAATTGCTTGCCATGCCTGCTGTGGAGACCAGGCAGTTCCTGTGGAGGATATTTAAAACATTAATCACATCACTCTTTCATTCAGTGTTCCCCAGAGTCTCTTCTATTTGAGCTAACAAAGAACCACAAGGATGGCAGAGTTACATCTTTGCATAATTGGGTGGCAGGCAGGGAGAGAAGTAAAGATGACTACAGAAATATTCTTGAGGAGCAGATTCCTCCAGTAAACTGAGGTATGCCCATAACTTACCAAAAAGACCAAAACCCACATCTAAGGTTAATCCCCATGAAAGATCTCTAACTGCAAACACTGCTACCCGTGTTGTTACCAAGTGCAGCAAGAAAAATAGCTACTGCTGCACATTACATACACATCTTGTCTTCCCTGACCCTAAGTCCTAGTTGAGAGGTCCCTCCGAGACACAGAAATGTAGGTTTAATAGGGTTATGCTATTCATTTCATATTAGATCCCCCCTTTTTTTTTAGATAGCAAAACTTCTTAATTTGGTGAGTTAAGGTGATAGACCGTACAGTAGCATTTGTTGTACCATCAATATAAAATCAAGGCTCACTTATTTCCACAAGCGGCCCATGCTTATAGCTAAGAAAAGCAAAGTTTTCTAGCCTTCATGTTTTATTAGGAGTAATTTGCAATTGGGTTAATAGGTAAGTTCACACGTTCTTCTGCTAGAAGCATATCCAATATTCCTGGTTTACTCTTTCAAATATTTGAAAAGGCTTAGCACAAAGTCTATTCTTGCAATAAATACAAACATAACATTTTTATTAATTAAAGTGCTTGATATTAGCAATATCGAACATAGAAAAAAACCCAAAGACATGAAGTGAATTCATTAACAAGTACTATCTGTAACACTTTCCCAAGTTTTCTACTGAAGGACTGCTAGTTCTCTTTAAGAAAAGGATGAGGTTTTGTTAGAAGAATTTCACGACAGATGTTCCCAGCTGTCCTATTTCCTGCCTAACCAGAAGTTTTTCCACAACATCACAAACTGTTTTTACAAGCATCTTGAGGAAGAACCTTTAGTTGCCATAAACGCACAAGCAGCATACTACCATGACAAGAAGTAGCAGAAATAAATTTAACCAGAAGTTTAACACAGGACACAGGGTTATTAATGCCCTTGCTACAACCACCAGACATCAGTAAAGATGATACTGATAGAGGGTTCATAAATAGCAACTGCAAAGGAAAACATCTCAGCCAGATACAAGCCAGGTTATTTAAGGTGGGTTATTTCTACATCTGAGTATGTGGACAGCTAAACTGAATAGGAATATTTTTTTATTAAAGAAGTTTTAAGTACGTAAGTTATCCTGCTGATACATTCATTTCTCAGAAGATCAAATGTTATTTTCTTCTTTTTGTAGAATGGAGAACAGAAAAATTACTCTGTGACCAGGAAAAGGTAATGGAATGGGGAAGAACACTGTTGATAGACATGGTTAGAAAAGTGCTAGTGATACCATTAACTGTAATCTAAATCATTACTAATTCTACAGCACTAGTTTACCCCATTATCATGGTAAAAGTAATAGCTTTACCTCCTCTTAAAAATGAGATTTAATTCAATCAAATCTTTCTGACAACAATACTACTCTATTGGACCACAGACAGCAGGTATGTCTAGAGAAGAATAAACAGACATACCCGTAAACTCAGCAAGCTAGACAGCTTGACCAATGCAGCCTTCACTGATTTTTGCTCTGCAGGAAGATAAGCCAAGAGAGATGGGATCTGCTTGCAAATAATTTGACAAATAGTTTTTGGTCTGACATTTGGTGAAACAGTCAAGAGCTTTTTGAAACGCCAGGACTTTTCCTACAGGTATCAAATCGATCAGCTTTGGACCCAGGTTCTTCCACTGCATCATGCCACTCAAGGAACAGAACTTCTTAAAATATTAAAAACAGTGAAGACACTGCCTCATTACAGGACACTAAGTTAACAGCCAATCTATAAATAGAAATTGTTATTGCTTGCCATGGACTGCACTGAGAGTGCTAAGTGTGATCCCAATCTATGCAGTACTGCCTCCACAGTAATTAACATATGATTATATTTGATTAATTGACGACACAAGAAACTTCTTTGCCTTCCACGCCCTGCCAACATCAAAGTTATCTGTGCCAACAAAGAAAGAAGAGTAACACAAAACAGCCAGCCAACTGGCTGCAAATACTCAAAGCATTGCAATGTAGTACAAATTTCACAGCATCCTTTTCCTCAAAAAAGCTACTGATTTCTGCCTTAGAAAATTGAAATTAAAAGGACTGAAAAAGTAGTAATGCTTTATTTGTCTGGATGTTGAAAGCCATTTCTACTATGGCAACAGACTCATTTGCGAAAGTTGCAAAACTTGTAGAGGTAGCTCTGACAAGTTTTAAATCCAGTTTTACCACACTGGAAATCCCCTGCAGTAATTTAAAAGCTATTCAGGTTTTTAAGTGTAATTACAGCTGCCTGACACTTTCAAACCCCAATCTACTTCACAGTAATATAGGTTGCAGCCAGACCCTTTTCATCTATTAGGCATATCAAGTGGGAACAAATACACACTTAGAATATGAAATGATATTAGCAAAGATAATTTGCTAGGTCTTTTATAGTTACTCGCCAATTAACTATTCTTCTATGAAGTTGAGTTTGAAGCAGCAATTCTACTTTATTTCATGTTGACAAATACTGGAGACATCCTTTACATGTAATTAATCTCTTCAAGTAAAGGAATAAAAATCCAACACATCACTCACTACAGTGGAACCAGAATGCAAAAGTTACCATCCATCTGCTTTCACAAACTCCAGCTCTTCTTTCACTAAAGATTATTTATGAGCAAAGCCTCTCATTTATTTTCATGCTTTATTAAATATATGCACAGTTTAAGTGTTAAAATGACAGAGAAGTTATTGCTTTGAATTTGGCATGGTTTATGGTGGTTTGTGGGGTTTTATGTGTCATATTTTTAGTTACAGTTTGGGGGTTTTTTTCAGCTCATTTCTGCTATCCAGGAACTATTGTTATCTTCATTTTATACCTATTGTAAGTGCAACAATTGGGTAAGACGGTATAGAGTACAAACTATACTTACAAGCTCCAAAACACCTGCCACCTGAAAATAAGGACCCCCATTTAGCTATCACCTACATGCCTACTGAAGCTATGACCTGTTAAGACTGAAATTAAGCACATCAGGCAAGTCATTTAGCATCCAGTCTTGAATAGATTAAGTCAGGAGCAAAGAGTCTCATTGACTTCAACAGGAACGTGACTAAATCCAGAATCTCCCATGACAAATGGTTTCCAGTTATTCAACTTCTTTTGCTCAGAATAGACAAGCTGGCTTTACTTCTGAACTATACTTTTCCTTGGTAGGTGACACAAATTTTTAACATGCTTAACCTGTATCAAATCTCTCCAGCAGATTTTTAGATTTAGAATTCTTTGTAGGGTTGAGTGTGTTGGGTATGCTTCTACAGTTCCATATTCAACCGTGGTGTCAGACATTAATCAGCATTTCAGTTATTCTTCTGAGGTAGGGACAAAAGGCATATGAACAGTTAAGCAACTCGTGACACCTGAGGCTTTCAGAATCCTCCTTTAAGGGCACTACTTTGCAGTGTGCAAAAGCAATTTCATGGTTTTCAACGTGATCTGAAGCAGGATTTAGGGAAGGAATCATATTGGAAAAGGATGTCATCTACTTAAATAAACAGGCCTGTAATGTTTGCTCATTACTAGCAAGGCAAAAAGGAAATTTTTTAAATCAGTATTGCTGAAATGACATTGGCTACTGTTTGTCCTGAGACACCTCCGACTCCCACGGTAATAAGAGAGTGACTAGGTTTAGTAAGCAATGGAAGTCACCAGCAAGATAAGAGCACTAAGTACAGTTTGCTTAGGGAAAGAAAAAAATCAAGAGCAGCATGAAGGGCTGGATGAAAACAGTTTACTACAAAAGCATCAGCCCAGTTCAGTATACAATCCTTGGAAAACTCTGAACAGAAGGTGCAAAAGCTTGGACCTCCGTTTGCAAAACCAGTTCCTTGTCTAGAATTTTATCGTTATGCAAAAGAACACACTAGTAACTCAAAATGAATGTTTTGAATCATTCATACAAAAAAAAAATGTCTCTCTTTGGCAGTTTATCCAGAATCATACAGAGATGATGATTTACTCTGTCACACCACTGATGCATGAAGAGCGTAAGAGCACTTTACTCACTCTTCAGTAATTGAAAAAGGAATCAAGTGTTTTATTTCATCACTGAAAGACACTGATTCATGCTCAACTCGCATCTATCATGTTTATGCAGTTCTGAAACATTGAGGTATTAGTTGCAGTTACTTGGTGCAAATAAGTTTTACAAGTCACAGGACAGGCAAATAAAGGATTTCCTGATCTGTTTCACTGTTTCTGGTTTTGCTGAAGAGGCCACTCATTTACACACAGCTAATAATGCAGGTGTACTATACTTCTAGTAGCAGAGAAAAATGACACTTCGATGTCTGCCTACATTTAAAGGGAGAAGAAACTTCTGGATATGGTGACCTTGAGGCAGTGCAGAACAGGTGGAAGTCGCATATAAGGCAACAAATTGAATGATAGCAAAAAAAAAAAAAAAAAAAGAAAAAAAACACTTTAATTTTTACAGCAAATTTCCTCTGAATTTATTTCATTCATGGGGGGTAGGAAATAAAGAATTTGGTTTCCCCTGAACAAGCTGTATGCTAACACTGCAAGATACAACAATTACTCCAGTTACTCTGACACCTCCACCTGGACAAGATGCAGGAAGTGCAAACGCACTTCAGCTAAAGGATCCATTTAACCATAAATGCAATGACTAATCTAGACTAACTTAACACTAGTGCAAGTAACTGTACAACTAGCCACACTACACACTGCGAAGAAACTGCAGCAGGCTGCTGCAAAATACCTTCAAGTCGAAGGGTATTTTGTAACCTGCAAAAGAGGGTATTCTGAACTCACAAGAGCAAGTTCCTTCCTCTTCCTCCCAGTAGTGCTTACATCCTAACTTCACCAAGTTACTGCACCTCAAACCATCAGTCAGGACATGGCAACAGAAAAAGCCAACTTGACCTGTACTCTAGGCCATTTTAAAAGTGTACATTTCAACAACTGCCCTAAGTATCTGGAGGATGCTTTGCAGCCGTACAAGGCAGCTGGTCTATGCTATTATGAAAGCGAGTAACAGACGAAATCCATAATAATGCCTATAAAAAGTGCAATCTACACCAAAACCAGAACTGAATGTTGCTTACATACCACTCATATTCACATGCCTACCTGGACCCTGAAATTCCTTTTTTCAATTACTCTCTCCCTTATTTGTTGACACACATATATTCTACTTCTCATTGCTTATGTGACCTTGGAAAGAGCCATCATGTCATTTTAATCCAGCTAAACCATTACAGGAAAAGATACACTGGTGCTGCAAAACCAAATATGGCTCCTCCTGGCACTTAACAACAAAACCAAGAACCTTTCACGCTTACAATATACACTGACATTGCCTGATCTACTTTGCTGAATTATGAACCCAAAATAATTACTAACAAGCTTCAATGCATTCCACTGTGTCTAAACTCACAGTATATCCTATACATACTTGCACTGTGCACTAGAGTATGACCTGGTTTCCAGATGCCCTACTTGCTTGGAATATTCAGCTCTAGCTAAACACTGGTCAGCTTTCTGCTAACACACTGACTTCCTATTAAGATACAGGGACAGCAAAGCACAAGGGGGAGACCAGGCAAAAACCCCTTTAAGCTTTCAATGCCACACCATTAGCCTGTCATATTGCACACAGACACATAGAAGGTCTATTCAGCACTTCTTATTTAGTAAAGTGCTGCTTAACTGGAACACAGGGCTAGCAATCTATTTTGCATGCTGTATTTAACAGAGGCATCCTGCAGGCAGGTTTTGCTTTTGCATCTACTCAAACGAAATAAAACCACAAATGGATTCTTATAACTTTCAAATTCCCTTGATACATGCACTGATATTTAGTTTTTCAAAATTATACAAATTTAAGTAGCAGTTAATGAACATTATCTCCTCCCCTTCTCTTTTAGGCTTTTTGTCCCTGGAATATGTACTATGTGGATATTTTACACTGTATCATCCAGGAGGAACTGGGAGACCATATTTACTTTGCCAGGGATAAGTAATGACAAGGCGAATGGTTCAAGCTGCTATATGAAATGCCAGGACAGGAAAGCAAGCTGACTGGTAGACCTGAACTCCAAATAAAATAAAAGCAAAAAGGGTGGTGTTCAGGAGAGAGAGGGAGGAAATGCCTGAGAGTAAGAGCTTCTGCAAAACTAGTTTATGTAGCTGCTTGCTCCTCCCTAAGTAAAATGACAGAAAATTACAAATAGTGCAGTGCAGAAAATGCCTTATGTAACATGCAGGCTGTCACCAGTTTCTTTAGATGTCATGTATCTCAGCTAAAACAAACTAGCAACAAACAACTGTCACCCTCCACCAAAACCATGTATGTCCTGGAAAAAAACTCAGCTTCCACAGTCTTGTTCCCGCTCCAGATATTTGCTTTATTTGCTTTACCTGCCACTGAAGATGAAAATCAGGTCAGATGCAGATAAGAATTTTGTGGCAACTTCGTCGCTGGATTGGTTTTGTAGGGTTTTGTTGTTGTTGTTTCTGGTTTTATTTTTCCTGGTGGGGTTTTTGTTGGTTTGTTTTTTTGTTTTGGTTTGGTTTTTTTTGAGGGGGGATGTTTAAACACACACTTCTCTTGAATGTCTCTAACACTCCATAATTTCTAGGTTTGTATCAACACAAGTGAGCATTAAAGTTTGCTTGTCCTACTTGCAAATAAGATGTATTTAACATGACATGCACTGTAACATATCTACAAGTATTCAAATATTTCTCACAGACAGAATGCCACATCATGACAGCCCCTGTATTCATTCCACTGCCCCCCTCTCTTCTCCCCATCAAGGTATAGAAAAGACAGCATTCCCATCAGAAAATCATTAAAATGATTAGATAAATATTTAATAGCACAGACTTCCTGATACTACTTTTGGACTTGTGAGAAGAAAGAGCAAATTCCAATTAGCATTTCATAAACAGAATAACCATCTCCCAAATGAGCAGCTCAGCTTGAGTGCACGAACACACAGACTTAGGAACATGAAACTACTTTGCTCAAAAGTCAGGCTTCTCTATGAAATTCAAAAACTTTCATGCCCAGTTGCTGCTGCTGAAGTAAACAAGATATTCCCTCAATGCATGCTCTAATCATCATATTAAGAAGCCACAAACCTGTATGAAATATAACAGTGGTTTTCTTGTAGCCAGAAGGGAGACGAATGTTTCGGAGCAACCCCTTTGCTGTCAGCCTTACACGCATGTTGGATAAGGAAAATTTTGGGGACCATAACATGTCTTCAGAGCAAGTGGAAGATAAACAAGCAAGAAACAGCATCCGCGTACTGTCACATAGTATGTTTTTAAATCGCTACCAGCAGAAGTGAGCAGCTCTTGCTAAAGAAAACAGGCTTGAAGAAGTAGTCAAGTCTCCATTCCTTTGCTCTCATTCCTTATGCACAGACAAGCAAAAAAATCAGCAGAGGCAGATATCCACAGCGTAAATGCTGCTGGCAGCTTCTCCTCACCAGATGTTGTGAAAACAAAGCTTGTCCTCAGAATAAAACCGACTTAGTGATTTGGAAAACCATCAGCCTTTAAATTACATCACCGTGTTGATGCTTAATCTGCTATGGGACTCTGTGGGAGCTAGGAAAGGAGAAAAGGGAGGAGGAGGATGAGGAGGGAGGAGGAGGAAGTGGGTGGTCTCCCCAGCTGAATATATCATCCAGCAATGTCACAGACCATGTAATTGTTCTTTGGAGACGTTAAGGAGATTATTTGAATATTCCTGGAGGCATGTTTCAGCTCTCTTCTCCAAGAATCCTTTCAGGATGACTTTTTTCTTTTTTAAACAGTCTCTTTCAATTGACGTGAATTTATCAGATTTATTAGCTAACACTTTTTACCAGAGGGTTTGTTGTTTGGTTTTTTTTTGCATTAAGTATTATGTAAGCATTTAAAGTCTTAACAAATCTAGAAGCAGCTATTCTGTAAAAACAATTCAATACTTGTCATCTGCTGAAGGGAAATACTATTTAGCTTGGCAGCTCAACTCTGCAGATACTTCCATTTATGAGAAGAGGAGCAAGGAATCAGGCATCAATTTCACATTAAAACACATCTCTGCCAGCTGGGTTTTGAAGGCACCAGACGTAGCAAACAAGCAGTGATGCAGAAGTTCCTAGATACTCTCTCCATATTTAATTAACCCTCTTAAAAATGCTTCTTCTTGCTATTTAATGAGTTCAAAAGTTTTGCATATACCTTGGTCCCTTTCAAATGCCACTAGCAAGAATAAAATGAGAAGGACAGCTAGAAACTAGAAAACAAAGTAGAGTTAGAAACTAGGAAACAGAGGAATAACTTTTACAGATATTAGAAAAAGTCACATATTTCACCTAAGACCATGACTATAAATACATGCACTGTCCACCTTCCTGTGCAAAAGGAAACATAGAATCATAGAATAGTTAGGGTTGGAAAGGACCTTAAGATCATCTAGTTCAACCCCCCCTGCCATAGGCAGGGACACCTCCCACTAAACTTACTAATTGAACTTACTAATTTTCTTAACCAAGTAGCAATTCTCTGCCATGTTAATCTGCTGCTCCATCAAGGTTCAAACGGCTTTGTTCAAGGTTTTTAAGCAGGCAGGAAGCTCCCAGTATCCAGTCATTTTTCGCACATCATGCTCTCTTTATCTGAATGTGAGTAAACTGGCAACGCTCCCCAGGGCTCCGTTTTTGCTGAGAACCAGTATCTCTTCCTCTGTGCCTGTTTTCTCTAAGTGTTTTAAAGGTCAAGATCTTTGCCTTTTTTCTCTTTCCATCTACTACAGACATATAGGAAGGACAAATTCTTAGGAAGGACGGAGCCCTCTGAACAGGGAAGGCCAAATTTCCAGATAATTGGGTCACATGTATTTGTAACACCATGTTACAGACCAGAACGTAAACCATAATACATCTTGATCAACAGTAGTAACAACAGACATCCGGTCATGTTTCACAGGCAGAAGAGAAAATGATTTCTGGGGACCCATACTATTGGAGTGGGAGTATTTATTCTGCAGCCACACTCTATTGCTCTCTTGAATGGTAGGAGAGCATTTGAATCCATACCCAAAACATTCACTATGCCTTGTTAGGCAGCCACAGGAGCAGAGACCCCCCAAGTATCTCACAGCCTATGCAGGAGACAAGGCAGTAACAGCTCTTATCTTCTTTTGGGTTGCTTGAAGAGCTGCCCTCCAAAGATATTATATCTTTTCAGGGACAACAAAGGTACCTTTACAGTGATTCTGCACTTCTGCCATTTCACCAAACTCAAGTTAATGCTCAATAGCACTTATCCCTCTGACATTTTTTCTAGTTCCAGGAACAATTAGCCCCACTTGCTCTGAAGGAGGCATAACCCAAAGCAAACAAAGTCTCGTCCCAGCTGTGCCTTGCTCACCACAAACCTATTATATTTTGACAGTGTGTCTTTCTTAAAATGTGCAGCATTTTAAATTTTCTAGTGCTTATTTACCACGTCAGCTAGAATGTCTCTGGGTACCTCTAACATCGCACAGGACAGGGACAATAAAGTAGCTCATTGTAAGAGCAGCAAAAGAGCTGAGGCCCAGCATCAAGACTATCAAACCCGTTAAGCCAACCTCCACAGTGTACTGTGGGACAGCATTGCTGAATGTTTTATGATCATGTTCCAAAACATTGATTTCCCAGCACAGTGATGTACCACCAACTCTGAAGTACCATAATATGTCTTCAGACTGCACAAAGCCATTCAAAATAAGTACAAAGACAGTAAATTAGCTTTTTTTGTTTGGTTCCCAGGGCAGCCTCTGCACACAGGAGGGCATGCATGTCATTACTGCTATTAAATCCTATTCCTTCTAGTCTGAAGAGCTTTGGCACTAGCTATGTGCATTCATCTGTATTTCCAGCAGACTGCAGATCCAGACCCTTTCCCAATCTAACACCAGTATCAAAGACACCACATCTTCCCTCTGTGACAAGATTATTAGACTTGGAAACCATGCTCAGCAGTAAATAGAAGGCTTGTTACAGCACATTGGAGTAGCTTTGCATATTCAGCCTAGTTCATTAGCCCATCTCCTCAAATATTAGATCACTGCTGTCGAATGCCTTCTTAATGAAACCATCTTGAGATTTTGACTAGGCCTACAGCCAGTCTTCGAACACCATTCAATGCCCAGCCATACCAGGTTCTACCCTTCTGCCAAGGCACCCACAGGAACTCCCTTTGGTTTTCCTTCTGTCCCTCACAGCTCCCCAAAGGAAGAACTGCTCTATGTAGTAAGTGTTTTCTCACCATCCTAATTTGATGCTCTCACAAAGACAGAAACAGTCAAGTCAGGTTTGGCAGAAAACAAACAAAATCAAAAAAACACCACACATACACAAAAAAACCCAACCCAAAAAAATCAAAAAACTCCACACAAACGGAAAAAAAAAAACAACCTCATACCCCCAAAAAGCAACACCACCCCCCCCCCCCCCCTTGCAACCCCATCCTTGCAATAGTGCCTGGGAGAAAGGTAAAATCATCTCCTTACCCTGTAAAACCAGAGAAGCTGAAGTATCCACTGAAATCATAACTTCCTTCCTAGGAATAGCAGCAGAACAAAGCATCTCTAGAGGGCAAGTGTGATGTAATGAAGCACTCTAGAGACTGAGGAAGGAATGAATCACGAGGCAAAATATAAGCAGATAAAGGCTCTATATGGACATCAAAATCCTTGTAGCAGAGACCAAAACTCTTCTTATGGAGATATACAAACAATACTTACACTACCTCCTCTTTCCCACCCTTTCTGGGGTGGAAATAGATTATGAAGAAACAGATACATCACAGTATTTCTTTCTAAAAAAACTTCTGATTTGAGGAAAATGCCTTTCTAGCTTCTAGAACTGGAATCCTGCTAAACCCCAGAAACTTAAAACAAGTCTGATTCATGCAGAGGTAAACCTGACAGCACTAAAAAAAGCAATAGATGCATGTCAGTCTCACATAGCACCCAGCACCCAAAGAGCACTGACAGCAGCCAGCAAGAGGACTGCTCATCCCTATCTGAATAGTTCCATGAGGAATTTAACTCACAGAGAGGTTACTCCAATGTAGCTTGTTCCAGAGCCCTGTGTTACAGCATGGTATGCTTCACTGCGGTGGCTGTGCATCTGCTCTTTCCTTGGCTCAGGAAAAAAGCACCTTCAGGTCCACATCTGTATTCCTATGATGACCATCAAGTGCCTGGCATTGGCAGGGTACAAAGCCAGGAAATAATCCATGGGATCTTTGCACAGCCTGCCAGGAACATGCACTGTCTACATTTCCTGCATAACATGAAGATCAGAGAGGTCTTTTTCTATCTTGACATTGGATAAGGGTGATAGAAAATAGCACCAGAAAGCAGCAGGATAAAATAAGAAGTGATATACAGCCCAGAGAACAAAAGGACTGACAGATCTTATTTACCAGCACCTTACTGCTGGCTTTTCTCCAACTCCAAGGGCAAAATTGGTGATCAACATGGACAGAGGGGCTCTATCCTGTTATGACCATGTAATTCAGTCTGCGTTGCGAAATGCATCAATACCTGATGACACCACAGCACCAGATTGATGGTGGGGATAGACGTATTTTAACCCCAGAAGATTTAGTATATCTGCCACTCCCTAGGAACATTAGCAATGTGACAAAAAAGGAGCAAAGGGCACTGGTATCTGTAGGCTCTTCAGTTCAGCCTTGTGAGGTCAAGGCTGCTGCATCTGTATGTTTCTGCTCTCTCTGTCCCTCCTTCCACATCCAACAATCACTAAAAAAAGCCATCAGATCACAGTTAAGTGTCTCATTACAAAGAAGTCTAAATCAGAGGCTAGATTTTTAGATCTGAGAAGCCCACACAGAGGACACATGTCTTTGTGTCATAAGACAGCAAGGGCAGCGCAGAGCAGATGGATTTTACTGGCATGCTTTACTTCAGGAAGAACTGAGGCGTGATTGCTTATGCAAAGAGATATGTGAGAAGCAGGAGCTTACTAAGAGCCAAAGGGTCACCTGTGTCCTTGTTTTTATTTCTGGAAGATGGCTGTGCTCTCTCCACTTTCCTGTGACCACCTTGCTCTAGCCAGTGCTCCAGTTTGAAAAGCTAACCTCCCTGCAGGCAACAGTACCCACTGTCGTGCCTAATGCAGCCTGCAACTGTGGGACTTAAGCTCCAACCCCCACCTGAAGAAGAAAGCAGCCCTCTTACTGCCACAGAGCTGGAACTAAAATCCTAAATAATTTAGTTTTCTTCTAGGACTCAGAAGCTTTTAATCATTATAAATTAAGCAGCCTGTCAAACAGAAGGTGATGCTGCAGTAGATTCCTAGGCAAACAGCTACATGAATCAGGCTTGCCTGTGCATCTCTCACATAACAGTGGCAGCATTTATATTGTCTGTACTCCTGCAGAATTGAGAAGAGCCACAAAACACTGCAAGAATAATTTCAATTTTTAACCTCTGACTCAAGGCAGCAGCAAGTTAATTTCCACGTATAGGATGTCCCCTCCAAAATGGTATTTGTGTGAAGACTGCCTCCATCTAAATCCTACAGAGCTTTGAAAAAAACCCTGCTACTCCACAGCAGTGAATAATGTCACTAACATTAGGGTAACAGACCTTAAAATATGATAAAAATCACAGCGCAATTTGGATTTAAAGGGACCTTAAAGATCATCCAGTTCCAATCCCCCTGCCATGGGCAGGGACACCTTCCACTAGACCAGGTTGCTCAAAGCCCCATCCAAAACACAAGGCATCTACAGGCTAGGCATGTACATAAGTCTTTATGAGTTCAGGCCTCAAGGAAAAGAGGAAAAATAAATTCTACAAGCTGTTTAACCATCTTTGATACAAGTTCTGTGACTTACAATTCTCTGGGACATTTCCACTGTCTTTCAAGTATTGCCAAGTATTGCCATCAACTTATCTGCCTAACGGGGGTCAATAATAGAAATATGGCCAGCTACTGTATCTGCTGAAAAACATCTTAAGAAATACAGGGAAAGACAGGACTTAAAGAAAACCAGATGGAACAAGTCAGAGGACTTCAAAATAAAACTTAAAAAAAAAAAAAAAAAAGAAGTTACAAAAGGATATTCAGAGTCAGCTTTGGGATGCCTCACACACCTCATCTCAAAGTTAAGGAAGAACTCCAGCAGAATGACACCCCGTTACTCACTGTTTACTGCAAACACAGAGAACATCATTCTGTGCACAACTTAAGGAACTCCACGGAGTCAAAGAAAAAAAACAAGTCTAAGAACATCAGAAGAGATCCATGTCTAGGTTTAACTGAAGAGGGAAGGACCAAGAAGATAGTAGAGAAAGAACCAAGTACCAGGATGGCATTTTCAAGAACATGATATAATTTGGCACTGCGTACAGCAACTCAGTTTGGAATAACACAATAAAAATTATTGCTGTAGGTACCTAACCCTGCTGGTCAGCCAAAGCTTTAAAGTCTCTTAACAAAAGAAGAACTTATTGCTCTCTCAATCACTGGGGTGGGGGAAGTGAGAATTTTAGATATTTTAAAGTTCTAGCTAATCCTAACAATACAGTCTATAATTTAAAGCTGTTAGGGCAGACTTCCACGCTAGAAAAGCCTCAAACTCCAGCTCCCAACACTGGGAAATTTTCTTTAAGCATCCCTTGAACTGAGCTGGTAACATCTGTGGATACCCATTTCAGCTGCCCCTTCTACTCACACAGAGGTTAGCCTATTCAGTGTTTACACAAGTGTGAGAAAACCACAGCTCTGTGTTCTCCTCCTGTGTGGCTTGTTATTGTGAAACATCAAAATAAATTCCATGGAAGAGAACTACCGACATTCCTCCCAACATCAGAATAAACACCAGAGAAGTGAATTACAAACCATCCCTCCATGGAAAGTCTGCATGCTTCTGCATCACCAAGACTTTGGAGTACGGCTGTGTGGAACTGGGAAGCACGTTTCTCACAGAAGTTTGGCATTAAATAATAACAAACATTTCTGAAATATCTAATTTACAATCCAGAAAACAGGTCATTCCTTAAAGGCATTCAACAGAAGAAACAGACCATGTAAAAACCATTTGGGTTATGCTACAAAAGGCCTTAATGAATGACACTGTTGCTGTAGGAAAACTGACAGGATTCGCATCAAGTCCTCATTGCTGCGGTTGTAAAGATAATCCCAACATTTGCAGTTCACTGATCTGAGAAACTGCCAACAGAATACCACCATTTGAACAGAACTGGCCCACGTGTTACTCCATAGCAAGCCTCGAGACCTCAAAATTCATTGTTTCTTGTCAGATACCTGTTGAAGGCACACAGAGCAGTGCTGATTTTTAGCATGGAACAAGAGACAACCTTCTCAAAGTGTGAATTTGCAGATGATCAAGTTTGGGAAGAACACTAGGAACATGCACACCAATACACTGATACACTTACTTGACAGCTGGAGGGACCAATCTGGAATACACTAAATACATGCTGTCATGCGTCTCAGGTTTTTGCATTCCATTCTCTACCCTGACAAACATGCTACTACAGGAAAAGACCCATTATTAAAACAAAAATGATAAAAGCAAATACACCCCCCAAAACAATCAAAAAAGATGACTTCAGAATTTAGGGTGACATCCTCTGAACATCAGCACCAGCCATTTCACTCTGAAGACTTCTGGAGCATAGTAGTTCTCACCCAAGGAATTAAATCCCAAGATCCAGCTATTGTTTCATACTTTATTTGATAACGCTGGAAAAATCTGGCCAAGAAAGTTAACAGCTATTGGGTTTCAAAGGTTATTCCAGGTTTACAGATATTCCCTTAACTCTTCAAAATAAAAATCTTAATGAACGCATTCATTAGGGAGATGTAATGAAAGTCAAATTCACACAAATTTAAATTAAGTCTGCATTTATTTATATAGAAATGGCAAAATGAAGACCTACTTTTATAGCGGGTTCACATGTAACAGCTACACCACTTAAGCAGCTTTGCTGTCTGTTTATCAGAACATTCCTTATTAGCCTGAAGGTATTATAAGGCTAGATCACGAGACAACTCATTCACATAGTCCTCACAGTTCACATGGATGAAAAAAAAAGAAAACATCTAAAAAAACACTATAGCTGGCTTTTTTATCACAGCTAAAAACGCAACAAAACAGTCCAATGCACAGGACAAAGTTTGTGAAAAGAAGTTTAAGCCAGACGTTTTTGTTGCTTTTCAAGAAATAAGGAAAAAGGACTAATTTATGCTATTGAACTCATAGAAGTTCCAACACGTAAAATATTAACTACACTAATACTGAATCTCATTTTGTTCCTGCGTCATAAAACTGTTCAGGTTTTTCCACAGAATTTCCAGGCTTTTCTTTTGGAGAGAGGGGTAGAGACACAAAAACTGGTAAACCCAACTTATTTACAAGAGATGTAGTTCTGAACATGAGAGATTGAGAATTCAGTCTCAGCACATCCATATTGAAATTCTGTTAGAACTAGTCAGAGATGCTCCTTTTGCAGTGTGAAAGACCTGCACCAAAACCCTCCCTGCACAGCCCAGTTTTAACAAGCAGTTAAACACCGCTTTTCTACACCCCGAGTGCTTAAGCACAGGACAAAACTACTAGCTGTTAAGCAGCAAAATCTTCCTCTTGTTTTTAACTTCACTGCAAAAGGTACCTAGCTTATTTCAGTGCCGAACAAGAAAGAGCATTGAAATACTTAAGCTGTTTACCCATCAAACTTGTTTCCTGTATGATTCTTAAGGGAATTTATTTCCCAGGAGCTAAGAGTACAGTTTCTGAGGTCACTGAAAGAAAAGCAGAGTTGGTTCAACAACACGACAACAAAGTTTTACTGCATGGAAAAATTCTACAAACTACCATAGGATGGATTTATTTTATTTTTTTAATGCATACACAGAATCATAGAATCATAGAGTAGTTAGGGTTGGAAAGGACCTTAAGATCATCTAGTTCCAACCCCCCTGTCAGGGGCAGGGACACCTCACACTGAACCATGCCACCCAAGGCTCTGTGCAGCCCAGCCTTGAACACTGACAGCGACGGAGCATTCACAACTTCCCTGGGCAACCCATTCCAGTGCCTCACCACCCTTACAGTAAAGAAATTCTTCCTCATATCCAATCTCAACTTCCCCAGTTTAAGTTTGAACCCATTACCCCTTGTCCTCTCACTACAGTCCCACATGAAGAGTCCCTCCCCAGCATCCCGATAGGCCCCCTTCAGATATTTGAAGGCTGCTATGAGGTCTCCACGCAGCCTTCTCTTCTCCAGGCTGAACAGCCCCAACTTTTCCATCCCATCTTCACTGTTTAGACAATACTGACATTCTGTTTGTACTAAAAAAGTCACATAGAGCCTTGTAAGATATGTTATTTAGCAGAACTGCTGGGATTGGGAAGGAAAAAGGGAGATTTTCTTTTATATGAACACACAAATTCCTACCTGAAGAAAATTAATTTTACATTAGTGCAAAGTTAGGCACTCAAGAAAAATAAAGATCTAGCTGTATTCCATAGCAATAATCTAATTATGTTTGTTATACAGTAGAAAAAGGGTATTAAAAGTGAATACTAAGATAATGCCACTAAAGAATGCTCAAAATGCAGAGACAGAAGCAGTTTGCTCCATTTTCTGCATTTAGGTAGCATCAGTTCTATGACCAAAGCTAAAACTGCCACCTGTTCCTATTCTTCCTGACTTGTTTTAACTTATGTAAGCTCCCCAGTGCTACCTGCTTTGTGATCAATCGTATGAGCACTTGCATTAGAATGAAATAAACTAGTTCGGTTGGAAGGGACCTACAGCAATCACCTAGTCCAACTGCCAGACCAGTTCAGGGCTAACCAAAAGTTAAAGTAAGTTGTTAAGGTCATCGGCCAAATGCCCCTTAAACCCTGACAGGCTTTGGGCATCGCCCACCTCTCTAGGAAGTCTGTTCCAGTGTTTGAGCACCCTCTTGGTAAAGAAATGCTTTCTAACACCCAGACTAAACCTCCCTAGTGTAGCCTTGGACCATTTCCACATGCCCTGTCACTGGATACTAGTGAGAAGAGATCAGCACCTCCCTTCTCCACTCACCCTCCCCAGGAAGCTGTAGAGAGCAAAGACGTTACCCCTCAACTGCCTTTTCTCCAAACAAGACAAGCCCAAAGTCCTTAGCTGCTCCTCACAGGACATTCCCTTCCACCATCTTGAGAGGCATTTTTGCATTTAGTTCAAAACTACATCTCTCAAGTGGCAACCTTTTCAGTCCTATTTAAGACATGACAGTAAGTACAGATGTACATTCTTACTTGAAGTTAGCAAGCTAAAAAACATAATAAAACACATTATATGCCAAGTAAGCTAATTTTGCCTTAGCTTTAAAGCCAGTGCTGAAGCAATACACCACAGAACTTGCAGAAATTACTTGATCCACTGGAATAGCAGCCGTGAAAAATACAGAATTCACAAAAAGGAGCTTTGTGAATGTTTTAACAAGAACAGCTGCAAATACGTAAGTCTCTCCAGTTTTACAGGCATACTAACAGTATGTTGTGCCTTGCTCTGTCAAACAGATTCCGGCTTTGCATCACTGCTGTAAGTGAATGGAAAATGGATAAAGAGCACAGTCAGAGAATAGAGACCATATCCTAGAGGCACCTGCTATTTTTCCATCTTGAAGTGAAATGCAACATTAGCAACTAAGCAGGCAACTAATGCCTTAATATTGTAATCAATTATGAGTCCTATTGCAATAAGTTAGCCCTGACTTTAGACAGAGCACATGAGCAAGAAAAGGAAGTGGGGTTGGACCTCCTCACTGAGCGAAGCTAAATACTGTAGAGTTAACTGTGGCACTGAAATAAAAGAACAAAAGCTTTAAAGTAGCTAAAATCATGAGAACAAAGCTTCACTATAACATCAAGTCTGCTAAAAAAAAAAAAAAAAAAAAAAACCAACAAACAGAAAAAGGAGAAGGCCCCATTCTCCATGGTACCAGCTGGCATTATTTCAGTTAATTTCAAAAAGATTGTTTGTCTCTTCTTAAAATGCAGGCTATTGTACTGCACAACATTCAAGCAGCCACACAGTATTTTTATTCTGCAAGAACTATCTGCAATTGTGAAGATGGAAAAAATCCTTCTTAAAAAAGAAGGAGTGCTCCATCAGAAAGCTTTGCATTCATAAATGGAAAATAATATTAAAACTCTGTACAAGTTAGAAATGCCTTAAGTTGAAAGTCTAACTTACCATCCAATTTTGGAAGCTGACTTAGTACAAGAAACAGTACAGGTTTATTAAAAACTCTGAAACACAGCTATTCAACTGGCAAAAGTATGCTGCTCAAGACCGTTTGCTAAAGATTCACTAAATACTACAGCTAATTTGGAGTTTATAGCAGTGTTTTTACAGCATTTTTTTATATTGAATATAATACTGCAAGGCTACGTAGCAACACTCTTTACTAGGTTAGAAAAGATGAATCACAAGAAAAATTACATTAAACTGGTAAAAAGGGAACAGTAATTACATTTTTTGGATGGAAAACAGAGGAAGTGCCAAGCTAAATTTAGGGGAAAATAAAGTTATATTTTAAGACTATCATAAGCAAATGGAATAGGAATCTAATTTTCTGTTTCTAGTGCAGAAACAGATTTTGTTGCTTATAGTGAGTTTCCTCAACTGAGCTAAATAAGCTGTTATGTTGTCAGCTGTAGCATCCTCTACACTCTTACTTAGTGGACTACAGATGAGCTCATGATACTTGGTGTCAGGCTATACCTAAACTAACATTAGTACAGCCACGTATCGATAAAAGTACCAGCAAACAGAATAAGCACTTTGTGCAAAGTCTCATGCTTGCTGTAAGACAGAAGGCCTCATTCTTAACACAAGGTATTGAGAAAACTACTCAGTAACGATTAATATGTAGATACCCAAGAGAGTTAAAAGGCAAAAGCACTGGACTCAACATTCTGACTACAGGAAATTAAAAACATACTGCCACAGTACCAGAGTTACAGGTCAGAACCTATTTAGCCAGTAATTCCAGACTCAAACTTGTAACATCTGCTTGGCTACAGCACCTCTTTCAGAAAGACATCTGCTGTTCACCCAGGGGACACAAAGCCTTCCAGTGGTCTTCAGTATCTTTCAAAGGAGGCTTTTCAATGAGTAATTAATTACAAGCAGCTTTTAATTCAGCACATACACACTGATGCTCAAGCAACTAATTTAGACTGCCAACTCTCTTGAAAAGACCTGGAAATTGCTGCAAATAGAAACATTAACTGAAGACATTTCTGCCTCCTGCCAGATAAAAACTAGCACCAGGTGCCCTGACTGGCATAAACACCCAAAACAAACCCAGTATGAAGTCCTTAAAAGTCCGCCAGCTTTTGGAATGCCATCTGCCACTTAATCAGCTGCGATTCCTCCCTCTGCCATACAAGCAGACACACACATCAACACACTCAGATAATTTCAATTTCTTATTCAAGTGTAGTCTTCAGTGACACACAGAGACAGCCCACACCAAAACTGTACCTACTGTGAACCTTCCAGAAAAACCTGTTATGCTGCATGATTCTTCTATTTATTTTTTTAAAGCCAAAACATATGAGCTTTAATCATTACTTACCTCAATGTGGATAAACAGCAAAAGCTACATTCAAGATTCTCTACCATACTTCTTATTACAGTTAAAACCTCCTTATGCTTTAATGGAAACAGAGAGCGACAGCACAGACTGCATATTCTAAGAGCTGGGTAGCCCAAATACAGTAAGTAGAAAAAACCCCTAGACTTTTCTCCATATCCCTTGAAACTGAAAACAGCGATGGTTTATGGAATTACCAATTGCAAAACCGCGCTTCCAAGAAGAGAACCAATATACTAATATAATGTATAAACCTAATTTAAGTTGCAACACAGAAAATGTAAAAATGCTTTAGGAAAACTCACCAGAACCCAAGCAAGATAGGCTTTGGTGTCCATTTCTTCCAAGAGTACCTATGATATTAAGGGGGAGGAAGAAGAGAATTACACTTCAAGCCAGTAAGGAACAGTTCCACATAAGCTCCTCAAACTTGACAATTTCAGTTTCTTTCTTGCAATGGCTGATGGCATTTTCAACAGCAAGATTTAGCACTGTAAGGTTAAACTACTTGGAAAATGCATGATGAATTCCCAATAAGCCTAACATTTTCTTTCAATTACAATTATCATACTTCATTTAAGCCAAGTAACACTGTTTCATTTTACTCATTCATAGAGAACCACAGCTAATAAAAAAACAATTGTCTATACTGTCATCATCGTAATTTTTTTCCACTTACACAATCCAGATATTTTATTTATATAAAGGATGTATAATTTCACAGCACTCTCAAACGTGCTACCAATCAAGTTAGATACAAATGAAAGCACCGAGGAGGTTAATCTACCCTTTCTGCATTGTTTTAGAGTCATGTGAAAACTGATCTAAGAAGTTCATCACAAGAATATTAATTAAATGAAAGCACTCTTTCAGACTGCTAGGTCTAAGAGCAAAAGCCATGAGCAGAAGTTTGTAAAAGGTCTGTTGACAACACCTATCAACTTACTTCATGATTTACAAAGAGTGTGTGATACTCCAACAGATGTTTCAATAGTAGACAATCTGCTTTGTCCTACCCTGAACTCGCTTCCCTCCCCTTGACCACACAAATGTTAACTTTGCTCTCAGTGCGAAAATTTTATCTTACAAAGCCTGCCTCAAGATTTTTATCTATTCTTTTCATTCACACTGGCAAAAATGACTAATTTCAATTGAAAGTTGAAGATAAAACAAGCATCTGATATAGATAAACGCTGTCCTCAACAGCCAAATCAGATCCAAGATGCTCTTGCACGAATCTTGCTTAAATTAAACACAAACTTGGGAAATCTAGTCTGGGTTGTGTCTTGAGAGTATACGATCTCATCAGCACGGGACAGAATATCATGTAACAGACATTATCAAGTATTCTGAATTCTCACGGGATGCGAGTTTAAAGCAGATAGTAGACAATGATGCCCTGACTGCCACGTATGTGCCTGACCTGATATATAAGGATACAAATACGTAAGGAATACTTTGAAGACCCAGTCTCCAATACTTTAAACTACAAGGAAGAAGAGCAGACTACTACCTCAATTACTCTTAAGTCATAAAGCACAGCTGCTCTTTCTCAAGACAGAGAGATTCAAGAATGTAAGTGAAAAACTGACTTCACCCAACAGCTGATTACCTCTAGTCTCACTGACTTTCCTTGCTGAGTGAAGTGGTCCAGATAATTTTGGTGCGCACTGGCTCAGGGAAACAGACCTGGCCTTGGCTCCTAGAAGCAGAAGCTTAGATCAGGTTTAAAAGTATAACTATATCAGCAATTAAAGACATGCCAAATATTACATACTTGCAGTTAAGTAAAAGATGCACAAATCTACTCAACCAGAAAAAGAGACACTACCTAGAAAATTTAAGCTATATTTAACTTTATCACAACTCACACTGGAAGAAAGAAAAACATAGCTTTAATAAAGCTTCTAAGCAGAAGGAAACAGTAGATTTTACTTCACACTAAGATTGAATTACTTAAGCCTCAAAACAGCAGCAAATACAACACACCTACATAAAGACTGTCTGAAAGGGACCTCCAGAAGCCAGCTATCCAGCCTCCCACTCAGAGCAGGGCCACCACCAAGACAAGATGAGTTGATCTTGCTTTTGTCTAGAGGAACCCTGCAAACCTCCAGGAAGGCATGCTCTACCCCCCACTGGGCAGCGCTGCATCTCCCACTCTGCAATGTGCAATCATTTCCCATTGCCACAACGTATGGTACTACTGAGGAGAGTTTGGCACCATCACCTTTGTAGATGTCCTTTTCAAGTTATTGCAGGCTGCTACAACATCTCCCCTTACTCTCATTTTTATCCATCTACACAAGCTCAGGTACCTCAACCTCTCCTCACAGGTCATGTGATCAGAGATTCTAACCATTTTCCTAAGTCTCCAGCTTCAAAATAATCCTGCTGAACTGGGAAGGCCTCAAAACACCATAGTAGTTCCAGTAATACTGAGCTGAAGGAGGAATACCAGATTCTTCTGCTCCTGCAAGTGCTGAAGACACACAACTAGAACCCTGGTCACTTTAGATGTTGCACAGTGCATAACTGTGTTGCAAGTATTAGATTGTGTTTGTTTCAAACTGATCAACAGTTTGTGGCAAATTCTGTTTCTTTTCACAGTTTACCATTTTAAATCATGACATTTGGCAGACATCTCTTCTATTTATTCTCAATTATGCCAGATACCAGCTTAAAACGTAAGCCTAAAGCAGGAGCATTATGTTTAATTAGGTTTATCCAATTACAGTAACCAGTTCACCACAAAGATGGACAGAAGCAAGCTGATTATAACTAGGTTTTACAAGAGAGAGACAGCAAGCTTATTTATCTGCTCCTGTTGTGCCTTTAATTTTGGCCAGAGGATGAGCTGTTAACTGCTGTTTCTGGCTGGAATGAAGCAGCACTGCTGGCCAGTTGAGAGGTCCTGGTTCAAATAGGAACAGGAACCGTAACAGTGTTTAATACAAAGCCAGTAAGCACATAAAAATTAATGTTTTACTTAGCACCAGGTGATGACACACAAGTGCCTTATGCCCGCTAAAAATCAGAGGAAACCTCTGCTTCCACTTCAGCCAGTAAAAAGAATATCAAGAAAAAGCTGCATGAAGAGCTAAGCTGTTTCTGGGACTCTTCCCTTGGAAAGACAGGGCAGTGATGTCCATCTATGAAAGAAGATACTTCATCTAATGCCTTATTCAAACAAACATTCCCATCCTCTAATGTCCTTTCTGTCCTGAAAGGGACGAAGGCAATGCAAAGTCTGCATGAGGACAAGGACAACCATACAGTCAGGATAAACTGAGGATAGTTCTGCCCTACAAACCACCAGCAGCCACAGTGTAGTAGCTGAACAGTAGTAACTACGGTTTCACTCTATCTACAAACAGTCCCATGTACCTTTTGGGGTTGACTTCAATGAGTGTAACCTAGGTCTTGGTACTGCTTTCAGAGGGACAGGAGCCGAAGTACCATTCTGGCAGGCTGTTTTTGTAGGCCATTCTCCATTCTTGATAATGACTGTAGCACTTGCAGCTGCAACACAGAACAATAAAGAATTTGCTCTAGGCAGTATCTAGTTTAGGAAAATTAAATCCTCGAACAAGCCCATTTTATCCAGGGCTAAAGTTAGGAGATAAAGTTGGAATAAAAATGTTATTACCACCTCCAATACATACAGTACAGACTAACGACCTGTAACAAATCCATCTATGACTGTTATAAACACTTCTCAGAACAAGACATACAGCTTTGAACCATGCTTAAGTGAATATACACGAAAGTATTTGATCAAGATACATAACAAGAAGTCTGATCTTGCTAATACAGCTGATCAAAGCTAATACAAAACACATTTCAGTTTAAGCCAAGAAAAAGTATCATCAGTACACAAAAACATTCTGGCCAGAGAACTGACTGTTAAAAACCATAAAACCCAAGTAAAACTCAGCCAACTTCCTCATGCAACACCTTCCCCTGTTCTCTCTCATTTGAGCTGAGCCTGTTGTTTTAATGATATGGTGCACACACCACCAGCATTCCTTCCACCCCCTTTTGGGGGCACTGAAAAAGTGTGAGCCCAACTGCCCTTACCAGCTACTAAACAAGTTTTGAGAAAGCTTCCTGTAGTCTCCGTTCGTAACAGCGACCTCCTCAGTGACAGCAGACCTCAGAAGACTGTCTAGCCCCCAAGAGAGCACTGAAGTCATACAGTAAAGCACTCCCTACAAAAAGAGGCAGCCATGCCCTAGCTGGGAAAGGTGGGATATTAACCAATTGCTACCTCATATCAAAACTGGGTTTCTAACTTACAGGGAAGTTGCTACAGAAGACGTTTGGTTCCATTTCAAAGGAACATGAGAAGGATTTGGCCATACTGTCATTATGAAGATTATTTTCCTTAGAAAAAAGAAAACTGAAATTTGAGGAAAGCATTGGGTTTTTTTGTTGGTGGTGGTTTTTGGTTTTTTTGTTGTTTTCTTTTTTTTGAGGAAAAAATAATACTTCTAAAGTAAGTATAAATTGAGAGCAGTTTGGTTCAGGTGCTAATAAATTACATATACTGACACATCAAAGAGTAAGAAATTCACATTGCATTTACCCAAGACAAGCAAAGTCTAAGTTACACTGGAATAGCTTGTCACACTGTTGCTTTTTTCTGTAGTCATTTAAAGAAAAAGAGAGCGGGGTCATATCAGGTTTGCCTCAGATTAGTGTTTTAATGAGGCTAACTTTTTCCAAAGGTAATGCGAACTAGATACCCAATGTTGTTCACCGAAAGACAGAACTTGAGATACAGTCTTGAGATAATTTTAGCATCTTTAAATGCACTAGCATAAACCACGTGAGTTACCTGCTTCAAAAAGATGCTTTTTGGCCACTAATCAATATAGTTTCAACCTCAGAAAGAAGGACAGAACTGCTTTCTCTTTTAGAAACACACAACTGAAGTCCTCCTCTTATTTTTTAAATAAAGCTGGAGCCTCTCTAAAAGCACAGAAGCTAAATACTTGCGAAAAACCTATACATTAGGAGCAATTCATCTAACACATCAATAACACAGTTATTCTGTGGATACCCATTGATACATCAGAGGATTCAAACCAATTTGCTTTTGTAAAGCATGAGGCCTGAAACAGTCCTTAACTCTTTCTGTAAATCACTGAATTAAGGATTTTTGCTCAGAGTTGACTGCAAGGAGCTAGTAACTGCCTACAAACTGCTGTGCTACCTCTGAGAAGCATGCCATGCAAGTGCCACATTGGGTAAGTGAGCATATCTCTGGTGCAGAACTAGTTAGGGCACTGTTTTGTCCTGTTATAAGCTCTGGGGTCAGCTAACCAGGCTGAGCGCAGAAAAAGGCAAATTTGCAAAGTTTGGTCACTGTATGATTCAAAGGTGGTTATTCATAGAATTAGGAGTAGCTAGCGCAATCTTGATGAAAGATGGACAGGTATGAAGTTCTCTCACCACAGCTAAGATCTAAAGGGTTTAAAAAATCAGCCCCTTAAAAGCATTTAGTCAAGTATTGACTGCACAGAAATGCAGCTCCAGGTTGATCACTAGGACCAGCTTTTTCACTTTTGAAACACTACTTCCTTTGCATACAATTATACTACTGTAATTCATATTTGGATTCTTGCTCTTAACCTCAGAGTTTAAACATTTCAGTATGTTCAAACGACAGTACTTTCAGCTCAGCACTGAAATTGAGATTTGTCTGCTGTTAAAAATAAAAAAAGATCAGTTTTTCAATGCTTGAACTGACAGCTTGTGTGCAAAATACGCTTTCACTAACAACAGCATTTCAAAATCCATCATTTCCAAACTTCTCAGTCTTTTTAGGAAAAAAAATCCACCACCAACATAAAACTCAAGTGCCCATTCAGCAACAACAACAAAAAAACCCAATACTGCCACAGGAAAATTCTAATCCATGGACATCCATAGCAATCCACAACAAAGGGCTGAGCTGACACAGCAGGAGAAATGCTCTCTTTTGTATTTTTTTCCCTGCTAATACAAGACAAACTCCGTAAGCAAAACGAGCCAAGCAACTCTGTAAATTTAATACTCGACAGGACCACAATAGTTAGTCATAAATTTCATGATGTTCACAGCATAAAGCTCCCATCCTGATCTTTGTGTGTCCCACCCATCCAATAAAAATATTTTAGGTTTACAAATACAGATTTATTTTTCCTGACATTACTATAGAATAACTGAAAGAATAAAAAACAAGAACAGCACTGTACTTCAATATTACAGTACAAAGTAAATTCACGAGTTCTTTCCAATTTGATTCAAACTCAAAAACTTCACTTTATTAACCTATAAATTATATGTAACCTAAACTCTTTATACTCAAGAGAACCTGACCACCAGACATAAATCATTACTGTCAAGTATAAGAAATTAACTAAAAAATCATCTCACAGAAAATCAGCAAGTCAAAACATTGCATGCATTTATCAATCTCCACAAAACACATGCTTTAGAATAGAAATAAAAAGGAATACAACCTACTTCTTTTCCCAGTGAACGTGGCTAACAAAGGAATAATACAAAAGCTGTAAGATCCCACTACCAGCAATGTCAGTAAGGTAAAATCAAAGTGGCTTCCTGAGCCAGTCGGTGGTGTTAGTGTAGAATTGATGTAAATAACACGAGAAAAATTAGTTTCTGTGCAACTGTGGAGTCCTCCTGGTATAGTCATTTAAAAAAGATCAAAGCAAGCTCAAAGCCAGAGAAACTGCAGCCATGTCCAACACCTCATATTGCTCTTGCTTGCTCCTCGTGAATTGGAGTGGAAAAAATCGTAAGCTTGAAGGCAGTGGACAAAACAGATTAAACCGGCTACCAAGTAAGGCTAAATAAGGAGTCATCTGTTTGGATACTTAATCTGAATACACTTCTTTGTTATGAAGCGATGACCCCTTCCTTTGTTACATGAGGGAGTAAAATGAAGAGAGAACAAAGCTGCTTAGGAATACCAGATACAATCCTAAACCTGAACAGCAAAAGTCAACATGGCTGTCACAGTAACCGAACTGACCTGATTACACAGGAATAGGCACCACATGCTTTGTTACACACTCTTATTTCTTTGAGGAAAGAAGTCTTAGTTTTTTAACAAATATACTCCGGGGGGGGGGGGGGAAGCGGGGGAAAAACCCCAAAACAATTCAAACGCCAAGAGAGAATGTATTTATGTATGCATGTATGCATATGCGCATACATAAACTACAGACATATGTTATATCACCATTCCCTTTTTCAGCCCATTGAAGACAGATTTAAACATCATCTGGTGCCTTTGCCCAGTCTCTGAGATATCACAGATGATGCAATAGTAACAGAATATTTAAATGTACTCATCTGAACATGTATAGCTGGGAATACTACTGTGTCTGATAGTCAGCTGTGTGTTACGTCCTTCATATTTTTGGCCCTAGAACTCCCACAACTGCTGGTAAAGACCATTTGTGGAGCTTCAAATCAAAGCAAGTTCTGTTATTTCTCTCCCTATTTTTAATCAAAATGGAATCTGTTCAGGTCAGACACCAATGCTTACAGTTACCTTTGAAATTATAGACAGCTACATATGCAAAAATTTAATATTCTAAAAGCAGTTTGACTTACCTGCTCTTCATTTGATCTACATATTTTATCGGCTTTCAGAGTTTTAAGACAATAATCTACTCCAAAAAGAGCATTTAGTATCAAAACCCTGTAACATGCTGTATTATGCCAGGTAATCCATTCACACCATCCACTTACTACACTACACATAAACGCAAGGAAACTTGCACTGAACACAAGCCTCACTGTTTTTGTAATGTTTCAGTATGGAAGAGGAGCTCTACTGTAGCCTCTAGCCACAAAACCAAAATCCAAGGCTCAAAGCTCCTTCAAGTGGTGTATCTCAAGAAGGAAAGTTGTAAAGTAAGAGGCAAAAAGTCTAAGATCTAGAGCTATTATGTAGCACAATTAGAATCAACACAGGCTGTCTGTCAGACAGCACTCCCTTCGAGGGATTACTTTTGTTTTCTTTTCAAGAAGCAGTTGATGTTGACTATCAGCTAAAACTCATAACCCTGATAGATACTTACAGTTACTGCTGAAATGACTTGGCTCACTCTGAGCGCTGCTGACTGATGAGATGCTAGGAGTTCTCTCAAGCACTGATCTTTTGACAGGCACTTTGGATTTGGCAAGTGGTTTACCGGAGCCAGCCCAGGAGACTGGAGAATTTTTCAAGGAGGCATGCCTCTCTCTTGGCAAAGATCCTATACTTGTCAATTGGGGGGAAGGGGTAGGGAAAGAAAAGAACAAAAGGAGTTGGAAAGAATCTAAAAGAATTGCTTCTTCAATATATATGACTACAAGTAGAAATATTTATGCATTAAAAATACATGTAAAAAAGCCTAATCTACTTCATATTGACATGGTAAAAACTGTTGTAAATGCAGAAAAACAGTTCCAAGGATTTACAGAGCCCCATTTTACCTGCACATTGACAACAGGAACAAGGCAAGGGCTTGAAGGCAGAAATATGCATGCACATAGTTCTTCCTCCATTCTCCTACCTCTGTGTATTACGGTTAGCTGTACTAGCAATCCCATAAGAATATAATCTTTAGCTCAAAGACAACCCAAGAAAGATTATTTCATTTGTTACCAGCCCCAAACCAGAGATTCCCTCCTTTCAAGGACAAACAGCACAAGAGTATCAAATTGTCCTGTACTCACATAATACACTGAAAACTGAGCTAGTTCCCCAGGACTAGTTAAACAGCACTCCCCGGAACCAAGTTCTTCCTGGCCAACTGGTGCAGACATATTTTTGCATTAAATGCCGTTTTCATTTGAGCTTGTTGAATACAAATGCTCAATAGCTAAATTAATCCAAAACAAAGAATATACATAGATGAGGCCAGGGTGCCATCTTCAGGTGGGAGCTTGCTCTTGTAACACTAACAACACAAGTACACTTCCTGCAAGAAAACTTGTTTAGTTAAAATAAGCTCTTAGCTTATTTCAGAAAAATGTCCACCCAGATTTAAACTACAGTGGCCCAAAGGAAGTTCCGTACACACAGACTTGTCCGGCCAGTGCTGAGTTGGCTCTTGTCAGCTGCAACGTCAAAATTTTAACAGTCCTCTAACTATAGAAGAGGTTTTCTTTTTCACACAGAGATATAGGAGACACACCTTTTTTTTAGCAATATTGTTAAATATTGTTGGGTTTGGTGACAAAAATCTGCATCTCTGTGTGGCGACCTCATAGCAGCCTTCCAGTATCTGAAAAGGGTCTACAAGGATGCTGGGGAGGGTCTCTTCATTAGGGACTGCAGTGACAGGACAAGGGGTAACGGGTTCAAACTTAAACAGGGGAAGTTTAGATTGGATACAAGGAACAAGTTCTTTACTGTAAGGGTGGTGAGGCCCTGGAATGGGTTGCCCAAGGAAATTTTGAATGTTCCACCCCTAGCGGTGTTCAAGGCCAGGCTGGATGGAAACTTGGGTGACATGGTTTAGCGTGAGGTGTCCCTGCCCATGGCAGGGGGGTTGGAACTCGATGATCATAAGGTCCTTTCCAAACCTAACTATTCTATGATTCCACATTTTGCAAAACTTTTGATGTTATCGCCATTTTAAAGACTGACAGATATAGTTTATCTTACTTGGAGAGACAAATACAGTGTTTCAGATCTGACTTAGAGCAACCAACTTTCTATTTAAAGGGCATAGCCTTCCCTTATTCCTCTCACTTTAAATCAAATTTCAATTTTACTTAAGCTATATAAGAGACTGCTGAAATATGAAAAAATTAGCTAGCAATTCTACTTTATTCAACATTAGTTTTGCTGCAGGACCTCCACTCCTAAAGACAAAGAAACCATCAATTTGCACTAAGGCCAAGAAAGCGAGACATTAGGGCATTACATTAAGATTCAGGCAAGAAAAACACTTAGGCCCCATGTCTGCTTTTCAACAGTAGGTGGTGTGACAGGATTAGATAACTTGTCTCAAAACATACATTACACAAAACCAGGAAAAGTGCTAGTAAAAGGAAAGTATGTCCAAACTATTTCCTAGTTCAGATCAACTCAGGAAGGAGAGAAAAACCCTACATACAATATATACTAAAGATGCATTAGGGTATATAGGCATATAGCACTGGTCACTGAATATAACACAAACTTCAGTAAGTCATTAAACATGTTTTATGTCAGACCTCACTTCTGAGGTGCACTTGTACCACTTGTTTGGCATTACTATGCAGAGCTGTGATTCTGTATATGGCTTTACTGTAGATCTCCAAGACAAAGTTATCAACCATATTTTAGATTTCTTTGTAAGTTACTGTAATGGACCCTTAAATATACCCAACTCACTAAACAGCATCCAGCCTTTGTCGTGATGTGAGAACACAAACTCACACTGACTAAAAACACAGCTGTAACACAGCACTCCAGACAACATATCTGCAATAGCTTATGTTTGACCAAAATAAATTTGTGACATCTGAGCCTCATACAACAAATCTGACAGCTTTGTAAAACACTTTCCATGTTGTTTTATAACACCTTGTTTCAGTAACGGGTCACCATACCAGAAAAGTGATTGATCCAGACCAGGCAGAAATTCCTTTTCTAAATAGCCTCTCAGCAAAAAAGGTGCAAAACCCAAACTTTACTCCCTCAGAACAAACAGAACAAGAAAAAAAAAACCCACCAAAAAACCCCCAACCAACCAAGCAAAACAGGGGCTGCTGTACAAATGCTGCACGTTAAGTGCAATTTAGTAATTTAAAGCTTTACATTTCAAAAGGCAGCTAAAAGAATAAAGGTAGCTTATCAGCTGCACTTTATTGTTTAAAGATGAGGGTAGCATGCTTGACTGCTATTGGGCTGGACTCGTTCATCCAGTTCAAAAGGCACAGGAACAAAATCCTGTTTTGTTCACAGTGAAAACGCTCAATCTCTCCTTGTACAGTGTGATCCTTATATAAGACTTGCAGCCAGCCTGGCTTCTCTGCAGACGCTGGAACGCAGCAGTGCTCCAAGCCAGCTGTGA
Source organism: Ara ararauna (assembly GCA_028858755.1). Taxonomy (NCBI): domain Eukaryota; kingdom Metazoa; phylum Chordata; class Aves; order Psittaciformes; family Psittacidae; genus Ara; species Ara ararauna. The sequence goes on from CM054376.1 coordinate 34,045,048, forward strand.
ACTCAAACCCATTCAGTGAATGCAGCACGCTCTAGGATGACCAGTTTCAGAAGCAGTCAAACAGATGACCTTTGCTCTTTACTTAGTTCTTCTACTGCTCCATGCTTTTCTATAACACTTCTATTAAAGTAATTACTTCAAGTACTCAAACACACTTTTCAAAAAGCCCAGCTTGAGGGAAAATTTCTTTTAAGTCATGACACAAGATCATTAAGCAACTACTCTAAGAGTTACTTTGGTTTTACAAACTATTTTTGTAAGTACCATTCCCTGGGAAAAGAGTCACACAGAATTAAAAGCAAAGGTTTTGAAGACAGAAGCAGGAAGATAGGGGATATAAACAAAAGTACTAGAAACAAGCACAAAAGCAGGATATTTAGTGAACCATTATTATGAAGACAACAAGCAATACCATCAAAGTAGCAGGCTTTCATCAGTTATTTAATCTAGTCACTGAAGTGGAATACTAGAAATATCACATTCCTCTACAGTGAAGTAATGAGTTGGCAGTTCTTTAGAAAAAAGTCTCTATGCAACAGCCACATTACTTCAAGCATGTTAAAATATCTCTTGTATTGGAATGGAAATAAGCAAAGAATAAATCTCATTTCTCAAGAAGCTCTGAAGTCAGATTTCAGATATTAGTCAAACAGTCATCTGCTCATATGAACCCTCCTCAGAGGTGGTTATTGTCAAGAATAACTTCAGGCTTCCGTCAATAGCACTGGAGTCTAAAAAACTCAAATTGAGAGTATAAACATATGCTAGTAGTGGTGCCTTGTGCTTTTCTGACTTTCCCTACAAGTTTAAAAATCCAGAGTGCTCCATTTTAGAAGTGCTAAATTTCATAGCTTTAAAAAAATTCAAGCATGATGAAAAGGTGCAGTCTAAACCTACTGTACAAGGTCTTTGTAAAGCAAGGGGAGTAAACCGTCAAGAAAACATACAATTTTTTGGCATCTATTGAAAGGAGTAATAAATCATGGAATGACAAACAAGACTTTTCGTATTGTTTCCAGCACACCGATCCTAACATAGTGGTAAGAGCATTTATGGTTGCTATTTTAAGCACTGTAAAGCTCAATACTAACAGATTCCTGATGGCTGCAAGCTCTCCAGGCTGCCTGATTGGCGATTCAGCAATATTAGTATTACTGTATTATGCTAAATATATATACATCAGTGTTTGTTCAAGGAATAAAGAGTGGTTATGGCACATTTCATAATTCTACTGAAGATACACAGATAATCCCTTTCTAGTTATCTCTCCCTTTTAAAGTCTCAAATTACTACCAAAATTACCAAAGAAAGGGCAGGACACAGTTATGTCATGTTGCTTGTAATACCTCAACTGATAAACATAAACACATACAAAGACATGGACTGTTAAGTTACTGGTGGGTCTTGAAATATTAAGATGAAAGAGATTTATTTGTTTAGGGGATAACAGCTGGTCAGAGAACAGATTACATTATTAAGGCAAGACCCAATTCCCCATCTGACGCAGACTTCTACAGTATTGTTCCCATTCACCTACAATCCTAAGGGAAGTGCTCCTCTTTGGCACAGATGACAAGGAACCAGCAGCAAGCTAGTGCCAAAAACATAACCACGATGCCAGCAGCCATGTGGGTAGGTATTGATGTGTTCTTCCTATTGCAGCTCAATATTCTTGGACTAAAACTGAAATACTGATCATCAGTGCATTATATTAGCAGCTAACAACCACCAAGCCAGCCCTTTTAATTATCTTACACACTCCTGCTATCAGAAGAGTCATCAGGGTGTTTTCAATCAGAGGAAGAGAACAACACTCAAGTACAACTACTGTTAAATTTCACTTTTTCCCTTCCTATTTGTCCCAGCTTTGAAATGTGGCAGACCTCCTCCCAATTAAATCCTTCCACTACCAGAAATACTCTTCCCTTCCCTGTCTTCCCCCAGGCTCAACTCCCTGCACATCACCCCTCCAGCACCTAGAAACAGCCCTTCTCCTTCCCAGCCTCAAGTCCAAACTCACACCTGCTCTCCCACTTCCTGCAGTGCCTGCCCCCATACTGCCTGCTGGACTGACTCAATGTTAGGTTTTTCCTTTTCAAGGCTGAACCAGAACACCCCACAAGAGACCACATCTGCACAGTCACACTGTCATCTCCTACGACCCCAGGCAGAGCCAATCTAAAGACAGGAGCTTTGCACCAGCTTCATGGGCAGCTGCACAGTGGTAGCAAAGCTTGCCCATACCAGCTTTGCCAGGAGTCTGTCATAAGCTGTTTGCCCCCCAACTTACACAAACAACCCCCAACAGCTACTTTTACACAGCTATTGGAAATCCCTGTTTGCTTAGGAGTAGCGGGCACAAGAAGTCAAATCAACGCACTATGGGAAAAGCTGAGACAAAAGAAAACCACCAACTGCATCCTGTTATGCGCTTTTCATTATTGTCCAGCTCTTTGTACCACACACCCCTTCATATTATAGACCGAGATTTTTTTGATAGCTTGCAGCTTTTATATCTATGTTATCTATAAATATTTTGAGATTTCTGCTGCAGGAGTTTGTGTATTCCTTGCATGAAGGAAGAACCTCCCCGTAGCGAAACATAAGTACAATATTCTTCAAGACAAGGATTCCTATTTCTCTCTTCCGTACCTCTTCCCTCAGAGAATTCAAAACTAACCAATAGAGGTAAAGAGTTATTTAAAGACACACCAGCATGTCCCTGCAAGTAAATGACAAAGCATCAAGAAATTTCCCTGCAGGGAAATGGAAATGGTGCACACCTCACTTCTTAAGGAGAATATTCTTATAGATGCATCCACATTTCTGACAGCATTGATATGTTGACTGTTAGTATCAGCCTCGGCAAGTATGATCATGCTTCCTGCTACAAGAATAACACAGGAAAGCCCCAACTGGGCTAGTCATAAATCACCTGTAAAGTCTGGGAACAGAATGGCCACTGATGGCACCAGAAACAAAGCTGACAGAATGAAATGCTCCCAGAGCCCAGAGGAGGGCCATGGAGATCCTCAGAGGGCTGAAGCGCCTCTCCTACAGAGACAGGTTGAGAGAACTGGGGTCATTCAGCCTGGAGAAGAGAAGGCTCAGGGAGACCTTAGAGCAGCTTCCAGTGCACAAACGGAGCCTCGAAGAAATCTGGAGAGTGACAGCATGTAGTAATAAGACAAGAGGGAAGTGCCTTTAAGCGGAAAGACGGTAGATTAGATTAGCCATTAGGAAGAAATTCTTCACTATGAGGGTGGTGAGACATTGGAACAGGATGCGCCAAGAAGCTGTGGCTCCCCAGTCCCTGGCTGTGTTCAAGGCCAGGTTGGATGGGGCTTTGAGCAACCTGGTCTAGTGGAAGGTGCCCCTGCCCCTGGCAGGGGGGTTGGAACCAGATGACCTTTAAGGTCCCTTCCAACCCAAACCATTCTATGATTCTGCAAGCTGGAAGTCAACAGACTACTGGAAATACCACAACTTGGGAAAAAAGATCATTTAAGTTGGTCTTCAAATGTTTCCACCACCAGCCCTCTATTCCCCCAAACCTCAGAGGAACACACCCAAGGATACCAAACCAAAGATACATCAATCAACTTGCTTTGATATCATTCATTATAACAGATCCTGTATCACCTCACAAACAAAACCCCTCCACTTTTTCTCACTTATCATGGCCAATTTGATTTCTAAAACTAAATAGGAAATAGTTTATTCCAAATAGATGTTTTCATGCTGAACCCTACTAAAGCTTGCAAAACAGAGCAGTATCTATCCCATGATACGAGCTCCTTGTTAATGAAAAATAAAAAAAGGAAATTGCTGTCAAAGCTACAGCAAGTTCTTCTGCTAGTGTATGTAGCCAAAGCTAAAAGCAAATTAACTAAATTGAGTTCAGGTTACATAGCTTTATGGCTCCTTTCTGGCTTCAAACTTCAAATTGACCATTTTGTACCTGAATGACCCACACCTGAGGCAGAGGCTTAGAGGTCAATACTTGGCACAAGGATATACATAGCTCCAACCAGTTTCCAGCAAATCACTCCTGTTGAGAATGGTCAGGAAGAGAGGGCAAAATAGACTGGAAACGTCACCAGGGTTAGGGTTGAGTCCAACTCAAGCAATCAGAGACAGGATGACCTGCAAGGCTCCTAAGCCCTCACAACTTAAGTTGTTTTCTGAACTCTTACAAACTGATCAGCTGGACAAAAGTCTTTTCAGACACATGGGGTAAGTTTTCCCTCACCTCATACCGTAAATTAGAAGAGAATAGAAGAGAACTGGTTATGAGACACATAGTCACTGTGCAGTGGAGCAATCTGGGTGAAGATGACCAAAAGAGGGATGACAGACAAGCTTTGTATCATACTACAGACTACAGACCCTATGCTCCATGGAGACCCATGTATTGGTTTCCTCCTTCCTGCACCTCTGAAGGAGAATATGGGAGTTTAAAGCTCACTTTTAACACAGGCTTTCATTACTGTAATGAACCCCTGCATATAAAGTACAGAAAACGAAAAGGCAACTATATAATCTGGACAAATAATAAAAGGATAAATATTGATCTTGGATAAGTCAGCACATGAGAAACCTGCTTTTACAATCCATAAAAGAAACCAGCTGTTCTGCAAAAGAAAAGGCATAAAAAGACTGGCTGAAACTAAATTTTAAGCCTTACTGGTAGACACTGGTGCGTTTCAGACTTGTTCAAGAGAAAGTCTATAGACAGCCTTACAAGTAACTCCTCATTCCAGCACTTTGAGAAAAGGTCTGATTGTTTCAGGCCAGAGAACCTGGAAGTTATGTTTGCCTTCTAAAATATTTTGCTTCCTCTTGGCAATATGTTAATCCAACTTTAAAGAGTCACATGGTAGATAGCAGTAATAAAACAAGGTGAAAAGTGATTTTCACAGTAACCATGTTTGATTTAGCTCCTGGGTCAGTGTCAGCACAGAGACTCAAGGATTGTGGGAATGCTTACTGGAACTGAATTGTTTTGGTTCTGCTTCACCAGTATTGCAAAAGGCTATACCAAAGTCCTGAACTACTAAGTTTACATACATTTCCAGCTGTATGAAAAACCCACTGAAACCATTTGGTTTCAATTTTCCATATGAATAGCCTGCCTTTGTGCAATAAACAGGAACAACATTCAATAATGAACACAGACTTAATCTGTCATGGCTTGTTCTAGTTTTAGTTTTGGAAGCTTCTCTGAATTACATATTTAAGTGTTAAGATCAAGCCAAAATTCAACCAAAGGAATTTTGCAATTATGAACTAACAAGCAAATCAGTATTTCAAAGTATCACTAAACCTGCTATGGTCTAACCCAACTTAAAATGTATTTCCTAAAGCATATGGGGAATTATTTTTCCCATGCTTCGGTTAGTTGCAAAACACTGGAAAAAGACCTTCAGTATCATCAAGTTTCCATATGGTCTCAGTTGTCGAAAATCTTCAAGGAAACACAGAAGAGATGTCAAGCTTCTCTCTACCCGAGCTTTCATTACTCTAGTTAAATGCTGTGAAAATACTGGCAAAAGAAAGAGGGAGTACCACTGGATTAGACACATACAAAAGATAAGGAAAGCACAGGGACATAACTCTGCTAATTGGGTAACAGTGACTTAAGTCAGAGACAAAATGGTACCCCAAAATGTCACAAGTAATGGTCAGACACTGAAAAACATTTCGGTTACAATGATGATTTACTATGGCTTCCATTAGTTTCTGGAAGTCTTTAACAGAGGAATAGTATTTTTGATGTGTTCATCTTCACAAATAATTTCAGTTACACTTTAGGCTTGACAGAGCTCTCACAGCTAAGATTCAATAACAACATTAAGTTTCATACAGTGGGAAGTAATTTAAAGCAATAGTATAATTTTAAGGCAGAAGTGTAGGTGAAGTCGTAGCATATCAGAAATCGTACTTGCTGGTAAAGCTCCTCTCTTTCACATACTTACACATAGGTTGTAAATAGCAATAGGAGAAAAAATGGTAATGGTGAGCATTCACATTTTTAGATCTAAAGTAATTTATATCCCTATTTTATGCTGTTCAAACACAAATCAAACAATTTCCTGTGGCTCAGACTGTCACAGTGTTTCCACCCAGCCACACAGGTGGTAACGTGTGGCTGCTGGGGCAGGCTGACAGCAAGACTTAACAGTGATGTTCCACGGGACCACCAAAGCTCCTTGGTTTCTCCATTCCCCTTCCACTTCAAGTGAAGGGCATCACTCTTCCCAAACCATAATACCACAGCTATCAGCAGGTTATTACTCCTCCACAGTGGTTATGTACACCCAATTAGAAGGCTGCGTGTGTTTGCTGGGAACAAAACCAATAGTTGCTCTCATTTCAGGACTGGTTCAAAGTCCTGAACCAGGGTTCTAAAATTACATATGCCTTCCAGTAAAAACCAGGTCACTCAAACACCTCATTATGTGTCTTGAATTCTAATAAATGCTTTCACCAATGGAAAACTAACATAGCAAAAGGCACTGCCTGCCATCCAGTATTACAGAAATCTACACGTTACAGAGAAATAGAGATAACTTTGATGCATCTCACAACTGTGACCAGATTTCTAGACTTTGCCATTTCAAAAACCACTTCACTACACTGAATCAAGTCACGCTCACCCTTTAGAGAACCTATTTCTAATTCAGCAAAAAACTCCAAGTTCCAGCCACCATACACCAATGCTGGTGAAAAGCAGTCAGCAACCATTTGGAATTAATAAAAAAGTTATTTCTAGCTTAACATCCTCTGCAAAGAACCTCAAGAAAATACAACACTTGAGATATGAGTTTTCCTCTCCTTCTGCTTTTGTTCAGAAGAGAATCAGGGAATTTCCTTAGAAGATATGCTTCCTATTGGTTAGTGCATTACCACTGAAAAGCTTTAAGGTTTAACTCTACAAGAGAAAAAAATGTTACTAAAATCTCAACTCCTGCCAAGTTGCAAGGATTTTATAATTAGTGTTTTACACAGGGTATTTTCTCTTTTATTTCTTGGTTGTAGGGAAGTTTCCCACTTCCCGCTTGAAATGACAGTGCATGACACAATCCACTGCTCACAAGCTCACGATTTTACATATAAGTATTAGTATATAATACATTTTGGACAGATGGACTGCTTCTCTCCCTCAATATACACATGTGAGAGAAGACACAGAGCTATACTATCAGAGTATTCCATGGACTCACTGCACTCATTTTCCTTCCTCCCTAGCAATCCAAACACAGCCAAAAACTAGTTAAGAATTCCTACATTTATGTTAGCACCTCAAGAAGCAATGAGGTCATTAAGATTTTTAAGACTCAGATTGACAAATGCCTGAGCAACCTAATCTGAATTCAGTGTCTGACCCAGTTACAGGCAGGGAGAGCTGGACTAGGTGACCTTGAGAAGTCCTTTCCATCCTGGATTTAGCTAGTCTCTCTGTAGTCCAGAGAAATCCTGACAGCAAACAACTGTACAGCTACCAAGCTATTTTTCTGGGCTGCTGGAATTATACCAATGCATGAGTTTAATGCCAAAGTTTTCAAATTACTTCACTGGAAGAAGTAGTTCCTACAGGAAGGCTGTAGCTAAAAAGGGGAACTGGGTTTGGTTTACAAGCTGCTGCTTGGCCACAGTCAGCGTATGTACAGTTCTACTTCGAAAGCCTCCAGAAACAGATGGGGTAGGCAGCAATAGATGGGGTTTTACCTAAAAGGTGTGGCCACATAATACAGCAGGGCTTTGGTAGCAATACCAAGCAACTCCTTCGTTAACCCATCCTTGCTTCTCCCACCATGCACCCCCATCTTCTCATTTGTGTCAGTACTATGTTTACCAGGGAGCAAGGAATCATGCTTAAGAATTCCCTTAGCCAAGGATGTGAACTTAACCTGACACAGTTTAATGCAAACACTGCATAAGCAAAATGGAGAGTAGAATGTGCTAGGAACTTTGCACATTGGAAGCGGGGCCGAGAAGAGGGCAAGGAGTTAAAAAATTAGTCTCATGTGCAGCATTAGAGTTCCGGTCTCATAGATCACACCACAGATTTGACATGTTGAGGTGCTGCTTCATGCTTTTACCCTTAAGTAGCCTTTTTCCAATTGGAAAAATTCAGAAGGTATTCTACTGACTACCATAATTTCAACATAAAATGGGTTACAGAGGGACAGGTTTAGATAAACTTGGGGAGTAAAGGTTTTCCTTTTCAACAGCAAATGACTTCTACTTCTGAAAGCGCATCTGGTTTTTGGTTGGTTGGTTAGATGGTTGGCTTGTTTTTATGAAGGAAGAAGTTATTCCTATAACCCAGCCATGCTTACGTTTAGTTCTAGTGACAGTATTGTAAGTCTACACTGGACTAATAATCTAAGAGACAAATATACATCTGTATCTATATCCATCTCAATTCTTTTAAGACTATAATTACAGATAGGAAAACTCTAAACTGGTATTTAGAAAGGTGATGAGTCTTCCAAGAAATTGGTGGCTTACAAGCAGGTATCTAGTTCACCAAGCAAGTCACTCACACTAGCAAGGCTCAACTCAGGGAATAGCCTATATCCACCTTCTTTGACGGACTCATCCCATAAAGAACTACCGATACAGATTTTATCATGCTTTACCACCTGCACATAATTAAAAGGAGCAGACTGGACTGTTTTATAATCTTAGATTGAGTAGGTTAAAAAAAAAAAACAAACAGGTTTTACTGGGTATAGCTGGGTGTGCACACTTTCAAAATTACACTGTATTGTAGTGCAGTTGTTTATAGCCAGGCTATCTTTACCATTAGCTATATTGCCACTCTTGATTTAAAAAAAGGCACTATCCTAGAAGAGCATTTCTGACTCTCCACAATGCATTTACAGAATGTATTTTCCAGTCACCAGATTTAAACAGCAGTCTACAGACTAAAGATCCCCCCCAACCCTTGGTATTAATCAGCCTGAGCTTAATTAGCAGCTCAAGCAGTGGTCTCTCTTTCAATTATAGTTTCTAGAAAGGGGAGGACCTAGAGCTGTACTAAAATTAGGTTGAACAAAATATGTTGTCCTGAAATAAGGGCTCATTTCCTTTGGGACAGCATACAGTTGCTTATCATAAATGCTTTGTACGCGAGCCCTGTATTTTCTCCTCTTCAGTCCTACATCTTTCAAATAATTCTAGTTCTAATTCTGCAAAGTTCTGCTATATAACCAAACTATAAATAATATTTAAATATTGTTTCTTTTATTAGTACCACATCCTCCTAAACACAAGATGAGATTTTACACTAATTAGGTGTCACCTGCCTTTTTTCATCACCTGTAGTAGCAATTTGCAGTCTAGACAGACTAGTATGTAGCACCAAAAATACAGCTCTGTAGCATTCTAGAAGAGCATTTAATATGATATCTAATTTTAAGAAACTGTTTAAGTGGTAATATTCCAGACAAATATTCTCTTACCAGAGCTTGATGACTGAACAGCTCCTTTGTGAGGTGTTTTAACTGTGCTGATAGATTTATTTTCACATCCTCTCTTCAAAGGCAACACAGATGGCACCATTTTAACTTTGGGAGTCAATGCACTCCGTAGTGTGAGTGGACCTTTCTTCGGTATGCTTTTTCCTGGTGTTGTCCCATCCTTCACAGAAGGCATCTGGTTTTTAAAAAACAAACAAAAACCTAAAAGCAAAAAACACAACAACAAAAATCCCACACACCATCACTGTGAGAAGCCGAAGATCTCCCTTTCCAGCATCTGTAAGGAAACACTGACAACACAGGTAGGGGATATACTTAGCTGTCTGCTGTCACATCGTCCACATCCGTAGTTCAAAACCTCAAGTATCATCTCCTGAGTGGCCTTCAGCAACATGAAACTATTAGTTTGAAGCTAATCACTGCTAATGACAAACACACTCAAGAGGTTACAGAGGTTACTTTACATCAGAATTTCTTCCTCCCCATACTCCAATTAAGCCATTCAATTACATGACTGCACCCAATCTCAAGATGAATTCTTTACCAAGCAACTAAGCAAGCTAATGAATGCACTGACAAGATAGTTGTCCCATACTACCTGAAATGTCACAGCCTGTACAATAGGTTTCTTAGTCTAGGTCTTACATTACAACACAAAAACAGGTCAAAAACTTTCACATTCAGGTGCCACAGATAGAACAAATTCAGGAGCAGACCCAGGACAGATTTAAAATAACCTGTTTACATGTAGTACTCCTCTACCATTCCTACCGAGTTCTTGTACCATTTTACATAGGCACTAATTTATGACCACTCATGCTCTAAAGTTAAACCCCTATTGATAAACTTATAAAAATGTATAGCTGCTCATACGCTTTTTTGTGACTTAAGCTGATAGGCAGCAATTTGGTTATATGAATGCACTTTGCATTTCCAACTCCAATCCTCATCATCTTTTTCAAAAGTTAATCTGTACTTTCAGAAGAACAGTTATTAAGTTCAGTCCAGCTGATTGGTCTACTGCACATTTTATAGAATTTGGTCTACTGATTTTTTCCAGGTACCAGAAAGACAATTAATATCACAAAAGTTTCCATCTTAGCAACAGAGTGAATTAAAAGCATTCTTTCCAACCCTCAGCACCAAAAGGAAGGAGTGAAGCAGAATCCAAGCTCTAAGACTCTCGTATTAAAATAGACCATCCTTGCTTTCACGTTCATTTATGTTTTCAAGTTAAATTATTATAACATATAATATTAATTTCTTCTGTAATGTTTCGAAAATGGATAGCTGCTTCTGCTTTACCTGCAGTACCTTCCTCCATACAATGAGCTTTACTAAAGTTTTTCTTGCAATTAAATAAAGACTGACAAAAACTCAGACAACATCTGTTTTACCAGTAACAGCTAATGCCTCCATTTGGCTGTCTTAATACAAGCTATTGAATCCACAAGCAAACAACAGGAAGCACTCCACACCGTAGCAGGACTTCGTGTCCCTACCTCCTGAGATCTCAGTCAGCGTGATCCCGAAGCTCTTTGCTTCTTTCCCACAGTTCCTTTTCTTTTAAGCTTCTTTCAGAGTATTTGGAAGCAGCACGTTTCTTCTGACAGGCAGCTGACTCATCCCAAAATATTTCCCAACCAACCAGCACACGCATACCTCCCGGCCAGGAAGTTTGCACCTTCCAGCTGGCTGACTGCCCATAACCAGGTATATGCCCTCTGCATGAGAAATATTTCCTGGCTACTCTTAACTATTCAAATGAGCCCCAGTTCTCCTTTAAATAAACAACCTCCCAAATTATTCAAAGCAGATAGCTAAATTAAGATGTTAAAAATAAAACGCTTGACCAAGTTGCTGGTCTTCAGGTTTTATGTGACTTAATATTACTGTTAATATAGGCACAACACTTCTGTAAGCAAATTTAAGAAGTGTAATTTAGTTCTAAAGCATGTTTTGAAATGGAATACTGAAAACAGCAATTTATCTTTAACATCTGTTTAAAGTTACAGCACCACTAAAATTACCTTGATGAATGTGCATATTAAAAAGCATATTTTGAAAAACTTTACCAAGTTCTGCTACGCAATTTTACCAGTTTGACTAAATTAAGACTTGTTAAGATTTATAATATAAGCAGACAACTGCTTCATCTTAAAAAGAATTTACCAAACAAAATGCTTATACCATGGAATAAGATGAAGGCTAAAGACACTAAGTTGCACTTGAGTGAAACCAGTCTGTAAAACCGCAGTTTCTTCGTTTCCTCTACTAGGGAAAGCCTCCATCTCAGAAATCAATGCTACAGTTACAACCGTGGACACAAAACCCATTCCCCAATTTCCATTCAGCACTGTGCAATGCAGAATTCCCTTTTGCCAAGTGCGCAAAACATAATTATGTAAAGAAAAAAGCTTACCAAAGGAGCAGAGTGCAGGTCAAACGTTTCATTCGCCACATCTTTTAACAAGGCTGCTTCCAGACGGATTCCCATGTTGCTGCTTTGCTCGCTTTCCCCTCCAGCCAGGTAGGTGTTCTCAGCACAGGGCTGCACTGAAGAGTCTGAACTTTCCATTTTATCATTCAGCATTTCTTTCAAGTTCTCGACACATGCTGGAAGCACAGCAGAAGCAGACGAGCATGCCGAATGGGTAGAGTTTGCTTTGCCAGGGTCTTCCGGATTCTGTCTTAACAGAGGTGTCTTTGAAGCCTTGTGAGAAGCATTTCTGGGATGTGCCGTGGCATGTACGTCTTGGCTAGCGAAGAGGTGTTTGTTAAGATGTAGCTTATGGGGCTTATTCATAGGCAATTCCACTGCATTATCTTTAGCAAGATCTATTTTCTTTTTCAGCACTTTTATAGAGGAGGACAATTGCCTTGGGGAAGCAACCAGTGAGGGCGAGGAGCCAGCTGATAGCTGGGGGGACTGGGGAGACCGTTTTAAGGCTGCACTGTCTCTTGACTGTAGAGAAGGTCTAGACATAACCTTTGGCTTAACGTTTTTGAAATTAGGTCTGGGAAAACTAACAATCTCCGATTTCTTTGCTTTGGTTATTGTTGACACAATAGGAGACCTGCCCCCTGTTTTTCCTGCAGTTTGACCTGAACTAGCCTTCCGCAAAGGCTGCCTATTATGCCCTCCTACAAATGCCTCATTTGGTCTCAGTTTGGGAGACTTGTCTCCAGGTTCCACCAAAGCTGGAACAGAAAAAGTTGCATTTTTTGATAGTTCTTTAGGGGTTGAAGTACACAGAGCTGGATCGCTTTCATCAGCCATAGGACTGAAGACCACAAAAGTTGCTTCACATTTCAGATCAGGTGTAACAGCCCTCTTTAATTTTGGTACACTGTAAGATACAAAAGAGGCATTGCACGCATCCTTAAGAGCAGCATTTCCAGAGACACGCTGTTCTCTGGTTAAGAGTTCACTGGTTTTCTTTGATAATTGCTCTTCATCCATTTTATCAAGTGGGAGAAGGGACACGGTATTTACAGGACTATCCATGCATGTTTCAGCACTGGAATTCCCAGTTTCACCATGGTGAGGCGTATCCTGTGAGGATTTGACTTGGTCATCTCCATTAATATTAACACATGGCGATAATGCATCTTGCCTATAAGGATCTCTACATCCAGCAGCTAGTTTTACAGATTCTGCTTCTGATTCCTGTGATTCTTTATCAGGCTTATTAGTGTTATTTAGGTAGTGCTCGACGCCTGCAGGCGAAGGACAAACTTTAAGTTCTGAACAGGCGTCTGTGCTTTCTGAAGCCGCTATCACAGAGGAGAAATTAGGTGCTCTTTCAGAGCTGGTTCTATCAGACTTCTCTCTCGTACACACTTGAGAAGAGATCAGTGTTTCTCTTAGATATGTGTCATCATTTTGATCAGTTCCCAGAGTTTCACCTCTAACATTAGCAACATCCAACATGCTCAGGTGGCAGCATGCCCTGTCATTTACCAGGGACTGTGCGTTCTGCTCTGAAGTAGTAGGAGGTAATACACACTCAGAGTCAGTCTGACTGTAAGGCACCAATTGTTTGATGCTCCGACTTTGCATTTTTGCCACAGCAACATTACCTTTCAGTAGGTTTGCTGCTTCTTTCAAGTCACAGTTCAAAGGATACTCACAAGTCTGTTCAGTCATGGAAGACACGCATGCAGCATCTGCATCTCCCAACAGAGCTCCTGTGCAGTTGTATTTAACAGGTGTCTTCTGCAGATGAAGTGCTTCAATACCCTGCTGTTTTAAAAGGATGCTTCTGAAGTCACTGCTATTTTCAAGAATGGTGGTATCATCTTCATGCTCAGTCACTGTATTTTGGTCAATTGAATTATCATCAGTGGTACAATTCTTTAAAGAAGGTGCAGCTCTGTGACATGCGTAGTTATTTCCATTTTCATCCCTTACAAGTAATGAAGACTTCAAGCCATTCTCTGCTTTGTCATCTGACTTTTCAACATTCATTTTGAAGGCTAACCTTTAAACTGTTTTCATTTTATACTTATTTAAAATCCCAGAGAATGCAGATTCTTCTGAACTTCGCAGTAAAAAAAAAAAACAACCCAAAAAACCCAGCTTTTCTCTGGAACCTATAAAGTGTCCTGAAAGATATTTAAAAAGCAGATCTTTGCCTTCATGTTTCCCAAGAGGATTCAAAAATTCTGGAATTAAAAATAAATAAATAAAATTAAAAACAATTAGCCAAACCAGGATTTTAAGACAGTAAGCATTCTTAAGCTACTAGGTTTTGAATCAAGTGCAGCCATTTTGACCAACTTCCTGAAGCAGATTAGGCTTTTACCACGATGCTGTCATGCATGCTAACTTTCATGAGTAATTTCTGCTTCCCCAACTGCCAAGCAACTTTTGAACCCTCTGGTCAATTGCAATTAAGTGTCACTTTAGGGCTGTTCACTGACAGAGGTCAGGTTCCCAGTTGAAGAACAGGGAAACTGGAGAGCGGAATCCATCACTCCAGATGGGTGGTGGTGTTCAACACTTGTCCAAACAAAAAAAAAAAAAAAAAAAAAGGAAGAATGAGGACACTTGCCATCAACAACAAGCAAACAAGTCACTGGTTTTTAACTAGAACTTAGACACCTGAGTGCGACATCCTTAAATGAGGATACAGATATAATGACGTATTTGAAATCTGGTGGGAAGAAAGCAGCAGGACATGAACATCAGGATTAAGTACCGAGGGTGGACAGAATAATGCACACTAGTATGCGTGGTAAAATCTGAAATGATTTGACTGTAAGTTAACCACAAGGAGTATCAGAGTCCCTAAAGACTAAAAATCCAGAGCTGGCAAAACCAGACGATATTTGATCTGCATTATCAACCTTCTCAACCACGGTAACAATACTGGTTGCAATACCCTGAGACAGGTCAAGCAAGCTACAAGATCAAAGAAAAAAAGAAACAACCCACAAACAAACTATTTCTGCTATCTTGATGTTGATTAGACACACTAAAGAATAATTCCCTGACCATATTTTTGTACAGGAATCAGTGCCTGCTTTGGGAAGAACTTTAGAGAAGTAACTCTTGATTTATTGACTAACAAAGCAATTCAAATCCTCACAGAAACCATATAAACCATTATGGAAACCACAGCAGGGGAAAGAAAACAAACTCTTGTCAACAAATATTTTGGAAAGTGGAAAATAAACCCCAGCACACTAAAAGGTGAAAGGTAAGTTACTAAAAGGAAGAACGCATTCTTCCAAAAGCTGACATTTTTCCTTTAACTGTATTTTCTTCAGCTGGAAACACAGCATTCAAAATAAATCCTGTCTCATATCAGTGAAAAGTATAAAGCCTTCCAGAGAGGCTGCAGGGCCTGTAAACAG
The DNA here is from genome assembly GCA_028858755.1 of Ara ararauna. Lineage (NCBI taxonomy): Eukaryota > Metazoa > Chordata > Aves > Psittaciformes > Psittacidae > Ara > Ara ararauna. The sequence continues at coordinate 34,060,401 of CM054376.1, forward strand.
TTTTAAGTACAAAAGTAGCACACAAATTAAGACGGTTCTAGAACAGCAGGAATTTGCATGCTCATGATGGGCCAAACACTGAGTGGGTTCTGGCCCACAACCATGTCTTCACATGGGACTCCAAACATCTGCCTCAGACTGATGATAAGAAGATCATGGAACAAGGAAACAACAAACTACCGAGATCGGACAGCACCCTCCTCCTCCCCCAGGATCAAACTGCTTTACTACCTTAAATCTCCTGGTTCCTTAAGGCTGGTCTAGATCCTTTCCCTACCCATTATTATTCAGTCCCTAGAGAAGCACGAACAATTTCAGTACCCTCAAATATGAGGGTACTTCCATTAGGAAACTTAAGGCAGATTCAAGAGTTCTTCCAAAAAAGTCTTCCCCGAAGGCAGGGCAAGAACCTGGCCTAGATAATTTTCCATTGACTTAAGTCAAACACAGAATCACAACTGCTGAAAAATATTTGCAGACTTTGCTTTCACTGTTGTTTTGACACATTCAAACTGGTTTCTACTTGTCCGGAGACTAGCCCGTAACACAGCTTGCTCACCTAGTCATGCAGCAAAAAGTTAAAGATTGCATTTTGATTCAGCATTGGCTTAGATTCAACCAGCAGACTTACCTCTTTCAAGAGCTTTCTCACTACAGTAAACAGGGAACTTCAATATGTCAAGACTTAGCAAGACTGAGATCCCAAGAATTTAAAAAATGACACGTTAGCTTACAGCATTCATAGCTGATAATGCCAAAATTCTCAACAACCAACAAAAAGAGCTAAATAAACCTTGATCCAGTCAACGATGAAAAAACTCCAAGCAAAATAAAAGTCATTTTGAGACTGAGTAGAGAAACACGGAACGTAGTTACAGTTGCATATGCAAATGTGTACATGTACATATAGAAGTCCGCTCACACTCCAGCGCTCTGGACTGCCACATAACTAGAGAATATATAGCAATAATCATAGAATCATAGAATAGTTAGGGTTGGAAAGGACCTTAAGATCATCTAGTTCCAACCCCCCTGCCAGGGGCAGGGGCACCTCACACTAAACCATGTCACCCAAGGCTCTGTCCAATCCAGCCTTGAACACTGCCAGCGATGGAGCATTCACAACTTCCCTGGGCAACCCATTCCAGTGCCTCACCACCCTCACAGTAAAGAATTTCTTCCTCATATCCAATCTAAACTTCCCCTGTTTAAGTTTGAACCCGTTACCACTTGTCCTATCACTACAGTCCCTCATGAAGAGTCCCTCCCCAGCATCCCTATAGGCCCCCTTCCGATATTGAACTGCTGCTATGAGGTCTCCACGCAGCCTTCTCTTTTCCAGGCTGAACAGCCCCAACTTTCTCAGCCTATCTGCATACAGGAGGTGCTCCAGTCCCCTGATCATCCTCGTGACCCTCCTCTGGACTTGTTCCAACAGTTCCATGTCCTTTTTATGTTGAGGACATCAGAACTGCACACAATACTCCAAGTGAGATCTCACAAGAGCAGAGTAGAGGGGCAGGATCACCTCCCTCAACCTGCTGGTCACACTCCTTTTGATGCAGCCCAGGATACGGTTGGCTTTCTGGGCTGCAAGCGCACACTGCCGGCTCATGTTCATTTTCTCATCGACCTACACCCCAAATCCTTCAACTCCTTTGGTTATTTTTAAAGCAAGTTTTCACTTTAGTAATCAATACTTTCATGAGCAACTAAACCAGCTAAATACACAGCTTCATATCCACATTTAGAGTCCTGCATAAAAAGTGAGGTATTAGAAGGATTAACTATAGTGTATAAAAATCTGGAACATTAGTCCTCAAAAAATTACATTCTGTAACTCTGCAGGTACTAATATGTTCATCAAGCTTATGAGAACATTTCCTTGTGATGAGACTTTCTTCAGATTTAAGATCTGCCACAGGAGGCTGAACGCAAAGTTAACCTCAGTGAGCATCTCCTCCATAGGAGGCCAGCAGCAGATGCACAGAACTGTTGCCCTTCTCAAGAACATTCCTTCTCAAGAATATACTGTTCCTGGCAAATAATGACTTGCAGTCCTCTAAACTAAATGCTACTAATAAACTCTTTGAGTTTGCCTTACATCAACAAGCATTATGCATGCCTGGCCTCCACAACACCCTGTAGTCCAGTGCAAAAGAGTTCAGCTATTTTGTGCCTTCAGTAAAGCTCAACTTGCCAAATTTCAGTTGCATGTTTCAAGTGCTTACATATTGCAAAAAAAGTCTTCATTACCAGAGCTCTAAGCTTTCCCATTCTTCAACAGATATGAGAGCTTGGGGTAACAGAAAAATCACATGGAAAAAAAGCAACAGGAGCCTGGCAAGCAGATACTCCTAAAAGGAGAAGAGATCAGCTGCCAGCAGCCCCACATCCAGGAGAAATACACCGCAACATGCAGAACTGGGCTCACAGCAGGATCTTGTCACTTATACTAACCTAAAACGGGCACCCAGGGATGTGCTGTAAAAGGGCAGGAGAGTGAGTCATTCAGTACTGGGTAAACAGGAATCAAACCTGTATCAGTTACAATCAATCCAAGCTACAAGTTTACAAGTTATAACAAGAATGCAAGTCAGTTTGTGTTAATGACAACACAGTGATAATTTACGCTTTTCCTGATACCCCACTCAGTTCTTTAACCCACACCATCAGATGCCATTTACTCAAACCCATCAGCTATGTTCGTGCAGCCTGTATAAAGGAGGGTGGGTAGGGAATAAATCTGAAAGGAGAATGTGCGCCCAGACATGCAGGAAGGCAGTCTAAAAGACCTCTAATCAACTCAACATGCTTTGATACCAGACAAAATGCATTATCAGCATCCGTATTTCAGCAGAAAACAGTATTACATAGTCAGGATTAGCACAGTCACTGAAGTCAGAAATCATTTAAGGCATTTCCTATGTCTAACAATGTGCATTACACTACAACCGGTTTACCTGACCATGTTCTGGAACATGACACAATCACTCGTCTGACCTTTTCAGCACATACACCTGAAGGCAGAGATGGCAGTGTCCAGGAAAGGGGGAGTCTGCCATGACCAGGCATCCCTCCCAGCATGCTCTGTCCAGTGCTGCTCACACGTTGTTCCATCAGGAAGGACTGGGAAAACACATGATTTCAGGTGACACTGCATTTGCACAGGATCATAAATCCAGAGCTCACTGTACAGCCTCAGTAATGCCACATCCTGATGTGAACTAGCCTGTTGCCAAGCTAATTCAAGATATTAGAACAGAGGACGAGTTAAGCTCCTAAAATAAACATCACCCAAATGTTTATAACATGACAAGTACAACACACTCCTAGAAGCGCTCATGTGCCAATGGCATTGCTTGCTTAAGAGCACACAGTATCATCGGTGCTGGCACTGTGAAGGTGCTGTGTTTATAACAAAAAACGCCAACACCACAGGGTAGCTAAGTGACATCTGCGTGCTTTACTCAAAGCCCATTTTAAAAAACAAGATCAATGTGAGGCACTTGCTATGGTAAGCAGAAATTATGTGCAAGCTATGCCTGCAAGCAATCATGCAGGCATATTTGACTGAAGGAGAAGCATCATTTTCACTGGCATGGACCATCAGGCTTCTACTTGGCTATCTGCCAGCCTGCTTCAAGACTGAAGCACCAGCATAACATACAAGTGATAGTATCAAGGAGCATGAATTTTAAATCTTGGCACTAGGTTACAGAAGCAGTAGAAGGGCTGTTGAGCATACAGCTGCAGACATCCTAAAGCTGTGCAAGAGGTCCTGACTCCCCATAAGAAGTTCAAACCATGACACAATACTATCAGACTACCCAAAGCATATGACTACTGATGCTAACAGGTACATCTACTCTAGTAGTTTGCTCCGACTAGTGACTAAATGGTTGTTTAGACAGAGCAATGCTAGCACTTTCCCCAGACTCACGGCCTCCAGTCATTCTAGTCCTCAGAGCATCGGTTCAGTGGAAAGCTTCAGCTGCTTTTGGACCCTTCTTTTCCTTGCCCATAGTCATCACTTTCCTAAGATGAAGCTTCCTTATCTATTTAATTGTTCATAAACTCTTGCCATCCTTGTTAGACCGTCTTTAAGTACATTAGGCTGTTGTCTCCATCTTCAAGCTCAGACTATTATTTGCAAGCACATAATACATGCAGACATTCCAGTGGATTTATACAGTGCCTTGGTAACAGTTTTTCTTCCTTTCATAATTGCCTACTTCAGATTTTTATTGTAAGCTAAGTTCCAGCAGAACTCTGTATTCAGAAGTGGAAGACTGGTCCAGGGACTTTTCTTACAAGTTAACTAAGACCATCTTTTACTTAGATAAGAAAGAGATTTGAGAACAGTGCCTAGAAATGGCATTTAGTATTTTGGGGATACTGAGGTGCAACACCCTCTCCAACATTTCCTCCGCAAAGGAGCATGCCTTTCCTCTACTCTCTTTTACAGCAACTGACAAGATGAAACTCAAGGAAGTAATAAAGATAAGCTTATACAAGTCAGTGAGAAATGACAGCTATTAAGACAGCGCAAGTAAACACATACACTTTATTATTTTAGAATAAATGCATGATCAAACAAAACCAAAACTACCTATTTGAATGTGTAGATGAGAATACCAACAAGCCTCACACTTCACTTGAATATTCCCACATAGAATCACAGAATCATCTAGGTTGGAAAAGACCTTTAAGATCATCAAATCCAGCCTTCAACCCAACACTGCCAAAGCCATCACTAAACCACGTCACTAAGGGCCTCATCTGCACAGTTTCTGAACACGTCCAAGGACAGCGATTCCACCACTTCCCTTGGCAGCCTGTTCCAATACCTGATCACCCTTTTGGTGAAGAAAGTTTTCCTAATATCTAAAGTCTCTTATGACTTATAAGGCTCTCATTTGTAGCTTCATTAAGACTGCATTCACTGCTGAAAGTGGCACAGACCACTCATGGGGGTTTCAAAGTATGGGGCAGCACACAGCTGTACACATGATCAGTTACATACTTTGTTGTCATTCCTTTATCCATCACCAGCATAAACAACAGCTGTCCACACTTTTCCATGAGATCAACATTCAATCTGTCACTCTTTAGGAACCTGTATGAATGACATTAAGTTATTACTTCCTGGTTAGTCATCAACTTTTCAGGAAGATGCTTTGGGGTTGTTTTTTGTTTGATTGGGTTTTGGGGGAGGGAGGTTTACCTATTTTATCACAACTAACTTGTTTAGCAGAAGCCTGTGTTCTTGTACAAAGAAGGATAAACCTTCAGGTCAAAATGGAAGTAAGGAGCTGCACCTTAAAACCAAACAAAAAACCTCAACAAAACAAACAAGAGCACATTCATTATGCCACTTCCTTGGAAGGTTGAGATTAAAGTCCTTTTTGGAAGATTGAATAGCTAAGCAGAAACAAGACTGAGACTGTCAGAGGCCTACGTTCAACAAGCCTAATCAGTGTTCAAGTTCTTTTACTAGATGGGGTTACAAATATTGTTCACTTCCTCCATTTCCTGGAATTCAGTTAAACTGATTTTCTCCATTACTACCATTCAAAGGGTACATTTATTCATTTTGGTATCTTCAAGTTAGGAAACAGCCAACCAGGATTACTGACACAAATTTTCCCTTTAAGATTGAAATATTATCTGTGTAGGAAGAATGGTGGTAATAGATTACAAGGAACAAAAATGCTTTGTGAATTGTGTGCTAGGTCGGCCCAGCCACCCACTTACACCAAATAAGTGAAACTTTAAAGCTGAGCAAATAAGATTTCTGCTCTTCAAGAACATCCTCAAGTTTCAAGATAGTCTTCAGATACCTACCAGCTTTCCTGAGGTCTCTCATTGTACATTCTTTATTGTCATTTCTCATTCTTTAAGGAAACTTCAGCCATCAGCACCTTTGCTGCCCATCCTTCTTTGAACAAGCTTCAAACATTTAAAGTAGAAGTTGGGCTGACCTATCCAGAAATAACTTGTCAGTCCTCTCAGCAACCTTTCTACTCTCCATTATATGTTTCTCCTCGCTGTCAATCCCTTTAAATTGCCCTATATTCTTCCCTTGCTTCTCATTCTAGCTGAAGTCAAATCTAGTAGAGAAGCAAGTACACAGGGAAGCAGTGCAGAACAGTCATTACACCTTGGATTCTCAAGAAAGATGGGTGTTGCTGCTGGTGTTTTGGTGGTTTTGCCCTGGGTTTTTTTTTGTTGTTGTTGTTTACTTTTTGTTTTAAAATATGGCCTCCGAGTATTAGGTCTACAGACACTTAATTAAGTGAAAACTTTGCTGCTAATCTCCTCTTGACTGACAAGCACAGAAAGCACAGAAAGCACAGAAATGGCAGAAATACTCTGCAGAAGCAGCACCATGCTGCAAGGTGGTGGCTAAAATACCAGTTGTAAACTGTGGGGGGAAGAAAATAGGATAGTTCTTGTTTCCTAACAATGAGCAACAACTTACTCATGCATTTGGCAAGTCAGAGCAGAGATGGCTTTAACCATTACCACTGAAATAGCTCCTGCATGAAATATTTGCCTTTACAATCAAGTTTTAATGCCAAGCAAATATACCACAATGTGCAAGACAGCATACAGTAAGACTACTTAAGATTATGTGCTGACCCAAGACTTTCTGTGTTCCTGAACTGTTTTATGAAGCATCTGTGCCCCCAGCCCTAGCATGAGTGCTACACAACACGTAGCTGACACTATCAGTATTCTGGCTAGTGCAGTGACTGCATCAATGTAATTGGATAGTTAAGGCCACAGAAAGAATCATCTGCTCCCATGTCCTTTCAGGCCTCCACCTAAAACTGTTCAGCAACTGGCTATATTTAACACCAACATATAATATGAACTAGTTTACAGAGCATTTGGAGTACTCTTAATATAACCTGTAGTGAAGCAAGATACAGTAAGTACAGCAGCATTACTTAGCTCCAGCTGATTATTCTGTGTAACAAATCTATAACCTAATTTATTGGAAAAAGCAGATCAACAGGGTCTCCAACAACTGAAAAAGCAGTTCTCTTTCATGATATCCTTTTGCAGTACAAATTGAGGAATTAATCAAGATGCTTAGGATTTCCCATGTTAACCAGATCAGAAGTTTAATCGCTTGCAGTGGACACAAAGATGCTTGCTGTGCACAAATGGGTATTCATTCAGAAAAGACTACAGCCAGACAACAACAGTTTCCACTTACTGTACAAGGAATTATACCACTGAGTTAGGACTGCCCTTTTGTACAGCAACAGCACCACATGGGATTTTAATTCTGAGAATGCTGGACTTACCAATTAAAGAACAGCTATTACTACAACTTATTTTCTCTTTAATATTGAAGACTACCAATTATATAGAGTGAACAAAATCTAGTAGAACTGCAATAAACCAGTTATGTGACACAATATTTTGGTAGAATACAGCTCCAATCCAACAATTAGAAGTCCTAAAGGTGCAGTGGTTGTTGAGGATTTTTGGTAAGTATTGCTGAATAGCAGTTTAAATCCTATCAAACCTACCAGTTTCACCAATATTTCACCTGCATTGTTGCACAACTGGCACCTGGAGTAACCGGGCAATTCACAACCACTGTTCCAAACGCTGTAGCCTCAGGAGAAAACACAGCACAGTTTTTATATTCATGAAATGTCACATTCCCAACAAAGGAAACTGTTTCTCACACCGAGATAAGTCCTGCTACAAGAGTTTATTTTTACGTTGTTCTGTTGGTTTGCAGTCCCAGAAGACCCAAGCCTGCAAATCCAAGACGGACCACCCCAGCAGAGCTAAATGCAGCACAGCACCTCTGCAACAGACACATGACATGGAAGACACCATGAGACAGCTTTGCAGAGCTGTTCAGAGAAAATAGCTTGATTTATGCAGCACTATTAGGTAGCAGGCTGCAGCCCGTGCTCTCTGGAAAGCACGAGCTCCCCAATGCCGCTCGATGGCTGCCGACAGGCTGCCTGCAGCCCTGAGAGAGCCAAAACTCCACTGGGACCTGGGGCATGAAGGACTGGAGAAGAGGGGGAGGTGGGCACACATTGCTTGAAAGGCTGCCAGGGCAAGGTTATTGGTCGCACCCAGGCCATCTGGAAGAAAACCAGATGTGCAGGCTGCTGCTGGGCTCCCTACAGATCCAACCTGGCTTTGAGGAAGGGGCTCCACTTGCACCCTAAGCAGCAGCACTCCTGCAGAGGGTTCTGCACCTGCAGGGCAACAGGAGGACCGGAAGCTTCCACACAGAAATTGTCCTGACAGTCCCTCTGAGACCCTGCAGGAGTACGAAGAACCATAAATTTCTTCCTTAACACTCAATCGTGTAAATCCATTCTTTTAGTATTTTTCCTTGAATCAAGTTGATTAAACTTAGGCTGTAATAAGCAGCATTTGGATTTGATGCCTATGTTTTGCTCTACAGTATAGCTAAACTTCAACACCAAAGCTTCAGTCAGAGAGCTGAAAAGTGTTGTAACTACAAATGCCTCTCAAAACAGTTCTCCCATTTCAACTTTTAGCTGACTTGACAGCTTCCCACAAGAGTAAAGCATATATACATCACCAGATCATTGCAGACACCCTGGAACTCCAGTGATACGTTGTAAGAGAACATTAGGTTTGATTTAAACTCAGGACTGACCAAAATCAGTGCCACAGGCAGCGACAGAAACATTACACACCCATTGCCACATCTATACCTGATGTTCCCTAGTGAGTTTCCACTTCTACAGCTTCCCCTCAGGACAAGAGATACACACCTAGAGGACATTGCGCACACTGGCAAAATACTGGCTCTGTGCTACAAAGAGACAAAGCAGCACCTTGGTTTTATAATAAACTAGATCATAACCCTTGAATAACAGACAACAGGAGCTACAGGATTAACAAGCAAAAACTGCCTTCCTGTTCCTATGACTGGCTTTTGAGAGAGTCAGCTCTGTCTTCCGCAAGGACCGATCACACATTAACTTTCACTGTACTGCCCTCTCAGCCAGACAACTTGTTTGTACACTGGTTCTCTGGGATCTCTAGGACATGGTGCCATGCATAAACTACCCAGTCTGCAATACAGCTCACTCGCATTTAACCCTTTAGGCTTTCACTTCACCTGCTGTATAAGTCTAATGGAGGGAAAACCTGAATCGCATACAAGCAGTAGCAGTAGCATCATGGTATGCTGAAAGGACATTGCTCTGACCTGGTACACTTTAAACAGCCATTCTACAACCAGATCCCTAGTTTCCTGGGCAGCAACCTATCAAATACTATTTATTGGGTTAAAGCACATTTAAGACATGCAAATCTGCAGCAGAAAATAACTGGCAGAACATGCTTTCCATTACTACCATTAAAAAATGTGTTAGTGGAAAAAACAAATACTGCAACTTGTACAGATTCTGCACAAGGCCAGGGAATACAAAGATTCAGGTTGGAAGATGCCTTTATATTACAGTCAAAGCTCAAAGCTTCACCTGCTCAAAACTGGAGAGTGCACCAGGATTTACAGGATCATTATGCACAAGCACCTCCAAAGCTGGGCTCTCCAGGCTGTTCCTCCAAGGACATAACATATCCATCATGAAGAGTGCAACAGAGAGAGTATTATTTCTGGATTTATGTTGGTACCGTCCTTCATTATTTAATTCTGCTAAGTATTAACACCATATGGCAGCCGCTGGGTCAAGCAGTCACTTAACAGTACAGACAGCCACAAAACTATCATCCATATCAGCAGCAAGTCAGAAACACTAGCATTTCATACAGCAAGTATTTCACCACTCTGCAACGCGGGTGGAAAATTCCTGCACATGCTAACACAAATAAGTGTACTTAGATAGCTTCATAGAGTTGATGTTAATTTGGGACATGGATAAGCAACTCTGCCTCCTGTGCTTCAGCTTTAAGAAGCAAGAAAACATTGGGAAAGGTATTTGGGCTGCACAGAGTATAAGGGGGGCGGGCTGTGGGAATAAGGAAGAAACTCTATTAAAGTAAGTTGCTTAGGCACCTAGTAAAACTTAACTGAACCTGCATAACTGAGTACCGCCCTGCGAAGGGAGACCAGCTTTTTTATCAAAGCAGTGTCAGTAACTACAAGTTTACATGACAGATTCCACCTATCATCATCAAGCTCACCAAAGCATGTTAAAAATGCTGCTGCTTCTAGATTTGTATCTAGAACTCCACCAGTTCACAGCGCACAAACAAGGCTCCTCATGTCCTGCTCAATCAGGACGTTTGATTGGTATAAGTTTGTTGATACAAGTTCCCTGGTAAATGAAACCCCAGAGCGCTGGAGCAGCCTGAACTGAGAAGGTTGCCTAGGCAGGGTGAGGAGGAAAGAAAAAACCCAACAAAACAGAACAACCCCAAACCACAGGCACACACCCGCTGCTGAGTAATCCAAGAAAATAAATAGGGGGAAAAGTCACGAAGCTTCCCTTGCTAGGAAAACACACAGCCCTAACTGCCAAACGCTGAGGGGAAAAAAAAAGGAGCTGAGCAAACCATCCAGGAAGAATCCACAAGAGATCTCCATACCCAGACCTCTTGTTTCCATTTCTCTAATTTTAGAAAGTATTTATTAGTTAGAGTGCTCTTTCCCTCCTTCATCAGGTACTGGGGGATATTCTTGGAAGAGGAAACTGTTTCTACCGCGGTGTTTCCCCTTCAAATACACCACTGGGGTTCTGTGCTCTCTGAGCCAAGTTAAACATACCAGAGGTGCTTTCACAAGTCATCTGCCCTCAAACATCAACTGCCAGTAATTAGTGCTCCGTTACGAACTTTCTCCAGAGGAAATTACCTCACAAGAAGCAGGGGTGGAAGGGACTGGTACCTGGAAACCACTTGCTTTAGTACTCTAGGAAGTCCATGTACAACTAAGTCTTCAGGGTGGCAAATGAGTATTTGGTAGTTGGACCTAAAATTATTCAGAAGTTTTCAGAATAAAACAGAGGTACAGCAGTCCACGAAATAGATCTACAAATACACTGGGTGTGATGCGCTTCCTGGGGATGGATTTCTTGCACCTACAAAGAAGTTCCTAGTCAAAACTAGGTATATGCCAAAAGTCAGAAGGAGGGATGGTCCCAGCAACTGGGATACTGGCCGTGCAGGAGGCCAAGGTTCAATTCGCCAAGTACAAACAGCTCAATTTAGTTCTGCTCTTCTGATCTTCCACATCACAGACCAACTGGTAGCTTGGGCACTTCATTTGTGACCACAGAGAAGGTCTTAAAGAAAAATCAGACCTCAGCCAGATTCCTTTTTGGTTTTTCATTTGTTTAGGTTGTTTTTTTTTTTTTTTGTTTTGCTTTGGTTTTTGTTTGTTTGTTTTAAACATAAAGGATCAAAATACATATTCTCAAATGATCACATGGCAGGTCATCAGCTTCTGAGGCATACATGTTAGTCTAAAAGCCAAGTTGTGTGTCAGACAATCAAGCCTCCCACATCAATAAAAGCTGTTAAGACTGAGTCCTTTAACCATTCTCTTCACAAGTCACAGTATTAAAGAGAACAGCAGATGTGAAAGGCAGCAGAAATAACCATTTTCATAATATTAAATTGTACAAAAGCCTCCCGAATCCTTTCCTTAATTGTTTCACAGTCTTCCTCTCCCCACCCAAAGGGGAAGCAAAAGCAACTGCTTTCTTAAGATCAGTTTCTAACAGTTTTAAGTCTTAGCAGTTTACTGCCCACCTCTGTCTTAGTTGACACAAATCTGGCTTGTGTTTCTCCCTATTGTGCTCCTGAATTCCAAGTTTGTACATAAGGATTAAGAATTTCAGGGTTCTGATTATTCCTATTCAAACGTTTGCAACTAACAAATTTAAGTGCTATAGACAAACTACACTCATTCCTGCCAATTATTTTAGGTATACAAACCATTAATTCCATGTACTACAAGGAGACCGTGATTTCACATACCAGGTGGCACTACAAACCAAGCCCAAGCCAAGCACATGCTGTATTAAAGAAGCAGCACTTGGGATACTACACAAGAATGCTTTTTTTATCTCCAAAATATTTGAGAGATTCAAATCTATTTGGACTCCCAGAGACTCCACTGAAAGAACTTAAACCTTGAGAATAAAGTGGTATTCACATAACAAGCTGCAGAGCATATTCTGGTTTAAGCAAAGTAATCTTTACTAACACAAGAACCACTGCAGTCATCAGTGCCTTCTCCTGATCAGCTCTAATGCTGGGACACCAGTTGTTTTTACATCTCCATCCTATCACATTAAAGCATGTTTCAACTACTTTGCACAGAATGGAGTGGATACAAGATGCAGCACTATCCATTGTGCCTACTTCAACAAGCCTACTCAGCATTAGCTTCCACATGCAGAAACAAAAAGGAATAAACCACAGTATTCAGGTTTATTTATACATCAGGTACTCATATGTTTGCTCATACAATGGAAAAATATGTTTTAAAAGCTGTTTGACAAAACAATCACAAGACTTATCATAGCCACAGATTTAGTACAGTAACACAATGGAGATTACTGTAAAGAAAACTTTATGAATCAGATGCCTATCTCTACCTCATTCTTTAAGTGTAACTCACATATTCCACAATGACAAAATATCAGTTCTAGTACATAACTATAAAATGCTAGTTCTTTAAGTAACACAAAATATATTTACTAAGGTCCCTATTAGGTTAAGGATTAAAAGTGAAATATGTATGCAAATCAACAGTTAGATCAGTGAATAATTCAGATCCCAAACCAACCACAGGAAAATTGCTTCTATTCTGAATCAAACAACGTAATAACAAAGTCAAAGTCAGGCAGTGCAAACTGAAGTCCGTGCACCAGGAACCATTAGCATCAACACCTCACTGAGCAAGACTCTTGATTTGCATAAATTCACCCCATGGCCCGGACAGATTCATCCTGCACGTACCCAGAAGGTCAATACGTTCAAAATACTCAGCATGGAAGCAGAAATCGAATACCAAGTTATAGAACATTCCTGAGGTCTCACCACCAGACCTCTCAAACTGAGCCTGCCAAGTTTCATGCAGCTCACATTTCATGAGCCACTAGAGTTTGACAGCCCTGTCGTGCCATCCCTCTCTGCCAAGATGCACAGCTTCAGCTGAGGTCCAGGAAAGCTGACAGCTCCTCCAGCGTAAAAGGAACCACCTCAGCAGCTTTTAACAGCTAAAGAGATGCAACTGCAGCAATCAGAGCTGCACGCTCACTTAAATAGCAACAACTGCCCAGGACTACATCATCATCAGGATAGGGAGGAGACTCCAAAACCAGAATCTCCTAACTGAAGGCTGCCACGTTTTCCGCACAGCAAAAATAAACCCTCAAAAGTTGACATACTCCTTTAGAAAGCTACGGATGCCTGAAAAACCCCAAAGTTTTACTCAAGGCAGGAAGAAAAACTTGAGGTCCCTCCTGAAAAGGGGTGCCTGAATGAAAGTCCCCTCCCAGAGCAGAATCGTAGAGATGACTTTAAGATTACTGACTAGGGAAAAAAATTAAAAAAATAAGAGGTGAGTGAAAGTCACAAGACCACTTTCTGCTTAATTCATACCATATTCAGAAAGAAACAAGATGTCAGTACTGTCATGCTTATTTAGAAAGAACGTATACTGAGAAATACCAGCCACTAGCTCCTTCTCCCAAAAGAAGGTGCCTGCAGGCTTTACAATATTGGTGCTTAAGTGACAACAGCAATTTCCTACACAGAACAAACCTCAGCCACTGTACTGATGCAAATACAAGTCACCTGCTTTCATCAACTAAAGCCTCACTGGTAAAGCAGTGAATCATAGAATAGTTAGGGTTTGAAAGGACCTTAAGATAATCTTTTTCCAACACCCCTGCCATGGGCAGGGACACCTCACACTAAACCATGTCACCCAAGGCTCTATTCAACCTGGCCTTGAACACTGCCAGGGATGGAGCATTCACAACTTCCTTGGGCAGCCCATTCCATGGCCTCACCTCACCACCCTCACAGTAAAGAAATTCTTCCTCGTATCTGGAAGTCAGAAACCCTCAGTTGCGAGACACAGGTGAGCACATTTGCTTTTCAAGCATCTGAATGAGTTGTCACAGACAACTTCATCCAAGGTAGGGTGACCAGGAATAGGATAAGATGTCCATTCCTGAGCAGCAATCGGCATTGTGATCACTTCAGATCCTATGCTTCCCCAGATCATAGTACGGGAAATGAAGTGAGCAGTCCCCATTGCTGTCTCCACAGCCTACACTCCTTCACCCCATCCATTGTGGAAAGGATCAGTTTTGGAGAGCAATGAAAAGCAGAACGTTAGCTCTGACAACAGTTTCAGTTTGAGAAGTGTATTTGTGTTCACACACAGACACAGGTATAGGTCAGCGCCTGCAGCAGCTTCGCTGTTCCCATTTTGTTAAACATTCCATCAGATTCAGCTTAACGCACTGTTCCACACCTTCCGGTTGTAGATGTTCACTTGCTGCGCTAAGGCTAACCCTGTCTGGCTGTGAAGGACACCTGACACTGGCCACAGTTTCCACTCTTCACTGCTTAAGTGTATTAGACATTATAACTCACATGCTTCCTTACACTCTTCACCTCCCAGTGGCAACCAGATAAGGACATTTTATTAAGTAAAATCTTAAGCTTTTTGGAAAAGCACTGTTACCAGTCCCAGTCTATGGTAACAGAAAGAACAGAAAGCCACAGGTGAAGACATGAGGCATAGAAATACAGGCATGAAGCTAAAACTATTTCCTCCCTTCCTCCTCTGAAATTTCAGTGCTGGAATGGGGGGCACTGAAAATTGATGCTGTTCTTAAAAGGTTGTAAGATAACCGAAGAAATAATATCTTAAATTTAAGCTATTCCCAATGCACTACAATCCTTCAGACTGACTTCTGGGATTTATTTTGTAATAATTACTACTCTTATCTAACACAGACCCATACACAGGTCTGACTGCTGCATCCAGCCTCTCCCCCTGCGTATCTGTGCCAGGAAGAAAGGTAAAAGTCACAGCAGAGCTAAAAGCTAAGGTGACGCCACAGCTACCCATCTGCTTGACCCAAACCCTGAATGACTAAGAGAGGTGGTAGCAAGAGGAAGGTACTCTGCTATCACCTAAACTGCAGGATTTTAAACAGTCACCAATTTGCTTGTCCCTATTGTTGAGCTCTATCCTTGAGCACTGGATACTTGCTTGTAGGTTAGCTAGTCCTGCCCACAAGTTCAGCTCTATTAAAACAGAGTATTTATTACCATTTAATAATACACTCAAGTCAGTAACTGTGTTGGTTTAAATACATTCTGCAATATTACACTATTTTCCCACTTCTTCCCATCCTAGGTATGGGCGTTCTCTCTTCACATAAGAGGTAACACATGAGATTTCCGTTTCCACACTTAAAAGTTTGATTGATCTTTCTTTCTATTCAGAAATCAAATACTGGTAGCTCCTGGTTTAGTAGCTTAGCTAAAGTTAGGAGTAGACAAAAAAGCAACGCCTTGGCATGCAAAGATCAGTGATGAAAGATCACCTCAAATACTGAGAATACCAAAAAACCCACTAAGTGGAGGCCTTTTATCATCCCAACTCTCCATTTTAAAAACTGCAACTTGATTGCTCTTCCCAAACTTTAATAGAAAATGGCATATATATACTAGTTTTGCCAACATGTCAACACGCCTTCCAGGAAATAACGTGTCAGCAACATATGGAAACTACTTGCAGGGTTTTTTTTCTGGCATTTCTCTCCCAGCCTGGCATGTTTTTAGCATTAATTGTGGAAGCCACTAATGCTTCTGTTTTAGCTGTTAAATTTGAAACGCTAGAGAACATTAAATCAACGACAGGATGTAGTTACCGTTCGATAGAAGTCACCAAACCTCCCTAACAAAGATTACCAGCTTCCATGTAATTTTTGCAACTAAAATGTTTATTTTGGACTACATTTAGGCACACAGCTTCAGAAAGTAGAAGTAATCTTATTATCCTCTAAGTAGCAGAGAACAAACTGCAAGAGCCACATATAAGAGCATGCTTCTGTATTCATGGAATACAAAACAACTTCAAGTAATACATTTGGAAACTTAATTTGAATACAGTAGCATCTCACATTAGGGTATTGGGGAAAGAAAGACACACCACAAGCTACCTACTATAGTCAAAGCACAGGCCATTTAAGAGACAAGTTGAGGGGAAGTTAGATTAGTCATCAAAAGCTCTCATCAGTGGTATACATGAGAGCACAAACAATCAGCAAGATTAAGGGGGGAAAAAAAAAATACAAAACCAAACATATAAGCCAGACTGTATAGAGTCCTCTTATGAGATTTCATCTTTCAAAGATCTGTTCAGCCACACACCAATAAAGGGTCAGGCTGAAGAATTTTCCTTAGACTCTGCCAGCACCGAATTCAAAGCTCCCTGCATGCTAGCAACACGTCCCAAGAGCAGGTTTGACAAGGACTTCACAGATGTGATGGATGATACTTGCAAAGAGCGATTTTTTGTACTGCTTCAGAACTCATTTACAACAAGGGACAAGAGCTCTGTTCAACAAAGCAAGCAAGTAGTTTACCTGGCCTGGCGCAAGAGGAGGATGGACTTGCCAAACTCCCCTTTCTGCTACTGAGCTACTCTGAAGACTTCAAAAACACAAGCTGTTGTTTTCATAATGCACATGGGCATGCAGGTGTTTTCCTCCCTCTGTTGCCGTCCTTCCCCTGTACACTACAAATTACAACAAGCAGCTACTCTACAAGACAATCTTACATTAAGAAGTCTGCAGAGCAGCTTGCACAAATGTAATCTCAGCCTACCTCCAGATAGCCTGGGGAAAGAACAGTTGTTCAGAACAGTCATATTGCAACACATCAAACACTTACTCACTTTTGCCCTACAGAACTAACAGTTCTCCCTCACCTTTTTAAGCGACATAAACCGCAGTCTCTTTCTCCTGTTTGCTGTTGGCAAGGAAAAATGGATGTGGTGCTTCCAAAAAGCTGAACTGGAGACTCCCCTTTAGTCAGTTTAACCACACCTTAGATTTACCCTAGAAGTGTATAATTTGCTGTTACACCTATTTACTGCAACCTTCTCAAGTCAGCATTGAAGGAAAAGAAATACAAAAGAAAAGCAAGGATACACTACTTATGTAAAACAGTGTTAAGGTTTTTTCACCCTGTGAAAATATTTCTTTCCTCAGGGTATAAAAGAATTGCAATAAACAAATATATCTCAAGAAAGTAAATTTAACTGTGAAATTATGACAGCTATATTAAACTCCACTGTAACATATTCATCATTCAAATTAAGCCATTCAGATAGCACACACTCACTCAACAACACTTTAAACACAGACAAACCAATGGCTTTGGGTACACAAAGTTGAAGAGTTAAACACTTGAGAATAATTTGTATTTCTGAACAAAACTAGAACTTTCTCCATTCGTTTATTCAGCTCAACGACTGGGTTTCCAAATTGTAAGAGAAGAAACCAACTTGAAGTCTCTTAAAAGGCCACAAAAAAAAAAAAACAACCTCTAATACTTCTGAAAAAAGAAGTTAGGAATCTTAAGATCAATGCATATGTGCATCCTGCTGGTGATACATAAGCTTTAGAAGAAATTATGCAATTATCTTTAAATATAAATGAGAACTGATAATGACCACCCTTAAAAGAAGGAACAGAATATCAGCTAACTCTTTTTCCTACACAGAAATACGTGAAAACTCTTGTGCTACCAAGACATCCTTTAGCAACAGATGCTAAATGAATTAAATGCTTACCCTCAGAACAGGAAACAACTCTATCCAAATAAATTGTTTGCCAACCGCTCTGACTGCTACAGTCTTTCCCCTTGACTAAGGGTGCTGAAGAGTGCTGCCAGAGGAGGTCAATGTGCGTATACACAAGAGCAACAGGCAGGTATCACTGAAAGATTCAAGAGTTGACCCTGAATACATTGCTCTCCTTCATCCAACCTAACAGGCTAGGATTAGAAAAGTGCCTTTCTCTTCAGAAGTAAGATTTAAAAATTTCACCTTAAAAGGCAGGTATAGCAGAGCTCCTGCTAAAAGTTTTCTAGCTGAGGTAGTGTCTTATTTCTTGAATGAAACAGTTCAGCATTTTATTATCCATCTGTGAAGCACCCAAATGTAAACTCTGATGTTTTCAGTCTGATTCCTTTTTCCTCTGAACCACTACATGATGACATGAAGAGGCTGGTCAACTGAAAGCATGTCTGTCTTCCCATCCTGGGATGGCAAGTGAAACAGCTATTTAAGTAGAAATTTATTTCATTTATAATGAAATTCCCAAATATATTAAATTATCATTACATTTTGTCTCCAACCATTGACACAGATGATATGAAAGAAAAATTTGTCCATACTAGTTTGAATTGCAGCACTCATGCTGGTGACAGGAGCATGCTTTTTAGCACAGTATTTCATAACCATTTACTTAGGTACCACCCCTTCAGGCCACATAAATCACATGGCAATATGTGATGTATTAATTCCATGCTGGTCATTTGCAGTGTCGTCCCTTTTTTCCCCCTACAGGATATGCAAACATGAGCTCAAGCAGTAAACTGTAACACTGACTCAGAGGATTTCACTTCCATGCTGTAATATAAACACCACACAACTTGACCAGAGTTAAGCCGAAAACTAGTTTGTCTGAGAAATTGTCACAACCTCAAATATTTATTTCATAGGCGGGAAGTTATGGTATTTATAATTATTTTCATTAAAGAGATCTTAAGTGTGAGCCTCCACATCTATACATGCTGAAAATTTCACATAGTTGTTTAATTTGAACATGAGATTTGTACAACAAAGCAAGATGAGGCCCTCCTTGCTAGGCCAAGTTTCACCTCATACACTGCTTCATTCCCTCAACTCCAGAGGACAACCAGCCACCAATGCAGCATGGCTGAGACCTGGCTACTAATAGAAAATACTTGGGATACTTGGCAGAGAACCTGTGTCTGCATCATCTGGCACAAAAGGCAGGAAGCACTCCCCTAGGAGGGATGCTTTTAGTTTACTGAGAACTCCACTTCAGGTCAGAATAAAACCAGATTAGAGACACAGTCCCAGCATAAAAGCTCTCGCCCCTCCTCCAGACACATGCAACACAGTCCTCTGGATTAAGGTAAGGAGCGCTAGACATCTGAAGAACGCCAGTGTGATTGCTCTTGGCTCTCTTCTTTAATTTTTTCCATTTCAAGTCATAAGTACTGAGACTCCCAAATTAAGTTTGAGCTTTATGCTCATCAAACCTTTACTTAACCCTTGCATTCCAACTCAAAGCAAACTAAAAAAGATAGTTACCCAAATTTAACAAGTTACCCAGGTTTCAACAAGTTTCAAATTCCTTCATGCAGATCGGTACCTTTTAGGATTACTTCTACCAGAGTCCACACCAGCTTGCTTATGCTGGACTTTGACCCACAAATGCATGCTCCTATTTAACCTAAAAAGTTGTGATAAGCATCTGTAAAAGTTCCCTTCCCCACAGGTAAACAGGGAAATTGGATCGACAGCTCTCCTTTAGGACACCTTGTTCAGGATTAGCCTTAAATCATAATCGTTGAATTCACCAGATCACTGCACTACTGAGTAATTTTTTCTTGCTTCCCAGGGAACTGTGCGAGTCTCAGGGTTAAGCACACGCTGCTCTACTCAAATGGCAATAAGCCAAATCTGTTTAAATATTTAAACATTAACCTCAAAGTCACTGGTTTGTAGAAAAGCAGCCGTTAGTCCAGAGAGACTAAACTTGCTCTCCAGGCAGTATCACTCAGTACAAAGGCCATTTTGCCACATTCTGAAATGATTTCTGGGAGAAACTGTAAGAGCCTGCGAAAGTCACTGGAATATTCATAATCCTTTTAGTGACAGACTCCTTTTCAAGCATGGACAGACGCACATTACGTGACATTTTCCCCTTCCGGCACTACTTAGTCATCTTCTGTGTTTAAAAACACTACCGTTTCGCACTGGGAAAGCTAGAAAAGTTTTGAAGATTTCACAGGCAAGATTTCCTTTGGTTATTCCATGACAAAATCCAGCTACCAAACAATGGTAACCGATATTCTACAAACTGAGTTCACATCTACATTTACAAAACAAATAATGGACAACCAAAAGCTCAATGACCAAGGACAGGGTTGCTACGCTTACTCTTCTTAATAGGTTGCATGATTACCAAGTTATTCAACATTATTTCTAAAGTTTAATTTGCCATTTAAGATTTCCCTGAAACTGTGTCCCTCAAACAAAACCAGAAAATGAACCACATGCACTGAAAGGCTATTATTAGTTAACAGATTCGAGAATTGGCACCTCTGTGCACCACTACAACCATTTCTTATTTATCTGCGAGTGAATGAGATGAACACAAATATTACATTTTTAGATTTTTTTTTTGTGGGGAGAGAGGGGTCAGATCAGCCACAGAGGCACAGGGAAGGAACCAGCACAGTACTTTTGCAACTGCTTCATAAGCCACCTTCTGCTACCTGGAGACCATGATTAGTCCTGGATACTGAGAAACCTACTTCCCTACAGCATCTGGCTATATTTACAATCAACAAGCATGAAGCCACTTTCATAGTAAGCCATTGGCTGGCAAAAAGAAAACCGCCATCAGGAACACATTGCAACTGGGTTTTTTTTCCTAGAAACCTTTTTCCCCATACAGGATTTTTTCATAACAAAGTTCTAGGCTGCCCCTCTAGAGGAAGCCAGCATTCACCAAGTGTTTATAAATAACCAGTGTGTAACAGTAGGTTTACTCTGACACCAATCAAATATAAACAAGTTATATTTATAACTTCTGTGGCTGCTATGGAATGACCTCTACAGAACCACACTTATTTATCAATGATACGCATCCCATTACAGAAAGGCTGATCCCAAAGTCCCCCAACCCAGCTTCCACATTGTCTCCAATGAGAAAGCTACACAACTAAAATTATGTGAAAGCCTGTGATAGAGTGGCCGTGTAGAAGTCAAAGCTTTTCCACTTTGCACCAAAAATAGCCCATTAGGCTTACTATACTTAGATGACAATTTACCTACAGGGTACCCCACATGACGGTAAATGCTGGAGGCATGCCCACATGCCAGGCTACACCACTGAAGAGTCAAACATTCTGCTAGAAGCGCTGCTCTAACCGCTGCAGTTCATTACCTTTGCTTTTCTCAGTTATGGGTATGTTACAGTTGCTCCTCTCAAGGCTCCACAACGCTTACTTAAAACATGCATCTTTACAAACGCACATTTGTGACACACATCACTGCAGAACTAGGCTTACACGGCAGCCCAACAGTGCAGTGACCTGCGGGATGCCAACAGCTCAGCTTACAGAAGACACAGCCATGAAGATAGCTGGGCACAGAGGGAAAGAATTACACTACTGATTCCCACTAGGCTTGGACAAGTGGAAAAAGCCACATGTTGAAAAAATCCAGAGACCTCAACTCATATGGCAGGCATCAGGCCCGGTGCTTGAAGCCCACAGGCAACAGGGCAAGCAGGGAAGTTACTAGTCCAACTCAACAAGAAATAAAAAAATCACACTCAGTACTCTTTGTGCTAAAGTAATGGCTAAAGCTGCAATACCTTTCAGCAGAGGCAGCTTTTAGCAACACTTCAGAAGGTCTAATGATATAGCCTCCTCACCCAGGAAACTGAAGACAGCTGCTATTTAATTATCACCTTGCAATTAAGTTATTAAATGAACCACCACCTCAAGCTGGCTGAAATCTAGAACCACATTTACTAACATCTTATGTGTTGAGATGTAACACTATTAGAGTAGAGAAGCACAAATAAATTCTAATACAACAATGAGGAAGCCGAGGAGAAATTTGTGACACTAAAGACTTGCTTTATGGTATTTGACTTCAGAGCCCATTTGCTCAGCAGCAGGCCATTTTATTGCATGAAATCCAAGGCACACAAACTCAGTAAGGCCAGTGCAAGGAAAGAAAGTCAGTGAAGCATTCTAATCACATACAGAAACTCAGATATCTTCATCTGTGTGTTTGTGCAATAAGGCAGACACAAACTCCTACCACAAGTGGTATACATAATGAAGCAGATGACCAAGAGCCTTGATAATCTCCTGAGAAAACTGTCAAGCTCATGAGCTTTGTACTACTTGCTATTAGTACATCACAGAGTTAGAAAGTTTAACTGCTTAGTTGAAGCAGTGCCCTGCACAACTCTAAATGATTATCAGGGCAGCTGGTCATTAGATGAGTTTGTGCGAAGCAAGAACATTTACTCTGCAACTACAGATTCAAGCACACTAAAATAAGTGAGCTTCCTAACTGCTTGGCAAGCCTCCGCCATACTTCTAGGCAGATACCGAGAGTGCAAATACCTAAAGGTATCCAGCTGCCCAAGGCCACCCGCCCATGCCAATTGCAGAACCAGCCATTATTATCTCCTGGCATCAAAGCTCTAGCTGATTACATTACTATAGTAAAAGACAACACCCTGATGGTTCAGTTTCATAATACTCAGCTATAACAATTCCTGAACAGGTTCTGTGAACTGTTTATAAGCATGAAACAAACCAGAGGAAACACAGATGCAAGACAGGAGACATCTTTAGCTTTGAGACCCAAGTAAGGACAAAACCAGACCAAAACGTCTGTGAGAAATTCCTTTCACTTAGGGAAAGCTGGCAAAGGAAGAACTGCAGCAATCCAACTTGACAAAGTCTGATTACCTGCAACTGAGCATCCAATAAGATGATCCTCGCTGCATCCAAAAACATGCATGATAAATATTCTATTATGTGAGGGGTGAAGTACTTCTCAGGAAGACAATGCTGGCAACAAATTCATTAAGTTAAGCCACATGTTATGCAATAACACATGATGTTCTATGAACTATGAATACAAGGGGCAGCTTTTCTTCCATACTTTCATGGTGTTGATGGCAGCTGCTGGTAATAGAGACCTGAAAAGGATGAGATTTCACCAACAATAACAATAGTCCAGGCTCCACACTGCTTGAAAGATAAAAGAATAAACTGCTCTTAAGTTCGGCTTGTTTCACTAAATGAGGAGTAAAACAAATCTACAAATAGCACTCTCTCTAGTGGAAACCTGCAGTAGAGTTTAACTCCAGCAAACTTACACCTGAAGGACAACTAAGATGACATGGACACCATCTCCAGCTACAAATATGTGGCAGAGAACATACCTGAAACATGGAGTTGTCCAAATAGCATCAAGAAAAAACAAACTTCTACAGACATCTCCAATGCAACAGAACTATTGAGTCAACATTAAGGGTGTCTTGCAGAGGTGGAACTGGCAGACAAACCATGCAATCAGGTAGCATTGCAACAGTGGAATACTGCAATCAATAGGCTTCCCAAGATTCGATAGTAGTCAAGCTCAGAGTAATGATTTTAAGATCCTTGACTACCGATGGGAGGAAGGCAATAACCAGCACACAAATCAGATCAGAGAGTGCTGCATCAGATGAAACCTGCTTACGGTACCAAAAACCGCTAGGCCGGTACATCCAGAAGTGGCCAGCATCAAACACCCATAAACAAGCAATATCAAAGATGAGGTTTATGCCCTCATGCAACACTGTTGAGACAGACTCAGCAGAGGCAGCATCAACATGAAACTTCACATGTTTAGACAGTCAATGTCAACAAAAAATACACAGAACCATCAAGAGCTTCAGCTATGACTCAGAAATAATCACATACACACGGGACTGATGCCCAAAAGGTGATCAGGAGCAGCTGAATACAAGCATACCTTCTCCTCATTTTCTTCACCCCAAAGAAACAGGACAGGAACACCTATGGCAAACCACACTGAGCTTTACACCAAGAATTGTACATGCCATTAAAGAAAACAGGGAAAGCTTTCTCAAGCATGTGAAACACTGTTATCCCATCTCTGCATATTTTCTAATGAGCCAGATCAGATGTCTGTGACAACAGGATAATTTCAGTGCTAATTTCTTAGACCAGCTGACCAAGCTCACTATTCCAGTCCAATGCTGTGCATAGTACATACTCCCACGAACAAAGGTAGAAGATCATTAACAAAAGTTTGGTTTTACATTCCACAAAGTAGAAACCCAACTACTGCATACACCTTGCTGCAAGAATTAGTTGTTCAAACAACCTGTCCTTTCACCCTAGTGGGTTTTGGTTTTATTTAAGCTTTAGAGTGCTTAATTGCTACCTCTTCCACCAACAGAAGTCCGCTTTCAGACAGATCTCGGCCTACAAATCAAGATGGAACAATTCATTTTTGATCACATTTAATTACTCCAGTTCCTGGGAGAATTATAAACTGATGCAACTGATAGAAGAGGACTCACTACAAACTGTGTTTTTCTGAAGTGTGATTTTTGGGTTCCCTAACCCCAAAGATCACTATTCAAATCTGAACAGAACCAGTGCAAATCCACAGAAGGTTTAGCATTGTTTAAAGCCTAGTAATGAAGATGGCAGGAGAGTTCCTGTTCTGTGACAGATAAAGCTCTATCAAAAGAAGTATTTAATCTCCAAGCAACATCATCGCGGAGGACATGACACACCAATCAGCACTGCCTGTGGCAGAGAGGAGTATTAAAAGCCTTTCAAACCAAATTTCAAGTAATTCCTCAATTTTTCTCAAATGAACATCATAGAAATTCAAGATTATGAAAACATCCTCGTACTGTTAAAGGAAGTTGATTCGTAATGTAAATGGCATGTTAATGTCTTAACCAATGTCAAGACAGATAGGAGAAAATTACCAATAAAGAATACTGCAGATAAAGAGAAGCAACACTAAATAACATAGAATTCGAGACACCAAAATTCAGAAAATAAGCAAAAGAATAAGGTGAGCAGGCCCTAAACTGAAATGCATGTCCAATTTTGACAATTTCCAATCATAGAATCATAGAATAGTTAGGGTTGGAAAGGACCTTAAGATCATCTAGTTCCAACCCCCCTGCCAGGGGCAGAAAGTATACCTACGTATAGCCAATGCACTTTGTGGAATAATCTGGGACAACAGAGAAAATAGGAAAGCAGAAAACAACTTTTGCCATACCTCTAGCAGAGCAACTGCTGAACCTAAAAACACCTTCATGTACAAATTAGGAAAACACTCAGTGCAAGTACTCCCTTAAGTACTAAGCTGTTACACTCACTTTTACATTTGCTTAAAAGAAACTGTACAACAGCCAGTCAGACTTCACAAACACTGGAAAGCACTAACTCTTGTTCCCCTTCCTATAAGAAATGAAGTAAAGCAGAATAAAGATAATTAACCTTTGTCCAGCTTTAACTCCAAACTACTGTACAGACTTAGCATTCCACAAACTCACTAGTTAATCCTCTGAATTCACAGGACAAAGGCAACATTAAAATGGCTTGATTTTCCCAGTTAAAAAGTAATTCAGGATATACTATGAAACTGAATGTAGAGACCAAATGACTTAACAGACATAGGGACTCTGAGGCAGACAATCACTTCAGCAGCTTCTGCTGGATCATACCACATGAAACACTTACACTCACACAGGTATCTCTCAACACCAATCACAATACAGCAGTGACACACTTTAGCATCTTATATTAATATATATAACATGCCACATTTATATATATTAAAATATATACATATATTCATGTATAAAATTCATATTTATGTATACAACATATGTATGCTTTTATTTTTTATATATATATATAAACCAGTCCCACACTATCTGGCTAATCTGCATTCCACAGTTCCTATTATAAATTCAAGTAATTATTGTGCTAGATTGTCAAGATCATTAGCTACCTGACACATTAGGTCTCAGCTCAATGCCAAGTCCTCCAAGATAAAATAAAATAAAATAAATATAATAAAATCAAATAGCCTCCTTAGAGCTGTCATTTTCCATAACAATCCACCTATAGGCAAGAATCTTAGCTCTTCCTAAAAAAGAAACCCACTTCTTCCATATGTGACTGCAGACAAAAGTTTGAAACCACAAAACGCAAGAGTTAGAAACAGGAGCCCCAAATGCATTTAAGCATGTCATTACTCTGTCAAATCTTGATTTTGTTAAGGTTTTCACACTGTGTTTTTGCAGTTAGTCTCACAGCTGAAACTAATACGTAAGAATTGACTATTTAAAACACCTGAGAACCAGAAACAGTTGTTATGCATCCAACACTAAGGCTTGCTATTTATTGAATCTAAATTGCCAAAAAGGATATCATGAAACCCTTCTTAGGTGTCAGCTACTAAAGTTTAACATTTCATTCAAATATTTTCAAGTTATGGAATCTTTAAACACAGAATCATGTCTTCCCTGGATGGAAAATGATGCTAAGTAAAGTTTTAGCATCCGCGTTACTAGATTAGTGTCACTATTCCAGCCACAGTTCTGAAGCAGACTGAATCTCAACCATAAATACAAACTCTGCAAAAGTTTAAACGTGACTACATGAATTTTAAGTACAGCCTTGTAAGCACATGTACAATTACACTCCACAAAAACAGAGCTGAAAAAGCCACCTATTGCTCACCCACAATAACATGCATTAGGAGAACTAAGTCAGCCCAGTGGCTGGTATGGATGGAGTCATACAAGCCAGTGCTGCAACACATCCTTGTAGTCCCACAGGAGTGCGGTACACATCACAAGGAATAAACAGTTGCTAATACCGGTCTTACTTAGTAATCCAGACCATGAACTCCATCGCATTGGTCACCATCCACTCCGAAAATCTCGGTGACATAAATCAAGCAGATTAAAGCTTTTCTGCTCCCCAAAAAACGTGTTGAAAGCTTACCTCTCCTTGCCACTTCCCACACAGACACACTTTAGAGACAGAAGTATTACTGTGTATTGAGTTCATACACAAAAAGGAGAAGGAAGAAAAGTAACCATGAGTATCTATTCAATAGCATAGGTATCACGCAATTGGTTAGATTCAGTATTAATTATAGCTACTTTTACACTCTTCCAAACCTTACAATGCATAGGTGATTACCACTAATGGTTTACTTTATCTGCCTGAGAGAAACTCACATATCTGCCACAGTGCGAGACTTCACCTTTTGGATCATCCCCTGGTGTGGGGTTTAAGCAGCCGTACTGCCCATCACATCATAGGCATAAAGCAAACCAACCAATCCTCCCACCGCAGCACAGCCTCAGTCCTGGTGGCAGACCCTCAGAGCCACGTCTGAAGACCCCACATATCCCCAACAAGAAGGGGATGCTCAGTTCTACGCTTCAATCATACAGTTGAAAACCATGGGGGGTGGGGGGAGCATGTTTCGAGGAGGGTGTTTCCTTTTTCTTTTCTTGTTTTAAGTATCTGCACTCTCTCCTTGGCCTTGGAACAATGGTATCAAGTTTAAGCTCAATGTCGTTTGCAAATGCCGGCTTTCCTGTCCTCGCCAACCTTGCATGGTATAAATAGCAGCAAGCGGAGGAGCGAGCATTAAAGATACTCTTCTGAAATCTCAAGAGCGTTAGCGCTCTTACTGAAGGACCAAAGCAACCCGGGCGAATCAAGAGCAAACTCTTATCAGACTGCAAACATTTCGCACACGATGTCAGCACTCAACTACCCAAAAAGCTCCACCAGCAACACACAAACCCCGTCTCGTTAAGCACAGAAGCACCCAAACGCATAACGCCGCCCTGAAGTTCTGACTTCTCCGCTGAGGCAAAGGCCCCTCGGCTCGGGCAGCGCTGCCGCCGCACCTGCGCTGCTCGCCGGGGCCGTAGCTCGGCTGCCGCTCGCCGCAGCCCCCGGGAGCTCGGCAGGCGGTTCATCCCCAGAAACAGAAGGGAAAACCAAGTACGAGCGGCACGAGCGGCGGCGAACCCGGCGCGGCACCGATCTCTTCCGCAGCCGCGCACCTCCCGACCCACACCAGGTCCCACTCCTGCGCCTCGTTACTCGGCCGACTCCGCGCACCGCACCGGAGGCGAGGGCTCACAGGACGACATTAATACTTTTTTAACTACCCCGAGCAGTCCGTACTTACGCCGGCGCTCACCCGCCGCCCCATTCGTGCAGCTGCGTTGCGGAGGGCAAGACTGCCGTGCCTCGCCCGTTGCCGGCCCCGCGCACCCCTCCGCCCGCGGGAGGCCCCGGCAGCCCCGACCCGAGCTGCTCCCCTCCGCCGCCTCACCAGCGGCTCCGCACCCCTTCCCGGGTCGGGCCGTCCCGAGCGAGCCGCTGCCACCGCGCTCCCGCCGCACCTGCCCCGCAACGGGCCCCGAGCTCCGCTCTCCTCACCTGGCGCCGGGCCGCGGGGCCGGGCCGCCCCTGGGCGGTGCTTTTGTCGGCGGGGGCTGCCGCCCGCCCCGGGGGGGCCCGGCCGCGCTGCGGCGGGCGGTGAGGGAGGCGCTGGGCGGCGAGCGGGGGAACTGGGTCAGCGACTAAAAATACCGCGCGGGAGCCGGGAGCGGACCCTGGCCGCGGCGCACGGGGCGGCTGTGTCCCTGCGGGGGATGCTGGCGGTGCCGGGGCGGAGCGGGGCACGGCGGACGCGGGTGCTTCGCGCAGCCGGGGCAGGTGGCGGCAGGCCGGTGACCTTGCTCCAGCCGGGCACGGTGCGCTCGTTCCAAATCACAACTTACGGCGGCAAAACCTTCCCTTGTCTTAGTTCTTAAACGGCGTGTGGCTTCACAGCCGGCGCTCGGGGCGAGCAGACCGAGGGCTGCGGTTGCCGGAGGGCTGTGCCGCTGCCTTCGCGCCCCGCGGGCGGGCCTCGGGTGAATCAGCCCGGGAAGCAGCAGGTCAGGATGGGCCGCATTCCCCAGTCCGGCCCCCTGCAGGGAGGCTGGCTGCCCCCACTGCTGCATCCAAAACAGCGTGGAAAACGCACATTGTTCCTGCTAAGCCAGCTGAGAGCTGCCGTGGGTCTGAGGTTAGCATCATGGCACACAGCAGCAGCGAGGCAGCGCGCTGGATACAGCAGCAGAACACCGCAGGCAATTCTGTCTTAATTTTACTGATGGCCTAAGCTGCGCATGCCAGACTTGTGCTAGTCTTTGCTTTTGTGCAAAATAGTTTACAAATGTAAGCCACATACAAAGTGTTTGAGTTTAGTAGCAGCTGGGCACAACTTCTAACTCTACCTTTTTTGCACTTTGTGCACAGCATTACTTGCTGCCACTTTTTGCTCGACATTCTGGGTGTGTGTGGTGGTAGAGCCAGCGCTTCCCTCCTCGGGGGGTTCAGTGGGGAAGGTACATCTGGCGGCAGTCTCCCTGACCCCATGGGGTAGCTGCACTGAAGTGGTGTCCTCAGCTCCGTAACAGGAGGCAGAGGGGGAAAACCTTTTACTCATCTTTACAAAGCCCACAGAAGTAAGTTTTGCTTGTACAGCACCCATGGAGAAGCTTTTATAAGCCAGCAAGGTTGGAGACAACTTACCCAGCGTGTTTGGTGCATGAAGGCACAGCAGCCTTCAGGCTCCTTGTGCTGCTATAGGAGCCTGCATCCAGGACAGACTGGGTGACTCCACAGGAAATGTGTTCTTCACATCCAGCTAATTCCCTGACCTCTGCCCTCCACTACTATATACAGTTTCTGGCTATTTATATTATGTGATGAATATGATTCAGAATTAAACATGCCAGGAAGACACTGCATCTTTCAACCTAATAATTAAAAAAGGAATATAGCACAATTGCTTTGTTTCATCACCACATGAAAGAGAACTATTTATTTTACTGTGGTTAGCTTAGTAGTAACAAACAAAATATTTTGTTCCAATCCATGAAAAGCAATCTTGCCCATCTTTATGGGCTTCAGCCAAAACATGCCAGTATTTTGCATGGGCTTTCAGTTAGCACGTGACTGCACATCTAGTGAGCAAGTGTTTTAGGCTACGAGGCTGTAAGCATCATGCCAATCTTCAGCATGGGTCTGTACAGTGCTCCAGACGGTCCTTGGGAGGCAAACCCTTCAGCAGCACAGTTGAAGCACCCTGGCATGAGACCGCGGCTGTGTCTGGACGTGTGGAGTGAGGTGCATTGTGAGAGTTTTGTGCTGTCATTAGATTACTGCTTATGTGAAACTGAGTGCAAGATAGTTTACATAGCCAGCCTTTTATCAAAGTTCACAGGCATGGCTCCAACTGTATGTATCAAGGCTAATCTCAATTACAACTTAAAAATGCCTGTGTCTTTGTCACTGTGGGGACGGTCTGGAAAGTATCAACAGACCACTACATCTGAAAGCTTGTCACGTTGATCTTTATCCCACCAAAGATCACAGTTCATTCAGTGTTCACTGCAACCATTCCACTCAGATGGCTCTTTCCTTTTCCCGGGTTTGTTGCCTAGGCCTTTCATACAGCAGTAATCAAGGGAAAAGATCAACTTAAAAAACTGAGACTTGATTCCTTTGAAATGGGATAATAATGAGGGAATTCAATGCCAGTTGCACTGGCGTTCCTTTAAAATGTTCCCACCTGGGAAGATGGTGTTCAGGTTGATGGTGATAGCTGAAATCATTACACGATGGAAAATTTTGTCAAATCTCATCAAGCAGGATTTCAAAGTGTCCAAATACTCTCCATGCAAGGAAGGAGAAGGAATTAGAGAGGACACTGAGGCCTGTATAATTCACATTGGTTTGCATCATTTGCTCTTGGAAGTCCCCTTCCTGGGATTCTAACCAAAAGCTGTTGGAAGACAGTTGTTCTGATCAAAACCTCATGACAGCCCTTTCCCCTTTCTTCTTTTGCTAAGTAGCCATGAAATGACTTTTGCTTCTCTGCCTTTTTTTTTTCCTCCGCAGCTCTTCTGGTCCATGCACTTTGAGTTTCATACATGTAAGAGGAAGACTTCAGTATCATGTCACTGAGTGTTGAAAAAGGAAGGAAAGAAAAGAAGAGGGAAGAAAGGCAAAACAACTGAGATGAGAAAGAGACCTGGAAGAGAAAGGATTACAAGGGGGAAGGTAACCAAAACCACAAAGAGGAAAAAAGCATGGGAAAGAATTGTAGAGGCCATAGCAAGTGGTGACTAGCACAATGGGTGGGAAAGGGAAGAAATGGAGTGGCAGAAAGTTTCTTATATTCTTTCCTTGTTTCTTGTCAATAGGAGTTAGTCAGGAGTAGGCTCCACAAATGCCTCTGAAGGGGCTGGAAAGAAAAATCATTCTGAGACGGGTGTATGTCTGTCTTTAATAATAGATGTGGTGGCAGCAGGTGTAAATAATCTGAAATAGTACCAGGTATCCTGAGTATCAGTAACAGTAAAAATGCAGCAGCACAGGATGGCCAAGTCTCTGTCCTGTTGGTATCCAGGGTAATGGATGGTTTTGAATAGATTATTAGGGAACTCAGTTTCTGCTCCTGACCTGACTCCTAATCCTTGCTTGTGTACTTTAACATTACATGGTAATTGGCTAGAAAAGCAGTCTTGTAACAGGGACTGAAATTCAAATTTCCCCACTCCCAGCTAGGTACCTTAATTGTTGCATTGCAGAGTGATGCCTTGCTTTGCTGGCCCAATGAATGTGGATTAGTTTGTTCAGAATAACAGCCTTTCAGCAGGCACAATGAAAGGCATTCGTCCCAGCTAGCCTCCAGCCTGGTGACGAAGGGAATTTCCTGGGAAATGCCAGGGAATTCAGGGATTCAGTGCTGTCCTCAGGACTGACCATGTCTAAGCTCTACCTGTTTAGCTGCTGAGAGGACTTCTTCCTCCTGTCATGCTTTTGAAAAACACCCGAGTGTAAGAGCAGACCCTGCTCCAGCATAACTCAATAATTAAATGCTTTAAATGCCAAGAACATTGTAGTTGCAGTGTCAGTAACTGGCAACTCAGGTGCTTCTCATGCTCTCTGTTAGAGATTCTGGTCCAAGGTTCTGATGCTTGTGGTGTAGTGGAGAGTAAGGGCACCTGGCCTGGAGCTGGGGACTCCTTGCTAGCAAACCAGAGCCAGAACTAGGGGTTGCAGCTCTGAACACTGCAAGAGCTTGGCTGGTGGTGGATTTATAGTCTGTGATAAGTCTTATCTTGGCTGTATTTGGGAAAACACCATGTTATGGATTTGTTCATGTTACAGATAAAGTTCTAGCAGGCTGGAGATTAATGTACTCTGCTGAGATTTTTTTCTTTTTGAGGTGGAGAGAGGGCCAGTGGAGACATGTAATGAATGCCAATAACTGCCTTTAGTTTCTTTGGCAGGTGGTAAGTACTATTCCCTTTTGTTTGCTTATGCAGACAACATTTAAAGTATTGCATAATATAAAGCAAACCCTTCTGGAGGCCAGTGCCAATTTTGGTTGAAGAAAAATATAGCACCACAGTTGAAAGTCTTCATTATCTTCTGAGGCTCAATTACTAATGAATATTCCTTAATTTTTGTTACCACACACTTCACATTCATATGACTTCTTTTCTGCCCAGGGCCTATCTGAATAAAATTGTATACTTGATGCTTTGACAACATACTGATGATGTATGCTAGAGAAAATCATTAGTACTCCTGCTGAAAATGTTGAAAATCTACTTGGATAGTAATTGGGCTCAATCCTGTAATTTTACTAATGATTTTACCTGTAATGGCTACAAGTTAAATCATCCTAGAAATCCTTGGTATTTTCTCTTTCACAGTTTAGAAAAGAATCAGATTGTGGGTGTCCCCCCAGAAGGTACTGGTGAACAGATCACAGATCTCTGGGCTAAGTTAATCCCGTAAGTAATTTCTTTTTCTATATGCTTGTCACTAAACCAAGGTTCGGTCCTCTGCTTACGAGGTGGGTAATTACAAAATACTCTTAACGCTTTAACTGTTAGACTGTAGTTCACTTGATTCCATAATGTAATAAAACTGCTTTCATTGGCCATTATCTTTCAGATAAACCCTTACATTGTATGTGTTATTAAATATTTATTATTTATTCTTTCCATTATTCTTAAATGCACATTAAAGAATTGGCTCATGGTTTCTATTAACAATTCATAAGAACAACTCTGTTCAGTAATTTTTGGATGTATTTTCTTATGCCAGAAAAACGTAATAAGGAAAACACTATGTTTTCTCTTCCGTGGAGTTAAGATATCACTTTAACCATTTTATTTCCATCACTATTTTGAGAAATCTAGATAGGAGGTTTTTATTTTCCTTCCTGATATTAGTGATTGAGAATATGCATATTGTTCTTCTAGGCTATTGAATTTTCTATTTTTTCTAGTCAGAGAAAGAAAACCTGACTGATTTTTCCTACTTACTTCTTCAGTGTCATTTCAATGAACTTACACAGCCACATGCAGAATGACAACTTCACTGTTCTGTACCTACAGTTGTTACTCCTTGGTATTTTCCATATATGCAGTTTCCTAAGCAAGATTTCCTAAGCAGATTTATGCAAAAATACTATATATGGTAATTTGTCTATTCTGAGAGGGGAAAAAAAAAGAGATTGTATAGTGAACATGACAGCCCAGCAGAGCTATCTTTAAAACAGTATTTTCAATCCAAGTGACTATAACTGAGAATATATTTGTTTTTGTCAAGGCAATGGGGAAGGGATAGTACAGCAAAGGAGATGGCTAAACCTTGAAAAAGCGTGCTGGCTACGAGGATGGCTGCTAGGGAAGGTTAAATCACAGATCATGTGAAGAAGATGTTTGAGATTCACATATTGCCACAATGTGAAGATTTCCAGTCAAATCTGCCCACTTCCTAAGAGAATAATAGTGGTGTTCTTTGTAGATGTCAAGAAATGACTGAACAGAAATTAAAATTGGAATCCTGGTTTTCAGTCATGCTGAACTGGAGCTGATGTTCAAGGGCACAAGGGCACTAATTTGATGAATGACTTGGTCAGAGGAGAGAGAAGAAGAGACCTGTGAAAAAAAAGCCTAGAGATGCTAGCTGGATCTCTCTCAGGTGGGACTGTTTGATGTGTAAAAAGATGATGGTTGACAACAAACTTCTGTGGCAACCATAGCAAGTTAGAGGAGACATTGGAGGAGCTCTCCAAACAAGACACTGGCAAATGAAACAAGCTGGAGAAGGAGTGGGAGATAATCTAGCTATTAGAGACAGTGAACAGGGAATGGAGACTTCCTGTCCTCGAGTGTGGAATGAAAAGCAGCCAGCACCACACATTTTTACTTTTTTTGTATTACTGATTGCTTTGTTGCTTCTTTCCTTTTTTTTTTCCCCTTTAAAGGAAAACACCTTTTCTTCTGAAAGTCATTCTTAAGTTCTTTCTATTCGAGGAACTATCTGTGGGGAAGAAATTAAGGTGAAGATAAAATTCCAAGAGAACACTTGCACAAACTTATTTGAAAGTGTTTCCTGCCACGAAACAAGTGTTCCTGAGCCTTTAAGGACTATGCCTATGCCTCTGCAACAGCTCCATGATACACTTGCCTTCGGCTATATAAGCAGTTAACAGGCGTCGCACTAAGATTTATTTAAAGGAAACTAATAGAAGGAAAAGGTTACAATGACAGCTTCTTTTCCTACTTTTCAGTGGTTTCATCACTAGCTCACTGTAAACTTAATGTTTTGAAGAAATAAAACTGCTGAAGTAAACCCAATTCCATTCTTACCTGTAGCAGATCAGCTGTTTAAATGGTGCAGAATATTATTTGCTTCTGTCGTTTTTCTTATTAATTATTATTCTTTATATTACTTATTAGGGAACATAAAAATCACATTGCTGTTGCAGCATCTCCCCAGTGTGTGGCTTGGATGTGAGATCAACTTAGCAGGGTTCAGCAAGTATCATTTGCACAATGGTAAATGTGGACATGGGGATGAATAGGCTTATAGCCAGCAGCAAATACATGGTGATGTGACTTGTTCTGACAGGAGAGCATGCTAAGCTAACTTGCACATAGTTTGCCTATAGCAGTGCAAAGTAATAAATACATGGTGACAATTTCTGCAGGCCAGCTAATGCATTGTAAGCTGTTTATAGGTGCTCCTGAGCTCACAAGACAGTGTTACAGTGTTCCACACTCCTCTTTGCTTACTGTTCTATCAGTAACTGGATTTTTGTGGTTGTTCAGTAGGCTTCTGTGGGTTTCAAATCTCCATGTATGTGAATGTGTATTGCATTAGACACACAGCACCTTAATATTGCTAGTTATGCCAGTGTTCATACTGGCTCGAATAGTCCTATTTAGAAGTAGGTATGGTATATGTAATGGGACAAACAACAGAGAAATGAGAGTAATTGTGATAAAGGTAGTGGGTGCTAAACAGAAACTTGCACCAACAAAATAGAGAGGAAAAGCTCGAAACTGGTTCTGTGTGGCAGCAAGGTGTTCCTGTCTGAGCCTTACTGAGCCAGGATGGAACAAAACAATGCTGTGAGAAAGCACTTACTGCTCAAAAAGGAACTGCTAAAGTCAGATAATCCGAGAATGAAACTCTTTCCTCCTCTTTGCCCATTGTCTCTATATGTACAGATGAATTCCAACAGTAATGAAGGAACAGCATATGCTTTTGATTTGATGATTGAAACTGAATGCTGTTCTGTATGCATGAAAGGTTACTGAATGGACAAGAAAAGATGGGTAAAACAAGTAAAGAAAACACAAAACAAACTTTTTCTGCATGTCATTTTTAAGAAATGGTATGCATCCAATAGGAGCAAGAAAATGAAAATATGTTTAGGATATTTTCCCTCCCAGGTGGCAACACACGCCAAAGGAAGAAGATGATAAAACACATATGGAAAATAGAGTGAAAATAATCCAATGGAGGAAAAATATTATTTTTCTTATTTGTACTTAATGTGTTTTAGTCCTTGTTTTCCATTGCTGCATAGATCACTTAGGGGTCTTACATGAACTCATGTCTGAACCAATTCTTATTTTCCTTAGAACAGGTCTCATGCTCCCCCCAATGCTTTTTCTAACTGACCAAAAGACTGTGCTACGGAAAAGAATCCACAACTTAAATGCAACAGCCTGGATGAATGTTGTTCTTGGCATAGTTTTAGTGGCTGGACAGGCCTTACATAAGAAGATTTAGTCCTGTCTAGGGTTCAAGTCACTCAACTTTACAAATGGGACAAGATTACTGTTGAATCACATGCATCTGAAATAAGAGTGACATTATTTTGTTGGAAAATGGCAGGGAAATGAGAAAGGTCATGTATGCATTATGTATCTACAGCATTCCTTACCTGGGACGCAGTAGGATTTATCTATGAAATTATGTGTTGTTGATATTTCATACTCTAAAGACACTGAAAATAAATGAGATTATTAATAAAACAGATGATACATTTTTTAATTAATATTTTACATGTGTTATTTTGGCTATTGTGCAGTCTTAAGGTATAATTGGAAGTTTAATGAACTGTAACAAAAAAGAAAAAGCCAAGCATATATAGAGTTACAAAATCATTAACATTGTGTGGGCAATCTATTTCTTTCCTTGTTTTCACTTCAGTTCCTTTTTCTGAAAGGCCAGTAGTCTAGGAGGAAAAGTTAAATTGGAGTAGGAACAAACACGTTAGTTTCTTCACCACTAGCTACTTGCTTTCTTTCAGCTGAACTACAGGCTAGCAGATAAGATGCAATGTTGAAATTTTTTGAAGGCAAAAGACAGTTTATTTGCACAAGGGAGTATAAAAACATGTATGTTTTCTATTGTGACAAGCTTCTGAGTCAGAGCTGGAATGTGCAGCGGAAGAGTACTCATCCCTGCTGTCCCACATGGCGCCCTCCTTAACCACAATCTCTTGCTCAGCCTCCTATTAGTGGGCATTTGTCAGGTTTTATAATTTTCCACTGTCTGAAATGCAAACTGCAGTAACAAATACCATTTTTTAAGCCCCCACATATTACTAGAATTCTCCACAGAATCCTTGTATGCCTGAATTTTTTCCCGACTTTGTATGTATCACAGAAAACTGACTGAAATACCGTACTATGCACATTGAGGTCTACTGCTGGATTTCATTTGCCATGTACGATGAGCAGCTTGCAGTGTGTTTAAAATGGCTATAACAGGCAGTGCTCTTATTTAGAGTTACTGATCCTGTCTCTGTAAATATTGATGTAATGAATGGTGGTGCTGCCTAGTGCTGATTACTTCCTGCTCTTCAGTACTGCTGTCTCTCTGGAAGTTGAAGATGCAGACTTCCTTAATTAATCATGCCAGTCCAGAAACTGAAGACAATAAGGGCAAAGTATAGTGGAGCCTTCTGCTCTAGTCAGCACTTCTTTCCTTTAAATGCAGAGCATGAATGTAAGCTAGCAAAGGTAATCTTCCAGGGAGAACTCTGGTCGTTTAAATATACCCTAAAATACTTGTGCAGGACGTCTCTTCCAGAGACTGAATTAATCACTGTGAAAAATGCTTCTGAAACAGAGCCATTCTGCTACCTTCAACCAGTATGCAGACAGTGCACAAAAGCCTTAATCTGTTTTCCTATATTGTATTCAGTTTGGGAAATGCTGCTAGTAAGACTTTATCTCAGTGAAAAACCTGAAGATTCTGGATTATAGACAGGGATCAGACAGAACTAGTAGTCTAGGCTAGTAACAGAATAAGTGTAGTCCTGAATTACATGTTTCCTGAGGAGGTTTCAAAGTGCTCTGTAAAATGGTTAAATCATATTTCTCTCATACATGAGGAGAGTATCAAAGAGTTCAGTGACTTGCTGTGTGATACAGAGAACATTCTCACTCTTGCATCCATGAATTCTAGGCTTCACTTCTTAAACTGAAAATGCATACATTTGGCTTTCATTCTTCTTCATGTTAAGAAAATGAGATCCGTGAGTCTGAGGGGTTACAGATTTTCCTTGCCTTTCAAAATTTATATATCCCAGAGAAGGGGGTTTAATTTTGGTCACTTGTTCTCTTCCTGCAATGACTTTACTCCTTCATGGTAAAAAAGGCTATGAAAGAAACAGTACTGCAATACCTTTTTCTTTCAGAGAATAATATAGGCTTTGCTAAAAATAATCCAAGAAATGCATTTGTAGCTGAAGATTTATATCACAACATTTCCAGGAAGCATTCTGCTGAAACTTCTTTGTTTTTAATGAGTAAGCATAAATACACCCCAATGAAGGCTTTCTCTGGTATCACATCAGAGTTGCTTGCATTTAGATTAGTGGGTCAGCAACAAAGGACAGTGGAACCTTTTATTAGCAGCTGACTTCTCTCGAGTCTCATTTTACATTTTTGGTTCCAGCACTGTTCAAGTGAAAGGAGATACTGTAGGTAAAAAAAAAAACCAAACAACAAAGGGGAGATGAATAACAGAGACAAGGCAGCTGCCTGACATCAGCTTCCACTGTTCCTCACAAATACCTGCATCTTCAGTGATACTATAAAGAACCATAATGCAGCATGATGTTTCATTGTGAAAGAGGCAGTCTTTCGTATTCTCTGGTAAGAGCTTTTCATGAGCAAAGTCTAGGATACAGAGTTCAGTATTTTTTTAAAGCTGTCTTAGAGGAAGGAGCAGCCCATCAAGTAAAACAATAAAAGTAAATATTCATATACATTATATTTCATCTGCTGAAATCATTATGGTAGTGCTGTTCCATAAGGAAGTCTGTATTTTCCCTACAGTCACTTTGTGATGTGCCAGAAGACCTCAAAAGTGAATTTGGTTAACACCTACTATTTCTGTCAGGAACTCTTCCCATGTTGGACAGCCTGATATTCCTTCCTCATCTTTAGTGATGGTGTTCCTTGAAAAGTTGCTGGATGTCTTTATTTCTGATGAATTTTGGGTCTGAGGGTTACTTAGTGTACAAATGACAGAGACTTTGTGAGACCTGTTTTGAGAATCTTAGAATTGTTCGGATTGGAAGGTGCCTTAAAGATCATCTAGTTCCAACCTCCCTGGCAGAATGTATAGCCTGTTATCACATGCATCAGGTAAGTCTGAGATGTCATGGGCAACCTCTTCCTTGCTTTCTAGCTCTAGCCCTTCCCAGCTCTAGGTGTACACAAGCACAGCTATTTTTGTTGTTCTGATAACACGGGAAAAGGTTGCTGATCATTAGTACATGATGAATTACAGAGCATGTACAGACTTATAGGGCTACACTCCCTGTAGAATGCTATATAATGAATATGGCTGATACCTTCTTAATGACAAAGTAGAATAATAGAAAGAATTTGTTGTTAAAACTGTGTTTTCTTAGGGATACAATATAAATGACCTGCTTGAAGAGCAAATGATATGCTTAATTCATTCCCAAGGTAACTTTACTGGTCTCAGAGGGCTTGCATGAGATTAATTTTGTTCATTCTTTTGGGGAGAAAAAAAAAAAAAAAAAAGGAAATTGAGAATTACATACCTGGGAAGGTGTCCAATTATATCTGAAACTTTCCTGACAGGTTTAGAGGCTCAAGAGCATTAGTTTAATGTTGGGGACTTAAAGAGAAATATAACGTAGAATTTAAAGTTATTGTCATGGATTGCAAATATTAATGACTTCTTTTTTCGAGTTGTGTAAACATAAAGAGGAAGCCCTTCCCTTCCTTCAATACTCTAGAAACTTTTTGCTTAGAAACTTTAGGTTGAGAGTGAGTTGTGTTCTTCCAGATGGATGTGATATTTCTGGTTTCTTTTTTCTGTACTCAGTCAGAGGGGTAGTGAAACAAACTCAGAAGCTCTTAAGCCCCTGTTAGGAAGTCTCAGTAAGAGGAACAGATAAGAACTGTGATGATGTCTTTAATTAAGTACACTGCATAACAGAGAGAGGATTTGGTGACACAGGACTGGAATAATTTGAATTAGCCTTATTTCAAAAACTCCCACATGATATTTAAAATGAATCATTTGAAGTTTTTAGAAAATAAGGAGATGCATTACAATCATTAAAATCCTCTTCATCACAAGAAAAATGTTTGTACATCTTGCAAGCAGCTATAATTAAAACTTAGATACTAGCCTAAAGAGGGAAACTTGCAAGACTTTCTAGTAATTACATGCAGCATGAATTTTACATTTGCTGAGTACCACATGAATAACCCAGCAATTCTAGGAAGGGTGCTTTTCCCAGATGGGGGTATAGCATCTTGGCAGGAAAGGGATTTCCGGCTCTCCCTGCAATGAATTCACTATGCCACAAGCATTCATTTCATTTCATCCTGCTGTTGCCATAAGTGCTCACAAAATCTCAGTTTCTTGACCATGAAAAACATTCAAATGCTTTGTTATTTGTGTAATGATATAAAGATGGGCCTCACTCCAGTAAAGTTCCCTTGAATTTCAGAGTAGTTACAATATGAAAAATAGAAAGATCCTATCAGGGAAGAGCAGTAGAGGAATCATAGCAGGAACACAGTAATGCAGATATGTTACTTCAGGTCGTGTTGGGAACTTGCACAGTTTTGTTTCTGTTTGCTAATCAGCAGAGGTTACAAACTAGCCTTGTAATGCAAGGCTCTTTAAAGAGACCACAATTTAACTGCTTAAATGTGCCATACCTCAAGATAATTAGAAGCTGTGAATTTCCATAGGATTTAGGTAACCTTAGGAACTCATGTATGATTTCAAAAGTGAGTTAAGGACTACATTCACTTAAACATTTTTTACTTGTTTTCTGTCATTTAATAATTAACTTAATCAGGAGAAATGTTTTAGAAGTTTACAAATGGGGTATTGCCTAAAAAAATGTACAGAGCACCATCTAGTGCAGGATATAACTAACATAAAAGCCTTTCTGCTCAAATGTCACTTGACTGCGTTTAGCTAATTTAATATGAACTATCATGTTTCAGAAAGTGCCAGCCTGGTGGCTCCCGTGGCTATATAATCTTGCAGTTACATGAGATTCCATGGATTGAAAATTATTCGGGACCTTTTGCAGGGACAACAAAACTTGGTGCACTAAAAATCAGGTAATCATTTGTGAGAACCAGATGCCTTTAAGAGGAATCCACTTATCTCCCTGCCCACAGTGCTGGGTATATTCATTAAATAGTTCAGTACAACCTATGTATAAACTAGGTTGGACGCTGATTCTCACAATAGATTTAGAGACCCAACTGCCATTTTAGGTGCCTCAAGTACACCACTTCACTACTCAGAGCCTTTGCTGAGCTTCTGCAGAACCTCAGAGCTACCCAGGTTCCTTAAGCCAGACATTCACAGGTATGCAAACACAACTAACGGGCAAGATTAAAGATCTCATTGTCATTAAGAAAGGAAGAAAAGGATAAAGGAAGGAAGCTTAGATTCTATAGAAGACAAGTAAAAGAAACTTATACACAGGTACATATGCATTGCTGAGGAAGTATGGGAAAAAGTGAGCTACAGGGATTTTTTTTTTGCAAAGGCCATATTTTCTTTTTTCTGCAAACAAACATATGCGTTTGGTCCAAGGGTTGTTTAATCAATGTTTGGAAATCAAAATTATGTTTCTAATGCAATCTTTTTAATGTTAGGGTAGGGTTAAGTCATAGTTAACTGAAGATGAAGCAATGAGAAGGTGGATTTCATCCTGCACTAAATAAAGTTTAAGATGGGCCTCAGGTACTTGGAAAAGATGAGTTTTGGATGAACACTACGTATTCAACAAACCACCACCACCCCCAGTTAAGTATCAAAGAGCCACTATCAGTGCGAAGTTTTACATTCTCTTCGAATGAGCACTTTAACTAATAGAAAATAGTATCTTTCCTCTCCCTGACAATACACACATGTATATGGATTTTGGCTGAGTGCTTGAAACCTTGCCAATTTCCCAGTTCTCAGACCTACTCTGAAAAAACAGCAAGCACATGCTCATATTCATTTCAAAGTACTTCCTGGGTTTGAATAGCTCTGTTATTTGCTTTCAAAGTTGACCTCTTAATAGACAATTAAAATAAAAAGACAGAAATAAGTGGAAATTTTGAAAATTTAGATACAGAATACTTCCTTGGACACTTTTTTTGCTCTTTCTACCTCTTTCACAACTGCTAAAGAGAACCTGCACTGAAGCAAAAGCTGCATTTTCATTTTTTTTGAGCTAATGAACTTTTTGAGCTTTAGTAAACTAGAGGAACATGATAGGAATGTTCACAGCCCTGGCAAGCTGTGGTTCGATTCCCCTTTCTGGGTACACCCCTTTGCTAACAGCAAGCAGAAGTAGCTTTGACAGAACAAAATGTTATACTCATAAACGGGGTTTGAGAATTGGTGTCAGGAGTAACAGCTTTGGGAATGGTAGGGATAGGTGGGCTGTACGTAGGCAATAAGCTGATGAGAAGTCTCCACTGGAAAGGCAGTAGGCTAGACTGCAGTACCTCAGCTCTCTCAATGCATACCAGACATTCCAGGAAAAACAAATGCTGTAGCATACAAGGCTCTTTCACTGCTCATTTAATTCATCTGGGCTTGTAGTTTCCATTCTTTTAATGTCCAATATGTTTAGCAAATGGAAGAAAAGAGAAATAACTGAAGATATAAAGGTGTTTCCCTTGAACAAATATTATAGAAAGATGTATTTTTGATTACATGTTGATGGTAGCTATCATTATGTTCTTTATTAAATCATGACTGACAAATATTTTCCTTGTTACTGTCTTGATTCTTATTCTTCTGTTGCGTTATATGATTTATATCAAATGGTGTGTATTCATTCTCAACTATTTGGGAGTTATTATGTTTTTCTGTCTAGTGCCTGAACAAATAAACTGGCCTTTGTTCTGCTATCTTGTAAGAATAAAGACTACCTTCGAACATGTTCATACCTGTTGAAGAAATAAATTAATATGAACAGGCAAGCCAAGTAAAGAAAAGAATTCTCTTCCAAGCTCTACTGTCTTGCCTAGTAGCTATTTAAACTTGTCTTTTGAAAATAAGGGGTTTCTTTATTTGAGAAAAATTATATGACCATTTTGAATTACAACACTTTGACATGTTTTTCGTGTGGCCAAAAAGATTTATTACATAAAGAAAGGCCATAGGAAGGTGGCAAGAATACTGTATTTTCATGTTGCTAGCAGTATACCGGTTGCATTTTAGACAGCTAGTATATCACAGTCCTTGTTCTAAAGAGCATTCAGTCCTTTAGGCTGAATATAAATGCATTGTAAGATGAAAAAATGAAGATTTAATCCCCCTTCATTTATGATTTCCAATAGAGAAAGGGAGTCCATTTTTATGTCAGAATATGACAAAAGCACCCTAACTCAGCTGAAAGATTTCATTAGCATTTTCCTAAGTAGAGGATGGATTTATGCTGCAGCAAAGGAAGAAATTGCTGCAATTTTATAAGTACAATCTGCACATGGTTAGAGTCTTTTGTGTGTGTGTGCTAGAGATCCAGCTTTGCTGTACTTAAATCCTCCATGTCTTTTATTTTAATTGTGTGGAATATGATCTGTCTTGATACTCCACAAATAAATGAGCTAATCTTTCCATTTTCCTGTGAAAAGCTAAAGATGGTTTTGCAATTCCTACATAATGACACCCATGTTTTTGCAAAGAATTAAATCCTTCTCTTAAAAGTAGCAAAAAAAATTGACAATCATGATGGGAAATACTGTACTTACAACCTCTTTTTAAACCACTCCAAACCTTCCATCATATTATTAATGACCCATACTTACATTGCTGCTCATAGAGTTACATGGGAATACATTTTAAATTCTGTTATAAAATCAGATAAAAATGCACATCATATGTTCTGTTAAAATGTTGAATACTGAACATATATATCTGTACGTAAGTATGTATGTATACATACACGCACACACACAGAGGCTGGTACGCTTTCCTGTCAGATACAGAATTTAATTTAGTTTAACTGATCAAACAAGGCTCCAAATAAGCAGTTGTAGAGCTTTCCATTGGTCCTCTCGTGCAGGGGTACAGGGATTTACTAAACGATGGAAAAGAAGGT
Source organism: Ara ararauna (assembly GCA_028858755.1). NCBI lineage: Eukaryota > Metazoa > Chordata > Aves > Psittaciformes > Psittacidae > Ara > Ara ararauna. The sequence goes on from CM054376.1 coordinate 34,104,295, forward strand.
AATAGGCTTAGAATCAGAACCACTTTGAAGTGACTGAACAAGACATCTGAATTTGGAGAGTTGCGCAGTTTGACAGATACATAAAGAAAGTAAAGATTTACAGAGTCAAGTGCTAAGAACCTCTAAAGTGCCAGATTTTAGTTGCACATAAAATACACTTCCTTCTACACATGCATTATGTTTGCAGGGTAGGTCACATTAAAATTAGTTGCAGCTTTTGTTATTCAGCCTTTTGGTAAATTCCAAATGTCAATACCTTAAAGACCAGGTTTTGTTACTGTCATGGGTTCAGCAGCAGCAGTCATTTTTCTGCTTCTTGGTAGCTGATGCAGCGCTGTGGTTTTGATTTTGGGCCTGGGAGCAGTGCTGATAACACCAGTGTTTTCAGTTACTGCTTGGTAATGTTTTGGTTTGACCAAGGACTTTCTGAGTCTCAGGCTCTGCCAGGGAGGAGGGGCAGCTGGGAGGAAGCAGAGACAGGACACCTGACCCAAACTGACCAAAGACGTATTCCATGCCATAGCACGTCATGCCCAGGATGTAAAATGGAGAGCAGAGACCCGGAAGGGTGGGGGTGCACTGCTTGGTCGGGCTGGGTATAGGTGGTGAGCGATTGTATTCTTTCCTTGTATTCTTGTATTTGCCTTGTCATTATTATTCTTGGTGGTAGCAGTAGTGGTCTTGTGTTATACTTTAGTTACTAAACTGTTCTTATCTCAACCTGTGGGAGTTGCATTCTTTTCGATTCTCCTTCCTCATCCCCCCGGGACTGGGGGAAGAAAGAGGGGGGAGTGAGAGCGAAACTGCATGAGTTATAGAGGCTTAAACCACAACAGTTACCAAAAAAAAAAAAAAAAGAAAAAAGCATAATGGTTACCAAGAAGAAGAAACACATAATTACTGACCATCTAAAAATGTTGGATTTTAGTGATGTGACCAGCCCTAGAAATGGCTCAGCAATAACAGACAATCCACTTCTGCACACTGGGTTCAATTGATTCTAGCCTGGTAGCATCCCTTCTCTTCCTTCAGTTCCCTGTCTCATTCTTTATACTTACTATGTGTGCTATGTACGCGACACATGTAACAAATAAATCCGAGGAATTTACAGGCAACTCACTTCAAAAGCCTTGAGTCATTCTAAAGAAATATGTTCCATCCACTGAGTAAACCATCCTTACACTTATATTTAAATAGCTTTTTGGTTGTAATAAGTACAATTCATTTTAATTTTTGCGTCAACACCATGACAATACTGTTTTATTTAAAGATGAAAGGATTTTTAGTTACTGCAGACGCTAAAAATTCTCCGTGTTGATGAAGATGTCCTTATTCCTAGGTGAATGTCTGCCTTTTTCAAAAAGCCCTGTACACACAGTAGCACAAGTATTTGTATACAGGCTCATGAGCCAGATTTTCTTTTCATTTATATCTCCTAAAACTACTGGTTACAGAGAAATTATTCCAGATTTATATATGCATAGATGAGAAGCAAAAACACGTCCATCTGTTTTAATTTGGACTGATGTGCTGAAAGATTAACCAGATAAATCATCTTAATAAAATACTTAAACAATATTAGGTTCAAAGTCTGCTGGTCTGACCTTCATGACAACAGACTTCAGAGAATACCACCACCCATGCCAAGTGTACCAAACGATCCCGTTGTCTGTCTTTGCAGTATACGGACCCTTGTAGTACAAACCGTTCAAGTTGGCAGAATGACACCTGGTGGAAAGTAAAGGAAAACAGAGATAAGGCCTCCCAAAAGTTGCATTTGTCGTTTCTGTGCGAGTCAAATATTTTTGCTATGTTGATAACAGCCCAGTTTGGCAGCTGCAAACATTTGCATTTGGGGATTTCAGTGCACCTAAGCAATAACAGTTCAATTAGGGCAGACTGCGAGTGCTTTTATTAGTTTCTTTGAAACAAAAGTTCTTTTTGTTCTTTCCACATGTTTCCTGACATTACTAGCTCTCTGAGTTCTGCCTGCTAATCTGTTTCAGTGGAGAATTATTCCAGAGTTTTGAAGGTCATAGGTGGCAGCAGGGCATGCGCCGCATAAAATTCTGGGAAAGAAATGCTGTTCTGCTTTTTGCTGTTCTGTTTTGCAGTTACCCCACATGGTGTTTTGTATGACAAAACCCTGAATATTACCATCAATTTGCCTATTAATCTATGTACTTCTGTGTACAAATAGATTAAATCTGTCAGCTGATTAAACATACATATACCAAATCACTGGCTCATCACAGCTAGTGTTTTATTTGACTATACAAAATACTTGAGGTAGGAGGAAGGGGTTTCTTTAATGCACTGAAGAAATGCCATTACAATTTATTAACTGAAGTGGTAAAACAAACGAAAAAAACCCCACAAACTCCCTAGCAAAACCCAAAATTTTTGATTAGGCACCAGCACCATCTTGATACACATTTGGTTTCTACAGGAAAGTTTGGATCCTTATGTGACCATATGGAGAGCAAAATGGTTGTTTCTTCTGCGGCGCACTGCAGTGAATTGGCTTGGTTTACCTGTCAATTCAGTATTTTGTTGTAAGTGCTGTAAATATCTAGCTGTTGAACACCATGCTGGATTTCAAAAGTAGACTTCAGAAAATATGCAAGCAGAAAACAGCCCAAATTAAACTTATGGATATTATTACTGGCAAATCTTAGTCTCTTTGGCTTTTCTTACACTTCATTAACAACAGTTTTTGAGAACTGAAATAAAAATGTCATAAAAGCCTCATAGGAAAACTCTCATATATATATATATACTTATTTATAGCTCACAGCTTCTAAGCTCAATTTTGATAATGTGCTGGTTGAAAGCTTATAAACCACAAATATCAAAAGTTACTTTGGTTTTAAGAATGACAAACTTGTATCAGAGCTGACATAATCTTTCTAGCCATACAAATTCAGCGGTGAGCAGGCACTCTATCAAAATGAATCAAACCACAGATTTCATTGGAAGAATCATAATTGCTAAGAGGTATCTAGATCAACTGAACCTCTCCTTTTATTTCCTTTGATGGAAGCAGGTAAAACATGATTTTGTCAACAGCAACATAAGCCAGTAACAATTCTTAATTAGTCCTGGGAGGCATGGTATTCTGTAACCAACTGGATGCTGCCTGAAGTAATGGGACATACGAAAGAAACAACTGGCATGTGACTATATTATGAAGCAACAGTCGTTCACAAATCAATAAGCTCCTTAAAGTTAGCCTACGGTCCTCCTCTCTTCCTGATAGGCTAATTTTTAAACTAAAAAACTTCAGTGCAATGGTTTCAGAAGTACAGTCAACTCTCAATTATCCGTGAACATTTTATCTGACTTGTATATTAATTGTATGACAGATGCAGGGAGATGGAGTTGGTTTTCTGAAGAATTGTTTGAATTCTGCCTGTACTTACTGGCTCCAGTTTGGTCCCACACAGATGTACCTATGCCATCTCCAGGATGATTAGTGAGGCAAGAAGCATGAGTTGGTGAGACCTGTAGCCCCAGTGTGATGCTTGGCAAATCCACCATGATTATCCATGCAAGATCTAACTGAAACTGGGAGTGCTGAGGGGAGAAAATAAGCTCATGTCCACTAGGCTTGTTAGCTCTTCTTTTACTAGTTATGAACTTACTGACCTTTGCAATGCCCTGGATGCAAGAAAGCTTATCACCTGAGTGTAGTACCAGAGTGAACTCAGCTCTGTGGATTTGCACGCAAGTTGAAAATCTCTTCTACAGCTTTGCTTACAAAAGAATGCAATTTTTCTGCAGAATCCAGGATGACAAGTGCTGAGCTGGAGCAAGACCTAAGCTACCTCCATGTGGCCTCACTTGTGTCACATCCCTTGGTATTCATATTATCTGGGCGTTTCTGTATTTTGTTAGTCCAGATAGCACAGAGCTGGCTATAAGAAATTCCTTCATAGCTGGGAGCTCCTATACAAACCAGCCAAGAGCACTAATTCCTTCTAGGTTTGCTAATCTGTGCATGACAAATACATGTTCTGAGTGCTTTTCTTTCTCTGCCAGTATTGTTCTTTTGGACAGGATTTAAGGATGCTGAAATTTTCTAGTATTTTGCAGTATTCAATCTGACATTAGGCTTAACATAAAAAAGTCTATAGCAAGGCAGTGGAATCAATTGCTATTAGTGATTGATTTTCATTATCCAGATAGACTGTCACTTCAAGAGCATGAGCTATACAGCCATAATTGGAACCAGCCTAGTAGGAGCCAGCTATCTTTAGCAGTTACGTAGCACCAACTACAAGGTATTAATAACTGTCAAGTTTGCCATACAGTTACTTTTGCAAAAGGGTCATTCTTTTGCCCGGACCAATCCAATATTAACAACAACAAAAAAGAAGTTTTTAAAATACCAAAAAAGTATGCAGTTGACTAACACTCATTGGTGATTCACTCTTAATGAACTCCATGGCATGGTATCAGAGTTTTATGCTCCTTGAGGTCTAGGTGTTCCTCTAAATCCACAAAATTTATGATTTCATGGGAAAAGGACCTCCAACACAGTTGCCTTTCCCTTTTATGTCTTAGCTTTTGTGAGAACTGCAAAAAACTTTGTCTACATGTGATTTTTTCCATATGTCTCAAACATTCTGCTGGCCCCTTATCCATGCAAACATATTTGAATGTATTAAAATAAGTAATTAATTATGAAACCTTGAGTTAATGGCTACATCATATCAGCTACGGTGGTCACAGACTACTTACAGAGACAGAATCTGGAAAATGAGGAATTAAAAAACAGAAATAAAGGATGACACAACAGAGAGAAACAATGGAGTTGATCCAGCCTGGCAGCTCTTGCCAAGTGAACTGAGATCACCATGAGAGACTAGTATGCTTTCTTGACTTGTGTTTTAAATCGCTGTATTACATAGCTACATTGCATAGTTTCTCTTCATGGCTATTGTTATAGAATCATAGAATCATAGAATAGGTAGGGTTGGAAAGGACCTTAAGATCATCTCGTTCCAACCCCCCTGCCATCAGCAGGGACACCTCCCACTAAATCATGCCACCCAAGGCTATGTCCAATCCAGCCTTGAACACTGCCAGCGATGGAGCATTCACAACTTCCCTGCGCAGCCCATTCCAGTGCCTCACCACCCTTACAGTAAAGAATTTCTTCCTTATATCCAGTCTAAACTTCCCCTTTTAAGTTTGAACCCGTTACCCCTTGTCCTCTCACTATAGTCCCTAATGAAGAGTCCCTCCCCAGCATCCCTATAGGCCCCCTTCAGATATTGAAAGGCTGCTATGAGGTCTCCACGCAGCCTTCTCTTGAGCACTACTCTTTGCGTGTGGTCATCCAGCCAGTTCTTTATCCACCGAGTAGTCCACCTATCAAATTGATGTCTCTCCAACTTAGAAACAAGGATGTCATGTGAGACAGTGTCAAATGCTTTGCACAAGTCCAGGTAGATGACATCAACTGCTCTCCCCCTGTCCATCAGTTCCGTAGCCCCGTCATAGACAGCCACCAGATTGGTCAGGCAGGATTTGCCCTTAGTGAAGCCATGCTGGCTGTCACCAACCACCTTGTTGTTTTTCATGTGCCTCAGCATGCCTTCCAGAAGATTCCGCTCCAAGATTTTGCCTGGCACAGAGGTGGGGCTGACTGGTCTGTAGTTCCCCGGGTCATCCATTTTCCCCTTCTTGAAAATGGGGGTTATATTTCCCTTTTTCCAGTCATCAGGAATTTCATCTGACTGCCATGATTTTTCAAATATGATGGGCAGTGGCTTAGGAACTTCATTTGCCAGCTCCTTCAGGACCCGCGGATGGATTTCATCAGGTCCCATGGACTTGTATACGTTCAGGTTCCTAAGATGGTCTCGAACCAGATCCTCTCCTACAGTGGGCCCAGGGTCTTCATTCTCACAGTCCCTGCGTCTGCCTTCCAAGACTTGGGTGGTGTGGTCAGAGCATTTGCCGGTGAAGACTGAGGCAAAGAAGTCATTATGAATCTCAGCCTTCTCCAAATCCAGGGTAGCCAGTTCTCCCAATAGCTTCCAGAGAGGGCCCACTTTGTCCCTAGTTATCTAACGAATTAAGGGAAAGAACATAGCTGCCTATATAGACAACGCTAAGGCTACCAGGTTTATCCTTTCTTTTTGAGCTGGTATTTTGCACTTAAGTAGGATTTAAAAATTCCTTTACTGAACCCTGTTTAAAAAAATCTTCCTTTCAGTTCAGCCATGCTCACTGACAGAAACTGAGTGGACACATTCCCATCTTGATACTGAAGGAATAACAAGAGTGAGACGCTGTGAACTGAGGTGAAAAAATAAGGCTTAATAACCCAGCACTAGCTTAACTCATCAGATATTCTGTGGTACTGCCACATCTGCTCTAGTGCAATACAGGAGAAATGCAAAAGTACAATAGGGATACATCTGCAAACAACAGGGATACATCTGACCTACTTGTGTACAAAATGGTTAAAGGAGCAGAATTGTCTTCTCCTTACTGCCTGATAACAAAGATGAACAAAACCTATGGCAAATAGTGTTACTGCAGACCAGCTTGAGCTGTGTGGTAGACACTGTCCTTCTAAGGTGAGCCTCAGTCTCATCACCACTGAGATCTCTGCTAGGGGTCAAGGGCAGATTGCAAATACAATAAACAATGCCAGTCATGTCTTAGAATCATAGAATCATAGAATAGTTGGAGTTGGAAAGGACCTTAAGATCATCTACTTCCAACCCCCCTGCCACGGGCAGGGATATCCCCCACTAAACCATGCCACCCAAGGCTATGTCCAATTCAGCCTTGAACACCGCCAGCGATGGAGCATTCACAACTTCCCTGTGCAACCCATTCCAGGGCCTCACCACCCTTACAGTAAAGAATTTCTTCCTCATATCCAATCTAAACTTCCCCTCGTTAAGTTTGAACCCACTACCCCTTGTCCTATCACTACAGTCCCTCATGAAGAGTTCCTCCCCAGCATCCCTATAAACCCTCTTCAGCTAGATACTGGAAGGCTGCTATGAGGTCTCCATGCAGCCTTCTCTTCTCCAGGCTGAACAGCCCCAACTTTCTCAGCCTATCTTCATACGGGAGGTGCTCCAGTCCCCTGATCATCCTCGTGGCCCTCCTTTGGACTTGTTCCAACAGTTCCATGTCCTTTCTATGTTGAGGACACCAGAACTGCACACAATACTCCAAGTGAGGTCTCACGAGAGCAGAGTACAGGGTCTTCTACCATTTGTTATTACTGCATGAATACACATGAAGCAGAATAATTGTCAGTACTATATTAATATAAAATCAAAATACCTGTTAAACCACCAGCCAGCATTTTCCTCTTCAGCACAGTTCCCTTCATAGTTGTCATTATCCCTGTCTCTAGTACTGAATTTCATTCCTCGATGATCAGCCCACCATTTTACTTCAGGATGAAATCCACCAGTAAGGGAATCACCAGCTGTACCAGAGTATTCACCACAATTCATCTCATAAGAATACTAATAAAATGTGAAAAAGAAAGGAAAAAATAATGCCAATAAGTCTTTAATCTTTAGCATGTCAGAGAGTGAAACCACAAAGAGGAAACTAATCTGTTCCATTTGCTACTATTTTTATGCTCAGAAATGTCATGCCACTTAAACACTGTGTACTAGATAATGGAGGGTTGTAAAGATGCTTTCTGGGGTAAGCACATTTATTATGTGCATAAATGACATAATAAAAAACAATATTAGTGTTAATTTGTAGTACATGTTAACAAATCAGAACGTCATGTACCATTATTGTTGATGATACTGACAAAAAATAGAAAACCTTGTTTTAATCCATGGCTGCTAAACAAAATGATTCATACATCTTACAGTAAGTGTGAAATTGATGTATCAAAGTAAATCACTGTTATTATATATTTGAAAATTCCAAGCACATGCACGAAGGAAAATAGATAAGGTTCTACACAAACCTTTAGGAAAATTAGGGAACCTGTATGTCTATTGTCCATCTACAGAATCCACATTTTCATTAAACTCTCTAGTCACTACTTAGCATTTTATTACCTCTTCACCTGCAACTCTGAATCTTGCATACTGTGCAAACCGCCGTTCTCCTTCAAAATCAGTTAGATCAATTCTTAAAGTATAGTTCCCTTAAGAAAGAACAAGACAAATTATTTTGATTAAACTATTCCATCTCACTACTTTTTAGAACACAGTATTATAGTAGAAGATTAATATACTAACTAGGCATTTATCATGAATCTTATCACATTACAGCATATTTTATGGGGGTTTATCTTCTTTCCTCATGCATATTAAAGCATATCTTGCTGTTCATTGTCCTTATTCACCTGATTCAGCTTAGAAAATTTTAAATTATTCCAATACAGATTTTCAAGTTTAGACAACAAAAAATCCAAAGAAAATTAGATTTTTATACTCTGAAGATAAGAGTTAAACTAGGACTGCATTCTGGTGGCACTGATTTCCATATAATTAGCTGGCTAAGTTAATGCGTAAGTTTTGTATATGGCATATCCTACAGAAAAACAGAAGTTATCTTAGATTGAGTGACTATTAGTAAGGTGGAAATAGCTTTCTAAAATTACCTCATCAACAGGCCCAGATTTACCTTCATGTAATAGCCTATGCAGCTGCATAAAGCCCTAAGTGAATTGGTACAGCATACTTACCTGGCTCTGGACTGTTAGTGATGCTGACTGTGAAGTGGATAAAGAGAATTCTTTTAAAACATACTCCTGTCTACCACCCCGTTTTTCTGGGGCTCCCTGCATGACATTGGCCCAATGACAGTTTTGAACCTTTCGTTATAAAACAAACTTATATTCAAATGTGTTTTGTTCTGAAACTTGGGGAAGTCCATACAGACTAACAATAGAATTCAGGATTTGTGCAAAGAAAACAGGTAATGAAAAATGGCCTGGAAATAGCAGAGAAACAGAAACAATAGAAGACTATTGTTACAATACAAATCTTACCTTGATTAGTCAAATAATGAAGATTTTTATTTCCAAGCCAATATTCACCATTTTTCGAAACAAAATTTCCAAATCCTTCTTCATAGTCAGTCCAGACTCTGAAAAGAATATAAATTACTAATTTACAAAAACCCCAAGTTTGCTTGAATGTTTATTTTATCATACAATCATAGACCACAGAATAATTATAATTGGAAGGAACCTCAGGACATAATCTAGTCCAATTTCCTGCTCAAGGCAGTCAGCCACGAGATCAGACCAGGTTGCTTGAGGGCTTGTCCATTCAGGTCTTGAAAACCTCCAAGTATGGAGGCTGCACATCCTCTTTGGACAACCTGCTGACTGTTCTCAGGGCAAAAAAGGTTTTCCTTATATCCAGAACTTCCCTTGTTTCAGCTTATGTACTTTGTCCCTCATCCTCGCACCAGACACCACTCTGAAGAGCCTGTTTACCCAATAACCTCTCAAACTGCTTTGCTTTCTTAGTGACCTCCTTGTAGGTACAGGCAGGCTACTATTAGGTTCTTTTGAAGCTGCCTCTTTCCCAAGCACAACAAGCCTCAGTCTGTTCTCACAGGGCAAGTGCTGCAGCCCTTGATCATCTCTGCTGAACTCTGTAGGTTCATTATATATCAGAACATTAATAAACAAATATTTTAGATTTTAATATCTTATTTACATTTTTGATCTTCACAGAATTCTTTCTATTTCTCACATGTGAAAGACTGAATCCCAGTCTGGAGATTAACAGATTTTTTAAACCAGAAGAAAACACATTAGCTCAGTCCAATCTCTGGCATAGCACAATATCCCTGAAGTGAGAATATTTTTCCTGGTTACATCCAGGGGATTGAAGTGGATGTGTAGGTTTACCACAAATGTAGTTTCTTTTTTTCCATGATGTGATTAAAATGTGAAACCCCTGTAGCTGGATATATAACTTTTTAAATTGAGGTATTAGCTATTTCCAGCTTGGACTTACTGACAGTTTTAACAATTTTTGAACTTTTACACTGGTGCATAGTTTCAAGAATTAATGTGAATACTGAAAACACTGAATCTTTTCCCTGTCAGCACTGGCTTTGAAACAGTTTCTTAGTGGTTTTGCTTTCATGGTGACAAAAATATGATCTATTTCCTTGATGGAGAGCAAGTATTCTTCAACTAATGGGTGAAAGTATTACTCTGTGCACAGGCAGTCAAAAGAGAAAGCAGACTCTGTGACTTAAATAGCTGGCAGTCTCTGGCAAGGGAGAATGGGTGGTGTGCGGTGGTAACAATAGTAAAATGCTACAGACTGCTTCTGTAGCTTGTCGGTCCATATTTTATAAGATAAGAATAGCAAAGTTTTCTTGGCTGGATTGAAGTATTTCATCCTCTCTGGGGATCACTTCTCTATTTCATAAGGGTATTGTAAAGGTAGTTGCAGTAATCATAAACACAAGTAAGACACAAATCCACAGAAGGACACAGATACATGAGAAGCAAATTGAGCAAAGCAGAGGTTCTAAAAATATTCTTGTTGCTTCTAATATCTATAAATATTTGTAGAGTTTTATATTCAAGTCTCTCAGAACCAAAAATTTCACTTCTGGACATTCCCAAAAATGCTTGAGTTTTGGCAAAGGCAAGGAGAGCAGGTGTCACCCATCATATCTTTCCTGGAGGCATTTTATCATGAGCTACAAATGACTCTGTGGCGGGTTTCTCTCAGACTTGTTTGCTGATGGCATTTTGGTTCAAGCAGGCTGCTTACAATTTTACGTTTTTACTATTTGCAAAAGATAAGGTAGTCTTTTATTTGTCATTAAGAATTCTTGCTCCAACAATGGTTAATGCATTTGACCCTGAAGTGTCATCGCGTAAAATGTTCAAGCTGTCAGAAAAAGACTAGAAGAGATGTCTCCCAGAAGAGTGCCAGAGCCAGAAGTGGTACCTCATCTGGAGGCTGTCCCACAAAATAAACATTCCTCACTTTTATCTGGGATAACAACAATTATAAAGTTAAGATTTAACTTGGCTCTATCTCACTGAATGTTTTTTCACTTTGTTTCCAATTTTAATGACCAAGTCTGGTACCTACCTATCAAAATTCTGGCTGCCATCAGAACGTCTCTGAAAAACAGTCCAACCACCCCCTTCAGACATGTCACAGAAGGCAAGGAATTCCTTAGGACTCTGGATAGGTTTCATCTTGTAAAATCCACTTTGCTTATGGCCATCATTGTAGATTTCCGCACAATCTGTTCACAAAACATTCATTGGACACAGGTTTTTTAGTCCTATGCTTACTGGCAAAATCAGAAATCAAGTCATGTCATGTAAGAGTCACATATAAACCAAGCTAATACAAAGGAAATACTTCTGCAAAAATATTTTTATGACTTTTTGGGCATTTTCTTGTATTTGTGTTGGTTTAAACCTTTACTGAGCTGCAATTATTTCAATATTTCTTTAAAAGAATCTTTTTTCTACCATAAAATATCATTCTTGTTTTCATCTGACAAGCAAAATAATTCCTCTGGTTTAAGTGGTGTCACTTTTAATCTACAATGGTATCATCCATATTAGAATCCCGTTACAATCATATAATTTATCTACATATAAAACACACAGTAACCTTTAAAAACAAACATGTACTTCTATTTCCAGAAAGTCCACAGGAGAACTGCCAAAAACAAGAACATGGAATCACCAGTGTTAGAAAAGGCAAACAATTGCTGGGCCTCACACTTTTGTACCAAACAGGTGCAAAAACATGTAGAAGACAACCCCCAGAAAGTGCTAAATATGTGTAAAATGATATCACTTTGGCTTGATACCATTTACAATCTGGTCTGCATTGGTGTTAGTGGCTAACCAGCATTTACAGCAATGACAAAATTCAGAGCTCATGAAAATATAACAGCAATGTAATTGTATAGTCTTATATTTTTTTTCCTCTGGGAGTTAAGAAATGAAAGGAGTTCTTTGTTTATATGTAATCTACCATCAAGCAGTCATACAGGAAAGATGTATCATTTTCAACATTTCTGTTTTTCCTGGCAAACTTAGGGCCAAATAACTGTAAGATTTTCCCTGAAACATTTATGAGCATGTTGGCTGAACTTCCAGGCCCGTTTGGAACTTTCTGAACTATTATATTTCTTCTCAGTGAAAATGTCAGTGAAGATTAGACATAGAAAATAAACACTTCATATTGAAAACAAATAGCTATGCCAGGATTTGAATAAACTTTAATAGAAAACAGGATTTAAATGATAGCTAAGTTGTCTTTCTAGAGAATGTTTGATTCGTTTATAAAAAGCAGCTTTTCCTGTCCATTATTTTCTTGTAGATTGGCAAAACACGAGCACATTTTATTTTTTAGCAGGTGTATATAGTGTGGAATTTCTCCCTTATTATCTAACCTCAAGTTACCCAGCTCTGTTGACATTAAAATGCTACAGCAGCTCGAATTAAATACTGCAGTACCAACAGGAAAAGTGAAAAAATAGAAAAAAAAACAACCCCACAACAGAAAGTGGAACAACTTAGATCTCTTATTTAGAATCACATCTTAAGAAAATAAACTGAGGCAAATGCTAAGAAAGGACAAATACCTTTCACCTAAATGTGGTTCTACTAATCTTTTCCACTAGCAAATGAGTCAGACATAATAACAAAAAAAAGTATTCCAGGATGCTTAATATAAATAAATATACAGCTAAAATTTAAAGTCAGACTTATAACTGCTTTTAAATTCATTTTAATGCTGCTTTCTTAAATTTGATGCCTTGTTATATCTTGTGATTTCTTTCACCAGCATAACCATTTACAAGTATATTCAAACAAGGCTACTAAAAATCATGGGAGTTTAGGCTTTCTAGCACTGGACAACTAGAAAAAATACCATCCCAGAATCCACCCCCCAAATTGTATTTTCAATCCAACTATTAGTTTGCATGGTATTTTATTATTTTAAGATATTGGGCCTCACTCCAGCTCCTAAGAGCTAACACACTTAGCCTGCTTCCACTGCAGAGGGACTGGATCACCACCAGAATGCTGGTGAGATTACAAAAACAACTTAAAACCAGTATTTTAGAAGCTGTGATGTCCTGACCTGAACTTAACTCAGTCAAAATGGTGCAACATACAGAATATTGCTAAAGCAAGATGCAGATGTCATTATGCCAAGCTTGCGTGGGTAAATATGGATGTCACAGGGACTTTACAGATTGAAACAGAGTCAGGGTGTACTTTTAACCCATGTCATGCTGTGAATGTGTGAATGTGAACTGACCCTGTGGGTTAGAAGTTTTGGAGATTAGTCAAGGGGTGCTTAGAAATCTGTAACTGTTTATTAACATTTTGTACATCTATTATTGGCTTTTATCTGTTGAATTGCTGATATTTGTTCTGAACTTATTATTTACTGGTTGTTTTTGAATTATATGTTATTAACAAACCAATAAACCACTTAAATACTGATTTAATTTATACCGTGTGACATTAACAATTTTTCCCTGTGCCAGTAGGTCTAAGTAAAAGCTGAACACTGTTCTAAACAAACAATTTTCTATGAGCTTTTGAAACAATATGTCAATGGGCCCAATTGTGCTATAGCTTCTGGGTATCATTACAATGAATGGAAATGAAAAGAATAGCTTCATTCCTAACCTGAATACTGTCTTTTTCCTCCCAAGTCAATGACACTCTTTTCATCTCTTCTGTCAGTGTACTGAATCTCTTTCTTCTCTAAAAGCCGTATAATTTTTAACTGCTGCTGTTTCACACGATGTTCCAGAAGCCTAACTTGGCCCTGAAGTCGTATCTGCTCTTGAAAACAGTTCTGTAGATCCTAGAGAGGAAAATATATCTTATTGTAAAATCAACAATTTTTGTCACATTTAACATGTGACACAAAACCAAACAATCCATAAATAAAATTTAACTTGAATGAAACATTTGCTCAAAATTTCCTACAGACACTATGTTGACTTCTGCCTCAGTTGCTGCCTCTATTTAATATTATTTTGTGTATTACAGTGCCCAAACATATACCTGCTTTGCAAAGAGAGACCTTCTCTTTAATAGCTATAATTACCAGCTCTCACTGCAAACATGAAGAGGGGACTTCAGGGAAAAGCACTATAGTACAGACCCTATCAAAAAGATTGCTTATTTTCTATTGCCTGCCATGTACAGATATTTATTATTCAGTGAGCCCTTGCTACTAACATTGAAGGTTCTAAAATTCCAGACTTTTAAAGAAATATAGTCCACACACATTTCCAACTTCATTGTGCATTTTTCAAATGCTTTTAGATTACACACTTCTTATGATAAAAATCTTAACATTGCCAACATAAATACTGTACAGTTTCAAGCTCATTTTTTGGCATGATAAAAGAAATAGTCCATAAAAAGCTGTAAATATGTATGAAATATAAAAGACAAACACTCAAAGTCTCTATTGTGCTGTGACTTGTACACTTAATTTTGCCATGCAGAATGGATTAGAAATGTGGTGATTCTTATATGGTGACACATAGCACTCATTTTACCCTAGTGCAAATACTGGTACATAAGAGAGGTGGAATAACTTTTCCAAATTCTGACACGCTGATTGTACACAGAGCAATAAATAATTTGGTTTAGATTAATGACTATGGTAAAATAGCCAAAGTGAACAGAACCTGATCTAGGGAGCTTAAATTAAAACAGCCTGTACGGTTTCAAATAGATGCTAAACAAATTTGATTTCAACACAGAGAAAAAAGCCTTTGGAGTTTTATGACACATTGTACAAATGTGCCGTGAGCTTTTGTATCAGTGGCATTGTGTCTGCAATTTTATATGAGCAAACTGAGTTTAGTAGCTACAGTGCTTGCACAAGAGCACAACTAGCACTTTAAAAGCAAAATCAGAGGGCAAACTTTTGGATATCTGATATGCAAGACCAAGTACGCAGTGGGTCTAAATTGGTACAACCTTATTCATAGGGCGACATTATTTACATGAGCCAAGGATGTAGACCTGTAATATTTTCCATTCATACAGAAAAGCTGATCTCTTAGAACATTGCCCTATGACACTGAACTAGCAAGACCTGAAGGAGCATACTGACATGCACCTCCAGTGGTATCTGTATACTTCCATTTGTATCAAGCTCAGGCTCCACCAATTTTCCATGAACACTCCTACCAAAATGTTTTGTGTCACTTTCTTGCTGCAGTGATTGTTTTTTCTTCTATCTGAAAAAAAGATACCATTCTGTAAGTTTCTATGCAGCACAAACACGGTTCTGGTTAGACTGACTTCCTTGTGGTACCATTCAACACAACTCCAAGGAAAAACTTTCTGAATTAAACTAACACGTAATGGAATCTGCATTTTATAACTCTAACGCATGCAAATTTTTTTCATAATTCATTTATGGTACTAGTGAAGAAGCAGAGGAACTTCTGCTACTGTCAAGAAACATCCATATAAACTGTGTCATGACTATGGTTGTTTCTGATACAGGTAAGTATTGCAGACCCCTTTGTTTTTTCACAAGAGAGGATGCAATTCACTTCCATCAAATAGATAAAGGAACTAGAAAAAAATTAAGATTAAGTAATCTATGTCCATGAGTAACGTGTTCCTAACAATCATGTTCCATTTGCTTACAATATTTAGCCACGCTGAAAATTTTGATGATTGGGCTTTTGCATAACAATCCTGAATACAGGGGCCTCTGCTATAAGTATTTCTGAAGTCTATCAGATGCTTGCTTTAATTCCTACTTAGCTGCAATCTAAGACATGGTGGAATAAAAGAATGCGGAATACACATGTGGAAGGACTAAGCAGTTTGTCAGTAACCTGTTCCAGAGGAAAAGGTTCATCAGCCTCCCTGGGTTTGGGCTGCCCATGTCAGGCTGCTTTGACAGCAAGTTTGCCCGCAGACTCCAACTGCTTGCTACTACGCCCTGAAGAGCCATTAAGATGCTTGACCACAAGGAGGCGCTGTGAAATAAGAAGCATGCTTACCAATCACTAACATCTTTAGAAGAATAAACAATGCAGGCAATGACTTAATATCACTCGAGTCCTATCTTATTTAAGAATACACCCTTGAAAATCTTGTCCAGTTGTTGATAGATATACGAGATCTCTAACATATCCTCCTTCTAGCAGGAAGAGAAAGAAAAAAGTACTTAAAACATATGCACATACAGAGACAAACTTGC
Organism: Ara ararauna; assembly: GCA_028858755.1. NCBI lineage: Eukaryota > Metazoa > Chordata > Aves > Psittaciformes > Psittacidae > Ara > Ara ararauna. The sequence continues at coordinate 34,120,515 of CM054376.1, forward strand.
TACAGCGGCTTAGAGGAATGTTATTTGACCAACAGCACTGGTTAATGTGTGACACGTTGCATATTACAAAGAAAGGATGCAGTATTATACAGTCTTTCCAGAGTGTTTGCCTCAACTTGTATCTGCAACTTCACATAAACCCTTCACAAAAGCTGAGTTGAACTGGGAAATTAGAAGAGGCTTCATTGACAGGTCTCTGCAAATTCTCTGACTAGTTCCAAGTGCATACATAAAACTATGGAAAACTGGAGAGCTGCATAGGTAGGCTGAGAAAGAGTGAATAAATACTAGTGAAAAAAATAATTCCAGGATCACACCGATGAGCTAATGCGAACTATAGAAGTAAGGCTGTCAAAAAACCCATGTTAACAGTCAGACCAAATAGTAACCCTAATAATATAAAGTTAAGATTGCTAAAGAAGTCATCATGCCACACTTACTAGTCTTACTGCAGTGTTTATGGAGAAGGTTAGCCTGTATCAGTCTTGACTCGGGACTCTCAACTGTGGAGAACATGGTAAAATACAATAAGAAAGACCGGGTGATCCTGGAAATGGTGGCCCATGTCACCAAGCCCTAGCAATTTCACAGGCAAAAATTCAGGTGAATAGTCTCTTCAACACATGGCAAGGTCTGAGCCACAAAGAGCTCAGTTTGGAGAGAGCACGAGCCTGTGTATTTGAGAGGGAGCTACACGCAGGTAAGTGTGTTTCTTTCAGGTATAAGTGAAAAGCATCTATCAATTCACCCTTTCATACTGCTAAAAGCCATTTTTCCTGCTGTGAGCAAATTATATAGCAGAAGCACAGAACTTCTCAAAAGCTATTATTGTACCTTAGAAAAACTTGCTCTCTAAACTCAGTATGACACTACTTCATACACCACTGTAAAAGGTCCTTTCCTCTGAACCACATAAAAAACACATCTGCAATATGCTGTCTTTAAATATTATTCTTAGCTTTGCATTTTAAATTGATCTTTTCTTTTTTTCCCTTTTTTCTTTACTTACTGTGAATTGTGAATTAATTCATGAAAATGAAAAAGTGTCACTGAGCTGATTCTCATCTACTTCAGAGACAAGACACTTATTACGTGGTGAAGAGTCATATAGCTACATTACACAGAACGATTTCCTGATGAAAAGGGTTTAAGCTTAGTGCTGGTAAATAGTAAGCGACAATCAAAAAATCACCAACCATACTGAATAGCTACACTATAAGAAAAGAATGACTGAACAGAAAAAGCATTTTGAAAGTAACCTACATATGAAAAGTCCTGGTATCTCATACTTTGCTTTCACTCCCTGACTTCAACCTCTTCATTTATGTCTCCTGTCAGCTCCAGACAAATCCCATTATACTTTGCAGCACAGCAAAAACACAATTCTTGTATTTGGAATTCCACACCTATTTTTCCTATGGGACAGTCACAAGTTAGCTGTGTAACTTCAGGGTGGATCAATGTGGCTTGATCTGCACTCTGCAGGCTACCAGACTGTTCTTTAAACGTACTACTATACTTTTTCACAGGATAAATCTTTTAAAGTCATTGGAGATAAACCAGTGCACAGCTAGAGTAATATTAAAGCAAAACATATCTTAGGGTTATAAGAGTCAGCACCTGTAACATATTGCTCTTCCTTTTGTTAGATACGAACCAAAGTTAAACTACTACTATTTTGAAATACTCAGTAAAATGTGAATTTGATTGTTGCTGTCTCCAGTGGACAGTACTGCCCACTGATTGAAACCAGACTGAACATAACCTGTTCTGTCTGTTTCAGTGAAGCAACTGTTTGTACTACACATTGAGAAGCAATTATCCAACAACTGCTGACAGCTCTATTCTTGGACATATTTAACCAGCTGCTGTAATTAATGTGCATTCACAATTTTATTTCATTATTGTGTGAATTATTTAGCAGCTAGTGACCTTGCATTAAAATTGATGCTATAAATTAGACTCAGAATACTTTATGAAAACTATAATTATTTTTTTTTATTTGAAGATTTCTTTTATTTTTAGAATTTAAATGAGGTCCAAAAAAATCTCTATTGAGATTAGTGTTGTAGTGAGATTACAATGTGAAAACTTAAGAGATAAACTTCAGATTGTTCCCAGCTTTTAGTCACAGGGCCAGATAAAACCCAGAACATTCCAAATGAAAAATTATAAGCAAGCAAATGCATTTCATTGCAATGCCTTTATCCTAATAGGCTTCCATAAAATTTAGTAATATTTTTCTCCACCGAGCAGGAGTGATTAGAGCAGCTGCTTCCTATTCTGACCCTATAGAGCTACTTACCTGAACAAAGGGCTTCCATAAGATAGTGTAAGACACAATGATGCTCACCTAGTTGTAAATTTGGCAACCACTTCCACCTAGGCAATTATGAATCAACAATTCAATCTCCCAGGTCCCTACTAGCTAGGAACGGAATACCAAACTAGGAAAGACAGCCAAGACAGGCAGTACAGGACTGGTGAGGTTAGAAGTATTTTGAGCAGTGGAGCAAGTGGGATTGTGTTAGGGTTTTTGTTGGAGATCAGAATCCATAGCAGAAGGTTTTGAAAGCTAGATGTGAGGGTGTTTTGATTGTTGTTTCTGAGTGTGAATTATAACATAGTAAGATGGGAACAAGTAAGAATATGAAGCTGTGGATCTTGAGAAAAAGTTGTATGGCAAGTGGACAAGATAGAAAAGGATAGAAATATTCTTCATTCTGAGCGTCAATGACCAGAAATACTACTGCTGCAGCCACCGCTTTAAGAGTTCCTGGGTTCTCGCTTCTGGTAGGTATACTGCTCAAAACTAAAGGTGTTATTTTGAGTTAGCATTACCCATGAGTGGTAGTATAACTCTCTTGTGTGCCTTATACGATTTACCTGTTAATGCATCATATGATACCTTTTTTAGCAAAGATATTCCATTGCCTTCTAATTCATGTTGGATCCCATTACAAACTGACTGGCTTATTTTCTTCCGTGCTACTATCCAGTAATTTATCTTCACTGTATATTTGTGCATTTGTTTCCTCTTTCCTTACTAGAAACTTGTCTCCACTGAACACCATCTGAGGTTATCTCTCCAGTCTTCCAGTTTTGTTCTGAATTCTAATCTTTTAATCAAAGGTTCTACCATCTCATGTAGCTGAAATACATTGTAAGCACTATGAAGGACAAGATATGAAAGATTTAGAAGAAACTCTAGGCAAATTTAATTACTGGAACTTACAGAGCTTCCAATGGCATCCATGAAGTTAGCTGCAAGGACAAAATCAATCATTATCAATATCTTCATTCTTTGGAAGCTGTGAAGTAGAGGAACAAAGGAAATACTAGTTAACCTACACATTAAAACTGAATACTTACACTGGACATCTATATTTTATTTGAAATAATTATTTTCTTACATATTGTAAATATGTTTATTTAGGCTTCATTATAAATGTTGAAAATAGCCTAATTAAGTAGAACTCCAAAATTTTCAGTAAAAACAGAATTTATCTTTTTAGGCTACTTTGTAGCAGAGCTCCTCATGTATTTTAGGGTACCTATTGAAGATTCAAACCCATGCATTTTATTGTGAAATTAGATAAAAGAAAAATAGCATTTTAAAATGCTCTGAAAAGCCGGGCAATATTCCTTGTTGGTCCTTTCAAGTTGTGAGAAAGTTCTCTGTTATATTCAAGTAATTAAAAGTTGAATTGGGCGAACTGTACTTGAACTAAAGTTTTGTGCAACTTGTGTGTGCCAGGAGAGGATGGAGATTTTACTGTTAAAGAGCAATTTTGGGGAAAATGAGCAACAGTTACCAGCTTTTACTCTAACATCTTTCAACTGACAGCTGTGCATATTTTGTACTGTATAACCCACAGCATTTTAAATCCCATTATTTCATATGAAAATTATTTTATATGACCAAAAAAATCACCATTGTATCTTACTGCTTTGCAAACATTAACTGATATAATATCACAATATTCTGTAAGGTAGATGCGCGCTTTTCGTCTCACAGGTGAGAAACCAAGGCCTCCAATCATTAAAATATTTACGCAAACTATACATGAGCTAATTGTAAATTGATTAGGTAAACTGCTGCAAGCTATCAACTGAGGAATGTTTGTGGGTTTCTTTTTAACTTAGAGTATTTTCATTTAGCATACGCCAGCACCAGTTTAAACCAAAAATATCTGTCCACTCTGCTTTTTCTACTTACTAAACTGAATCAACTAACTATATGTTAAAACATTTGTGGTTAGACAAAGCATAAGACCTTTAATAGAGATTAAGGATTCAACGCCAGCATGTGCATATTGAAACATGAACCTCATGGAAATTACCATTCACGTTTCTACAGAAATTAATATAAAACACCAGTGGAACTTCGGCAGACTCTGCTTTTTACTATACAAAGACAAGCAAGGTGCTTATGTGAAGTATGTTTTTAAGTTCCAATAGAATTGGTCTAGTGTGAGGTGTCCCTGCTCATGGCAGGGGGGTTGGAGTGAGATGATTCTAAGGTCCTTTCCAACACAAACCATTCTATGATTCTGTGATAAGTCCAATTTTATTTTCACCAACCTCTGAAAAACTCCTGCAAGTGTACAAATTACAGACCAGCCAAATTTCACGTTTTCAACACCTACTAATAAAATACTAGGGGTGTTTTTTTAAATTACATTTATTTAAGTAAGCAAAATTTAGTTTATTTTTACTTTTGAGTTTTGCTGGCTTGAAAAGATCATATATGAAAGCATAGAGTTGTGAAGCCCAAGTATATCTTTATAAAGTTTGTTATACCACCTCTTGCACTGGGCTGATGCAGACACAAGGTATGTTGTTCCATAATCTGTATGCACTGATTCATGTTACAGACAGCTCAGAAGGTTTTTCTAAGCATTTTGGACATATGCAACATCTACCATTAAGCTGCAAAGCACTATACTAAGCAGGTGTCTATCTCTAAGGACTCTGAAGGAATCCATTAAAAATTACCTAGAAAATGTTTCTGGTTTATAAAGTGTGAACTGAAAATCTTAGACTAAGTTATTCCTGTGACATAAAATTTATGAATTTTAGGTTGTAAGTTGTTCTTTACGCTAACCAAATAAATGTTTTATCATTTGAATTAGAAACTTTACCATAATTGAATACAACCACCTCTGCTACTGTTTGAAGTGGTGAATCCTATGAATTTCAGGCTTAAAAAATGACACGGGGCAGGATCTGCAAGAATCACCTGGCATTGAATTCTGTTATATAATTTAGGTTTCAGAGGTTTCTGTCATAATAAAACATGTGCTTTCACCTTACAACAGTATTGCAACAGTACTAATTATGAGTATTGCAGCCACCACTGTTTTGAAAGCAGCTGTTGCCATCTGTTGCAATGACACTGTCAGTTAGAGGAGTGACTAAAGACTACATTAGCTACCTGGACAACCTGTAAATGGTCTATATCTGATAATCACTGTCACAACTCCATGCATATCTAAATATGTTTTCTAGGAGAGATACAATATTTTTTTCACTGGAAGAGTAATATTTAACTATTCTGTTTCATTCCCTGTTATTTTCATTATAAAAGCCCCCCTCTCTCTCACATTAGTCTTAATATTCAAACTGTTCTATCATGATTTCACTGACCGAGCGTCTGAATACCACAATCAGTCATAAAAAGTTTGCACAGCTTTACAACTACAGTATACTTATTTTTTCTAAATAGACTACCAAGTAAATCTTGCATATGGTTCAGTGAAATTTATGTTAGTAAAAAAAGAATAAAAATAGAAGACTATCCATCACAATCAAGGCAGATCACATCCCTTACAGCATCTGTGAACTACTATGAGCAAGCTGCACAAAAAGAACGCAGCATAGAGTGAGGAGTGTAGAGTGTGTACAGTTTGTTTGGTTTGTCATCTTCAGATAAAGTCACTTTTCTATTTAAAGGCTGCCTCTTTCTAAAGTATGATCCTGTTGCGGTGAACTTCATGAAGACTGCACTTGGGAGACAACTTCACATGTATCAGCTCTAGCACTGAACTAAGGTATGCTCAAAAGTCTCATAAATAAAATTCTAAATGTGATTATTTAAATGCGCTGCTTTCTATATTTTAATCCTGGAGTTTAATTCCTAAGAAAATAAATTGAACAGTAAACTCAAGATGAATTATTGATCCTGTAGTCCTTCAAAATATGAGTTTGCTATGATCATAAGAGAATTAGGAGGCATATAATGAGGGAGCAACTGAGAGTTCAATTTGGCAGACCTCTGTGCCAGAAACACGGATGACACTGAAACAGAAAGAACACTGAAAACTCCAGAGTGGACCTACGTCCTGGGTTCAGTAGAAACAAGGGTTGGGGGGACCGAAATATTTGTGCTATTGTCCTCTCAAGAAAGAAGAAAGGTCAAGAAGAGTTGGAAAAGACATGAAAACTCAAGCTCTGAAAGGACGTGGCTGACCTAACAGTGTTTCTCTGCTTCTGTGACTGCCCAGCAGGGAGACTCAGTAAGGTAGAGGACAGTACGTTTGAGCCAATTTCTTAGGAGGTATAAACTCCCATAGTTTATCTGATCCCACAGTTGCAGTGACATGTGATTCACTGAATGGTCAACCCTACAATGATAATAAAAGTGATAAATAGGGTCAAGCCCTATATGTGTTCAAAATGCTTTGCATACACTAACTGAATCAACAGGTTCAGTCTTGAATCAACACGGGAAGCTTTTACTTAGTTTTCCATATTTCTACTAAAAGTTTCAGAAAAGACAGTTCTCTGAAAGTGTACATCCATGGTCTTTGGCAGTGGAATGGAATGCCCAGGGAAGTTGTGAATGCTCCATCGCTGGTGGTGTTCAAGGCCAGGTTGGACAGAGCCTTAGTGGCATGGTTTAGTGAAAGGTGTCCCTGCCCATGGCAGGGGGGTTGGAGCTAGATGATCTTAAGGTCCTTTCCAACCCTAACTATTCTATGATTCTATGATGCTACAATATATAAATCTGAAGGTCTGTTCAAAGAAAGATTAAAGTAAGGAGAGAATACAACCGCTGATATTCACACACAAAGCAATAAAAGCATTCACCTCCAAAACCGCAAAATAATTGCAACTCTTAATCCATGTCACAGGTGAAAACAATTGTTTAACTGAGCAAATATTTGTGTGCTGTTGATGCTAGGAACCCAAAGAGTTAATAAGTCCTGAGAGACTTCCAAGACTTTTGTAATAACACCTGTGTTGGTTTAACAAACCAAACCTGTGCAGAGTAAAACCCTTTCAGGAAAATCTTCCTCTCAGACAGTAGACATGTGAATTAATTATCACACATCATCATAGAGCAAGATAAAGTTATTGTAATATCTTCAGGCTGAAAAAAAAGCCCTTTGTAGCTAGGAATCCCTTTCTGTTTTAATAATATTGAAGTTTAAGGACAACTCTTGTGAAACCTTGAAATCTTATCCATTTACTATTCAAAGATTACACCTGAAATATGCACTTGCACAGCTGTGCAGAAAGATTTCTCCAAAGCTATGGAATAAAAATCCTAGAAAGGTACCTTCTTCTTTCTCTATGCCAGGGCTTTCTTTATAGGCTACTCAGATAATTCTATGTTCATATTCCCCCTAAATTCAAATAATGATTTGATCTGCTTTTAGGCTTAAACAGCAGCCTTGTTCATACACGCAAACATTACTATAAATCTAAAAATTACAGATTTTAATATGAAGTGTACTAACTAGATATCGTAGCAAAATAGCTAGAAGCTGCTAAAACATTCATACATCATTAGCAACATTGCACCAGTTATACGGTCTTCAAGAACACATTACTTTTAAACCGTAACTATAGCAGTTTCCCCAAATTTTCCTTCTACCTTCCTCCTACCTGCCCCTTGGTACCTAAAATGTTTACCTTTACCCTCTGGACAGAACTCAAAGTTGATAAATCTTCTTAAACTGATGCAAAGAATTCCAGAGCCCTTCCCAGGCTGCGATTGTTTTTGCTATTCTGTGGAGTTGAGGCTTACATCTGCTATGAGTCACTGCGTAGGAATGTTTCTGAGAAGTTGCAGTTATCAAGACTAAATTGCAACATAAGAAGACAACGATAATTCTGTGCCTAACACAACACTCCTGAAAGAAAAATAGATCAAAAATAACAAAGGAACATCCATTCCCTTTTACTGTTCTGATCTAGGAAATTGCTCTCGGCACCATATTCAGCTATATACTCCAGTGCTTTCCTGAATCAGAACCTAAATCTCTTAGGTTCCAGAGGTATACAGAAAGCATAACTGACCCAGCTGATTTACAAACAAAACATAATCACTCAGACTAGAAGTTACATATTAAAGGTAATAAAATAACAAGAAATCTGCAAAAGAACACCCAACAAAGTAACATAGTAGAGAGAAAGCCAAAACGAACAAGAAAAAAAGGACAAAAGTCTTGTTTGATATAAGTCAGTATTTTTCAGCTGAACTGGAATGCACTCAGATGCACATGATCTCAGTGACTTGGCTAGACTTTCTATTTAAGCTTTTTAGAGCCAGATGAATACATCGAAGAATGGAATTTGTTTTGTTTGCCCTCCTCTGTTGGTTCTTCCCAAAAAGTTCAATAAATGAGTATACTTAAAGGAATGCTTCTGGAAGAAATGAACTCTTATAGAAATACTAAACAAAAGCAGTGAAAGAAGTTTTACATTCCACAATATAATAATAATATTATTATTCACACCATCAAATTATTTTGAAAAATAAAACTTGTTGCACACTTCCTCTGAAGAGTTTCTGGTGTAATATTTGGAATCTGTTTACCTGGTAGTATTTCTTTTTACTAATTACATCAACTAATTAACTTCATATTCTGAATTTCAAATATTTAATAGTACCAATAAATTTCTCATAAGTAGCATACACTAAGAATCATTCCAAAATTTGAAAACATCCATCAAGGAATTTTTAGTGCGACTCTTGCTGTGGTGAATGCCTTTTGCATGGAGGGAGATGTCTGTTCACAGCATGACTCTTAACCAGTTGTTACTCAGTGAGTAGGCTCTGAATTTAGAAAGGTGAAAAAAGGCATGGCATTTTAAACTTTGATTTATTAACCATTTAAACAACTTATTGAGGGTTATGAGTAGAGTCTCCATGACTTGAAGGCTTTAAACAAAGACTAGATGGCTAAAATGTACGGCTGTGATTCAAGATTTATATAGTGTCAAGTCACAGATTCGTGTTCTTCAAGAAGCCCATCTACAAACTTATTAAGATTTCACCTACTATATAAATACATTGGTGTATGGATGTAATATGTAACAATAACATCCAGGTTTTAAGCAATTCACCTAATTTTTAATATTATTCTAAGAAACAGGTGCATAATTTAGTCATTTCAGTTATTTCACAATCTGTCATTTCAGATATATGATACCAAAGTCAGGAACACACCTTCATTTTCATGGATGATATGATCAGCATATTCAACTTATTTTAACTTTATTTTATCACACTCCAAATATGGCAAAACCTCCCCAGTTCTCATTAGAAATATAAACCAAGCAGTCCTTTCCATCTTTTTTAGTAGACACTAGCAAAGACAGTATTACTAGCATAGATGGAGCACATCACAGAAGTTAAAGATCTAACCAATATCCACATCTGTACAAATTTCCTATTGCAGAATATAGCGAACTGGTGCATCTGGTGAAGGCCCAGAGTAATTTTTTTTAGGAAATTATCACAAAAAGTTCCATTGCTGACATCTGTCTTCTATTCATTAACCCCAAGATCATAGAAAACATTAGTTAAGCTATGTTGTGAGGAAAGGTATATGGATAGCAAGTGACTTGCTCAAGATCTTAGCGCAAGTGCCAAGGAGAGAAAATGAACCTGCCCTTTATTCAGCTGTGGTTCACGTGCTTTTCTGGAGTCTGACGAGGTTACCTAATACTTATCTCCAAATTACTCTTGTTTCCTTTATTGCTCTGATGGCTATTATGCTTGAGTGGATCATCAAAAAATGCTTTCTTCTTCACTGGTAGCGAATTGGCTAATCCTTGACCAGCCTAATGCTTTGCTTTTGGCTCTTAAATGCCTGTGCCTGTGTCCTATACCTGTTTAATATATTATCAGATCCCATGGGGATAAATGGACACTTTTTATTCCTGTATAAGTCAACTCAAGATTCTATTAATGCCTTAAAAGATCTTTCCAATCTAATATAACACAAAGAAAGAAAAACTACCATTACTATAGTAGCCTGATAGCCACCGTGTAGCCACATTATTATCATATTTGACCAGTTTCATTTTTTTTTTGTAGCAAAAAGCTCTTTGTCACAAAATCAGTAAAAAAGAGTACAATTGCTATTTGAACCGAATGCCCTATTAATTACTGCCTTTGTTTCAGGCCTTTAAAATTTCTCTTCCCACCCATTCATCATATCTCCTCTCTCTCAGTAAAACTTTAATTCTTCACTTCTTGTTTCTAGTCCTTACTTGCCTGCATTTTGTTTGCTTTCTTTCCTTTCAGTCTAGAATAATAAAGTGAAATTAACAAGATACAGCCAGCAGATGCACAAGGAAAAATTCATCATGTCTCTGACATAGCTTTCAATTCTAATTGAATTGGGCTATCTCAAAAGATAATCCATTCAGTTACTGTTAGGGTGCATTCATTAGCGTGTCTGCTGACGGAGGAAGCACTTACAACAGAGATCTTTGTAGAAGGAATTAGCTACTGTCAATCTAGAAGCTCATTAGCACTGATATAGGAATTCCCCAAAAAAGATTATTTATTGTTTTTAAACGACATTTTTTAAGCCAGATTAGTTTTGGCTCACGTTCATTACCAAATCCTGAGATGTTATCTTATAATAGTAGTGGAGAACCACCTACTGGAAATAATGCTTCTTGAAGTGCAATCCATGATTTCTAAATACTTGTTGTATCTTTTTTCAGTCCCTATCCCCAGTGAAAAATGGCAGCTTTGAGAAGGTTTATTTCTTTATAACTTTTTTTTTTCCCCCAAAGAACAAGTTTGCAAATTCCAGAAGAGAGACAGAAATTAAGAAGACAAAAATCAACCTGCAAATGTCAAGCAGGAATCAGAGTAATGAAGCTATAAGCTTCTATGGGAGACATGCTACTAATATATGACAACTCGTGGTAAGGAAAATATGCTGTTATGAGGTATTGGAGACCGCAGTAAAGACTTTGTTACTAAAATATACTGAAACCTATTTAACATTGTTTTTCCTTAACAACTCATTATATTTTTACATAAGTTTTTTTGTTTTGTTGTTGTTTTTTCTTTTTGTCTTACACGAAAAGATAGGAATGAGGGAGCTGTACTTTAAGAATAAACCACCGCAACAAAAATAATGAGAATCATTGTATTAAGGCTCTATTTTCTCTTAAATTCTGCCTCCATCTGCCGGGCAGTGGGAGGTATGCCACTGTGACGCTATAAAGCATCCTGCCAACAGCAACGTTGCCAATATTGTGCTGAATAACCAGACATACTACTGGAGGCCAGGATAAAAAGACATTAATTAGAAGTATGATTTAAAAAGCTGATAAATTAACTTCTTTACTACCTGCAGAATTTCAGGAGAAATTAATAATATATATTCATTACATAAAGAGCTTCCGTAAAGTTGTTGCAGATTGCTTTTGAAGCAATTTCAATTATAGATATAAAGTCATGTGGCCCATAATAGAAATGGGACAACAATGCTGCTGTAACAGGCAATCTTAATGCTCACCTCTTTCATACACTACGTATTGTCCAGAACTATTCCTTTGATAGAGAGGCATCTGCTAGCAAAAACAATGATATTTTTATTGAAATATTTTTTATTTCACAGGTTTTCCAATCATTTAGTTCCTTTTCTAAATTTCATACAGATTAATATGTCATTGAAAATGATCAATGTGTCACTTATTTTTCGGTGGAGCAAAATACATTGGTATAAGTACTGATATGGGGGACATGGGGATTAACCACATTTCCATGAAGCACCAGTAGAATGTTTTTCACCCAGAATGAATTTGAGGCCTATGTGAATATTTAATACTTCTGCTTTAGAAACTCAGTGTAATGGAAATGCTGAAAATGGTAACTTATTTTTCCTATTCTGGCAACAAGGAACAACCTCTTCAAATGTAAGAAATATAAATTATTATCATTCTCATGGAATCAGAACTTGAAAGTTCTAAGTATACTACCCAAGTCCAGCCCTTGAGGCCTAACAATAGGAACTTCTACTAAATACTAAGTTCATCTGCCTGGAGCAACTGGGTGATCAGAGCATAACAGTAAAGCACAGCATGACTATTACCAACAACTCTTTTAAAATGCCAAATCCTTTAAATTTTCTTATGCATTTTCACAAATGAAAACTTAAGAGAACCTATGGCTGTAAACACCAAGCCCTAAAGCAAGTATCAAAACACAAATAATGGCATTGCAGAAAAAGAAGGAAAAGAAGTTAGATAGGCTTACAATGACTTCCACCTTTTCATCGCTGCATATACACCTGTCACTTCTTACAGGAAATCAAAAGCAGACAGAAACAGACTCTGGAAGTTGATGCTGCTCTGAAGGAGAGGGACTTCTTACAAGAGCATGCAGTGATGGGACAAGAGAGATGGGTTTAAGATGAAACAAGGTAGATTTAGATATTAGGAAGAAATTCTTCACAAGGACAGTAAGACATCGGCACAGGTTGCTGGGAGAAGCTGTGGCTGCCCCATCCTTGGCAGTGTTCAAGGCCAGCTTGGATGGAGATTTAAGCAACCTGGTCTAGTGCAAGGTATCCCTGCCCACGGCAGGGCGGTTGGAACTGGATGATCTTCAAGGTCCCTTCCAACCCAACCCATTTTATTATTCTGTGGCAGCATCTGACCTTTGTCAAGCGTTTTGACATGATTTTTCTACTCTTCCACTTAGGCAAACACTGGATTCATCATCATTTTCGTATTTTACTTCCGGTGTAACGCGAGCCCGCCCCTCCACAGCCCGGCGGAGGCTAGCCGCCGATATCCACTAGCCCCGTCCCGCGGATGACGCTGCCCGTATCCTCCGCACCACCTTCCACCCCTCCTGCGTTGCAGGCTAGGATTTGTAGTTTCGGACCCACCAGCCTGCCGGGGCGGAGCGCGGGGAGGGGCGGGCAGCGCGTGCGCAGCGCGGCAGGGCACGGCCGGGTGGGGTTACTAGGTAACGGTGGGTTGTCTCCGCGCTCCTAGCGGAGTGGCCGTCAAGATGGCGGAGGTGGCAGTGGAGGCCGGGCTCTGAGACCGCCTGCCAGCCAGCGCTGTGCCTTGGCGTTGCGCGAAGCCAGGCTCTTCTCCGCTGGCTTAAGGCGAAACGCTCAGCCGCGGAGCCCGGGCCCTGCGGGTAGTGAACGGCGGTGGAGGAGAAGCTAGGCCTGGGTGACCTCCTTTCCGCCGCGGGGTGAGCCGCCCTCTCCTCCCCTTCGCGAGACGGGTTGGCCCCGTTCTCTGACTGGCCGCGGAGAGCGGGGAGAGGCGGGGGCCGCCGCTGTGGGGGCGTGGGGCCACCCGGCCGTGCCTGGCCTTGGCGCCCCTGCCTGACCGCGTAGGTGGGCACCCGGCCGGCAGGGAAAGGAGATGTGGCACGGTGCCCGGAATGGCGGGGAAGGGGGTTCTGGGAGGACACGGGAGCCCGGGGCCGGCTGGTCCAGGCAGGCCTTGTGGGTCGGGCTGGTCGCCCTCCTCCGCCCCGGCGCAGTGTGCGTTACTCGCTCTCCAAGGAGACGCCGGCGGGACAGGGGCAACGGCTGCGCTTTCGCCTGAGGCGCTTTGAGCAGAGCCCGCCCCGCGGTGCCCGGCGTTTGTTTTGGCGCCGTGAGAGAGCGGGCTTCGCGCGCGCCCCCTGAGCCCCCGGCCCGCGGAGCGCCTGTACCGCCTCACGCAGCCGCTCGGCCCGCGAAGCAGCCGAGGACTCCGTGGGCCGGCTCCGTTGGCAGCGGAGAAACCTGCCAGGCCGTGGAGGTGGAGCGTGTCGGGACAGCAGCCTGCGGGTCGCCGGGGTGTAGCTGCGCGGCGCGGCCCCGGCTCCGCAAGCTAGAGGTAGTGGCCGGCATCCTTCCTTTGGGCCTGGTGTTGAAGTATTCCGTTCTCCTAGCGCGGTGCTCGTGTAAGAGCTGCCTGGTGTCGCGAGAGAGCGCTTGCTCCTTTGCCTGCTCCTTTTTGACGATGCTGTGGAGTTGGGGATACTCTTTATCTGTGTAATGAGTTAATGCGAAGTTAGTGCTCACTGAAGAGGGCATACCTTAAAAAGCTAAACTTATAGAAATGTTCGATGCCATTTTTAGTCTTTATGGCTTTATGATGGCTTCTTACAACATTGTGTTTTCCGTTTAAGTTTTAATTTTCAAAAGTTTCTGTGTGTAGGATTAAGTGCTCTTCAGAGCTCTGGCAGTTCTCTTGAGTGCTATAGGAAAAAAATGTCAAAACCAACTCCACTGTAGGAAAAAAAAAGCCTTTTAAAAGATGTATCTTTGTTTTTGTTATCATGTGATACTTCTGAGCAGTTTCGTATTACTATTACATGTACAAAATATGTTTTGGCTACCATCTTTTATGTTCTTGCTCTAACCTTCCATGTTTTCTGAAATTATTTCTATAGAAAATATACTTGAAAATCTTTTTTAACAGAAAATACAAGTTAAAGTTTTGCTGGTTTGTTTCTTCAAGCCTCCAGTAAGGGGACTTGTAAGGCAGTACATACATGCTCAAATTTGAGCTTTTCTACAGGTACTATAATGTGCAGGAAGCTGAGATTGGTAATGGGTTACTGGATGCAGAAATAGCGTAATGGGAGGATACCAAACCTTTTATAAGAGGATTTCTTCTGGAAATAGCTGGTAAAATGAAAAATAAGGAAAAATACAAATTGTTCACGTGTGTGGGGAGGTGAAAACCACAGCTTCATGTGGAAGAGTTCTGTCACTAAGAAAAAATCTGCCTGTAGCTCTTCGTGTTTTCTGAGTTGGAAGAGTAAAGTATCAGCATAGCTGTCTGATCTTAAGTTCACTTGAATATAACTCATTTGGAAAAATCAAGCACTTCAATATGAATGTTTAGAAACTTCTAACTGGAAAGGCATGGTTCTGTTTGAACACTTTAAAATCCGCTTGCTGTAAGTAATCAGGATACTGTTATTTTTGAGCTCTATTGGTAAATGCCTAGTGTCCTTTTTGAGAGTATTATTCAGACTGTTCTATCTGTGGCTGTGAATTTACCTCAGAGGTAATTAGAGACTGCTACAGCGAAGATAGTTGAAGATAGCTTTTGCGAAAGTTTTACGTGAAATAAATGTGAACAGTTGCTTGTATTCTGTAAAGATGAATGCTGCCACGTCTTGTTTTTACAGTGGAAGGTAGGGAAAAACTTCTTTTGCTACTGTTTTAATGGAATTACATAACATGATGATGAGAAAACAGCTTACTGAATTGGACTGTGAACCCAGATGGCCTCTATAATCTTGTGGAGATGAACTCATTATGCTTGGTGGCATAGGTCAGCATAGAGTGCCAGTTGAAATGCTGGGTCTTGCACATCTACAAGGCTGAACAGTTATCTATAACTGAAGTAAGTTCTTGCAAAACATAGCTGTTTTCTAAAATAAAATAAATTGATGACTATGCATTTGTTTTGAATGCTTGTCCAATTTACTTTTAGTTGGCAAGAGAGCTTCCTTTTGAATTTCTCATAGGATGCTTCTGCTTCTAATTGAAAACAAAGAAAATGTGAAAGGCCTTGTGTCCTTATTTTGTAAGTAAATCTGACAGTTCACCTGAGTGAAAGTAGCACAAAAGGTGTGGTTTTACGCTTGGCCTGTCTGGGTTTCGCTCCTCCTGATGATATGGCTTTTATTTGCCTTCCTTGAGCCTACAAATCATTCTTATATAGTCATAAGGTTAGCTAGATCGGGGAGCTTAGCCAGCTGAGAACTCATGTTTTTTTTAATGTTGGTTTTATTTGTTGGCTAGCCAGTTTATAGATGGTACCCTGCAAATGCATGGCATAGTGGACCCTTCTGTTGAGATGAGGAAGGGAGTATGGATGAATGTGCAAGGACAATGGGGCACAGATCTGTCAGTTCCCAAAGTAGCAGGCTTCTAATTATACCTGTGTTATGATTCTGACTGCGAGATGCGGAAGCTGAATTACTCCAAACTGTGTTTGTGTGATTTGGGTCCAGACATAATGAGCATACCTCGTAGATCCTGTTTCCTTAGTGGTATAGTAATAGGCTGTGTTTGCATAAAAATACTGCTTTGTGCAAGCGCTGAGAGGGCTGTACTGTATGATTTTTCTTGGAATAATATACCTAAGACAGACAGGTGTAAGGTGTACTAGTACAGTTTTTAAACTTAGTTCAGGATTTGTTGCCTCCCCCCAAACCTCTCCTGGAACTGATTATTAAAAAAATTATTAGATACTTCTTAATCTTGAGTCTGGAGCTTTAGGTGACTTTTTCACCTGTACTGCCTGAAAATTAATAGTAGATTGGTTGCAGTAAAATGTTTAGGAATAAGTTGTCCCTTTTAATTCTTCCCTGCCCAGATAAAGATGAAGCTAGGATCATGTCCTAACACAGCAGTTAAAACTAGATGGAAAAAGTAAATCTCTTGCAAGACTTTTTGTTCCACATCTATAAGGGAACTTTATAGCTGTTACAAAGGAAAGGTTTGAAGCTTTGTGCAGCAAAACTGTGCCAGAAGCACTTAGGCTACAGGGTTTTTTATTGCAGCCTGAGAGTATATAGTTATGTATTTTTCACCTTTTTGAACAGGTTAATTTTTCTGCTATAAAGAAATACTTGATTTCTGATCTCTCAGCTTTAGCAACTTTTCTGTTACTAAAGTCAAAACTAGAAGTGAAAAGAAAACTGTTAACATACATATTGGTTTATACTGCACAGAATGACACTATTAGCAGCAAAGCTCTAGGAAACGCAAGTTATCTTGTTTGGTTTTGCTAGAAACTGTGATGTAAGTGCACAGCATTCACTGCTTAAATAGCTTAACCTGTAGTGAAGAAGGTAAAAATCCTTTTATTGATGTGTATTTTCTGTGTATTGTGTCATGTATCCCCTTCAGAGCCCTGTTTTCAACATCTTGGTATTGAAGTAAATGCAGAAGTTTGACATCCTAGGTCTCCAGGTATTTAATAGACATGGACCTGAAAGTGCAGGCTTTGGGAATCCCAAAGCAGTGTTTCCAAGCACTGTGTAATGTGTTTTACAGTGAGGAAATTTGAGAGCCTAAAAAAAAAAAATCAAAACTATTCTAAGAGTAGAGATTTCAAAAACAAAATCCTCAACCAAACCAATCCACAGCTACTCGTTTAATTTTTAATGCCAGTATCTGTGTTGTTCTCACTGTTATATTTTTAGCAAGCAGGAGGTTTGTTTTCTAAAATAGCCTTGTGTTTACATTTTATTATTAATATGTTATGGTTAGATTATGAATCTTTCAAATGCTCTACACAAACTGTTTTTAATACAGCACTTTTTTTTTTTTTCAACTATTTCTTTTAGATTCTTTTTACTGATTGCTTGTCATGGCAACAGGAGGTGGTCCCTTTGAAGAAGGCATGAATGATCAAGACTTGCCTAGCTGGAGCAATGAGAGCTTTGATGACCGCCTGAACAACACGGTATAATTAATCTTATCTTTCAGTTGCCATTTTATGCTGTACACTAAAATTCCCAGATAAATCCTGTTAGTGGCAGGTAACAAAGCAAAACCCAAAGCCTTGTCAGGAGTGCTTTACACGTAGCAAAACCTGTAAAAATAATGTAGATGTAAGCAAGCAGTGAGTGCAGTTCAGAGGTTATTTGAAGTGTTTTCAATAAATAAAGTAGCTAGACACAAAAGCATTGTAGGTGTCATGAAAGTGAAAACTCTTAAAAGGTGTAAACTGTTGAAGAATCTTCAACAAAGAAGAAAAATAGATTTTTAGCTTCATTTGAAGTTAATTTAATACATTCTAGGATGAAATGGGTTTAAAATTTCCTGTCAAGCTATTTCTAGTGTATACAGTGGAGAAAATTGTATTTTGTAACATGACATTTGCTTTAGAAAACTTCGTGCATGTTTTTTACTGCTTTTTATTTTAACTTCTAAAATGGAAGTAAGCTCTCTTTCGCTAAATTAAAGTGTTTACTTTTTAATCAATCTGGATAACAAATAGGACTTTTTTTGTTTTTATTCCCTCTGCTTCTCCTTAAGGACTGGGGAAGTCAACAGAAGAAAGCAAACAGATCTTCAGAAAAAAACAAGAAAAAGCTTGGTGGGGAAGCTGAAACAAGGCTTACTAATGATATATCTCCAGAATCCACACCTGGAATGGGACGACGGAAAACCAGAACTCCTCATAGTTTTCCTCATGCTCGATACATGACCCAGATGTCTGTTCCAGAGCAGGCTGAGCTGGAAAGGCTTAAACAGGGAATAAACTTCAGTGATCTGGATCAGGTTTGTGTGAATAGAATACTAGCTGCCGCTATAAATGTGACTACAAAATTTATTCAGCTATCTCTTAATAATTTGACAGATGAATAAAGAAAGCTTTCATAAGGAATTGAGGTAAAAAAAAGTTCATAGTCGCTGTGGAAACCAAATCAGAATTCTGGTTTTGAACTTGAGAAAAGTATGGAAAGTTTAGGACCATCCTTTCCTGTGCTTGAGGGTATGCTAGCTGCCTTCACTTTCTTCCACTCAATTATTAACAAATTCCTGAGTCCTCAAGATGGTATTGCTCACTCATCATAATTGTTTGCCACTCAGAAATACTTGTTACCTTGTTTTGAAAGTCTGTTCTTAAAGTGCCAGTTTGTGATTCTCAACTTTGTTATTCTTATGGGTTAAGCAAAAGAGTAGCATTAAAAACTCTTCCTCAGGGTAGTGTAGTGAAATGTATGGCATGAATTCTTGAGCCATGAGTATTTTAGGAATAAGGCACATTCATTCATTCTGTGACCAAAATGATGAGAGCTATAAGGGGTTAATTCTTTGACAAGGCATAAGTTCGTGCTAACAGTTTCAGAATAGAGGCTTGTTCATTTTTGTCAAAGTTTGTTGTTAACTTGTTTGGGTTGTGAAGGTTCTTTTGAAATGTGATTCATTGCCTTGACTTAGAATATGAAAACTGGGCATAACTTCCTCCCCAAATGTATGTTACAGGAGCAAGTTACTCTTCAGAAGTTTGTAAAGAAAAGTTGAATTTATGAGGTCTCGTATTCTTCAAGTGAATATGTTGCTCTTTTATTATTGTTATTCTTTCAAATGTACCTGGTGAAGTAGGATGCCATTCACTATAGTAAAGGTGGAGGCCCCAGCAAGGATGAGGAACTAAGCTCTGAGGAGCTTTAGAACCATTTTGCTTCTCAGCTGTTCTGGGAGGGTTGGCTTGCTTTCTGAAAGCTATGTGGCAAAAATCGCTGGCACTGTCTGTAGCTAGTTTTTGGCTAGTCTGTGACTAATAAGGTAACTTTAAAATCAGTCTAATAATACAGCAGAACTGGTAATCCAAGCAATGAAACTAATTGGTGTTCAGAATATATTGGAGGGAAAATTAAAGAATTAAAACAATTGTTCTTTTGTTTGTTTGTTTGTTTATAGAGAAGCATTGGAAGTGATTCTCAAGGCAGGGCAACGGCTGCTAACAACAAACGTCAACTTAATGAAAATAAAAAGCCATTCAACTTCCTGTCACTGCAGATAAACACTAACAAAAGCAAAGATCCTGCCTCAGGTTCCCAGAAAAAGGAAAGCGGGGTATCAGTGCAATGTAAAGAGTTGTTTGGAGCTGCTCTAAGCAAGGATTTCTTGCAAAATTGTCAAGTTTCTGCTCAAGAAGATGGAAGGGGAGAAACAGCTATGGATAGTAGCCAGGTATTTACTTAGCCTAGAATGTCTACAGAATATTGACTCTTAGAAAGGTTTTAATCCCCTTCTTGCTTTCCAGTCATTTTTCTAAATTTCCAAACTTCATAGAAAATACTTATTTTATTCTAAAAGGCAACTTGAGGAAAACATGATACCAGACTTAATCATGTATTGTTCTTTAGATGTCTCCTTGTTGGTAACAGAAGTGGTATTAATTTTCATCTTAGAGATTGGTTCTCTTTTATACAATTCCAGTAGAAACTCTCACAGTTTAATATTTTCCTACATTAATGTGCTCAATTCTGTTTTAGCTTATGTTGACAAGAAGCCTCATGCTTCAGCCTTGCAGCTTCACGCATGCATAAATCTATCCTTATGAAAGCTGTTGACTTTTAGCCACTCGGCAGAAGAATGCTTATAGGATTTTATGTCACTCCTTGTGATTACTACTTTGTTGTTGCTGTCACCATGTCTTGCGCATTAACTACATTAAAGCTGTAGCTGAATGCATTCAGTAACTGCAGTGTCTTTACAGATTGTGAGCAGACTAGTTCAAATTCGCGACTATATTGCTAAGGCCAGCTCCATGCGGGATGATCTTGTAGAGAAAAATGAGAGATCGGCCAATGTTGAGCGTTTATCACACCTTATAGATCACCTTAAAGAGCAGGAGAAATCCTATCTGAAATTTTTGCAAAAGATGCTTGTAAGTTTGAGAATATAATATATTTGTTTCTGCACTGTAAGCTTTTAAGGAATTGACCATTGATGTTTGATGGTGCTACTGGGGTGTTGGTTTTGATATGTAGTACCTTCCCTAATTCATTTTTACTGCCCCCTTACATAGCTTTTGATTTATGCCAATAAAATATTTCAGACTAGAGAAAATGAGGATGATGATGTTTGGACTATAGATTCAGCTGTGGGATCTGGTTCTGTAGGTGAAAGCACATCACTAAACATTGATGTGCAGTCTGAGGCTTCAGATACCACGGTAAGCTGCTTTTTAGTAATTAAGGTGCTAGAAATGAAGACTTTGTTTTGGTTTTGTCATGATTGCTATTTTAGTGTCATAAAACTGCAGTTCAGTTAAAAAAGAACTAGATCCCCAAGCACTCTCTTCAGAAGGTGTTCATGCATGTGTGGCTATTTTAATTTTTATTTAATGTGGGGGAAAAATTAATTATTTTGTCACAACAACAGTATATCTTAATTATTAAAAAAATAAATCCTTAGTCTTTCTTTGAAGTAGAATGAAACATTAAATGTGTGCATCGGCAGACCATGCACTGAATTGATGTTGGAAGGATATTTCTGTGTACAATAATTGATTTATGAGTTTGTTTCTGTTAGTGGGGAAAAATTGCTGGTATTGGGTGAGGAGAGGGTTAGAAATGAGTCATTAGTGGGCCATTGCCCAGGCATCTTTATAGGGATATGATAGAAGTATTGCCCTAATGAAGCAGTTTCACTCCTTTTTTTGGAGACATGAGCACCTTCTAGGAAATGTGTTCTGAACTTACTTCTGAGATAAGCAGTCTTCCCTTCTATTTATAAAAGCTTTTATATTAATGTGGTATACAATTCTTTTAGTAGATACAACAGCATTTCAATAACAACTTATGTTTTACATCTTCCAATCCTACTATACTGAGGAAAAGTACTAGAGAGCTGGTACTCTTTTGTGCCGTTAGTACATTGAGCGTTCTGCAGATGAAGAGAATTTACATGCTTGGAAGTATAACAGGAGTTAAAATGTTAAGAACTTTTTGTAGTTGTTTTTAACTTTGTAGGAGCTCTTTCTATCCCTTTAAATAAATAAGTTGGTAGATTTGTAAAATGTACTTTGCATTTTTTCAGTTTGATTTTTTTAAGCTAAAAGACCAGTGACCAGTAGAGTTTTTAAGTAGCATGCAGGTAAATTTGCATTTTTCTTCATCTTTGCAAAATGGGTTTTAGTTTTATGTTTGGTTCTTCATTTTGCATTTATTTCTCTTTAGGTGGAGCTTGAATATATTACGTACAGATTGAATATTTCTAGACATAAAAGGCTGATTGCTATATGGAGCACGATTGCTACAGAAATTCTAAGAATGAATGAAAATGTCTTTGCTCTTTAGTAGATTTTATTTTATATTAGTTATCATTATTTGACAAGATACAAATGGGTAGATTTGTAACTTAAAAATGCATGATAAGTTGGAGCACCCTTTCAAAATCTAACCTACTAAACTATTTAATAAAGGAGGTATCTTTTAGTTTGAGCATTCGGCCCCGCATTGAGGACAAACTAGGGAATTCAGCTTCACAAGAACAGGTTACAGACATTGATGTTACAACAAGCCCTAAAGGGAAAAGTGACAAAGCTGCTCTGAATGACAGGGAAATATGGCCTTGTGGGATTAATAGCCAAGAACATGGATTGCCTTCAAAGGTACACTTCAGAATATTATTTTAGCCTCACCAGGGTTTATACATGCTGTTCTTCTTGTTGTTTTTTCTTTTTTTCTTTCCCTTCCTCTTATCTGTTTCAACTGTATTTGTTATTTAGTGAATTGCCTGCTTACCTGTATCCAGCTGTCTCTTTGTTGAATTAATTTCTTTGCCTAGAGTTTTAGTTTTTATTTAAATAGAGATGTTTGACAACTTTCTTTTCTGAAGCATCCACATTGATAGAGAAAGTACTACATTCATAAAGCAGCTGTTCTGATTTTCTGTAAAAGATCCTTCCAGTTTTGCTATTCTCTTTCTGGGAAAACATATTCTGAACGTGACTTTCAGACAATTGTCATGTTTATACGAGTAGTCTGCCAAAGCAAATTTAAGCCAATACCATATACAGAAAATAAATTATAGAAGAGTAGCCTTAATTTGTTCCACAAATGTTCTTGTATAGCTGTTTATGTAAATATAGGCTGGAAGGAGGAAGATTTGGAGTCTTAAGACTTAAGGTTGTTATCGGTTACCAGCTTTCCTATGCTTTGTCTCTGATTTAAAAAAAAAATCTTGAGTTCAAT
Source organism: Ara ararauna (assembly GCA_028858755.1). NCBI lineage: Eukaryota > Metazoa > Chordata > Aves > Psittaciformes > Psittacidae > Ara > Ara ararauna. The sequence continues at coordinate 34,143,472 of CM054376.1, forward strand.
TTTTATTTATTTATTTATTTTATTTCTTAAAATACAAGGTGTACATGTTTTGTCAGCCTTAGTCTAAATGTAGAGCTAAGCTTGATCCTGCCCCTCTACTGTGCTCTCGTGAGACATCACTTGGAGTATCGTGTGCAGTTCTGGTGTCCCCAACATAAAAAAGACATGGAGCTGATGGAGCAAGTCCAGAGGAGGGCCACGAGGATGATCAGGGGACTGGAGCAGCTCACATATGGAAACAGGCTGAGAAAGTTGGGGCCATTTAGTCTGGAGAAGAGAAGGCTGCGTGGAGACCTCATAGCAGCCCTCCAGTATCTCAAGGGGGCATATAGGGATGCTGAGGAGGGACTCTTCATGAGGGACTGTAGTGAGAGGACAAGGGATAACAGGTTAAAACTTAACTAGGGGAAGTTTAAATTGGATATGAGGAAGAAATTCTTTACTGTAAGGGTGGTGAGGCACTGGATTGGGTTGCCCAGGGAAGTTGTGAATGCTCCATTGCTGGCGGTGTTCAAGGCCAGGTTGGACAGAGCCTTGGGTGGCATGGTTTAGTGGGAGGTGTCTCTACCCCTGGCAGGGGGGTTGGAAGTAGATGATCTTAAGGTCCTTTCCAACACTAACTATTCTATGAATAAAAGTTTTGAGGTAAATCTCCAGCATTTAATTAAGATAGAACGAAGAAAGTAACTTAGTTTTCATGTATTTTTAACTGCTCAACAGACTTTCATTCATTCAGATCATATTTGCATGTGTTTGAAAATACAGTATAGAAGATTCTGTGCCAGAACAGAAACAAAAACTGTGGTTTTGTTTTGAAATTGGTTTATCTAAATATGGCCTATTATAGTATCTGTGGCATAAATACAGCATACAAAAGTGTTACGCATTAAAGAAGAGTAACTGCCCACCCAAAATATTCTGCTGAAAAGTTAGAGATTTTGGGCCAGTAAACCAACTAGATCCTGTGTTACATGTAACTTCATGATACTATGCCTTATCATTCTCATCCTTACCAGTCTTATAGCTTAATGTCCTCTTTAATAATTCAAAAGTCAGAAGGATACTTGAGTTAGTCTTTGGGACATATTATGGCAGCTGACTGGATTTCTAAAGAAAACCCTAGGAGTGATAAGCATGTGTTGGTGATACAGGCTTCTCCCTCTTGGATGTCTAAGATTTTAACTCTGAAAAGGACTACTGGAAAGGTGGAGCTGTTTCATTTTCACCTCTTTACTTGACTCAAGCCTGTTTGATTCTATTAAAGTTCTGCTTGTTTTGACAGTTCTGTCACTAATAATCAAGAAAGAAATTGTTGTGGTTATGGTAATGTTCTTCCATATCTTGCAGGCCAGAGATCCTCAGCAGGAAGCTAAAGAAGAGTTGGAAAACTTAAAGAAGCAGCATGATTTATTGAAAAGGATGCTGCAACAGCAAGAGCAATTGAAGGCTCTTCAAGGAAGACAGGCAGCTCTTCTTGCTTTGCAGCATAAAGCAGAGCAGGCAATTGCTGTCATGGATGATTCTGGTATGTGGAATGATGGAGTTTTTGATAGCATGTTAGTATGCTGATTGAATTATTAAAGATGGAATTATGGATTACACATTAATAAGTCCTTTTTAATGCACTTACCACAAAATTTACTGCAAGGCTTCTATTTCTGAAAAGAGTTGACAATGTAACATTGTTATGTGTCAGTTAAAAAACACAGCCAATTTCTGTGGTTTGCTTTTGTAAAATCGTAAAAGTGCAGGGTTTTCCTCTAAGAATTGATCTATCACACCAGGTTAGAAGTCTCTCATCTCCATCAGTGTACTAGGCCTTTGAAGGAAAGAAGGGGTGGAGGAGGGAGGAAGGGGGAATGGAATATAATGTGTTCTTTCCCTTCTTATTGCTATAGGTAGTTGGTAATTTCAGGTTTTGTTTACCTTTTCATGCTTTTTTTGTTGCTGGTTACCTGGCAGTTGACCGTGGTAGACTAATTGTTTGTCTAATAAAGGAAAGGAGGAAGTTGCTATAGCAGTTTCAGAAGTAAATATGAAACCAGAACTATGAAATTCTGTGGCATGTAAATTATGTTCATGGTTGCATCAAAAGGAGTGTGACCAGCAGGTCGAGGGAGGTGATCCTGCCCCTCTACTCTGCTCTTGTGAGACCTCACTTGGAGTATTGTATGCAGTTCTGCTGTCCCCAACATAAAAAGGACATGGAACTGTTGGAACAAGTCCAGAGGAGAGTCATGAGGATGATCAGGGGACTGGAGCACCTCCTGTATGAAGACAGGCTGAGAAAGTTGGGGCTGTTCAAACTGGAGAAGAGAAGGCTGCATGGAGACCTCATAGCAGCCTTCCAGTATCTCAAGGGGGCATATAGGGATGCTGAGGAGGGACTCTTCATTAGGGACTGTAGTGATAGGACAAGGGATAACAGGTTCAAACTTAAACAGGGGAATTTGAGATTGGATATGAGGAAGAAGTTTTTTACTGTAAGGGTGGTGAAGCACTGGAATGGTTTGCTCAGGGAAGTTGTGAATGCTCCATTGCTGGTGGTGTTCAAGGCCAGGTTGGACAGAGCCTTGGGTGGCATGGTTTAATGGGAGGTGTCCCTGCCCCTGGCAGGGGGGTTGGAACTAGATGATCTTAAGGTCCTTTCCAACCCTAACTGTTTTATGATTCTATGATTTTACTCTGGCCTTTTTAGCAAAACATAGGACTGACTTATAAAGTCCTTTTTTTTTTACGGTTCTTCACAAAGGGGCTGTGAAGGTGGCTTGTTAGCATTTAGAATCATAGAACAGGTAGGGTTGGAAAGCTATCCCATTTCTGTAATGGGATTAATCTTTCAAGAGTAAAGTTGGCGGGAAGAGCACAACATTAAAAATAATTGATGTATTTTAAGCGGTGGAGTATATTGATGATGCTATTAAACCAAACGTTGTAAGACATAGCCTTTATTTCACTGCTGTGGAAAAGTATTTACATATTTTCTGCCTTCTAAATGCCCAGTTGTAACAGAGACTACAGGTAGTGTTTCAGGAGTAAGCCTTACCTCTGAACTGAATGAGGAACTGAATGACTTAATTCAGCGCTTTCACAACCAACTTCATGATTCTCAGGTTAGTCCTTGGATTACGCTGTTATAAGCTTTGCTGTTTTCTGTTTTTTCTTACTGAAAAGTTAAATGTTTGTCTTGCTTATTTGTGTGCATTTGCTAGTGGAGTAATTGGGATTCTCCTAAACTTAAATGCTCAGCATCTTTAAGTTCTTAAGAGTTATTAGCTGACTGATCTATGCTTTCTGTCATACCGATCCCCCATGAATGTCCAGAGAAGTAGTTTCTATATTGTAGCATAATTATATCTTGACTCAGTATCCAATTGGGCTATCATGAGGATGTGTTTGATATCAGGTTCCCTCTGTTTTGGTGTTGAGCCTAGCAAGCCTATAAGAGGGCTTTTTGTTTTTTACAATTTATTTGGCTTTTTGCATAGTATTCGGAATAAAATGAAATTCCTCTTTTTAGACACAGTCTGTGCCAGACAATAGAAGGCAAGCAGAAAGTCTTTCACTTACCAGAGAGATTTCACAAAGCAGAAACTCTTCAATGTCTGAACACTTGTTGGATGAGAAGGCGCAGCTTTTTAACAAGATGCGAATGCTGCAGGGTAAAAAGCAGAAAATGGACAAACTGTTAGGAGAGCTTCATACGCTTCGTGACCAACATCTAAACAACTCCTCTTGTAAGTAAATACAGGCACAATCACATCTCTTCAGGAGCAGTGTGCATGTTTGTAACATGGTCATTCAGTTTGCAACTAGTTACTGAAACGTAGGTGATAAAGCTGTGCTGGGGCCATCTTATGTAAGTGTTTTAATGCTATGTAAGTTTCTGGCTTAATGGAGAGCTCCACATATAATAGTGGAGAGCTCTGTATGTAATGATGGTTGTTTTGCTAGTAGCAGTTTGGCTTATAACATCCAAGTTGACTAATGTGAGGATGTGATGATGGTATTTCTTTTTTTCTTCAAGGCTTGTCTGTGACACATTTCAGTTGTAGAGCATACCATATGAACTTGAACTTTCTGTATTTTTATCACAGTGCAGATTTATTTATCATAAATTTGTGTTTATGTACTCAGCACTTCAGGTGTTAGCTCTATAGCATTAGGTGGTTTGTCTATACTGTTGACTTTCTCTTCAGCTTTCTGTCATAGGCAATACCAGAGGAACTTAACTGTCTGAATGGACTTAAAGTTTTGGACTGTTCCTTAGATGGCTTTTTCTTCTCCTTGAAGTCTTGATGTGGGCCTACTTGATACTCTCGCTTTCTGTTTCTAGAAATACATTCGTAGTGGTGAAGTTTGTCCAATAGTGGTGATCATGGCATATTTTACTTAACATAAAGAAATGAGGCAATTGAAGCATTCTCCTGGAGAAGGGCAGATTGATATAATAGTTACATTGCTATTCCCCCATCTTACTACATATACTTAATGTATATAATGTGAACATATTTGGGTATGATTTCATGTAGCTAGAAAGAAGCAAACATTAAATCTGCATTATATAGCATATGGACAAAGGAGCTTAGCAGAGGAAAAAATTGGAAGGATTTTTCTTTTTATCGTGTTGAAATGTAAATATCAAAGCAAAAGCAATTCAGCCATAAATAAACCCTTGAAGAACTCTTTGAGCAAATTTACAGCATGAAAAATTACACATTCTAAAGTTTGATAAAGCTAAAAGGAACTGACTGAAGTCTTGTTTACAGTTTATTTGTTACTCTCTGCCTATTAGCATTGCATGCTATGAAACTTTAAGACAAAAGCTTTTTTTCTTCTAAGAAAAGAAGTTATTGACTGCTGGTTTGCATGTTGGTCAAGTAATTCAGTTAAGCAGGTTGGTTTTTGTAAGTTGTTTTTATGAGCTGTATTTCTTTTCTGCAGTTTTTCCTGCTTCAAGTTCTCCTCAAAGGAGTATTGATCAAAGAAGTACAACTTCAGCTGCTTCTGGTCCTGTAGGCATAGTAACTGTTGTCAATGGTGAATCAAATACCGTGGCATCTGTTCCCTATCCTCCTGATTCCCTGGTTTCTCAGAATGAGAGTGAAGAGGATGACAATCTAAATCCAACGGAAAAACTTCAGTAAAAGTTCTTTAATTTTTTCATAATGTACTCTTGTCATTTTGTGTTAGATTTTCAGTAATTTCTATCTTAAGAAAACAGTTCATATTTTAGTTTAATTAATTTAATATAGATCACTTAGTAAATGTCCAAGATAGTTAAATATGTTCAGCATTTCAAGTAGAAGGTTCTTACAGCTAGAAAAATGACAGTAAACTTTAAGAACTATAAACTATATGTATCTTTTTCAGCTCTACATAGGTTTGATTAATACGACAAAACATATAACGTTCTTTTTTTCTCCTTAGGAAGCTAAATGAGGTTCGTAAGAGGCTGAATGAGTTACGCGAGTTAGTCCACTACTATGAGCAAACATCTGATATGATGACAGATGCTGTAAATGAAAACACTAAGGAAGAGGAAGAAACAGAAGAATCAGAAAGTGATTCTGAACATGGCGATCCACAGCCTGTTACAAATATTAGGTTGTCAGATTTTTTTGTCATCCTAAGCCTTTGTAGCTAAGTTCCTGCAGGTTTCCTGAAACAATACATTGTTTCAGTCAATCAGAAATAACTTAATTCTGTGATTACATTAACTTTTCAAAATTTTGAGTTTGAAGTAGCTTTCTTATACAGACAATTCATAATAAACTTGTTCTTGGTAACTTAGTTGTATAGCAAATATAGGTTATATTGGATATTCAACTCTATAAGAGACTTCAAAATCTGTAATTCTTTTGGTTTTAAGCACTGAATTATGTGTATGGAAGTCCATTAGAAGGTTAACAGGACTAGACTAGAGACCCAGAGTAAAAACAAACTTCATTTTACATAGGCATCTGGAGGTGAAGTCTAACCAGGCAGCTGTGTGCATCAAGGATCTTCACTGTGCAAAACAAATACTAATTTAGCTATGTATCATATAAAGCTTTTATAATATAGACATACACCTTGAAAGCCTCTTGTATTGTTCTAGATCGGGCAGGGGATAATTCATAGCAGCTTTTGATTGGTTAATTAGAAAACAATCTATTGGAGTGATGGATTACTGAGAAATTCCAACACCTTGAAAGCCTCTTGTATTGTTCTAGATCGGGCAGGGGATAATTCATAGCAGCTTTTGATTGGTTAATTAGAAAACAATCTATTGGAGTGATGGATTACTGAGAATTTCCAAGCTTCTGGACTCATGGGTTGATTTTTTTTTTTTTTTTTTTTTTTAAGAGTCAGGACACGTTCCTATGAAAGCCGGTTAATAAAGTGGCAGAAATAAAGTTCCATTGGTACTGGTTCTTAAAACGTTAACACAAGTAATGTTTTTTTACCCTAGAAACCCTCAAGGTATGAGTAGTTGGAGTGAAGTAAATTGCAACTCCAGTGTACAGTGTGGAACTAATAACAGAGATGGAAGACATCTTAATACAGACTGTGAAATAAATAACCGATCTGCTGCTAATATAAGGACTCTAAAAATGTCTTCTGCTCTAGGTATGTTCTAAAATCTTCTGATAATTTTAAGTCTTTTTGTTTTAAGTCTTATTTAAGTCTTAAATAATTCTGATAGCAGCACAGAACATGGGAGAACTTTTAGCAAAATGTTCAAGAGTCTAATCATTATGCTGATACTTTTCTAATATCCAGTAATTACAGTGGGCTTCAAAAGTTCAATAACGCATAATTGGTACTGTTTTGTCTCCTCCTCTCCCCATCTCCAGACTGTCATAATAGGGAGGATGAGAAAGACATTGACCTACCCCAAGGTGAAGATGATGAAGTGGAAGAAGATAGAGTTAGTGAAGATTCCATGTCTAGTCACAGAAGCAGCCTGGGTGATGCTGCTGGAGATGCTGAGTTTGAACAGAAGATCAATAGGCTTATAGCTGCAAAACAGAAACTTAGACAGTTACAAAACCTTGCTGCTATGGTGCAGGTATTTCATAAACATAAATCTGTGCACAGAAGTGTAGCATTCATTATTTTTAAAATTTATAGCTTTTTAGTAGGAAAAACCACTCTGCTTAGTGTAACATTTAAAATGCTTACTTTTAGGCTGGGGAAAAAATTATACTAGAGATGAAGGAAAAAGTGATTTTTCTGAAGTTAAGGGTGATACTTCTGAAGTTCAGATATGGGATTTTATTGAGGGATGCTAACCTAATGGAAGAATGGCTTTAATACTTACCACTGGAGTATAAAATACGAATGGAGAAGTCTAATATTGAAATAATGTTGATATATTTTTAAGCTTATTATGAGTATTTATCAGTTTTAGTTTTTGAATCTTACCTAGGTTTTGCAACATCATTCAGTAAGGAAAAATTATTTGGTTTTGATTACAATCTTTGGATGTTGCAATATGTTCAAGTTGTGGTAATTTGATTTGGGTTTGGTGTGCTGTGTTTTGTGAGGTTTTGTTTTGGTTTATGAATTGAAAGTGGTTTTGATTTAGAGTATCACATGCTAAGTTAGTGATGCTTACTAAAAATATATATTCTTGTATCTAATGTCCCTGCAGAATACTAACATACAAGTTTTATATGAGAACTCTAAATAATCTTAATTAGAACATTTTACAATAGCAAAAATATAAATGCAATATTACTATTTCAAGATTATACTGCTTCCAAAAATTTCTCAGCATCTGGATCATTATTTTTTGTCATCACTATAGAGTTGTTAACTTTACAGCAGCATCTTTAATATATAACCTAATTAATAATGTTTTCAATCTTTCTTTCATATTTGCACGGCTTGTATCTGTATGTACTCAGTAATGGTACTGTAGGTCTGCATAGCTCTGTCATACTTTGTCACTGATGGTGATCTCTCCTGTTCAGCAGGTTCTGTATTAAGAATGATCAAGTTGGAAAACAAGCAGTGGCTACAGCTTTAATATTTTCAATTTAACTTGAGAACTGAAAATACTGAAATTATGAAAACAAGAAAAATGGAATAGAAAACCATGTAGAAGACTTCCTAATATATTTTAGATTTAACTTTCAAGAGTAGTTGTTTTATTTTAAGCTGTTATTAGTAATATTTAACTTCATGACTATAGTAATTAAGCAGTCTTCTTCAGCTCAGTCTCCTGTTCTTCTTTTTTCCTACCCTTTTGGTTCTTGACATGCCTGCATGTTTCTATCCACTTGGTTTTAGCCATAAAATAAAATTCAAGTGGCTTATGCTCCCCAAATGAGAACAAGTTATCTTGCATTTATAGTAGAAATCTCAGTAGCATGAGTTTTATAACTTTGAATTCTCTCATTAATTTGTCTTAAAATTGTGATTCAGTGATGGGGGTGACTTCTCCATTTATGATCTGAACTAAAGATAAAGCAATTCAGACTGTTTAGTTTTTCAAAAAGTAGCTTGACAAAACAGTTGTATTTTGCATATCAATGTGAAAGTAGTCTAATTGCCTTTCTGACATCCTTTCAGGATGATGATCCAGAACCTCAAGCAGCAATTGCAAATGCATGTAATATTGGTGACTTGTTGGTCGAGACGGAAGAGACAAAGCAACAGCCAAACAATGTCCGAACTAGTACCAACAAGTTACAAAAAGATGCAGGGCTAAATGAAAAAGCAAGGTATGCCTTTGTCAAAGCAGAGTGGAATCATGCTTTAGGCAACTTTTTGCTGAGTAATATGCAGTTAACTTTTTTACACAGAGAGAAGTTTTATGAAGCTAAACTTCAGCAGCAGCGGGAGCTTAAGCAGTTAGAAGCAGAAAGAAGAAAACTGATTGAAATTCAAGAAAAAATTCAAATGTTACAGAAGGCTTGTCCTGACCTTCAAGTAGGTAGAATGTATTTATTTTCTCTCTTAAGCTGTTGAGCAACAAAACATCAAGTATCTTTCGCACTGTTCTTCGCTATAAAAATTGGAAAAAACACTTAAAATTGGCAGTGCATGTCTACTGTATGCAGCTGGGCTTCTAAGCCTGGAGAAGAGCTCTGTTTATTTCATTCCACTGTAGGTTCTTGCTCAGTGATTGCTGTACCAAGCTCCAGTTTAACTGTAGTGAAATGCCTTAATGCAAAGTCTTAAAAGACAGAGAACCTTCTACCTTATTTTTAGCCTGATGTATCTGCTAGTCACTGCATCTTCAGTCCTTTTAGTAGTTATTTTCAGGGCCTAGTATTTTGAAACAGTATTGTGTGTTGTAAACATGATCAACATTATATTGTATTCCAGCTTAACTGCACAGTGCTGTACTGTTTCTCATACTCTTTAAAGACAAACTTTTTTCTATGAAGTGAGCAGTAAGTTATCAATACTGTGCATCTACAGCATTATATAATACTAAATTACATAAAAATAAGTTTCATTTAGTCCTAGCTAAGTTCTGAGATAAATATTTAGCCTTGATTTGAAAATCCCTTTTCACTGACTACCAATTCTTCTACCTCATAAAGCCTGAACTGTGTTGGGTTTTAATAGCAGTGAAGTTTTAGAAAGCTGTTCTACTGTTATTTTGCCCCTTCGCTTTCTCTTTCAGTTGACAGCTGGTTTGGGTAACTGCCCAACCAATAGGCAGACTTTACTAGCAACCTCAACTCCAGCCATGAATGAGTGCAATACAGCTGGCAAGCCTTTGCTTGAATTTGATGAATCCATACCACTAGGCAATGAGGTATTTCATACTTGATATTTTATGAGTTAAAAAGGGTTGAAAAAGGAAAAAGTTTGAGGTAACTTGGCTGCACTAAGTACGTGGCCTGAGGAGTGGAATAGTAGCCATTTTAACAAAGTGTGTATAACTTCTTTGTTTCATTTCTGGAAAGAAGTAAATATTGGCCTGAACTGACAGGAGATCTTTCCCCACATATAGCAGATGTTGCCAAATATTTATTTGAAGTTGAATGAATTTCGAATTTATGCTGTGAGCATTTGAAAGTGTATACCACAGGCAAGTCATCCATGAAAAAAATTATGGCATTTTTTGAAATGTAGTTCATCTTCCATGCATATTCCTTCCCCTTTTAAAAAAAAAATATGTCTTAAATAATGATCTGGATATTACTTAATCTTTCTGAAAATTATGCTAGTATTTCTAGGGGTGGAGGGATATGTGATGAGAAGTGTTTCCTGGCTACACAAGACATCAGAAACAAGTATCAGAAAAATACCTTTAATAGACTTTCTCTGTGAGTTGCGTCAGCATTCTTGTAAATTTTCCTTTAACAGTTTAGGTGAGGCTGATTGGGTTATGCCTGTATAGTTATCATTGAAAGCTAGATTTTCCTTCTCCAAGATGAGAATTTCAGAACTTTGGCATCTTCCAAATAAGTACTATAGGGCAAATTGTCTTTCTTCACTACATGAAAGGGCTATGAATTCTTCCTGCTAAAAAGAAATTGTCTCTAAAATGAATATGCTGCTGCAATTGCTAACACTTTACAAACAGGTTGGGTTATTATCAAAACACATGTGGATTTTTGTTGGAAAATGTCTTGGCTCCAGCACCACCAACTAGTTCGCTTGTTTTTAGGCTTGAGTACGTTGTTACTTGCCTGTCTTTTTAAGGCTAAGTTTTCCAGTCTGTTTCACTTACACAATTGTTTTTAAATGTTCTGCTGTTATGTAATGCTGTTTACATGCTTATGAAAGTACCTTGCCATTTATGCTTTCACTGTATCTAATTTAAGATAGATAAAGACTTCCTACTATCTGTACCTTTGTTTTCTTCTTTGTAAGTCATGACTTCCTTAAGTTTTGTCCAGTCATAAACTGCTACTTAAAGTATCTGCACTTTGCATTAAATCTTTTTGTTGCATCCTCTGCTTTATTACCAAAGAATTACTTGGTACAATTTTCACATTTCTCCAAAGGGTAGTATTCTGTCATGCTACTTAAAGAGCTAACTAATACTGCATAGTTTGTGATAAACCCAGCGTTAAGTGAAACATGAACTGTTTCTCTTAAAAATTCCTGTCTTATAATGTTTAATTAGCTTCGATTTTGCAGTATTTGGGATAAATAGTAGATACAAGATATATTTTGCAGCTTTCTGTGGTGTGGCTTCAGTTACAGTATAATACCAAAGCCTGAACAAAAAGGTATCAGTGCAGTATCAAATGTGATTTAGTTTAGATGGTGTTTATTTTGTTTGTATTCTGATGTCTTCTATTTTATGGCAAACAGTTATGGTCTGAGATAAGAAGACATGAGATTTTAAGAGAAGAATTACGACAGAGGAGAAAGCAACTTGAAGCTTTAATGGCTGAACATCAGAGGAGGAGAGAGTTCGCGGAGACAGCATCTACTGTTGCTGCCTCTGTTAAAAGCGAAGGATCAGAAGGCCGGTGTACTCCACAGCAGTGTAGAACTGAAAAGTAAGAACATAAGTCACTCTGTATTAGTGGCTTCTGTTGTTTAGTGAGATATGATTCTTGGGCAGTTTCCTGTTTTTATCTGAGCACTGTGATGATACAGTAGAGAAGTAAATCCATTTCTTGACTTCTAAAGTGACTGTTAGTTGGCAGCTTTCCTGTTTTATGGATCTTCCCGGCATAGTTAGTATATCTTGCTCTATAAATAATGAAAAATCACCTAGGGAGAAGAGAATGTGTGGAAAATTGCTCAGAGTAATTTTCTTGTCATACCTACATCATTTATATCAATAATAAAGGAATAATTTTCCAAGAGAGTAAGTAATTTTATTTAACTATCCCAGTATCAGAAGAATACTAGTTTAATTTTGTATAAGTGAGATGTTTAATTTTGGTGCAGCTTAATTGAAGATAGACTTGTAGTTGTCAACAGATTGTTTTAATAACTTGTCATAAACTAAAAAACACCTCCAAACCCCCAAAACTAACTCCTCCCTTCCCAAACACCCCTCTTTCCTCCCCTCCAATGTTGACTAGGACAATGGCTACCTGGGGCGGTTCCACCCAGTGTGCACAAGAGGAAGAGAACGGAGATGAAGATGGTTATCTCTCTGACGGAGCTGGCCAGGCAGAAGAGGAAGAAGATGCCTCAAGTTTGAATGACAGTTTTTCTGTTTATCCCAATAACAACATACCAGAAAACGCATATATTGATAAAGAAAACAAGGATAGGTTAGTGGTGTTACTTACTGATCTGATGCTTGTCAGACTATATTTGGAAGGGGGGGAAGAAGCACTGCATGAACGATAAGGCATTCTTTAACAGCGAAGTGAAATATCTTTCTGCTTGCTAGGGAGCAGTGTGTAGTGGCACTTTCTTGTCTTGAGTCTCTGTAGTTGCAGTGTGTATAATTAATTTGATATATTTCTGTTTTCAGTCATATCAAATGTCTGCCATTGAGCTCTCCAGTTGCAGTAGCTCTTTATGTTCCAATGGGGTTTTTGAATCAGCTTAAAGGATAACCTTTATTACATTTTTGCAGTGAAATTGATCACTCTCTTCAAAAACAGTAGTTCAGATGATTTAACTATGAAATTTTTGCTTGCAGATAGTTGGCTTTTGCAGCTTTGGAAACTATTTCCTATTAGATTTTTTAATTTATATGAATATTTAACTTTTGCTTATCTGGCTGCTTTCCTTAATGGTATTTGTGTGACTAAATGAAAATGCCATTGTAAAAGTAATCTGTATCTCTTCAGTTGATTTCCTCTGGTTTTGATACCAAATAATTTTAGTAGATATTTGCCTTCTCGTCAGAAGCTGGGCCTTTTAGTGTATTATGTTGGTGGCTTCTGTTTTCATCTGCATAGATACTATGTATTGGTAATGGATGATACTAAAGACAAGGTCCAGAGACATCCTTAGCGATTCTTTTTTGATTGTGGTTGCCAGTTGGGTGGCTGTTATTTTCCATTTGTTCAGGATAATGTTGGATTGACAAAAACACATGGGTCATTAGCTGGCATGCGCAAATGGTCTGTGCCAGGTGTGTTGTTGGCATTCAACTGAAATGTAATTTGGATAATGGAAGTGTCATTAGAAGAAGTTGCTTGAAATGTCACCTTTTGTCCTCATTCTACAGTTTTTTTTTCCCCACCCAGGTGGAAAAAATGCCGTCCTCTTTCAGCAGATGGGAATTACCGTCCATTGTTTAAGTCCAGGCAACAGCAAAACATAAGTATGCGACGTCAGGAAAATCTTCGGTGGATGTCTGAACTTTCATATGTGGAAGAAAAGGAAAGATGGCAAGAGCAGATCAATCAGTTGAAGAAACAGCATGAATTTAGCGTCAGCATTTGTCAAACATTGATGCAGGATCAGCAGGTATTCAGCATAAAGAACAGTTATTTTGCTGTTCTTACTTTGCTATTTATTTTTCCCCTCTTTGCAGCAATAAATTCTGGTTTTGGTAGTTTGGTCACTGTCGTGTGTTTTTTTTTTTTTTCTGCAGACCCTGTCTTGTCTTCTACAGACTTTGCTTACAGGTCCTTACAATATGATGCCCAATAATGTTCCATCTTTACAAGTGCATCTTATTATGCATCAGTTAAACCAGTGTTACACTCAACTGTCTTGGCAGCAGAATAACGTGCAAAGGTTTGTTTACTGCATTTGTGTTTGTGGAATTTGAAATGCTTCCGGAACAGAGAACATGGTTAGGTGAATAACAGATTATGGATAATGCTTTAATTTGAGATGATTGAACTTCTGAGCTGATTACAAACTTTGTATACAGCATTTTTGATTCTTTTTTTTTTTTTTTCCCCACCACTGCTTTAACACATTTGAAATGGTTCTTTTTGAGTAATCTTTAGTGAATAGAATCAAAAGTTGGCATCTCTTCCAAATATCTGTGGCAATAGCTTTATCTGGCTTTTTTGGTTTAGACTTGCTTTCCTTGAGTATACTTTTAAGTCTGTTCTTTTTGCTAGACTGTGTGGCAAGATTCCGGATTCTAATGGGTATGGGAAGATGATGGAAAAGGTCTTTATCCTTTCTTAGTGTAGAACTTTTTACTTGGTTGGTTTTAAAACTGTTCCTGTCTGTTGCTCAGGATTAAATACAAGTTGTGTTTCTTTCTTTCTTTGGGTTTGGTTTGGTTTTTTTCTTAGCTGAATGGAGCAGTTCTTTCCATACATTACTTGGGGCGGCTGAAATAATATGAATCTCAAATTATTTTAGTATAATATACAGCTTTCTCTTAGCATTCTTTTTCCCAAGTGGTTATTTTTCCTTGTTTTCAAGGTTGAAGCAAATGTTAAATGATCTTATGCGCCAGCAAGAACAACAGTGTCAAGAGAAGCCGTCGAGAAAGGAGAGAGGCAGTAGTACACCACCACCTCCATCCCCTGTTTTCTGTCCGTTCAGCTTTCCTCCACAACCCGTAAACCTGTTGAATGTACCAGGATTTACTAATTTTTCTTCCTTTGCTCCAGGTGAGTATGAGTACAGGTGTGAAAAGAATAAGAATTTAAAAGTTTCCACTCCCTCATTTAATTGAAATCTTCATGTGAACTCGCTGGACCTCTGTGACTTTTCCTTTGTATTAAAAATGGTCTTCAATGGTGCTTGCGTGAGTCTGTATTATCCTAGCAGAAGTTTGTTAATGTTTATTGCAGAATATGGTGTATTTTGATTTCAGTATGAAAAGTAAGACTTTCTTTATAAGATGTTAGTTATAATTGAAAATGCCAACTCCATTGTCGTGGGTTCAGCAGCAGCAGTCATTTTTCTCCTCCTTGGTAGCTGGTGCAGCGCTGTGGTTTTGATTTTGGGCCTGGGGACAGCGCTGATAACACCAGTGTTTTGGTTACTGCTTAGTGATGTTTTGGTCTGACCAAGGACTTTCTGAGTTTCATGCTGTGCCAGGGAGGAGGGGAAGCCGGGAGGAAGCAGAGACAGGACACCTGACCCAAACTGACCAAAGAGGTTATTCCATACCACAGCACGTCATGTCCAGGATGGAGAGCAGAGAGCAGAGACCCGGAAGGGTGGGGGGTGCACTGCTTGGTCGGGCTTGGTTTTAGGTGGTGAGAATTGTATTCTTTCCTTGTATTTGCCTTGTCATTATTATTATAGGTGGTAGCAGTCGTGATTTGCGTTATACTTTAGTTACTAAACTGTTCTTATCTCAACCTGTGGGAGTTGCATTCTTTTTGATTCTCCTTCCCATCCCTCTGGGAGCCGGGGGAAGAAAGAGGGGGGAAGTGAGTGAGAGAGAGACTGCTTGAGTTAGAGAGGCTTAAACCACGACATTCATAAAGTTAATGTTTTTAATGTTCTACATCCAACACATGAAAAGCAATGTTTACAGCTTTTGCATACCTTCAATAATCGTTTAATAGTGTTCTAAGTGAACCCTTTTATTCTAAGGTGTCACTTGGTAATTATTTCTCTTTTTCTTAGAACTTCCAGCACTTATTTTTGTTTTAAGTGCCTGTAAATGGAGTTTTTTGCTAATTTTTGATCCCATTAGAGGTATGGAGTAACTGTTGACTTGGATACAATGTTCCTAATCTCATTACCAAATCTGCTTTTAATGTTGAATTTGAAATGGGGGGAAAAAAGGTAGGTGTTTTACTGTTCGTTTAAAGTTGTTAAAGCTGTCTTGATATACTTGAGTCATTTCAGGAAACCAGGAAATAGGCAGATATCTAGAGTGTATGTTTTCTGTTTAAGAGCATATTTTACATTATATGGAACCTGCACAGAAGAATAATTAAGCTCAATTTGCCACTGCTAGAAGGATTCTGAAGTTAAAATAAGTATTATGACTTCTTTGGCCCTGTGAATACTTGTACCATTGAAATATTCTTATAAATTTGATTGTAGTTGAAGTATTGATAGTCTTCATGCAGACAGAACTCTGCCTTTTCGTCGTTATTACCTCCATTTTTCACTTTCACCAGTTTCTTGAAATACATTTGTCTCTCCACTGATGGTAGTGTGTTGTATCCATTTATATTTAAAACCTGCATTTAATTGTGCATTTAAAACCTGCATCCATGCTTTCAGGATAAGACCAGGTTTTGCTTACTTACCCACTATGTTTGCTTCATAATTTTATGTTGTCACACCGTGTGTCTCAAATATGACTTTTATCACACAGATAAATGAGTTAGTATCTTCTGACTCTCTTGTTTGCTTTGTAGGTATTAACTATAATCCAGTGTTCCCTTCTGGTTTTGGGGATTTTGCACACAATATTTCCCCACAGAGTGGTGAGCAGCAGGAGCCACAACATCCTCTGGATCATAATGCTTCTGGGAAAACTGAGTATACGACGTTCCCTAAACCTTTTGAAAGTGTATCCTCTAATGGAGCAGAAAAACAAAGGTAGTATATGTCACAGTGCAGCTCTTCTTTAACTGTTTTCCCTCCCACACTCCTACCTTTTCTGGGACTTGTGGGAAATCATCATTCTTTTGGGGAACTCATTGTAATAGAATTATGAGATGAGCTTTAATTCTGCAGTTCCCAGTTTTTTGGGGTTTTCTTTGGTGTGAGTTTTTTTGGTTTTTGTTTTTTCCTTTTTCAGTCAAATTTTCTGCTTTTCTATATATTAATGTATTACTTAATTTTAAGATCAAATATAATGCTGGAGTGATTTTGTGATACTTCTTGTACTTGGAGGAAGATTTAATTTCTATGGTTTTTAGAAACTGAGCTGTTTGAATAACTAGAGAACAGAATTTCAGTGAAGGCTTATTTCTGTGCTGTGGTAGATAGTAATGAATGTGGTTTAAAGAAATGTTTTGTCCTATACTATGCTGTTTGAGCACAGCAATAGCTGCATAAGTGTATTCAGATTGAAATCAGTGATAAATGTAAATTTCTTCAGACATCATCTGTTTTCCTTTTGGAAGGGTTCTCACTAGATTTCCCTTCCTTCCTTCTCTCTCCCCCTTCCCCTCCCTCCCATCCAGCATTCAGTTCGATAGCTGAGTAACTAGGGCATGATGGCTTGCATTATGGATAAAGCTATTTGCCTGATAATACATGCTGTTTCTATTTGAGGGACTAGGTTATGATATATTATGGTGTGTGTTTCCTTCTTTGTGACAGAAGAAGTCATAGACAACCTGAAGAGGAAATGGAAAGAAGATCAACTTGGCTTAATGATAGCCAGGAAGTGAAAAAAGATGATCAGTCTCAGCTGAAAACAGGTTTTGCAGTTCCAGGACAAAGCATTGCTTCTGGTCATAAAAATCAGTCTGATATGAGCAGAAGAAGAGACTTTGATGAAGAATCTTTTGAGAGTTTTAGTAGCATGCCTGATCCAGTAGACCCAACTACTGTGACAAAGACATTTAAATCTAGAAAAGCATCAGCACAAGCAAGTTTGGCTTCAAAAGATAAAACACCCAAATCAAAGAATAAGAGGAAGAGTTCTTCTCAGCTAAAGGGCAGAATTAAAAATACTGGTAGGTTGTAAAGTAATCTTAGATACCATGGCATACTCAACTTGGATTATAATTATTACATTATGGAGGATTTACTCTCCATGAATGGTATCTGTAGTAATGAAAAGTAAGTCACTGAAATATGAATTAATTTTACATAATGCACCTACATAAGGTTTTTCAGCATTTCAGTAAATAAAAAGCATAGCTGATTAGGGCATCATGATGTGAATGGATAGTAGATGCAGATACTCTAAGAATACACTCGGGATAGACCACGAGGAGAATCTTTGTCTTCGTTAGGTCTTCATGTTCAAACTGGATGACTTGCTGAAAGATGTCCTTCAGTAGAATACTGAATGAGAAGATAGGGGCAGTACTAACATGTATAGTTGCAGTCACTGAGGGTTAGGCTTCAGCGCACAGAGAATTTTTGGCTAGGAAACATCACTGGTTTCTTTCATCTTTGAGATTGCCTTCTGACAAGTTTTTAAATGTAATAAAACATTTTGTAAGCTATTTTTTTAATTCTTCCTTTTCGTTCCCTCACGTTAGGTAATGAAAGTGCAAGTGCTTCAAGCATGTGTGAACCCTGCAGGAGCAATAAAAGCAGACATGTGGAAGAGGTGGTTCATGCAAAGGTGTTCAGCAAAAGGAATCGGGAACAATTGGAAAAAATAATTAAATACAGTAGATCTACAGAAATGTCTTCAGGTATTCTTTTCTGATGTAATTATTTTGTGAACTTCTCTGAGTAAAGGACCTCCATACTTTGTTATTAGTGTATTATTTAAAAGCAGTATATTATGACAAGAAGACATGAATGTATATTTAGGATGCTGTAAATGTGAAAGTGTGTAAAAAAAAAAAAAAAAAGTTGGATATTTATTGCTTTTGGGTGATTTCTGTAGATTGGGTACTTGATTGATGGGTTTGTTTCTATATTTAACTGTAAAACAAACAAAAACCTAGCCAATAGAAACCACCACCCATTTGTTGGTGTCTTTTTGGAAAGTAACTGCACAACACATTAAACTTTGTTTAAACTACATCCTGTACTGCATACATGTTTTCTTTCTATTCCTACTTAAAGGAGCTCTATCAAATATCATTCAAACTCCATCTTATAACATCACGTAAACCCTTACATTTTTGCCATCTGCACTGCTTTTCTTGCATCTAGATCATAAATGTGTTTATCTTTTTAGGTTCTGACAGTATCTTCTGTTTGAAAGATGCAGAAATTCTAGTAATTGTAGCACGATGTACAGCTTTGTCAATGTTGCTGTGTCCACACTAAGAGCTGTTTATTGGAATACATAACAAACTTTTACCAGTCAAATTCTCACAATAAGCAGCTTTGCTGTGGTTTGAATGACTAAGCATTTTTCCTCCTGCTATTTTATATAGACCCTGTCTTTATTTCTGGTGCACATTTTTGTGTTTATCACTGTCTATCCCCACTTTCCTACAGCGCATGCTAGGAGAATTCTGCAGCAGTCTAACAGAAATGCATGCATTGAAGTGCCAGGTAATGCATTCAGTGCTTAGCTTCAACAATGTCCTGTTATTTTTTTCTTTTTTTGTCTTAGCTTTGGTCCTATAACTCAGACTGTTTAGCAGATGTTCAAAATTAGTACTATTGCAGCACCTTCTCTGTAAACAAGGCAAGAGAAGTTACTTGTAATTTGCATGAAATGCAGTGATAAAAACTGCTTTGAATTGTAATTGTGGAGAATATGTTTATCATATTGTTGGTTAGTCACGATTACAAATAGAAAATGCACATGAAGTTACTACAGTAAGAGTCTAATTTCCATAGGCATTTTTAGCAAGTTGAAAAGCTACTATTGTATTTTATTGATGGGGGAGAGGAGTGATTTCTGGTGGCTTATTAATGGTTGAAAAGGCTTATCTATATGCTTAAATACTGTTAAACTACTTGCAGATAATCAAATTGCACAATAACATCTGTTGTATTGCTAATAACTTCATTCACTTAAATACTAACAAATATATGCATCTGTTAAACTAAGCTGAGTTTTCCAAGTGTAACTTTTTTTCCATTCAACACTTGCTAAAATATGTATGTGATACTTTAACTGTTGCAAGGATAATCCTCAATTCTCAAAGGAATGGGGAGATTTACTAGGGAACACGTTGTCTTCTCATAAATATGTAGTAGGGCTTAAGGGTATGATATTAATTTAATGATATTATACATGTATGAGAATGCAGGATTTATGCTCATGTGGGAGGTGTGGCAAGGAGTAGCTTTCTTAAATTCAGTCTAGAGCTCTCTTAATGTGGTTGGTTATGTTGCTGAAGTGTAGACTTACTAATATTATATAAATTTGAGACCTTTGGCTATCCCATTTGGAATACCTCAGAAACTATTTTCAGTGTGGAATACCTGTTCTGAAAGCAGCATTGAAGTGTGTGCATTATTCATTTCAGTAAAGAGTGCTTTCTGAAGGTATTGTTCAGAAGTGTAAAAAAAAAAAGTTATTCCTATGAATGCTTTATATTTTATATATAGAGGATTGCATAAAGTATTCTTTCAGAATGTTTAAATCACTGTTGCCCTTCAGGAAATGAGTGAGCTTTAAGAAAGTAGCTATATAATGGAATCTACAATGATTGTGATATAGTTTGTGTACCTGTAACTTGCATACCTAATAGGCAGTTGTCTTTCAACTGGATGCATGTCAAGGACTTAATGAATTCCCTTTGTTCTACAGAAACTGGTAGTGATCTGTCTATGTTTGAAGCTTTGCGAGACACAATTTATTCTGAAGTGGCAACTCTTATTTCTCAAAATGAGTCTCGTCCCCACTTTCTTATTGAACTTTTCCACGAGCTTCAGATGCTAAATACAGATTACCTGAGGCAAAGGGCTCTGTATGCTTTACAGGTATGCACAAAAATCTTGCGTATGTATCAAACAAATCTTAGATCCTTTTTTACAGGATTGATTTATTATCTTTTCCAGGACATAGTGACCAGACATTTATCTGAGAACAATGAAAGAGGGAAGTGCACAAAATCACTGAATTCTGGAACATGGGTGGCATCAAATTCTGAACTCACTCCCAGTGAAAGCCTTCCTTCTACAGATGATGTAAGTTTTAAAGTTCAGAAGCTAGTTTACTGTCAGCTTTTCTTATTTTTGAATTTACGTGCATTCTTGTATACTGAAATATTTAGTCTAGCAATTGACTTTTTCTAAAATTAGTATCAACTTACACAGTTTTCTAAACAAAGAAATACAGGGGAATATTAATGCAAAAGTGATTAAATATGGTAGGATTCTTGATCCTGGAAATGAATGTGTCAGGAAGGAGTATGACATGGAGGGGGATGTAAATCAGAAACTGATATTCAAAAAGAATCAATCTGCTAGTGAGTAAGGTTAGGGCAAGATTTCCCCCAAATTTTTTCTTTTTTTGTATCTAAGGGATCACTGATACCTCTGTAGAGTGTAAATGTTTTATAGTAGAAATATTTGAAACAAATGTGGTAGAATCACCTGATGGATCTATGCTGTAAGCAAGGTTGCTCCCCAGTCAGGCAGCCTGGTGACAAGTCTTCATTCTGCAGCATGTGGCTGAAAAGAATTGCAGGCTTGTTGATACAGTTTTAAGAGGATGGTGCATTCCTGCTTTGTAGTCACTTGTTTGATGTCTTTTCAGGAAGCATTTGGCAAGAACTTTTCTACAGAAGCATGTCAAGGTTGTGAACAAAATGATGCAGACAATAGGAGTATTATGTCTACATCTTCAAATTTTGAGCCTTTTGCCACTGATGACCTTGGTAAGAATGATGTGGTTTACCATGCTGTGTTACTTCCTTCCTCCAAAAATGCCTGCAATTGTCTGTGATTGAATATAGCATATTATCCTTCGATTTTTAGTGTGTAATCACGTTTCGTAAAACAACACTTAGAGAAATTATCCACTTATGAAACACTTGGAGCTGATCGAAGTGTGTAATAAAGTACATAATTCAAGTACAGTTATATGTAGATTTCAAAACTTGTGGCTTTGAATTAATTTTTATTATTGTTTATTTGACGATCAATTGAATTTTTTTTATTTAGATTAAAAGCTGTTTTTATTCTAAATATAGGCAACACAGTGATTCACTTAGATCAAGCTTTGGCTAGGATGAGGGAATATGAGCGTATGAAAATTGAAGCTGACAGTACCCTTGACTCTGAGGGCTGCTCTAGTAATTTTCAGGGTGCTTCTGCTGCTAAATTAGAAGGTATGCACATATATACATATTTTGCTTAGTTTTAGAAAATAATTACTTTAGCAGGAATCATGTAATTGGCTGAATTACTTTCCTCTTCATTTATTTTGAAAACTTAGCAAAGTTTCCAAGGAACTTTACATACTTAAGTAAATAGTATTTATTTTTTGTATTGAAAATATGTGGTTTTGAAATGGCATTTCTTTGCTAGTGATGTTGAGTGACTTAAATGTGCCTTTTTTTCTTATTTCTTTTTTTTTTTTAAACAAGGCCCAAGTAACAGTGAATGTCCTCCTGTGCTACAGTTAAATGAAGTTTCTGCAGTTCCATGTCCTCGTGTAGATACTCAGCAGCTTGACCGGCAGATTAAAGCAATTATGAAAGAGGTCATTCCTTTTCTGAAGGTAAAAACTTCTTGAATAAGATGTGAATGAGGATAGGAAAGGGATCTGCACAATTGCATAGAAAGCATTGCATAAAATTGGTAACTTGCATCTAGGAAACAGCTGCCGATAAGTGTGTATCAAGTTGCAGACTTTGCAGAGGATGAAGCAATAATTAAATGCTCCAACAGAAAGATTCTGTGGGGCTTCTAATAAGAGTAAAAGAAATTATAAGGTTTCTAGATTGCTACAAAGGGCTGGTGACTTGGCATCAAGAAGAATAGAGATTTATTTGTTTGGAGCTGGCCAAATCAAGTAGAAATGTTTGTCCAAACATTAGAAGATGACATGTATTGAAAAAGTGGGATAAAGCTTTGTGTGTCATGGGAAATCAGTCATTAATGAAGTATGGCATCTGCTATAATAGTGTTCCACTTAGTTTGTTTTGTGAGATGGGTTAGGACCTGCTTGTGGAATGCTGTTCCTTCGGAGGACAGGTGATGTTTTTATAAATTGATTTCAGTATTGGACTTGATGGCTAGTTGTTTTGGGTTTTTAAGTAGTAACTATGCTTGTTGTGTGATGCTTGTTGTGTGATACTTGTTTAGGAGCACATGGATGAAGTGTGCTCGTCGCAGTTACTGACATCAGTAAGACGTATGGTCTTGACTCTTACACAACAAAATGATGAAAGTAAAGAATTTGTGAAGTTCTTTCATAAGCAGCTTGGCAGTATACTTCAGGTTAGTAGCTTTTCAGTGTTGTTTTGCCACCCTGTTTAAACTTGGATAATGAGCAACAGGTAAACCAGCTTCCCTGGAGCTGTAAATTACAGCATAGTAGCTGCTGTTCAACTTTGATACAGCAATGAGGTATTTATTACCTTGTTTCCTAAAATTAAACTTCACTGAGTATAGAACTCCTTTTCCATCACTGCCAAATAGTGAGAGGTGTATCTTCAGTCTGTGACTGTCTTTAGAGAAAGCTCTGGTGATGCTTTTCATGGACTTTTTGTATAAATTCCTTAAAATCAATAGGCTGGTCTTGCTCCTTTTTTTCACTAAAAGAGTTTAAATCAGTAACTTGATAAGTTCTGTTACTTGATTAGAGATCCTACTTAAAATCTCTTTAAGACACTAAACTGTATTTTAAAAGAAGTGCTAGCTATTGTATACCTAACTAATTTTGAATTGTTAGGAATATGACAAATAATTAGTTTTTGAAGTTTGAAAGCCTGTTTCAGAAACGAAAGAATTGTTTCTCTTCACAGGATTCACTGGTGAAATTTGCTGGTAGAACATTAAAAGATTGTGGAGAAGATCTTCTTGTGGAGATCTCTGAAGTGTTATTTAATGAATTAGCCTTTTTTAAACTAATGCAAGACTTGGACAACAACAGTATTTCTGTAAAGCAGAGATGTAAAAGAAAAACAGAAAATACTGAAGTGATACAATCTTATGCTAAAGAGGTTTGTTTTATTATATTTTTGAAAAATGTAGCTTTTTTTAAGTCTCTTACATACCTGTATTTCCTAAACTGGTTCAATTACCTTAGTTCATACATTGTATATGTGTGGGGTTTGAGAGTTTTGTTGGGTTTTTGTTGTTTGTTGGTTTTCATTTTACATATGAGTGCAATGTAGTCACAGTATTGCTTGTGTAGAAGCATGAACTAGTTTTCCTCAGTAAGGGAGATGTCCTGTATTATAGATGAGCATCTGTTACAGGTATCTAAGTGTAGAGTTTGGTTTTGGTAATTTACAGGAAATGTGTTTTAATGGTTCTATGTGTGCATAAGAATGAATGGTCAAGTCTTGGAATAGTATTAACATCTAAGTCCATTGTGTAGTTATTGTGGTTTAACCCCAGCCAGCAGCTCAGCACCACACCACCACTTGCTCCCTTCCCCCCAGTGGGATAGGAAGAAGAATCAGAAGAGTAAAAGTGAGGAAACTCCTGGGTTAACTTAAAGGACAGCTTAACAGGTAAAGCAAAAGCCCAGTGTGCAAGCAAAGCAGAACAAGGGGTTCATTCACTACTTCCCATTGGCGTGGAAATGTTCAGCCATCTCCAGGAAAGCAGGGCTACATCACACATAATGGGTACTTGGGAAGAGAAATGCCATCACTCTGAAAGTTTGCCCCTTTCTTTCTTGCTCCCCCCAGCTTTAAATGCTGAGCATGACACCATATGGTATAAGATATCCGTGTGGTCAGTTGGGATCAGCTGTTCTGGCTGTGTCCCCCCCAGCTTCTTTGCATTCGCAGCCTGCTCTCTGGTGGAGTGGTGTAAGGAGCAGAAAAGGCCCTGATGCTGTGTTAAGTAGTGCTCAGCAATAACTAAAACATTCCTCTGTTATCAACACTGTTTTCAGCACAAATCCAAACTGTAGCTCCATACCAGCTAACATGAAGAAAATTAATTCTATCCCAGCTGTATATTTTGACATGGCAGTCCCAGTTCATCGTCTCTCCATCTATGCCTACAGCTTTCCTTGCAGTAGCTTAGGCACCGTCTTTACCTATCTTAAGTCCTATGCAGTCATCAAATAGTTGGCTTGTTGGCATTTGTAGAAACTATCACTTTCTAGACTCAGAGTATAAAACATGTATAAAATTTTCAGAAATATTTGAGACTGTGGTACATTATCTGCTCTAACAAAGCAAGTTTTGGTTGGTTTTTGCACCATTTTACATTATTAAGATGTTGTATCACCATTTCTAATTTTAGTATTGCAGTTTTTAGGAGCGTAGCATTTTTTAGCTAAAAAATTAACTGTTTACAAAACAAACACTAGAACAGATTGTGTTCATATATTTACATCAGTCAGGTATCTACCTTAATGTTTCTTGTATAGTTATGATTTCAGTGTCCTTTCAGGTTTTCTTTTAGAAAATCAAAAACTAAAGCAAACTTGTAATTCATTTTAAAATTTCAACAGGAGGTATTTTGTGAATCTGTCATAAAGTTCTATAAGCAGTTTTAAGCATATCATCAGCTGTATTTCTAGTTCAACTTGGGTATGCCAGTAATATGGCTGGTATGAGAGAGACTGTGGAGTGTCTTGTAAAAAGGCCAAAGAAACACTCATGTCCAAATCTTTCTGGAGTCAGGCTTCCTTCTGTCTGAAGTTGCTCATTGGGTCCTTGTTACTTAAAGAATTGATTCGTACACTCTTATGAGGATGCATAGAGCCAACTTAGATCTAGCATTTCTTACCTTCTTCTGGAAGATGAAGAATTAGGATGAAGGTCTATTTGCCTTGTTTTACTATGGCAGCAGTTCAGATTCAACAGAGTGAGAGGTGAGCCAGAACTGATAGGTCCCCAGTTACTTTGTACAGACCTGCACGATTATCTTTGTGTGGTCTTCTCGCAACTCCGAACTCTGGGATCCTGATGCAGAAACATCTGATCTTGCTCTATTTTGTGGCTGTCTTGAGCCCAGTAAGCTGATTTTAGATTCCATGCTGAAAAACACAGCACTGTCCTGACAAGAGCTGGTGTATCTAATTCTATATGTTAACTATGATTCAAGCATACTTTGGAAAATTAGCCCATGTAGACATAAGTATTTGAATAGAAAGGGCTAAAACTGTTTTTGTAATGTTTTGCATCTCTCAACTTGTTAAAGCATCTGTGTAAACAGGTCATAGTGTAGATGTCCCTGTGGCTTACTGCCATTTTGAGGTAGTAGTTCTTGGTAAGATTGGCATTTCAGCCAGGCTTTCATGAAGCCCTAGTTTGGTTCAGTATTTCAAATTTATTTCAGTTTAGAATTGAAGAGAGTTTATGTTTCTTCTAGGCAAAAAAAGGTGTCCAGGTGGATGTTTGTTCATCTGCTGAAGATGTCGATGAGGACAAAGTATGTTTATGCTTCTCAACTGTCTTTATTCCTGAGATAATTTCACAGATCACTTAGTCTTACTGTTTCTGTCATATAAATCTAGTATCTGTAAGGAGCCCATTTCCTAGCGTTTATAAATATATTCAACTACATGAGTTTTATCTCCTTTTTTGTTATTTTCAGCAATTTATTTTATCAAAGTGTCAAAGTAAATTATAATTTGCTTTTTTTAATATGAGTAGATGGTCTGGGAAGGAAGTGACTACCAAAAGATCTGCCTTCATCAATAAATCTTTGTTACTGTATGCATTTAGTAAACATGACTTGGATATTGCTTTCTTGGTTGCTCTTGTTTTATTTCTACTGCAGAGCCATTACTAGCTTAACCACTATAATAAAGTATTATCTTGTTAACTTTGAAGAAGTGCTTTCAGATCAACAAAGATAGTATTGAGGATGTTTTTCTGTTTATTGTTGATGTCCTTTATATAGAGTGACCTTTGCTTTAGGACTGACAATTTGAAAGTCTAAAGCAAAGTTTATGTTGAATGCTACACAACTGAAATGGAGTAATATGTTATACTCGCTGAGCAGCTTTAAGGTTGGATTTTTTTTTACCTTTTAGTATTCATTTTCTGTATTCTTAAAGAAAAAAGGAAAGACCTGTTCTGAAGGTGTTTGTTGTGGGATTTAGTCTGGGGCTGTTTCCCTTGTTGTCAGCTCAGAGCACTGAACATGCAGTCATTTGCTGAAGAATTCAGTAACAAGGACAGCTTAACTATTTTTAGCAATTAGCATTTTATTTCTTAATGGTATGGAATAAGTTGCTTTTATCTTAAAGAGAAGACAGAAGTTTTGAGTTGGGACACAAAGTATTTGCAGTTCTCAAAGTATGCATTTGCTCTTGAGTGTTGAATGTCAGTGCCCCAGATTTCTGCTTTTGCTCTTTCAGTTTGTTTTGAAAACCACTAAAATCATTGTGTTTGGGTAGATGGGTTGTATATGAAGCTTTGTAGTTTCTGCTGGAATGTTGCACTCTTTCCAAACAAGGGAAAGAGATGGGTAAAGTACTAAGTAGAATGTTGAATGCTTTCCCAAATGAGCATAGGCATATGTGTAGGCATGTATGGGCTTAGAGTTACTGTAGCACTGCTTTGGAACTAAAAGTGCGTATCACTTACTAAGGTTGCGTAAAAGAGTGCCGCCAAAATTTGAAGTCTAGCTGAGGGATTTACTTGGGGGTTCATATAGGCTAAGCATAATTTTCTTACTCAAGTTATTTAGAAAATCATTCAGCAGAGAAACTGCTGAGTAGCTGTTGCTAAAGAAATGAGAAGCTGTAGTTATATTCCTAGTGTTTTCTTGAAGTCATTTAGAAGCAAGGAAGTTGCTAGAACGTACTAACGCAGGTGTGTCTGTCTTCCTCTAGGTAGTGACAAACCTAATTTAAATAAGCTTTTTAAAGCTAGAATACTGATCAGTGTGAACCATTTCAGATAATGAAAAGCTCAAGTTACAATGTCCTTGATAGCAATGTCTGAACAGTTCATGATCTCTTATAGTGGGCTCTAATGCTCTGTTTTAGGAGTAGCTTTGCAGTATTAATTTCAAGGCCTTAAGTACTACTTAAACATTAATTTTAGTCTGTAGGTATTTTTAAGTAGCAAAGGTTACTCCTTGATGCAGAAACCATAACTTAATGTACAGATAAGCAAACATGAAAATGCACAATATTCCTTGTTTTCCTAGGACAAGGATGAGACTGAAAATGTGAAGGAAGTACAGGACTCCGAAATGTATGATGGTACTGGAATTCCTGAAAGTATTAGGTCAGATGTGTCTGATCCAGAGGAAGATGAGGAGAATGAAAGTGGTCCAGTGGCAATAAGTACGTGATTTTTTGTATAGCTCATTATTCAATGCTTTCACTGTAGTTTTGACCAACTAATTTTACAACAGGATTTGCTTGAAGTACTACTGTGTAACACCTCCTTTCATGGATTTTCTAGTCATAGGGTCACAGAATGGTCTAGGTTGGATGGGACCTTAAAGACCATGTAGTTCTGACACCCCTGCCACTAGACCATTGGAAGGTGCTCAAAGCCTTGCCTAACCTGGCCTTGAACACTTCCAGGGGTTGGGCATCCAGAGGTCTTTTCCAGTACTGTATTTGCTACTGTTGTGTCACGGGTTACAGATTCCAATTGGAACAGCTTTTTCTGTGTAATCAGTAAATCTGTAAAAACACATTAGAATCAGATTAAGTTTCATTTCCTGTCTCAGCTAAACTAGAAGTTTCTCAAGCTTTAAATTGAACATATGAAAGCTGAAATTTCAGACTTTTTCATGTAAATGATGATTTTATTTTTTTTAATATGCTTCCACTTGAACTTGCATATTTTTTCATAATTTGTTGTCCTCTTTGTGACCTTACACCAAATACAGCTTGGTTTCACTTAGATTTAATTTCTTCACATCAGCTTGTTTAATAACTTAGATATTTCACATCAACACAGTGGTTGTTTGCAAGATAGCTTATGGGGAGCATATGGAACCTTGAAACTTCAGTCATCACTATATCTTAAATTTCAAAGAAAGTTTTGAAGTAAGAGGTATAACTGATCTTTGCAGTAAATTTCCAAAAGGGGTTTGGGTTTTGCAGCCTGACTTTTGCTGTGTCAGACTATGTCAATGTATAAATATGATATGGTGGTGGTTTTCCATTGATTTGCCTTCAGGTTTATCAAAAGCAGAAACCCAAGCTTTGACTAACTATGGCAGTGGAGAAGATGAGAATGAAGATGAAGAAATAGAGTTTGAGGAAGGGCCTGTTGATGTGCAAACATCATTACAAGCAAGCAGTGAAGCAACTGAAAACGAACAGGTATCACCAAAGCTGTAAATGCAGTAAAAACTTGAGCCAGTGCACAGCTTTTCAGTACATATTTGTATGTATCTCAGGTTTTCTTGTTGCACTGTTTTTATACAAATGAAAGGAGAATGATAGAAGAAATTAACTTGGTTTCAACCTTCCTTAATAGACTTCAAAGCAAGAATTGAGTAGGACAAAAAGCAGTGAGATTTTGTCATCAGAACAAGAATCTGTTAATGTTAAAGGTAAGACCCCTATGCAGTAACTGAGAGATTAACACTTCTGTATGAATTTGCTGTGAGAATTATCTTGGACAGTGCCTGTAATACGTGTAATTAAAAGGAAGGTGTTCAAAGCTGCAAGAGTTTACTGGGCTGGGTTTTTTTTATGGAACCACGTCAGTTGACTAGATCTCTCTCTGTTGATCCTAGATACAGCAGACCTTTTAAGGAGGAAACCTGGAATAAACTTATCTAGATAGACCTGGTTTTGATGCTTGAAAATAGCATGAATTTCAGTTAACTGTTGCAGCCCTTGGCATATAATTGTAACAGAGTTAAATTTGTCAGTTAACACTATTTTTGATGTTTAGATTTGCCTAGTACTTGCATTTCTGCTACTACCATTTGCTAGCAATTGAAATCATGTTATATTTTAGGGATTTATTTCTGTGAGTAATGCTGTGTTGTAACTGATTAAGAACTGGGAAATCATTTTCTGTCAAAAGGCTCTACTGGGTGGTATGAATGTTACTTCTAATCCAGCAGTTTTACCACCTTCTCCTGGGTATCCTTCTGTTGCAAATACTTGTTTTGTTCTTGGTCTTTTTCCATAGGCTAAAAGCAGTATTTGAGTAGATCCTGTGTTGCCATAAGAATGTGGCAAAATGTTAAGGAATTTATTGTTCTGTATTATTTATTTCCTCATATCTAGAATGGATATTTTACAGTAGGTCATACAGTTCTGGAAGTTGCTTTTTGTTGCTTCTTCATTTTTAAAGCTGTATCAAGTCGGATATTTTGAAGTCGCATTCTGTCTTGTGATAATTGCTGATACTTAACGAGAGTACAGGTAACTTCTGTTGTTCATTTGTAGCTTTGGATCATAATCTAAAAAACATAATGGAAGGATTTGGGATTTTTGTATGCGCAGGATCTTTTTGTATCTCTACCTAGTTAAAATGCAGTTTTGTGGTTTTAGGTGAAGAAGATGTGGCTACAATTTTGCCTCATTACCTAAATGGCATAGAGAATACACCACCTTTAACGCTCAATACGCCAGAGTCCTTTGTAACAGCCAGCATGAAAACAGAAGAATCAAGCCCATCTTTATCAGTAAATGAAACTCAAACACTAGATACAACATGTGTGGAAAACAAATCAGCTGCAAGTTCTGAAAGCTCCATGGCTGGCAGCCCCGATACAGAGTCACCTGTGTTGGTGAATGAATATGTGTGTATATTTCCATTAAGTTACATCCAAGAGAAATGAGAAGCTGTTTTCTACTTCAATGTTATGTCTAGTTTGCAGTCTTTTTCAGTTTTCATTTGTGAATTTGATATGGGTATTGTTTTTTGGTGTACTTTACTATAATAGTCAATAATCTACTTTTTGAGGGAACATAAACTGAAGTAGCACTGTTTAAAAGTAGCGCTCTTAAATGTCACTGTTTCTATCTACAGGAAGCTGGTTCTGGAAATGTAAGTCAAAAATCTGATGAAGATGACTTTGTGAAAGTTGAAGACTTGCCCCTTAAACTTGCAGTATACTCAGAGGTATTTTGCTATTGTTTGTGGGGTTGTTATTTAGCAGTCTTAATTATCAAGAAAGCAATAAGAATTATCCAGTATTTTGAGTTTTGGTTTCTGTCTTACAAAGGCAGATTTAATGAAGAAGGTGGCAGCAGAGGCCCAAACCAACAGTTTGTCTGATGAATTACTGGGTGGAGGCGGAGCTCAAGATCAAGAATTAGTAGGAGATGCCCAAACTTTGAAAGAACCTGGTAAAGATTATTTTTAAGTCCTCTACACCTATTGGGAAAACACTCTGGAATGCCCTAGAATTTAAGTATCTTGTTTCCACTGATGGAAGTAAGCAGTCATTGTGGTGCTGAAAGACTGTCCTTTTTTGTTATGTGCATTTTCAAATGATGCATTGAAATAGAGGGATTTTGCTTCTGTGTCTTTTCTGTATACATACTTCTGTTAGATTATGTGGCTGATAGTCATAAAAAGTAACATGCTATAACAGGATGGTTTTAATACTTATTAAAATGGAACAACATTTTTGTTTCTTGTTACACAAGCTGAGGTTTAATAATGATGTAAATTCTAATTGCTATTATCTGATATAATAATGCTTAATACAATTTGTTGACACACTGCTCAGTGTTTTTTTAATAGAAGAGTTCAAGAGACTTCTCAATAGTAAAATCTCTCTTCAGGGAAACGAAAATAATTTTTAATATAAAGCATACCATGAGATAGAAAAAACTTTGTGTGTATGACAACAATAAAAACTTGTCACTCTCATGGAACAGTATTTATGCAGATACAACAACCTAATGGTAGTACAGGTCAAAAAAACCTTTATCGGTTCTTTTTTTTTTAATGTTGATATTGTAACACAAGTTATGGCATTAGAGACTTACGTTCTGTTGTAGTTCTCCAGTGGAAGGTACAGTACAGACATATATAAATGCATGAACTGGGTATTCTGATGGTAGTTTTCTGCTAACGTAACTAGTTCCAATTCTTCAAACAATACAAGTTGTTCAAGGAAGCTATGGCTGAGAATGCTTGTAAAAAAGGTTAAGGATGAGATATTTCATCAAGGTGATTTAATGGATACTTACAAGGATTTTCAGGAGCTGTTTGATGCCTTGTAGCTGTTAGACTAATAACGAGCATTCTCTTGTTTTACAGAAACTTTTGGAGCTCAAAGTGGAGGAGAACAACCTTGAAGATACCTGCATTTATAAACTCCTTGTATACAAACACATATGGAAAATCATCACTTATTTCCCAGAATTCCAGAAGTGTGTAAAAATGTAAAATTTCTGACACACTGCCTCTTAGGATAGGTATGCTAACTTCTGCCTGTGGCAGTTTGAACAGCTGGAACTGAATCTTCTTCTATTCAGTTTTGCTGCACTGTTCTTTTTCTGTCTCAGTCTTTTCTTTATTTTTATTGTGACTTGTTTAGTAATTTTTAAATTGTTCACAATGGTAGTTTCAAATAAAGTTTGGACTTGTCTGTAAATTCAGCTTCTGAAAAATTTTACTCTGGCTTACAAAATGGCATGCAGAGTTTGGTGTTGGAAGTTAACTAACTTAGATCTTGGAAAGCTGTTACTCCTCTTCAGAGAAACATTGCTAATTTTCCTGGGACAAGAAACTCTTGTCCCGCAGAGTTTATTTTCTACAAATATAAGGTGTTGGCACAATACATGCCTTACCTGTTCCTTGTATAGCCTAGAGTATAGCTGGTCTGTAACAAACAAAGCAAACAGAAAATGTTCCTGTTCAGGGCCCCTGGAATTCATTTCTATTAGCACACTTACTTAGCTGAGGCGAAGTAAA
The DNA here is from genome assembly GCA_028858755.1 of Ara ararauna. NCBI lineage: Eukaryota > Metazoa > Chordata > Aves > Psittaciformes > Psittacidae > Ara > Ara ararauna. The sequence continues at coordinate 34,175,829 of CM054376.1, forward strand.
TACCCTAGGTTTGTAGTTAACTGCAGAAACCAGCTCTTGTTTTCTGCATTTTCTTGTATTGACTTTCAATGTGCAAAGGAATAAACCTGTCTGAAAAATCTAGTGTTGTTACAGTTGCTGCAACAGGAACAGATTCTACAGGCTTTCAAACTTATTTGATTGTGAAGAGTTTTAATGTTGAAAGGAAGAAATTTAGGAAATTTATATTTAAAAAACCTTAAACAGTTAAAGTCAGCACCTACTGAAGTTTCCTGGCAAAGGCAGGACTAAGGCTGTAGAAAACTAGATTGGAAAAATTGAATCAGAACAAACATTTCCTTCACTCTTTCAGATCAGAGTTGCTAATAACAGGACGTCGTAAAACAGAGCTAGAAGTAGCTCATTTGGCATATCTCTCTGCTGCATTATAGAGATCCATTTACCTTAAAGTTTTTCTGAAAGTAGTTAGAAAGCAATGGTGATCTTTAATTCATTAATTCAGAATTGTCTTCCTTTTGAGGTCACTGTAACAATATGGCTCTATGCTGTGAGAAACAGTCGAGTGCCAGTGAAGCATAAATATGCGTGAAGTTTGAATAAAAAGGAGAGTGTGATTCTTCTGTGATTTTTTTTTTTTTTTTTAGAGTCTCTCCAGGTTTTATGAGTGAATTTTGAAATGGCAAATTTCAATCCAAAGAGAAAAGTATATCAAAAAGTTGTTTTGTTACTGTGCAGGCTCTAAACCCACTGTGGTACTGTGCGCAGAAAAAAACTTCACAGTTTTGAGGACAGAGGAAATACACTGTGACAAGGACAAACCTGTGAAACAAAATCTAAGTTTTTAATCACTAGAGTAAGGCACAAGAATAAATAAGTCAGTATACCTGAAAGGGGTCATTTTCATAGTGTAGAATGATAAGATCTCTGAATAGTTAAGCTTAGAGTTTAATGGTTTACCATGTAAACTAGATTTGGCTTAAGAAATGGCATAAGCACACACCATTCCTGAATTCTTGTTCTGGAATGGTATGTACAAACAGTGAACTGACATGATATTTCTTTGGTCATGCTTTCTCTACCCTTTCACCACAGGCTTTTTGAGGTTGTCAGGGACCTGTGAAGCCCATCTTATCTAACCACCTGCTCAAGCAGGGCTACTCAGAGCTGTTTGGTCAGGACTGTGCCCAGTTGCATGAGTATCTCCAGAGTGGGAGACTCTACACAGTCTTTCTGGACAACCCATGCCAGTGCTCAGTTCCTCCTAAAGAAAGGATTTCCTAACATCGAGGGAAGAGCCTGTGTTTCAGTTTGTGCCCATCGTTTACTTTCATTCAAGTAGGAATGCTGAGGAAGTTAAGATCTCCCTTATATTCTGATGCCACTCCTTCTGCTTGTGTCATTCAGTTCAAGTGGAATGTGTTTTTCCAGTGGTAGCAGGGAAGATCTTGGTTTAAAAAGGTTATGGGAAAAATAGATGAACTATGAGAAGCAACAAGCATTGCTTGCTGCCTTATCCATCCAGACCAAAATGAATGTTACATTTTACTGTCTAGTGTCCATTGCACAGATCATCACTAAGAATTCAGGTAACTATTTTTAAGATTAAATTTAGAGAGGCCAGAGGTAATTCTCTCCTACAGTCAGTGCAATTTAGTAACAGTTATTGCTGTATGGTGAATGACCTAACAAAACAAATAGAATACACTGGTATGGAGTGAAACCAAATTATACTTGTTTTCAACTCATTTTCAACTGCTGGAAGTATCTGCTAGTTCTGTATGGAAGGTGGAATAACAGATTTCTTACAAATAGGGTTCACCAATGCTTTTGAAACTTTATTTTAATCAGTCCCACTGTACTGCAAAATTATTCATGCTCCAAAACTAATTACAGCATTCACAAAGTCTAAGCATTAAGACAACAGAAAACCCCTAATAACTTTGGGTGGCTTTCACTGCAATGGTAGCATTTTGAGCTGTAGTCACCTACTACAGGATTATAGTCTTACATAAGAGCAAGGAATTCAAACAAAACCACCTTTTTGTGGTAAACTTTGAAGAACATAAGTTAAACTAATAGATTGTCTTATTTCAAAAGAAGCCTTTACCCATTCTACACAAATTTGCATGTTCACACAGCAGTATTTATTCAAAGACAGACTGGAACATTTCTTGCCCTACTTTAATATACTCTTCCCTCTCTTTGTTTGTCATTAGAGACACAAGCTCTGGATTTTCATTAACTTCACCATAGGAATGAGGCTGACCAGCTACCATTAAAATAGGACCTTCTGTTTCTTGTTCTTCCTCCTCTTGTTCAAAGTTGCTGCCTGCTACTTCCATTCCTGCTGCTCTTGAGTGCTTGGCTTCACCTTCAGACTCACTAACATCACTGCCCGATTTGGGTGGTTTGCTTTTAACAACAGGAGCCTTGTCTATGCTAGATGACAGCTTGGGTTCATGGAGCAGAAGAGTCCTAAGGACTTCATTATCAGTGACAGTTTCTTTACTGCTTTCTTCAGTTTCTTCAGAGGCATTTACTGATAATACACAACACTAAGTATCAGAGGTATCAATAGTTTAGAGTTACCACAGGCATCCTACATAAATTAGTTTCTTCTACTCTGGATCATCTTTACCCATGCTATAGGATTTTCTTTGAAGTGCAGACATCTCCAAGAGTTTTCCACTTTCAAGGTTGCCACTAATGTTACTGCATGGCTAGAGCTAAAAATTCCAGAAGCTGGTATCTGACCTCTGACTTTACAAATGCTACCTCAGTCAGGCTAAAGACTGGTTTTTATAAGCTGCGAGATAACCACTAGTGCAGAATTCAAGTGTAACTCTCTGTTTGAAACCAAGCTGACTACATTTTCGATAGGGAAGGTATGTTTAAATGCAGTAAGGCTGCGAAATTTAAAGTATTTGCTAAAAAAACTTACCAATACTGTTGTTGGCGGTTCTTGTTTCTCCTTCCACAGTGCTTTGCGACATCCAGATAGGTTGCTTCTTAGTTGTTTTTTTTCTTGTTTTCTTCTTGTGCTCAGAGTCTTGGACATCAATAACAAAGTTTTGAGTGTACATATTGCTGTAAGGGGAACATCTGCTGGCCCATTTCTCAGGTTGGCTGCAGGATTCCAGTGAGCTTGAACCCACCTTCTGATCAAAGCTGAATGAAACATCACCCGTTTGGGGCAGGTTAAATTCAGACCAGAGCGCCCCAGTTCCCATACAAGCAAACAAAACAAGACCAAGAAAAAGCATATTTCATCAGCAGATGAGCTTTAACTAGTGCTCTGTCTTAAAGCAATTCTCATTCCTTGTTACTTCGTCTCAGAGGCAAGTGGCTCTGAACTGATTTTTGCATGGTCTTCTCAGTTATGTGTCTCTGGATGAAGTGTGCTGCTAGAGAAACATTACTTTCTCACAGAAAGGGTTATGAATATTAGCTAAAGAAGTCTGGAAAATTAATTACTTTTAAAAGTAGCAAAAAAAAAAAAAAAACCTAAATGCATAACAGTAATTTAGAATGCCTTAGATACTACAGGCTTCTACATTGAGCAGCTGACAAAGCAGAATTGAGTAGCAAGTGTGCTGCAATTCAGTATTTCAAATGTTTTACAACTGAGCAGCTTCTGGGGGGGTTGTGTTTGCTGGTCAGAAGTTCAAGGGTTACGATTATACCTTTCTGACAATTCTGGTGTTTCTGTTGGCTGCGGTTCCAGCAACTCGTATGGCAGAGCAATGTCTTCAATCTCACGCAGCAGCACAAAGACAGGTTCCATCTGCTCATTGAATTTTGCTAGCAAGGTTCGAGTGTCACGCTTCAGAAGTGCTGAGGCATCTTCCTCTACTTCAGTGTTGCAATAAGTGCAGTGGAAAGTCTCTGCAACATGATCCACATTGGTAATTCTTGAGGTCATAGGACACAAAAGACCAGCAGTATCTTGTTAAGAAATCCATAACCTGGACTATTAGCAAAACATTGTTTGTTCGCATTAACTAGGGAACTCAGGTTATAAAAGCAAGCCTTCTTTTTTTCCTTTTGGAGAGGGACTGATATTCACACACTTACTATGCAAGGGAGAAATAGTTGTATTGGGGGAGGAAAAGTTAAGTTGGCTAGACATGGGGTGTCATCAGATAGTAAGACCTAATATTTTTCCTTCTCTGTTCTCAATCTTTTTCTTAGTTCATCACATAAGAAAAGATATTTGCTAGCGTAAATAGCATCTGTTTAGAGGTTTGAAGTTCAGAAAGACTCATTTAATGCTAAACCCCTGTATGTCTTAAGCAAGAAAAAAATTAAAGCATATTCAATTAAAAATATATTGCAAGCCTCAATGTTTGCAATGTTGACAAAGTCCCTCCATTAAGAACAAGAGATGATGTTGGTAAGTGGCAGTACACTCCTTTCACCTTTGACGTTCCAAGCTAGGCATTTGAAGTTCACTCTCTCTGGCTCTGGCATCCTTTGCCAATTCTACAGCCCAGATGTTAACAACACAGCAGCTGCGTTTAAAAGTAATGCATTGCAGTATGATGTCATTTTAACTCATTTTGAAAGAGTACTTTCTGTTGAGTTATTTTGATTTTAGAGAAGAAAAACCCTCAAGCCCTGATGTCACTTCTGCTGTGGGTGTTGTGCTGCCGCAGAAGCCCGACCTTGCCCGCTTCCAGCACAAGGAGCGATGGAATGCCTCTACTGAGCTACAATACTCTTATATTACAGTAGTTGGCTGCAAACAGTTTTCTCCATCTTGTCCAACTCTTTCAGCAGAAGAGCTGAACTCACAAATGGATTAACTGATGCATTCAGAACAGAAGCAAGCAAGTACTGTATTCTCATTCCTGTTTGAGGAGGTGGGGATCACAAGACTTTGGTGAGTAGTCAAAACAGGTTAAAAGTCTTGTTCATAGCAAAGCTGTGGCCTGAAATCTGACTCCAAACACCAGCATGTATATTTAAGATTGTTCTTCCTCTTGCTTGGCCTGTTCTACAGGGACAGCTTTCTTCTTACCCTCACCTCTCAGCTTCTCCTGTCCTAGGCCCTTTTCCACTGGCAAACAAGAAATACATTCTAAAAACATGCTTTTATTGCAAAGTTTACATAGGAGCCAACTCTGTGCTATCAAATTTACTTCTTAAGATGAGAGCAAATAAGCAACATACCTGTAAATACATCAAAGAGCTGATTGACCTCAAGGTCTGTGTAAGTGCTGGAGCAAGATGGACATTTAAAAGAGAATCTGGTAGTTGAATTCCGCTCATCCGCTTCTATTTTCCGGCGTATATGATCCATTTTGTATTTTACCACATCCACCAGCACCTTGTAGTTGATGTAATAGTAATTGTGCCTTGTGCTCTTCCCGTTAGGCCCTATTTCAACACGCATACGCAGCTTTACAAACTTGTCTGCCTTGAGCGTGTTGAGGATAGCACGCAGTTGTTTACGTTCGTACTTGAGCAGCTGTAACAGGTCATCCTCTTTGATGCAGGGGTAGCGAATCAGTAGATCAAAGGCCAGGGAGTGCTCTGCTCCATAGAAACCACGCACTATGTATTTAGCCAGGCGCCTTAGGGCTGCCGGGACCTCTGTGATAACGTTTTGCTCTTCCATCAGGAGCTGAACCGCTGTCAGAAGTGCTGCACAACAAACAGAAGGGAGTGAGCTATAGTGAACCTTTCTTAGCACTCACCTGCTCGTACAGCAGGTCATTTGCTGTGCTGCGCTTCTACAAGAGTCTTCACGGAACAGATTGATGTCAAATCCTTAACCTGCACCTGGGGATGGGGAAGGTATCAAAGATTACTTAATTTTGATGTAAATTATTCATGTCCTCCTGTGTAAAAACCCACAGAAAACAGGTTACACAAAGTTCATAATAATTCTGTTTACAGGGGACAGCACAGTTATCTTGCATGTTCAGGTCTGCCCAAAGTATCCGTTTTCCTTCACAGCCAGTCAGGTAAGAGCTGAAGTTAACGCCATGCACCTTCAAAAGTAAAACTCAGGACACAAGCTACGTAAGAAATCTCTGGCTTAGTTCATAACAATATGTTAAATAGATGAGCTTGTATCTCCCTTTGCGGCAAAGCCACAAGAGGTGTTTCAACACCTTTTAGCTTGTACTTTGTGATTTTCCTGCTGGCTGCTGTGGACAAAGGCATGGCAAATCTGGGGCACAGGATGCTCCATCTTGTCTGGCACTGCCTTCAGTCAGCACTGGGTGCTTGGGGATGTGCCTGCTTTTTCCACCACACCAGATCACCAAGGAACATCTGTAGCAGAACATTTTCCTCCTTAGTACTTAATCGGTCCAGCTGTCCTAACTGTGCCTTACTTGTAAGGAGTGGAGGGAAAATAAAAGAATTGGTGTAGGTTTCAATAAAGCCACATCCCAATTTCCTTCTTTGAGGCATGTTTAAATCCTACAGTGGTGTTTGGTAGTGCAGCCACCAGGCAGGCTGCTGTGCCATGTGCTGCCAGGCAGTGCTGGTGTAGCTACAGGACCAGGCAGTGAGCTTGCAGTGGATGTGTTACAACACTCTGCATTGCCAGCACTGGCACCTGCTGCTGAGGGGCAGCTTGCTCAAGTACAGGTAATGCTACACAGAGCTTCCAGGTGCCCTTCATAGGAAATCCTAGATAAAAACCCCCACCTGTTCACAATAGCCTGGTAGTCAAGCCATAATTGAATTTACATCCCACAGGAGCAGCCTTTTGGATAACCAAAGCCAAAGATAAACCTGCTGGTCTGAGGCTGGAAACCCTGAAAGCAGTAGCACCACACTGACCTAAATTTCCTCTCACAGGAAGAGTGGGGAAACTGGAGCAGGCTGCCCAGACTGGACAAGAGCCTGAGTAGCCTGACCTTGCTTTGAGATTAGTTGTGCCATGAGCAAGGTTTGGACCAGATGGCCTCCAGGTGCTGTCTAACCTAAATTCTTCTGTTCCAAGTGAGGTAAATTTAAGCACAGCAAGAAGAGAAGCTTTGGGAATGTCAGTTCCTTGACAGTCCTCAGACTACAAAAAGAGCATTTTTATGCTTTTTCCACCCAAGCCTGAAGAAAGAAGCATTTTTTTATTGTTGTTTTCATAATTCTACTCTTTCACTTCTCCTTTGCCCTCATCCTCAAGAGGATGAATTACTGTGCACCTGACTGTCATGTTAAGATGGGCAGCATAGCTCATCACAAGACAAACAATATTCCCTTACACAGGCAGGAAAGGTTGGGACCTGCAGCTTGCATTCGACCAAGCCTCCCAGCAGCTAAACCCTCTTCTTGCTGCCGGCCGAGTCCTCATGAAGGTTTGGCACTCGTGGATGTGTCTGTGGTAGGACAGGGACATACTCTAGTCCAGAGTCAGGAGCTCCATCTGCTGAACAGGGACTAGATGCTTAATAAAATCATTTTGACTGCAATCCCGCCTCCACCTCTTTTCCTCCATCTCAGGTTGCCAGGGCATTTTCTGCCGAATAAAACCTGTTGGATAACAGGTCAGTGAGCACAGTGGCTACCTCTGAGCCACTCAACCATGTTCATGCTTCAGCTGCACTTGGCAGGCAACTTTCCTTTCCCCATCCACAGCAAGGACGCTTTGCTTTTGGCTTTCAGTAGGCTTTCCTTTGCAGTCAGGATAAGAGTATGCATATATATATATATATACACACACATATATGATATTGAGAATAGCCAAGAAGCTTCAGACTGCAGAGAAGCTACCAGTGTGCAGGATAGCTTAGGTTTACTGCTCACGACCCAGGGCTATGGTCTGGTTTCTCACACCTACCCAATGCTTTAACCTCAGGGGCACTTGTGCACGAACTACAAGATTTCTGGAGCACAGACTAACATCTGACTTCTTCCACAGAAAAGTGGGTTAATTTACAGTAAAAACACCTCCTTCTTCCTCTTTCTGGCCTCACATATTTGGAATGTTTCTGTGCCACAGCTTATACTCAGCAGGAAGGACAGGTGGTCAGCGTCCTCAGCCAGCCTCTGTTCCAGAGATCAGGAGCATGGCTGTGAGTCTCCTCAGGCTCTGGAGAACCCTGAGCCTTGATCACTGAGGAGCACTAAATTGCAGCCCCAGCACCTGACTCAGATACAGTACTAGTCACATGCATTAGTCTGGGCTAAGATCTCAGAAAGGGCCAGTGTGCCCCCTGCCTGGATTCATTTTATATGAACACCAGTGTGAGTGTGGGAACCATTAAAAGAACAAATCCACTTCTGCATCTAGCCCTTGGCTAATAGGGGCAGAACCCTGGCACTTAGAAGACTTGCATTACAAGCAGGTCTCATGACTGTTTTTCTTACCCCAAGCCAAATAGAGAATGAAATCATTTCAAAGAGAGTGTGATAAGTAGATAACATCATTAAGGAAGAAGTAGGACCTGAACTGTAAGTTTGAGGTTTGCTGACCTATCAGTTCTCTAGATGACTCCTTATCCTAGACTTGCATTGTGTACTTGCATCTCTAAAGCAAGCAGTGCTCTGAAGCGCTGGGAAGTCTGTGCTGCGCTTAAGTGCTTCTGAGCCCCTTGATGTTAAAAGCTCTTCAGGTCCAGGGTCCTACAACCACGTAAACTATTCAAGGAAGGGAAAAAAACAGCTCACCCACACAGCAGAACTCCCCCATACATAGACACATAGTGTAATTATCATGAGTATATCCTGGGAAATGAGTGAAAAGCTTTTTCCAAGAACAAATGTATAGAACCCGCTGTCCATTTGCAGTGGGAATCTAGATATGCCTTTGGTTCAATGTAAAAGGAAATCACTTTCTTTTACGAAAATAGCTGAGTTTGCCCTGAATAAAGAGCATTCACAGAAAATACAAACCCCTCCAGAAGTGTTCCTTTTAGCTACATAAAGCCACAACCTGTATTTTTAGTCAAAATGACACAAAATCAAAGCGCTTTGCTTTTCTCTGCAGTGCTTTGGTTATTTCCAGTTCCGTTTCTCCAGTCTATTTTGAAAAAACTCCTCATCTTCTAATCACAAAAACTGAAGTTTTCCAATTTAGGAAAACTGCTGAGTTTTAAAAGCTATTGTGTATTTTTCAGCTCACAGGTAGCAGTTCTCCTTTAAGAGCACCTAGAGATGGCCCTGACCAACGAAGGGAGGAGGAGAAGTAGGTCCCTACAGAGAGAGAAGGGCTTTAAACTAGAATCTGCTCTGTAGGTGAGCCACAGTCTGCATTAAGGAGACAGGTATTTTGCTGCTCGTGTAGAATAGAGTATTTCCAGCTTATAGCATGTCTAGATAAGATACCTCAGAAGTCACAGTCTAGCTTCTGCCTTTAGATACTTTTAAGTATTTATTTATATGAGTCTCAGAGGGGCTACCTTCTTACTACATTGATTAGTTGTAAGGTTATACAGTTACTTATATGCCAGAGAGGCCCTTCTGCTTGTAATTAATATAGAGCCATTATAATCTGAATAGAATCACAGAATGGTGTGGGTTAGACGTGACCTGAAAGATTATCCAGTTCCAACCCTCCTGCCCCAGACAGGAACACCTCACACTAGACCAGGTTGTCCAAAGTCCCATCCAGCCTGGCCTTGAACACTGCCAGGGACGGAGACACAGCTTCTCTGGGCAACCTGTGTCAGTGTCATCAAGGAGAGATGAATGCAATGTTTTGTTTTTCCCACACACAGGATCTACCTTTTGGATCCTCTTTTTGCTTTGGGAAAGCTATGCAGAGGTTGGCAGACAACAACCAAAAGCAGAATTTCAAGTTAAGAGGCATCATATAGAGCAAGTTCTGCAAGGTTTCTTCAGAGCCAGTTGCTTAATTAACATTTCACTTGAGCTGCCTGAGAAAGCAAAGTACCCGTCTCAAGCTTCAGAAGGAACTAAACAGGAAAGATTTAGTAAAACAATCTCCCATCACACTTCATATAACCATATCCTTTACAGATAAGTTAGAAACTTCATCATTACCTCTCTTGGACAGGCAGAAGACTTCAGGCTGAATACCATAGGATCGCTCCTTTCCTAAGAGGTCAAAGGAACTGCAAAACAAGCTTACGTATTTCCCAGCCTTTTCCTAGACCTATCTGTGACAAGCACTAATTATCACCCAGCTGGAGCAAGAGAGTCCCCAAATCACATTTCATTAGCAACTGAATGAATTCAGCCTTGCATACATTGTGTCATGATAAAGTCATAAATCTATTACTCAATGCAAGCCACCTACAACAGGGAAGGACTGCAAATGTAAGTAACTGCAATCTTTGATTAGTGTTTTCATTAGCATGACTTTAGAAGACTAAAAGTAACATAATCATTAGCTCTTCTTTTGTTGTTGCAAACCAAGTATTTAGAACAGGTATTTTGTATAATCTGTGTGCAGAAGATTTCATAACCAAACCTGGAAACTTGAATACCTTACAAAGAAAAAAAGCTAGAATTTATATGTTTACTGGGTTTGCATTTTTACTTATTAATCTTTTCAGGTGGTTTATGTTTTCAAAAGGGGACAAAAAGCAATTTTTCACTGCATTTCTCTAGAAGATAAAGTTATGGATACTATTATTTCCTTCTGTGGGCTAGACATCTGTGTTTAAAATGATGTTGAAATACAGTTGCCAGACACTGTATAGTCCAGGGTTAAAATGCTGAATTCTATTGGGATTTCAATCATCATATTCCATCTCAAATCTGTATCTGTTATGTATTCACAGTGAAGGCTAACATTTTGTAGTGATGTGGCTTAGGTCTTTGGGGTATGAGTTGAAGTGTGCAAGGTGCTTTTGTTAGGGCTGTTTGTTGCTGGAACTGCAACTCTCTACCTTACCTGGGTCCATGGGGAGCCCTCAAGGTACTGGTGCTTCTCTGCGTAGGACAGGCTGTGGGGCTGGTACCTGTGAACATCACTACAGGAGGTGGTGCCTCTGAGAAATAGTCAATACCAGAAAAAAACCTTCGTAGTTTAGCAGCAAAGGTTTGATACCACAGTTCAGAAACTGCAGGAACAGGTGGCTATAAAAAAGATTCCTGAGATGAGCTCTGCTCTTTCTTGTGGCTTATAGCAGCAGGGGTCGGCTTCATGCCTTATGCTGGGAAAGACCCTTTACCAATCTTATTTGTTCCATTAAGTAAGAAATTATTTGGTGGATGCCCACAGCTGAGGAATGTAATTGGCATAAACCTTCAACTGCAAACTGAAAATGCCTACAGAGGTAAAATGAAGCAGATGCACCTCATTCCATGTAGTGGTTACTGTGTGTGCCACTTTGTTGTCATGTTACACTAGAAAACGCAACGGAGCAAGACTGCTTGCTGGTACCGGTGCGGTTCAGTCTGCGGAAAACTCTTACAATGAGAAATACCCATGGGTTTCCTCGCCACGTGTCGTAACAGGACAAATGCCGTGTAACCGCAATGCTGCTACTCATGTGACAGTCCTCAGCCTGCGTGTACAGGTGTGGAACCGGATCACAAGAAAACAGCTTTCTAAATTAGGGAGCATGATAGCCTGGCTGATAATACTGCTTCAGAAAGGGGAAATCCCAGCTGCCTGCGCCAGCTGTGCCTGACACCACCAGGGCTGCTCACCAAGGACAGGTAACCTCCACGCAGCAGAGGTAAACCTCCATGTAGCAAAGGTGCTACTCAGCCATGTCTGCCTGTTTGGTGGCTGGGGAGGAGCTCCATATGGGCTTATGCTGTGCTCATGCAGCACTCCGAGCAGCAGTGAAAATGGCAAGCCAAAACCAACCCCAATAAAGATACAGAGTGGTTTGAGCAGGTATTTGTGGCTGTGGCACCAAGGGCCGTGGGAAGCAGGGTTTGTGCTGGTGTGTGATTGCGATGTTGTGCAACAGAGACATCATTGAAAGCAGGAGGTTGAGGTGCAGGTAAGCAGTCTCCTAGCTTCACTTCAAACTCATTTACTGCTGGGGTGTTTATCTCAGATGCTGTGTGCATGCACTGCACTGGCAGGCTGCTTGGTGAAAAGGAGGCTGATAATCAACTGAGCAGTCTCAGGTGGGAGAAACAGAGTCTGATCAGAGGCTGAAGGGGAACATTAGTGGGTTGCTGCTTTGGGGGACAAAGGTATGATCAGGATCCTCACAGAGCAAATGCAGTTTGTTTTACCTGTTGGCAGAGCAAAGGCTGGTTTAGATGGCCTGGTGGGAGGTTGTGACCTGCACCTTGGGTAAATAGGAGCTTTATTGTCCTCTCCAGGCCAAATGGCTGCTGCTCTTCCTCTCATCAGACAGGCGGCATGTGGAAGCTGTGTTCTGGTCTATCTTATGTTCTCCATTCCAACTGATACCCTGCCTGCAGCTGAAAAAATAAACCCTCTAGCTCACACATTCAAGCACTGCAAAATAACCACCAGGAGTATAGTAAGTACCTGTAGGTAGCCTGCTAACCCTGTCCACACAGTATGCTTCATCATACAGCCACCTCTCCTCTCTTTCCCTGTGGTGGCCCTTTCACAAAATCTGTCTCAATGTGTTGCCCTGAGCTCTGCTGATTTTATGAACCATCCAAACCTTCCATTGAAATGGTCCAATTTCTTCCCAGTTTTCCTATAGTGCTCTCCCTGTGTTACTTAATTCCATGATTCCTGAAGACTCGCTGGTATTGGACTAAATCAACTTTGTTTGAGGGCTTTAGGCCTCTCTTTGTATTAGTTTATGTCACAATCTTTCTTCTATCTAGAAAGATAGGGGATGTCATGCCTGTATTACGTATGGGCCTCAGAGGTACAGAATTTGAAACCAAGATGCCTGGAGGATTTTTCAGAGCCTGAACTGAGACGTAAAGAAGTAGGACACATTGTACAGCACTTTATCTGATTGCAGCATAGCTCCCTCTGTCTTGATGGTTATTGTGATCAGTACTTCCAAGTGCAACCACGGGTATCACAGACTGGTACTGGCCAACCACCACAACTTACTGGGTTGCCTGTGCAGCACCTGGCAGAGATGGGGTGAGGCTTTGGTTGTCCCAGTGGGTAATTAGGCCTTCCTGGTCTGCAGCACCATCTCTTGCGAGGCCTTATCTTATTTACTGTCCTGAGAGCTGGAACAAAGCAGAAGCCTTTCTCCTTGATTATGCCATCCTCATTCATCACAGGAACACAGCCTGTCCTGTGCAGTGGATGAAACAAGGCATCTCTGTAAAGGGAATTTTGGGATCATACAAAGAGATTATGTCCCATCCAAAAAGGAAGGGGAATGAGTAGCTGCTATGCTTGCTGGCTTCTGGATGCTTTACAGCCTCCAGCTGTATATTGCTTTTAAATCTGAAGAGTGGTTGCCTGGGATAACACATATGGTTAAACTTCAGTATTCTTTTCTCAGAGGATCTGTTTAGCTCTGCTATCTCTCAGCATGATTTGACAAATTGTAGTAACAGCAGTTGCTGCAGGTGGGGAGGCACATTTTGGTTGGGCTTTCATATGACAGCAAAGGAATGCTTAGTTTAGGGAGCAGTGGGGTCAGTAAAAGAGTGTACTCTTTATCTTGTTTTCCCTTCTCCATCCAATCACTTCTATGTCTTTTTGCCACCTGGTTCATGCAGAAAGCATACCTTCTGCAGCTGGATGGGACTATCTTGGCAGAACAGTTTCCAGCTCTCAGGGGGCAGTGCAGGTACACCACTTGCAGTAATGCAGATGTAGCATTTTGGGAACTAAGTTGGCACAAATCATATGTAACTACTCAAAGGTTTAAACAGTGGTATAATTCAAATGGTTGATGCAGCCTGAGAAAAGGCTGTCTGATACAAACACCCGCAGGTACCTGAATTAAAGTTCCACCTTAAAAATAAGAGGGCAGTTCAGCCCTTTGCTACAATTCAGTGCTTGTGATCTATTTTTATTACTACAGACAAAGTAAGTATTTTTTTGTTAATGAAATGAACTACTTTCATTGAAATTTTATAAGGAGGGAAAAGCCTAAGGATTAACTTTTTTCTACATTGGGTGTCTTCCTAATAGAGAAGGCTTAGCCAGATTGAAAGAAACACAAGACTATTAGTGGAAAGCTCTAAGCAAGCCCTGTGTCTGGAGTTACTTGAAACACAGAATGCCCAACAGAGGCAGCCTCACTACTGGGATTCTCTATTGCTCATCCATCACCCTTGAGCTAGCAGGACAAACTTTGCAAAACAAATTACACTGAGAGGGATTGTCCCATATACAATTAATATAATTCAGAGCTGATTCACTGTGGATCAGAAAATGTCCCGAGTAGAGCACTTCTCGGTCTGTAAACAGACTAACTCCTTTATAATTACTGTCCTCTCCTCTAAGTAACAGTATGGGAGCAGACTTAGCTACAAGAAGCCTTTAAAATCTTTGATACTGCAAGTTATGATGCTCTGAAAAACTGGTAGGCAGACCTAGAAAGAACAGCTGCATGGAGTGCTTGCTTCTTGATCACAGTATTTGGCCAGTTGGTATGCTGTGTCTCCAGACTCCTTTAATAGTCAAAGGCAGCTGCTTATAAAATGCATAAATACCTGGAGTTTTCTTCCCAGGGCAAATTGTGGTTTCTGCCACTGTTTTGACTTAGCATTACTCTTTGTGGCTCATCTTGTTCTTCTGGTGCAAAGGATAAAAGGTTTTGCTGCTGGAGAGCTTGGGTGTGCCTTTCTCACCAATGCTTCTGGTCCTCCCAAACCAGAAAAGTCCCTCTAACAATCTGTGGCATAAACAGGACATTTCCCTATTGCTGCCACCAAGGTGAAATCCAGGCTTTTGAGCCTTCCATCTGCATTGCTTTCCTTCTTTCTCCTTACACCTGTAGCCCAAAGAGGTGGCTGCGTGAAGGTGGGACAGGTGATTGTGCGAGGAGTATTTAGTTATCTGTGGCACCTGCCTAAAGCTCTCAGCTGCTCCCTCTTGTTCCACTCTACATCATGCCTCCATCCATGCTCCAGCTCAAGTCTTCTATTTACTCCTGCTGCTTTTCCTGAAGGTACTTTCAGCACATCTGCTCTGAAGCCTGGCTTCTAATAAAGTCTTAACTTGTAGCTGACTCTAATGCATACTCACTTGCATGTGTGTGCCACAACTAGTGCTTGACTTTAATGGAATCCAGTTCCTTTCCTGGATTCTCCTGTCCTCACTAGCTGCTAGTATTTTGCTCTTTGACATGGGAGATGCCATCCTTTCTTCCTCTGAAAAGTATGGGGCTTCACTGCATGGGTTTCTTATATTGTAGAGGTGGGAAATTTTAGTGGCAGACAGGTTTTACATTTGAATGCCAGCACCCAAATGTTTTGTCTTTCCTGTAACGCCTTATTTGAGCAAGTTCTGAACAACTGGTTTAACTCTTTGTATTTACAGCAACTGTAAAAATCTCTTGGAAGATAAAATACTGAGGCTTTCTTTATAGAACTAGAGTATGCAGTGATAATACAAAAGTATGTTTGTCTTGTTGCTTACGTATATATATATTTCTTTTTTTTGCAACCACTTGCTGATTTTTCACAACAGAACTAAGAAAGCTGTGTAATCCCTTTATTTAAACTCCAAAGACAAAATACGTACGGTTGCTTCCTTGACCTAGGGAAAAAAACAAGCCTTAAAACAAAAACCCAGACCACCCCCTTCAGTATTTGTGAGGTACCTCAAATATTAGACATTAGGAAGAAACTCTTTGTGGTGAGACACTGGTACAGGGTGCCCAGAGAAGCTGCCCCACCCCTGGCAGTGTTCAAGGACAGGTTGGATGAGGCTTGGAGCAACCTGGTTTAGTGGAAGGTGTCCCTGCCCGTGGCAGGGGGGTGGAACTGGATGAGCTTTCAGGTCCCTTCCAAACCAAACCATGGTGTGATTCTATGAAGCATGCTCATTTTTGTTCTTTGTGTCTTTCTGTTAAAGAAAAAATAACAAAGAAGCTTCACTAATCCTGCCTGACCAATCTGGTGGCCTTCTATGATGGGGCTACGGAACTGATGGACAGGGGTAGAGCAGTTGATGTCTTCTACCTGGACTTGTGCAAAGCGTTTGACACTGTCCCACATGACATCTTTGTCTCTAAATTGGAGAGACATCAATTTGATAGGTGGACCACTCGGTTGATAAAGAACTGGCTGGATGGCCGCACTCAAAGAGTTGTGCTCAATGGCTCAATGTCCAGCTGGGGACCAGTAACGAGTGGTGACCCTCAGGGATCGGTGTTGGGACCCGTCTTGTTCAACATCTTTGTCAGTGACATGGACAGTGGGATTGAGTGTGCCCTCAGCAGGTTTGCCGATGACACCAAGCTGTGTGGTTCGGTTGATAACTCTGGAGAGAAGGAATGCCATCCAGAGGGACCTTGACACGCATGTGAGGTGGGCTGATGCCAACCTGATGAAGTTTAACCATGCCAAGTGTAAGGTCCTAGACCTGGGTCGGAGCAATCCCAGGCATAGCTACAGGTTGTGCAGAGAAGAGATTCAGAGCAGCCCTGAGGAGAAGGACTTGGGGGTGTTGGTCGATGAGAAAATGAACATGAGCCGGCAGTATGCGCTTGCAGCCCAGAAAGACAACCGTATCCTGGGCTGCATCAAAAGGAGAGTGACCAGCAGGTCGAAGGAGGTGATCCTGCCCCTCTGCTCTGCTCTTGTGAGACCTCACTTGGAGTACTGTGCGCAGTTCTGGTGTCCTCAACATAAAAAGGACATGGAACTGTTGGAACAAGTCCAGAGGAGGTCCACGAGGATGATCAGGGGACTGGAGCACCTCCCATATGAAGATAGGCTGAGAAAGTTGGGGCCGTTCAGCCTGGAGAAGAGAAGGCTGCGTGGAGACCTCACAGCAGCCTTCCAGTATCTGAAGGGGGGCTACAGGGATGCTGGGGAGGGACTTTTCATTAGGGACTGTAGTGATAGGACAAGGGGCAACGGGTTCAAACTTCAACAGGGGAAGTTTAGATTGGATATGAGGAAGAAGTTCTTTACTGTAAGGGTGGTGAGGCACTGGAATGGGTTGCCCAGGGAAGTTGTGAATGCTCCACCCCTGGCGGTGTGCAAGGCCAGGTTGGACAGAGCCTTGGGTCACGCTGGTTTGGTGGGAGGTGTCCCTGCCCCTGGCAGGGGGGTTGGAATTCAATGATCTTAAGGTCCTTTCCAACCCTAACTATTCTATGATTCTGAGTCTAAATTAAATCCCGAAGTTGCAAGTTGTTGTATACGTTTCTTTAGTGAAATGGGCTTAGCTTCCCTTACAGTGCCTAGGGCAGCAGAAGCAGGAGGGGGCAGTAAACTGCTGTTAAAACCAGATGCCTTTATCTGTAACAAAAGTAAATTAAACTTTCTGTGTGGATTGAGAAAACCTTCAGATCAAGTGCTTTCAGAGTTGACAGGAGAAGGTTAAATTAATAAACAACTCATCCCATTCAACACTTTTTCCCTATGAGGCAGACACAGTAAGACATAGTTGTTGGGCTTTTTGTTTCTAAACAGCTTTGTTTATTTTAGTCAACAGCAGGCACAGGCATTCAGGCTCTGGACAGACATCCACGGGATTTAGCTGTGCTTTTGCAATTGTAAAGCAATTTCCAGTGTGGAAATGTGGATTGTCTTGCACAAGGGACATACCAAAAGCTCATTAGTTAATGACTGTAAATAGTCTACACTGCCTTGCTCTACATGCTAAAGTGGGACAGGACTCATTAAGCAAGTAAACTTACTTATTTTTAAATGACAAAGTAATTTGATTATGGCTGTTACACAACTAATTCCAAATAAACCTGAACAACCCCCTACCAGATTAAGGTGCAACCTCAGAAGTACACGATATGCTCTTAATGGTACAGACTGTAACATCTGACTTGGTTTAACTGCTTTATATGAATCAAATGTTCCAGAAGCTGCATATCACACTATACAGGCATTTTCCCCTGATCTAAATCACACTGTTATGTGATTGCATGAGATGGCAGATTTTTTGCCATGTGCTATGTAACATGCACAGTGACTGCCACTGAGGTACAAAATCAGTGCATGTGTTCTTTGGTGAAATAAAGTAGGTCTTAACAATATTTACTGTATTAGTATTTATTTTTTTGAGACAACAGAATAATCAGTATTAACAAAAGTTTGTTATTGGGCCAAGAGCGAGCTTCAGCATAAGATCTTTACATTAGTGAAAAGACAGGTTTTTTGGCTCAGATCTCATTTTAGATAGTGCCCTAAGACCTTGTTTCTGTGAGTAGGTACGACACCTGGTAGGTTGTTTTACAAGAGGTTCTATTTGACATATCCTCACACTGGAGAACACTACCAATTCACCTTAATGTGCTTAGAGTACAGTTCTGTTATTCGCTCCTCCCAGATGGCCTTCTTATACCCAGTTTTTTTCATGCTTGATAAGTGCAATTTTAACTCCTGTGTGCTTTAGAAGTATTTTAATCTTAAAAAACCCAACCAAATAACAAAAAATAACAAACCCACAAGCCAACAACAAACCAAACCAAGAATACTGCCAAGACTGAAGAGCTCTAGAGCCAACTGCTGAACTCATTTGTCAGAAATGGCTGAAATCAAAGCAGACATTCAGTAGTATACATTTCTTGTCAGCACAACTGCTGGTCAGAAAGCAAGAAAGTCCCCTGTGACAGTGGGTCCTCCACTGTTAGAAGCTCATTGACATTTCTATGTAGCCATTAGATTTCTGAAGAGAGGAGTTAGACTGAGGAATCTTTTTCCAAAATTATTTTTTCTTGGATGACCTCCAACTCTGACAAGCAGCTTCCAACATAGGAAAGGCAGAGGACTACCAAGGGCTACAGGGATCTGGGCACTCCCGCAGGTAAGTCTCTGTATGGCCATTATCCACCTCCATCAGCGTTGTGCACACAGTCAGCTATCAGGCAGGTGGGAGGAAGAAGAGAAAAGGGAAAGAGAAAGCCTCATTACAGCAATTAGTGAAACTCTCTCTGATACTAGATGAACAGTTAAACTAAAAAGAGCATTTATCTTATTCAGTCAACAACATGCAAGTATGCATAGCTTGTGTCCTCAGCCAAGAATGCTGCTTCCACTTAATACAGTAACTAAACTTTATCATTCAAAAACTCTTTCCATCCTTTTAGTCCTTTCCCCCCCCCAAACACCAAAACCTCAAGTTCAGACTAAAACATCTTCTGTTGCAAGAAGAATGTGCATATAGTATGCCTAAACCATGAGGTATATTAACTTGTTTCATGCTACTTATAAAGTCATGTATCACAGGTTAATTCAGGTTAGAAGGGTCTTTAAGATGTTTATAGTGCAAATGCTGCCTCAAACCAGAGTCTGCTATGAGGAAAGGGCTCAGGCTGCTCGGAGTTTTAAAGGTGTAGGGCCTCTGGAGAACAACAATTACCTTTTGCTTTTACAAAGTAAACATGGAATTTGTTTCATTTTTACATGCATGTTTTCACCTAAAAAAACTCTGAATGTACCACTGTGACTTCCTCCTTAGACATAATGGTCTGCCCCCCACTCTAAACCTTCTGCAGAAATAGAAGCATTACCTTGTTGAGGACAGGCTTTGTAGAGAGAACATCATAAATTGCTGGTAAGGAGAGGTTCTGAAAAGCAAATTATACATTGATGGTAAGGGATATTAACTTGTAAGTGTAAATGCTCAGAACTGTAACTTTTTAATTGCTCAATCAGATAATAAGATACAGCTTTAAGAGTACATGGTACTTGTACATCTTGAGATCAGAAGAATATGGGTTGCAAAAACCTGAACAGACCAGGTCTTAGCACAGGACACTTAAGTGTCAGTGTTTGCTGCCTGACAGCATGTGTTTGAATTTCACAGGTGATAAAACAGCCCAGGAAACACTGAAAATCCCTCTCAAAGTATCACCAGTTTAACCTCCTGCATATGCAGCTGCAGAACATGCTTGCAGGAAATTCACCTACATTAAGAGAAAGCCTAAAACTAAAACCCATTTGTGTGAAGAGCAGCTGGTACTTTATAACCCAGGAGCACAAACAAATTGCCACAAAACCGTTAGCCACTTTTGTCATTTGAGCTGTGCTTGCAAATGCCCTGACTGCTCCTGGCAGTGTCAGATCAGTACTGGGGCCTGGGAGCTTCAAAGCAGCAAGATGAGGTACTGGGAGGATGTTTACCTCTTGTGTTGTCTGGTTCAGGCATTTCATCGCAGGTGTTCTACGATTATCCAAGATCAGTGGAGGCTTCCAGCGATCGTAGTTTGTTTCTATGACATACCATGTACCTTTCTGGATATCAAGGCTGGAAAAGAGGTGTATGTTTGTGTTTTGCTTCTCTAAGCATATAGTAAGTACATATATAGTATATACTACATACAGGCAGGTTTTTTTTTTTTAGGGTTCCTGTGGAATTTTTCAATAATGCTAAAGTGAGTTATTGGACAATAGAAGTCACCAGAAATATGGGATGCAATTATTGTTGCAACCTGTCCTCTTCTGGAAAGCTAAGTCAGGTGTCAGGTCAAGCATACTCACTCCCAGATATCCAGAGTGGCTGTTCTGGAACGAGTTATCACACACCCTTCTCCTGATTTTTTTCCACCCAGTATAAAGTAAGCTGGAGCCAGCAGTCTTGTTTTTGCCAGTTTGTCTTTTGCATCCTGGTAACTGCAGATAACAGAGTGTTGGACTACTAAACATCATAAACCATTGAAGTACAGAAAAATGAGTTTCACAGACCCAGGAACAGTTCAGTAGTTGCACCTCTCTTTCCCTTTCATGTACATATGAGGAGGTTGTATCACAATGAAGAAATGCATTTAAGCAAAGCTCCTCTACTCCCTTTTGTATTTAAAGTATGGTTGTTGGGAGGTACTCTACATTTTTTGTCGTCTTATTCCTGGTTTAAACGTACATGCTGTGTCATACTCCACCTAATTCACTTACTGTGTGACAGCTTTTGCTTCTGTTTACTTCCTATAAAAAACCTTTTGGATGTGTTTTGATGCAGAATGCTACCGTTACACATTCAGATACCAATAGGTTCATTGGAACAAAAATATCTGAGAAATCAATTTGAGGAGTTCTAAGGGATCATGTGTGATGCTTCTCCCTCCCCCAGACTACCAGCAAAACCAGAACTATTTAATGTTAAGGCTTCTAGGAAGGTATCTGTATCATTAGATGCCAAGTGATAAGATCATTAGATACATCTACAGTGTTCACGCCAGTTGTAAGCAAAGCAGATTAAAGCAGCAGAATATTGAGGGTGAGTGGGTGGGGGAAATACCTTGTAGCATTCTCTAGTATTGTTCTTGTAAGAAAGCCCATCCACATACCATCTCTTCTACCAAGAAACCATTCGAAGATTCCTGCAAAACAGCACTGGTTACAATAATCTGTTTTCAGAAGGTTCACACATGCTATTCTAACTCTCACAGCCTCTAAAGTGAACTGTGTTTTATCTTATTCATCTGGAATCTTTTCACCATTTGTGTGCCTGTTTATTAAGCTAACTGGTATGCCCAAGGTCTGGAAAACTTGTACAGAAATAGTGAAAGAAATAAGCATTACTCACCAACATAACCACCATCAAGACTGAAACGCTCATTCATTGTCAGAGTGAACAAGTCCTGAAAAGCATTAAACAAGTCAACCTCCCTTCATCACCAGCCCATTGATGTCAGTAATAAACAAGGGGTAGCATTGCAATTCACATACCAGTTGAGCTTGTTTGTTAGACTTTTCCCCTTTGGGCTGCAAGATTAAGCCCATGCAGAGAAGAACCTAATTTATCACTGCTTGAGGAACTGCAATGGTAATTCACAGTCTTCCAGCCTGGCACAGCAACCCAGCAAACCATGTTTTTATGCTAAGCAGGTCAAGCCTGTGGACATTTTTCTCTTGGTCCTTGCTGCATCACTGAATTATCAGTTTTCCTTCCCCTGCTGTATATTACCTTCTTTCCAAACTCTGAATGCTGCTTCAGTTTGAAGGTAGAGTTTTCAGTCCCAGTGCTAAGTACACCCTGGTTTGTTATTGCTGTCCACATGGACATGCAGCTATATGCAGTTCAACATGCAATTCAAACTCAAATCCCAGTCTTCTCCAACTAGTTTCTTTTGAAGTAAAGTGGAATTCAGCTACACCAGATCATTTTCAGAATGGACTGTTCCCAAATCATTTGACCAGAAGAAAAAATAAATGGATACAACGCAGGGATTTATGCCAGAAATGCTCTACTACAAAAATGGCCACCTATTATAGAGGATAAAAGCCAGAGCATGTAGGAAAAGAGCTGTGGTAAGCTGGAGACCTTGACATATTCTCCACTACTGTTTTTTGAAGACTTAAGATAACCCCCAAATTTCAGGTGTCTATTCAAAAAGAAATAATAAAAACACCTTGCAATGTAGGACTCCTTTTCCAAGTATTAGAGAAGGAATTAAAATAGCACAGCTATGCCATTTCACCTCTGGAATTACAGCAGTATCCCTTTGGTAGAAAGAATCTCCAACCATTTGAGCTTTTTGTGTTCACTCCGGTTTGTATTCAGAATTCAACGTTTGGCACTGTGGTTTTTTACCTTTCTTCAAACAGCTATACAGTGTACCAGAACAATTAAGATATAATTTATTAAAAACCATCCCAAGGCAGAGAGTGAAAGCAGACAAATTTACAACTTAAAAGAAGTCTGAAGCATTATTAACAAACTGACAACCTCCCCTCCCCTTACTTACTGGTTTCACTCCAGACACCATGCCTATGTATCCTGCAAAATTTGTAGATTTGAATACTGTTTTGTTGTTTCTCTGGAAGTCCAAGCTCACCACTATGGGCTTCAGTTCCCGAGTTAAAGTCCAGGAGTTATTTTTAACATCCCACCTGCAGAAGACAGTACAGATTTGAAACCTCCCTCCCTGAGCAGCTTTTAAAACTTCCCTTCACAGCACACAGATTTCCTGTGTGTGATGCCTGTCCTCTGATGGTACTCATGTCAGCCAACTCCACTGCTCAGGAGTTATGGGAGCAGCACCAGCAACAGACAGCTAGGAAGTCTAAATACAAAAGCAAGTTTTGTTTGAACTAAGTTTTGTTTGAACCAAGAGCATGTGTGCTACTCAGTATTCAGTATTAAACAGCACAACCAATACAGCTGGTTTGTTTTGATGCACATAACTTTGTTCTATTCCTGCTGGCAAGAGGAAGCTGCTACAGGTACTATCTGTGACACCAAACCTATTGTATTCTTGAAAGCATGTGTAGCTTGTTCTGCAGCAGAATGATCTGTTTCCCCCAAATCCTGACTTTTCAAAGGGAGAAAACAAACCGCATACTACTGGCTTTGCTCTACCCTAAGGGAAGTCCCAGTCTGGTTTGTAAATTAAGCCAGAACAGTTTGTAGGCAACAGGGTGCTAAAGTGCACTTAGCAGACCATTAAATTCTGTGGAAACAATTAGATTCTGGGAGCAGCTTTGGAAGTTGCTTTAATTTTCAGGGAGCATGTTCCCAGTATTTCTGACTAGTGGGAGAATTTCAACACAAGCCAAACCAAGGGACAGGTGGAGTCACAGTTGACAACATTAAGAGTTTTTGATAGGCAGGTAAGAATCTTAATGAAGATGGACATTTAAATTCCACCTGGGCATTGAGAGCCATCCGGATGTGTGACATTACACAACATACTGGGATAGTAAAACTACATGATCACAAGGTATGAAAACTAGAACAGAATCCAGTGCTGGGCACCAAACTAGAAAACATATCCAAACAAATGATAATGTTAGATTGGTGGAGTACAAAGCACTGGCTTCTGAGTCAAAGTGATGAATGATGGGAAGCGCCAGTAGAGCACAGCACATTAACTAGGGGAAGAATCTGGGCAAAAAAAAACCAACCACCAAACCAAGCCCCAATCCAATCCACATTTCTCTGCATACAATACAGTTGATGCTTCTGTCCCACCCTTTAAAGAACAAACCATACCTCAGAGATAAGGTTACATGGACCTTTTTTTGGTTAGTGACAGTTTTAATTGGAGCTGAGAAAACACTAAGTGACACAGAACACGGCTGTTTTACAAAGTCATACCTGACACACCTGCAGTAGTTTGACATAGGATCAGCAGAACTACCCTTTTGTTGGGTTTTTTTAGCCCTTTTTTCACAACCTGTAATCCAGAATTACTTGTCACAGTTTGAACAACATCCGATTCATCATTTAGACTCAGAATGCATGTAGAAATTTCAAGTTCAGCTTTCTCTTTGGGTTCAAAAATAAACAAACACAAATAATTAAAAGTGTAGTTACTTACCCAAGAAAAAGCCCAAAATCCAAGTTTCTGGCATGGTACAGCTTCCCTGCATAGCAATAAAATAAATAAATAAATACAATTTTCTAAAGAAAGAGACATAAATTTCAGCTTAGAAAACCAGGAAATAAATAAGCAGGAAAAATACCTGGGAAAGTAAGCAAGGAAAATACTACTGTCTAGTTGCCCTTTTCATAAGCCCAGTAAATGGTGGGGGAGTTTTGGATTAAGGAAGTGTTTTGCCATAATTGAAATCCAGTAATCTTGTAAACTGCTGTCCATCTAAGTCTGAGATGCTTTTCACATTACCTTAATGCAGTGCTATCACCTTGAGCTTCCTCTCAAAGTGAGATGTTTGTAAGCCCTCTGAGAACCCCTCATACATTTCCTAAGCTGGAATAGGTACAGAGAAGGGCTGCAGAACTGAGTAACAGAACAAGACTTCTTTTTTTAATTAGAACAGGCTATCCATTTTCACAAGCAATAACTAGGAACTAGATGCCAAACAGATTGCACTAGAATCCCTCATGGCACTGAGAAAGTATCAGGTGTCTGGCTGGTGTTTCTTTCCCCTAGAAAAACAAATGCCACCTACTGTAATCTTTGAAAGCACTTTTTCCTTTTTTTAACCTCAGACAACTGTGATCTCTTGCTCTCTTCTCAAGAATACCTTTTTATTATTATTGCTTTTAGTCTCTTCTACCAGACCTTCTTGCCTGTAGTTGAAAAGGACTATGTTTGTGTAATTGACCTAGACCCTCTCCTACATAAGAGATTCTTATGTAGATTCTGGGTTGCATTACCTGTTTTATCTTCCGCCACTATTGATGTACATACAGTAAAAATTTCATAAAAGATGTTAAAAATAACAATTTCCCCTAGAACAAAAAGAAACAAAGTTCAATAGTCTGAAACTTTTGCCATGAACAGAGAAAAAAAAAACAGTTAGAAAAAAACATACTGCAAAGTTCAGCATTCTATGATATTTCTCTTCAGAATTTCTGTTTAAATCTCATTTCATCATTGAAATGACTGTTTCACCAAAATCAAGAGCTTCCTGAAAGGCAAACAGAAGGATCAGAATCCTTTGGCCTTCTGCTTTACTATACAAAAACTGAGAGTAATTGCTATTTTCTCCTGTGGAAACTTCAAAACAAGCTATAAAATTCACTTTAAAGAAGAAATGTACCACTATGTACCACTCTTCCATAGAAGAGCTGCTGGTTAGCACCAGGTATACTGCTCCTGTACGGGGGAAGCAGTGGAAGCAGGTCTAGGGACCTTTTCTGTCACAATTCTTGAAGAATTCAATGTCTACTTCTCACTGGAATTGCATTCTTTTTCACGAGGTGCAGAAGGAAGGCAGGAGGATGTGGCAAGGGATCATAAGCGAAAGAAAGCACAGCATGAAACTGAGCCTTGCCGCCTTAGTATGTCAACAGCAGCCACACAGCTGAATGGGAAACAAATGAGAATGAAGCATTTCCCCCAAATTTTGGAGCACAGGAACTGAAACTCGCTCCATTTCCCAAAACTCAGGAGCGAGGAGTTACAGCTCTACAGAGAATTTCCAGCCTGATGAAAGGCTTATGTGATTTATTGTCATTCTCCTCCAAAATACTGTTTCTGGTTTCATTTAGTTTAACATGCAATTTATTGCTTTATCTACTTCATTAATAATTTATTTGTTAAAGTCACAGATGACTACAACTATAGGGCAGATTATACACATACTAATTTTAATTGAGTCTGGCTTTTCACAATGTTAATAGAGCGCTGGAAAATATTACCCAAAGGAATCCCAGATGAATTTGCAATCCCTTTAAGTTCTTCATTGAAAGGATAAGGAAGTGTGTCTGTCAGGTGAACCTGAAAGGAAAATTTTTGTACATTGTTTGTGTAAATCAATACTATTCTGAGGATGACAAGTACATACTTGGGGAAAGCAAAAACTATTACTTATCAAAACACTGATATGTGAACAACAGAGATTAACACAGTATCTTAATTATTGTTAACAGCAGCAGCCAGAACAGAGTGCAGGACTCTTATATGCTAGAAGCTCAACCAGAACTCAGCTTGACTGTATAGGAATCCCCACCTTTCACACATTGGCATTACTACTGTAGATGCTACCTTTATGTCAGCCCTACTCAGGCACACAGGGATACAAATGAAGCATGGACAGTATGACCTAGGCTGCTGTAAATAAAGACAGGAGACAGATCTGACCTTATGCTGTCTCTAGGGCTATACTGTGTTCTCCTGTTCTGATTCTATGCCCAAGCCTATTTCAATCAGAACCAAATTATTTTTTAAGGTGAGACCTGGTCGATTGTCCCTCTACTCAGATATTTATTAAAGTTTTCAAAACCTGATTTTATTCTACCGTTTAAAAGGAGTTCAACATTGCAAAGAGAATTCCAGTGAAGTGTTTTGCTACACCAATGTCCTAGTTTCCTAAGTAGCATATGTCTGGCATGACTGATCCAAACTTGAAAAGATCTTAGAAAAAATTAGAAGACGAAGAGAAGTGTGCATTTTAGGTTTGATGGTTTCAGAGTAGTTCAGAGTAGGCAAGAAGGCAAAATTTCAGAGTAACTCTTCGAAACAGCATTTTTGTTCTGGAAGAATTATCACTCATGAAGTTCTTAACTGCCAGATTTAGCAGCACTCCAATTCTGGTAGTCAAGTATACAGTAATAAAATTCTTAAGTTGAAAATACTTACTATTTTCTTATCCACTATGTCAACAACTTTGCCACTGGGAAAGAAGGTATTTGCTATATCTTTAATATTCTGGACAACAGTCTTCAGCTAAAAAGAACAAGAGCTTTTACTGAGTACATCTGGAGCATAAGGATTGCTCAATATTAACAGAACTTCTTCAACAAATCATTTTGTTGAAAAATATGCATTTAAGGGAAGTGCTAAATGTTGTGCTCCTGCTGAGAAAACCACCCCCAACTCCTCATTAAAGAGTCACTCTTCAACCTTTATTCAAATAGCTTTCTCGATTAGCTCTGACACGTCCCTCTACTAGAGAAAAAGAATTACAAGGAAAAGCCATCCTTGTCTTCTGCTCCTTTGATCACGTTTTAATACGCTGCACTCTTCTGTCTTTAAAAATGTTAATTAAAAGCTCTTTGCTTAAGCACTGATGTTCTTGAAGCCAAAAAGACTCAATAAATTTTTTACAGAAGTACATGCTTTCCATCTGCGACATGTCAATGGCCACAAATAGAGTTCCACTCCATGTGATCTAACTCCAAAGTACATGAGAGATAAAACCTGTCAGAATTCAAGGTGAACCTGAAGCTTCCAACACTTCAAATAAATACTACAGTGTAAGTAGAATTCTTCTGGCCTTCAGAGCTGAAAGGTCAAAGTTAGCAGTGATATAGCAAAAATCCCTGGCCTTTTTTGAGAAATTAAACATTACTGGCTTGAATTTCCAGCAACCTTCAGAAGCTGCTCTAAATAGTCTGAAATAGTCTTGAGTACTTAAAAAATTACTTCTGCTCTGTAAGCACCAGTGATGGAAGCAGCATCCCTGAAAGGTGCAGGAAATTAACTTCAGCATCTCCTGCAGTGTTTTGAGAGAAGCAGAGATGTGCAGAACAGAAGGGATGCTGTCTCTGTTTCATTTCATTTTGCTGTGGTTGTCCCTTTCATGTACTCCTCCCCTCTTTGTTCTGTACTGCTTCATGACTAAAGAGCTTTGATAAATGAAAACCTGCTTTATCCTGCACCAGTTTCTATTTCTCTACATCCCAAACATCAGTGCCCCTACACTGGATGCGGCAAGCTCAAGTGCTGAATAGAAAGAAGTTTTACTCAAGCAATTACTTTAGTCTAGAATCATAATAAAAAAGTCAAGTAGAAATGTTATCCCTTTCAGAGAACTTTAGCACAAGTATTCCTTTCCAAACCTTTTTTCAAAGTAAAGGCCATGAGCTAGTTTTATACCTGCTAAGCTTCAAAGCAAGCTCTGCATTTCATACCTCTGTCTTTTTGTCACGGATCAAGTTATCCCATCTTTTGCTGGGAGGTAAATCAAGATTTATGATGTACGTGGGTACATTCCCTTTGAACCTGAAAGATAAGGACCAGAGCTTAAATTTGAAGAAGGCTTTGAAAAAACATTTGACAAAATAGGTGCTTCCCACCTGTAACTAGCATTTTTTAGAGATGCAAAGGGACAAGTTACTAAAAAACCCCAAAAACTGTTCAGACTTGCAAATCACTACTTTTCTGTCATTTGTTAGACAAGTTGAATCGGATTACTTACGTTGGCCCTGAAGGGGGGTATGTTTTAGTCCTGCACTCTTCTCCATACTGTAAAGACAGCAAACCATTACAATTTAGCTTCTTAGTTAAAACACTATTATTCTATTAGCCTTAGATTTGAATTAAACCTCTAGGACTAATCAACTAATTCAGTTCCTGATGAGTTGATAATAAAGAGAGTTTTGGGACTTTGGAAACGGTGCAGAGAACACAAAAGGTAGGGGACAAACAACAGCTTAGTCCAAGGTAAGCACAAGTTTACACGTGCATTTTTACTCCGTGTGATTCAACAAAGAGTTGAATAAGCACAAGCATATTCTATAGACAAGTTCAGAAACCTTAAATCTCAGCAGTGACCAGTTTGTTCATAATCACATTTTATAGCATCATTCATAACTATGCTTAGCATTAAGCTGTATTGTGCGGCTGCGGTAGAGAAAGCACACTGAACTCTGGGCAAATTACTCAGCTGGTGCAAGGAGCTACATGGCATGACTTCTTATTTAGTGTGGGAAAGTGCTGCTTAACTACTGCTAAATATTATGAGAGGCACATTTCAGGAATATAAATAAAAACTAGTTACCTTCATTCCTGTAAGCATGGCTACTTACAAATGAAAGTTTGAGGACTGTATTTAGGCATTCTCAAAGTGAATGCAAGGGTGTTTTCTCATCAATCACATAAAGCATGCACACCCATATGTAAACATATGCATATATTAGCCACACTTATGTAAACATATGCATATACATGCCACATTTATAACTGCATGTTTTACCCAGTGAAATACAAGCAAATGCCTGCTAGCCACAGGTGTGCTCCAAGCCAGTGGAGAGCAGACCAGACTTGGTCCTCAAGCTATCAGAACAGATCAGTAAGCAACTAAGGGCACAATACGTCCCACTAGGAAAAAGGAAAGATACACATGCTATTCCAGGACTCCATACAAAAACTCCCAAGGCACAAGTGTTTGGGAGACAGAACAGAAATAAGAATATTTAGTGATCATTCCACCACTCTCCCCACACACCTTGATTTCCAATATTTATTTGGCTGTACTAATTATATTACTAATGTGTCCTTATAATGCATGCTGGCTCCATTAAAAACTGATACAAGATGTCTAGTAGCTACGTATCTGGGACAAAAAGCTAATGTCCATGTTCTCTTTGGGCTCATCACAGTATCTGTTTTTAATGCATTAATCTTGAAAACACAGTGCCACAGGCTTTAAACACTGGCATAATTTGTTACAACTGGAAACAGGAATTTGAAAGTGGGATTGGTTTCTGTGTGCTATCACGTGTTCTCTTTTTGTATTGCTTCCAGCTGCTGAGAAAAAGCATGGGATGAATTTTGGTTCTCCTACATGCAAGACAAAGGTATAGGACCAGTAGCTATGCATGTTTCCTAGATCTCACTGTGGTACAGTTACAGCCTTTGCACAGCTGGAACAAAAGGTCAAACAGAAGAGGCCATTTAATTTTCAAAATGAGGAAGTTTCAAAACAAGGACGATAAGGGGTGGATATCAGATGACTAATTAGGCAACAAAAGTCAGCGTCTTCGTGCAAAGCCAAGCAAAAGCTTAACAGTACTCATGCAACCGTCTTGTGAAATTTTCCATCCTGCAATACTAAAATCAATCAGAAAAATTGACATTACATACACATACTAGTGCAATGGATGCACAGATCTGGACCTTCATGAGATACCTGCTGTCAGAATATGCTTCTTGCGAGATAAAGCCTGTAACAAAAAATTATCTGCAGTGGATGAAAGTTCAGTTGATCTGCCTGTATAGCCCACGTGTACACAGAGGAAACAGTGGCAACCATGCAAACTGATTTCAAAGGATTTTCAGCGATGTTCCACGTGCTAAATGTTATGTCACTCCTGAGATTTTAATCTTGTATTTGAAGCTATTTTTATCTTCCGAGCCCTTCGCAACCTAAGCCACAAAAAAGGTGGGGAAAGCAATAGCTAAAGGAAGAGTTATGGGAAAGATACAGAGAAAATGTTCTCTCTTTACATGTCAGCGATTTTAGGCTTCTCACTTGTCTATTTATAAAGCAAGCTAAAGAAATCAAGAATCCCCAAACCAACCCATATACCTTCCAAAACTGCTAGCATTGACTGTGATATCTGAAGAAAGCCAATATTATTAACAGTTTCTTTAGGTAAACTACTATATGCTGGCACATAAGCAGTAATCTAAAAAGATGTCAAGACAACCAGAAAACTAGAAATGTTTTGGTTGGTTGTGAACAAAAAAATGTTGCTTTTTGCTATCAGCTGAAGACTGACTGCAAACTTCTCTTGCAAGTTAAAGATTAAAAGAGACACCTAAAATATTTTCTTACAGCATCAGAAAAGCCACCAGGCACTTTGTCACTGGCCTGAAATAAATAGCTACGGAGTTACAGCTTTGGTCAGTGAGATCCTCCCCTCCGCAGAGGCTTGACACTGCAAGAGGAACAATAAATGCTGTCTGAGAAGCAGGAGCAGCCTTCCGGGATGAGAGGATCGCCTTGAGTTTCCAACATGACAAGCCAGAGGGGGTCTCTCAGAAAGAGCCAGCAGAAGCTGGCTCCAATCAGGAGGTCATCACTATAGACTTGCTTTTCAAACATGCACTGAGCCCCTTAGGAGGAATACAGCTATTCTTGAGAGGTGATTAAAGCCTCTTTCTTTCTTTCTTTCAAATTTGCATGCACATAACAATACAAAAATGGATGTGTGCCAGCACAGGATCAAACACTAAAAGAAAGAGAACACAGTGGAGGAGAAAGACAACATGGTACAGGGAAAGATGGAAACAACAACAAAAAATGTTAGTAGCACAGAAGATTTCTATTACAACTGATTGTATAAAAAGAAAAAAAAAAAAAGGCAGACCAGAACAGGAACCAAAACAGCCAGAAAACTGCCAAGATTAATTGCTACCTGGGAAAAGAATACCAAGTAATGACAGTTATTATTCACTCTAGTACAGAAAATTAATGCATGGCTTAATGACTGCCGAGTTAATATTTTAAAACTTAGCCTGATTTCATTAATATGAAATAGGTGGAATGTAGCTTGTCCAGTCTGAGGAATGAAAGCACTTTCTTTATTACCCACAGAAATACTTTCGAGGTGGACCATCCCTGGCATCCTTCCTTAACATTCAGTGTTTCCCATCTTCATATTTAAAAATAAATACAAAAAGACCTCTCTGAGCTGCAAAATAAGGTTCCACAGTTTAAGGACATGGCACGCAATCTCTTCCAGGCAAAGTAATCCATTACATTCAGCATCTTTTCTGTCTATGAACTCTGTGGCCCAATACATTTTTCTCCCTGCTCCTCTTCCCCTACAGGACGATGCCAGTGCAGCACTCCGCCTGCCGCAGCAGCCCCAGCGCTCTGCACCTCTCTGAACAGGGAAGTTAAGAGCACTCTGGCAACGCTAAAGGAATGGGGACCAAGCCAACTTAAACTGCAGTTTGGACAAAAAGTTGAGCATGGCTGAGGGGCCTAACCAAAAACTAAACGGACTGACTGTCTGCACCACTGAGATGTAATTCATGGCATTTAGCTTCCCTGTTCCTAGTTAACAAAGATCCTGTATAGTCAGGGCACTAAGGGAAGATGGGTCATCCAGACATCCAGAGTCTTCCAGAGCCTTCCCTGCAGTTCTCCCTCTCCCAAAAACCCACATTTTCCTGAAATCAATATAACTTGCTAGGAAAATTCTTACAGCAAACACAAAAGAATACAGCAAGTAGTACATTGCCAAAATATTTAAAAATCTAATATAAACTGTATTTAAAAATAGGTTGCAAGAGAGCATTTTGAGATCCAGAGATATTTAAAAACCTGTCCACTTCCCAGAGGATGAGACTGGGAAACTGAAGAGATCAAAAAGTGCTCTGAAGCTTCGGGAATAAAGAAACACGCCAGGAAGCAGGAACAGCAATTTACATACCCAAGAGATGGGAAGCCAGCAGGTTCCAAGTAACTCCCCTCACCACTCTCCTGATCTCTCAATTCCACCAAAGTTAAATACATCACCTATTCAGTTAAAATAAAAACAAAACCAAACAAGGACACCTCAAGCTCACCTGCTCCACACTTCTAACCTGGGGTAAGGCTATAACAAACACAATGCGCAGATTCAAAAGCGTACATACTTTTAGCAAGGCCTTCTTAAGTTTCCTTCTGAATATCGCTGCTTTACTGTAACATTACAATATTCACATTACAGATGTGTATGAAATTGGACGCGGGGATGAGTAAGGCCTTGTAAAACACACCCTATAAACGCCAAGACTTGTACCCGCAACCAAGGCTGTCAGAGAAGCCATTTAGAAGTTACAAAGTCCGTGAGGGGAGCCGGGCGCCACCTCGAACCCACACGCGTGAAGTAAAAGGCCTCCTGCGTGGGGCCGGCTGCCCTCATACCGCCCGGCCCCGGCCGCCTCCTCCCCCGGAGACAGCTGGGAGCGATCCGCTCCGCGCCGTCCCCCTCTCCTCCCGCCGCCAGGCTCACCGGGTCCGGCGCCCAGACGAGCTCCGCCACGACAAGCAGCGCGGCGGGGCACAGCAGCGCCCAGCCCCAGCCCTCCATCCTCCTTCCCGGCCCGGCTGCGCTTCCCGGTGCGGCGGCCCGCATGACACGGCCCCGCCCCGCCTGTCAGAGGAGGCGGGCGGCGGGAGGGCCCTGCCGCTGCCCCCCCGGGCCTCACCGCCCTCGCCCCGGCCGTCCTTGGTGTTTTCTGGTCATACTTCCAAAAGAGAGAAGTTCTGCACGGGAAGATCTGAACTAAAATGGAGTCTCTTAGGTAACGCTAAAAGCAAACCCGTGGCACTTGTTTTCACTTCATAAATACTGTAATAACTCTGCATCCTTGGGAGATTTTAGGTAGGCTTTTGTGGTGACGAGATGTGCGAGACAGGTGCCTTCGGTAGGAAGACGGAGTTTTCTCCATCTGGCCTGCTCAAGAGTGCAGGAAATGGGCAACTGAAGAGACAGTTGATGTCTCATACTGACAGAGTATGAGAATACACCCATCTAAAGCACATACAGTGAATGGTTTGGGTTGGAAGGGACCTGGAAGACCATCTAGTTTCAACACCCCTGCCAATGGGCAGGGACAACTTCCACTAGACCATGTTGCTCCAAGCCCCATCCAGCCTGGCCTTGAACACTGCCAGGGATAGGACACACACAGCTTCTCTGTGCAACTTGTGCCACAGTGCCTTACCACCCTCATAGTGAAGAATTTCTTCCTAATGTCTAATCTAAACCTCCCCTCTGTCAGTTCGAAGCCATTCCCCCTCACCCCGTCACTACATGCCCTTGTAAAAAGTCCCTCTCCAGATTTCCAGTGGGCCCTCTTTAGGTGCTGGCAGCCGCTCTATGGTCTCCCCAAAGCCTTCTCTTTGGTCTGAACAATCCTAGCTTTCCCAGCCTGTCTTCATAAGAGAGGTGCTCCAGCCCCCTGATCATCTTCATGGCACTCCTCTGGACATGCTCCATCAGTCTACATTCCCCTTATGCTGGAGGCCCCGGAACTGGATGCAGCACTGCAGGTGGGGTCTCATGAGAGCAGAATAGATTGGGAGAATCATCTCCCTTGACCTGCTGGCCATGCTCCTTTTGATGCAGCCCAGCATTCAGTTGCCCATTATTTACTACTATATGCAAATATATTTGTTGTATTATCACATACAAGCCAGCAGCAGAGTAAGGTGCATCCTCCAAATACCTTACAATAAAAAGGTACAATTTTAGTGTGAGCAGATGAACAGGTAATGAGTATACATGTTAGCAACAGTTTTTGGAAGCACCACAAATAAATCACAGAATCACAGAATAGGTAGGGTTGGAAAGGACCTTAAATCATCTAGTTCCAACCCACCTGCCATGGGCAGGGACACCTCCCACTAAACCATGTCACCCAAGGCTATGTCCAACCCGGCCTTGAACACTGCCAGCAATGGAGCATTCACAACTTCCCTGGGCAACCCATTCCAGTGCCTCACCACTCTTACAGTAAAGAATTTCTTCCTCATGTCTAAAAACCTTCTAGGATGCTTGTGTTTTAGCTTGTGCCTTGAGCTTCATGCAGTGCCCCAGATGCGTCATGTTTTTAGGCACACATAAAAGAAGTAATGCAGTCTTTCACATCATGACTTAATTGGCTGTGCAATTAACTCTTATAAAACAAACCAGGGGTGGTAAGAAAAGGAAGTCCTTGGTTGATTGAAAAACTACCTTGCATTGCAGAAATTGAGAAACAGGAAAGGATAAAAGTAACACATTGTACGATGTGAAAGCCTTGGGCAAAGGGAGGGCATGCAGCAGTGTGTAGGAAGGAATCAGCTCAGCGTGGAATTGCACAGCACTTTAGAGACCAAGGCAGAAAAGCATTAAGTACTGATGGAAGAACATACAGAACCAATTAGGGGATTCAGGAAATGAGGAAAATCACAGCGAAACAGGAGAAACCTTGAGATTTTCATGGGAGTGTCTTTTACACATAAGAAACTGCTTTGTTTCCTTAGGGCTCAGGCAATTTTTTCTGGTTGAAAACAAATATCAGGCAATAATTCTGCATTTACACACAAGTAACTGAACATACTATTGCAGTCTAATGTGAGAAATAGTCAGATTAAGTTGGTCCTGTTATTTTCTAAACATCTGCAGTCCCTTTTGCTTAGCCTTTACTTCTGGAGCAGTCAGCTTTTAGGTGCCTTACTGTGAGAGAAACTGTTGTTTTCGCGTATCAGGGAAGGGGCTTTGCAATATTAAGGCTTTGTAATATTAAGACTTTGCAATATTGGGGCTGGGGCTAAGTTACTACGGGAATGAAACAAAAGGCTTGAAATACCATGACTTAAACAGGCACACTCTGTAGTTAAAGACAATATCATCTTTGGGTGACAGACACACTCTGTGGTTAAAAAGAATGCTATCTTTGTACAACCTAGGAAACTAAGGTGGTGCAAACTGATTCTGTAGTTAAACAGTCAGTTGGGGTACCACATGTCTGCCAGAGTTATGAAAGAACCATAAAAGGAGACAAATAAATAAGAGGAAGGGGGGGGTATGAAATTGAATAAGGGGAGATGTAAACAGAGGTGGGACAGTTAGCATGTAGATTATGTGTTGGATAGGCTGTAAACCTTGGAGTACTCAACCAATGAGGAAACAAGGGAGAGAACTTGTGGAGAGGGTAGGAAATACAAATCAAAGTTCTGCCTTTGTTGTGTGTGCCTATTTGCCAGGACAGCCGTTTTTACAAAAACGTGAATAAATAGCTGCTTCACTGTTTTATCTAGAGACCATTTATCACACTTACTATCTTTATCTTCATCTAGATGCTTTACCATCTTTAGGACATTTTGAACAGTAGAAAATAAATTATGACTTTGGAAAATTAAAAGCTTTGAATGCTCTGATGACAAAATTATGCCCTCGTCACATTAAACATTCACAACTTACTTTTTTGAAGCCTTTTTAGACTTCTGGTTTAGTTCTTTCAGCAATAAAGAAATTTTTGGTTTAAGGAATCATTAACATCCTCCAGCACCTGTGTTTGTCTGACTATGGCTGTTCCGCTGTGTTCCAGTCAGAATGCCTTGGCTCCAGAGTCCACACCAGTACCATTTTGTTGTCTAGATTTTTGAAAATTGATGGAACAAATCTAAGTTAAGTCAAAAGAAAAAAGTTCCGTAAGATTAACTGTACTGACAGCTGGTGTCACTGACACCCAGTACTTCATGTCTACCCTCTGCTTTCTTGTACTCATCTATCCAGTACTGTATTACCACTCCCCAGATTTGTTCCTTCCCCCACAAGGAGACGCTGCACAAATTACTTCCCCTCTTCTGTCTGCTTCAGTTCTTTGTGCTAACACTACTGCTAGACATGGTATCACCAAGACTCCATTAATACCTCCAGTGGGAAAATACCCCAGTGGACTCCTTATAGCAACAGTTCAGCAGACATACTGATCTTCACTGTTTTGTCATGCCTTTCATTTCCTTTTCTGGAACTAAAATTCCAGTGAATTCCCCAGACCTCTGCTTCTGTGTTATCTCAGGACACATTTGTTAGCAAGAATCTAGTGTATCATTAGTTTCAACACAGAGGGTGACCCCATTGCTACTACAATATCCTTATTCCCTGCAATGCTGCTTGTCCCTTGCTGAATCCAGTACTACTTCTTCTTAGGACAATGTCATTTCACTTGCTGTAGCATTTCTTTTTGTTTCATTTATTGCAAGGTCTGTAACAAACATGCTTCCGTTACTATCACTTGGACCTACTTATAGCACCTACACCTTGCATTCTCCTATTTATACTGACAAATAGGAAACGGAAAATTCCTTTCTATTGTTGAAAGGAAAACCAGATACTGCTACATCAGTCTATTTCAACCATCAGCACTCACTTCAGATGCATTTAAGATTCACAGCGATTGTGGATCAGTGACACCTGCAATGAACTGTCAAATAAATAATTACTCTGGCCTGCAGCAGGCTCCTTGTGGTGCCACCTCTTTCCCAGCATTTCTGCAAGTAGTTCTGGCATCACAGCCACTTCCAGGTCCATGATGCTGGTGTTTAAACCATGACAGTTGTACACGAGGTTACTTATATTTCTGCGGAAGGACATGTGCTGTGGTACCTGTAACCAGAACTATTAGTGACTCCTAATCCCCAGTCCTAGACCAAACTGAGGAGCTCTGGGGAAAAATCAATTACATTTTTTTTCCTGTGATAGGACAACCCACAGCTATGCTGCATTTTCTTCCAAGAATTCCTCAGACTCTGGCTAGCAACATTTGCCAACAATTGTCTATTGAGCCCTAGCTTTTGGCCTTCTCCCTGAAAATTCGGCACTTGCTTCTGTCACACCTAAACATGCACAATGCATCTTTTCTGACAATATAAGAACTCAAAATACAGCCTTTATCAACTGTGGAAAAGGCAGCATAGCCCCTTCTTCACAAAAATTGAGTCATGGAGCATATGGACATAAAGTGCGATTGTAAAGCCTCTAAGCTACACATACAATCAGTTTCATCTGCTTGACCATTTCTGCTACTGGTAAAATATTTAGCCTCACGCTTTGCCTATATGGTTTGCTGATTGACAGGATTACCTATTCTTATTTGACAGCAATCAGGTTATAAACAGAGTTCCCTGGAAAAGCCAACCATTCTCTCTCAAGACCACTAAAAGATAGGGAGCTTTTTCTCTGGACTACATCATTGTACAGGGCTTAAGTTATATTGCAAATAACATTGGTAATTTACATACTTTTAATTTTTCTTGGAGCCATTCCCTTAATACAAGCCACATATCCAGAACTGATACAGTCAATGAGATTTTATAACTGGGTTATCAGTATGTGAGGGAAGTTTAACATAATTCTGGAAACACCTAAAAAATCAGAATCAAGGATCTGTTCTGCTAATTGCAATTTCTTTCGGCAACTGTTTTAATACAGAGACTCACTACAAACATGTTGACATCCCCAGCAACTGCCTGCATTCTTGAAAGAATGCATACTTAATAGAAATTGATAGGAAATAAAGATAACTTCCTGTCATTCCTGCTATGCGCTAAGCTTAGACTCAAAGATTTGCACTAGAACGAGAAATAAAATCTGTGAAAACTTTAAAATGAAGCTGTTGAAATGGTAAAAAGCTCAAGTATTCACTCAGTTTATGTGACCACATGATACTATTACCTTTTGGTTAATAGTATTTCCTGAATTACAATAATCAGATAAGTGATAGACATAAGGGAAAAGACAGTTCTCTAGGAGATGATTTAAGTTAAAAACCCCCAGCCACTAAGGGGCTTTTGTACCTCTGAAAACTGAGGAGAAAATTCTCATTTAATTGTTTCACTATTTTTTTTTTATTCAATACAAACCTTGCTTATTTAATTTCTCAGCATTCTGTTATAACTTCTATTGGCATTAAAACAGAAATTCTTGTGAAGCAGATGGAATGACACAAGGTCTCCAAGGATTCGTCTGTACAAGAAAGCTACAAGCACAACAGTCCCAATATCACTGCACAAACCAGCTCCCCAGAGGCAGCATTTTGATTTCTCATTTGTTGTCTCAACAGAAAAAGCTGAAGTGGGAAGAAAAGGCACTCATTCCAAAATAGATATTCATACAAGGAACTAGGGAGTGTGCCTATTCTTACAAAATAGCTCTTAAGTAAAGAGTAGGTTTAACAGGTATAAACCAAATACATAAATTATGCTGCCTTAGAAGAAAAAGCCCTGTGGCAAAAGTCTCTGTACTGAGTGGGATAGAGCACTGATAGAGCATGAGAAGCTTAAAAGTGCCATCTGTGGAAGGTTTAGACTTTTGTTTTGCTCTTCTAAAAATGTTACCTCATGAATGTGCCCAGCCTGTGGAGATTTTCTTCTTTTGGTTCCATAACATGTGTGTGGGCTATATCCATATTTTTCAAGTTCTTTGAAAAATTAACATGCTTTTATTGCTAACCTCAGGTAGCCTTCCTTAACCAGCTATTTGTTTTCATACGGAAAGGTTTAAACAGTTATGATGTACTTAAAATTCTTTGTGCCTTTTTCTCAAGGCCAACTGCCTATGAAATTAGACCAGTATCAACTGCCATTACTGACTAGGCTCTATTGGTCTGTTCTTGTGTTCTTTTTAGACACATTATTATCTTGCATGAGCTTACAGTTTTGTACTATGTGTGCAGTTCAAACTGATAGCCAGGAGGAGCTCCATAGAGACAATTTAAATTATTCCCATGAAAACACTCAACATTCTTACCAAGTAATCTTTATGATGCAGATTACAGAAGCTGTGGAGAGAGTAAGCAATTGTTCTGAGATAGTTCCTATGGAGATGTTGTTACTGTAAAGCTTCTTGGTAATCAGAGCAGACAGGGGTACTGTATTTTATGAGATACCAGGAATGCATATTACACAACTGTAAAAAAAAAAAAAAAAAAAAAAAAAAAGAGCCCCTTCTCTTTTATTAAATAAAGTCTATGCCATAGAGAAACCATCAAAACCATTTCTTCCCTCTTGTAAAATAAGCAGCCTGCTAACACAAAAGAGCCATCCCCTTTTCTTATGAAACCACTTGCATTTTCATTTGTAATAGGGATCTGTGACTTGTCAACACTTTTTCCAACATACGGATTGCATCATTTATGTGTTTAGAACATTGTTTTATGAAGGCTGAATATTCTGGCCCAGTCCTCACCTGAATCACTGGCTTCACAGGTGTCCTACTCAGGATCTGAGAGGATGTGTTCCAAGACATGCATTTTCAATTTTTTCTTCCTGTTCAATAGTTACATACTTCTTACACATTCAGTGTATTAATCATATTTTGCTTTTGAACATCATCACTGTTCTCTTCAGCCCTTAATGTCTTCTGCCCTGTCTCTTCATTCAGGTTCATTTCATCAGCTTTGGAAGAAAGAGTGGGTCAGTTTCTTTCCCATTACATAATTACCTCATTATTTCAATAGCATGTAGTTTCAGAGTAAATGTAATAGTATTCACTAGTGAAAGGTGACATTAGTTTGACACTTAATTACAACTCTCAGGCAATCCTTTAAAAATAACGTAATAAAAACATCAGCAAAACTCCTTCAATAAAAAATAATTACAAAACATTTTACTCTTTTCAATTATGACACTATCATCAAAGCTGTAGAAGAAAATGGACCAGGTGGTTGTCACTTGCAGTATCTATCCGATTTCACTTTTGCTCTCCTGTATGGAAAAAGTAATGAAACAAGATTTAGATTAAGACTACATATGATTACACCAAGGTGTTTTAGCTTCCTCAAATCATTAAACATTAAAAGCAATATTTCTTAAACTTTACTTCAGTAAAGTGCATATAAAACTTAACAATACTTTGGATTTGTTAATTAACTTTGTTTTTTTAAGGAGCTAGAACTGCAATGTCTAAAGTTAACCTTGTCTTTCCCTTCAAATCATCATGAATTGCATTTTCTCCACCCTGAGGAATGGAATTCAGATTCACTGTGATTTGAAACTGACACTCAATCTCTGATGTCCCAGGAGTCTTCTCCCATCACTTGCAATTATCAGAATAGTCTTCTGCATTCCGTCAACTGAATTAATGCAAATATTTCTGCTATATATTGATACAAAATGTTTTAAAAATCCAAGGCAGTTTCTATAGTCTCAGCTCACATGGGGAAAAAGATTATTCCTACTCGATTGCATGAAGAGTGTTCTTAATAAATGCTATTTCTCTTTAAAATGCAGCTTTCCACTCTCCAAAATGCTTAAAGCTTTCTGAAACAATTAATTTCTGGGTAAATCCAAACCTATGAACTTCAGTTAAGAAGTGAAAATGTAGACCACAAAAAGAAGCCAACCCCGGAACTCAGGCAGATCACTGACCCAAGAGGAAATGCTTAACACCCCACCCCATGAAATGTAGCTCTCTTTTGTACCCCAGGTTTACTATAATTCCATCTTGGACTAGTTTTTAAATCATGACATTATTTCTTGTACTCCAAAGTACCTGTCGAGCAGCGTTTCATGAAAAGTGCCTTCTTTCCTGGCTTTTCTAAGGGCTTTTGTATCTTCTTTGCTTATTTTAAGCTTTTTGTCTTGAAAACTTTGGAATTTCCTTCTGTAAGGGGAGGAAAAAAAAAAGGTAAAAGATTGTAGTTGCTTTATTGAAAACTTTAAAGAAACAGCTGTGATAAGAATCTTAACTTCTATGACACAGTGGACAACTGGCTTAATAAAATCCAGCAAACCATTACAGTACCAAATACTAAGACTTTTGTAGATGAAGATATTCAGGGTTTTGGGGTTTTTTTCAGTCTAAATGGGAGTAAGCCCTACATGGTTACCATGATGTGGTTACAAGTTCTGAAGTGCTCCTTCTTCAACTACTAGCATGATAAGTCAGGGAGGGAAAGTGTACTGGTTGCAGGTGGCAAGGTGCTGGTAGTGGGGAGCTTCAGGGGTGGTCTCTGTGTGAAAGGGCCAGGGCCTGCCCCGTGCTGGAGCCACTGCAGGATGTAGATGAGTCCATCAGCAAAGCTGGTGGCACCTCTGTGAAAATGTATTTAAAAGGCAAAATGCCACACAGGCAGAGGAGGAGAGGTAAAACCAGAAGTTTTCAAGATGGCAGTGTGAACATCAAGGGCTGAGAAGGAGAGTGAGGGAGGTGCTTCAGGCAGCAGAGTGAATATTCCCTTTCAGCCCATGGAGAGGACCATGTCAGGAGAAAAGTGGGACAGGAAAAGAGTGGCAGAGAGAAGGTCTCATATATTGACCCATACCCCCATCCTGCTTGGGGAAGCAGGTAGAGTAGTCTGGAGTGAAGCTAAGCCTGGGAGGTGGGTGAAGGAAAGGTGGTGGTTTTAATTTTTGTCTTTGTTTCTCATTACCCAAATCTCCTTTAATGGGCAAAAAATTGAAATAGTTTTCTACAAGTTGAGTCTATTTTGCCTGTGACAGTATCTAGTACGCAATCTCTCCTTCTTTATCTCAACCCACGAGCTTTCTCATCCTGTTTTCTTGCCTTGTCCTGCTGAGGGGAAAGAGAGTGAGAAGTTGTGTGGGAGCTTGGCCCTTCCAAAGATAGCCCCAAAGAGAAGTGCAAAAAAGTACTTGAACCTGCTCTGAACTACATACACATAATTGATTTCACACTGTTTAACGTTTCCTTTGTCTTCATGTGGAACATCATCTTTCTTCTCAGCTTCTCTTTCAGCACAAGTACGAATCTAGTCATGGAGAGAAAAACAAAAGTAGAGGCATTTTCTGTTCTGTTTTAAAACCAGAAGTTCCACATAAAGACAACAACATATCCTTAGTAACAGAATGAAAGTTCACAGCTTTCAAATTGGTTAATTCACAACAAGAAACAAATGCAATAAAAGTTGCCTCTTGAGAAATATTAAATGTGATCCTCAAAGCTACTGCAAAACATGATTGCCTTTGTCTTGGAGAAGCACTATTACAGTTCTTAGTTTTAGCAGGGGTAAAATGCCTTTTTCAGAGACTGATTTAAAAGTATTATTGCTCTCACAGACACCTACCTGTAACTGAAGGCACACATATATTTTCCGTGTTGAGATAAAGTCACTATAGTCTTTTTACATTCTCTTACTTAAAACATCTCCT
This sequence comes from Ara ararauna, assembly GCA_028858755.1. Lineage (NCBI taxonomy): Eukaryota > Metazoa > Chordata > Aves > Psittaciformes > Psittacidae > Ara > Ara ararauna. Next base: position 34,218,513 of record CM054376.1, read on the forward strand.
CTTCTGCATATCATGGGAAACCTTCTCTGTCCCTGCTACAGTCATAATTTATCTCTTCCATACCAAGGAGTTATCTCGGAACCCTCTGCACTATCACACAGACTGTCCTGTCCCCTCCTTCTTCTTGCCCTTCCCTAGGGGTAATGTATCTTCCTACCTATACTGGAAGTACCTCGGTTTATGTAGCCCCACAGCTCATTTACCTTTCTTGTGACCAGAGCACTTGACAGCTTATAGAAAGCTATTATAACTGTATTAACAATAATTTGCAGCACACAGACACCTGCTTATTTGAATGTCTATGCCAACTGCAAATTAATTGTTGAAGTTATAGATTACCTTGATCATTTCTTCTTCCCCTGCAGTTTTGCTTTTGGCTTCTATGTCTCCCTCTTCATTGCATCTAATAAAACGGCTGTTTGCTCCTAGTAATGCCATTTTCTTCTGCAGATATAATATCGCATATTGTTAGTATAAAGAGTTTGCATATAATCCATGATTCTATGCTTCTATGATTCATAACATCTATTCTCTACAATATACCAAGTAATTCTGCAAATGCATTTTAGTCTTTTATGTATGGACATGTCAATAGCTAGCCAGTGGGCTTGCTGGCTCCTTTATTCCTAAGATGCTTATAGCTGTCCAAAATTAATTAACTTGAAGTATTTTAAGAGCTTCCAGTTATAGAAATGCATTGCAGATGGGAAACCAGAAGTTTAAAAGTTATAATATAGAAGAGACTGCAAAAGGCTTTTACTTCACAGGCAAAGAACATCAATATAGATTAATTTAAAATACAGACAAAAGCTAGGAAAGTCAAATGAACTATTCCAAAAGCTTACATCTTGGAAGACAGGTTCCCACTGCTCTCTTGACCCTATTGCATCTGCACGTCCAATGACAAGTCCATCTGAATTTATACCAAGGTATTTGCCATAACCAGACTTCAGAGCAATCCTCAAAGAGAAAAAATGAAAAGAATTTTTAATTCAAGCAATTCACAGTATCTAACACATCACACACATTTTTACTAGACAACATATTTCAAGAGAATATCGAAACATTTATTCACAGGAGAAACGAAAACAAGTATCAAAGATGGTAACATTGTTTCACTAATTACCTTGTATCAGACAACTTTACTGCTGTAAACTGTTCAGGAGGACTAGGGCCTTCATCACCTGAGGAATGAATTTTCCATTAGTTAAGTATGAAGTATTAAACACACAGTATTTTAGCCTGTTAATACTGCACCTTCAAAAAGAATTAAACATGGCCATTGCTAAGTACTATGGAAAGCTGCAATATTTTATTTCTTTAAAAATTCCTTTTTTGAATATTCACTTTAAGAAAGTAATGCAGGTGCTCATTTCATGTATTTAGAGTGCTTACAGCAAGACAAAGACACTCCTTGTATAAAGTAATTTACAGTTGAGAATGTTTCATAATTCTCCAGGTGGATTTGAAAACCTTCATGTGTTTGTAATGTTATTTTTTCCACAACAAAATGGACTAAGGTTCAGATATGATAACACAACTCGGCATCCTAAACACTACTAGCCTCTCCATCCCTCAAAACCAAAAGGAGAGAATACTGCCATCATTGCTTTGATCTCACACTTGAGGTGAAACACAGCTCAGTGTTCTGGAGCACTCCTTGTCTGACTGAAGGCTCTTAAATTCAAAGTAAGGACAAGCTAATTATTTGACCACATTAGCAGCCCACTTGTGCAGCAACAAAACAAATATATTAAGATGAGGATGCGGCAGTAAGCCTTGAAACTCATCTGCCCCGAGTTTCACTCCTGAAATGACACCATAAAGATTTTATAGGATTTAATAAATGTTATACTGCTTTTTATCCAGTAAGCAGTATGGCCTTTAACAGGTGATCATCTCCAATGCAGTTCAATTTATTGTACACATAAACCAGCAAGAAACTAGATCAGTGAAACAGATAATCATTAGGTTTAAGTCATCTGCATGCTATGGCTAGGTTTACTGCATTATTTGTAATAAGCCTTTTTAGCTGTAAAACTACTTGCCTCTAAGTCAAGCTCATTTTATGCTCTTGTGCCTTTCATTACTAAAACTACTTATTTTCAAATTTCCTGTAGCAAACCTTTATGTGGTGCTCCAAGCGTAAACAAGCCATTGTCGAGGGCATGGATGTAAGCTCCTTTATCCATTTCTATAGCTATCGTTCCCGTAATTTCACCAAAATTACGGACAGCCCACCAGTTTCCTAAAATACAAATAGAGTTAATAGAGTAATTACGACTTCTGATTACAGCAGTTACAGATGGTATTTCTAGAAGTGTCTTCTCTGAGATTTGCAATTCTAGAGCTACAACTGCTATTGCCATCTCAAGATCTTTGCGAATTATTTTATAGCACAGAGCAAACTTAACAGTGTTGCTGCTGAATTGTGATGTCTTGCTGCTCCAGCCACCCTGTCTTCCCTAGTTACAGGCTCCTGCACTTCAACCCTTCTTTGTGTTAGTCCATAGAGCAAGTTGATCCATTCAGCAGCAAATATACATCTTGGAAGGAAGGTATTTTGCGTTTTTGTTTTTTCTCTGGACCATTTTAGGGGCCATATCCAATTACTAGATTCTCCAACAGAAAAACTAGCTCATCTTGCTATTAAGATACTTCAGGTGAGCTGTAATCCTTAGGTTTAGGTTATTCAAGCCAATCTGTGTTTGAACTTTTGAGCCCCACATATTCTACCAATGTTAGAGGTATCCCTACCCACACGTATGACTTAGAATTATGACATTTGTAGCTGTTAAACAGTAAAATTTTCTCCTGGCATACCATTTCACAAATGCTTCCTACTTAATTAAGATAACTATTTTTAATTAATCTCAAATTATCTTTTTTTCACATGGTAAATTTGGGAAGTTATTCTGCTTTGAGCTGAAATAATCTTCCCATATCTTTATATAATATATAGTTATTTGTCTTGTCATATATACCCTGAACATTCCACTCATGCATATAGAATTAGATTCAACGCATCATCCAAGAAACAAGGGCCCCCAAGACTCTTTTCCTTTTGAAAGGATAGAAGGTTGAGTGAACAAAAGAATGCAGTCAGAAAGTAACTAGTGGCAGAGTAAGAACAGAAAGCACAGGAAATCCAATCACTAATTTTCAAAGTGATAGTTAGAGAAGATGTAAGTTGTTTACATAGAATGCCCTCACTAGATAACAGCATTACAGTCCTTCCTCCTGAAGCAAATACTATTGGAGAGAAAATAGGGAAAAAAAAAAAAAAAATCCAAGCTGGTAAGTAGTTTGAGATTATATAAGAACACGCTTCAGCTAAAAAGGTAAGTGGAAGATCCATCCTATTGGTGTCAGAAGTTCCATTTGGAGTCTAGGAAAACCCCAACATGCAAATAACATGTTTTGAGACAGTCACAATCTTTACAGAAGCTACATTTCCTTTGCAAAGCCCTGTAACAACCTCTTCAGCTTCGCCATTCCCTAGTTTCCACACTGCCGTGTAATTCTAGAAAGCAGCTCACCAACAATATCAAGTTGCTCTGCCGCATCCTCTTCCCTTTTCCTTTTCTTCTCCTTGTGCTTTTTCTTGCTGCAAAGAGAGATGCAAAGAAGTAAGAACGTGCCTCCGACCCGGCCCTTCCCCCAGCGATCCCGCTCTCTCGCCGCCCTGCTCCCAAGCCGCACGGAAGCGGGTCACAGACCCCAGGCGGGAGCAAGGGGCTCATAGCCCCAGAGCCCTGCCCGGCCTGCCCAGCACACCCGCAGCCGGAGGGACGGCACGGCACAGCCAGGGCCCACCCTTAACAAGCCTCCGACGGGTCCCGGGCACAGCGGGGAGCCCAGCCCCGGCGCCTGAAGCGGCGGGAAGCCGGAGGCAGAAGGTGCCGGCGGACAGCCCGCTCCTCACCTCTTCTCTTTCGCCCCTTTGAGGACGAGCTTGGTGGACTTAACGCAGGCATACTCCGCCATGGCCGCCTACGGCAAGCACAGAAGGACACACCCGAGTGCGCTCCGACGGACACCGCACAGCGACAAACCTTTCCTCCCGCCCGCGCCCTGCTGCTTCCCGCGCATGCGCCTGCTGCGCTCCTGTGGGGCGAATGCCGCGCCGCGTGGTCGGGGCTGCGTCGTCGCACGTCGCGCAGCTTCGGCGCACAGTTTAGAGGGAAAAGCCAAGCAGAGTTTAAGTTCACGTTTAACAGCGTGTTCCTCGGCAGCTCCCCCTTTTATAAGTGTGGCTTGGTGCCACGGGTTGTGCTGGCGCTAGGGAGTGAAGAGTTCACAGCTTCCTGTCTGCGGTGTGGTAGCAACCTTTTCACATGTGTATTCAAAGCTTATCTGATGGATGCACCGCAGAACCCTTGGCCCTGTGCACTCTACCAGGGGCAGCAGGCCGTGCACGAGTGTCTCAGTGGCGAGGGTGATGTGACTCGGGGCTGTGCTGATGCAGGAGCAGAAGCTTCGAGGTAAGCCTGTGAAGACGGATCATAGAATTGCAGAATAGTTAGGGTTGGAAAGGACCTTCCGATCATCTAGTTCCAACCACCCTGCGTGGTCAGGGACACCTTGCACTACACCATGTGATCCAAGACTCCGTCCAACCTGGCCTTGAACATCCAGCAATGGAGCATTGGGGAAATTGGAGAGGGATTGGGGCAATAAAGCTTGTAAGGCAACCAACTACACCAAAGTAGGGGAAAAACAAGGTTTATGATATTTTTTTTCCTATCTTAGTAGCTGCTCAGAGTTCCACAGAGTAAAATCTACCTCAGGCTTTTCCCTAGGGGCATAACTATCCTTTTCTCACACAGTTAACTTATTACCTTCTCAACAGGTATCTGTACATTTTGGGGAATGCCATTGCTAGCACGTATGTGATTAGGCTTCCCATTAGAGCGGTAATTTGTGTTTAGTCTTCCTAATCTATTGTTTCTACTTCACACTAATGGAAGGGGCTCTGTGCCCAAAGATTGTCTGCTGATTATATTACCTGGTCAAGTGAAATATACCATTCTTGTAAAATCTTGTCTAACAGGTACACATACAGAGATGCTTGCATTGGATTGCTTTGTTTTGGTTTCCGATTTCATTACTTGTCTATGCTTGCAAGTTCTCAGCACCTCAGAAGTACCTTCTACAAGTACGAAATGTGAGTCTCATACATTGTTATGTCAAGGCCTTTAAAAATCTCTGCAGTCATGGCCAAGTGATAAAACTTAGTATGTGTAATGTCCCACTGAATGACCCTGGAGTTTGTGGATGACTGTAGGTGGCTTCCACAGGTAGTTTGATTGGATCCAGGACCCTGCCCCTTCTCACCAAAATGCTTTCAATTTCTGTCTACATATCTAACATGACTAACCCCATGTTTTTGCCTGCAAAGCTGGAGTTGTTACACCTGCCAGGCAAAATGAAAGCAACAGCTATGGACTTCCGGGAGTTTTTGGCAAGTCTCCCATTTTGGAGCTTTGGGGAAGAGGCAGCTGGGGGGAGGCAGGGGCTTGTCAGCAAAAGCAGTACGTGAATGAAATTTGCTGCTGTAAGTCCAGAATACTTTTTTTGGTGTCTGTGGTTTGCTACTTTCCTGTTAGTGTCTACTTCTGTTGCAGTTTGTCAGTGGAAGAAGTCACCTCTTTGATCGGTGTTCGGGAAGTGGACAGCTTGCAGCAGTGTGTTGCTGTAGTAGGCAGTACGTGACTTTACTGGTTTATGGAACCTGTATCTTGCAATTAGTTTTTCCAGTAACAGCTAAAAAACTAGGCAGTACAGGAAGCTACAGGCAGTGATGGACAGCTTGCTGGGCACTTGTGGTCTCTGCAAAGAGCTATAGTCAGGGAAGTATTGTGTTAGCAAAGTCTTGTATACAGTCTGGTTGTGAAGGTCCTGCAAATCTTACTGTATGTGAAGGACTAGAGAAGATCCAGATCTCCAAATACAAGATTGAGATACCTAGCCAGATTACTAGCAATCCATTAGTTGATTTCAGCCTCATCCTCAAGTACATTCTGTTTTCTATTCTCACAGTTCTAGAGGTTGTTGCCTGACTTCTAGGGATCTTGTGGTACTTAGAATTTTACAGCCAGTATTAGAACGGTTGATCCTTAGTTTGCTTCCTTGGTTTTGGCGGTCGATACAATGTCTTTTTCACTGTTAAAACATTTTATAATCACAGAATGGTTTGGGTAGGAAGGGACCTTAAAGATCATCTACTTCCAATCCCCCTGTGGTGGCAGGGACACCTTTCATTAAACCAGGTTGCTCCAAGCCCTGTCCACCTGGCCTTGAACACTGCCAGGGATGGGGCAGCCACACCTTCTTTGGACAATCAGTTATAGTGTCTCACCACCTTCACAATAAAGAGCCTCTTCCTAAGATCTAATCTAAGTCTCCTCTCTTTTAGTTTAAAGCCATTCCCCCTTGTCATATCACTACATGCTCTTGTAAAAAGCCTCTTGTTAGGTATTGGTCTCCTCAGAGCCTTCTCTTCTCCAGGCTGAACAAGCCCAGCTCTCTCAGCCTGTCTTCATAGGAGAGGTGGGGGTTATGTTTCCCCTTTTCCAGTCAGGGAGAACTTCAGTGGACTGCCACAGCATTGATAATGGGTTGGCCACTTAATATGCCAGTTCCCTTGTTGGCTTCTCTGTCAAATGGGGAAGGAAGTTAGCATTTTAGTCAGTATATTCATATTTCTTCTACATTCTCATGTCTCCAGCTTTTTGAAAATTAATTCAAGCTAGCCTCAGTATCAAGCAATTTTAACAAATATAATTGTATTTAAATGTCATTTTATCATTAAATACATTTTTTTCCTGGTTCTAAACAGGTATGCCTATAAGGCAGACATTTTAGTAAAGGGAATATGAAAAATGTGAGAGCAATTATGTAGGAATTAGGAGAAAGCAGAACAGAAGTTAGTGAAGCAAAAAAGAATGCCTGTCAGCATGCCGATCACTCAGCCATCCTTTCATGCTTACTTGCCCTTTGGTGTTTTGGTTATTTTGGGGTTTTATTTTGAATTCTTTTAAGGCTTCAATTCTGTGCAGAGGAAATCTACAGGGGTTCTTTAGTGTTTTCTTAACTCTACTTTAACTTTCCAACTTTGTTTGTGGTAGATTTTATTTTTTGACCACTTAGCATTTGTGGGGTATTTGCATACTCTTGTCAAAGTGGGCCAGTGTGGATTGACACAGTCTGACCAGCTCTTCAAGCTATGTAAGCATTTGCCTGCCAGGTAAGTTGGGAGAGGATGCCTTGACTGCTTCTGGTTAAGAATATAAAGCATTTTATCAGAGATGTAATAACTTTAAAGTTACTTAGAATTATGTACGTTAAGGTGATGTTTTTCTTGTTAACGTTGAAAAAAACAAAAGCAAGTAAAACCAGTTTGTGTTTTAAAATACATTAGATCATACAATGGAAGTGCATGAGCTATTTTTCTGTTTGCCCACCAGATGCTGCTATAACCACAAAAATAAATGCAGATTAAGCGATTAAAAAAAAAAAAAAAAAAAAGAGTAGTTTATTTTCATTACAGATTACCTTTACTTATCCTGCTCCTGAAAAGAATTACACGCATGTTTACATTTTTGCATTGGGAATAATCCCAGTGAGTTCCCTTAAGCAACTCCCTCTGCGTGAAGTTAAGCATGTTTATAAGCTTTCTCAGGATGAGGCTATATCAGTCGTGTTTGCTGTTTTCTGTATTTGCTATTCTGTTTTCTGCATTAGGAAGCATAAGAGGGAAAGGCAGAAAGACAGACACCATAAATTTGTGATTTTATTAGAAATGTAGGGGGTTTTATGCTCCCACAATGTAAAATATGTCATCTTTATTAATATAATTTTATTTAAAATTCACATAGTTTAGGTTTCTTCTTGAATTTAGTGACTCCAGCAACAAGTAGGCATCACTCCACTATACACAGAAGACAGTTAAACATCTTCCCATAGGGCAAAGAAATGCCATCTATTAGAAAGCTGTATCTAAAATGGTACCACTTTGGCAAAGCTATTTAAACACTAATTTGCTAGTTAGTATTTTTGAAATTAAAACATTCTCAAAATGTCCTGGCTATGATTGTTTAAAAAACCCCTAGCAGTTCATTTTCTTTATGGCAGTGGAAATAAATGGAGACTTTGTGTTTGCAAATGTACAAAACAAAATCACTTTTTTAATGACTGGATTTTCCTGCCAGCTTGGAATTTGCCGCATGTGCGTTTTATTTTGAATGCCTGAAGAGTGAAGTCATTTGCCATCTCTCATGCAGATGGGGCAGATTGGCTGAGGTGTCATTTGCAAAATGTGCACTTTCATCATTCCCATTTGAAGGGGATCATTACAATGTTTCCAATAGACACTCAGGGTGGATAGAAGTGGAGGGCTGAGACTGAGTGTCCATGAGTATCGATAGCCTAGTGTCATAAAAGCCTGGACCAAAACTCGGGCGCTTTGGAGTTTTCTTCCATCTTGTTTATTTATGTTAGGAAATACAAAAATATGTCCCCAAACCAGAGAAGCTTGAATTAGTTTTCTTGATAGCAGAGTTGACAGATAGTTTGTAAGCTTTTATTTGTGCTTTCATTACTAAGTGTGGAGCCATTGGGAAATATCTAAGCTGCTGACTGGTGTAACAGCCAAGATTGATACAGTTTTGTTTACTCATTTACAGGAGTGCGCTCTGATGTGAATTAGCACCAGAGCAACTGTATTTTGATTCTTCCCCAATGGGACAAAGTACACACACTGGAATGTTGCAGTGGTTTCTCATAATGTTCAGCAGCAGTTGTGTGATGGTATTGAAGCATTCCCAGGACATGATGGTGCATACCACAGTGACATGACAGATGTAAATAAAAAGCTAATTTGATTCTTGCCATTTTCAATGCTGCATGCTGAAAATGCATATATTATAGCTTCTAAATTTTAAATGTGTCCTGAAATTACCTTTTAAAACCCTAAAATGTAGCATTAAGTTTTTAGCACAGGTAAATAGTCTGAAAATGGCATTTCTACTAGTCAGTTTATGGTATAGCAGATAGAATATTTGGAAAATAGGAAGGGTTTCTCAGCCTGTCAGGAGCAGGATGGAGTCTTATCTCAGATCCCCCAGTCCTCAGCATCCCTGGTACAGTGTGACCTGTTTTGGTTGTGGCTCCTCAGCATCTTCTGCATTGCATGGTTGCTTTTGGTGTCGCTTTCCTGTGCTGTTGCTCTGTAAAGTTTTGTGGCTAAGTTCTTGTAGCTGGCCAGACCTTCTCAATGTCTGCTTATACAAACATGGAGACCCTTCTCTGCAGTTTGGCAGCAGGGAACAGAGCACTCACCAAATCCTTTTCTGCCAGACATGGAGGGGGTGCAAGAGACAAATGAAAAGGCAACCATGAATGCACTGTAGTCTCATGCAGGTGCCAGCTCTGAATGGTGTTTACAGGGGCTCAGGCCTGCTGGTTTCTTCTTGTCATCCCCAATGGCTTAGCATGTATACTTCTTCAAATTCTGCTGTTCGTTTCCACTAATTGGTCTGATTTTTATCCTGACTTACTAAGGAAATTTTGTTATGTGTATGAACACGTTTTTCTCTCTGCCTATTAGTCTGGGGGTTTTATCAATTTTTATTTTAACTGGCCAGTTTTCTTCCAATTTAACAGACAGGTGAAGGTCACAGCAATAATTGAACCCCGATGAGTTCTGAAACCTGTTAGGTAAGTAGGAAACAGACCTGTAACTTCATCTTACTAGAGATGGGAGGGAACCCTCATGCAGAAAAGGGTCTGTAAGGAAAAACTCCTAGTAAATCATAGGATACTAATGAGTGAAAAAATATACGACATTACTTCCAGTACTTAAGCAGCAACCTACTGCTGTATACTGCAGTTTCAGTTTTTATGAGATGGAAATTTGATTCTGTAAGTTGAGTGTATTTGATATTTTTTTTTGATGTTTCCTGACAAATGGCTGGCATGTTTGACTGAAATGCAGCTGAAAACCCTTCCCTTTTTCACTGGGACTTTATGACAAATGCAGACTGAGCTGTAAATTAAACATGACGGGATTTCTGGGGCAAGTTACCAGCTTTGTGCTATGTGTTCATACACAGACTTTTCCAGCTTAGGGACATAGTTTTCTCTTTCTGCAGTGAGCCTTGTTTCCCTTGTTACATGTGGTTGAGTTTATCTCTTTAGGAAAGCCACAGGTTCCATAGGGAAAGAATTGCGGTTTTATGTATATGTAGCACTTTTGCGGTTATTCTTTGTTAGCCTATGATCAGGTTTGAGTTAAATACGGTTTCTAACTACTGGGGTTTTTTTTAATTGATTTTTATTTCAGTAAGGGTTTCTTCCCTTTTGTATTTCCCTTACTAAATCTGTGACTTAGTAAGAAGTAAGCAGGTGGCTTTTCATGGTCTGGGAAGGGTGTACTCATCTTCACGGTAAAGGAGCTTATTGAGGATAAGCCTCCCCACCCCCCCCATAAGGGTATGTGACTTCCCTTTGGGCTGTATATTTTTCTTACCTCATATCCTTTGAGACTACATGGGTGTCCTTTACAATTTCAATAGAGATATGAATTGGCAGGACTTAAAAAGAGAATGAATCTGTGGCAGGATGTTCATTTTTAGTCCTGACCATAAAACCGCATACTTTTTCTTCTGTAAACTGTATTTCCTCTCCCCTAGGATTGCTATATAATTTCTTTCTGCATTTTTTTCTCTCTGATAGGACTGGAACATTTACTTGCTATGATTGTTTTCAATGCCCATTTGAATTTGAAGAGCTATTCTATGTGATTTGCCTCTTTTATCCTCTATAGCTTCTGATTCTGTGTAATTTATCCTGAATGAAGATGCTCTTCCATTAGTAGAAAGGCAGATTTTACTAATGTAGTGGCAGTGAATGTCTTGTAAAAAATTCTTTTGTATGGACTTAGCAATTGTGGAGGTAGAAGGGAGACCTGGAGACTATTACATATAGATACGGTGTCTGTATAGTCTAGGCAAAGATAGAAAAAGCTTTTTGCTCTGAAGGGAATTCTGAGCCATTCATTATCCCTGTCTACTCACTTTCTTGTAAATGTGTAAAATGTAAGTGGTGGTGGTTCCACTTGTGGGTTTTTTCCCCTTCTTGGGTCAAATATGAAAGACAAATAAATACACTTAACTCCTTCTCATTTGTGGAGCCTGACTCAGAATGCCCTACTTGGATTTTCATCCAGACTGCCTCCAAATGCTGACATTGTTCATTAAATTTTGCAGCAGTCAGAGATGAATGGCAAATGTGGGACATCCTGATCTTTGCCTTATCAGGACTGTCATCAGTATCCTGTTGTACTTTTGTGTTTAATTTTGTCCATCACATACCTAGTAAGTCTACTTTGCCCAGCATTTTGTGCTATGCTTTCTAAAAGCAGCACAAGCAGAACAAAACAGGTTCTGAGTTTGCAATCATGCCTTCCTTCTTGACATTAGGAAAGAACATTTCTAACCCACAGAAACAGTATGTGGAAACTGTTTTGAAATATGGCAGCCAGAGGTGGCAGCATTCACCTTCCCAATGCAGCTTGGCTTTTTTTTTTTCAAAGCTTCGGTAACTTGAATGAATGAATGAATGATGTCAAATTTTTAGCTTCCACTGAAAAAATGCAGTGCAATCCGGAATTCCTGTCCCTTGTGGTTATGAAGAAGGGACATAAAACCTGATTGTCAGGGTTTAAAAATTGGAAAGGCAGAACAAAAGAAGAGCACATCTATTGTTTTTTATAATATGGCTTTTTAAGGCATTGCAGTGATTTTTTTTTTTTAGCCTGACTAGTGATTGTTGAGTGCTTTGAGCTGGCAGCATCTGTTAGCTTGTGTCCTGTCACAGCAGGTAAGTGAGTGGGAGTTGAAACTGCTGATCTTCCCATATTCTGATCATGAGAGAAAAGGAGAGAGAACACGTCAGTATGCATCACCTGCTTTCAGGCTGTTTTCCCCACAACATACCCTCAGTGTACGTAAGTGCTTTTCTTACGGTCTGCGTGCAGCATGAAATATTTTTTCTCAGTTAAGCTTTATTTTGCTGAAGGGGTCTCCCCTGCTCCTGAAAAACCCAAATCTAATTTGCTGAAAATAAAAATAGTCTTTTTGCTGGCACAGCTTCATGAAATTATGTTGTGACAAGACACGATCTGGTTTAGATCTTAAAAGGTGAAGTCTGTGAGGTTGGCTAAGGTGTTTCAGTGCATCCCAGAGTACTGTCTGTCTGGTGCAGAGTCCTAGGGCCTAAGCTAGTCAGAGTTTCTGGCATGTGCAATAGGTGGGGTGTAATTTATACAGTTAAGTTCTTAATGGAGCACTGAGCCATACCATACTGTTCTTTGGCTTGTCTGGGGGGTCCCTAATGTGTGTGTGTAACCAGTCCAGAGCACTAGATCTGGAATTCTCCCAGACCTGCTTCAGGTGTTTAGTCCTGTGGTGGGTAGGAATCAGTTTGAGATCTGATTACTCTGGGCTCCAGGGGAACAGCTCAACATTGGTAAAGTCCACTGTTGTGCTTGTCTTTGTTGTAGATGACCAAGGTCTAGTTCAGGTCTCATCGCTGCCTGAGGTGTCCAGAACTGCCATATCTGAGATGTACGAAATGTCTCGCTCTGCCAGATCCGTGAATAGAGCATGTTTTTTTCTCCACTATCCAGTGGAAAGCCACAAGTAGTCTAGTTAAAAGAAATACCATGCTGCCCAGGGCTTCCGCACTACCAACGGACAGCCTGTGTATCTTTGGTCAGATGTGTAGGCTATACACACCATAGCCGTGCACCTCATTTTCTGTTGGAGACAGGGAGATTCCCTCTGTTCTGAGCAAGGCAAGCAAGCAGTCTGTCCCACCAAGTGCAGAGGCCCCCTTATGCAGGGACAGGATGTGAGAGGATAGCAATTGCAGCTGGCTGAGGTAGGAGTGAAAAAGAAAAGAGAAAGGATTAATTTCTTTTCACCCCAGAAGACATGAACACAGTCACAGTGTTTAAGCAGAACAGATTTTTAGTATAAGAATAATGTTGGTAGTCTTCTGGAGTGAGGCAAGAACTGAGCCCTGCAAGCCTGGCCACTCTTAATGGTCCTTCAATACTCTTCTGCTGCGCTGGGACAGATTAAAAAGAAGAGGAGGTTTATGCATAGGTCAGGCTTCTTCTAAGAGGCTGACAAAGTGTGTAAGTAACTATCCTTCTTGGTAGCAGTGTATAAGAGTCAAGGTTCACAACCACATAATATTTTCAAATACTGTTTGAAACACTGTGCATGGTAGTTTACTGCAGCAGTCTGGAAAGCTTCAGCGTCAGTTCAGACTTACTGTACTCCTGTGTCATACTTGGGTTATGGCCTGAGGCAGATTACTCACAGGAAGACAACAAACATAAACGCTGACCACATGGTGACCTGATATGCTAAAAGCACTGAGAAACAAAAGTGCCCTGTGGAATCAACATGAGTCCAAGGCAATAGTTATTAAAAACCAAGGGTTTGGAGGAATATAAGACCCGGCTACCTTTACCCATGCATTTTTCCACCAAATGACAGTGACAACTCTAAAAAGGGATGTATCGAGGCTCCTGGGTGCTGTGTGCAAGCCCCTTCCTTGCTTAGCAACTGTCTCACCACACTCACCTGAAGGTGTCTCTCCCTCTGCTTCTCAAGGTGTGGGTGCTGGTGAGGGATGCCAAGAGTATGTGCAGGTGCCACCTCTTGTTTCCTGTCCTGTATGCGGAGGCATGTGACAGGACTCCCCAGACTTGGTGCCAGTGATGTGTATTTTTGAAGGAATATCTAAAGAGCATATGAAGAGCAGCTATAGCTTCAATTGTGATGCTGGATTGAGAAGCAGTCATCCATTTAGTCAGTTCTGCTCTCTCCAGCAGGCAGATATGCATTAAGACTGGATATCAAATTTACGCTGTGTTGATCTGGGTTTGTTGGTATCAGAGTTACTGCCGTGACTACAACTTTTAACAGGTTGACTGCCTGAGTATTTACCAGCTTTTTCACCTTACTCTGCTCTTCTCTAAACTTGAGAATAAATTAAGTTTAAGCCTTGTTACCAGTACTAACTGCACAGAGAAACATGTCAGTGTGGGCATGCAATTCAGAGGAATGTCGTCTGGAGGCGGCATGGTTTCCTAAAGGTTACCTGTGAGTCCCTTGCTAGTGGACAGAGGAAGAGGAGCTGGAGACAGCTGTTCATTCAAATGCCCCCTTTCATGTTGGTAACAGAGTGCTCATTTATCTGGATGCATAGGACTATCTTATGCCTCCACAAAGTGTCTCCCTGCAGAGAAGCTGTGGAACAATCCTGGCTGGATTGGTGATGTACTTTTGTCTACTGCTGGGGTTGTGGTCTGCTCTTGGCATGAGAAAAGCAATGTGATGCTCTTGGGTGATGTCTGGAGGGTCAGATCCTTTGGGTCTTCTGTTTCTTCCTCCTGCTGAAGGGTAGTAGGATTCCCTACAGAGGCTGCATGCTGTATTGTGCTGTCATTCACCCCTAAAAGATAGTCGGCTAGTTTTGCCTTTTATCTCTTCCCATCTTCCATAAAGAGCTTTGGGCATCTCTCTTTTTTATTTTTTTACCATTAATTTGGCATGGCTTCTAAATCTGTTACAAACCTGAGAGCTGAATCAGGCAGTTTTCTTAATTGTGTGCCAGTTTACGGAGATTATGATGTGTCCATCTGACTCAGAGACAGATCCCTAGTGCTGGAATCACGCAGTGCCTCAGGCTGTTGTCTCATAACTGTTAAAGGGTATTGTGAGTTTCTTTTGGAGGGGTTGTGTACTTTATGTGTACCATAGGATGTGATGGGCAGGTGGGGATGGAAACCAGAGTGTCAAAGTGAATCCACAGCCAGCTCCATCTTGTGTGGAAGGTATTGGCAGGCTTTAAATGTTGAATTGAGTGAGCAGGTGGAAAAAGGAGCGGTGAGAATACTAATGAAGGTTCATTTATGGGTCTGTTTAGGTTCCAGTGAAATACTGATAATTTAACTAGAACACTGAATAGAAAGGATTCAGCCCTTTAGTCATACCAGTAAAAATTATGTGGATCTTGAGGCAAAACCTTTCCATTTAAAACAGAAACGAGAAAAAAGTGTGTGATAGGGTTAGTATTGCTCATATTTGTAAGTTTCAGCTAGCAGCAGGCAAGTCCTCACGTAGATTTGTATTTTCTCTTAAAGAGGAGTTGTAAAAGCAAAGAAGTGTTTCGTGAAATGTTTTGAAAGTTCATGCAGAAGACTCGTTCACCTACTGTGTAGCTGACTTTCTAGCACTATAATTTTTTTATGCATTACATCATGATTAAACAGGATAATGTAGCCCTGTGGATCAGCCCTATTTGTCTTTTACTTTATTTCATTGACTGCACAGCAGGGGTTTATATTCTGGAAAGTTCAGATCGAAAACCTATTCTGTAGCCTGGTTGGAATGCAGCCCTCTGGTAAGCACTCGGTATTTTGCCACAGGTGGTAATACAGCTGGTAGTGGGCTGATTGGTTTGTGGTTCCTAGCGTTTTCGGCTACCTCCCTTAGAAGACCAATAAGGGCATTATTCTGTTTTTCCAGTTTTATGCAAAACAACAACAGTGAATGTTGAATCAATAAAATAATCCATGGTTTAACTGCTCTAAGGCAAAGCTATAAATTATTTATTTTTCTTAAAGCGTTTTAGTGGCATTATCTTTTTGTGTTTTACTTGAAATATCATTTGGATCCGCTTTGTGTGAAATGCTTTATTTGAAGCATTTTTTTCATACTGTTAAATTTATAGATTAGCTTTAGTGGTGAGCCAGTTGGAGTTAATCAATTGAGAACAACTGTACAGAGGTTCTCTAAGCTAGGCTGGATTTGAAGGGTTTAATTTTAATCATAGTCTGAGAGCTACAGCTGCTTCATGTTTGTTTAGTAATAGAGTTGATGAGCAGCTAATTTGAAGGGAAAGCTCAGGCACAGGTGTGAAAATTCTCATGAGTATAAGGGAGCTGGCCCTGAATGCAGGAAGATGGTGCTGAACATATTGCCCTGCAATAAGCTAAAGAGTTTTATAAAGTATTTCTAAACTAGCACACGTGACATAAATCCCTTGACACAAGCATCTTTTTTGTCATACCACTTAAGTGATCATCCCGTATGTCAGAGGCCGGGGTTTGATACCCTGCTCTGTCTGGTTTTGAATCTGTATCTCCTGGTTCCAGGATTTGAGGCTTAGTGACAACAGTGCTGAGTAGGGCTTTCATTTTTTTCATATGATGCTATTACAGTTTGCCTAGAAAAACTAATACTGATTTGAGAAGCACCAGTTGCTTCTGTCCATTTTGTATACATACAGAGTACGCAGAGTTGTGAATCCACTGCCGTTAGCTGCCTCCAGGACCTTGGGGGAGGCAGAATGCAACTTCTGAAGAAAGGCAGAATTGAAAACACCTTCTCTGTCATGAGCTCCGTGGGCAGTGTGTTTAATCCTAGTAAATACTACTTTTAGGTTAGTGAGGGTTCTGATTTGTGATCTCTGGGATTACACTAGTGCTCTTCTCTCAGTTACTGTGAGTCATAGCTCACAGACAAGAATAGTGACTTTAAAAACCACCTCCTTAACATTATGCAAGTATACAGGCTACTTGGTTGTGGAAGCCAAGAAGTTAAACGTAGAATCATCATAAAATCATAGAATGGTTTGGGAAGGGACCTTAAAGATCACCTAGTTCCAGCACCTCTGCCATGGGAAGAGACACCTTCCACTAGACCAGGTTGTTCACAGCCCCATCCGACCTGTCCTTCAACACTGCCAGGCATGGAGCATCCACAGCTTCTCTGGGCAACCTGTGTTAGTGCCTCGCCACCCTCATAGTGAAGAATGTCTTCCTAATATGTAATCTAAATCTCTTCCCTTTCAATTTAAAGCCATTCCCCCTTGTCCTGTCACTACATGCCTTTGTAAAAAGTCTCTCTGCAGCTTTCCTTTAGGTGCCCTTTAGGGACTGGAAGCTGCCCTGAGGTCTCCCTTGAGCCTTCTCCTCTCCAGTCTGAACAAGCCTAACTCTCTCAGCCTGTCTCCATAGCAGAGGTGCTCCAGCCCTCTGAGCATCTTTGTGGCCCTCCTCTGGACTAACTTGAGCAGGTCCACATCCCTCTAGTGTTGGGGACCCTAAAGATGAACACAGTACTGCAGGTGGGGTCTTACATGATTTGCTCAAGGTTGGAAAGCTCTGTTAAAGATAGCTGTGGGAGATGAAGAGGCTGCTGCTTACAGATATTGCTGTCGGTGTTGACCACTGCCGCAGTGAGGCCTCAGGTGATTTCTGTGGAGCAGGATTCCCTAGGAAGGCAGGATGTGTGAGACAGGTGTTGTAACACATTGCTATTGCAATGTGGGAGTTCTTTTGTGCAGCCAGTCCCAAAGCTCTAATTTACAGCAGACTAACATGGAGGAAAGAGCTGGATGAGATTCAAGAATATGTCAGGAGAAGTTTAAAATAGTTCTAGCAGATTTTGACCAGAGTATATGTATAAAAACCGGAAATGGTTCTCAAATCTGAAAGTCCTTATCACAGGAGCTGAAGTAAAATCGTCTCTTCCTCTCCCTCTGGGAACCTGCTCACCAGAAACTGAAGCCCCAGCCTTCATGGGGTGATCAGCCTTGACCTTTGTTCTCCTCTTCAATTCTCACACCCGTTCCTCCAAAACTGAAGTAGGCTTTCCATCCCACTTCGTCCTATCTTCTCCGTGATCCTGGAGGTAAAACCATAGGGTGGCCCGTGGTGTATACCTTCTATATCTTCTCTCTGGAGCAGTAAGATGCCTTTTGTTAATAGCTGAGACGTGTGTTGGTACATGTGAGGAGCTGGATAGATCGTCTCTCAATTGTTTGAGGTCCTGGGACAGTTTTTCCACAGCTGAGATGATGAAAGGGGTGAGATTGTCTTCGAACTCTCGGAGTTTATGAATCATTTCATCCACTGTTGGTGGTATTATGTCATTCCAGGTTACTGTTGCCAATTGAGTGGGCATATGATGGGGGTGCATTCCGTGTAAATTTCCGCCACATGGGTCGGGTACATTTGACTTCATCTGGATCTATGGGTATATCCCCATTATTTGGCTTGATGTGATAGATCATCTCTACAATGGCTGATTCCCTCAGAAACCGGATGCCCTTTTCCAGAGTAGCCCACTCGCCAAATGACCCATAACATTGTCCTTGTATGGAAACCTTTCTTTCATAGCTGCCAAGAGCCACCTCCAAAGGCTGAGGGACTGTTTCTCTCTTGCAATTACTTTGTCAATTCCCCCTTCCCTAGCAAGTGATCCCAGCTGTTTGGCTTCACTACCTTCTAGTTCATGACCGTTGGCCCCATTGTCCCAGCATCGGAGCAACCAGGTGATGATGTGCTCCCCTGGCTGACGGGTAAAGTCCTTTTGCATATTCCATAGCTCAGTTGAGGTCCAAGATCGGGGAGTCACCTCTTCTTCTTCTTCTTTGTCATGTGATGATGACTCCTGGTCAGATGCTGTCCCAGGTGGTGAGTACATTGTTTCTTCTTCTTGCTTTATCTTTCTTGCCTCTTTTTTGCTTTTCCTCCTGCGTACAGGGGCAACCGGTATTGGTAGGAGTTGGTCCTCTGATTTAGCTGTGGTGATTATCACTGTGGTTTGGGTAGCTGCTGTACTTATCACTGGGGTTTGAGTAGTGGCTGTACTTGTCACTGGTGGTGGTGAAGCTGCTGTACTTGGAGCCGGAGTAGCTGCGCTGTCCGTTACTGTTGGTTTGAGTAGTGGCTGTACTTGTCCCTGCGGGTGGTGTAGCTGCTGTACTTGGAGCTGGAGTAGCTGCGCTGTCCATTACTCCGCCCTTGGATCCAGGGACATTTTTTTCCTTTTGAAGGTGCTGGATGGTGTTGAACAGGGCTCTGTAAGCATAGGCCAAGCCCCAGCACATTGCCATGATTTGTCCATCTCTGGTGTGACCAGAATGACAACACACCTCCTTTAAGTGTTTACTAATTTTTCTGGATTTTGCATTTGTTCATTGGTGAAGTTCAAAGCACTGGAGGGGCCCACTGACCTAGATACTTGCCCATACTGTCCTACACACCCTACCACTCATGACTCTCCAGCCTCTGGGAAAATCTCTTGGACCTCCTAGATCGTCGTTTAACCCTAGACAAGGCCCAAACCCAACTCTGCATAACTCGAAATGGTTGTGGATAAAACACACTTGGTATGCGCGCCAACATGGCGATCCCTGTCACAATCAGCAGGCAGGTCTCAAGGGTATCTAAAGGCCATTGAAAACCTGCAAAATTCTCAAATGATGCTGTAAACGGTGGTCTGGTGGTGGGGCTGGGAGCATAAAAGAATGTCTCTTTCACAGGTTGATCACCCGAGGAGGTGAAAAGAGATGTGTAATTGCTAAACACTTCTATTATATACCTCCCTAAGTATAGAGTTGGTGATCACACTGGGGACAAAAGCCGGGTCAGTTTCATGATCACTGAGTCTATTGTATTAAAAATCAGTGCAATAAAGTACAATGTAACAAGAACCTTAACCCAAAACCCATATCTGAAAAATGTTAAGATAAGAAATACCGGCTGTAAGTAAAGTATCATACACTGAACCTGTGAGATCCAGAGCAACAACTTTGAGAGACAATAAATCAGCATTGTGAAGAGTGGCTATTAATCCTGTCGTTATCTCAACCCTTTGTGCCCCATGTTGGGCACCAAAAAGAACTGTCATGGTTTAAGCTGTAAATCATGCAGTTTGCTCACACTCCCCCCTCTTTCTTCCCCCCCACTCCAAGGGAGGGGAATAGGGAGAAGAACCTAAAGAATGTAACTCCCACAGGTTGAGATAACAGTCAAGTAACTAAGGTATAACAAAAATCACTACTGCTACGACCAATAATAATAATAACCAGGGAAATACAAGGGAAGAGGATACAACTGCTCACCACCTGACGACCGAGCCGTGAACTGAACTCTTCTGGGTTCCTGCCCCAAGCTTTTCCGTCCTGGGCATGACGTACTGTGGTATGGAATACCTCTTTGGTCAGTTTGGGTCAGGTGTCCTGTTTCTGCTTCCTGCCGGCTTCCCCTCCTCCCTGGCAGAGCATGAGACTCAGAAAGTCCTTGGTCAAGCCAAAACATTCTAAGCTGAAACTATAAACATTGGTGTTATCAGTGCTGTTCCCAGGCCGAAAGTCGAAATCACAGAACTGCACCAGCTACTAAGAAGGGGAAAAACGACTGCTGCTGCTAAACCCAGGATAGTCACTCATGTACGTAAAGTATTCTCCAAATTCACACAGAAAGTAGGAAACTACCTTAAAACTTTTGGTATTTTAATGACCTCTGCATTTTTTTTTATAAGATCATAGGCAGAAATAGAATCATAGAATGGTTTGGGTTGGAAAAGACCTTAAGATAATCCAGTTCCAACCCCCTTGCCATGGGCAGGGACACCACACACTAAACCATGTCAACCAAGACGCCGTCCAGCCTGGCCTTGAACACTGCCAGGGATGGAGCATTCACAACATCCTTGGGCAGCCTGTTCCAGTGCCTCCTCACCACTGTCACAGTAAAGAACTTCTTCCTTATATCTAACCTAACCTTCTGCTATTTAAGTTTAAACTCATTCCCCCTTGTCCTTTTGCTACAGTCCCTAATGAAAAGTCTCTCTCCAGCATCCTTGTAGGCCCCCTTCAGATACTGGAAGGCTGCTATGAGGTCTCCACGCAGCCTTCTCTTCTCCAGGCTGAACAGCCCCAACTTTCACAGCCTGTCTTCACATGGGAGGTGCTCCAGTCCCCTTATCATCCTCATGGGCCCCCTCTATACTTGTTCCAACAGTTCCATGTCCTTCTTATTTTGTGGACTCCAGAACTGCACATAATACTCCAAGTGGGGTCTTACAAGAGCAGAGTAGAGGGGCAGGATCACCTCCTGTGCATTGCTGTTCTAGCAGAAATTTCCATGTGCTCCAGAAAGATGGGCCCAGTTTTGGCTGTTCAATACTATCACCAGACTGGGGGGATAATAAAACAGTTGTTTGGCTTCTTTGAATTAATTATAAAATGCAATTCTTAGAATAGTTTATTATTAGAGAGGAATGTTACCAGCATTTCCGTTAGGTAAATAGATGTTAATATCCATCTTACGAAAGATGAAAGTATACAGAGGTACACAGGTGTTTTGAGACTATTCAAGTCAGTGACAAGGTGAGGAAGTGATGCAAAACATCTTGATTTTAACCTTCTGTTGAAATAATCAGATTCATTGTATTTCCCAGTGCAAATTCATGCAAATCCTGTTAGAGTTCACTGGACATTAATATCAAATGTATCTGAGATGAAGGTGAATGAAGAGAGAGACATACTTTTTCAATTACAGGAACCTGAGTTGCTGCTGCTGCTAATTGATTAGGTTAAAGAATACTTGCCTGCTCTGTAAGAGCAGCTTCTGTGATTTGAAACACGTTTAGATCCTTTTCTAGCTGTGTGTTAACAAGGTAAATCATGGATTCCACAGTGCCTTCATATTGTCCAATGCTGATGGAAGAGAGGAAAAATAATCAGTTTTTTCTATCTGTCTTGATATTTCTGGTTGTTATGGTTATTGTGCTGGCATAGAGTTGATTTTATTTCACAGGTTTTTATTCATTTTCCAAAAATGGAGAAACTGATTTTTATGACATTTTAGTTTCACAATGCCTGCCTTTCTTAGAGAAAAAACACTGTGTTGTGGAAGGCATTGGATGCGGTAGTAAGAATAACATCCTGTGCCTGGAAGGCATTGTGAGCCGCCAGAATCAATCCAGGAGCCTTATCAAGTACAAGTAAACAATAAAATGAAACCCATTTATCTGTACCAACAGTACAAACGTAGAATATGAGGAGTTCACACTTAACCCTGTCAAAGCCAGCACAGCAGTGGAGGAGAGTTTTGCTTTTCTTCCCTTCTGGTTTCTGTTGTATTCTGTATGACGCTAGGGAAAGAGTGTGTGCATGCAATTGTGTGTCATAGACACACATGTAGGTGAACGTACAAGCCATCTTTATCAAATAGAAGAACCTAAACTTTAAGTTAAGGTTTAGAGAACTAATGCACCAACATGAAAAAAAAGTTGTTTTGGAAACAAAAGTTGCTTTGGAAACAAAAGTTTTTTTTGGAAAAAAATGTTGTTTTGGAGTTGTTTAGTTGGAAAAGTTGTTTTCATGTGATTTCTGACTACTATAGCAATCAAAAAAACAGTATATGACACAGTCTTAAATAACTGTGTGCATGACTCGCTTTACAATAAGAATCCTGTATTTTTTTGAGGGAATCTAAAGAGCAGCTACAGCTTCAGATATAATACTGGATTGAGAAGCAGTCATCCATTTGGTCAGTTCTGCTCTCTCCAGCAGGTAGATACGTATTGAGACTGGATATCAAATTTATATTGTCTGTGTTGATCCTGGATTTGTCTGTATCAGATTTATTGCTGTGACTACAACTTGTAACAGGTTGACTGCCTGAGTATTTACCAGCTTTTGCACCTTAGTCTGCTGTCCTCTGTTGCTGACCATGACAGTAAATTAAGTTAGTTTGGATATGACTTGCAGTGACTGTGCTTTTAAAAGCCCCGAGCATATGGATAGGGTTTTAGATGCAGCACAGATGCTGTTGTTTTCACACATTTTCACAGATATTTTCACTATGCTGTTGGTAGAGTAGCTGTTTGGCTAAAGGCTTCAGGGTCTGGAAATATTATTAGCTATGATCAATACTAGTAAACAACATTAATAAAAGTGAGTTTTGTAGTATCTTTTATTAGTACTTGCATTCCAGGATGTTTTTTGCTGCCTGATGGCACTGAAACAATAAAATATTATGTTATTTTAGCTTACCTTCATTGAGTAAGAAGGCATTGTGGTCCTGGGCAACTGGCTATAAAACAGGAGGTCAGAGAAAGCAATTACGGATTAAATGATCATTAGTCAATTTAGTTTAAATTCAGTGGAAGAATAATAGCGGATTTTTCAATTCAAACAGAAAATACATTGTACATTCAGCTGTAGAATCTTAGAATCATAGAATCATTTAGGTTGGAAAAGAGCTATAAGAGTCCAACCATAAAGCCTAACTCTGGAAAGTCCACCACAGAACTATTTCCTTAAGTGCCCCATCTATGCTTAAAAACCTCCAGGGATGGTGACTCAGCCACTTCCCTGGGCAATGTGTTGTGATGCCTGATAAACCCTTCAGTGAAATTTTTCCTTATATCCAATCTAAACCTCCCCTGGTGCAACTTGAGGCTGTTTCCTCTTGTCCTATCACTTGTTACTTGGAGAAGAGACCTACACCCAGTACGTTACAACTTCCGTTCATGTAGTTTTAGAGAGTGATAAGGTGTCCCCTCAGCCTCCTTTCCTCCCGGCTAAACAGCCCTGGAGCTCAGGAACTTGAATATGGAGTTTGCTTGTAAATTGCTAAATGTATTGGGAAAATTTATCCCAACGAAGAGGAAAAAATGTAGACACTTAGCTGGATGAATAAGCACCTTGGAGAGAATTTAGAAATTAGAAATAAGGGGAAGAAGATGAAGACTCATATGGTTGAAGATAAAGGGTATTATAGGTCTAGCACCCTAGAACTAGCTGCATGCTTTCTCAATAAAAACAGTGACATTGGGGTGAGAGTGATAATGAAAGGCAAGCATGTAAATTGCAGTGCCTGCTAAACAGGCCAGAAATTCAAGTTGTTAGTACACTCAAGTGGAGTTCATGAGCTGATTTCCATCTCAGAATTCTCAGAACTGTTGCAGCTTCATTATCAAATATTTTAGACAAAGCAAAGAGGTGTTCCAGAGGCCAACAGAGTTAAAAATGAAGTATTTGAGAAGCAGGCAAAAGTCAGCATGAAAACTGCGCATCAGTAAAGCTGTCCATAATTGCCTTCAAACCTTCAGGTAGAAATGCAGCTTAAAGACATGGATTTAAATGGGGTTAAAATGCTGTAGTTGTTTTTGAAAGGTACATTACAGAAAATTAATATTACTACTTTCTTTGATTTGGTACTGGATTTTCTAAACAAAGGTGATAGATCTCTACTTTGGATTTCCTTACAGAATTTGATATAGTAACACCTAATAAATGATGGGTTGAATAAGTGAAGGAAATGGTTAACTTGAAAAGTGTTGTAAGAGAAAGGAAGGAAAGGAGGAAGGAAGAAAAGAAGGAAGGGAGGGAGGAAAAGATGAATTCCCAGTCAATCAAGCTATATTCAGGAAAGATGGGAAAGAATGGATATCACTGTTGGGTTCCTAAAGAGGTCTTACCTGAAACACCGTGTGCTTCAGGTACTGGTCACTTAGAATCATAGAATAGTTAGAGTTGGAGAAGACCTTAAGATCATCTAGTTCCAACCCCCCTGCCATGGGCATGGGCAGGGACACCTCACATTAAAGCCATGCCACCCAAGGCTCTGTCCAACCTGGCCTTGAACACCGCCAGCGATGGAGCATTCACAACTTCCCTGGGCAACCCATTCCAGTGCCTCGTATTCAATAAAGAGAAAATGAAAATTGAACAAGAATTGCTGTTAGAATTATGAGGAAAATGGGGGACATATAAGAAGACATTGAAAAAGCTTGGCTTGTTTAGTTTAGCAAAATGAAGGTTGAAAAGGGGGATTTTGTAGTTTTCTATGGATATATCCTGTGGTAAGCAGAAAAGAAATATTTATATAAGGTGAAGTCATGATGAGAATAGGTGGTGATGTAGTTGAACAGTAATAAATGTAAGTGGAAATTAGAAGAGCAGCTAGCAGCTTTTAGGATGGAGTTTGGCCAGTTTCTAAAAGGCATTCCTGAGTGGGACACTGGGTAAATCTTTCCTCATTCGTGTTCATGTGCATGATTCTAATGAGAATTTTGGCAGATTGGTTTTACAAATCAGTACCAGAAGACAGGAAGGCTGTTGGGCATTACAGATTTGTTCGATTGTTTTCACAATTTAATCAGCAATATCACTTCGATTGGGTAGCATCTACATGTAGGATTCTGAATATGCTTTAATGTTTGATTTCTTCCGAAAGCAAAATAGGCATAGCAGAAATGTAATTTTTCCAGCTCTAGCAGTTACTACTAAAAATTACATATCTTATTGTATGGTAAGTTCTGAATAGGCAATGGAAGATGAGAAGAGATTTTCTTGTTTCTTGGTTATAACCAAGTCATAAACACTTGGAATGGGGATTTGGAACAAATAAAACACCTTCTAAAATTTTTGATGTAGATGAGAAAAATAGTATATATCCATAGATCATCTGTATCCAATTACAGGAATTATTTAAAGATTTGGATGAAATTTCAGATGTTCCCTATTTTGTCCCTCAAAGTAAGCAGTAAATGTAGCAAACATGTTCGATGGTGATGCAGCTGTGTGTAGCATGTGTATAGTTATAGGTAAAGTTACATGGAGAAAAATGTTTGTCAAATGATGTAAATGAAGTAAATGCTGAATATGTTCCAAATAGAAGTATCTAATGAATGGAAGAATAGGATGTGCCTAAGAAATATGCAGAAAGTGCCATTTTGGGAGTTAATCTCTATTGCTAATAGAAGAAGAAGGATCCATGATGGTGGAGTGTCTCAAGAAACCTGGTCTGGAAAAGTACTCAAGGATCTGCAGCAGGATGACCTCGAGTGACTGCCAGATGCCCACCTGCCTGCTCTTTCACTCCACCATCTCGACAGGACAGGGGATGAAAATAAGATGGAAAAGCTTGTGGGTTGAGATAAAGACAAGGGAGGTCACTTACCATTTACCATCACAGCCAAAACAAACTTGACTTGGAGAAAGTCTGAAGGGGGCCTACAAGGATGCTGGAGAGAGACTCTTCATTAGGGACTGTAGCGATAGGACAAGAGGTTTAAACTTAAACAGGGAAAGTTTAGGTTAGATATAAGGAAGAAGTTCTTTACTGTGAGGGTGGTGAGGGGACACTGGAACAGGCTGCCCAAGGATGTTGTGAATGCTCCATCCCTGGCAGTGTTCAAGGCCAGGCTGGATGGCGTCTTGGTTGACATGGTTTAGTGCGAGGTGTCCCTGCCCCTGGCAGAGGGGTTGGAACTGGATGATCTTAAGGTCTTTTCCAACCCGAACTTTAAAGTGAATTTGTTTTATTGACAATTGAAAATAGAGTGGGATGGTGAGAAACAAAGCCAAAACTAAACCCGCCTTCCACCTCTCTCTCTTTGCCAGGCTCAACTTCTCTACTTCATTCTCCTTCTACCCCCTCCATGCCCCAAGCAATGCAGAGGGATGCAACTTGGCTGATGTCTTCAGCTGTGTACTGGCATGAGTGGTTTGGAGCTGGCTCTGTCCACAACAGTGGCAGCATTGTTTTCTCCTCACAGAGGCCACTCATTGCCATGTAAAATCAAAACAACTCCTCAGGCCTCTGACACCTGAAATAAACCCAAAGCAACTTGGAATAATAGCCTGAAAACCAAACCAAACAAAAAAGACAACTGAAGTATGTGTCCTCTCTAGAGCTCCCTGAGTTTTGTTGATGCTGCCAATATGAAAACCAAGAATTTAAATAATTAGGCTGTATATAATATAGTCCTCTGTCTTAAACTTTGCCACCCGTTCCTAGTTTCTGTACTGGTAATGAAGCTACAATGGTGTTGTGGTAGAAAAGAATCTGGCATAAAGTGAAGTAGTCCCATTGACGTCAAAGGAAACATGCCACATTAGAGTAGCTGTAGAAAAAGGTGCTAAAAAGGCAATACAGTGGACTACTGAACTTTATTAGAAAAGTAAGGAAATTGAATACTTTCCCTGGTCCTTAGTTCTACAAACAATTTTTGGCATTAATCAGTCTCCATTCTTTTCTTTCCTGGCAAAAATTATAGGTGGTTCTTGTTTGTTTGTACACAGAAGTAGTTGTGATGAGCTATGTTATGTAACACTCTCAGAAATGGCTTCACAATTTGTTGTCTTTTTGAGTCTGGGATGCTCTCTGGTGCTATTAGAGCGTGGCACTCAAACACACTGCAGTAGTAATAAGGTGAAGGACTTCAGTTCTCTTCATTTGAAAGCTATTACTTTGCAAATGAAGTTCCGTTTATCCCCTGGTAACTTGTTTTGTAGATGGGAAACAGCTGAGACCACTGCAAGTTTGCACACAAACACAGTGTGTAATATATATTTGCCCAAACATATTGCATATTGAAAAGAGAATTATTTTCATCCTTTTGGTAATGTGTTTTGAAGACGGCGTTAGAAGGCACTTAAAACTAATGCAGGCAAACAGTGAGGATTTCACACTGTTGTTTGGATAAGCTCTGTTTGGTAAGTCAGTTATCATGCTTTGAGTCTTAACAGTTTGAAACACATGGCCTTGGTCTCTTATCTGCTTTAAGTAAACTCTACTTTAAAAATTGCTTTGAATGCAGCAGTACTAAGTATACAAATTCTGAGTTAAAGGGAATAGTTGGTATTCTCAGGAGGATTACGCCCACAAGCTCTTCAGACTCTGCTATCTTCTGACACATCTGTTTTCTCAGTCATGGGAATAAACTGAAATGTTTGGGTAACAGTTTGTTTTTCAGAATGATTTGTGAACCTTCGCTACAGAGTTCAAGTACCATTTTTATCTTTCAGTCTTTTCTTATGTTTAGGTACCAAACCAGCAAAAATCACTGGTTACTTCTCTCTCTGACCTTCAGGTGAAAAAACTGAAGACATACATAGATAAGTTAAGAGGCTTTTAACAGATGTTTTAAAGCATTACTTTGCAGATTTTTTCCCCTTAACAAGTCAGTTTTTCTTAAATTGAATGATTGAGACAAAGGTATTTCCTTTGCTCTTTTACCAAGGTAGGTGGAAGTGATTAGAGCAAATTCTGTCATCACTTCCTAGATTATACTTTTATCTTCAGTGCCTAATAGGTTGGTTGTATCAGCACACACTGGAGGTCAGCCCTTGATCTCTTCAGACAGCCGTAGACCACCCGTGTGCTCAGAGAGATGAGGGAAGGTAGAAGGTTTTTTGGGACTGAAGTAGCATTTCTAACTCTTGTCATGTCTGGTATTTTTCTTAAATCTCCATTAAAATCTGAGCTTTAATTATAAATTAAAATGGATATTAGCTTTAAAAAAAACCCCAACACTCAACAACAAAAAAGCCCAAAACTAATTGGTTTTTTATGCATTGTGGTCCCAAGTTAAAGTTAATTCCATGTGTCAACACTGCTGCTGACCTTATCAGAGGGCCACAGTCCTCTCTGATAGCTTGCTCACACCTTTTCAAAAGTAGAGAATTGGCCATGTCCTCTGTCTGAAACTCTAGGTCTCTAGAGAAGAAAGGGTTCTGTAGCACTGCAAGGGATTCCTGGAAAGGGCCCTGAAATTCTGATTTCTTTATTAGCTTGAAATAACTTACAAGTCTGCTCATTTGAGATTGTATTCTGAGACATCTAACGTTTTGCTTGTGTTGTATGGGCAACCTAGCAGACAACCAATGAAGAAATGTATGCAGGTAACTCTCAATTAAATCAAAGGAAGATAGGCTCTCTCTCAGTTCAGAGTTTGTTGGAGGGATTACAAATATTGCTGCACTGAAGTTCTTTTCCACTATCACTTTTTTAGGAATACAGTTTAGTGGGGGCTTTATCATCAGTCTGTCATCAACTCAACACATTATTGCTATATTTTTATATTGAGAATGAAGTTGCAAATTTTGAGGCTATCCTGAGGCACAACTTAGACACTTGCTGAAAGTGATGATTTTGTTAGGGGAAAACTTTTTTTGACTGAATTAAAACATCCAGATGAAGTAATTGCAAAATATAATGAGAGCAGTGCAATTTTAACACAGTGAGAAAGATTAGAAAGTTTTCAACAGATCTTAGAGTGTGTGAAGTACTAATTACTTCATAACACTTGTTTCTTGCATTTTTAAACATACCCCAAAAATGATTGAATGGAATTGGAAATATCTGAAAAATACTGGTTTTAAGCTCTAATTTTGGTACGGGAAACTTACAGCATCTGGGAACAGAGTAGGCATTGACTTGCATTGATGACTGTAGAGTACACATCACTCTAGGAGGTAAAATGTGCAAGAAGTTGAGTTCACATGTCACCATTTGGGTTAGCAAAGGCATGGATCTATGTGAATAATGAGTTACTAGGGAACCTGATATTTATTTGCTCCTTTTTTGTGCCAAGTTTGTAACTTTGCCTGAAAGTTGTAGAAATGCTTGTTGTAAGATGTGCTATAGAAACAACTGAAA
This sequence comes from Ara ararauna, assembly GCA_028858755.1. NCBI lineage: Eukaryota > Metazoa > Chordata > Aves > Psittaciformes > Psittacidae > Ara > Ara ararauna. The sequence goes on from CM054376.1 coordinate 34,247,845, forward strand.
ATCTGATAAGATTAAAAAGAAAATTTCACTGTTGGGAATAGGTTTTTTATATTTTTAAATCCAAGTTATACATAGGCATGTGTGCGCACACATACATGCACAAATTTCTACCATACCAGGAAAATGATAATTATGCTGATGATGCTACTGCCATCAGATGTTCTAGGTGTCCTCAGACAGGGTGACTCTTGACATACATGCAAATTCCCTTTGAGAAATGTTTCTGCAGTTGGTATTACCAGGCTGTTGTACCTGATGAAGATTAGAAAAAGAGGTGAAATACTGTGTACCTTAATTTATATGTATTTATAATTTGTTCTCTGTTATTTTAGCTTCTTCAGCTTTATGTAGATGTTGATTGGATTTGTGAAGAAAAATGTGTGTGAATTTCTTTGTTATTTAATAAGATAACTTCGGAAATATGTCTTGTGTGCACTGGAGATTGAATGCAAGCAAACATTATAGCTTTCTGGAGCATGTGCAGCTAGGAATAAACCAGAATTAAACAGTTATTTAGGAAAGGCAGAAATAGTAATAAGGCCAAGAGAAAACCATCTTAATTTGTTAGGTCAATTGCTTTGAAAGTTCAGTGTATGTTCTATAAAAAGAATATTTGTGAGTTCTTGGACAGTTCTCAACTGACCTATATGGTTTTACTTGCCAACAGAGATATGTCACAGCTATTCAGCAATATAGTAGAGGGAGGGTTTTGTTACTCCCAAGAAAAGAGCTTGGCACTGACCTGCCTCATCTATAGAAGCAAGAGAAAAGGAGCTTGTATGGAAACTGAGGGTCTTCAAATTTAGAATTTTAATAACTTTATTCAAAACCCAAAGACTTTTAAAGTGTTTTTAATCAAAGCATTGTATCTTATTCAGCCTGAAACAATTATCTTTCAGATTTTCAGTTGAAGTTTTGCATTTTTAGAAAAGTTCATTCAAATTCAGGACCAATGCTAAAGCTCACATCCTCAAAACCTTGAGAGAATGGGAAAGCCATTTCTCTAGTAACTGAGTAGTTGTTTTCACTTTTAAGAGGAGAAAATGTAGTTCTTGTAGTGTCACTGGCAAAGACTTCAAGCTCTTTGGAAAGTCACGTTTCTCTTGTGTTAGGAGAACCTTATGGAACTCAATAGGGAAGTGGTGGGACTTCGGCTTCAGATTACAGTGGGAGGTGGGAAGAAGATTTGTGAGGTGGGTAATTACAAGCTTGAACAAAGCGTGTAGTTTCAGAACCGAAGTTCCTTTGGTTTTGGAGGTAAGAAGATAAATTAATGAGACTTTGGATATAACTAAGAGTAGTTCATAACAAATAGGATGCTATGCATCCTATAGGGAAACAGGGAGACACAAGAACAGTTAAGGATTACTGTTATGAATAGATTGACCAGGACTTTAAAGTGTGAATGAAATGTAGCTAGAAAATATGTAATTTGAACAATTAAGGTACTGCAGCCAAGTATAAAACCAGAGTACTATTTATAAAGATCTGGTGCTTTGGTCCCATGCAAGATGAACTGCAAACACAGATGTATCTTACAGCTGTACATAATGTTACATGATGATTCCTGAGCAGGAGTCCTCGACTAGATAAGATGCATTATTTGCATTTACTGTTCTTCAGTGGACACTAAATCTTGAATATAAATTGAGAAAAAGTCATTATGTTGGAATATTACTGAAAGCAATTCAAGACAAGAAAATGTTAGAACAGAATGGGAGCTTGTGCAGAAGACTTGTCTTTGAAATTGCATTTACAGTAAAAACCCTGCAGCTCAGTATTCTGCAGCTGACTACTCCAGCTTTACTTTTCTATTAACCTATGTGTAACTTCTGTCAGAAAATTAAATGGGGAAGAATGAGTGTTTAGAAATAGATCCATTTTAAAGAGTGAATGTTTGTACTCATCAGAAGTTAAGTAAATAGACCATCCATTTCCAAGTCAGTCTTTTGGGGACTTGCATTTAGGTAAGCATTAGCTACAGGTTATTGTTATTAATAGTTGAAAGCCAACACTGCACAAAGTGCTTTAACAACAAGGACAAAAAAGGTTTTTGAAATACTTATGTGTAGTTAGTATAGAGGGAGAGGATGAGTTACATTGAGCAGCACTGTAAATGAAATTGAGCGGATATTGCTTTAGAATTTTATGATTTACTTTAGAACTTTGTCTTTGTTTAGAGTTGATAGCTTTCATTTGTCTGCTAGTTCTGTCTTAACTTTTTTCTGTTCTAGAGTGTTATAAGGTACAGAAAAGAGGGCAGGTGTTTATGTGAGCTTGTCAAGGATAAATATAAAGGAAGATGTTTTATTTGTTGGGGGTTTTGTTCATAACTTTCATCTAGTTGCAGCCCACTTTGTCAAATATACGTAAATTTGACACACTTCTGTGTTCCCGGACCAATTTCAGCAAATGTGTTATAGGAGGTGACTTAAACAAATGGAGACAAGCAAGCCACAGTAAACATGATATAGATTCAGCTTCTCTTCTGAGTTCCTGATTTACAGCCAGTACCAGCAAATACTTAGGTGATAAAGTGAGGAAGGTTCAGTCTTTAATAAAATTGACCCAGGACTCTGGGTGGAAGGAGATTTCCTTTAAAGACTGACTGACTCAGTTCAGAGCTACTTCTTACAGTGAATCTGGAAAATTCTCTCTTGTTGATTTCTATTTGATAAGGATTCCTCTTTTGGCAATGAATCATTTTCAGAATAATCTTCTTGTAGTGCTGTAGCTCTCCTTGGGAATACAGTTTGAGATTCTAAAATAAACAAATGTTGAATTTCTAGATCTTTGCATAAACACTGGCACTTTATTTTCTGCCAGGGATTTGGACAGTCCCATAGCATATGTAACTGAGCGTTCCTGTCAGAGTTAAACGTTGCCAACATTTGCTTATGCTGGTGGTCCCAGCTGTGTGTGCTTTCAAAATGGAGCACACTGTTGGCCAAATCCTGCTTGCTTTGTTTGATTAGCTCTGGGCCAACAGGCAGGAATTAATAAAAGACTTTTCAGAGTTAAATGCATGAACTGCTGCATCTTGATCACCAAGCTACAATGCTGCTACTGGGGCCAATATCAACTCATCTTTGGACGGGACTGATGTGTATCAGGCACAAAAGAGTGTGTAAAATACAGCCTCACCACTCATTCAGTAGCAAGTATTTGAGTAGTACAAACAGGATTTTGCCCATTGTTTACTTTTGTAGAACAATTTGAGTTAATGGATGTTAAAAGCTCCCAAGAGTACCTAATTAAGCCATTTGAGGAAGCTGCACAGGCAGTGCAATAGGCCACAGGAGGGCTGAGTGTCTCTGAAAACAAACGAGAAGGGGCACTGTTCTGTAAGCGTAGGCACACAGACAAGCTGTTAAGATTATACCTTGAAGCTTGTGTAAGGCAACTTTATTTTGTCACTGGGAGTTCAGCTATATAGCACGTATCTTGGGGTACGACTGCACTAATGAGTGGATACTCTGTAGTTGCTGTCACCCACTTCCAGTTTGAGCACCAGTTTATCCTGTGGTTATTAGAGAACAAACAGTACCTATATAAAGAGCAATGGTATGCATCTTAGCCTGATAACAACTAGCTCTGTGAAGGTCTTCTCCCCTTTATCCCAAGTGTGCCATACCTCCTTTTGGTACATTGAAGAATTTCTGCTACTTAAGCTTTGTGCAAAATAGACTGAGCTTCATCCTTTGTGATCAGAGAAAGGCTATTCAGCCTATCCAAGCCTTTCAAAGATCACTTAAAGAGCAGCACTTGAGAAACTGAGCTAAAGCAGTGATTGCTTCCATGTAGTCATTTTCACAGCTGCCTACTGCCACACCATGTTATTTTTTCCTAGGCATAATTTGCTATTTGACTGAGGAAGCAAACAAAAGACAAGTTCTTTCATTTAGCTTGAGGCACTGCTTTTAGATGTATAGGACAGCAATGTGCATCTGCCTGTAAGTGCATGCATGCATCTACAACCTGTGAATATGTACAGGGGTGGTTTGGTACAAACTCTTCACTAGTTTAAGATTATGTATGAGAAATATGAAGGGAGAGACAGCTTTGTTTGTTTGTTTGTTTGTTTATTTAACTGGAGCAAAAGGTCCTTTTCTTTGCTTAGAGTAATGCCTTTCCAAACTGTGCTTGACTTACAGAAAAAGCTGCAGAGAGCGAAGGTGGAAAAGGGGAAAAAGCAGGATAAGATCTGCTTCTAGAAATATTAATAGACTAATTCAGTTGGACGGGACCTTAGAGCAATCATGTAGTCCAACTGCTTGGCAGCTTCAGGGCCGACCAAAAGTTAAAGCATATTATTAAGGTCATTGTCCAAATGCATCTTAAACACTGACAGGCTGTGAGCATTGACCACCCCTCTGGGAAGCCTGTTCCCGTGTTTGACTATCCTTGGAAGAAATGTGTTCTAACATATGAAGATATTCCTTCCTAACTCTGGAGCTGTGTTTCCTGTATGAAGATATAAGGAGATAATGACTGGATACCCAGTGTCTCTACTGGGTGTTTTATAGCAGTGGAAACTGACCACGAAGCTAGTGTGACTGCTGCTTCCAAGCGGAGCCCTGAGGGAGCTTTGTGTTCTGTGAACACATGAATAATAGCTGTAGTTTAAATGAGCATAAGCTAGCGTGTGGAGAGGAGGTGAAGCAAGCAGTATAATGGTATTTATCACACTGAAAGCATGTCCAAGAACTTTTGCAAGAAATAAGAAATATTAAGAACACCCTGCAACACCAAAATCCTGCATTTGTGTTCACCTAAACAACTTTGGCTTTATTTATTTTTATCCTCAGAACATTTTATTCTTGATGTGTTCAAGTATCCTTTTTTCATGTTTATGAATTATTTGGGCTTGTTTATGAATTATATTAGGCTTGTTCAGCCCGGAGAAGAGAAGGCTCTGGGGAGACCTCAGAGCAGCTTCCAGTGCCTAAAGAGCACCTACAGGAAAGCTGCGGAGGGACTTTTGACAAGGACATGTAGTGACAGGACAAGGGGAAATGGGTTTTAACTGACAGAGGGGAGATTTAGATTAGATATTATGAAGAAATTCTTTACTGTGAGGGTGGTGAGGCACTGGCACAAGTTATCCAGAGAAGCTGTGGCTGCCCCCCATGCCTGGTGGTGTTCAAGGCCAGGTTGGATGGGGCTATGAGCAACCTGGTCTAGTGGAAGATGTCTCTGCCCATGGCAGAAGTGTTGGAACTAGGTGGCCTTTCAGGTCCCTTCCAACTCAAACCATTCCGTGATTCTATTTAGACTTTTTTGTGTGTGTGTGAAATTGAACATCACCATTGACATTAGATTTTGTGAATCTACATTAACATCTGAGGCTTGAAAAGAAGCCTGGAAATGAAGATCATCTATTTATGTATCGGTCAATGTGAGTGCAAGCTGCTTAAATGCCACAATGGCTTTGTAAATTTGACCATAACCTAAAGCTTCATCCTTTTTAATGTTGAGAAAGCTGTTCAGGTTCAAGGGGGCCTCCTATTTAGGTGTGCTGTAAAGAAACTGACTTATGTAATTGTTTTTGAGAAACTTTTTTTCTATAAAGTGATGATAATGAAATCTACTTGGTGAGCAGCATGTGTTATGGGTAGAGAAATCTGATGGTAAAAGTGTAGTGATGTAGCAGATAAAAATGTAGCACAGGATCTACTTTCAATAAAGGATAATGGGATATTGCGCAAGGAAAAAATCCAAGAACTTCTATTTCCCTATAGTATTCCTAGTTTTCAAAGGTTTTTTTACCCGTGGTTTTTTCGCTCTTCCCTGACTGACCTGTGTTGTGTCCCAAGTTTTGTCACTCTTTTCTCTGTCTCTCACTGGTTTATGGGTCCATAAGGATTGACACCACATGAGAGGGTAAGAAACAGAGGGCCAATACTGCAGCAGCATGTAAGGAAAACAAATCAGATAGGTATTATGAGAAAGCACAGCTTTTTATTGTATTGTTCACTTGCCTATTCTGAGTCTTCAGTCCATCTGAACAGGCACAGAGGCAGTATTCCTGTTACACTTAGCAATTCAGTGTTCATCTTTAGTTTTGCTTTATAGTCAGTTTTCGTATGTGGTGAATATGCCAACAATCACACAGCTTCACAAGCCCCTCTGATCTTTAATAGTGGCAGGGTAATGCCACTAGGAATCAAAGCAATCTGTCTTTAAACTGCAGAGTTTAGTTTTATATGTCAAGGACACTTAAACACTTCTCCTTACTGCTTTTTCTTTCTCAGAACAATGCAAACATCTAGATTTCTCATCTATGGTACTTTAAACAAGTCTAAAGCTGTTATCTGACAACCCTTGTTGACAAGACCAATTGTTCCCACAGTTATAATCTCTCCTTGTTTTCCTTCGGTAAAAGATAATTTTGAAGGGGAAAGTATTTTATTTACCTTTTCTTTTTTTACTCCCTTCTTCCCTCTCCCTCCTTTCCTCTTTCCTCTTTCGCCTTTGCAGCACTTTTCCTTACCACCTGATTTTCCCTTATGTTTTTCTCAAACCACAGGTAGGGCTGGGAGTAGAGGGAAAGTGGAATGTTTTCATTTCTTTTGAAGATTAAGGCTTAGATTTGGATGGGAGCTGATTGACATGGACTCAGTCAATTTTTAGTAACAAGTTCAGTAGCTGATGTGCAGAGATGATCCTATACCCTGTGCCTGGACAGATGGCCTATATAGCTTTCTGTGCAGCAATGCTTACTTGTTGGGCACTGGAGACAATTTATTTATGAAATCATCTGTATGGATCAAATGGTAATACAAGATCTAAGACTGATGTAGAGATAGTCAAGAAAGTTTCAGGTTTAGGTTAATGTTGCATTCTGTGTATTGATGTGCATGCTTGTATGTACAAGATTCTTGTCATTATACTTTTGATAACTGTGGTTAATCTTATTTCCCTAGCGAGTATTTTAAGGTAGTTACCAGCAGCTCAAAGTGCCTGCTTGCTCTCTTCCCTGACAAGTATCAGAGCAACATAAAACAGAAAGCAGTAGCTGCTTTTGGCACTAGATCTGTATTGTAGGCAGCTCATCCAGTAATGCCAGGAAATGATTTAAGGAGGATGTTCAGAAACTCAGTATCTAATTTCACTCTGAGTGCTCCCATATCAACACTATACTAGTGTACATCAATACGCAGAGGCAGAGATGACAAACAGATGTTTAGTGAAGAAACTAACAGTTCAACCAGATGAAATAAAACCACAGGAGCATAAGTAGCATGGTGCTCACTGTGAAGCTGCTGCGCCATCTTTTCACCTTTGTGCTGGATCAGTCTGAGTCTGGTTTTAGCTGGCATGTTGCTCTGCACGGTTGGATGTTTTGGCTCAGTGCTCGATGGCGAGGCTATCAAAGGTCTGGCCATCTACTCCCACTGCATCAGTCACATTCTTCTGTAGTTTGCCCAGCATCTGTTGTCTCCACTATACCTGATTGCAGGTGCTCCTGCTTCTTCCTCCTCCTTCTCCCATGAATAAATATTGATGGAAGCTAGGGACCAGGTTAGGAAAGCTAAGGCCCACTTAGAATTCAACATGGCTAGGGCTGTTAAGGATAACAGGAAAGGATTCTATAGGTACATGGCAAATAAAAGACAGGCTAGGGACAACATGGGCCCTCTCCAGAAGCTATCGGGAGAACTGGCTGCCCTGGATTTGCAGAAGGCTGAGGTTCTTAATGACTTCTTTGCCTCAGTCTTCATCGGCAAATGCTCTGACCACACCACCCAAGTCTTGGAAGGCAGACGCAGGGACTGTGAGAATGAAGACCCTAGGCCCACTGTAGGAGAGGGTCTGGTTTGAGACCATCTTGGGAACCTGAACATGCACAAGTCGATGGAACCTGGTGAAATCCATCCGCAGGTCCTGAAGGTGCTGGCAAATGAGGTTGCTAAGCCACTGTCCATCATATTTGAAAAATCATGGCAGTCAGGTGAAGTTCCCGACGACTGTAAACAGGGAAATATAACCCCATATTCAAGAAGGAGAAAATGGATGAGCTGGGGAACTACAGACCAGTCAGCCTCACCTCTGTGCCTGGCAAAATCTTGGAGCAGATTCTCCTGGAAGGCATGCTGAGGCACATGAAAAACAACAAGGTGGTTGGTGACAGCCGGCATGGCTTCACTAAGGGGAAATCCTGCCAGACCAATCTGGTGGCCTTCTGTGATGGGGCTATGGAACTGATGGACAGGGGTAGAGCAGTTGATGTCATCTACCTGGACTTGTGCAAAGCATTTGACATTGTCTCCCATGACATCCTTGTCTCTAAGTTGGAGAGACATCAATTTGATAGGTGGACTACTCAGTGGATAAAGAACTGGCTGGATGGCCGCACGCAAAGAGTTGTGCTCCATGGCTCAATGTCCAGCTGGGGACCAGTAACGAGTGGTGTCCCTCAGGGATTGGTGTTGGGACCGGTCTTGTTCAACATCTTTGTCGGTGACATGGACAGTGGGATTGAGCGTCCCATCAGCAAGTTTGCCGATGACACCAAGCTGCGTGGTTCAGCTGATACGCTGGAGGGAAGGAATGCCATCCAGAAGGACCTTGACATGCTTGTGAGGTGGGCTGATGCCAACCTAATGAAGTTTAACCATGACACCTGGGTTGGAGCAATCCCAGGCACAGCTACAGGTTGGGCAGAGAAGAGATTCAGAGCAGCCCTGAGGAGAAGGACTTGGGGGTGTTGGTTGATGAAAAAATGAACATGAGCCGGCAGTGTGCACCTGCAGCCCAGAATGCCAAGAGTATCCTGGGCTGCATCAAAAGGAGTGTGACCAGCAGGTGGAGGGAGGTGATCCTGCCCCTCTGCTCTCGTGAGACCTCACTTGGAGTATTGTGTGCAGTTCTGCTGTCCTCAACATAAAAAGGACATGGAACTGTTGGAACAAGTCCAAAGGAGGTCCATGAGGATGATCAGGGGACTGGAGCACCTCCCGTATGAAGACAAGCTGAGAAAGTTGGGGCTGTTCAGCCTGGAGAAGAGAAGGCTGCGTGGAGACCTCATAGCAGCCTTCCAGTATCTGAAGGGAGCCTATAGTGATGCTGGGGAGGGACTCTTCATGAGGGACTGTAGTGAGAGGACAAGGGGTAATGGGTTCAAACTTCAACAGGGGAAGTTGAGATTGGATATGAGGAAGAAATTCTTTACTGTAAGGGTGGTGAGGCACTGGAATGGGTTGCCCAGGGAAGTTGTGAATGCTCCATTGCTGGCGGTGTTCAAGGCCGGGTTGGACAGAGCCTTGGGTGGCATGGTTTAGTGGGAGGTGTCCCTGCCCATGGCAGGGGGGTTGAAACTAGATGATCTTAAGGTCCTTTCCAACCCTGACTATTCTATGATTCTATGATTTTATGCCTGGTGTTGTAACATGTTCAAGGAGACAGAAAAAAGCTGTTCTCTTGCCAGGTAAGCTGGCTCCACTAGCATTTTTTCGCTGTTTTGCACTCTAATTGCAGTTGCAGGAAGAAGTTATGTGTTGTGAACTCAGACTTTCTAAACCTCTTGTGATCAATGCAGCCTTTAGGAGACAGCAGTTTGCAATATGAGAATACATCTGCCTTCTCAGTTATGATGAAAATAACTTTACAATACTAATTGAACTGGGAAATGTTTGCATATGGAATACAGAAAATAATAAGATATATGCAGAAAGTTGTACTCTAAACTGATCACTGAGACAGGGTTTGGAACAATTCATTTTTTTTAAGACAGATGACAGTGTTATTGTCCGTGGGAGAGATGACTTTTTTGCTGCTTTTTTCTCTTCTTCTGCGGTGATGGGCACACCCAAATCTGCTCTTTTGGTCTTTTGGGTTTTATATAATGAAAGATAAATTCTATATGTAGACTATAATATAAGAAATGATAGATTTATTTGGTAGCTTTCTAGAACAATGTATTTTAAATTTCCAAACAAAGGAGATGGTAGAATGATATAGAAACACTGGTTCTCTTCACCTACAACAAGCTTTGTCCTCCACAGGTTGCTAGGAGGAGCTTTGAAGTCCTGGGAAAGATTATTGTGCCAACAGCAGAAAGAGAATGATATTAACTTCCTGCAGATGTAGTTCTTTTGGTACTAATGAACTGCTTTCCTATTATAATGCAAGCAACGTGCAGAAGGTCTGCCCTTTTGTAAAACCTGTTTTAAGGTTTTCAATCATTATAGTCAGATAAGACCTATTATAAACAATCTTAGTATGTATTGAAAAATAAGCCTCTTTCTACAGAAACTACCTGTTAATAAATGTATGTTATGTAGTCCTCTTTCATATAATTTGTGACATTTTTAAGCATTTGAGGCTGATGGAGTAGAGTGAAGGGTCTAGTGCCCATAGTGGAAACAACAGATGAAAGAAAAACTTGCTTTTTGAACAAGAGGCAATTGGAGATTCCATGTACATTCATTTTGGACTTGGCGTGACAAGCCATGCTTTAACAGGGGAGTGATGTCTTAGTGAAAGACTACTTGCAAATTCACTGACCCATATCCTGTTCATCAGACATGATGCTTAAATTATTGTCTAGTTGAGGATTATTAATGAGCTCCTGGGAGCATGGCATTACTAACAAAAGAAGGGGAAGTACTGCTGAATGGCAACACAGTTGTAGTTATAATATCTAATTAATACTTAAAATTGCTGTGGTCTGGGTTTGCCTCATGCCAAAAAATAGTTAGCTAGGGAAAGTACTGTTTACGTCTGCTATCAAGCACAGAAAAGCAGAAAGGTCAGGCTGATGCTGTTGGAATCTTCCAGTAGTTTATATGCAATTTAATGGTTTTATAGTTTATTCTGTAAACAAAAATGCTGAGATAAGTAAAATACAGTAATGTTCAAATACATGAAGAGGTAAAAATGTGTAGAAATGCATATAAAAAGGCTGCTAATATACATAATACTCTTCAGCAAAATACATGCAGGGAGTTACTGATACAAGGACAGGGACATGATTCAAAGGTCTCAGTACAAGCTTAGGACAAAGGATATTCTGAAAATGAATGTGTATTCTGAAGCTGAGCCCTCATAAAACTCTCCAGAATACAGGCCTTACTGAACAAATGCATGGGAGTGGATTCAGTACTTTATAGAATGTCTTGAATAGGATTTTTTATGGGAATCATACGAATGGATACTTCTTTGGTGATCTGTTTGCCCCTTCTGCTTTTTCTCTCTTCCCCCCCTTTCCAGTATGGGTGTCTCTCATACCTTTTTTATTCATTCCTTCTTTGCAATTCCACTGTCTTTCATCTCGGTTGTCATTTTCCAGGGGAGGGTCTACTTCTGCCCATTCGTCTGCCTTTTACTATTCTTAATGATAGTACAGAGGGGATTGGAACTGGCAGTGTATAGGGTAGTAAGCTCACCCCTTGCTCCCTTTACTGCCTTAGCTAGATTTTGCTGTACATGCAATATCTCTGTAATATGTCTAGAGAGAATACAATGGCAGATGACTGAAATGTATTCTGAACTACTACTCAGTCCTTTACTATGTACGTGTTTACAAACATTGGGTAGTAGAGAATCTTTGCTCCCCTCAGTCTTCATGCTGACATTGCTAGAAAGTGTACTCTTTGTTCCATTCTTATCAATCCCATTATTCTTTTGTTGCTGCGAGCTTTTCCTGCTTTTGAGGAGCATGTTCAGACACCTCAGTGGTGATGTACATAAGTATATAATGTAGACAAAACCCCCCTTAGTTAAATTTTGACAGATGTACTCTTAGAGACAACAAAGATCTGTTGCACAACCTCACTAGAAATGAATGATCTTCATCATTGATACTGAAAGAATGAGGTGTTTGTGGTGATTGTTTCTCTTTCTCCTGTGGTGGTTTGCAGTGGGTCTGTAAGAGTGCTTTTCTCCAAAAAGAGTGATCAAATTTGTAAACTAACCTGTGAAAGAATCTGAAAAACATACTTTTTCCAGGATTTCCATGTTGTGAATGCTTCTAACCTTTGCTTTCATGGACACTTCTCACTTTACATGTGGACCCGCACAGCTGTATAAATTAGTCTAACTTGATTTGTGCTATGTATGCTAACAGGGTTTTCCACCAGCATCATATATACCTCTGTACAGTGTGTTATTGTCACAGGTGTACTTAAAATGACAGGAATCTGATGGATTCACATCAATCAAATCTGACATGAATATTAATAGCACTTATGTACTATTCTTAGAAGTACATAAGTGTGTGATTTTGCAAACTAGCTTGTTCATTCCTGTGTTAACCTAACCAGTGCTGCCATAGGAATACTGTCATGATTTAATGCCAGTATATGTGACCCTGTGCTAAGCCAGAGGGACATGCTTATACCCAATGCCCACTGGTAGTTTCTGTGTTCTGTAATTCAACTCTGTAATTCAGTAATGTTTAAAAAACAACTAAATAGTTACCACATGGTAGAAAATCAGCAATAGGGGACTCATATTTTTGTGCAGTATTAAATCTGCATATGGAAAAAGTTAAATATCATCCTCAATGCTATCCATGTGTTTAGTCACATTGAATGAAATGCTTATAAAGCATGACATTATTTAATTTTTGTAAGGTTTTCCACATCCACTAAAATTTATTGCAGTTGCTTTGAAAAGCTTTGTGCAGGTGCCTTTTAAGCTGAGCTCACTCAAGTCAGAATATCACACACACTATGCGCAGTTAGTCACTGGATACATAGTATGGAATTTAAGTAATCCCATAGTAAATTGATTTTCAGTAATCCAATAGTTTGGTGGGATTGTGTGTATATAATTCACATGCAGAAATATTGAAATATAATCTTCAAAAAAGTGTGACATGAGAATTTGCCACGGTGAAGAGTCTTTTGACATTGTGCAAGGGTGCCTGCGGTTCTCTGTATGAGCAGTCCCATTTCCTTATTTCTTTTCTCATCTCATAGTTCAGGAAAATGACTTCAGGAATACCAACATCTGCACAGGAAGGGTACTAGACGTGCTGATTTGGGTTCAGCCCTGTACCGATAAGTGCTGGTACTGGTACCTCAGGGATATTTATATTGGGAGTCCAGAGGGAATAACTTTTTCTCTGTTGGTTTTGAGATTGTAGTGGAATTTTCCTTTTCTCTCAATTAAAAATACTTGGTAAATTGAAATAGCATAGTAATCTGCTGAGTATCTAGGTCTTGGATAGCATATTAATCTGAATCTTGAAATCTTGTTTGTCATGCCTTGTATGTGATTTATATGAGTTCCTCGAGTTGAACTTAAGTAAGATTCCACATTTTCCTGTCACTGATGTGATTCATTATTACATAAAATGCAACTGTCTTTCATGTGAGTATTCCTGGTATGTAGGTGATATTTGGGAACTAATTCCTAACTTTCAGGGATTGAGACTTGGACTGTGTATGTATTTGATTGAGAGTGTAGTTTAACTTATTTTGCTCACAAGCTATTTGGAATTTGTTCCCAAATATTAAGTGAAGGAGCCTCAAGCTCGGTTCCACTGGGATTCACATCTGTGACACTCTTTATCTCCCTCTGAATAAAAATAACTAACAGTATCTGCTAAAGGAAATTCTCAAAGTTATTTGCCCCTATACAATTGAATTCATGGCAGGACACAATGCGAAACTATTCATAAAGTGGACGGTGAGGTGGTTCTTCAGCCCCTAGCTGACCGAACTTCCCTGCCTGCTGAATAGTGTAAACTATTATAGTGTAAATAGTGTAAGCTATGTATAGTGTAAATAGTGTAAAACCCAAGCCTATGTGTTTGATGAGGAAGAGGGGATAAAGGCAGACTCAGATCAGTACAAAGGTGAGAGTTGGAACTGACCTTTAAAACCAATCTTCTGCTACTCTCAGTCAGCGTATTTTGCCCCTAGTACTGCAGTGATGGTTATCATGCGAATGTCTAGTCTGGGCAAGTGGTTAAGTCCCATGGCAGCTGTCGACATTTTGCTAGTAATCTCTTTGCTTGTGATAGTGAGGACAAACAATGTGTTGGAAAGGAAAAGCATTGCTATTTACATAGAAATATATGGTAGACTAGGTGTGAATTTGCAGCATATCTTTTGTGTTATGACAAGTGTCATATGCCTTTCTTAGACCCCACAGTGAATGTAAGTAAATTGCTCATCACTGGAGCACAGGCAAGTTATTTCACATCTGCTTTAGCGAGCAAATACTTCCTACTGGGGCAATTACAGCAGAATAGCTGATGAGATCCCAGTTCATGCTGTAGCTGATATTTCAATGATTTATTTCTCTATCCATGCCCTGAACCCCAACCTGTCCCTGATTTCATCTTTGCCCATGGAAATTAAAGCTTGGTCAGTCTTTCCACTGACACCAGTGTGCTTTGAATCAGGATTTTACCCCTTTTTCTGTGTTAATTTGAGCCCTTGTTGCTCTGAAAATTAAGTCTGGTGATCATTTTCCATGAAGTTGTAGTAGCTGTGTATCTTTGTAGACATTCAGCTGCTTGTAGTAACTGGCTTACTTCTTTTCTAATGCTTCCTCTAGTATTTACTTGTAATTCTTTCTCCCTTACTGCACATCCAAATCTTGGAAATCCTAGTAAAAAAGAAAAGTCTGAGTTCGCTAAAAGTCATTAAAAACAATGAGGACAGATTTTTATGCTTGTCTGCGTATTGAGGAAGAAAATGTGAAGCCTCAGAGGTACAGTTCAATGTACTGCATTATGATCAATCCCCCTTGCTATACTCTTGTAGTGATAATATCTTCTACCCAGGAACTGCTTTTGGCTGGGAGTGTTTGACCATATATCACCCTCAGGCAGGCGGCAGGTGATCAAAGCCCTGAAAAGCTGCTAAATGTAACTACCTAAGTGTCAGTGGTTTGGAGTTTGCTTTTTTCTCCCAGCCACAGCACTTTATTTTTTTATTCTGAATTGCTTTAGTGCAAAAATAGAGCAGGAATTGTCAGAAAGCTGCACAGTGCAGCCACTGCATTTTTGAAGCTGGTTCTAAGATTTTGGTAATGCTTCTTGAAAGGCAAGCAACCAGAGATGGCTTCAGATGCCAGGCTATGGCAGCTATTCTTCACAAATAGTGTTTCTGCAGTGTACTGACCTTTTCACTCACTGTAGGCGCACATAAATGAGGAGGTTATTTGCAGGGAAGGCTGACAGGACAAGTGAGGATTAAGTAACTAATTTTTAGACACTAGAGCACTTTATCTGTCCTAATTTTTTACTTATTGTGAAAGACTTCCTGTGCAAACTGTCCTGAAAATAACAGAAATTGCAGACTGTCTTTTTTTATTATTGTTATTTTTAATCAAGTGGTCTTTTGTGCTTTGAACACACAGGAGGTGGTGAGCTTTGGAATTTGATAAACACAATGCAGGTACAGAGAGAGATGACAGCTTTTGTTAACTGCAGTTCAGTTCCTTGCTGTTATAGCAATAAATTTACTTATACTATGCGTCATCACTAAGGAGGTAATTGAATTTGAATAACTTTTGAAGTCCATCTCAGAGACCAAAGCATTAAAGAAAATTATATACCTATAAAGTATATAGCATTGTTTTACAATTACAAGGCCAAGGCTTTTTAAAGAGTAAGGACTTGCAAGAATTGTAGCATTTGAATTCCTCTAAAAGTCTTGTGAAGAACACAGAGAGGCAGAGATAATCCAGTTTCTGGGTGAGTATTCTGTTGGACTGGTTGCCTCCATACTCACATTGTTCATACTAATGGTTACAGTTTGGATTTAAGCCCTGAAGTGTGTGAATTCTTTTGAAGAGACAGCCTTGTCATACTGGATTTTCTGATCGGAGCTCCACTCATACAGCCTTTGATTGAAAACAATGAAATGTAAAAAATTATATGGCAGACTGAACACTTTCATGCCTGTCCAGGACTTTGCGCTGGGAGGTTTCCTGTGAGAACCTCAGGACCAGCATTACTTTCAGTCAAACATTCCTTTCTAACTGCAGTACTGGCTCAGAATCACTGTCCCATTCCTAGCAAATGGTAAAGGAGGAGTGCCTGTGGTTCACAGAGAGAGCACTGACTGCTGAGGGAAAGGCAGGAGCGGGTCTGCTGATCTTTTGCACACCGCTGTGCTTATTAATGTCTCTGAATTGCATATGCTGCAGAGGTTCATTGAGTGTCTGTTTCCCTTCTTCCTTAGTCCTCGCACCCTGTGGGTACTTGACTGGATAACCATTATGGTCTTGATGCAAGAATTTGGCTGAAAAGTTCCATGGCAAGTGTTGTGGAGGAAGGGGGACAGATTGCATCTTTATTAATTTCATGTAAAACGCTGTCTTTGCTGAAATCATTGGACAAAATGATCATATAGTGGGATTGGAATTTCAAATCGTGCATCTGAGCTCTTTAGCTTTTGATTTTCATCCTCTTATATGGGAGGTGGGTGGGGAAGAATGTTCTGTGAACCACCAGACAGATAGAATCATAGAATAGTTAGGGTTGGAAAGGACCTGAAGATCATCGAGTTCCAACCCCCCTGCCAGGGGCAGGGACACCTCCCACTAAATCATGCCACCCAAGACTCTGTCCAACCCAGCCTTGAACACGACCAGGGATGAAGCATTCACAACTTCCCTGGGCAACCCATTCCAGTGCCTCATCACCCTTACAGTAAAGAATTTCTTCCTCATATCCAATCTCAACTTCCCCTGTTGAAGTTTGAACCCATTACCCCTTGTCCTATCACTACAGTTCCTCATGAAGAGTCCCGCCCCAGCATCCCTGTAGGCCCCCTTCAGCTAGATACTGGAAGGCTGCTATGAGGTCTCCACGCAGCCTTCTCTTCTCCAGGCTGAACAGCCCCAACTCTCTCAGCCTGTCTTCATATGGGAGGTGCTCCAGTCCCCTGAGCATCCTCGTGGCCCTCCTTTAGACTTGTTCCAACAGTTCCATGTCCTTTTTATGTTGAGGACAGCAGAACTGCACACAATACTTCACGTGAGGTCTCACGAGAACAGAGTAGAGGGGCAGGATCACCTCCCTTGACCTGCTGGTCACTCTCCTTTTGATGCAGCCCAGGATACTCTTGGCATTCTGGGCTGCAAACGCACGCTTCTGGCTCATGTTCATTTTTTCATCAACCAACACCCCCAAGTCCTTCTCCTCAGGGCTTCTCTGAATCTCTTCTCTGCCCAACCTGTAGCTATGCCTGGGATTGCTCCAACCCAGCTGTAGGACCTTTCACTTGTCATGGTTAAACTTCATCAGGTTGACATCAGCCCACCTCACAAGCGTGTCGAGGTCCCTCTGCATGGCATTCCTTCCCTCCAGCGTATCAACCGAACCATGCAGCTTGTTGTCTTTGGCAAACTTGCTGAGGGCACACTCAATCCCACTGTCCATGTCACCGACAAAGATGTTGAACAAGACCTGTCCCAACACCAATCTCTGAGGGACACCACTCGTTACTGGTCTCCAGCTGGACAATGAGCCATTGAGCACAACTCTTTGCATGTGGCCATCCAGCCAGTTCTTCATCCACCGCGTGTTCCACCTATCAAATTGATGTCTCTCCAACTTAGAGACAAGGATGTCATGTGAGACAGTGTCGAGCGCTTTGCGCAAGTCCAGGTAGATGACATCAACTGCTCTACCCCTGTCCATCAGTTCCATAGCCCCATCACAGAAGGCCACCAGATTGGTCAGGCAGGATTTCCCCTTAGTGAAGCCATGCCGGCTGTCACCAACCACCTTGTTGTTTTTCATGTGCCTCAGCATGCCTTCCAGGAGAATCTGCTCCAAGATTTTGCCAGGCACAGAGGTGAGGCTGACTGGTCTGTAGTTGCCCGGCTCATCCATTTTCTCCTTCTTGAAAATGGGGTTATATTTCCCTGTTTACAGTCGTCGGGAACTTCACCTGACTGCCATGATTTTTCAAATATGATGGACAGTGGCTTAGCAACTTCATTTGCCAGCTCCTTCAGGACCCACAGATGGATTTCATCAGGTCCCATTGTGCATGTTCAGGTTCTTAGATGGTCTCGAACCAGATCCTCCTCTACAGTGAGCCCAGGGTCTTCATTCTCACAGTCCCTGCATCTGCCTTCCAAGACTTGGGTGGTGTGGTCAGAGCATTTGCCGGTGAAGACTGAGGCAAAGAAGTCGTTAAGAACCTCATCCTTCTGCAAATCCAGGGTAGCCAGTTCTCCCGATAGCTTCTGGAGAGGGCCCATGTTGTCCCTAGCCTGTCTTTTATTTGCAGTGTACCTATAGAATCCTTTCCTGTTATCCTTAACAGCCCCAGCCAAGTTGAATTCTAAGTGGGCCTTAGCTTTCCTAACCTGGTCCCTAGCTTCCCAGACACCATCCCTGTATTCTTCCCAGGCCGCCTGTCATTGCTTCCACCTTTTATAAGCCTCTTTTTTCATTTGAATTTTCCTCAGCAGCTCCTTCTTCCTTTGTGGCTGAACACATAAGTAAAGCATAACCTTCTGGCATGTGGCTTAAAGAAATAGGGCATTATCATCCCCAAACACTTGAAACAGTCCCTCTATTTTATTCCCTGAATTAAAAACAGTTGTGTGATTGGGAGGGTCATGTTTTGTAAGTTGGACTCTTCTGTGACATATAACGTACTCAGATAAATACATAGGGAAAGAGTTCATCCTAAAAGATTTTCTTTTTTTTCAGGAAGTTGCCTCTAACATAGAAAAAAGCAACACAAGCTGTGTCTATACTGCCTAATGCAGTTGTTCTAAAGTGAAGTAGTTGTCTCTGTGGTTCATCTTCTCTCAGCACGTGTAGGAATATTTTGCAGTGAGACACCTGTTCTGTGTAAAAGTAATGCAAAATTGACAGCATTTCATTGACTTGTACCCACTGAAATCTCCACTGAGGTCCAGAGGGATTCCAGTCCTTTTAACGGCTGCTTGGAGCTATGCAAAGCTGTGTGCCTTTAGAATTGCATTAATGGCTTCTTTGAAGAGAATCTGGTACTATAAAAAATTAAAGTGATCATTTAGACAAGACATAATTAAGTGAACAGAACTAATGAAACACTGCAGGAGTATCATCAAATATGAAATTCCAGATGCCCCCCAATGGGCACTTGCTTCATGAATGACTACCAAAAAGCACTGACCCCATCTTTTGAGAACATGTATTCTTTATTTTATGCTTCTTTGGATAACAGGGCATCCATGATACCTTTACATATTTCATTAGTATGTATTTCAAGCTCAGAGTTGTTCACTAAGGAATCAGAAGTGAAGTCATTTTAGTACAGACATAATTTGCTCAGTAACTGAATATTTGCTCTACTCTTACAGGCTATTGTAAAGCTTTATTTCTGAGTATGTGGCCGAACTCCTTTTGTTCATATCATTCTACAGGACAAAATTATTATCATGCACTGTTAGTAGCTGACATCCTCATCTTCTGGAAAAGGACCACTTGAAAGTACTCACCTCATCCATGATTCTTGGGAAAATAAGTCTTTACTGGTGCACTATAGCTCTGTATCTGAGGAGACCTGGGAACAAGTAATGGTTAGATGATTCTGGCCTTTGCTTCCCTTAAATAAACTGTACCATGTTACAGTCAAGGTCTGTTAAATTACAGTAGAATAGCTATGGCCCGGCATTGGAGTGAAGTTGGGAAACAAATTTTTCAGCATCGTTATGATGGTTAAATTTTCTGTGGGTTTTTCCTTGCAGTTTTTTTTCTAGTTTACACACAAAGCTAAAAAGAAACAACCATCAAAAGGGGAACAAATACAAACCTAAGGAAATTTCAGCTCATACGAGGTCCTTCATAGCGATGTGATTACAACACTCATCCATTCATCTTTGGTACAGCTACTGCCATCCTTATAACTTGCTTCATTCTACCAATATCATTTCTAACAAGCAAAGACGTGTTTTAAAGACAAAACACCCACCCCCTCAAAAAAGAACTTTTGGGAGCTGTTTTGATTGCATGCTATGCCAGTCAGTAGGAACGTACAAAAGCATGGCAAAGAGTAGGACACACGTGTGTGAACTTACACTTGGCATTTTTCATGATGAAAGGAAAGACAAGAGTTAAAAATATGGAGAAGACCCAATTCATGCTGCTCATCCATGTCTATGATTGCAACTTCTATTCCAAGAGAGGGCAATAGAATACCTAATGGCTGAGAACTCCTGGGACCTTTTGTTTGCTGAGTGATCACAAGAGAAAGTAAAGGTCATAACAGAAAGCAGTCATCAAATATACCATGTGTAAGCCTGCTGTTTTTTTTAATATGTTCATTTTATAGACACCATGGAGGTCTGTATGAGGAAATAATGTTAAACAGGACAACAGGAGGTGCATAGGTTTTCAGCATAGAAATAAAGACACCTCTTAGTGGTTTCTGGTACAGTGGCATCAAAAATGGGGAAATAAATTATGTTTTAATAGGTGAAGAACATTCTGTGAAGAAGACTGTAGATCTAGAAAGCATCTCTGAGTGCTGATGGGCATTTTTATGCTCTCTTGGTGTAGTTGGAACTACTCTGTATTCCTTACTCAAGCAGAACTGATGTTGCTCTGACACAGGATTTTACTAATCAAAGGCTGTAGAATTCAGAAACAGGTCTTTAAAAATCTTATCAGTAGAATCACAGAATCATGGAATAATTAGGGTTGGAAAGGACCTTAAGATCATCGAGTTCCACCCCCCCTGCCATGGGCAGGGACACCTCCCACTAAACCATGCCACCCAAGGCTCTGTCCAGCCCAGCCTTGAACACCACCAGTGATGGAGCATTCACAACTTCCCTGGGTAACCCATTCCAGTGCCTCACCACCCTTACAGTAAAGAATTTCTTCCTCATATCCAATCTCAACTTCCCCTGTTGAAGTTTGAACCCATTACCCCTTGTCCTCTCACTACAGTCCCTCATGAAGAGTCCCTCCCCAGCATCCCTATAGGCACCTTCAGATACTGGAAGGCTGCTATGAGGTCTCCACGCAGCCTTCTCTTCTCCAGGCTCAACAGCCCCAACTTTCTCAGCCTATCTTCATATGGGAGGTGCTCCAGTCCCCTGATCACCCTTGTGGCCCTCCTTTGGACTTGTTCCAACAGTTCCATGTCCTTTTTATGTTGAGGACAGCAGAACTGCACACAGTACTCCAAGTGAGGTCTCGTGAGAATACAGCAGAAGAATATCACAGCTGTAAGTATTTATATTTAAAACTTGCTTTTTTTTTTTTTTTTTAGTTAAGATCTCTTTCTCAGAGCAACATGCATAAGAAGATTAGTGAGAAATTTGTGTTCTTAACTTAATGCCAGTTGCAATACCACAGGTAGAAACTAAGTATGTGACATTTTTTTTTTGCATGTATGGAAACACACATGTATACATGAAGCCTGTATGTAAAGTTTTCAGAAGTAGCTATTGATAGAGGTGCCTCAGTGTCTGCACACTCATGTTTTATTTTAGAAGTCTTGATTTTAAAGAGTGTTGTCTGCTTTCTCTAGGAAATTTCGTGTTGGTTTTGAAGCCTAGCATTGTGTGAGCGATACTTAGCACCAATTAATTACATCACACAAGTACAGGCACCTCCAGTATTAAGTCCTTCTGAAACATCTGGATTTACAAATCCTTCTAGGTAGCAGGACTTCTTCTCCTAAGTATTAAGCATTGCATGCATTTTAATTGTTTGTCCACCAGCCCATGTTTGCTCTTGAAAATAGATTAAGTGCAATCAGCAGTATTTTAGGCTTCTGAAAGACTGAGGAGTCCTCTTCAACTCGGCTTTGATGTGAGTGAATTGTTAGCAACACAGTTGACTCAAGGTTTATTAGCACTTTGACTACAAAATCTATCTGCTTGTCTCTTCTCACCTCAAATGTCCAATTTCAAATTCTCCCTTATCAGCTTATAAGCATCATTGTATATATCATGGAGATGCCTATGATGTTTCTGTGAGTATAGACCTATGCAAAATTGTGAAGAGGTTGTGAGTATTCCTATTGGCAAGCTAGGAATCTTTAGGAGAGTGTTGCATTTGATTCAAGCAGACAATCTTGCTCTTCTTTTGCTGAGCTTAACCTTTCTGTTATATATGACAATCATTTACCAAAATTTGACCCAGCAAAACCTTTTTTTTATTCAGGAAAATATGAAGAGCCTCCCTTCCTGCTGGTGTTTTAGGAGTCTGATCCATAGCTAAAAACTATGTTCAATGTTAATTCTGCAGTACCAATGGAAATTTGCATATCATAAATTAGAAAAAAGTATTAATACGAACAAAACCTCCTACATGTTTTAGACATCTCACGTTAGCCTTTAGAGGGTGCTTGACATTTCTGTCTGTGTTTACCTTGGATTTCTATTGCTATATTGTGCACACATGCACACATATTTCAGTGGATTCTTTTTACTGAGTTTCTAGGCATAAAATGTGTATGACTGAGAATAGCTCTGTCCCCCGCAAAGCAGGAAGCCAACGTGCAATGCTGCAAACTGTATTAGTAGTGCGTCTGCAGCCTATTTCAGAAATGTCCAGAAATAGATAGTTTTACTTTTATTCTGAGTTAAAGATAATGGAAGGGCTGGATGGTGGTGTTGTATACAAAGAGTGATATGGTATCTCTGAAGTCATGCAGGGTGTTGATTTAAAAGGCAGGCAATACAATTAGTAGTCCAGATGCTGGATTTTGCTTGTGCTAAAGGAATGTGGCTCTTTCCCTGCTGAACACAAACCTCCTGGTCCCTTCATAGAAATCGAAGTAATGTAGTGAGAAAGTTAATTGATTGCTCGTTTTCTATTTCATTATTGCTGACGTCAGTTGGCATTGAGAAATCCTTTAGGAAACTCAGAGAATGATCTCTCTTCCAGAGGAGCTTAGAGACCAAATGAAATAAGATGTGAAGTTGACTTAGATAACACTAATAATTGGAGTAATTTCCCCAGGGAAGTGATGGATTTCCCAACATTGGACACCTCTAAGATTCAGCGGGCAGGGTGCTAGGCCACCTTGTCTAGACGGTGCTTTTGCCAAGAGAGGTTGGACCAGATAATCCTTGAGGTTCTTTCCAAACTGCTATTCTGTGAATAATGATTTTCCTTTTATTTATTTCTAGAGATGCCTGAATACCCAAATAAGTAGAGATAATAAGACAAAGATGTATTCAAGATATGAATGAGTTTGGAGTATTGTATATCTTAACATTTGTCCATACATACAGGAAACTAAGAGTGTAAAAGGGCAAAAGCAGAGCCTTAATCATTTTAGCCCTGAGGAGGAGAGAAATTTTTCTTACTGTGTTTTCCCCTGAGTGGCAGCAGGAAGCACTAGTGTTCCTTGGGGAGAAGGCAGATGGGTTTTGCAAGGTATTAATCTAGAACAGTGTTTGCCAGAAATGTCACTTACAGCAGCAGAAGGAAGCAGTGAAAAGGGGATTTGATAGCAGGAAAAGAGCAGACATTTCTGTCTTAGGATGTTGGGGTGTTGCAGAATGTTCTGTGCGTTATCAAACTGGCAGCTTGAATAACTGGAATAGCCAGATCAGTTAAAATGTGAACAAGTTAGGTTGCTTCCCAGACTTTGCTCTTGAGTCTGAATCCTGTCTTAAATTATATGTGTTATATCCCCTGCTTTATTTTAGAATGTAGGTTTGCATTTTCAAGAGACTCAAAGTATTGAAGTAAAAGATAAGAAAAAGGGTAAGTGTTATTCTGTTTTCTGTCTTTTAGAATCTCACATGTGTAGACACACACCATTTGGATGTCTTCAAGTACGGTGACTTGCAACACTTTTCTGCTGAAAATAGTCTTTGACAGAAAGAGACTAGTTTTGTTCTTCCCCAAATGCAAATCAAACTGTTGAAAATGTATGTCTCTCGATATGCATCTGTATCAGGCTCATTTGTCAGCCAGGAGCTAGCTGGACTTAGATCTCTGCAAGTCAGATGAAGAAACTAGAATGTGGACAGTGTGAGATTCCAGAGATAGCTCTGGGAGTTGCTGTATATGAACAGAATAGTTTATCTTGCTAGTGGAGCCATAAGGAAAGAATCAGATGGTTAGAGTGACCATTTGATCAAAGAAATACAATGGCCCTAAAAAGATAGTCCTTAAAAGGGATGATGACTGATTATTTCAAAGCAGTGGGCAATCGGTCACACTTGAGCCAAGGACTGTTCTTCAAGCCATCAGAGAAGAGTGCTGCAGTAAGGCATATCTAGTAGAGGAAGGAGTTCCCACTGACATTTAACTTATTTGGAAAAAGCAGCAGTGGAAAGTGAAGAGGTGTGAGGTGTTAAGAGAGATTTGTTAATGTCAAAGTATGGAAAATTTTCTTTTTCGTTCTCTAAAAGCTGAATTGAAGAAGGGAAGTGTGAAAAAGAAAGGCAGTATGGGAGAGGTGCCTAGGAATGTCAGCGGATTAGAGGAGGTGGTAATGTCTTCAATGGGTTTTCCCATCTTAAAAATGAGGTGTCTACAAGTGTTAAGCTTAACCTTTTGCACAAAACAACTGTGACTTATAAAAATGCTGCAGAATATGTATTACAATGATGATTCTACAATGGTTTGTGATATTAACGAAGAGTTCTGTAGAAATGGAAAAGTTTGTGTGCCAAACCCAGAGTTACTGGCTTTAAGCATTC
Source organism: Ara ararauna (assembly GCA_028858755.1). Taxonomy (NCBI): domain Eukaryota; kingdom Metazoa; phylum Chordata; class Aves; order Psittaciformes; family Psittacidae; genus Ara; species Ara ararauna. The sequence continues at coordinate 34,272,433 of CM054376.1, forward strand.
TCCATAAGGCAAAGACAAACACTAATCTTTTTTTTTCTTTTCAAGAGGAATGACTGACAGTGTAATGACTATAGTTAGAAAAGTTCACCAACAATGTCATTGCTACCATAGTGGGGGAAATTCTTCCTTCGCTGCATTAAGGGTACTGTATTTTATACTTTGAAGTGCACATGAGGTCCAAAAAGAATAAATTACATAGCTTCCACTTGAATGGAAGTGTATATAGAAAGTTTGTTGACACTACAGGGTAACTTATGCTTGAAAAATATCTGTGCATACAACTTTGGTTTCTGTTGCATTTGTAATTTCAGTTGTAAATACTGTCATTGGAGTAAGGCAAAGTTCCCAGAAATGACAAAGACATAGCAGAGGAGGTGGCAAAAGCAAACAGAGGAAACTACTACTTGTCCTCAAGATTTAGGATCAACTGAAGAGTTTAGGCTTTGAACACCAACTTGTCAAGTCTGCTAATAAATGCATTTGAAGCTATATCAGGTATCTCCACATATCGCTCTGTAGACATGGCCCTAGAAGCAGGGGAGTCTTAAAATTTAAAGCTTGGAGCTTATGACATGTTTATGTGTGTGTCAACAAGGAGTTACAGGCCATCATGCAAGTATGTCTGCTTCTGAAAACAATTCCTCTTCATTATATGTGCTAGTATTAGTCATTTAGTGAATCACTAATGTCAATAACATTTATAGAGTTATTAAAGATAGATTAATGGCTTTGAATTCTACATCAGGCAGAGTAATAGGACAGCCGCATGGGCCACCACTATTGCAATGTTGAGAACATGACAGTCTGTCATGATTTTTGTATATGGTGCTTGTCAGAATAGTAACTGAATATTTCACACAGTTTTGAACTGATATGTAGGATTTTTAAGGTCTCCTTTCCTGTATTACTTGCTTAAAAAAAAGCCCTAAACTTGTTTTTGCATGTCAGAGATTTTCCTGCTTAGAAAACTTTCCCTTGTGCTCACTTAGTTTATTTTATGGAGTAGGATTCCTTCTATCCCTCTCTCAGTGCCAAATCTCCTGATTAGTATAGCTCCAAGTGCCAGGAAGAAAAACTTTCTAGGGCCTCATGTGGTTGGGCAGGGTCTCAAAAGTTGTGTGTCAGTGTGGCTCAGGTGGCCCTTTGGATTCTGTAAAGATGGAGACAGTACAGGAAGGCTTTACCTAAGCACATTGGCCATTACAGAGACCCCCACATTCTGGCTGTTGTCCTGTGAATTGCAATTATAGTTTTGGGATTGGCCTGGATGGAAATTCTGTTCTGCCGCATTTGTCTTATCTATGTGCCAAGCCTGAAGTTTGATGTGAAGAAAAGGATTCGCCTGCTAGTGTCCTGCTTAGACTTGTAAGTAAACAAAATGCTGTCTCAAAAAAAGGCTTATCAAAGCCTGAATTTTGATACTGAGGAATTACTTTGCGACAGGTGCACAATTTCTTTCCCAGTTCTCCCTGACCAATCCGTTTTCATTTTAGAAGAAAGCCTAAGAAAATGACAGAGTTTTGCAAACATATTTAGCAATATTTATGTGAAATTCATTACCTTGAGCCAAAGCTAATGACTGTATAGGCATGCGGTGAAAATGATTAAAAGTGAATGTTTTTTGGTTTGGTATTTGATATGAACTTCATTTTGTTTCTTCTTGAACCAAGACTGATTGTGTGAAACAATACCAAAGATAAATTACACAGTATTTGTTAGAAAGGGAGTATAACCTTTCAAATCTTCAGGATCTCATAATCTTGCTTATGAAGTCTTTCAACACATGAGGTCTAGCACTATTCCACAATCAAAGTATACAAAAGTCTTCATAATCTTCTTTGTGCATGTTCACAGTGCAATTAGTAACATTGCAGAAGCATCAAGTAATACTGTGATCAGCGATTCGTTGCAATACTCAGTGCCGAAGATGTTGTTATATTGATCTTCACAGGCTTAAATTATAGGCATTAGTGTTCCTTCCTGAGCATGTAGGTTCTTAGGTAGAATAAATTGCAGCCAAATGCAAAATCACTCTCAGTCTGAGTGTCTGCTAGATTAATCACTAGAAAGAGAAAAAGCCACAAGGAACAAATAAGCTTCAAAGACATGGCAACTGTGGGATCTGGTGAAATTAGGAAATTGGGACAACTTGATAGAAACAAAAGAGATGGAAGTTGCTTTGATGCATTTCAGGTCAATTGTTGGAAAACTTTGGAAAGAAGTCAAACTCTCCATTCTAGCCTAATCAGATCAAACAGAGTCCTGTTTGTATCTATGTGGTACATTTTGAAAACTGAATTAAAGCAGCAAAAGTGAAATGCAGTGGCTATAACGTATGTATAGATGCATGTGATAATATCCATTGTGGATGAAAAGTTCTTTTCTGTAAGTAGCCACATGATAAGCCAGCAAACATAATAAGGCACTGTTTTTTCTTTTAGCTCATTCAGCCTCATCTGCTAAATTACATCTTCAGTCACTGTATTTGATGTACCAAAGTGATGAACATCGTTAAGAAAAAGTATAGAAAAATAACTGATTTGTGGAGCCTGGCTGCCTGTAATTATTTGCACAACCTGTCTTTGATGGAAATGTGAAAGCAATTATATTTTAATCCATTTTAGTCAGTCAGAGGGTCATAGGGCTTGGTTCAGTAAGGAACCAAAGCATGTGCTTAATTTTAAGCATGTTATTAATCCTGCTTATATGCTTAAAGTTAAATGCTTTGCAGGTTAGTATCTAAAATAGGCTGCATAGATACAAATACTGGAAAACACAAACAGAGCAATGAAGGGATTGTGTGCTTGTTTTTTTTTCATACAAATACCTTTGCTTTCTCTAGATCCCCTCTTTCTATGACCTCTTAACCCTTTCGTCCTCCAAATAGTGACAGAACCCCCCCCCCCAACTTTCATAACAATGTACCATAATCAAAAACCCAAGGTCGTATGTAAGCAAGTCAAATCCTTGCCACACTTGTGGCCTTACTACTTATGAGCAAACACGCATCTATTCAGAATTTGTGGCAAGAGCACAATTATATTTATGATTATTAGAAGAACATCTGTTATGTGTGCTAATTCCATATTATGTATGTATTGTAAACCAATATGATAGTATTGTATATGTGTATTTCATACTTCATACTCAAAAAATTCAAGGGAGCAAAGTCTATTTTATGCTGGCCAAATCTTCCCCCAGATTGCTGACTTCAGAAGTAGCAGGCTGAGACTCTACATGCTGAGAGTAATCAAGGTGACAAAGACAATGAGGACAACGTTTTTTTAGAAGACAGAGAAGAGTAGTGAAAAGGATGACGACAGGGGCAGGGAAGAATAAGGAAGGTGGAAGTGTTGGAAGAGAGATTTAGATAATGTAAGGTGGAAAGAAATCATAAAAAACCCCTAAAGGTGTGAGCCCAAAATACTGTCAAAAAGGCAGAATAAATATGGATTGAATTAAGGAAAGAGGAACAGAAAAAAGGGAATGTGTTGTTGCTTAAAGTATGAAACTTAGTGCCAGAATACTGCAATGATGTTTGGAGTGTGAATTGGGTCTTGGGAAGTGTGGCTGTTAGTAGATGCTGGATGTTTAATTGTGGTCATCTTGAATTCAGTGGGCAGTCCTCACAGGATTTTGCTGTAGGTATTATCTACAAGGTAGATACAAAGTCTTTATGCACAAGACATAGGTTGCAGTTATATTTTTATATGGCTGATGTTGGGATTTTAATATCAAATTCTAAAATGGCACAACAAAGTAGAAGCTCTAATGGTTTTCAAGAAAATGAGTAAGAATAATCCTAGCATTTAAAACATTGTAAATCTTAGAATACCTATTTTTTAATGAAATTGTGTGAATTGACGGTTCAGCAGTTAGTTCAAAGTCAAGAGTGGTTTGCCATCTGCATCAAACCACTGGATTAGAGAAAAAGCAATATTTTGAGAAATATGATATGATCCACATTTGGAAAAAGTTATGAGTATTAATTTTAGAACTTAAACCAAAGAAATAAAGGGACTTTGGCTGTGGAAAAAATAGTATATGGAAGTTGGGTTTTTTTTGAGAAGGAAATTATGCTACATGGTTAAAATTAATATGAAATTAAACTTTTTAAGAGGTGAAAAATGATACGTTTACTAAAATGCTTGATTCCAGCTTTCTGTCTTTTACAAACACTTCTAAATTATGGAACAGGTGCTTGATATGCAAGCTACCAAGTTTCTGGTATTCCAGAAAAGCTTAGGAGCTTGTTTTGCTGTAGATCTCTCCACTACTTACGACTGTGACAGCCTCATATAATGTATTTCCTAATGCAGCCATCAAAAAGTTTTTTTGATTTTCATACATCCATAGGGTCACATGCCTTTTTCAGCCTAAATCAAAGAGCTTCTTTTAGGCAGGATGCGCAGCATAAGCAAAATATTTCAGCATGGCTCTAAGGAGCTGCTGCATTGAAGAGCATGTTGTTTAGCAAACCCCAAAGTAATACAGCCCGAAGAGGGCAGCAAAGATAAAGCTTTATTTTCTTACCTTTTTGCTGTTTTCATTGTACATTGTACTCTGAAAATGCATTACTGGCAGCACATATTAACAGGCGTTTCTGGAGCTATGGTGCATAAAATACAGTCAGGTCAATGAAATCCTTTGTTGGGATTTATCTGAGGATCCAAGACTTTCACATGACAGTGCAGAACTGGAAGACATGTCCATCAGGAAAGTAGCTCTCAGGTAATGAATTGCATGAGGCAGCCTTGCTTCAGGTGGAGGAGCATCCCTTAGACCAAAACAACATTGAGCTCTGCAAGCCGGTTAAAAGAATGATTTTGCAGATTGCCAAAAAATGAGATGTTGTTTCCATATTTTATCTTAACTGTTTTGGAAAGGCCAAGCTCCCTTCAGAAATGGACCAGTGGGATTTTATAAAAGGAAAAGAGTTTTATACTTTTCCCACTCGTCTGTCTTGGGAGCTTCCTGACAGCCAGGATTATATTGAAACTTAGGTCATTTTCCTTGTGTTAAGGGGCAGTGAATTTTATATGGTAAAAAATTATACGTGTGCTGGGAGGAAACTGCAATTGCAGAATAGCAAATATCTAAATTGTTCTCAATATTGAGTATGTTCATTTCTGACTAGGCACTATTATTCCTCAGGAGCCTACTATTTAAGCTCAGGAAATAACATACCTTTTTAAAGCATAAAGAAGTGTATGTGTTTGTGTGTTTTCTTTGTATGGACACATACACACATGGGCTCCATTATGAAACTGATTTTTAAAGACACTTTGTACATACAGATGTACTGGGTTTCTGCATGTATATATATCTCCATGCGGATATAGCATAAAACCCATACCCATTAGGAAATGTGTTTGGGGAAATTTAGGCAAAGCTAGGAAAAGAGCTTGATTTTTCCCTCTGAAGAAGACAACTGGTAAAAGATACTGATTTAGTCAATAACTTTTAATCAGGAAAGTGGTGCTGAAATGGATGATGTTCCACGAATAAAGCAACATGGAGGTAAAATTGGGGATAAGAGTGTAGGATTCTTAACATTCACTGACAGTACTCCAACAAGTCTTGCAAATCCCCCAAAATGTAACAGCTCTGATTTTCCTCAGATAACATTTTCTAGATACCAATACAAGGACTGCCAGGTACTCTGCCCATTACTGAGCAGAGATGTGTCAGAAAGTTCTTTAGAGTCATGGTAGAGAAATAAGGAAGGAAAATATATGGTGAGGGGACAGAAGGAAATTATTTTTCCTGCTTGGCAGGGAATTCTGATTTTTTCTTTCAGAAATATCAAGCTTAAAATTTACCATTGAAATCCTTTAGTTTGTGAGAAATGAAATAGTTTCGTTTTAAAACTTGTAAAGTCCCTCAAAACTTGTAAAGAACTGAATTAGTTTTAGCTAAAAAATTCAAACATCATTTTCTGAAATTCTAAGAAAAATATTTTGTTTTGTAAGAATCTTCATAATCAGCTGTTAAGGCAGGTACTGAGCTGGTATGAACTGGAGTGGCTCCACTGAAATACAAGCATCGGCTGGCTGAGGAAAGAGACCATTACAGTTAAGCACATATAATTGTTTGGAATGGATTCATTGTAGTTGAGACATAGCATTGGAAAAATCATAAGGCAGAAGCTGAAAATAGTCCTTTCTTGACCACAGTTCATGAAACATTTAACCACACATTTCAGTTCATGCCTATTTAATAATATATTTAAGTAATATATTTAACTTTAGTCACATGCCAAAGTCCATTTCTTTCTAGGGCTTTTAAACAGATCTTTCACTTTTACCCATATTAAAATGACAGAGTTGTCCACTTGCCAATATGTAACTAAATGGTATTTCTATTTTAAAAATCAAGTACAAAGACATAAGAACCACTCACACTTTTCTGAGGAAGCATAAAATAACACTGGAGAAATTTCTTCACAACCTGAAGTTTCCATTTACTGTACTTATTGGTTGTATGTTTCAGGTACATAATGTACAGATTGTACATTCAGGCTAATAAATAGAAACATGTATATTTCTTTATAGTATTTATAACATACACATGTACTCTAGTAACAATCATAGAATCACAGAATGGTTTGAGTTGGAAGGGACCCTAAAGATCATCTAGTTCCTACCCCTTGCCACAGGCAGGGACACCTCACACTAGGACCAGGTTGCTCGCAGCCCCGTCCAACCTGGCCTTGAACACTGCCAGGGATGGGGCAGCCACAGCTTCTCTGGGCAACCTGCGCCAGTGCCTCACCGTCCTCACCCTTATTTTTTTTCTTTAAATCTACTGAATGGTGGTTCTTGCAATGATAAAGTGTTAGGATGTGTTTTGGTGACAAGTCAAAAAAAGATAGCACGTGTTAACCCTCTGGAAATGGGCTGGTACCAGTGACTAAGTTGGCAGGCATGTTTTTTCTGAGCATACTAACCCTAGGCGCATTGCCAAATTAACCAAGATCCAATTAATCAAGATAACAGCTTTTTGTCCTGCATGATATGAGCCTGTTGACAATTTGTGTCTTTCAGTTATGCTGTTCATAGCCTGTATCCTTCCGGATGGCATCTGCTATAACCTGGATTGTTGCCAGACTGAAAATGAAAGTGGTTACTTTTCTTTTTGGCTGAAGTAATCTGCTGTTGATTCTATTTGACCCCAGCAAACTTTCATTATAGCACTCTTATGCTTACTGTATGTCTAGTCACCAAGCACATCCCAATTCTGTCAGTTAGACAGAAAATGCACACATTTAAAGCACAGAAAAAAGGATACAGTCAGTGATGTACTAGATACACTTAGAGCTTGCTCTGTGATGCCATGCTTTTCATCCTTTTGATTTGAAGTAATATCCATACATCATTTTCACAGAAAACTATTTTGAAATGTTAAATGTTGTTATTTCTTCAGTTTTCATCTATAATCTAGACTTTCATACAAGTTTTGTTAGAGTCACACTGGCAGTAATAGATACTGATATCTTATTAAAGACTTTTCTACATCTAGACAAGTTTGTTTACAGAAGACAGGGCAAAGAGGTCCTAAAAAATATCAAAACAATTATCTGTTCTTCATCGTACCTTTCAAGAGCTTAATAACAGTATTGTTTTGATTCTTAGAAGTATCGCCTATACTGCTGCAAACCAAACTGGGTTCTGGCACAGTCTTCTGTCACTTTTTGCATTGTTTCCTGGAAGACTGGACTTAGGGTTGAGCTGCTAAGCGTGTGCGATGTTAGAAGGTGTGGACTTCAGCACCCTGCCTGGATATTTTAAAATAGGACAGTAGGCATTCCTGTGAGATGACAAAGCCCTGCCAGACTTCAGAGCAGCTTTTTTTAAGATTAAAAATAATATGATTTTTTGAAGTTCTCCGATTAGGAGTGTGATATGTATTTATGGTACCCTCAGGTTCTGCACAATGAGGATGGTGAAACCTTTAGTCCTTTTAGTAGCTCACAGTTTTATTACAGAAGTTATTTTGTAGATTTTATGCTTAGAGCAAGGTCAGTGTATTGCACTGTATAAATTATTCTAAGTAATTGCTCAGTTATTTTATAGCTTAGTCGCAGGATTTTTTTATTATTAAACATAGTCTTTTCTTTAAGGCTGGGAAGAGAAGGTCACTATAAATCACATGGCAGCTTGCCATTTGGGGTTTCAGCTCTACCTGTGATAAGGATTTAATAACAATCTGGCCCAGACACCAGTTCCCTCTCAATTACCTTTCCACATGGGCATTAATTCACACTGTTTATTAAAAACTCCCCTTGTAGTTGTTTTAATGGAGTGTTTCAGATTAATGGCCCCTGTGGAGTTTAACTTCATTGCACTTCATTAAAGCTAGATTGTACAAAAGGCTACTTCAATTAAATCCAGAACCCGACCTTAAATCTGTATGGATTTTTTAGAAAATGTGGTAAAATTGCTATGCCAATCCTTTGAGATTAACAGGACAGCATCCCTTTTGATGACCGCATTTCAAAATACGTTCTGTCTGTCCTGAATTTGGTTGCAGATTAACATTCAGATTTCAGATTGGAAGATGAAAGCAGCTGAGTGGTGTATGATCTACAAATTAATTGGCTGAGCAGTTTTGTTAGAAATAGGGCTGCCTAGGGAAACTTGAGCACTTTTTCTTTCCTGTAAAACATTTGCTGGACGTTTCACAAAGCTTCTGTGAGGAAATAACCGTTTATCCGCACTGCAGGAGAAAGTGCTTCTACAAACAAACCGCTCCTATTTTCTAAACACAAGCCCCACAAATGACTGCCTAATACACTGCCTCTTTTCCATGGGTATACTTTTTACTGCAAAAGTCGTTGGTGTTCTCAATTGCCAGTTTCCTTGCCAGATGCCTTTGGAACAGCAGGTGTTAGGAAAGGTGTTGCGTAGTGAGGTGGAAAGAAAGGTTGATACAGAACTTTTCTGGAAGCGAGATCAGTTGGTTTAGCAGGGAGAGAGGAACAGGGGAGTGATGCTGAGGTTTTCCTGAAGAAGCAGATAAGCTTGCTAATCTTTCTAAAAAGACGATGGTTTTGATTTCCTAGGAAACAGGGTAGGGATACTGAATTTTGTGGGTTGAAGACCTAGATTAACCTAAGTTTGGACATTTTAAGAAATACTATCATAGCAGTTTTATTGATTTTAACTAATGTCTAAGTAAGCTTTCAAAACAGGCTCTATGTGCAACAGAGACCCCAAATATATGTGTATGTGTTCCTGTATTTTATGAATTTTATCATTTATAATATTGTTACTATGGTAGACTCCAGATGCTTCAGTCTAGATCTAGCTCCTGTTTTGTTAAGGATTGTGCAAACTGTGCAATGATGTGAGATTGGCTTTATGTAGTTTATAGAGTAGTTGAACACAGTGTGCAACACATGCAAGTGGCAGGCAAGTTGGGTATACAGTATTGCTAATTAGTGCTATTGAGAACAAGTGGCCAATTGGTCATGTTAGGCAATGAGTATGGCTTCTTAGTAAACTGGGATAGACTTGATCTATTGGGAAGTAAATTAATTTATAAACTAGAAGTCAATTCCTTGGTTAAAGCTGCCTGTTAAAAGATTTCTTTTCCAAAAAGGGACTTGGCTTAACCAGCTGGCTAATGTATGCTAAAGAAAAATTTCTGTCCTCTAATGAGATAAATCTGGAAGCCCAGTCTGTAATATTCCTGTGTCTAAAATGAGATTTATTCTACATCATAGTATATCCATGATCTGTTTTCTTGAGTATTAGGAGGATTTGGTGTTGCTATTATTATCAGTTCTCCCTCTGAAATTCACTGTTCAGATCTTGTCAATAAGTTGTACAATGAGTCTCTGGCAGTATAAATGATTTTTGTACTAAGTTTATATCAATCTCTTGTTAAAGGAAATAAAAAGTTGTAGTTGGAAAAAGCAGCAATTCACACTTCCATCATGATTAAAATGGCAAAATTTAGTCTCATATTTGTTTCTGTATTTATAAAAATAGCCAAGGCTATGGCATTCTGTAGATTCACACATACATCCAGACATTATTGAGATTAAGGAAAGATCTGAATATTTTGCATTAGACATTCTGAATTTATTTTAAGATGACTTATCATAGCAGTTATTTAATGTTATACTTAAAGATGCTTCTTGAGGAAAATTTTATATGTTTAAAAGCAGCATCTTCTGTCAAGATCTTTGAGAACTAGAATCGTATGTTCTTTGGTAAGGGGAAGTGTATTTCAGTTGCAAGTGATTATTAGGCATGGGTCTTGTGTTTATCAGTTTCAAGACAGCATGTTGCCCAGCTTGCATCTGAAGTTGTGGGCACAAGAGAGTGGATTTCAAGCTTTCTATTTCAAGATCATTAGTATTTAGAATGTTCTTTCCAACTGATCACATCAAAAACCTTTTCTCCTAACACTTTCAAGTAAAATTGTGGAACTAAAGAGAAGAGCTTTTGGCATTATATATTTCTAAAGTACTGTGAGGTCTCTTGGTCATGACCCATAGTCTGGGGTCAGACCATCCGGGTTGGTACTGAGAATTTTCCTTGTAATTTTAAATGAAAGAAATCTAACAAATAAACCAACCGGCTTCTACTCCTCTGCCTCATCTCGTCCTTTCTAAGCTATCAATTGCTGTGTCTGCTTAGAATAGCTAGTTGATAAACACATACTATTTTTAATCAGATAATTTAGAGAGCTGTTCACAAACCCCCTTGTATTACCTATGTTCTGAAGGATTCACCTTCTAATTGAGCCAGCTGAGCTGAAAGTTGAGCTGGGAGGACAATGTTAATCTAAATGGTACAGATACATAAAAGTCAATAAGGGGAAAAAATAGATCTGTTTCAGTGTAGGAAGTAGAGGACAGTCCATTGACAATACCAAAGGGCAGATGATACAGATGAAAATGTTGGGGTTTTTTTCCACATGACCTATAGTTATGTTTTGCTATGCACTAAGATAGGACATTATGAAGAATAAATGCATTTAAAAGGAGATTGCACAAGTTTATGGAAGAAAATTTGAAACAGTGGTTGAATGAAACATTCAGCTCATACAATCTTCAAACTGTGAATGCTGGAAGGTAGTTTTGCACCGAAGGGAAAGTTTGTTCTATACTTTTCTTTTTTTATGCTCTTTCCCATAGCTTTTGCTACTGGCCTCTAACAAAGGCAAGTTGCTACACTAGTTACACTTGTGGCTCTCAAACTCACTTTGAAGTCCTGGCTTGGCTGTGGTTCTGGAGTGGCATTAAGATAGTTTCAGGGATGCAATCCCCAGAGAAGGGAGCAGTAGGTGTTTGGTGTGGTTTTTTTTGGTTTTGCTTAATATATAAATCCTTTATCTTTCTGTGTGCTTATTACCTTTTCTATGGTATTGCTTCTTTCATTATGCTTTGTTGTGATTACATAAAATGCTGAGGCTGGAGCTGTCATCACATGTAGGTGGTGATATGACTGATGTAGCAGCTGTCTTTTCAGCAGGAGTACAGTTTTATATCTGACTTGCTTCTGCCGACTCTGTGGCTTCCTGTTGATTTCCATCTCTGCAGAGAAGACATCTGCCTTTAACACAAGCATGTTAAAGAGAGTGCTGGTAGAAACAGGGTCCAGTATGTCCTCTGCAAAATGAATCTATTCCCATTTGTCAAACTGCTCTGCAAACAAAGAAATTAATCTTTTCGCCTCAAACCACTACACACAGGGCTGGTGACAGAATGAGAAATAAATTTTTTTCACCTACAACTGATAAGAAATTGTTTATCAAATTGGAAATCTGTCCTCACTTGCTCTGCCTGCTTGAATCTGCAAGAATGAGGGATACTGTGACAATTCAGGAAAGCTTTTAAGTGTATGCTTACCTCCAATCACAATTTAGGTAATGGATGCTAATAGTGCTGTTTGTATACTTATGTTTGAAAGTGAGTTAATGCTTTGCAACACTCTGGAGTATTTTGTCACTATGCAAGCTTTTTTCTGTGAGTGTGTATCTCTGATGAAAAGTGAATCAGTTTTCATGTATTTCAGAACGTAACAAAGTGCCAGCCTATTAGGGCACATCATATTGATACTCACCTCACGATTCTGACTCCTCACTGGATGCTAAGTTAAATTCAAGGTCATGGTGTTAATCTTCAAAGTCCTTCACAGAATTGGTACACGTTACCTCAGAGAATCTCTCTTTGTGACTACAACCTCTCCTGACAGCTGTGTTCCTCAGGAATTATGAAGCTGTCAACCTCAAGGGTGAAGCCTGAGAGGGCAGAAGACGAGGCCTCCTCAGCAGCACAGCCAAAGCTTTGGAAATCGTTATCAGAGTAGATAAGAATGACCACAAATCTCTCTGTCCTCTAGGCAAAGTATAAAACTCACTACAACTTAGCTCCCATGGGCACAACTAAAGACAATAAAGATAGAGTGTGAAAAAAGTTAGCAGTAAGAAAAAGATGAGCAAGGTAGGAGGAGGAGAAGAAAAACTGCACTTACATTGCCTTCTAAAAATAAAAGCCTTAGTTCTGATTTGGGGACACATAATGGGAGTATTTCAGATATTATGGAGAAGGCGTTTGTATTTGTTCGTTGGATATTATATTTTATTTTGAATTTTAGTATATAGACATCCATTTGTGTGCTCCTAAGCTTATCTTGGTTTCCTTTTCATGTAATATTAATACATACTTTTATTAGTAATGGAGTACATGCCTATATAAGGCCAATAAAATGATAGGTATTTCCTTTTATTTATTAAAAATGTGTTTTTTGGCAAATTGCATAAGAGTAGGTAGGATTCCACTAGCTGTCTTACAGTGCATAAAGGTCACAAACTGATTCATCAGGATGCAAATGTTTTATGTACTTGTAAGTAGGAAAAGTATCAAACCCACTAACATCTTTTGATCTGCAGCTGCTAGTGACAACAGGCCGGCCCTTTATCTTTCTCCGTGTTTATCTGGGATTGTTTGCTTTTGACTTTAATCAATATGCATGACTCTTGCAAGTATGAATTAAAGGTGAAGATTTTTTTGTCCCTCATGTTGGAGTATTTTAATTTAAAAATATAAAGACCATGTTTTGTTTTTACAACTATTAATTACAAAAAAAAATACAGTGAACTGGGCATGTCTTTCCTTCTTGTGACACAGACGCACAGATTAAATGGAGCTGATTGTTGATTAGGGTGCTGTAATCCTGCTGCTGCTGACAAAGACATTTATTACTCATAAAGCTCAGGGTTATGCTTTTCCCTTCAAAATGGGCTCTTATGTTGTTAGGGTCAAAACGCAAACTGTAAAATTATATGCTTCTGGTTTGATTCTTATTAATGTTAAATACGAAATACAAAACCTTTGGAATTGATGCTTGGAGCTAATTTTTATCACGCTAAAACTAAGAAGAGAGAAAGACTCAGTCCCACTGTGCTGGTTCTACCTAGGGTAGAGTTGATTTTCTTCATAGTAGCTAGTATGGGGCTATGGTTTGGATTTGTGCTGGAAATGATGTTCATAACACAGGGATGTTTTAGTTACTGCTGAGCAGCACTTACACAGAGTCAAGGTCTTTTCTGCTCCTCACACCACCACACAGTGAGTAGGCTGGAGGTACCTAAGAAGCTGGAAGAGGACGTGGCCAGGACAACTGACCCTAGCTGACCAAAGGGATAAGCCATACCATATGGCATCATGCTCAGCATATAAAGCTGGTGAAGATGCAGGAAGTGGGGGATGTTTGGAGTGATGGTATTTGCTTCCCATGTAACCTTAATGCGTGATGCAGCTCTGCTTTCCTGGAGATGGCTGAACACCTGCCTGCCACTGGGAAGCGGTGAATGAATCCCTTGTTTTGCTTTGCTTGTGTGTGGCTTTTGCTTTACCTGTTAAACTGTCTTTATGTTAACCTACAAGCTTTCTCACTTTCCTTCTTCTGGTTCTCTCCTCCATGCTACTGGGGAAGAGTGAATGAGTGGTGGTGTGGTGCTGAGATGCTGGCTGGGGTTAAACCACGACATACACAGGCACCACTGTCAGAACTTCCACCTACTGTGCTGGGGTTGGGCCTTTTTTAAGCCTGCATGCTTGCCATTAGTTCAGATGGGTATAATGCATTATTCTTTGTCTTAAAACCCTCCAAAATTTGGAAGTCAACAGAATTCTCCTTCAGCTCGGAGCTCTTTAAGCAGAAATGGGTAAGCTCTGTTCTTACTGCCTTGCTATGAAGTATCATGAGTTACGGTGTTCTGCAAAAATAGCAGCCACAACCTTGTAAATGAGCAGGAGCTTGTTACAGTGTTTTAGTTCTGTGGCTGCAGTTTTATGTAAAATAGTCAAATGTGTGACTATATATAGTAAAGTAATGGTAGTTGCTATGCTTTTGGTTAATATGATGTGGGTCACTTCAAAAGCATTTTCTGATTACAGTATAACAGTGGTACAGTAATTATATCTTTTACAGCTGGGAAATGCTTGTGTTATTCTAGATATTTGTGCATAAAATATTTTTTGCATTTTCATGCTGTGGCATTACTCATAAATCTGTAGTGCAACTGTACATCACAGAAAGAGAAAGGAAGCTTTGGATGTAATGCTGTGAAGAGGAGACCTATAGGAACATGAATAAAATACTTGTAAGTGGTATGTTTATTCACAGGGGATCTAGTGGCCCTTATATGCTGTGTATTGCAACATCCTCTGGATGTAAATAGAATCATAGAATAGTTAGGGTTGGAAAGGACCTGAAGATCATCTTTTTCCAGCCCCCTGCCATGGGCAGGGACACCTCACACTAAACCCTGTCACCCAAGGCTCTGTCCAACCTGGCCTTGAACACCACCAGTGATGGAGCATTCACAGCTTCCCTGGGCAACCCATTCCAGTATACTTTTTATTTACTTTGCAATCAGACACCTACTGATTGCACCCACAATCTCCGTCCTCCATGTTGGGAAACTGGTTCTTGAAACTGTATTTTTGGGCATCCCAGTATAAGTTCTTCTAAGATATGCTCTTGCTAGGTATTAGCTTTTATCAAACCTATGTTTCTGGTGGCTATTCCCTGTCCTTAAGCACTGTTTTACTGAGATAAAGGTATGTAGAGTGTTTCTTAATGCTTTAGTCCAGCTTTTTCCAGACATAACTGCTGCTTTGGACCTGCTGGTCATGCTTCTGGTTGGCAGCAGTGGCAGGGCTGTCTCTTGTGGTTCAAGGATATTTGTGCCCACTTGGCATCCCCTCAAAGGCTATGATGTAGCCTGCTGAGTTGAATGAGAATGCTGTCTCTAACAATATTTGGCTCTTAGTTAATACTGAACATGATCTATTATTAAGGAATAACAGGGATAGCATTATAATTGTAAATACCTCTTTATGAGCACAGAGTAATTCAAGTTCCCTGACTTATGATTAAACATAACAGATTCAATAAGCTTAATATATTTGTTTTCCTAAAATAGCTTTACTCTTGGCCTTGTAGCTTCTGGAGAAACTGACTGCTGTCTTCTTTCATCTGCAGGCAAAACACCTGCTACTTGTAAGCAATTGTTAGTTAAATCACTTAAAAGATTGGCATTTGTTTTAAATGGCAATTAAACTGTTGCATTAAGTCACATTTGTTTCTACTGTACTAAAAGTTCAATAACCTAGTGTACCTTGATATGTACCACATTTCATAGTTGCAAGCTACAGGTCAAATGTAAAGACACTGTAATAACAGGTAATAAAATACAGAAGTAGCTTGACCTGTCAAGTTGTAGGCACTGAAGACAGATCTAGCTGAATAGAGAAACATATTTTTGACTTGTTCTCTATTTAGGAGAAAGAAAGAAAGTTGCTGAGTAGTCAGTATAATGACTATTTTTGACTGCTTTCAAAGGTGATTAATAGAAGAAAGTGTACTTATGAATAAACAGCTTAGCAAAATGTAGGAAAAATGTGTTGACCTATTCACAAATAACATTTAACCATGTTGAATTCAGATTGCTGCAACCACTCATGCAGTGCTTTTTAGCTAAGAGAAAGTGGCCTTAATTAGGATTGTGGCTCCATATATGCCCTCTCATTTTCTATACCTTTTCAAAACTAACTTATCTTGTCCTATAAAAATGCCAAGAGTTCAGCTTTCCTGAAATGTACTGCACATCTCAGAGGCCTGTGGTATGAATTCTTTGATGGCAAGGACAGTGAGTGGTACAGAAAGAGTTAAGCGTTGAAGAGGAGAATATAGATTACTGTGCTACAGCATCTATCACAGCACTGGGTGAAATAAAGAAAGTTCAGGAAACAGACATTGCTTCCAACAGAAAAACAATCAATTTTGGATCTATATATAACGCAGCATTTATATAATTGCATTAAAAGGCATCCATCTTCCAGTCAATACTTTTATAAAAAGTAAGCCATTGAAAGGTTTTTCTAAGAGGAGATTGTCATATGCACTGTTGCAACTAACTGGTCAAGGTTCTATATCACTTATGCAGTTAGTGTTTAAGATGTACTCATATTGATCAAAGAGGATTTTGGACTGACTCACCATGCAGACACACATCTGTTAAATGTCAGACATTAGGCAGTAGTACCTAATAACTCCCGAAAGAATCATTTTACATTCTCCACAAGTCACAACTCGCGTCATATTCAGCTTTCTGTGGCATAAGGATTTGTTCCTAGCAGGTTGTATATATGTGTGTGACAGCAGGGGCAAGAATGACTATGGTGAGTGTTGCTGTCAGATCATTATTATGCTTACTACCATAAACAGAGGCATACAGCTCTAGTACCTGTCTGCTCCTTTCCTGTAAACAGCTAGGATCAAATGAAATATATTCTGACAACAAGACCTAGATTTATAATTACACTTGTTATAAATGCGGAGTTGTGCCTTTCATGAATGTGGTGCAGTAGTGCAAAACTCTGTTGGCTAAGAGACTTACTGTAAGTGCAGAAAAAGCCCAGCAGATGAATATTATTTTTCTCTCTTCTGAGATTGAAGCAACATGGATTGAACATTCTAGCAGCTGAGGCTTTCAAGGAGTAGCAGACAACCTCGGTTAATTGGCCATTATTTCTTTGTCACAAAGATTAAATCAAATAAGATTAATTAGATATGCTAAATTACTGACTGTGTGTGAGGTGCAGGTCTGGTGGCTGGGTTTTTTATGTGTTTGCAGGCAAAGTACTCTGGGCTTTGTGTAAATGCTTGTGTTTCAGACAGAACTGAGCATATCAGTGGTAAAGGTATATCTTTCTTGTGGTATTGGATCTGCTGAGTAGCAATAACATGGTGGAAATTCTATATTCCTGTTTTCTTAAAGTTGCAGCTCACATTTTATTGCGTGAACAAAGGCTTTTGTAATTTTAAATTATAAAAAGAGAAAAGAGAAAAAAAGGGACTGAGGAAAATGGACTGTGACAGGTTGTAATTGGTCCTTTTTTCTTCTGCTCAGTTTGACAGAGGTAGTTTCTTGTCATGATTCTGTTTATCAGTCTGTGTTTTCCTGCTCTGATCAATCAGCTTTGTGTTATATTTTGTAAGATAATTTTCTTTCATTTAAGTACTATAATGAATTAAGAATGTTCTATTTTTATGCATGAATCTATGGTGAGTAGAAAACTTCACTGCTGTTGAAATACAAAGTGATGCCCATGCACTAAAGTCACTAGTAAATACACAGGAAGTGCAGTGGCAAATAACATGTTTACTATAGGGCAACCTATGTACACTGTGGTTTACTGTAACGTTTGATTGCCTCAGATTAGCCTATAATATAGCACTTTAAAGCTATCATTTAACATCAGTTCTGCTTGTGCTCAGACATGTCATTTTCTTTTTGAGATCTACTAAGTTTGTTACGTGGAAGACATTTGTGATAGTCTTTTCTGTAGCTTTACTTCGATTTTTTTCTTGTTAATAAAATAGTTGACCAAAAATCATGTTTACTGTTTTTTTACAGGGGAAATCACATGAATGTACTTTGGCAAGCATTTCTGCAGGAAGTAAAGATTTTCTGCTATCCTTCGGGGTTAGAACTCTGGATTTGTTCTTCCATGTGGTGAATGTTTTCCACGCCACCTATGATGACTGATGTCAGACTCTATCAGGGTCACAGTTTTACTGGTTTTTGTGTCCGGGGAACTCGTGGAGTCCATATGTTAGTCCAATCAAGAAGTATGGTGTTTTTATAGAGTCAGATAATTACCTCCTACAGTTCTGTTTTTACTGGCAGAAAGTAATTTTTAAACAACATTACTTGGCCCCCCAGTTCTGGTAGTTTTTAGGTTTTCCATCAAAACCAGTCTGTTCCCAATCGCTTCTGCATGTACTTAATTCCTTGGATCTAATGACCCACATCTGTCATGGTGAATGTGACAGTAATTCAGAAGTGTTACAAAAGGCAGCAGTCACAACTCACTAAAGATAAAGGAACTGTTTCTAAAATTAGGTTGATTGCTTTGGTATTTAACTGTAGGTAGCTTTATGCAGAAAATCTTGCTTTGTAACCCTTAAAAATGAAAACTTAATTTTGCGGATTCTCTTCTATTCCTAACAGCATAACTTAGTATGTAGGGGCTGCAGTGAAGAATAAGATACAAAGAAATCTTACTGAACTGAAAAAGTGCATGAGGTGAGGTATGATTAGGGAGAGGTAATTGTATTCCTTCAACCAGAGATTAAAGGGAGACAGACACAGCAATTTTGTAACTGGTCTCCACATTTATGCTGAGAATTTTTTTAACATTAAAAATTGCACATGGGAAGATTTTCCTTTGGAATGGAAGGAACATTTTGTCTGCCAGAAACAAGGAAGTGTTGGTGGCAGGAAAAAACATGAAAAAGATTCCGTTGCTCACCAGCCTTTTGCTTTTAAGCTTTATTAAGTTTAGATGGAGTACCTGCTGTCACTTTGTAGAGCCTTATAAAGTACAGAAGTTAGGAAACCATTGAACTATCGGATGGGAGAAACAGAGGCTTGAGCAAGATAGAAAAGATAGATTGAATCTCTGCCTAAAGGCATATTAAACATTATAGTCATTAATGAGAGATTTTCAGCTATAGATCCATATTGATTTGAGTAGCAAATACCACTTAGAATACCTGTAAGTCCTCTCTTGTCTCCCAAGACATAGCATATTGCTGTGGGGTTTTGTAGCATGAGACACTGAAGTCTGAAATGTCTAATTCTGCTCTTGCACTTATACTACTATTTATTCTGGTAAATGCTGCTTCTGATTAAAACCAGTTTAAGATATAAGTGAGAGGAGAATATGACTCAGTGACTTCAGGAAAAGTTCATGGGCCAGAGTGCTGTGGTATTCAGTTCAGCCCCAGGATTTCTACACAGGTCAGTGAATACTGTCATCGCTTATGTCACTCCAAGCAAGGGAAGTTAAAGTGCAAGAGTGGTAATGTTAATTATCATTCACTGGGATCTTATTAGCTTGTACAGATTGTTAACTTTCCTTGCCAGAGAGCACTGCCACTTTTTTTCTCCCATTCTAGGGAAAAAAAGAAAGCTGTGAGGGCAGAAGCCTCATTTCTTCCCAGCAAGTAAAACTTCTCTTTAAAATATTTTAACAGGAAGTAATTGTCAAGGGGTGAGATGAAGGTGATGGGGATTAAAAAAATGTAGTGTGGAATGTGTTCCTTCTTCATTAAAATATGTAGTCTTAGTATTCATTTAGGCAAATGGTTTCTCTTCCACAGCAATTTACTCCAGTCTCTGCAAACCTTGCTTTTATATTTGAAATGAAAGAAAAAAACACCACTCTGTTACCATTTAGCAGACATTAGGTTTACTGGACACTAGGTTTATCTTTTTTATGTTATTGTCTGTCTTAACAAACTTACTTTTTATGCTAGATCCTGACCTGCTGTAAATGGACAATATTAATAGAGCTCTGTCAGCATACACAGCATCCAGCTTTCACCCGCAGTTCTCCCAAGTATATTAGTAATTTGTATATATACTACTAGTAAATTTATTCATATGTGTGCTGAAGTCTTAAATTCTTATAGATTCTATTTTATCTTTTCTCTGAATGCCCCATCCCTGCAGTGTTCAAGGCCACGTTGGATGGGAGCTTTGGGCAACCTTGGTCGAGTGGAAGGTGTCCCTTCCCATGGCAGAGGGATTGAAACGAGATGATCTTTGAGGTCAAAGATCTATAATTGTAAGCCATTATATGGTTCCATGATTCTATGAATTCATGGATGAGGCTATAGAAAACAGCAGTGATGTACTGTCATTTTGAAAAACACGGCAGATTTTCAAACTCAGACTCATAATGTCAGGGTTCATTAGACTGTATAAACAACTTGTACTATATGTTTACAGACAATATAAAACACCCCAATCCCACTTGTTTGTGTTTCAGGGGCTAACTCAAAGATGCATTATGAAATCTCTGTTCATCTTTCTTACCTAGTCATGGACACAAGTGCACTAACTATGTTTTTATGTTAAAGTTTCCTAGGAGTCTGAATTTTTGCTCATTAGCCTGCTCAGTAACAGGCTGTTCTGCTTTGGTTCCTGGAAGTAGCTTTCCTTCTCTGGTATATTCTCTGAATGTGCCTTACTAACTGGGATCACTGGAACAGACAGTGAAGAAGGTTTGCAGCGTCCTCCTTCCTTTCATACAGTAGCTCAGTGTTTAGAGCTCTTATTGATTAGATGCTGTCTTGTTAGACAGGATCAATTCCTTTCTCTGCCTTGAAAGGTGTGAAGACAATTCGGGTACCTCTCATGTAGCAGAAATATTCCTTTGCACCTGAGCTTAATCTTTTTCCAAGCAGAAATAATATTTTATTCTCTTTATGAGTGAACAGTTGACCACCATTTATTTTCAGCAACCTTCTATATGTTGAAAACTTGTAATTTTCATTTTTCTTTTTTTTTAAGAAATCCAAGAAGGTCTCTTTCAATTTTAATCCAAAATAACAGGTTTTCTAAACCAGTTCGTCTTTTTCTTGGTCTCCGTTTTACCTGGGGGCTCAAAGTGGTAAATAAAGTGGAATTATTACCCTCATATTACACATAAAATTATAGTCAACATATTTGAAGCTTAATTTCACTCCTTTGCAGTGCATTTTCCATTTTTAACTTCTTACTCAGTTTATAGTTGATTTGCTTCTTCTCCATACTAACTTAGGTAGATCTTCCCAATTTCATATTTGGGCATTGGATTTCTTCACCCTAAGTACAGTCTTATCCCTGTCTTCATGACTTCAGCTTCTGATTTTGAATAATTTCTGCAAATGTTTGGAAATATCCTGAAAATAGAGGAGAATTTGAAGTACTTGCAACACTTTTAAGCTTTGTTATCTGCAGATATTTTGTTTTCTATTTTCTGTTTCCCTGCTCTTCATGTTCCATGTTGCCTGTTGTTCAGATCATCAATGAAAATACTGGCTAGAAATAGGTTTTTTTGGTTGTTGTTATCTGAAATGCTCGCTCAATTTGACATGGAAACACTGAAAACTGCTTGAGAGATTTTTCAAGCAGTTGTTCTTCCAGGTTACAGGGAGTTAATCCAGACCAGATTTTCTTAGTACTTATGGGACTGCCATAGAGAACATTACAAAAAAAAAAAGGAAAGCACAATGTTAATGTTTATCACATCTATTGCTTCCCTGTTATCCATTAGCTCACAGCTCTGTCAAAGAAATAAATTATGCTGGTTTGATACATCTTTTTTCCTTGACAAATCTATGTAATATGTTTTTTATCATCATATTATTCTTGAGGTGCTTATAAATTGCCCAATAATATGTTCCAGAATCTTTTCAAGAGCTGTCTCCAATTCCCCAGTCCTTCTTTCTCTCCTTCTTAAAGATGGTACCATGGTTATCCTTCTGCAGTACCCTGACACTTTCCAGTCCACTGTGAATTTTAGGAAAATTCATTGAAGTTTGATTGTTTCACCTGCTTCACTGGGTCCTCAGGGCTGAATTCAGTCAAACCAGTTTACATGGAATTTATCTTAATATTCCTTAACCTGTTGTGTCCCTAACTTGGCGAAGGCTCCTGTTCGCTTTTTAAATATCTGATTCCAATTCACCTTTTTCATAAAGAATAAAGATATTTGATATGCCAGCCTTTCCCTTATCACCAGCGCACGTGCCTTCCCTGTAAAGCAGTCAGTGTCTATTTTCCTCTGGTTTTATCTTTTAGTATAAGTATAGGATCTTTTCCCGCTTTGTTAGTTGACTGGTACCTCAGCTTTTTGATTTCAGTTTTGTGTGCTTGGGCTTTATACTCATGCTACATTTTGTATTGTTATTTTGATTTCCAAAGTTCTTAAAGAGTTCTTGAAGTAATCATTAGTCTTAATGTTTTTTCTTCTCATTGAATTAGTTGGAAAATGTGATTTTAATATAGTGTCTTTCAGAGATTTCCATTGCTCTCAGTATGGTGGATGCAGTCCTTGTGAAGGACCAGACGCAGCTTTTACTTTAAATTTTGCTGCGAAGAACTGTTATTTAATTGCATTTGAAAGCTTAAAGCCATGAGCTTTGTCATGAAGTGATAGATTCAAACTGTCTTCTACTTTCTCTCATCAAACCGCTCAAATTAAGTTTTGATTAGATATGGGCTATTTTTAACTCCTTTGCATTCTGTATGCAATTTCTCTTTAAAAAAAATCTTGAGTTGAAGTAATGACTTGTGTGGCTTTGTCAGCATTCAGGAACATAAAGACATGTATTTTCCTCAGTCTGTATAAGATGAATCAAATCATTTACTTGGCTTTTACACAGTATCCAGGATTTACCTGAATTCCCAGCTTGTGCTGAATCATCCGGTATTGCTGGGTTTGTTTTTTGTGGTTTGGGTTGCCTGTAATTACTTTTAGATCAATTGCAGAGCTCACTGTAGGCATTGTAACAAGATAATAAAATTGAAATGTGCTATCTCCAAAGATGAAGATTTTGACTGGGGCAGTTCCTGCTTTGGAAGTGGAAAAAGTGGGAAGTGGAGGTAGGATGAGATTCTGTTTGGAAAGCCTGTGTCTTTCCTGCTACCAGGATTTCCCTTTTTATAGGGAACACAGAGGATGGAGGGGGTTCCTCGTTCATTACAGACATAAGGAATTCCCTCAAATGCTTTCATTGCAGGTGGCATCTACAACCTTACACCCTGAGGCAGAAAGGGATTTAGACAAAATAAGTAGGTAGGTATAATTTTAGATCCTATTGGAAATTGATTTTTTTATGTAGTTTTTTGCTTTCTGTGTATGCGTGGTGTGGGTTCAGCTAAGTCAGAAATATGTAGGTTATTTTCTTGTTGCTTTGGATGTGCTGAAATAAGATTTCTCTGCAGAAATAACTATAGCCTTGGGTTAGCCAAGCATCTGAGCACGAGTGTGACAACTGATTACTATAAATAGGTGCTTTTTTGAAACTGGAGCCTGAATTTATGTGCTTACCTTTTTGCAAACTGGATCCATACCAGTGAATACTGTAAATTGGGTGAATCATGAGTTTTCTTATATTTATGTTTGCTGCCATTTTCTAAATCAGATAACCCAACACTTCTCTTACACTCACATTTCATTGTTAGGTGGGCATTGTACACTAGTGTCAAATTTATTATTGTTATGCGTTTTTTTACATCTTCTTTTAAAGTGTCTTGAGATTTCTTGCCTTGAAAAAGCGCTATACATCTTGAATTTGTTGGAAAAACTTTGTGCCATAAAATTGATGTAGGGGTCAACTGTTTCCAAAGATTTAATGCCAAAGGGAATTTTTTTTTGAATTAGATGATTTTAATACACTAGATTGTGTTTATCGAGATCCAGCAACTATGAGAATGGTTGAATTTTCTTGGAGATGATAATAGATTTATTACATCATCTTTACAGTGATTTCTCTTGCCTGCATTAAACTTAAACTTTGGTTTGGGAAGAACAGTCAACTGTCCTCAGTTCCTCTTCACTACTGGGTGGAAAATTACTGTGCTCGTCCATGTTGTAGCTAAAATCAAAGACGTATTGGGAAATTGTTGTCTGGTGAAGTAATTATCTCATGTGCATTTAAAAGAAAAGAGACATCTAAAATAGCATGAGAGTTGGTGCTGACCAGATCCTTTTCTAAAATACTATATTTGATACAACAGTAGAGGAACTCTTACATGAACATAGAGACAGAAGGAAAGATCTGCCTGGGCAGATCAGCTTGAAGAGTTGAGGTCTGTAGTTCAGAATTTCAGTGACATTTTGGTCTTGTTGTTGCAACTTTGCTAAGTCAACAAGTAGTCTTCTCAGACTGATAACCAACAAGACAATGCCCTTTTCCTAGGATTCTTCTCACCCTTTTACCAGTGGACACCGGATGATAAAA
Source organism: Ara ararauna (assembly GCA_028858755.1). NCBI lineage: Eukaryota > Metazoa > Chordata > Aves > Psittaciformes > Psittacidae > Ara > Ara ararauna. The sequence continues at coordinate 34,296,759 of CM054376.1, forward strand.
CAAAACAAATAATGCAGTATAAAAGTACCGAGAGAAGAATCAGATCTTTTCTACTTCTTGCCTAAGACTATTCTTGCAATGTTATTTGACTCATTACCTAGTAAGGACAAAGATGTCACAAACAGGAAATGTACATTAGATAAAGTATCCAGCAAGGCAGATGGAGAACTGAGACCACGGTGAGCAGTGGGGTCTCCCCGCAGTATCAACAGGTATTGCAGTAATGTCAGCAATGCTATGCATTTCTAGCTTTGATGGATTTTGCTGTTGCTGTTCTTGCCATCAGTGGAAGCTGTGATTGTTGTCTTAGGGGAGGAAAATAAGATTCTTTGTACAGCTGTCAGCCTAACACTTCTTGACACATCTATGATTTGCTTCTGAAGTATTAGAGGCTTTACATGTTATATGTTGATATGCACTTTGTCATTGTGCTTGGAATCTGGCAATTAACTGTCAGTTTGCAGCATTGTCACTTTACGTTTTAAACTGAAGGGAAGAGCAAAAAGAAAGACTGTTAATACAGTAACTAGATTAATTAAATATAGGGATAGCATAGCAGAAAAGGGGGCAAGGGGCATTAAATATTTATGAACTTTTGCTTTAGACTGCTTATTTTGATGCAAGTTTTTATTCTACATGAGTAGGCCACACACCAACCAAAGAATTTCACTACACTGGTAGGTTTTGATTTTTGTTTCTTAGAACCTCTTTCAAGAACACTGGGCTTTGTAATTTTTATACATCTAGGAGAACGTGTAGTATGAATGGTCCTTTCTTCTTCTTGAAAGAAACTTAGTAGTAAAAGCAGGTGCAGATGTGATATGCAGAGTATTTAAACTGTGGCTTATCCTGGTTTCTAAAAGAATTGTATCTGTCAGATTAACAAATATCAAATTATACTTGTGTGCTGCATGGCTTTTGAGCTATTTTTCTATCTTGCTTATATCCTAAATGAGCTAAACTTGCACCTTCTTCAGTGAAACCTGCAGGATAAGCTTTCAACCTCAAGCTGTCCTTTGCTTATCCTGATGGGAACTTGAAGTCAAATTGTCTAACACAAAATGCAAACAGCAGATAAACAAATAGTTTATATAGGCTTTTATTCCCTACAGCTTATTGTTATAGATGCAATTTTTATCAGGTAAGTATTCTGCTTTGTGGTAGCTAATGAAAAGTGTGTATCCTGTTTGGTTATAGCGATAATCAGGAGCTCCATCAGGGGCTTATAGCTGCAGTAAATCTTTAATATACCACAGGTAAGTTGAGAAACTTTGGAAGAAGGGTTTTAAGAGCAAGAGGAAGATCTATATATCTTTCATTTAGGATGCCACCTAACTTATCTGATAATTGGATAAGCCTCTTGAATTTTTTAGCTGCTGCATTTCAGCTCAAACCTTGCAGATTTGATGCAGGATTATTTGAACGCTTAATTGCAGGCACTATATTGTGTGGCTCGCTGCCTAAGTATAACTGTATCATAGCTGACACTGACTTTGCCCTCATTTTACATCCCTGCTTGTCATCATTCCAGTTCTTGCAGCCTTTTTAACCACCTCCTTTGTGTTTCTAGCATTCCCAGTGTTTCCATTCCATTAAACTTAAAAAAAAAAAAAAGTATTAAGAATAACAGTGCCATATTGGTAGCTGTAGCCTGTGTGTAGTGTTGCAATATGGCAATGAAACATTCATATTTAGCTACTGCTTAGGGAATTTCTTTTTCAGCAGAACCTCTTTGAGTACAAGCCTTTCCTGGGCAGCAGAGACCAAGCACTGCTGAAGCTTTGCATCACCTAATCTGTTTAGTGCTTCCACCCCACCCAGTGCAGGACACATCTAGAGAGGTGCGGCAGCACTACCCTGTGGATGCTTAAAAATCTGTACGCTGTGGGATTACAGGGAGAAGAGATGAAAGTAAAAGCTTAGGTAGGACTCAAATAAAGAAATCTGTAGTAACTAACTTCATCTTCACACTACATCCTGAGAACCCCTTCCTTACTAGATTTTCACAGCCTCTTTGATGCAGCAACTTGCCTATAGTCAGGCCTAATAGAACAAAAACTTATCTTTAGCTTCACCTGAGGGTGGGGGAGAACAGTTTATCTCACAGGTGAGCTTTTGACAGCATTTGGTTAGTACTGGGAGGTTGTGGAGTTTCCCTTTCTGGAGATATTAAAAACCCGTGTGGTCATGTTCCTGTGTAACCTGCTGTAGATGGCCCTGCTTTGGGAGCGGGGTTGGAGTAGATGTTCTCCAGAGGTCCTTTCCAACTCTATTGATTCTGTGATTCTGTGAAGACATCTGTCCTGGGTTCAGCAGTAGCAGTCATTTTTCGCCTTCTTAGTAGCTGGTGCAGTGCTGTGTTTTTGACTTTCAGCATGGGAACAGTGCTGATAACACCAATGTTTTTAGTTGCTGCTCAGTAATGTTTACTCTGACCAAGGATTTTCTGAGTCTCATGTTCTGCCAGGGAAGAGGGGAAGCCGGGAGGAAGCAGAGACAGGACACCTGACCCAAACTAACCAAAGAGGTATTCCATACCACAGCACGTCATGGCCACTATATAAACTGGGGGCAGTTACCCAGAAGCGTTAGATCACTGCTTGGGTCGGGCTGGGTATCGGTCGTTGGGTGGTGAGCGGTTGTATTCTCTTCCCTTCTTATTTCTGTTGTCATTATTATTACTGGTGGCAACAGCAGTGGTTTGTGTTATACCTTAGTTACTGGACTGTTCTTATCTCAACCCATGGGAGTTACATTCTTTCAATTCTCTTCCCCATCCCTCTTGGAGTGGGGGGGGGGGGGAGGAAGGAGGGGGAGTGAGAGAATGGCTGCATGGTTTTCTGGGTTGCTGGCTGGGCTTAAACCGTGAACAACATCCCATTATGGCGTTTATAGTATTGGGCTGAATTAATGGCAGGAATCCGTTACATGTTTCTATGAATTTGTTTGCCTTATTTTGGGATGAAGACATTGGATGGCTTACAGATATTTTCACTTCAGAGTAGATATTACAGGGAGCCAAGAATGTAAAGAGAACTGGAATTCTGTTTTGAAAGAAGGAAGAGAATTCTGAATTCTGCTAATTACTTAATCAAGAGCTACATAATAGATAAATTGGTGGATAGATAAGTATTATCCAGTAGTGTGCTGGAAAAAATGGCATACTTTTCTCTATCAAAATAGAAATTATTGCAGTAGAAAAAACTTAGAATATTTCACTCCCCCACCTCTGCCTTTTGGTAAACAGAATAAATGGCCTGAATGTGAGAAAAAAAGAAGAAATAAAAATTGTCATAAAAATATTTTCAGTAAAAATCCCTTCACTTAGAAGGTAGGTATGATCTCCAGTCTTTATCTAGCTCTAGTTTAATATTTAGACTTCCAAATCTCCTCTGCTTAACACTTGCTGTGGTTCCTTTCAGTCCCATTTGTCCCTGTGCTTATGTGCAGCAATGGACTTTCTTCCTCAGATGCCTGAATCTCTTTCAGAGGATTATTTCCAGGGCCACAGGTCTTTTAACAATGTTCTGGTACAGCATGCTTTACTACTTTTCCAAAAGGAAGAGGTTGTCTCTGAGCAGGAATATAATGCAGTTTGTCAATCTTTTTTCACTCTGTAGATACTGTGTGTCCCTGTAAGCAACAGTTTCCACCAGTGAAGCCTGCACTGATAATTCACATCAATGAGAGCTGGATGTTCTCAGTAGAATGCAGTAGCACATATCAGGCTGCTACCACAGATGCTAGAGCAAGTAATAAACACAGCAAGATGGAATTAGGACAGGATAAGTCCTATAATTTCCAGAGTTTTCAGTATGTTTGGGGTTGATCTAATGGTGACAAAATTGTTCTAGTAAAGAGTAATCTGCTGTGAAATTAAAAAGGATGTTTTTCCTAATGGGACAGTGCCTAGTGAAAATGAACCCTGAAATGAAGTCAGAGTGCCAGAACTCCTTAGGCATCCTTGGTTTTAACAGAGAGAGCCCACTCTTGCCTTGTGTTTAACAAGTGAGATTTTAGATGGCCAACTACTGGCATGCATGTTCTAAAGGGGCAAAGAAAAATCTTTCAGAAGGGGAAGGAAAAATGCATTTTTAAGACCTCCCTGGAATTAGGGATTTAAAAATCCTTTTAGAAAAACTGTCAGCACCATCTCCTTTCCCTTTTCTTAAACCTTTCAGAGCTCCCTGCAAGGGATAAAACTGCTGCAGAGAATCCCAGTTTTCTTGGGCTGTGGCACAGTTGGAAGCCTGACTGCAGATCAGTGTTATCTCAGCTGGGAACATGCATATTCTTGGGGGCTTGTTGTGGTCTCAACAGAGGGGTGAATGAGGCATCAGAAAACAATACAGGTTTGTGAGTTTGAAAAAGCTATATATTTCTCTAAAGAAAATTTCAACTGGGAAACTTCTTACTACCTTTGCATATGGAGGAATAGTATTGTCCCCCTACTCTCTAAAATAGGCAGACCAGACATGCTCAGCTGGCACAACTGGCTGTCACTAATTTCAGAGTAAAAGGAGAAAGACTATATTCCTCACTAGTAATATACCTTCTTTCTTAATTTTTTCTATAAGTTGTACTCTTTACCACCCGCTGTCCGTCCTCAGCTGTAATTACACCGTATGCTGAGCAAATGCGAAAGAAGACAGTGTGTCCAACTTTAAAGAATGGGAAGATTAAGTTCGAATTTTACATTGCTTTCTTCAACCCTCTTTCAGGGACCAAATCCCTGACTTTGCGATTATTTGTCCTGTTTCATACCCCACTTCTAGTAGTTTTGCATCTGTACTAACAGCAAGAGTGTGATGGTTTTGATTGTCCTTACATTATCCTGGGTTTTGATTAATTTACTAATATGCCAAATTAATCTCTTTTTCATGCTGGTGGATAGCTTTAATTCACTACCCTTTATGGTTTAAAGTTTACTCTGTCTTCCTTGTATTGGATGTAAATACTGGTGACTGCTCAAGCTGAGACAGATGAAGGAAATTTTAATTACCTTGAGGGAGTTAAGATTGCTTTTTCAAACATAATAGACTATCACTTAAAGTGGATTATTAGCCTTTCTATTTAATTTTTCAGAAGGATCAGCTGTGCTTTTTAGAGGATATTCAATTCTGTGTAACACCATTATTATCCAGATTTACATTCTGCAGTTTTCATTCTGTCTTTAAAATTTGGCAGCTGTTTTTGATTTTTTTAAATCATTATTTTTTTTATTACTTGATGTTGCTGAGCTTGATATTTTCTAACAGCTTTTGTCAAATACAGAAGGTAATGCCTTTCAGCTTTTTATTATTAACAGGTTTTTTCCCCCCACGTCTGTGTTGTGCAATCTGGTGTTTCTTCCAATGTTGTTCAGTAAGAGCATAAACAAACTCCATTTTTTTTCTCTTCCTCTTTCCGCCTTTGTGCAGGTTGGTGTGTGGAAGAAGAAAACAGTTTTCCTGGCAGTACTATTGTATATGACAGCAGGAAAGACAAAGATAAAATAATACACACACACCAGTTATTTGAACAATATAAGCAGAGAAACAATGAGCTTCTTTATCTGCCAGGGAGCAATGAATTTGTGTGATTTGACTGCAGGTAATATTTCTGGTGTAGTCTTGGTTTGAAAAAATAATTTCATTGGTATATATGCTCAGAGTTTGAGGTTTTGTGTCTTTCCCACTCAAATCAGTGTAACCTTTTCTCGAATCCAACAGTGCTATCCATAGACAGTTACAAACATGTTTGGAATAAATTAGCTCATAAACATTTTATTTCCATCCCTTAATGGGGAATGCTTCACAGTGTTCTGTCAAATATGATGAGGTTTCTTATTTTATGGCTCACTTTATCTACAGTCTAGTAATTGCACTTTCAATGGCGCAGTATTTGTGTGGAGCAATGTTGACGTTCAGTGCCCAGTTAGACTACAACATGATTAATCCTCTGCATACGTTGCTTAAGGGTTTTATAATTCATATTCTCTTGTTTTACAATGGCAGGTATGAATTCAAGGGAGAATCTGAATGCGAAATAAGTTTATCTACATCAAATACCAAGTTGCTTGAAATACTGAATGCATTTTCCAAAGGGCAGACTGCGTAAGAATGATCTGCAGATATTTTTCCACCTAGCAGTGCTGAGTACTGCCCCTGAGGATATGGGAGTTTATACTGGTTCTTGAAGAAATCTGGACATAAACTGCATTATATGATGTGCAAACTCTTTATAAGCATTTCTTGGTGAAGGGTTAATTGTAAAAAGCTTTCTTGGTGAGCACTTGAGTGCTTTCTAGTCTGTGAAGAGTCACATGTGATCAGTGTGAGTGGACTGTATGTTAAACACTATTATATAGAGACTTTAAAGAAAGCTACATTTTAGCTGGAGAATCCAGTTCTGTTTAAGTGGAAGACAGAGAAAAAAGTTCAAGTCCTTTTACCTCTTGAATTAGCTTGTGCAGTTTCTGGGAATTAAGGAGAAAGGGTGTGCGTCACTTAAGCCCTCTTTGTGAATCTCGCATGCAGTAGGTAGACTTCTAGTGCTGAAGTCCCTCAGTGTTCTAGGTGAATCTAACATACTTTGAATTAATCATACATGTACAAAACATAGCTGTGGGTGCTGCCTTTCTGAAACACAGCTTTTGAATGAAGTTGTGTATAATATTCTCTTGGTTATTTGCTCATATTTGCTCAGTATGAGGGAGACCAAAGCTCAGTGCTTCATATGCTTGAAGATACTGAAATACAAATGTCTTACCAGTGTAGAATCTTTGTCTCAGACTATGTAATGTATGGAGAAGGGAAGACACTTCTTACTATGCAAGCATGCGAAAGGTCTACTAGGCAGGAAAAAATCTCAAAGAGCATAGCTTCAAAAACCAAGTTTTAGAGCACTGACCTGTGCTTCAGTTCAGCTTGAGGACAAGAAAGGACTTTGAGGACACAGTTTACCAATTTATTATCACAAAAAGCAGAAAGAGATTTTGATTTCTAGCTCTGAGTTATCTTTTATATGGTGTTTTACATTACACCTGGGTTTCTTGCCTTTGTTAAAACATCTTTGCATCCTTCAGTTTTTGCTTACTGAAACATATTTGAGATACTGTACTCAGCAGGGCAGCAGCAAAGCTAGAATATGCTTAACTCATTAAGACTCTTCTATCAGGCTTCTCCATGTTTCCTTCCCCCCAGCAGTGCTTAGGATGCATTGTACTTTTATCACGCTCTATTGGCTACATTGCTTTGTTTCTGCTTTCTTTGCTAACTGGGGCCTTTGCCTTAAAGTCATGGTCTGGTCTGTATATGTGGATGCAAACGTCAATAGCCTATTAATCCCAGGTGTAAATCCATTGAAATCAGTAAAGGTAGACTGGTTTGGGTTTAGCTCCTAATCTGTGTTATTGGAATGAATTATTCTTTCTTTTAAAGCTGAGGACCCCTGCTGATTTCTATTGGGCAGCTGAGGGTAGAACTTATTTCCTGAAGTCTATTGGAAAGAAATGCTGCTGAGTGAGCTGCCAACACCAGACTGCAAGTAGTAGACTGAACTTTCTTGTGAGGAGAGCTGTAAGAAGGTGGGGCAGCTTCTATACTTGCGTGACTGATGTTTTAGTCTGGTCACAGAGGACCCTCTTACTCTTGCTGTTTAGTTCAGTCCTTGCAGTTCCAAAAGGCTTATGCGAGTCACCACCACTTCTACTGCCCATTCACAGTCACCTGAGCTGCCTGTGTCTTGATGTTCAGCACCATCCCTCCTATGTAGCCTTATTTCTCGTATAGTCCTGGCTTTGTTTCCCAGACAAATCCACTGACCTACTGCACAGCCTAGAGCCTAAATGCTAGTCCAGCCATGTACTCTGTTTCTCAGGCTGCAGCTGAGAACATAACATTCATGGGCTGAATGTTATACCCGCCGTAGTTGGAGAGTCTACCTATGGAAGTGTTTTTCTCAGTTGTCTTTGAACTGGTGTTTTACTTTCAACATTTGTTTAATATCAGATTAATTTACTTCAATAGCATGTGTTAGGATGTCCTGATGACCAGTGGCTGCTGTTGTATTTGCCTTACTCTCTTAAACAGAGGAATATGTCTAGTGAATGGAAGCTTACTGAAGCCTGCAGAAGACTATCAACTTCCTTGTAATTTATCACCTGTCAGTGAGAGAGGTTAATTTTGATGACAATTAATTTATGGCCAACATAAACAACAACCAAACAGTATGTGTATATTAGTGATTCAAAGGTAGCAATTAGCTTAACTGACAATTAATAGAAACAAACTGTAACAGTGAAAATATTAACAAAATTCATTCAACCCCTCCAGTTTATCTGATGTAATAAAAATATACTGACTTAATTGATCTTTAGCTGCTATAATTAAAAACTAATGACATGAAATGGAATTTAGATATTGGCTTCAGGGAATGATATTTTCTCATGTAATAAAATACAATGAGATGCACATATGTAAATACTTTATGTTCACCATTAAAGGAATAATGTAGATTTCACTGTGGTAGGATAAATACCTATAAACAATTAATATGGGGAAATCTCCCTGTTTTTTAAAGCATTATCTCTGGCAGCAAATGCAACAGGGATTTTTATTGCTAAATTAAATGGCTATGGAAAGAATTTGGTAAGGCGTATTTTGTATCTTCTCATCATCCTTCAGGGCACACTCAAAATGTCTTTGGTATTACCAAATCAAAACTCTAGTATCTCTTTCTAGTCTGGGATTTGTTGATAACCTGTGTGTTATTATTGATGACCTGACCTCTAGAGTGTCTTAAGGGATCACTATTAATGTGATTTTATTTTGAGGTTTTGTAGTTCTATGTAAGAAAGACTAACTGCACCATGAAGACTATTTAAAATAACTTCAGAAGCATTTTGTTTATGTTCTATTTTCTGTTCAGTTATATTTTGATGGGGAAAAAAATTCTGATTAGGCAAACATGAGAAATCCAAGTAGTTACAACCGACGTGGGCTATGTTTCATCACACAACAGAAAGCCAAGTACCATTAATTTAATATGCATGTGTCAAGAGAGGTATTGACATTTTCAGGAGTGAAAAGGAATAACAAATTAATTTATTGAAAATTATGTGGTACCTAGGTAAAATCAGTGATTTTATTTACACTCAGAATTCAAGCACAAGTTATTGGCAGAAAGAAAATGAGGGGAAAAAAATCCTCTCCATCCTTTCTGTGGCTTGTAACAAGCAAGTTAAAATTAAACCAAACATATCATTAAACTAAAATCACTTTGGTTTTCATTAAACTAACCAGAAATGTAAGTATTTTAAGTATTAATCAGATTTGCAATTAAAATTAAATAGATGAACCAATCAATGAACTAGCAATGATGTTGGATTGAATCATCAGGTGGGCAATTTTACCCATTCAATATTGTGCCTAAGCACACTATGTGGTAATGACAAGAAATCCTTTTTTAAACTGAAAGTTAATTTGTTTCCCTGTAGCCTAACATACCAGAAAAGTATGGCCATTAATGGCACTTGCTATATTTTTCTTTGGTGAATTTATTTAGTTGCTTTTTGAAGCCTTTTGTATTTAATTTTCTCTGTAATATTTTATGCCAGTAAGTTTCATAGTTTGGTTATTCATTGTGCAATGATTTTATTTATTTATTTTTTTTTTTCCAGACCCAGGTAGCCCTTAACTGATGAGAAGACTCATAGCTGCTTAGAATCTCCTGGATGTTAGCGCATTGGCATACCCACCAACTAAAGTTCCTGTTTACTCTTGAAAAGGTAATATTTGGTTTTTGTTTTAACTGAGGTTGGTATAGGAAACTTCTTATGAGAATGGTGACTCTTCAGTTTCTTCAAGTCTTATTTATCCATCATGACACTTGCCTCTTTGATACTGAAAGTAGTGCCAGCTTTGTTGGCAGTTTTGTCTCCCACTAAACATGTCTGCAAATGTAAATATTTGTCTCTTAGGACATCAGTTTTCCTATACCTCCTGTTGTTTTGTTAGGTTATTTGCCAAAGATTAGTCAAGAATTTTAGGAACAGGGAGATCTTTCTGAGCCAGTGTCTTTCATGTAATATGCTTTACTGACTTGTATAAATATCAAAAGGAATCTGCTATTGCAGAAGTTTTTGAAGTAACACTGCCACAAGATAGTTGTATTTTTTTCTGCCGAAAGTATTAAAACCATCTTTGATTGTTTTTCTTTGTTTTGTGAAATGTATTCTTTTTGTGAATACATTTACATACAAGAACTCTCCTGTGTAAAATGTATTTGGGTAACAGTAACTGTAAGTTTAGGTTGAACTTCTTTAAGCTGCTATGTGGCATTTAGTTCTGTTGAGATGAAGTTAACAGCTTGTTGTCCTTGTAAACCAGGAAGTGTTCTGTGAAGTTAAGTGAAGCCATTGACTTTGACAGTTACAGCCCTTTCAAAGCTAGAAGCTTCCGATTTTCCAGATGATGGTTACAATTTGTCTGTGCCCTAGTTTTATTGCTTTGTTGCCAATATCTTTCTTCTGGGATTAATTTTGATCCTATTCTTGGAAGAATTACATGTAGGAAAGTGTCACTCATAACTGGGATAGACTAAAACTGAGGACTTTGTCACAGGGAGCACTGTGTGCTGGTTTGAAGATCTGTGATGTTGCTTTGTCCATCTGAGTGATTGGAGGGTTTCAGTCTTGATTATTTTCCTTCCTGTTCTTCAGAAAATTATGGATGTACTTTGTTATTGTGGAAAATCCGTGAATGGACATCTGATGGAAGACAAACTTGGCTGCTTTTGAGATTTATTTTTTTTTCCCTCAGTACTTGGTAGTTTCTTTCCAAGTACAAGAATAGCCATGCTGTTGTCTGCATTCTGCATCCAACTTCAGCCAAGGGTTATCATTTACAAATAAATTACCTGACTCTTCATGAAGTTAAAAAACTTCAGTTAAAACTGCTGCAGTGCTTTCCTTACAGTCCCTACATGTTCTTCAGAGGGTTAGCATAAACAAAGGATACTGTGCATATAAAGGTAATTTACCTCATCTGCAAGTTCTCCAGAGCGCATCTCCATACATTACTGGAGGAAGTGTGTGGGTTTATGTATTTGAATGGACTTCCTCCTTAATTTGCAAAAAAGTTTGCATTCTTAGGTTCATTTTGAAGAGCAATATGGGTCATATCCATATGTTTGATATAGATTTCAAGGCAAAATACAGGTGGTCAGAGGTAGACTAAACAGCTCAGAGTGGATAAAGTCACCTTAGATTCAGTGTAACATCCATTTGTAACAACCCAAATGAATGTCCAATTAGCAGACTCTTGGCTTTTTATTATAGGTAGATTCTTTCAAACCATCTGGTTGGTACTTCTCCAGCATATATAAATTATACACGTGTTGAAGTTACTACTCTTGTTTTTCATGTCTTCAGTCAGTCTCTTTCATTCTAGTCCAAGGAGCACTGAATTAAATTGCACGAAGTGGCAGAGCTCCAGCAGGAGATGTGCAGAGTGACAGTAGAGGCTGACAAGAAAACATTCACATAGTTTGATGACAAAGCAGAGACTTGAGATTTTAGCCAAGAGAGTAGGGAGACTATTTCTCTACAGGATTACTCCTGTAGAAAAGTACAGGCATTAGTCAAGTATTCTCATTTGTCCATGCAGTACCACAGGAACAGTCAAAATGTCATCACCTAGGCTTAATTAAAACAGAGGTGAATGATGTGACTTCCAATAATAGCTTAAAAAAAAATCTCCTGTTTATAGTATTTCTTTGATTTTTTTTTTGAGAATGTCTTTTAGTTATTATTTCTGTGACATTGACTCCAACACATTTGGAGGCTAGTGCTCTGTGTTGGGAATTGTAGAAATATGGTTCCGTACAGCAGTTCCCCCTTTGCGGGTAGCACAAGCTTTACTCTACCTGTTGCAAGGGTGCTTTATAGTGTATGCAAGACATTCCTGGTAAATTAGAAATAGTACATTTAATTTCCTCTGTGCTATCTTGTGATTTCCCTGACAGCACCCTTGCTGACGGTTTCAGTAACTTGTGTATCATGCAGTGATTGCATATAATTGTATGTTAGTTGTCATAGTATGTGTTCCCTTCCACAGCTGAGATTCTTTCTCCACCTTTTCACTCATGGTGGTAACTGCTCAAATCAGACTGCATTTGAAGCCTGAGCTCTGTTTGAGCAAGTCTTTATCATTGTATGTTGTCATTTTGTAATGGTGTCAGGAATCAGTGGAGGTTTGTTTTGTTTTTAATGTAACACAAACAGAATGAGATCTCAATTAAGAATCAACATACTTGAAATAGTTCTATTTCAGTTTAAATTTTGATTGTTGTAACTCTTATGCTGTTATTAATAACTAAAAGGAAAGTTTGATTTTTGTCAGTTGTCTTAACAAGACCTTAAATACTCTCCAATTTTGGCAAGCTTTGATCAGTGTTTTTCCTACAAATAAGCCGGAGGCTTACTCCTGGGTAAACTTCTCTGTTTCTCTTATATCTGTTTCAGCATATCCCTTTTGAAGGCAAATTTCCATTTGATAAACCAAGCTGCTTAGAGCTTATCCACTTCTTTCTGAGGAAGTTGCCAATTTGCCTCTTACTTGAAAGTCCTTCTTTAAAATCGGTTCTGCATTTCTGGACTAAGATAGCAGATTTTTCACAGGAGTTTGGTTTTTAATCCCTCCCTTGTTTTCCAGCAAGCATATTTCAGCAGCTTTAATTTGTCAGTAACCCACTTCTGACTCAGCTCTGCTTTATGTGCTAAAGTTTTCTTTTCTTCTGCTCTAGCATGAAGATGTAGAATCTTTCTCCCTTTAATTAAAATGAAGTAGATAATTCCCAACCTGCCAACTCCTTTTGCTTTTAACTATCAAAAGAATTTCTGAAAGGGGTTGATTTTAATATAGGGTTTTGTTGCAATTTAATTGTGACTTTTAATACAATGATTATTAAAAAGCGCCTCATCTTCTATTACATTCTGCCTCCTGCCATGTAAGGGCCCTCTTAAGGGTGTTTTCACCACTGTATCTCCATGGAGGCAGCAGGTGGGAGTAAGTTTGTTGCACGCAAGTGCTGTGAGTCAGCTCAATCTGAGAGACAGAAGTTCGTTTTAACATGGCACTACGCCTGAGCTAATAAGCCTTATTGGGTGCAGGATGTGTTAGTTTAGGCCCAACGTCTCGTTAACATCTCTTAAGTAGCTTTGGGACTGCGTCATCTCAGTGCCCAGATGAAGAGAACCTCTATCCAAGTGGAGTGAGTGCACATGTTTGCACCTGTCTTTGGAAAAGCACACCAATTCTTTCAGTGACAGCGCTGGTAGAACCCAAACTCTTCCTCTCTAGCTTTTCCCAGAACAATCTGAAGCAAGTTCTAGGTTATCCTGTTGGAGACCAAATCTTTGAAATTGAGCCAGTTCTGGCTGGCTCAACAAACAAAATTTGTTCAGACCAGGATAACTCTAAAATTGGAATTTCATCAAACTTCGTATCAAAACTCAAACACAAGACCTACTGGTTCGGATTCCTCTTCAGAGTATGAGAAATACTGTGAATGTAGCACAGCCCAGTCTCGCATTGGTGGTCTTTGAACCTCCCTGCTAGAAGGGGGTTCTTTACCAGCAAGACCAAGCTGAATATGAACTCCAGTGTTCTGGTATTTAAAGTCTGGAATTATATTTAGCCAGGCTATCACAGTCTCTTACACCTGATTAGAGTACTGGGGAAGTGGCTAGTTTTGAATTGAAAGCTATAGTTTGTGGTCTTTTTTCCTCAAGAAACGAAACAGTGTTTTACATTTTAGCAGCACAACCACTGCTTTGCAAGTCATTCAGAGCACTTTTTGAAGACTTTGGAAGTCTGGCCCTTAGTGGCTCTAGTTGGATTCCTGTCTCAGTGAAGATATTCCCATTAATTTCCTGTCTCAGTGAAGATATTCCCATTAATTTTAATTAAAATTAATTTTAATTAAAATTAATCCCAGTAGATTACTGAAATAACAGGTCACAAATTAGGAGAATGGACCAAAACTTTTTACCACCTTCTTGTAAGTAAGAACATGTTATATATTAACACTTGATAAAGTTAAGTATGAAGTTTTCAGTCAGTAATAATGGAGTGACTCAGTTGGAGAGAGATTAATACCAGATATGAATATCAGAGCTGAGATGTGAATATGAGAGTGCTGTTGGGATCAGCCTTAACATTTGCAATTTATTAAGAACCTTGGGGCAAATGTTTTGAATATATCAACTAGGTTGTCAAAGCATTACTCCAATCTATTTTCTGTAGCACCTGGAAGGAGAGACAGTGAAAATTTTATGACCTTGATATAGCTGGAACTTATGACTTAGCTCAAGTTCCTGTCAACCCTGCCCAGCAAGCGTGACTGCAGGTTCATGATACCCAGCTGAAAGAAATCCACTGGGTGATGTTTACCTGCTAAAAATGCCTCCTGACAGTTCTGTACACTGATTGTGATAGTTCCATTTATCAATAAACATGGGGTACCATTATAGCAAGCTTATGATATATTTATTAAAATATTATTTACCTTTTAAAACCACATTATGAATCCAGATGTTGAGTAATCCATGTTTTTGTAGCATCCTGAGCTCTAAAATTAGCCTTCCCTGTATACAGAACTTGTAGTTGAGGTTATTCTGTGGTTTGCTCAGCACTTGCTAGGTGCCTTGAGAGAGGATGGAGGCTGTCTTGAAGTGAAGGAGAGCATTTCCACAGCTACTAGGAATGTTTTAAGTTATGTATGCTGACTATAAACACCTATGGCACATGTATTATAATTTTCTTGCACAGCCCTGAATGGGCGTGGTTTAGCTACCTGACGGAAGAAAGGGTCATTCTTTAACCGTGTTAGGGACAGGAGGTTGGAAGGTCTGGGTGTTAATGATGCGGTGTTTCAAAATATCTTTATAATTCCTTTCAGGTGATTTTTCTGATTCAGATCAGTTTTCCTCATATAAGTCAGAAATATATTTGCGGTTGATTCCAGGCTAAATTAATCCATATAAATGAATTCCTATAAATCCATATAAATCTATAAATTGCCTTGAGATATTTTGATAGGAAGCATCCTAGTGCTGCAATGCCCTTTTCTTGAAAATTTAATTTTTACGGTTAATTTTCAGAGGGAAGATGAAAGATTGCTTTTACTACTTTTTTCTCTGCAGTGCTAACAAGAGTAGCTAGGGAGAAAGACCTCCATATTTAATCACTGTCTCAGGATTGCTCTGTTTCTAGAAGGAGCCTAACAGCTGAAATTCATCAGTCTTTACAAGTGTCTTGGAGCAATTCAGGTTCTGAGTGACATTCCTCTAAGGCAGGCTTTTCAGTGAGAGTCTGCAGATTTCACAAAGTCCTTTGTTGTTCTTGTGTCAAGGTCATGCAGCTTTCCTAACTGACATGTAAAGAAATTCTGGCACATACAGAATCAACATAATAGTAATCTTCAATGCCTTCAGGCAGTAGTAGTGGTTGGATATAATTTTACATAGCTGACAATCATTCCATTGTGAAGTCCAGGAAGAAAGCCTTTCTTCAGTGCTCCTTCCTTCTTCTTACCAGTATTGTTTTAATCTTGTATTATTGTAGATTGACCTTCTTTTTAATGCCATGTAATTATTCTGTCACCTATTGATACTGAAAAGCAATCTGTAGTAGTACTGAATGATAGCTTCTATTTTGTCTTGTAAGCTCGGGGAGGGCAAATAGTTTTGGACTGACACTATTTGTTCATGATAGCATCTTTTTATCTGAAGCATAACCAATTAGGAACAAAAAAAGTCTTCTTAGTTGCTGCTGCCAGTGTTAATCCATTCATTAGCTGGTACAGTTGATGAATGAGTGGTTTCTCTAGAAGATGAGCTTGTTGCCTCCCCAGTGTAGGCAGGGTGACCTGGTTATAATCTGTGTGTGATTTCAGTGATAGTTCAGTTTCCTGCTGTAGTTCCAGAGTTGGATCAATGTTAATAAAGGGTGGAATGAAGAAGGGTTATAGACGCAATAATGATCTCACCGAGGTCTTTCAGGGAGTAAAGAAAAGCACAGTTTTACTTTCATCACTTCTCACATATTAAACTGATAGCTGAGTCACTTTTTCTTTAAACTGAGAATAAACAGACTCTGTAAGTGCACTGTCTACCTTGTCAGATTTACAGTCTTAGCCTTAGTCGCCTAAAGACCAACTCTTTAAAAAATGACTAATCCAGCAGTAATCTCCAAAGTGTTAGCTTTGTAATGTCTGAATAGGACCCATCTTACCTATAATTAATACCCTGAAGTCAAGGCTATGTTTTACAAGATAAGAGCACTTGTGAAAAGTACATGTGTGACTTGCTATCTAAAACGCTCAAGGGATGATACATTTGTGTCCTGTAATGTAAGTAGGTTTATAATAAATTGTTATTGCCAGATTCAGCAATCCTTCCATGTACACTGATTTGAATGCAGTTATTTATACAACACATGCAGCAGAGATAAATAAGGGCTACTGTTACAGATCTCCTCATGGTAAGAAGACTAGATCTAGTTGGGTAACATTTTAGGAATTTTCTGTGCTATTCAAATTTCATAACAACTCTTTCAAGGCTGTTATTTCTCCTTGTTGTCAAAATATTTCTATTCATGTGTTTAGAATGAGCTGCTGAGATAATACTTTTAGCAGACAGAGTATGGTGATACCATAGTTGGACTTAATTGTCTGCATTAGGTAATTTCCAGTGTGGAAATAGAAAAACATCAATTGGCACAGACTCTAGTAAAAACGGATGCATGCCATTCCATAATTGTTCCAATTTGTAGAGGCTTATTAAGATACATTTATTGTGTGACTTTCACATCTATTTCATGTTTTCAGTTTAAAAATAAATAGAATCCAATACAATATCCTATTACAAGCACCCTAATGGGTTTAAATAAAAAGGCGAAAATAGTTTCCAGCATAATTATACTGAGTGCCGTAGTATTATACTGGAAATGCTCTGCAGAATTTGAAACACACAGAAATAAATGTGCTACAAGCACAATATTTATGCAATAAATTTCTTAAAATCATCTACATTATTGTTGCTGAGAAGAGAAAAGGAAGAAATCTAACCCCTCTGGCACTGTGAGGCCTAGAAGTAATGGCTAGTTAAGTTTGCTTTAAAGCTTTTTGCACAAGAATTAGGGATTAAAGCACTGGTTTATTGTAGGATCAGTGTTACCAATACTTTTTTCCTGCCTTTTTCTTCATTCGAGATAGGAGAGTAGCAACTTCTTTGTGTGAATGACAATATATAGGACACTGTTCTGTACATTCTATAGAAATGTAAACCACATGAAATTATATTTTTAAAGGTACTAGGTTATGGCATTTCATATATAAAGGAACATTTTGAAGAAATCCCTAATTGAGACAAGGGTGCAATGAAAAGGAGTTTACATTTCTATAATAAAGGCCCATTTATAACAAGTACTGACATGAGACTGGATTTAGATTACCTTGGCAAGCTTTATCCTAGCATGTCTTAGCTTCTGATAGCTGCATATTGTACTTGTCTCTGTGATCAAAAAGCAAGCTATGGGAAACACCTGAAATTCTGGTGTGTGGAGCCAGTGGCACATCAGCATGAGAGGACTGATGGACCCAGCAGCTTCATTGACTGGCAATATAATTGTTCTTTTTGGATTAGGATCTCTCAAGTAAGAATAATGGGCACATGCTTTCCCTGGGATTTCACAAGTATTTGCTGAGAGCAAGGAAAACTTGCAAGGAAACTTGCATTACATTCCAGGTCTCAAGAAAACGGGGCTGTACTAATTAGCTAATTTTTGTCCGTTTCTTTAAAACTGATCCTGTCTGCCTGTGTCCTCTCCACGCTCTTGTGCAGATTCCCCTTCTGCTTCTCTCTACTTCTGTCTGCATTTCTCCCCACTTTACTCTGTATAGGTACTGCCAGCAAAACCACTGCCAATACAAAACCCAGGCCCAGCAAGTCATTACTGTGGACATTGGACCTCTGCTTTTCAGGCATATTAAGTACAAGGTCTCCTTTAGTCTTTTGAGTTCCAGCATGAGCATGTCTAGTAGTCTGGGAGGTCTTAAAAAAACAGAGAATGTAGATCTGTTGATATCAGAATTTCAGGGTCATACAGTTACCAGCAAACTGTTTTTCTTTTATTTCTAAAATATATCTCTACTATAGCAAAGGCTTTCTGCACTGTACCTTTTCTGTGCTTTAACATTTAATACAGGTTTAAGAGAGTGAAAATAGATTAATTAATTGGCATACTGAGCTCTAAACTGAAACTTTAAATCTCTTTTAGTGTGCTAAGGTTGTCTCTATAGCTCAACAAAATTTGGAAGCATTGGTTAAAACAATACAAAACACATAGAAGTTACTTATAAAAAGAATTATCAGTTTAATTTAATTGGTTTCACCTTTGCATTTAGAAACGCAATAGAGTAAAATTGTCACCTGTAATTACTGAAATCTAATTTTGTTTACTAGTTAGATCATTGTCAGCTCACACCACCTGTCAGAAAGGAGTAAAACAGAACAGGGTAAGCAGCATTTTAAACATCAGATTTTATATGAATTCCTATTTAAACAACATTGTGAATATTTGAATGTCTTCAGGATATATAATAGACTTTATGGGACAGTGCAGCAGTCAGTATTGGTATTGGATTTATAGGCCATAGAAGAAAGAAAACAATGTTTCATTGTTAAGAATGTGTCACATTCCCCAAATTTTTTTGTGTTCTTTCCTCCATCATTTCCTACCTTAAAAAAATTCAATAACAGGCCTTGCTAGGAAAAACTATAACAAAACAGATTGAGAAATTTAGTGCAGTAAAGTCATCATCTTAAAAACCAGCTAATCTGAAGATCTCTACCACAAGAAAAAAAAAGTAAAATCTTGGGAACCTGAATTTTGCCACCTGTCTTCTGCTCAAATCTGGGGTTAATTGCAATTCAAGAAGTTTTGATGGTAAATACTAACAGGTGTTTGTTACTAAACAACAGGCAGTTAAGTCTTGGACAGCATCGCTTTTGGTCCCAAGGTAAGAACTAGTTGCCAAGCATGAATTAGTGAGGTTATCAGGCTTCAGCAGAGCAAGAGGAATTTCTTTTGAATTTCCTGTCTGCAACTGTTTACCTCTCACACAAATAAGGTATTGGGTGCACTTTAACTTTTGCAAGTACCATCATCACTCATTAGCCATAATGGAGTCAGTCATCAAGCAATATAACCCAAACATACTTCTCATGAGGTTGTGAAATTCTGAAGGAGAGAATTTATTGTGCTATTTAGAACATTCTGCCTTCCTGAAACTTCAGACCTATTCATTTCAAAAGCAATGAAAATGATGTCTCTGCTTTTTTCCCATCTGTTCCACCCAATAGATTTTTGAGTGCTGAATGCCATGAAGCCTGCCTGGGTAATTACCTGAAGGTCCTCAGCAACCAATTATTTGTTACTCTTAGTAGTGTTTTAAAGAGTCCTGGGTGTGATGCCATGCTCGCTGAGCTATTTGGGGATATACTGGTATGTGCTAAGTACTGTTTAATAATGAATGAATATGATTGTTTCCCACAAAGTTCTTGCATATGTTACCAGTAAGAACAGAATTTGATCTGTAGATTTTAATGTTACTCTAATCCTGAATGCTTCTCTCATTTACTGGTGAAAGAATGACTGTCTTGGGTAAGAAGATTGGATTTTGTTTTGGTCCTGATTTAGAATATAAACTTCACAGAGTCTAGAGCCTAAGCATTTGTTTGTGCCATGGGACAAGTCTTAAATGAGCCAAAATTATTAACTGCTCTTGAATTTGCTGTGTTTTTGTAGTAAACTTTTGAAAAGTGTCTGAAGCACAGATCGTTTTAAATCAGAACACTCTGTACTGCTAACCATCTGAAGCCTGGAGGAGATTAAGCAGAGACGATGTATACTTGTAAGCCCATTCTTTTCCCATTCTGTACCAAATGTGGTTCGTAGTTGCAGAGTATGTAGTCCAAATGTAGTCTTAGAGGTTCACTTTTAATGACAGTTTAAATAGCAAAACATTAAAACATGTCCTAAGCTCTTCATTATCACCTGGCCTAGCATTTAAGTAACAGGTTTTCACTAGTACACCTCCTGTTTCTTGTGTCTCAACTGCATCTTTATACTTTAGCTGGTGTTAATAAGCTATAACGTTTAAATGAGGGAAGAATAGCTAATGTGGATGACTGGCTTGTGAGAGAATCTGTGCTGTTCTTTGTAAAGCTCTATAAATTCAGTGACTCCTGATGTCCTGATCCAGGTTCTGAAATGCATGTCTGCATCCAAAATTAGTTGTTGCAGTAGAGTTCCTTCTAGTCTTGCATATAGGCTCCCTGTACTGCGCTTGTTGCTGTGTTTCATCAGTGTAAATCTTTGGTGCTTTTATCTTGTATTTGCTAGCTTTCTTGGGGTATCAAGAAGAGGCAACCACTTTTAAAGGGTGGAGATGTAAAGGATTTATGTGCTTTGCCATATAGATGCTCCTATATAAATATTTTGGCCACAGATTTTATTATTTGTTAGTGTTTATAATAAAAAACTTATTGCTTTAATGGAAATAAAATTTTCATTGCAATATTCACTTAAACTGGAGGCATGCCAATTCTTTATGCCTGAATCCTTGCTTTTGAAATAGACGTACTCTTCCATCTTTTTCTCATCTCCAAATAAATGATGTTGACTATAGATAGTGTTGTTTGTTAATCAGTTTTCAACTGTAGTGGCAACATGTCTTGTGAAACCCTGGCTGCATATTGTTGCACAGATAGACTGGCAACAAGAAAGGTGACAGCTGGTCTTCTTTTCAGGAAAATATAGTAATGTTTTCTGATCACTTGGCCCTATAGGCTGTCTTTCTACATGTAAATGAAGGGACAGCGTCAAGTCGCAGCTACACCATTATAAATGTGAGAATATCAATGGGTGTCAAAGGAGTTCTTTTGAAGTCCGAAGTGTAAATCAGTGTACATGCTGGTAATTCAGGTAGTTTTAACATAGAATGAGAAACACCTTCCACTAGACCAGGTGTCAAAAGTTTTAGCTCGAAGCCCCATCCAACTTGGCCTTGTTCACTTCCTAAAGAGGGGCAGCTCTTTAGGTACTGGAAGCTGCTCTAACGTCTCCCCAGAGACTTCTCTTCTTCAGGCTGAACAAGCCCAGTTCTCTCAGCCTGTCTCTGTGGCAGAGGTGCTCCAGCCTCTAATCATATTCATGGCCCTCCTCTGGACTTGCTGAAGCAGCTCCATGTCCCTCTTGTGCTGAGGCCCCCAGAACTGAGCACAGTACTGCAAGTGGGGTCTCATGAGAACAGAGCAGGGGTGGAGAATCACCTCCCTTGACAATTTGAGTGCGACTGTCCAGCCAGTTCCTTATCCACCGATGGACCGACTGGTCCATCTGTCAAATCCATGCCTCTGCAGTTTGCTGATATGAAAACACCATACAAAGTAATTTTAAAAAGTGACTGCATGATTCTTTGATATTTTAGTGTTTATTTAAGTCTCAGTGAATAGCAGAAATACAGCTTCTGAGGGAAGCTCAGAATAGGCTGAATTCATTAAATGGGACACTGATAGTGAATTGATCTGCTCTTTGCTTCATATGGGTTTAATCCATAATTACAGGAGAGCTGTTATTTTTTTATTTACATTTCAGAACACTGCCACAAAAATATCTGTTGCGTAGTCTTTATTCATTCTGCATGAATAATTTGCATATAATATCAAACTCCAGATCATATATGTAATAAATTGCAGTTCAAAACAGTTATGTGAATGAGACCCTTAGAGCAGGTTTTGGGGTACATCATTTGGTTTAGAGCCCTATCTAAATGCTTGAATAAATGCTTGAGTTTTCAGAGCTTCTGATCAGACCTAATTTGCTTTGAAGTTACGGGAAACTGCAGAATGGTCTTGGCACACAGAAATTGATAAAGCTGAGGACAAAACTAACTTCATTTCCTAACTTAATTCAATTTTTCAGGTGCAGGAGTATCCTTTTGTTTGTACTGTCACACAATCTGAACCAAATGCATTTGATGGAAGTTCTGTACTTGAACAAATTAAAATGAAAGGTGTTTCAAAATCCTGTTGTTTGTAACATTGCCTGCTGTACGTTTTTGTGTTTTTCTGTAATTTGCTTGCTTGTAAGGCTGGTCTGTGGCAGCCTTCCTCATAAAAATATCACTTTTTTCTGTAAAAAGCCTCACTGATTTGTACAGAAAAGTTGGACAGTGTGAGCTTTACCAGTATAAAACAAGCGGTGTTATAGAACACAAATGATAGAGGAGATAGAGGTGAAGAGATTTGCAGCCAATTCATCAATCTACTAAATTCTGTATAGAATACTTTCAGTATTTTAAGGAGAATAGCTGTACATGGCCTTTTTATGAAAAGAATTCCATCATTTGCTGTGGAAGATATCTCACTTACTGGTAATCTTACAGGCAGAAATAGATTGCAGTCTGTTGAAATAAGGAAATGAGCAAGAGGCATCAAAGTACTTCTTTTAAATGGAAGCTTAAAGAGAGTGTGAAAGGGCATTGATTATTTCACAACCAAAAGCTGTTGTGTAATCTGTCTTCATGAGTGGAATAGTGACCCAGGAGTGTCATTGGGCAATGTTACTGTTCAAGAGTATCTTCATGAATTAAAACAGAACAGTACTGCTGTTTTGTTATCTTTGTGGATTCTTTCTATGGGCTTGGGAATTTAGAGCTAGATGAATTTTGTGCTTCTAATCAGAGGCTCAATCTCATGTCTACTGTAGAGCAGAAATTTACAAATAGCAAAGGTGAAGAAGCTTTCTTTCCATGTTGCAAACAGAGGTGAGGAACAACTGCATTACAGGAATTGTATTAAGACTGTGAAGTTCACACCTGAAAAGTTAGGAAAAGCCGTAATAAAGGCTGCAGGTTCACATATGTATATAATCTCTTCCTTAAATCATGCTGCCCATTTACAAACCAGAATGCAGATTGGGTATATATGCATGTAGTGCTATATCCAGCTCGTAAATTCTCAACCTACACTGAGATTTAGGCACTTGAATACTCCTAAAGCCTACAGAGTAATCAAACTGTCTCCATGCTAGCACTACTTAATCTGAAGTGTGTCAGGTTTGGCATGAAGATTCTTTGTTTCTTAAGCAACTAAAATGATCAGAAGCACCCTCTTGGGGAAGAAATGTGCCTATTCTGTGTTAAAGTTCCAGTGCCATCTAGCTTTATGGGAAGAGTTGCCTAAATTGTTGTAGTGGAGTGGCTTTTGAAGATGGAAGTTAAGCCTAGAAAAAGGGTTCTTGGCATTTGAAGCCTGAGGAAGTTAGGACCTACATGTGTCACTGAAATTTGGTAATTCTAGAAGGCAATGACAAAACCAGAATATTTTGGTACGATATGATATAAAAAGGCTGGGAAATTAGCGTTTGTTCCGGATGACCAGATGGATGATTTACGTGGACTACAATTTCAGTAGTCCCCAGAAAACTGTCTATCATGCATATCTATTTGGAAACTTGAATTTAAAAATCTATGCTGATTACATAGCTGTATGCATTCAGGGAAAGTATTTTTCCTGAGTTTAAAACATAAACCAGCATGAAGCTATGTGACTGAAACTAATCACATCTTTGCTTATTACATGATTTCTATAACAGTTCTTGTTATTTACACTGACAGACTGTGGAATAATATACAGCAGAGTTTCAAACAGATTTACATTAAAAAAATACATTGCAGGCTTGTGTATCATATGTATCAAAGTATAATTCTCCACGATGTCTCAAACTGGACATCAAGAAGTTTGAGTTCTATGTACTGAAATCATGATTATTTGTTTTCTTCCCTTCCATTTCATTTTAATAATAATCTGAAAAAAGCATTGCAAAAATAGAACCTTGAGGGTTGTCTCTCGTTGCTTCATATGTATTTATTCTTACCAGTGAACAATTTTTATTATCCAATCTGTTGTTTTCATGCCTTGCTGGTATGATTTTCTGTTAATTTTCTGCCCTGCTTCTCATGTCCCAGAAAAGTATGTTGTACCGCTTTTCCCCGTAGCTAACCTAACCTTCCATTTCACATCTCTGATAGATTTTAATTGCTTTTGGTGATATTTGAGTTCATTCTACAAAGCTCCTTACAAGGGATATTAATTGCAATAAAAAAAATCCCAGTGTACCAGTTTGACATAATAATCTATAATACTTGAATGGGTTTATAAAGAGTACTGAAAATATGAATGCCGGCATGACCTACATGTGAGACAAAAGCTATTCCCTTAGGGAATGGAGATAATTTGCTTTTGTCTCATACATTATGCATCTCCTCTTTTACACCCTATTTCCATGAAAAATATTTTTTGTTATGTATGGAAGAGTTGTTAAAGTTGTGAGTGGAGCATTAGGCTCAGTTTGTTGGGATGTTAACATTCTGCTAGGATTTCTGCAGTCTCACTTCTTTGTTTCTTATTACCTATTCACAATATCTTTTGCTGGTCTTCGATGCTTTTCTCTGAGTAGCTTTTTCTCCTTTATTCTTTGAAGAGCGAGTGCTGCTGATTTCTTTTTGTTGGGGAAGAGGCACAGAAATGGGA
The DNA here is from genome assembly GCA_028858755.1 of Ara ararauna. Classification (NCBI taxonomy): domain Eukaryota; kingdom Metazoa; phylum Chordata; class Aves; order Psittaciformes; family Psittacidae; genus Ara; species Ara ararauna. The sequence continues at coordinate 34,321,402 of CM054376.1, forward strand.
AACTTTATAAACCAACAGTACACTGTAGATGTTTCATTGGTGTAACCATGCCATTGATTAATAATTAGCCACCTTATGTTAAAAATGCAGACATTATTTAATTCTCACTGACTCTGATGGCTTTCTTGACAGGCAGGCGACAGGCTTGGCCTCTTATAAAGTACTGCATTGTCTCTTCAGATACTGCAGGATTTATGAGCAGAACCTGTAGTTAAGGTTCAAAGTTCAAAGTACAATGGTTATTCAACCCTATAAGTAAGAAATCATCTCTTTCACAACACTTAAAAGAAATTATGTCCCTTTATGACAACTGAGTTGCTAGGGATGGATTTTTCATTTACTTTATAGTGAGAATAAAAAGATGTAGATTAGCACTGTGCTAATTAGTGCCCTCTCTAATTTATTGCATATTGCTTTCCTTTTCCAGGCTGTAAAAGAAAATAAATTGGGCCTTTGAAGGTCATAAATCTTCAATCCTGCATCCCCTGGTCTTGTGATGAGACATGTATTATATGGGTTAAATTGTAGACAGCTTTCTAGATAGGAATATGCCACTGACCCCTACAATGGAAGCATAATATAGTAGGTTTCTTATCTGTCCTTCTGAAGGTACCTATTTATTTAATAGAGACTTTTGCTGAGGTGCCTCCAAATTAAGTTTTTAACTTAAAACCTCACCTATATCTCACCTCCTGGGATACCAGTAAGAAAAAGTATGCATGAAAAATCAAATACTACATAACAATTTAATACACTCTGGAAGCAAATGATGTTGAAGTGAGCCAACTCCTGAATCTGTCTATCCAGTTTACTAATTGCTCTGTTACATATTTCATGGACAGTAATCAGTTTTTTTAGACAATTGTGTTTGAGGTGTGTCTGTTCATAGGTTACTTACCATTCATCATTTTGCAGGCAGGACACCAGTCGAACTTGTGTATATAACCATGGATTGGAAGACACTGAGGATTTCATTTTTGTTCTAGTATCACTTGACAATATTCAGCTGGATCTCTTATTTGCGTGTTTAAATTTTTATATTAATAGGTAAGTAATTTTTTTTCAACTGTCAGCAAAAAGAGGCATTCATGTCCCTTTACCTACTACAACAGTATTTATAGTACCTAATTGACCACAGAGTTATTGAGTTTGATCATTATTCCAATCACAGTATGATGTATTTTATAACAAAGGACCCAAATGGGTTGTTACTACAGTGCCATTAGCTAACATGAATGCTTGGAAATACATTGCTTGTGTATTAACCAGAATATGAGAGAAAACACTGGTTTGCTGCATGAAAATACTGAAGGAGCAACCTGACAGTGTGAGGAAAGAGCAAAATCAGCAGAGAGTGGCCTGTAAGATTGTCAGACTCTGAATAATGTTTGAACAAGTGTGAAGCGAGAATATTGTTAGATGATGCATGTGATGTACAGGAGCCTTGGAAATACCACTTTTCAAGCAGATGAGTTACTGTGTGCGTCTAAACCCTGAATATCATTCATCTGCACCACACTGTGTTAACTGTGATGTGCTATATTCCTGCCTCAGAAATTCTGATGAATATTTTATAGGGTTCTTTTGGTAGCTGAAGTTCAGTTTCTAAGTCTCTCTTTTTTTTTTTGTTTTCCTTGGGGTGGTGGGCATTGCCCATAAAGTTCTGGCTAGCTTTATGATTGGGATTAGGTGAGAAAAGCTAATGAGGGAATAGCAACCACTTTTCCTCTTGTGAGAATAGCTACAGTGCTTAGATTGGCTAAACACTTTAGAGAAATTCTTTTCTTTTAGGGTTAATCCTGATTGGCAGTGCTAGCCTCTAACAAGGTGTTAAATGCTACAGATTCCTGTTAACTTCAGTGGGAATAATATTTAAGGCTTTAAATTGCACTAGAGCATGGGATGCAGAAAATCTGTGGTGTTTATGATCAGGAAGGCATATTACTGCTTTGTTCTTTTTACTGTTGAAGATGTGAAATTTTTCCTGAAGGATGGATTCTGTTACCAAGGGTGTAATTCCAGTGTTGTGTGTTTTTTTAACTTAAGATTCTTGTTACTGCATAATCAGTCATTTTAACTGTGTGTTTCTGATGTATTTGTCTCTTTAGCTGTTGTGTATATCTGTTCCCCTGTGCTTTTTCACATTTCTCCATATTCTTAAACATCCTCTTTCCTTTTATGACTAGCTTGCTCTCATTTTTATTAACACTTGTCTTTGTCAACACTATTACAAGTACTGTGTAATCCAGCCTTCCCTTCTTGCTCTTGGCAATTAAAACACAAAGGAAAAACAGACACCATAAAAAAAAGGCAGAAACCAATTGGTATGGTATGATATACTCGCTTGACAAGCAATCACCTCTAAACAAAAATATTCCCTCTATTGTTATCTCTGTGTCCTTTCTTATTCCCCACCATGACTGTTGTGATTATTTTTGGTTCTACTGACTTTAAATCCTTCAGCTCCTGTCTGCATGAAAACAGGAGAGATTTTCAAAGGTACAGATAGTGTGTACACACCCACTTCTTGTAGAAATGCTGCATTCCTGCTCCTTATTGGTACATAAACAGCATGAGCATGTGCAGCTCTTTCTCATTGTTGGGAGGGATTTTGCTGTTTGAGACGCTAAAATTCAAGAAGATCCTGGTAGGAGAAGATGACCACCCTATGTCTGTGATCAGTATCCTTTGTTAAAGGCAGTTTGTTACTATAGTTTGCCTATAAATATATGCTGTTTTGTTTATGTAGGTGTTGTGGTTTAACCCTTTCCAGCAACTAAGCACCATGCAGCCGCTTGCTTACTCCCCCTCAGTGGGATGAGGGAGAGAATTGGAATAATGAAAGTGATAAAATTCATAGCTTGAGATAAAAAGAGTTTAATAGGTAATGCAGAAGCTGGACATGCAAGCAAAGCAAAACAAGGACTTCCTTGACTACTTTCCATTGGCAGGTATTTAGAGCCATGCTCAGGAAAGCAAGGCTCCATGACTCTTCAGCAGTTACTTGGGAAGGTCAGTGCCATCACTCAGAATGTCTACCTCTTCCTTCTTTTCCCAGCTTTATATGCTGAGCATGATGCCTTATGGTATGTAATATGGCTTTGGTCAGTTGGGATCAGCTGTCCCTGCTGTGTCCCCTCCCAGCTTCTTGTGCACCCCCAGCCTACTCGCTGGTGAGGTGGCGTGAGGAGCAGAAAAGGTCCTGATGCTGTATTAAGTAGTGCTCAGCAATAACTAAACCAGCCCTGTGTTACCAACACTGTTTCCAGCACAAATCCAAACCCTAGCCCCATACTAGCTAACATGAAGAAAATTAACTCTACTCCAGCCAAAACCAGCACAGTAGGCCCTACTGACAGCAGTAGTGTGAGAGCAGGAAACAACATCTACCAAAAGAACTCTTTTTTTTTTTTTTTTTTTTAATGAGATACTCCTACCGTATCTCACTTTTATTTTTTAAGGCATTTGAACTACTACTCATATTTATCCTATCTTCCTTTTTTCTGTGCTGTGCAGTAGTCTTATGATTTCTCTGGTAAAATGACTCATTCTAGTAAAACTAGCTCTGAACCTAAACTTTGAATTTATTGTTGATGATGGTTAATAGGGTTTTCTTAGGTGTTGTGGAAATTATAATCATAGGGTTTGTGTTGTTCAGCTTGACTAGCCAAGTAGTACCCAGAGCAGGAGACAGGAACAGAGTTGGGAGAGGTGGATGGTGACTTTCAAGTGACTTGTCATGACCATAGATTTTTGAAGTGGATTGAAATGGTTTCTAATCCACTTCTGCTCATGGTCACAGAATATCTTCTTGGAAAGCTATGAAGCTTGCTTCATCAGTACCTTCTTTTCTCCAGTCCTGTTAAATGCAACTGGAAAGAACTCATGTTAATTTTCAATCTAAAACCCAGGAGGTTTAATTATGTGAGAAACTGGAAAAATGGGAAGAAATGCAGTTGACAAGTCACAGGATTGAAGGACTGCTAGCACCTTACTTTGAAATGCTGTTTCCATTTAGAGGCATCCATTTCAGAATGACTGTAGTCATAAAAGTCATACAACAATAAGTACTATTAATGTGTAGGTGGAGGGAAGCTATAACTTCACAAGCATTATTGTGAGGAGCAGCATTAAAGCCCTGTGATTGGGTGTGCTTGAAGGTGGACCACTATGTATTTCTGTAAAGAAATGTCAGAGAAGAATAAACTTTGTAATACCTGACAGGAAAGGCTAAGAAGAGCTGGAAATGATTTGAAGTGTCTGAAACTTTGTCTCAGTCTGCATTGACACTAATCAGAAATAATTTATACTAATGCCTTTATGCTGATTTCTTAAATATTCTAGTCTGTTACCATCACAGTTGAAGTACGAATGCTATTTTTAACTTAATAACACCTGACAGCTCAGTTATTAGCAGCACTTACTATCTGAGTAGGTGGTTATAGTCCAGAGGCAAAATTCTGGGTCACGGCATTTTTGATGGAAGTCCTTACCTCTACTGGTGATTGTTCTGGAGCTTGTTATTGTTGGTGTTTCATTTGTTGTTATGCTAGTTGCAGTGCTGCAAATCCAGCAATGCAGACCTGTATGTATCATTTCTGTGTTTGCTCACAGATGATCTATCACCTGAAAAGGGAATCATTATGGTTTTGTCTAGGTCCAATAAGGTTTATGAAGCAGGGAGAGTGCAGTTATAGATTATTGTGAACTTCTATGCAATTCTGAATTAATGATACTTACAATCTTGAAAGTTTGAAAAGGCTTGGACAGGACATGAACATGCCCACCTTAAGACACTCATTTCAGCTCATGCTTGTATCCTTTACAGATGCTCTTAAGGAACACTACCTGCTATGCATAGACTTCATTTTATCTTCCCAGCTTTAACAGCCTTTGGAGTCTGCCTCTTTGGCTGAAACGAGATTGTTACAGTTGTATGTAGGTATTAGAACAAGCCATCTAATGGCCATTTAGAAGAATCCTCCTTACTTGGATTGTATTCAGTAATAAGAAGTACTTCCTACTTGGCATGTGACATATGTCATGAGCTGGTGATATGCCGCTTTCAGTCAACTAATTAGGTGTGTTTTCTCCTACTCCTCAGGTAGCCTGAGGTAGCCACAGACCAGCTGTTAGTAATTGGTGAAGATGGTGCTGACAGCATAAAATATTTAGAAAAACAGTGGTGTTCATGCAGGTAGCAAAGCTTAAAAAATTGAGATTTTCAGTGGTGTTCTATCAGTTCAGACAGAGAGCTCCACGCTTGTTCACTACTTTTTCACACTAATTGCTTACTCTTCAAAGGCTTAGTTACCATACTGAAACTACTTCTGTATCCTGGATAGATACCAAAATGCTAATATCTTCACAGCCATGCACTTTGTAGATGGGGGTAGTGTTTTCTGATATAGCGAATATAAAATACAGGGCGTACTTGTTACAGATGTAAAAAAACTAAGAAGGTGTCATGGGTTCAGCAGCAACAGTCATTTTTCTCCTTCTTGGTAGCTGGTGCAGTGCTGTGTTTTCGACTTTCGGCCTGGGAACAACGCTGATAACACCGATGTTTATATTTTCTGCTTAGAATGTTTTGGTTTGACCAAGGACTTTCTGAGTCTCATGCTCTGCCAGGGAGGAGGGGAAGCCGGGAGGAAGCAGAGACAGGACACCTGACCCAAACTAACCAAAGAGGTATTCCATACCACAGTGTGTCATGCCCAGGATGGAAAAACTGGGGGCAGGAACCCAGAAGAGTTCAGTTCACGGCTCGGTCGTCGGGTGGTGAGCAGTTGTATCCTCTTCCCTTGTATTTCCCTGCTCATTATTATTATTGGTGGTAGCAGTAGTGATTTTTGTTATACCTTAGTACTGGACTATTCTTATCTCAACCTGTGGGAGTTACATTCTTTCGATTCTTCTCCCCATTTCCCCCCCCGCCCTCGGGGTGGGTGGGAAGAAAGAGGGGGGAGTGAGTGAGCAAACAGCGTGATTTACAGCTTAAACCACGGCAGAAGGAAAACCAGTTCAGCATGATTTTATTACTGTAATTTCTGGTAATCTCATATGATGGGATCTTGCTATACTTTGACAGCACTGTTTGCACACACCTCTGACTGTTTACAGAAGGCACGAGAAAGGCAAAAAATTTGTTCAGGTGATGCTACTGCTCTTTCAGTTTCAATCACTGAAGAATGAACTGAAATCAGGAATAATAATAAAAAACCCCTGTGCATATGTTTGTCTTTTTAGTGAGAGGAAGAACAGCATCGTAAACTGTTGTCTGTGAATCCACAATAATTGAGGGTTATTTTGCCTGTGTGCTAATGCATCTGCAGCAAGGGTTGGCACCTCTGTGTTTGAATGAGTAAGTTTCTACTACCTGAGCTGAAAGTTTAATTTCTGTTAGTTGTGATTCTAGCAGCTCAGGGCTGAATATCGCTGTGGTATAGGTGGGCAAGAGGGCTGTGTGGCTGTAGCATTGCCCTAAGAGAGGAAGGTGGAGGAAATAACCATTTTAGGCTCTCTGTCCTTTCCTGATAAATCTGACTGCAGGCTCTTCCGCAACTGATACGTAGTTTTGCATCTGTCAGGAGAGTGCACAATAGTGAATAATTATGGGTAGAGTAGATAAAGCATTTGTGCATGACTTCGTGTGTGTCTCTGCTTTTGTATTTTAGCACAGAGAGTGCATATGTTTTATTGGGCACTGCAAAGATCCACCAAGGATGATGTCTTTAGCCAGTCAGAAGAGTGGTTTACTGATTACCTGGTGACTGTTTTTACAGAATACTGATCTCTTTCATTTAGGATGCCATTGGAATGGTGTTTGCCCAAATTTTGGGCTAATTGCATTCTTTGGCTCTTGGGAGCAATCTGATTTTCCTGCTAAATGACTTCATTGAGCTTTAAACTTCAGAAACAGTTGCATTTTATGAAATAGTTGGTGGATTGCACTGTAGTTGTAGTGAAACAACACTGTAGTTAGACAGCGATCTTTTAATCCTGCAACTGTTCATCCATTTTATTGACAGGTTTACCGTATGACTGCATGTGGATTATGTGCATTTGTAGGAATGACTTTTAATTACCACAGCAAAATGAGGTTGCAAAGTTTCAGCTGGCGGTCTCCTCAGAGTTTCTTTCTGGTAGCCATAACTCCTCCCTGGTTAATGTACAGGTATATGCAGTTTTGATGAGACATGCTTGTTTGTGGCAATTCCATTTTTAAGGCATCAATTTCTTTTTTTCGAATGGAAGAGACAGAAGGCTTTCTGAAGGAGCAGAGGTAAGCCAGCAGATCTGGGCTGTTCCTTTTAGGGCTTTTTTCAGAGCCAGTTAAATCTTAATTGCTTTATTTGCGCTGCTTAGTAATTTACTTAGTAGGTAGGTTATCCTGACCTTAATTGAAAGTTCTTAGAAAAACTTCCAAATCAAAGGAAATAAGCATGAGAGAAAGGGTCTGAGTGTATGGAATTCCTGCACAAACAAAGCAGAGAATCTGGAGCTCTAATCTTGCTTTTGGGGTCACAAATGGCCATATTTCAATACTTTTCTGTCACAGTATTACGTTACTCAGAAACTCTCATTTTTGGAGCTGGAGTAAACAAACTCGATGTTAGTTAAAGTGGTGAGCTCTAGCAGAAAATATATTCAAAATCTAGGAAATTCAGCTGTTTCATTAACTTTTTTTAGCTAGTTTGTGACCCATCCTAATTAAAACATACATACTTATTAAACGTACTTCGCAAACTGGAAAATGGGTATTGTTTGTCTGTCTAAATATAAATGTCTGTTCCCCTTCAATGTCAAATGGAAGTTATAGATCAGGAAGACCTGCAGGAATTGGCATTGCTACGAACTATTAAAAGCAAGTCTTCTGCCTGCAAATACCTTCTGCTGAATAAAGACTTTTAAAGGAAGTTTCAGTTGGTTTAGCAGGGACTGTGCCTACTGCTTGGTGTACCTGTGTGCAAGAGCAATGCCTTGTCTGGTTTTCATAGGGACCATTCTGTTCAGAGCTGTCAGGTAAGCAGAAGGCTGGGGATAGAATAGGGAATATTGGCTTGTGATTCTTGAGGGAAGGGGAAGGAGGAGGGCAGCATGCAACATGCTGCAACAGATGTAGCCCATCACAAGAGATTTTGCTGCAAGGTGGCAGAAGCTTATGCATATAATGGAAATACCAAGTGGAAAAAATAAACACATTGAAGTGCTCTTAGCAGACTCTGCAATAAGCACAGTTTTTCCCTGAATTATTGCATACTTCCTGAAGAACATGAAATGACAGAGGATTTTTGGCTGCTTTTCTTCTTGTGTTTCCAAAGATTTCCTTGGAGAGTCTATATAGACTTTCTGCTGAGTTCACGTCAGCATTTTTTGCTAATTGTTCCTGATGCTTCTCCATATTGTGAACTTTTTAACAGAAAAGTAGCAGCAGATTGCCTTCCCTAGAGAGGAACAAAGGAGTCTGTTGATGTGATCTAAAAAGAGAAAGGGGAAAAAAATACCACTTAAAATAAATATTTCCATTTCAGTGCATACAGAATGAGTATTTAAACGCTATCAGAGAGCTTTGTAATTGAAGGCAAAGCCGCATTTCTTCCAGAGTTTCTCCTGTTAACCTCTTAATTTTTGCTAAAGCTGGATCGCTGTTTTGAAATGACTTACCAAAGAATCTACTTTTGCAGTGATTCTCACAAATGAATTCTGTTTTGCATTGGTTAGGACAGTTACAAGCTATGACTCTTAATAATGTAGGTTGGTTACCTTCTCCTCTCAGTCTGTGCTCACCTGTTGTACTGGTTACAACAATCTATCATGCGGGTTGTCATTTGTCTTTAGCAGGTTTGCCTCCTTGTTGCATCTCTATTGTCTATCAAGAATAATGGAGTTGCTGGACACCATTAAAGTACAAGAAGTAATGGTCATATATTCAGAAGGAAAAATAAAATAGGGCTGGAACTGTTCTAAGGCCTGAAAGAGGCTCATTGAGTAGTTTTTACAAAACTGCTAGCAGTCTGTACCTCGTCACGATTCTAGTAATGATTCACAAAGATGACATTTTGTGTATTTGGACAACATCAGATTATGCACACTCTAAGAACACAACCAATTAGAACTAAGTAAGTGAGTGGGTTGCTTCAGCTCAAGGCTGACCGTGGCATGGAAGAAACCCTTTCACATCTGGGACTAAAAAGAGCAAAACAAAAGAAAAGCAGAATCCTTGTGACAATTTTTGATAAAATACTTGTAAATGCCATGAAAACCAGAATTTAGGCCTGTGTATACAAAATCTGTGAAGATTGCTAGCTAGGTTTCTGGTAGATGTGGTATACTGGACTCCTCCTACCTTGGCTTCACTTAGTGTTTTGAGCTGTAGCAAGATCTGACAGCATGAGGGGGAGTTTTTGGGACTTTTTCCACAATGCGTATTTATCAAGAACCTCCTGATTTGAATTTTTGGGGTTTTCTGTGAGCAGCCAAGGGCTTTATTGAATCTAATCCTTTAGTACATGCTGTAGCTGGGGTGTGTGCCACAGTTTCAGGGAACAGAAACTGTATGATACGTGCTCCCGTGCAGATCCCCCCCAACCTTTTTTCTCCCCGAGCTGGGTACAAAGCAAATTGCCTAGATTGAGAGCTGGGGATGTAGAGTACTGTAATGCTTTCGTTTGCTTTCACTATGCAGTTACTTTGAAGTGATCTTCCTTCTCAGTCTGCTGGGCAGGACTGCTTGTGCAGCTTTCCTCCTAAACTTATCTTATAAATAAAGAATTTTCCACTACAGTCTTGTGAAACCTCTCATGACCCCAGATGATGCACCAAATCTTACATGAGTGTTTGCAGCCTCTTGGAGAGCAGCACTTGCATGTATTTTTAATTTCTCCAGGAATCTCCCTGTGATAAGGTGAGTTGTACCGTTCTCCTCTGATGTGCCAGTTTGCCAGTCTTTATGCCCCAAGAACAATTTTTCATCATCAGGTTGTCAACTTTCATTTCTATGCTGATGACACAGTTATGAGTGTCTTTGAAACGTGGCATCTCTAGGTCTTTCTTTTACCTGCAGGCATTAAATCATTAATGTTTCAAAATCTGATGCTTCTGAACATGGCAAAATGGGGCTGCTAGTTGACTGGTTTCTTAAATTTGCCGAGAAATATAAGTCTTATTTTTCTAACCTTTGATGACCTCCAGCTCTACTTCAAGCAGGTATCTAGTGGTTACCTTTGATTGAGGATTGTTTCGTGTAGTTTTGTATGTATAAGGAACTGCCTTTTATCATTGAAATCTTGCTAGATTGTAGATATTTTTCTCTATTATGAGGCAGAGGCACTTTTCACTGGTGATTTGTATTTCAGATTAGATTATTGAAATTCTTTATTTGTAGTCTTTCCAGAATCTTGAATATTCTGGCTGCAGAATTTTCCCTAATCTTCTTGGGTTTTTTGAATCACATAATACATCAGGGCATTACTTTGTCATAATTAGTAATCATGGCCTAGCTAAGCCTAAATTGATTTGTTTTAGGCTGTTTTTTAGATATTTTTCACCTTCGGAGCCTTTTAAAAACTCTTCCAAAGTGTGTTTTCAGTGTCTCTTGCTGTCAATAAACACAGTTTTACTCTTCTTAATGTTATAAGTATAAAATTTCCTTAAAAGTTTACCTTCTCCATTTTAGTTAGGGTGGTTATTTGCAGAAGACAGCCAGGAAATGGAAGGGTATTCTCTACCCTTGAATAATCAGGGAGCACCTGCTAGGAATATATATGAGTAGGAATATTTCAGTAATCAGACATTCATGTCCTGTGAACTCCACTGAGAAACTATCAGCTTTTTGATTAAAATGAAATGCAACATTTCTGCCTCTTTGTATACCAGTTCTCATCCATTTTTTTCCTTCCTGTTTCCCCCCCCCCAACTCAATTTCATTGTACCCCAGTAGCTACTTTCTGTCTTTCATGTCTGCTTTTGTACCAATTTCTTTTCCTCACTTGACTCCTACTGTTTGTTATCTTTTTGATTAGACCACCTCAGGTTTTTTCAGACTGTAAGACTTCTTTCTTTTATTCTTTCTTTTTTTCCTCTGGCAAGTCCACTTACTCTTGGCATTTGCTCCCTAGGGTTAGTTTTTGTCTTCTATGCACAGAACCTTTTCCATAAAGCTCACTTTGAGGCAACTTTGCATCAGCAGTGACAATGTGAAAGTAAACCAAATGACAGTGATGCCAAAGTTGAAAGTTTGGTTCTAGCAAATGCTAGAGAGTATGAGCATGGCTTCAGTTTTTGAGGAAACCTCTCTCTGTTTGGTCTCTAGCTATCTCTAGCTAGCAGAAGGTTCCCTCTTCCTTCTGTGACACATACATAGTTGGCCTTAGCAGTTTTCAAGTGAGGCCTGACATTCTCATTCCTGTTGACCGATACAAGGCAGTAGGTATTCCTTAAATGCTAAACATAAAAGATGAAATACTGCTTGTGTTGAAATGAATGACACAAATTTCTACTGACGTTGCCAGAAGACTGCATAGGGACTGTTGATACTTCTGACTTTAGGGAATGCAAAACTGGATTCTGGAATAAAGAGGAAACACTTGTATACATTGTATGTCTTTCAGGCCTTTGAAAAGCCAGAGCTTACTGATGCTCATTTAATTACTGGATGATGTTGTACAGGAGTGTGAATCTGAGGTACTCGTAGCCTGGTGGGAAAGATGCTCAGCCAGCTGAAACTGATTTGTATTACACTTTGAAAAGGCATCATCAGAGCCAGGCTGGCTGTTGTTAAATCACTTTCTAAAGCCACTATTGTAAGTAGCTTGCTGTAACGAGGGATTCACTTTTATTTTCCTGAAGAATCAGACTGTAACCAGGGATTCACTTTTATTTTCCTGAAACTGGTTCAGACAAACCTCTGTGATTTCCCTAGAGAAGTCCTTTATGTTCATATTGTTCATTCCAGGTGCATGGCTACAGCAGTACACCTTACTTCCTCACAACAATTTACTATACATGTCAGCATTGGCTTTGCTGCTGTGACTGAGATAATTTGTTTTTCTCATGAAAGGGAAGTTGAGAATCAGGGCTGGCGGAGAGAATCTCATATTGCACTCCAACTAAAACCCATAGGGAGAGGTTAGTATTATACAAGACTAATTGTGATTAAAAAAATCCATATTAATTGTAATTCCCACCCTGCTCTCAACAACATCTGTGAGCTATCTCACAGAAACAGTTTGATTCTCTCAGGGAAGAAGAGGAAGAGATGGATTACTTCTTTTTGTTACTAGCTTTTGTGATTCTCACTGTCTCCTCCAATAATAGCGATGAAAATGATGATGACAAGCTTTGGAAAGAGGCAGCTATGCTTCTGTATACAACATGGTGACAGCTTTGAAGTAAAACATTTTCCTCATGTACATTATGGACAATCTTTTTCTTGTCACTTCTCTTGCCCAGTCATTAGTGGGGTTTTGATGCCTGTTTTCTCCGTAAGTGAGAAATATCTAAACATAACTGAGGATGTCTGCTTCAGTGCAGAAACTTGAACAGATAAAATGGAGTTCTGCCTTTACAGAAGAGAGCTTTTGGCCATTTCTAGGTTGTTCAAATTTATTTTAGCATGATAATAATGTTAGTAGAGTTTGTTGAGAATCAGCATTCTGGCTTCCAAATACTTTGATTCCCCTCCACCCATATATTTTTATTATGTCCAAATTTAAGCAGGGGATATGCATATGTATGCATCTAGGCATAAAGTCAAATTTTCCTCTAAATAATAAATAAAGACAAAAATTGTGTTAGAGCCTGCAGCTCTCAAGTGGGTCCACTAAGAGCCAAATTACTCCAGCACTTTTCAGATTTTGTGGCAAAGAGCCTGAAAGCTGGCTCTGGGCATGGGTAACCATGGACACCAGGATTTCATCTTCCACGGCCTTATGGCATTCCAGCTGGGCTATTGCTGTTGGCTTTTGAGGTCCTGAAGCACCAAAATTTAGTCACTCTTGTAATCTCTTATGACCTGCGACGACTTCATTGTAAGTCTAGTGGAGAATGACTCAGAATGACGCTGAACCTGAAACATTTCAGCTCAATGGTTTGCGCTCAACAGCATCTTCTGATGAGGTTCTAAGGTGATCTGAGTCTTAGCATTTAAGCACTACGTTTCCTGAAGACTGACTTTTTGTGAAAATAGGCTAACAGTGTCTTCACGAAGCCTGCTGCCCATTATTTGAAAGTTTCTGTTCGCTGTGTATGTGCAGTGTAAAACTGAGAATAAAACTTTCCATAGTTGTGGGCCCTCTGGTGGTGTCCCTGGAGTTGCAGGTTTAGAAAGTTGCAAGACTGAAATGTATTACCTAGTTCATGTGTTCCAAAACTTTGCTGGTCATACCCAGCAACATGTAGTTATTTGGACTCTGTTGTGTCCTCTGATGGAAAAGAACATTATTAGTATTACCTATGCGCTCTGCCCATATAGTCTTCTACAAATGAGTCCATTTTTAATCTTATTTTTTATTACAGTTATTAAATTAATGAATCTGAGTTATTAATGAATCTGAATTAATGAACCTCATTGTGCTGATGTTCCCTAAGTATAAAGCCAACAAAAAATCTCTGCTTCAAAGATCTCACTGTCTAGATGTAAGACAAATATTGGTCAGTTGTTTTAGTCCATCACCAGTCAGCAGCCACAGTTTAATCGTTTTTCACAGCCAGCAATAAACTGGCACTGTTGCTGAAAGAGAAAATCTCACCTTCCCATTGTCCATGATCATTCTTTTTATTGCTCTGCCACCATTTCTTTTGTACGGGCACAGTGGACTGGAAGAGGAACTGATGCAGCAGTACCCTCCCCCCTTCAAAGCAAAACCAAAAAAGACATGATCTCATTATAATTTTCTATAATACACATACCTGCATAAAGAAAGTGCATTGACTGATTAACAAATCAACAGTTCAAAATCTACTCGAAAAGGTTGAAGAGTGCTAATTGGACCTGAGTCACAGTTAACTTCAGTTTATAGTACTTTCTTACAAAAGGTATGCTTGCAACTTTTATGTAGAGATAAAAAACTGCTGTTCTGGCAAAGAATGTTGATGTGATTAATGCTGCAGTAGGACTTTTTCATTTGATCACCTACATAAAGAATACCTTTCTTCCTACAATCCAGTCTTTTTTTCTGATTGTTTGCTTTCATTCCCCTCAAAAAGCTGCTGCCAGAGGAGAGTGCAAGAATGCCAGCTGTAGTAGAAAATTTGATTATGCAAATGTACTTAAGAGTTTGTACATAGATACAGAAGATTAACAGTGTGTGCTATGAGAAATGACTGCAGCTTCTTTTTCAGGATGAATAACTGCAAGCTAATGCAGATCTTTGGTTGATATGTTCAGATAAAATCACCAATCGTAATGGTCTTCTGCCTCCCTCACTCCCTCCACTTTGCTTCCTTGTTTTTTGTTGAAAACTCTACAAAATTCCTATTTTCCAAGATTCTACAGAAGATAATCAAAGTATATAAGATCACAAGTGGCATAGATACTTGAACAGGAAACAGGGCCTGGAGGGAATGAAATTGCAAGTGGCAGGTTCAAAGCAAGCAAAAAGTAATACTTCACAGGGTACATTTTAAAGCTGTAAAAGTTTATTGTCCCAGGATTTGGGGAATGCTAAAGGGTTCAAAAATTGATTAGGTATGTTTATGAAAAGAAAATCTATTGCCTGTGGCTCAGAAAGTCTGGAAGCTGCAAATCAAATGAATCAGAAAAAAATATTCTAAAGAACTATTTCTGTATGCGTCTTCTGCTCTTACATTCCTGTCTACATCTGCTACTGGCCACTGTCAGTGACAGGATGCTGAGCTAGATGGACTTGGCATGATGTTCTTTATCCTCAGAGAAAATCAGGTTTTGTCTGTTACATTTCAGTTTTGTATTTCTTTCAGATCCCTGCTTCCAGACAGGGCTCAAACCACAAGCACTAGGTTATCCACCAAGGATTTCTTAATATCATTTCCATCATAGCTGAAACCAGAAGGAAGCATAAATTTAGAGGAAAAGTCTTGCTGAATTCTTTGAGACCAAATTAAAACAACCAGCTTCCTCCCCAGCTCCCTGGCCTTCTGGAAATAACAAACCAGTGAATGAAGACAAACACCTCCTCATTGGTCCTTAAAGATTTAAGCTTTTCCCTGGAAGAAGATAATGGATCTTCCTTAGACAGGAAGGTTTGGGTATTCTGGGAGGCTGAATGCTCTCTTTGGGTATGTGCAAATTGAACTATCTGTGTCTTTCGTGCTTTCATTTAGAAGGTTTTGTGCTAAGCACAGCTCTCCACTTCAGTGTCCTTGTGATACATTATACTTTTGTAAAGAATCAGTATTGGTTTAGGTCATAGTCCTCTTATACTGTGCCATTCTTTTTTCTTCAGATCTCATAGGCTTTAACCTTCTCCATCTCCTTTTAAAAAAGCATGCCTTGTTTTTATCTGAGTTTGTAAGAAAATCAGGAATACTGGGTCCTGTTATGGCAGGAATGCTATTCATGTGAAAGCTGATGATTCTTCATAAAACAGAGTTGTGGTCCTTCATGATAAATTTTTTCTCAGAACTTGTCAAACACTAGAGTAATAGGAGTTTTATTAAAAACAAATACATGATTTTCATGCAGTGTGCTTAAACCCCCTTGCTTTGATAGCTGCTGAGGTTTCAGTTTTTGGTGTTTGAGATCTTAGGGTTGGAAAGGACCTTAAGATCATCTAGTTCCAACCCCCCTGCCATGGGCAGGGACACCTCTCATTAAACCATGCCTTGAGCACTGCCAGGGATGGAGCATTCACAACTCCCCTGGGCAATCCATTCCAGTGCCTCACCATCCTTATAGTAAAGAATTTCTTCCTCATATCCAGTCTAAACTTCCCCTGTTTAAGTTTGAACCCATCACCCCTTATCCTATCACTACAGTCCCTAATGAAGAGTCCCTCCCCAGCATCCCTATAGGCCCCTTCATGTACTGGAAGGCTGCTATGAGGTCTCCACGCAGCCTTCTCTTCTCCAGGCTCAACAGCCCCAACTTTCTCAACCTATCTTCACACAGGAGGTGCTCCAGTCCCCTGATCATCCTCATGGCCCTCCTCTGCACTCGTTCCAACAGTTCCATGCCCTTTTTGTGTTGAGGGCACCAGAACCGCACACAATACTCCAAGTGAGGTCTCACAAGAGCAGAGTAGAGGGGCAGAATCACCTCCCTCAACCTGCTCGTCACACTCCTTTTGATGCAGCCCAGGATACGGTTGGCTTTCTGGGCTGCAAGCGCACACTGCCAGCTCATGTTCATTTTTTCATCGACCAACACCCCCAAGTCCTTCTCTGCAGGGCTGCTCTGAATCTCTTCTCTGCCCAACCTGTAGCTGTGCCTGGGATTGCTCTGACCCAGGTGTAGGACCTTGCACTTTTCATGGTTAAACTTCATCAGGTTGACATCAGCCCACCTCACAAGCATGTCAAGGTCTCTCTGGATGGCATTCCTTCCCTCCAACGTATCAACTGGACCACATAGCTTGGTGTCATCGGCATACTTGCTGAGGGCGCACAAACCTCTGTATTTGAATGAAGAAGAGATCATGAAAACCTAAAATTCTTTTATTGTTATTTTTCTTAGACTATAAAGCATATTTGTGGTTGACTTAAATTCCTGCATAAGAGTTGCATGATTCAAGGAAGACAGAGGAACATGATGACCATGTGAACTGTGGAAAGGATCCTTTTTGATTCCTGGTTCTTCATAGCTTTGTGGCATAGTCTTGAGGAAATACTTTAATCTCTCTGTGCAGAACATAGTGTATGCAAGTGCATGCACTGTTACCGGTTGCTCAGTCTGTAACTCAGATTCTGGGAAGTGTTCAGTGTTACTGTTCCACTTGATCCAGGTCGCACATGGCAGCAGTGTGCGGAAGCAGTTATAGCACAAACTGGTAGGGGAGTAGTCCCAAAACGTCACATTTCTAGATTTTATTTCTATGACTGTTCCTGAAAGCATACAGGCATTTTGCTTCCTAGCTACACCATGAAAGCAGCCCTGTGCAGCTAATTTCTAACCATGGTTATTATGTTGCTTCTCTGTGAAGATTAGGACATATCTTTGGCGCTCACAATTTAATAATAATATGAAAAGAAGAATTGTGATGAGGAAACTTGGTAATAGGTTTGTTATTGAAAATGTTTTAAAAGCACTAATGAAAGTAAAATCTGTACATTAATTTAGCACAGAGGGCTGGGTGAAAAGCCAGCAACATCAAAAGCTAAGAAACAGCTGAACGAGAATGGAAAACACTTGAAGAACCAAGGATTAGACAACTAGCTTTTTATTGTCTGTGAAAATATTTCATTTGGTATTTATGAGAACAGTTTAAATGGTCCCCTCACCATATGGAGGGTTTATAAGGACAAAGAAATAGGAGAAAAGGAAGGAGGAAGGGGTTTACAAAAAGTAGTCAGTAAAGTGCAGTATTATGTTCCTCCTGCTGAGATAAGTAGTTGTTAGATTAAAAGGGTGTTGGTGAGATCATAAGAACACCTTTACTATATATGACCATGAACACTATTTTATTGTTACTATGCTTTCCAGCAGTTTGCACAATTAATAAAGGGTTAAGCACTTTCGAGGGCTGTTTTTGTACCTCATGACTGTCTTGATGATAGAGGCAGCTGAGGCCTGCCTGCCTTGAACAGGAAGAGATCTGATTCTTCGTTTCTTGAACTTAGCCCCTTTGCCTACTATGGCACCTAAATGAGACACTTGACATTAACTCATCTGAACTTCTAAGTGCCTGTTCCCCTGCGGGGCTGGGGCCATGCTAAGATCTGGTCTTAGATATTGTTATGGCAAGGCATCTAGTTATAGTGGAAAGATTTCCCTGAGAATTGCATGTTAGGGAGCTCACCTCTCCATTTTTGAATCTGTGGTGAAACCATATTAGCTTTGAGGAGTAACTTTTAAGGAGCCCTCAAATTGAGAGGAATCCCTAATTGTAGAAAGTCGATTAGGAATTAAAGCTGATGTTTCGAAAGCTGAAATATTTTGCACGGTAATATATTTCTTAGTGCATACAGACGTCAGACAGTGTCTGACCTTCTCTAACTTTTCTGTATTTTGATTTTAATTATTTGAGTAGTTAAAAATGCAAATATGACATATGCTTGTTTTCCTTATGGATTTTGAATGGTGAGAGAATTTACAGCACTACAATCTTCTCAGTAGAATTTTTTAATAATCAATGAATGAATTGATCCAGGAATCAGTGGTTGTTGAACAATTAATTGATGCATTTACATTTAATTATGTATTTGCAAAATTTGGATATTGTCTTTTCAGTTTTATTCTTTGGTCTGAGTATGCCAAAGGTCTTATGCCATACTACTGGCTCTCCAGAGGGAAGATTGGATTTGATATGCTTGAGATCTCAAAAGGAAAAGGAAAGGGAAAAAAAGGAAAAAAAAACCCAAAACTTCTCACCTTTTTATCTTTTAGGAATGAGCATAACTGCAGATCCCAATCACCCAAATGTATGGCTTAGTATATAACCTATAGGAAAATGGCTATAAAATTCCAACATGATAGGGTTTTCTCAGTAAATGACATCAACTGACATGGAGAAGACCTAAATAATGTGTAAAAACTGCTAAGTTACTTCACTTGAGCCACTGAAGGATGAACCTGTCTTTTGACCTTTTCAGTTGAAGTTTTATTCATAAATGAGAGTAAAACATGTCCCAGTCTCCATACATTTGAGCTTGTATTGTAAATGATGTTGTACTACTAACTAGTTCAGTAATACCTACAAGACACTTCTTGGCTAATTTCTGTCATGAAGACTCTCACAGGAGTGTAGAATTTCATAGGCAATATTTGTTTTGCCAAGTTCCACAACAATACTTAGCTACAAAACATAAAAATGTATCGGAAGACTCTTCATTTTCCTTACATTCAGAGATATGTTGACTGAACCACATCTTTTGGGAATAATGTTCTGGCCATTTTCTAACACGTTTCCTATTTTTTTTTTCTGTAGAATCATTGTTGCAAAATGGAACTCATGCAAACTTTTTGGTCTGTAGGTCATGACATCTTTTTTCTTAATGTAATGTCCTTTGCAAAACTTTTTGGAATTCTATTTTCATAGAGTTTGTTTTTTGTTAATTGCTTCATCCAGTTGAACTCTAAGGTAGAGTCTACCAATATCATTTGACTTAACGATTTGTAATGGTTTAACCCCAGTCAGCAACTGAGCGCCACCCAACTACTTGTTCACTCTCCCCACGTTCAGATGAGGGATAAAAAAAAAGAGTAGTTTGTCATCTGAATAATGTGGAATTGTTTATGAACTGAAGGACCTTAAAGGAAGAAAACTACCTTCCTTTTTGACTCTTCTACCAGTTAATCAAGGACTAAATTAATTCATTGATAGCTGAGAACTGTTTGGCTAATACTGACAATAGAGAATACAATCCTACAAAAATCCAAGATTGCATTTCATGAGGAAAGGCTTATTTAGTCAGATTGCTTCAGTGCAATCTTGACATCCAGTTGCTAAGATTTTACTAAGACTACATGTTAGCAGAGTTAGAAGGCATGCCCTAAGCCAGACTGTGAGCTCCAGATGCACCTGTTTTTAAAAATGAATCACATTTTATAACATTCCTTGATTAACATTAACCAGAGTTTCAGGTCTTCTCTAGAGGCACCAAATCAGAGTTTAAATATTTGAAGTCCACATGTCATATAATCTATCAAGTAGTTCTATGTAGTACTGTATTATTTTTTCTCAGATGTGAGGACGTATTGTATTCAGAACAAA
This sequence comes from Ara ararauna, assembly GCA_028858755.1. Lineage (NCBI taxonomy): Eukaryota > Metazoa > Chordata > Aves > Psittaciformes > Psittacidae > Ara > Ara ararauna. The sequence continues at coordinate 34,341,252 of CM054376.1, forward strand.
GTGGAAGACTGTTTTTGTCCTAAGAGCTTCCATTTTAATTATTAATACAGACTGTCAAAAATGAAGCAACTCAAATGATTAACCTATAACTTGTGTTAGAAGATTCCTTTCCATGACAGTGTGCAGAGGAGAGAAATGTTACAGCATGTTGGGTTAAGAAAAGTTACCAAATGCTTGTTAATGATATCTATAATCTCAGAGAAAAAGAAATCATTACAATATCATGGCAACTTGTCATTGAAATCATTCTTTATAGTACAAAGATAAATGACATTATCCAATGGCAACATTTTTGGCAGTATGTATTGATTAATTATCACCTTATAGTCCTTGCTGATAGTCGTGTTCATTCCAATCAAATAGTAAGGTATGGGACTATGGAATGACTTTACAAAAAGCGAATATTTAAGGGGTAATGTTACCAGTAAAAGATCAGATTAAATGCCAGATCTTCCTTGCTAGCTCTGTAGGAGCCTGTAGTTATTTGGGGAATCTGTCCTGGAACAGAAAATCTTCAGAGGTACAAACAGCTGCTTTACTACTTCAGCTGTAGTAAATGAGACTCTATGGAGAAGCCCAAGAGTTCTAAGCAAAGAAGTCAGTATCATTTTGCAAAATAAAGCTTTAAAGAAGGTGGAGAGGGAAGCCATTTATCCTAGCAAGTTAACTTAGCAACATAATAGACCTGAAGAAAATATTATTCTCCTGCAGCCATTATTTACTTTTCAAATTGCCTATAATATTGAATTCTTAAATGTCGAGTTGGGTACAACAGAAACTGTCTTACCTCTTTTAGAATAATGAATATTAGATTTGAGTCCTGCATTGGTGAAATCCAAAGAAACATACTTAGGCCAGAATTCTAAGGTATACTGGATGCTATTGCAAAATTGCTACAACAAATTCCTGCATTTCAGTTTTTTGCTGCTTTTCTTTTGGTGCTAAACCATTTGAGGGACCCTGGAGAAAGTCCTGTACAGTTGGCCACTCTATGTAACATTAAAGCAATCTTCACCTGTGCTGTAATACATTGTGAGACTTACTGCACACATGCTAGTGTGTGAACGCTGTGAAGGGTTCAGGAAGTCATATTGATGTTTTAGACTCACCATGCCTATGTTGCAGTCAGCATTGGTCCTTTAATGAGAAAAACAAAGAAAGGTTCAGTATTTGCTTGCTGATACTGAATTACCTATACATGGCATTGTTGTAATAGACTTTCGCTGAAACAGTCTTACCAGTAATTGCACAGTATGTACTTCGTAGACTTTTCCAGTGATAGAGCTAAGTTAAATTAATTCTGCATAAATATCAGTGCTGCATTGTCTATGGAAGTTGCCACTTTTTGTCATTGCCAGAGTTTTCTCATGTCGGTGTGTGTTACCAGTTTACCTCTAAACGTAAGTTTACTCTGTATCTGGACCACAATTTTATTCCGTCATAGAATCATAGAATCGTAGAATAGTTAGGGTTGGAAAGGACCTTAAGATCATCGAGTTCCAACCCCCCTGCCGTGGGCAGGGACACCTCATGCTAAACCATGCCACTCAAGGCTCTGTCCAACCCGGCCTTGAACACCACCAGAGATGGAGCATTCACAACTTCCCTGGGCAACCCATTCCAGTGCCTCGCCACCCTTACAATAAAGAACTTCTTCCTTATATCCAATCTAAACTTCCCCTGTTTAAGTTGGAACCCGTTACCCCTTCTCCTATCACTGCAATCCTGTCCTGGGTTCAGCAGTAGCAGTCATGTTTCTCCTTCTTAGTAGCTGGTGCAGTGCTGTGTTTTTGACTTCTGGCCTGAGAACCGCGCTGATAACACCGATGTTTTTAGTTACTGCTCAAATATTCAATCTGACCAAGGGCTTTCTGAATCTCATGCTCTGCCAGGGAGGAGGGAAAGCCAGGAGGAAGCTGAGACAGGGCACCTGACCCAAACTAACCAAAGAGGTATTCCATATCACAGCATGTCATGGCCACTATATAAACTGGGGGCAGTTACCTAGAAGGGTTAGACCACTGCTTGGATTGGGCTGGGTATCGGTCAGTGGGTGGTGAGCTGTGGTATTCTCTTCCCTTCTTATTTGCCTTGTCATTATTATTATTGGTGGTAGCAGCAGTGGTTTGTGTTACACCTTAGTTACTGGACTGTTCTTATCTCAACCCGTGGGAGTTACATTCTTTCGATTCTCCTCCCCATCCCTCTGGGTGCAGGGGGGAGGAAAGGGGGGGAGTGAGAAAGGGGCTGCATGGCTGACTGAGCTTAAACCATGACAAGTCTCTAATGAAGAGTCCCTCCCCAACATCCCTATAGCCCCCCTTCAGATATTGGAAGGCTGCTATGAGGTCTCCACGCAGCCTTCTCTTCTCCAGGCTGAACAGCCCCAACTTTCTCATCCTATCTTCATATGGGAGGTGCTCTAGTACCCTGATCATCCTCGTGGCCCTCCTCTTGTCCAACAGTTCCATGTCCTTTTTACGTTGGCACCAGAACTGCACACAGTACTCCAAGTGAGGTCTCACAAGAGCAGAGTAGAGGGGCAGGATCATCTCCCTCGACCTGCTGGTCACACTTCTTTTGATGCAGCCCAGGATACGGTTGTCTTTCTGGGCTGCAAGCACACACTGCTGGCTCATGTTCATTTTCTCATTAACCAACACCCTCAAGTCCTTCTCCACAGGGCTGCTCTGAATCTCTTCTCTGCCCAACCTGTAGCTATGCCTGGAATTGCTCTGACCCAGCTGTAGGACCTTGCACTTGTCATGGTTAAACTTCATCAGGTTGACATCAGCCCACCTCACAAGCATGTCAAGGTCCCTCTGGATGACATTCCTTCCCTCCAGCATATCAGCCAAACCACACAGCTTGGTGTCATCGGCAAACTTGCTGAGGGCGCACTCAATCCCACTGTCTACGTCACCGACAAAGATGTTGAACAAGACCGGTCCCAACACCGATCCCTGAGGGACACCACTCGTTACTGGTCTCCAGCTGGACAGTGAGCCATTGAGCACAACTGTTTGTGTGCAGCCATCCAGCCAGTTCTTTATCCACCAAGTGTTCCATCTATCAAATTGATGTCTTTCCAACTTAGAGACAAGGATGTCATGTGAGACAGTGTCAAACACTTTGCACAAGTCCAGGTAGATGACATCAACTGCTCTCCCCCTGTCCATCAGTTCCGTAGCCCCATCATAGACGGCCACCAGATTGGTCTGTCAGGATTTGCCCTTAGTGAAGCCATGCTGGCTGTCACCAACCACCTTGTTGTTTTTCATATGCCTTAGCATGCCTTCCAGGAGAATCTGCTCCAAGATTTTGCCAGGCACAGAGGTGAGGCTGTCTGGCCTGTAGTTCCCCGGCTCATCCATTTTCCCCTTCTTGAAAATGGGGGTTATATTTCCCTTTTTCCAGTCATCAGGAACTTCATCTGACTGCCATGATTTTTCAAATATGATGGACAGGGGCTTAGGAACTTCATTTGCCAGTTCCTTCAGGACCCGCGGATGGATTTCATCAGGTCCCATGGACTTGTGTGTGTTCAGGTTTCTAAGATGGTCTCGAACCAGATCCTCTCCTACAGTGGGCCCAGGGTCTTCATTCTCGCAGTCCCTGCATCTGCCTTCCAAGACTTGGGTGGTGTGGTCAGAGCATTTGCCAGTGAAGACTGAGGCAAAGAAGTCCTTAAGAACCTCATCCTTCTCCAAATCCAGGGTAGGCAGTTCTCCTGATTGCTTCTGGAGGGGGCCTGTGTTGTCCCTAGTCTGTCTTTTATTCGCTATGCACCTATAGAATCCCTTCATTTTATCTTTAACATCCCTAGCCAAGTTGAATTCTAAGTGGGCCTTAGCTTTCCTAACCTGGTCCCTAGCTTCCCGGACAACATCCCTGTATTCTTCCCAGGCCGCCTGTCCTTGCTTCCACTTTTATAAGCTTCTTTTTTCCTTCAAATTTTCCTCAGCAGCTCCTTATCCATCCAAGGAGGTCTCCTGGCCCTCCTACGGCACTTCCTTCTAGTAGGGATGTATCGCTCCTGAGCTTGCAGCAGGTGATCCTTGATTATCAGCCAACAGTCTTTAGCCCCCCTGCCCTCTAGGGCTATACCCCATGGAACCTTACTGAGTAGGTTCCTGAAGAGGCCAAAGTGTGCTCTCTTGAAGTCCAGGGCAGTGAGCTTGCTGCACGCTCTTCTCACTGTCCTGAGGATCTCGAATTCATCCATCTCATGATCTCTGCAACCAAGGCTGCCCTGGAGTGTCACACTTCCAACCAGCCCTTCCCTGTTGGTGAGGACAAGGTCAAGCATGGCACCTCTCCTTGTCAGCTCCTCTATTACTTGCAGAAGGAAGCTGTCTTCCACACAATCAAGGAACTTCCTGGATTGCTTGTGCCGGGCTGTACCATCCCTCCAACAGATATCAGGGTGATTGAAGTCCCCCATGAGAACAAGAGCCTGCAAGCGTGAGGCTGTTCCTATCTGTCTATAGAGCGCTTCATCCACAGAGTCCTCTTGGTCAGGCGATCTGTAACAGATCCCCACAATGATGTCTCCCATCTCTGTTCTCCCTTTAACCCTGACCCACAAACTCTCTGTCAACTGCTCACCTGTCCATAGACAGAGTTCCATACTCTCCAGCCTATCCCTAACATAAATAGCAACTCCCCCTCCCCGCCGACCGGGTCTGTATTTTCTAAAGAGCCTGTAACCTTCCATTCCAACACACCAGTCATAGGAGCCATCCCACCATGTTTCTGTGATGCCTATGATATCATACCCCCGTAGACATGTACACATCTCTAATTCCTCGTTTGTTCCCCATGCTACGGGCGTTTGTATAGAGGCATCTGAGCTGACTCCAGTTGAAGCCAGCTCATTGGCTGGAGGAGCTGGAATATCTCTACATTGCTCTGGACGTTTACTATAGGTGCTGGCAAGTGACTGGGTGTGTTGGGATGGAATGATGCCCCTCTCCCCCAGCACATCTAGTTTAAAGCATCCTTGACCAGTCTGGCAAGCCTCCTACCAAATCCACTCTTCCCCTTCTTCGTCAGACCAGCTCCACCAGCCCCCAGTAGACCTGGCCTACTAAATTGAGTCCCATGTTCAAGATACCCAAACCGCTGACTATAGCACCACCCTTCTAACCATTTATTAACCTGGCCAATCCTCCTAGCCTTTTTAAGGTCCTGCCCTGTATTCTGGAGTATTGACAAAAAGTTAATATGCACTCCAGATTGCCTAACCACCTCTCCCAGGTCTCTGTAGTCCTTTTTTATGTTCTCCAGGCTACTGCTATCTATATCAGTAGCACCCACATGGATCATCAGAAGTGGGTAATAGTCAGTGGGACTGACTAGAGCAGGCAGCCTCTCTGCAACATCCCTGATCCATGCCTCTAGTAGGCAACACGCCTCCCTTGAGCCTGGGTCAGGCCAACAGATGGGTGCCTCTGTTCCTTTCAGAGTCCCCTACTGCTACAACCCCCTGCTTTTTCCTGGCAGCACCAGTAGAGATCTTTAGCAGTGCATCTTACTGGACCAAATTAAACCAAAGATTTGTAGATAATGGATGACCATGTTATATATAGCATTGCACTGCACTGTGTAGGAAAAACAAAATAAACTGTTAATTGTTTGATTCCTTGGACTTTAGTCTCACATGTTCTTTCTGGAAGCAATGATATTTTGACAGAGATTTTGTGGTTTAATAGAGCATTGGATTGGTGTATAGCTTTTCATTATCAATTGTAGTTAACTGTAGATAGTGGCATGTAGCTGAGAGAGGATTCAGTTGGCATGAAAGTTACTTTAATGTGGTGTTAGTTATTCAAGGAGCTACAACATATGTAAGTATGGCTCTTTCGTGAAAGAAGATGCAGTGAAACTGGAAATAAAAACTGGCAAAATGACAGTGAAGGTAAGGCCTTCATATTCTGAAAATATAGAACATGCATTTTTGTAGCTGTAATTTCATGTGGAGGATTTCTGTTTAATTACAGGAATTCTGTGGTAATGAAATAGAAATTTGGTCTTACATGGATAAAAAAAACAATTGTATTTTAGAGCCAATATTTTAGCTTTCCTGCAGCTAATCTGAAGTTAAATTTATTCACAAATTCACATACAGAGATCCGTTGGATACGCAAAACATAGAAATGTACTATTTTAAACCACAAAAGAAAATCTTTTAAGTTAACCTACCATAACGATGTTTAGTTTAATTTTTATTTTCACATGAACCACAGGATTAACTTGGTAAATGTGTGAATTGTTTTCAACTGAATCCTTCTTCACACTGAATGTGTGATTAGTAACCTTTCTGAAAATATCCTGGGTAGGAATTGACATCTCATCATATGCATTCACCAAAGCCTTCATCACACCCTGTAATGATGCCTGAAAAACAGGGTAGGTATTTCTGCTAGTATAGGTAACTGAATTTGGACAGGCATGATAAAGACATTTCCTTTATTGGAACTGGATGAACTTCTTCATTGCTAAAGTGGGATTTTATTGTGATTGTCTTCAAGGGTTTGCTTTGCCTTGGTATTCTTTATTTTCTGCGTTGTGCCTAGAGGTATCTGAAATATTAATTTGGTTGTTATGCAATGGTACCTAATAATTCTGTATAATCCTTAAAACTTTGGAAGTGAAAAATAAGACCAGTGGTCATCAGTCCTTATTCAGGATGGATATAGTTATGAATATGGTTATATACTTTGTCTCCAGAAGGTTTGTTTTTCTGTAAAGGTTGCTAGGTTCATTTGAGGAACTTTTTTTGGCATCTAGGTTCTGGTTAGCTGCAGGAGCTTACTTCATTAATGAGTGTGTAGAAGTACAGTGAGTCAGCTGAGCATTCATAATGCTCCTAGTATCTGAACATTATCTAGATGTGGTGGGTTGCTAGCTGCTGGACGCCTACCCTACTGCTCTGTAACTCCCCCTTCTCAACAGGACAATGGGAGAAAATAAGGTGGCAAAACTCATGGGCTGGGACAAAGACAGGGAGATCACAGGCAAAACAGGCTTGATGTGGGGAAATTTAATCTAATCTATTAAAAATAGAGTAGGATGGTGAGAAACAAGGACAAAACTAAAAACACTTTCCCCCACAGCCTTTTTCCCAGGCTCAGCTTCACTCCTTCCTTCCTGACTCACCTATCTCCTGCAACCCCTTGCTCCGCAGCACAAGAGGATGAGAAATGGGGGTTGGGGTTAGGGTCAGACCATGATAGCTTCTCTGCTGCTTCTTCCTCCTCATGCATTTCCCCTGCTGTCCGTGGGCTGCAACTTTCTTTAGGGCGTATCTGCTCACTCTGGCACATAGTCCTCCATGGGCTGCAGTGTGAGTGTCTGTTCCAATGTGGTGCTCTCCATAGGCTTCAGGGACAGCCTGCTTCATCATGGCCTTCTCCATGGGATGCTGGGGAATCTCTGCTCTGGTGCCTGGATCTGGTGCCTCCTCCTTCTTCACTGACTTTAGTGTCTGCAGGGTTATTTCTCTCATGTTTTTATCACTCCTGTCTCTCACAGCTTCTGCCCAGCATTTTTTTACCCTCTCTTAAATATGTTCTTGCAGAAGTATCACCAGCCTCACTGATTGACTCAGCTTAGGCCAGCAGCAGATTTCATTTTGGAACCATCTAGAACTGTCTCAGTCCAACGTGGGAACAATCATAGAATCATACAGTCACAGAATAGTCTGAATTGGAAGGGACCTCAAAGATCACCTAGTTCCAACACCCCTGCTATAGGCAGGGGCACCTTCCACTAGACCAGGTTGCTCAAAGCCCTGTTCAACCTGGCCTTGCACACTGCCAATGAAGGGGCATCCACAACTTCTCTGGGCAACCTGTGCCAGCACCTCACTACCCTCACCGGAAAGATTTTTTTTCTAATGTCTAATCTAAATCTCCCCTCTGTCAGTTTAAAGCCATTCCCCCTTGTCCTGTCACTACCTGCCCTTGTAAAAAGTCCCTCTCCAGATTTCTTGTAGACCCCTTTCACTGGCAGCTGCTCTAAGGTCTCCCCAGAGCCTTCTCTTCAGGCTGAACAAGCCCAACTCTCTCAGCCTGTCTTTGTAAGAGAAGTCCAGCCCTCTGATCATTTTCATGGGCCTCCTCTGGACTTGCTTAATCAGGTCCCCATCCCTCTTCTCTCAGGGCTCCCAAAGCTGAATGCACTACTGCAGGTGGGGTCTCATGAGAGCAGAGTAGATGGGGAGAATCACCTTCCTCGACTTGCTGGTCATGATTCTTTTGGTGCAGCACAGCATACAGCTTTCTGGGCTGTGAGCACACACTGCTGGCTCATGTTGGGCAGTTTATCAACCAACACCCCCAAGTCCTTCTCTGCAGGGCTGCTCTGAATCACTTCTCTGCTCTATCTGTATCCGTGTCTGGGATTGCCCTGTCCCAGGTGTAGGAGCTTGTCGATATCTTTGTTGAACTTCATGAGGCTAGCACAGGTCCAATTCTCAAGCTTTTCAAGGTCCCCCTTGATGGCATCGCTTCCCTCCAGCATGTTGATTGCATTGCACAGCTTGGTTCATCGAATCCCTGGTCTTTTTTCACAGAGGCCACACCTGCTGCCAACACCTTGCCATATAAACCCAGTACACTGGATGAATAAAATTATACTAGCAGTGTGCACTAGTAAACAAAATTAATTGATATCTGGTAAAGAGTATGCTGAGGAATAGGCCTAAGATGAAGGAAAAGCTGTTGCATCATTCAGTGGAGGTGGAATGTAGAGAAGAGCTGGAGCAGCAGCCAGGGAGTTTAAAAAGTGGAGAAGAAATAGCTGGGAGCAGCAGCAGGAGCAGCAACAGAAGACTTAACAGAGAATGAGATCAGGACTAGCTGTAGCTGAAAGAAGCTATAGGGCTCATGATTCACTGAAGAAGTCTGCAGCTAGGAAGTCTAATTGAGGGGACACAGTGTTCTAGAAGATGACTACCTTAAACCCTAAAAAAAGAGAAAAATAAATTGAGGCAGAAAATAACATAGAAATGGTTTATTGTTTTGTCCATACAAGTGCATTGCTTGTGCTGCCTGAAGAATGATAGGCCTGAGACATTTTGCAGAACAAGTGTATGTCAGGGGTGCTTCTCTGAAAAAGTGAAATATGAAAGCGTCTGTCCACTGGCCTAAAACTGTTGGAAAAGCCATGCCTTAGTAACAATACAATGTGAATTTTTATGAATTTCTGAACTTTCAACTTTGAAGGACATATTTAAATCAGTTAAATCAGTGACTTTGTTAGCTTGTAACCCAATTACATTTTCAAAATAAATTTTTCTTCTTCTTTCTCTGTCTCACTAGGAATATTAAGAAGGTGCCAAATAACCCTTTGGCATATGGATTGAACCACACTTTTAATGGCTGGCTTGTACTTGCTTTCACTCATATTTTTGGTCTTCAGTCACTCAAATATAACATCTGCCATTTTTGTGGATCAGAAGCTTTTTGTATCCTGTCTCTGTTGATTTTAATTGTTTTATGCTGAATTTTACAGTTCGTGCCTAGAATACAGATGGTAGATATTTAGCATATATATAAAATTATTATTATGCTGCTCACATCACATGCCAGGCACCACTGATGTAGTAAAGAAGGAATGCCTTGATCTACATAAATTTGTTGCTTACATTTTCAGTATCTTAATATTTTTTTCCTCACCCTTTCTTCTTTTCTAGTTTTGTCTCCAATTTTATGACAGCTCACCCTGGATATTCACTTTTCCAGCTGTATATTAGCCCTTGAATAAATATGTGTTGCTTTGACTAGATCCTTCCGTTGCCAAAGCTACTCCATTTCAAGCAAACTGGGGTAGTTCATTCCTACTTTCCAGTATGCTTGGAGCAGACATATCCTGACAGATGTCATCTTGCGAGTATGAGGACTTTCAAAAGTAAGAATTCAGCCTTTGTATAGTTTCAGAAAAAAGCTGTTGTAGCATATACACTAACCCAGTGGCTTATAGGCCCTATGCATACACTTAGAAGTCCTAGTAAGAAAGCTGTTCATGTTGAAGCTTGTGTTCAATATGTGTCTTATGTTTCCATGTATGTTATATGATATACACCTATTGTGTACAGGTCTGTTCCTGCCTTTCTATTGTAGGGCGCACTGTATTGCTCCAGTACCTGTGGCCCATGCACCTTTCACTTTAAGTTAATGTTAACAAGCGTTCTCTCCCACGGTAACAAGTTTTAGGGTATGCTCATCTGTCCATCCAGACATGGAGAGAGACCAAACTACTGTAAATGCAGTCAGCCAAATACCTCATTGTTAATAGTTTGCAATAACTAAGTGTATTAAGGGGAGAAGGGAAAACAATAACACAGTGAAGTTCAGCCTTATGGGTCTTTGTTCAAAGAGCTCATTTCATTTGGAGATAGTGTTTCCAAACAACTCTGGTTATAGCTGTCTTCCAACCAGTGAGTCCTTTTGAATCCCGCTTCTCCAAATGTTCCATATCTTATTGGTACTGTAACATGATAATATCACCAGAGTTATGAAACTGTTCACCACAATATAAGCATTTGGAAATCCACTGGACACAGAAAGTGTGCACTTCTGCAGTAATTTTGCTTGTAGGATTTCTTTCTCAATGTACAGCTTTACAGATTAAAAAGTATCATCAATCTTTTCTGTTGATTGTCTCTTGAGTTGCTGTTCCTATTTAGTGTTGCTACTTGGTTGAGTTTTAAAGCATTCTTTGTTCATGAAGCAGGACCAAAGCATTCTGGAGCTAATACAATGTTATATGCAATAGAGACTCTTAGTATATGTTTATGTATTTGAAAGACTGTAACTTGGATAGATTCTCATGGCCTAATTTTTAACTGATTTATGCCACATGCAGTTCCATTGACTTGGCAGAATTCCCTTCACTAAATGCAATTATACATGTGAAACTGAAATAGATTTTTTTTCCCCTTTTGCCCCGTTTCTGTTCTTAGTTACTTGTGCATCCCTTGTGCAGCCACATAAACACAGAAGTAATATTACTATAAGTCTATTATGTTTTAAGGGTGGCTGCTGAATGTTACAGGCACAACTTGGTAGCTACATAAAATACATACATAAATACTTAATGTGTAATGTAATATGTTGGTACATTGGTTTCCTTGACATCTGTGGCTCTCTACCAGTTCCCATGGCAGACAATTTTCCCTCTTAGTTCCATTGCCATGCTAGTAACTCAGCACTTTCCCAGTACATTTTTCTTTATGCTGTCATGTTAGCTCCTACAATATTATAATGGGATTTAGTGGGCTGGTGAATAATACCCAGGCTGACTAACATTTGTCTTTGAGGTAAGACCCACGTATATACATGCCTATATATACATATGGTAGTAAACACTTTTGCTTTAATGAAAACATACTTTCCAGCAAGAAGATGAGAAGTTCTTAATTTTTTTTTTATTTCATTTGAAAAAATGGACTGAGAGAAAATGAGGTATTTCTAGAGTTCAGGGCAATTGTGCTTGATTGAAGTTTTGGCCTTTTTATCTTAGGTAAAATGAAGTTTTGAAAAGCAAATTTCCAAGTTTTTGGGGGGGTTTGTCAAAATAATTCAGCAACAAATATGGGAAGCATCTCAATTATGCCCTTCTCCTATGCTTTCCTTTAATTTACTTTTCACTACATTCATCTACCTACAGCTGAAGCAGCTGATCAAGGAAGATGACTGTTTTATTGCTAGCAATTTTCTGTTGCAGGCATCCTATTGTTTAGAAAGTGCCTGCACAGAAACCTAACATGTCTGGAGCCTGCAACCATGACAGCTATTCAAATACTAAAGAGTGGGTTGAAAATTTTAACTCTCTTTGTGTGCTGAGAGTGATTCCTATGTCTTAAGTAATACGGATGCATCTACAAGTAATATGTTGCTTGAAATCATAAGGAGATCTGAAGTAAAAGGATTAGCCTGGATGGTAATGGCTTTAGTATAGTTGTGGCCTCAGAAGAACTTAAAATATGCTGCAAAAACCACCAAGAGAATAGGTACTAATGATTTGGGACCTGGCCATGATTTCTGCTGACTGCTGTGGCTGTACTGCCTAAGCTCCCATGTTTGGATGTCTGCGCATCTGCACCACTTTGGATCTGCCTGCATAGGTTGTGGCCATGTACCTTCAATGTAGTTGTTAACTGTGCATGATAATCATCATTTGTCATAACTATATAGCTGTCCTTTATGCTTTTCTCATTGTAAAGTCTTCCATTCTGCCAAATGATGTGAGATACATGATACTTACAAAAGATTCCGTAAGTGCTTACTTTCATTTTCACGTAAATACTGTTGATGAGCAGTCCTGTTCTGAAGTGGAAACCTCTCTCTTACTTGAGTAAACTTGATGTACCTTAGTTTATCAAAAGAAAACTCTTACAGTGTACATGCTGTTAGGGCAACAGATAATCTTATCACCTCATTTAAGTACTTTGGCAGAGTAGCTAACACCATTGCATAAAAGAACAGATTCTGAAAAATGATGAACTTTCTCTGATGCTGACAGAAAGTAATCATTTTATCATGTAAGTGGTAGATAATAAGAAATGGCCAAAAAACCCCATAGAACAGAGAGTGGTGCTAACCAAAAATACAAGACAATGCTCATTAGTTTATGTTTCTTCAATGCTCATGGTTTTGAGAACTCTACAGTCCTCCTACACGTTACAAAACCCAGAGCAAGTACTTCCTGAATCTTATTTAAAAAAATTCAACATGTAGCCTCTACAGCTTCAATTTCATATGTTACATGCCAGTGCACATATCCAACAGTTTTAAGTGATTGCAGCACTGTATATTTTGCATAGGAAAATGAAATAGATTTGTGAAAATGTTAATTTCTTATGGCTACCCTTACAGTCTATTTTAATTCATAATAGAAAACCCATTTTCATATATATACACACATATAAAGTAACTCTTTTAATAATAATTTATTTAATCATGATTATTAGGAAATAAATTAGTATCTTAAAACATGTAAGAAAATCTTGGGAAAAATGGAAGTAAAACTGTATTTCTAGAAAGAAACACTTTATCAGCATGGCAACAGGAGTTTCATTATATATGATAACTTATGCAAGTGATTTCTTTCAAGCCTTTAGAAGTTTTCTGTCTATGATTTATTAAGTATTCATTTTCAGATTCTGCATGTTGCAGCTGTGGCTATGCTAATAATTTTTCCAAAGCAGAGTCCTTTGTGGAGATTTTCGTAAGCTTAAATTGCAATGATTAAGCAAAATTTTATTTAAGGAATCTCCTTTTTCTCTTGCTTTGTCTCCCTGTCTTTCATCTTGTTTTAGAGTGATATTATCAACAATTATTACTGTATTCTCAACAGCCTCTATAGACTGATACTGCTTTTATAAAGAAATAATTGTCATGGTATAGTATTTTTCTGTGAAAGAGATCAAGCAGACTCAGAAGTGCATTTAGGTTCTTTCTTTACTTGTTTGGATATGATTCACCATGTAAAGACTTGGGGATTGAAATAAATTTGAAGATTATAGTATCTGTTTCTGCATTCATTAGTCATAAGATAGTCAATATGTCAAGTTATTTATGTATGTTAATTTAAATGAATTTGTCCCTAAAAAACTACAGCAACCATTAATAGTTTATTATTTAATTGATCAGTTGCATTGCTTTATTGTATTTGCTCTTATTCTCCCATTAGTTTCTTCCTGTTATCTGTTGAGTTGCATATTTTCTTCTATCATCTCCGCATTCTGCTAAACATCCTGTTTTGATAAGATTTTTAATTTTATTTATTTATTTTTGTATGCATACTGCCATATCAAAGAAGTGCAACTGGGCATTTGTCGCAGGATCTTTGTGAGATACCTTCACCAGCTAGATAAAAACTGATGGGTGCAATAGTCTGGTTTGCAGTAACTGAAATTCAGGGTAGCTAAGAGCGCTTTGCGCCCTGAAAAATGACACCTCAAAGATGTATCAGGGAACAGTTAAACAGATAGTTGACCAATATCTGCATGAGAGCATTTGTTTTACTATCACCAAAACTTCTGAACTTCTGCAACAAATGTGTGAGAAATAGACTGGCAGCTTGGAGTATTATCTCTGGCTTTTCAGCTGTTACATTAAAGTGCATGTTTTCTTTCACTGTACATTTTATTGAATAAACCTTTTTAGTAATGCCTCGGTAGGGTCTCTGCAAATTTAACAAACTGCAGACAAGAAAAGGCACATCTTCCTTTACCTTTGTGAAGTCTTTTCTCTCTGAGATTTACATTATGTGATGAAAAAAGATAGGTTCTCTTCCTGCAACCCAAATGTGTAACAAGCTTTCTTTCACCTACCTGCTCAAAAAGCCAAAACAACAATAGCAACTGATGTGTCCTTGAAAATATCTTTTGTAGTGATGATTTAGTGCTTAGTTTGGAACTTTACTAAGGGCAAATGTTTGCCTGAATCACACTCCAAATGTAAAAAACAATAATCAAACAATTATGATATGCAATTTAGATCTGGAATTAATGCCTGAAGACATTTCTCCTTTTAGAAATAGTTAATCAGGTATAGCATGCTATTTGCTTCTTCATCACAGTTTATTTGTTTGTCATGAGGGGACCAGGTGTGTTCATGGGCACTGATTTGAATCATAAGGAAATTAACTTCGTTGTTGGAAAGATACCCCTTTCTTTATTTTAGCCTGTCATCTACTCACCATTTAAAAAAGGTGATTTCTTATTTTTTGAGGACATGTAAATAATTTTAATATGATTAAAATGGAGAAAATCAGTCAGGTACGCAAAAAAAATATTCGAATTCTGATTGGAAAAACTTTTTTGTGTGCGCTTCATAATATAGTGGTAAAACTGAGACTAAAGTTGTATTTTTCTGAGTTGTGGGCATCAGGAAAAGCAATGCAGATTCTGAATTTAGAAGGTAAATGAAAAACCGTGTATGTCATATTTCTTTTCCATTTTGCCTAACAATATAACAAAAGTAAAGTGGTGTTCTCACAAAATGGTTTAATGAAGGAAAGGGTTCGAATGCCTATCTGATAACCATTTACAGATGGATGTACAAAGGCAATACTTCAAAATGTAAAAGATAATCAATGTGAATAAAAATTGGGCTTTGAATACTTTACTGCAATGTTATTACTTCCCCTATGTGGTGTGTTTCCAATTTGGAAAAATAAAAACCCAACTGTGAGCAGGAAAAAAATATATCCTTCAATAGTGACTCAATTTGTTGAGAAGATCTAATGGTTTTATTTTCCTGCTTAATGCCTGTGAAGTTCCACAGACCATAATTTCTAAATCCATCAGGAATACCACTGTAGTACTGTTGCCCTCAAAACTATCTGTAATGGATTGCTTGTTTTTGATTTGTAGAGTGACATGGCAACCAGGATTAACTTTCACCCCTCCCCCTTCAGAAATGTATATATTTTAGACCCCATTAAAAAAAAATTAAAAGGGGAAGTCATAACTGTTAGATTAGATCATGTTTTTGAATTCTGGGCTCAGATCCCTACACCCAGGCAGTTAAAACTAGAAGATTGATACTTAATGATATTTCTTGCCCTTTGTTCACCCTGTCTAAGCTATAAAGCAGGTTTGACAAGCTCTTTTTAAAAAGTGCTTGGAGAAAAGGAGGAGACAAATGAGAGAAGGGAGGGAGAAAATAGGTTCTTAGGAGAGGCTTTGGTATCTGAAGAGCTGGGGAATGACTTCCGCATTTGACAAGTCCACAAAAATATCTTGAAATACATATATTTGAGAAAAAAAAAGGAAGGTATTCTTCTTTTGATTAAAAGATCAGAGTTAGATGCACTCTAGGTTTCATACCCAACTATACACATATTTGCTTCTATCAAAATATATTTTCTTTAGGTAGAATCTTTGAAATAAGTAAATACAGAATATAAGACATCATTTTAGGCATGAGAAATCCTTAACAAAATGAGAACTTTATCAGAAATTATTGTTTGTCAATTTAACAGCAGAGCAGTACTGCGTAGGATTTGGAGGATTAGATTGCTTCTGTGTTTGATGCAACATCTATCAGTGTACTGTATTGCATTATGATGTTTATTTAAAAAAATGGTTGTGGTCCAGAGAAGAGTTAGGAAATGGATTAGGGGATTATAACCAAATGTTTTGTTGCATAGGATGTAAAGAAATCACAAATACAATGACTTCAGTTTTTCACAGAAGATGTAATGTAGTGGAAGACTCAAGTTTAACAGCGAAAGTTGTAGTAAATCGTAGGGCTAGAATTTGAAATGAGAAAAACTGGGAATAAGCTAAATACAGAGTTTTCATTAGAAATGCCATAAGCCACTGTGCATTCTCTGCCAATGGAAATTCCAAAATAAAGGGATTTCTTTAGGGTATTAATTATTTTTTTTTTCCCTGAGATTTAATTCAAACACAGTTGCTGGACTTGAAACAGGTATGAATTCAGGGAAGGTTGTGGTTAGCTTTATGCAGGTTGTAATGAATGATTGTACAAGTTCCTTCTTGCCTTAGAATGTGTGATTAGGAGTTGATTCTTCAGTCTCCCTCAGGTTTTTATGCTGGCATATCTTCATCAGAGGAGGTATTTCCTGGGAAGAAAGGAAACAAAAGGCGAAGTGGAGAACAGAAAGTGCCGGTGAATAATCTATTGAAATGACCTTCTCTTTGAGTGTGGCCAGGTGGAAGAATAGACTAAGTGAAAACTTTTCAAATGGAAAAACTTAGCTATTTCTGAGTTATCTTTCTCCCTGTGTGAAAAGCCTGTTACCTAAAAATGCTGAAATGCATTAATAGATATTTTCTCTGCCTTTTTATGTATGAGGCAGCACAAGTTCAAGTCTGCCATCAGCAGCACTCTATTCAGAGAACTTTGGATTTGCTTAATTGTTTCCAGGATCTTAAATCTGAAAATCCAAGACTCTGTTTATCTCCATCTTGTTTCGCTTATTCTTTTTCTCTTTTCAGGTCAGAAATTAGTTCTAAATTGCTCAGTTGTTAATGCTAGACTCCTGAATCTTTTCACATGTTGTATAGCTACTTAATATAGTATTTCTAGGCAGTATTCCAAATCTTCAAAATGTCATCAAGATACAATTTTTCTCTTGGTTATCTGTCAGTCATGAAAATATCACTTGGTTATCATCCAGTATCAAAAGATAATCCAGATGAAATAATTGAGGCAATAGACTTAAGAGTGCAACATAATTATTTGCATATATGCTTTTGTTTAAATCAAATGTGAATGTGAATTTGGCCTAGATAAATTTACATCCTCTTGGACTGCAGACTTGAAAATAAGAGATACCCTTTTCTCTACCATTAGTGAATCATTATAACACATCAGTTAATTAAAAGTTGCTTTAATAGTTTTCAAGGGAATTTAGTAATGATCTTTCAAAAAGAGAAAAATCACCATCCTTTTTATAGCTTTCAGTAAGGTGTAAAAGCTGGGCTACTTGAGTGTATTTCAGTTTATTGAACAGTAAAACTGAAAACAATTTAGTTATGGAAATGAAAAGAATTTTCCCTGTTCCCGTTTGTCTCATCACTGGTTCCCCTTCTGGCTGAAGGGCAATTGATTTATTAATACAAGAACCAGAAGGGTGAAAGAGATGGTAGTAGTGTCCCTACAGAGAAAAAACGTATTGTGTGAGGTCAGTCCTTATTGGATTACAGAAACTTCACACATGACATGGATTTCTGAATAGCTCAGCTCTTGAAAAAGCTCAGCTTTGCCATCAGTGTCATCTCTCAGCAAGCACCAGAAATTCACTCCCTGGTTGGGTGTTCTTGCAGTTCTTCTGACACAAAATCAGATGGGAAATTCTCTCGCAGTTATGGCATTTTAGATGTGATTTTCTGATGTCTAGAGGAGGATGAGCTCATTCTACATACTTAATATAAATAAATTAACCCATCATGGAACAATTAAGCATAAATCTACCAGACGTGGCATCATTACTTCTGCAGTTTTTATAACAAAACCACAAACAGCAGCATTTCTTCACTACCCCAAATCTATTCCATGAATACCTGACAACTTATTACTGATGCCCAGTCCCCATGGGACATCCTGTAATGGTGATAGTGTAGATTAGCCAGGACTTGTGTGATTTAATTTTTCCAGGTTTGTATGAAACCTATGTACAACTGGACAGGGACCAATCAGAATATATAGAGAAAGAAGTCTATAAAGGGGAGACTAGAAGGAACTCATGCACCCCATACACTGATTTACTTCTGGAATCATTTGCAGTGATAGTTAGCCAGTAGTGTTTACTGGAAGGGTTAAAGGATTAGCCAAAGTTGGAGTTTTAAACTCCTGCCAGAATTGCAGAAATATGTTGTGTTTAACTCTAGCAAGTGGATCATACCTTTCAAAGACTTTTGTTTAGAGACAAAACAAATGCAGAATGCTCGCAAGGTCTGTTTATTTTATATTTACAAATAGGATTGCTTTTTTTCTGTTTTCTCAGAGATGGCCTCAAATTGACAAACTCTTTTGATGTATGTTTTAAGAATTCCAGAGCTCATCTCTGCTTGTTTCAAATTCAGTTTTGTGCTTCTACCAGCATTTTTACTGGGGAAAAAGGAAAGTTATTTTTGCCCTCTTGTCCTTAATGTAGACAGAGCCCTTTTATTAAATTTTTAAAATTTAAACCAGCTGCGGTATTAATGTTCTAAATGACAACTGCTGCAGCAGTGGCTTTATCATGCACGTTGTTACAATATGTTTAAATGGTATTATGTGTGTTAAGATCCAAAGGAGCAACAATGGCATGTTGGATCACAGCGTATTTCTTACCTCCCTCCCACCCTGCAAAATAACACCCCGCTCTACCCGACTCAGACCCCGAACTCCATACAGATTTATGGGACTCTCCCAGAGGTCCCGAGTTAATAATATGTAGCATGTGCACAAGAATGATAGATGAAACAGGAATGGCTTATGTCTCTGTTAAATACTGCGTTGTAAAAGTTGTACCAATATATGTTAGTGAGACAGGTCTTATTTTTCTCGCTTTCCTTGAGGTTACAGATAAAGAAGGTGGTAGCTTCTAAGGTTTTGGATTTAAGAACCCTGTAGTGTGCTGCATACTTTGAAGGGAAGCACTAAAGCACCATAAAATTTATAAATACAGTTCAGAGCGTTGCATTTTCTTAAGCCCTGCAGTTCTCAGTCCACATGTCTGAATTTCAGATTAAGGGAAACAAAAAAGCAAAGAACAAAACAAGTGCAAAGCACCCAGGAGTGCAAGTGGGAGATAGAGATCAAGTGAGTCACTCTGTAATATTCTGTATCTGGAAAGAAAAGTGCCAGCTGCCTCGTCACAAAGGCTGTTCTGCATTTAAAAGTGACAGTTATATACACAACACAGGAACAGTCTCCTCCATATTCAGCTCACAGAAAGAGTACTGTAAATGGGGAGAAACAATTTTGGGAATTACTTGTAGTTTTTTATATTAGTATGCAGGATAAAAAACTGTGAAATTTTGAATGCTGAAATGAATACAGAACAAAAAATTTCAGGTTGACTTAATTTCAATTTCATCTCTTCCAAACTGTAATTGTATATATTGTACAAAGTCACTTCAAATTGAAAGGCACTATGAAATGAGACAATTGTAATGTTTATTCTTAAAATGTCAAGGTGGGATGTTTTAACATTGTTGAAATAGCATTTATTTATTATTAAATGCTACTTACACCTTGTTCTTCAGTATGGAGAATAAACACAGATCATTTGGGGAACCAGGCAGCCTGCTGGGTGTCATTACCAGGAAAGTATGAAAGACTAAGTTACCTGACTGTTCAATGTCTTGAGAGTCATTCCTAAATCAGTCTTAAGTCTCTACCTTAACTTAAACAGGGATTCTCAAGGTGTTTTTTCATCAAAACCTTCATGTGTGGCAGAAAATATTGAACTTGTGTTTGCACACAGGATGCATTATTAGTCAGCTACTGGAAACAGCCTGTTTTGGAGAAGTTGAGCTATTCTAAGACATGAGGGCCTTGGGCTCTCAGTTAAGCTCTCATATAGCTGGGAACCTGAAAACACAGGGAGCAGAAGGTGTTTGGCACTGTAGAATGGGACATACATGAGGGCATAAAACCCCTCTACTTAAACAGGCTTGTTGAGACACATTCAAAAAACTGTCCCGTGCAGCTAAGTCTTCCTGGAATCACATAGTTCAGGGTCTGAGTCACAGCAGCCATTTGCTGGGCTTCCTTGCAGGGAGGTGGATGAACTGAAAGAGTAGTTTTTCTTTCTTGGAGAACGTGAAAGAATGCACCAAAACATTGCATACTTTGAGTCAAAAGGAATTTCTTTTCTTTATGTAGAAATGAAAATTACATTTTTCTTTTTATTCTGGTATTAGAACTGATATTTTTTTCGGAGTGTCAGAGCTTGCTGATAATGTGCTTGATCAGTTTTGAAATCTGGTATCAGTGTATTAATGAATAGCTTGCTTCTGTGTTTGAGATCAGCCTTCAAGAAAAGATGTTTCTGAGGGCATAGGCAAGAAGCTGCGATGTACAGACTCTAGACATAAAAAACAGAGAGACATCTATAACAGCAGTTTGTCATTTGTATGTAAGAAATGTAGGAAGTGATAAGTGTTTTATGGTAGTTCCTCACCATCCATATTGAATGGCACTTTATGCTAAGCAAGAGCTGCTGGAAATTGGCTAGTAGATTTTTCTTGTTCGGTATGGCCAAATCTATTTTTGCTGAAAATCAATATGGGAAAGCGATGCCAGCAGGCATTAAAGTGTAATTGATGGCAAGAGTGAACCACCCTTCAGACTTGCAGATGATGAAATATTGCATACTGCTATAAGCCACCTAGTTCTCCTGAGCTGATTTACAAGCTGAGAATGTGTAGCTTCTACAGCAGGTTGTGTCTTTCTAATTACATTTTTATAGTTTCATGCTCTGTATCAGTTTAGTTTGAAATTCATTATTCCCTTTGTTTTCCCTTTTCCACCATATGAATTGTTATCTTCGACAGTACTGAAGTACTGGGCTTCCTAGGAGAACTTGATTACCTGCAGAGGCAGATGTGCTAAATGGCAACGCAAGGATGATTTGTCGAACCAGATTTGAAACCTGACATCTGATACTACCTGTGGCACTGTCAGAAGAGGAGCATTGTCAACAAGCTGTTAAAAATGTCTTCTAATGGCTGAACAAAGTAGATGACACATCAAGAAAATATTCTCGTTCTTACTGATTGCCTGGTTTAATTGGCACAGTTTTACTGAATTTTTTAATAGAACAAAATGAGATTTTAATGTAATCTCACTGAGGTTGGTTCTAATTAGATATATTAATTTATTATGACTTTCTTGATTAGAAGAACTCAAACAACTAATTAATTTCTTTCGTACAAAGTTATTTTAGACAAAGTCCCAGAACCTTCCAGCTATATGTAGATTCTTGGTGGATATACAGAAGACTGTAGAAAGACCAAATAATTTATTTTACTTATCTTGCTGAAATTCAAACTTTAAAATCAAGTAAAAAAATGGATATTTTCTGCTATTTTTTTAGATAGGATTCTCTAAGCTTCTTAGCCGTTCATAGATTAATGGTAGCAACCTCTTTGATTGTTGCAATAAGAGTGAGACAGAGATAACTATATTTCTTTGCTTAGATAGTTTAAAGGCCTAATCAGCTTCTGGTTTCATGTTGATTATTGGTGACCTAAAAACCCAGATAGAAATTGAAGATGTTAGTTTAATTTTGTTGGATGAGATGTTGAGGGACTTTAATATAGTGCATTTTTGCTTGCAAATATGAAAAAATATGGTTTTGTACACTTAACTTTATTACTACAAGGCATTTTAGGCACACGAAAAACAACAAGGGGGTTGGTGACAGCCAGCATGGCTTCACTAGGGGGAAATCCTGCCTGACCAATTTGGTGGCCTTCTATGATGGGGCTATGGAACTGATGGACAGGGGCAGAGCAGCTGACATCATCTATCTGAACTTGTGCAAAGCGTTCGAAACTGTCCTGCACAACATCCTTGTCTCTAAGTTGGAGAGGCATCAATTTGATAGATGGAACACTTGGTGGATAAAGAACTGGCTGGATGGCCGCACACAAAGAGTTGTGCTCAATGGCTCACTGTCCAGCTGGAGACCAGTAACGAGTGGTGTCCCTCAGGGATCGGTGTTGGGACCGGTCTTGTTCAACATCTTTGTCGGTGATGTAGACAGTGAGATTGAGTGCGCCCTCAGCAAGTTTGCCGATGACACCAAGCTGTGTGGTTCGGCTGATATGCTGGAGGGAAGGAATGTCATCCAGAGGGACCTTGACATGCTTGTGAGGTGGGCTGATGTCAACCTGATGAAGTTTAACCATGACAAGTGCAAGGTCCTACAGCTGGGTCGGAGCAATCCCAGGCATAGCTACAGGTTGTGCAGAGAAGAGATTCAGAGCAGCCCTGTGGAGAAGGACTTGGGGGTGTTGGTTAGTGAGAAAATGAACATGAGCCAGCAGTGTGCGCTCGCAGCCCAGAAAGCCAACCGTATCCTGGGCTGCATCAAAAGGAGCGTGACCAGCAGGTGGAGGGAGGTGATCCTGCCCCTCTACTCTGCTCTTGTGAGACCTCACTTGGTGTATTGTGTGCAGTTCTGGTGTCCTCAACATAAAAAGGACGTGGAACTGTTGGAACGAGTGCAGAGGAGGGCCACAAGGATGATCAGGGGACTGGAGCACCTCCCATATGAAGATAGGATGAGAAAGTTGGGACTGTTCAGCCTGGAGAAGAGAAGGCTGTGTGGAGACCTCATAGCATCCTTCCAGTATGTGAAGGGGTCCTATAGGGATGCTGGGGAGGGACTCTTCATGAGGGACTGTAGTGATAGGACAAGGGGTAACGGGTTCAAGCTTAAACAGGGGACGTTTAGATTGGATATGAGGAAGAAATTCTTTACTGTAAGGGTGGTGAGGCACTGGAATGGATTGCCCAGGGAAGTTGTGAATCGCTGGCAGTGTTCAAGGCCAGGCTGGACATAGCCTTGGGTGGCATGGTTTAGTGGGAGGTGTCCCTGCCCATGGCAGGGGGGTTGGAACTAGATGATCTTAAGGTCCTTTCCAACCCTAACTATTCTACGATTCTATGATTTTGGATCAGGAATAATCTTGAAGTTCTCTTGTATCATTGAAATTTGATCACTTCCTCTCAATGTTTATGCATTGGCCACATGTGGGCTTTATGTTACTTTGAGGAGGGGGGTACAAAGTTTATATATATTCAAAGGTGCTGTTCTGCATTGAGTCTAGAGAAGATTTTGATACCTGCTATTTAATATCAATTGTGCTATAATATATACTGGAGAGGAAGTGCAGAGCTTTGGTGACACTGGACTATGCTCTGACATGCTATGCCTAAGTAGCAAAAGAGAGAAGCTGGCTCCAACTTTGAATTGTTTTGGAATGCCTACAACTAGTGTTAGGTATTGTATAACGCTGAGGTAGTTAAAGGGAGGCTATGTAGATATGTGCCTTAGCTTCTTTTGGATCAATTCCTGAAGTGTAAAATGCCAATAATAATAGGGGACTAATTCCCAGTTTCATAGAGATGTTGTCAGGATAATTTGTGTAGTAAGTCTGTGGGTATGCTAAATATATTAGTGTCCAAATAAGATGTTGTTAAGACTGTAGCAGTGATCTGTTGCATCTTTTTCTTTCTTTGAATCTTAATTGGTTTTTTTCTCAGTCATGCACTGATAAGAAGACTATGTCCTTATGATCTTCGTTTCTCAAGGCAGATTTCATCCATCCATTTTGGCTTGGAGAACATGTCCATAGACATGTAAGACACATAGAAAAATGGTGAGACTCAGAATTTTAGAAAGGAAAATTGTCCATTAACTCTTCAACTTTTTCTAGCGCTCCAAACAAAAAGTACAGCTAAATATGAAGACTCTAGCCTATAGTAGCATTTTTAAGTGGTCATTGTTAACATACCAGGGGTGTGTCTAGATTTCTGGTTTCATAATGTTTTACTGTATTGCACAGGCTGCAGTTGGTGTTTTCTTTTTGTTTTGATTATCACTCTCTGGCTTTATTGAAACCTGCATCTCTGTCAATAGGTACTATTGGACATTGGTCTTACAGGACACTATTCTTGCTGCTTCCTTCTGGCACTGTTTGGAACAAAATTTAGTCCTTTTCCCCCCTTGTATTCTACTAGTGAAATGAGCCATATAAGAAGATGGCATGAGAAAGATTTTGATAAGAGTTAGGGAAAAAAACAAACCCCTTATGGTTAGCTTGAGCTCTTCTTGCATGACACAGACACTTTTCTGCTAAATCAGACTTGACTGAACACTTGCAACAGGCTGTGAATGCCCTGATATTTGACAGCTCCTGTTTCAGGTTTCCTACATGACAGCACGGTTCACTATCAACTGATCCACCCCTGAAATTGAATCTTGAAGCTTTCTGCAAGTCCTGTGCTACACTCTCGTCATGCGGGAGGGAAATAGTCTGTTGCTCATTCTGACTGTGAAATGAGCCAGTGCTATATGATTACCCTTCAGTTTGACTCTGGGAAGTAACTTGAACCTCATCAGATTATGAGTTGTTTGGTTTCCCTGGGTAGGTGAGCACTCTTTTCACAGGCTTTCTGAAGTGTTCCTGTAATTGCTGATTTGTGTTGATTTTTCTTTTCACAAAACACCATATGCTGCAGTTGAGAGCTGTGTTCATAACTTGTTTTCACACAGGCTAAGTCCTGAATCACACACACATTGTGTTGCTGCAATTTCCTTTGACAGTCAAGAAAGCCTCTTACAGTTGTGGATGTGTTAAAAGGCAGGCTTCTTGTGAAAGCTGGTAGACAGGGTGTATGTTACCTAAACGAGGGTGGAATAATGCAACAAATGTGTAAATGAACTTGTGATAGTTTCACATTTGTGTCAGTTCACACAATGAAATAATAAAGGTTCTCCCAAAAAAAAGGAATTGAAAAATGTTTTATGTGAAATGTTTTATTTTCTTTGGGAAAGAAGTGATGTAGTAGTGGCAGTGAGAGAAAATTATTGATTCCATGAAAATAAAAATATAAAAATCTCCTAAACAAAAATAAATTCTCACAAATTTGCAGGAGGGTGCGTGTTTGTGGATAAGAATACCCCAAATCATAGGTAAGCCTTAGAAAATCGGGGTCTGTTCAAAGTTTTAAGGGGGTTTCAGTCAGTAGGGTTCAATTTCTGTGTATGACAGCTCACCATGTGCCTGTCTCTGGCAGGGTTTTAGAGAAAAATAAATTACATATCCAAGGCTAGCCACTGGCAGAGATAGGACCTGAGGCTAGATTTATGTCTATTCTGACAGTACTCACAATCCTGTAGCTCTCCTGCCTTCTACCATTCTCTCCATCATTGCATACACACAGGCTATTTTCTTTAAGCCAAGTCAATACCTTGGCCGTTATCAAAACAACTTGATGAGCCAGAAAGTCATTTTACAATGCTTTTTCAAACTTAGAGAAATAAATTCAATAGAAGTACCTCAAATCTTTTGGGAGCAGTGACAGTCTAATCATTAAGCAATGTGTTCATTATGAAACCCCGGAACATGTCTGGCTGGGGGCAGGAGGAGTTATATTTGGTTCTTGAACTTTCTTTTCTTCATGAATTTAGTCAATACCTGTGTAGGCAGAATGAAAGTGTCCATTATTGTGAGACCTACTATGTAACCAGGGTGTACGTGATAAGGAAAAGAGTATACATACCAGTGGAAGTGATGTTGCCCTGTATGCAGTGGTAATTTTCTCTGCTTGGTGTTTTAGTTTCCTGAAATTCACAGAAAGCTCAATTAATCTTTCCTGAGGTATGAATAAAATTAATCATTAAACACAGTTGGCTTTGTTCTTTTCAGTTGATAGAATTACAGTGCTTTTTCCTTTTGAGTTTGTTACAGTGATGTAGATAGACATAGTGACAAGAAATTCTGTTTCACTAGGGTACTACGTTGCTGATCATTGGGAATGCTGTATGGATGTGTAATAGTGAATACGGTGCTTGTGCTGTTTACTTGTTAGAGTTGTTATCCAAATTCTTATATCTGGTGGTCTGATTCATCTTGTAGGAATGGGTAGCTGTGGTGCAAGGCTCCCAGTCACAATGGGAAAGGAGGCCAGGGGCCTGGGTTAGCTACAGTGTGTACTGGCCCCACAGCTTTGAGGTACATAAATTTAATAGCAGTTGTCTTGCATGCATGTAGAACTACATGCGTGTGCTTTTATTACTGCAAAGCAAAGCTGTTTTCCCAAACTGCTGTTTTCTTCTCAAGGTAGGTATTATTTGTAGAGATAGTACATTGCTTTTTATTAATTTCTTGTGATACCTTAAGGCTACCTTCTTCATGGGTAAACCAGTTCATTTTTGACTTCCAAAAGATGCAGGTAGGGAAAGCCTACAGTCTTCCATTGCCTTGTCCTTTTAGTGAATTTTGTGAATTTACTAATTTAGCAGTAGCAAGATAGGTTGTCATGATGGTGTTAACATGTTTCTGGTGTTTTCTTGCATAAGATAAAACTTAAGGCCAGGTATGAATTGTCTCCTAAAATAAAAAAAAGCCTTTTAAAGCATACTATCTAGTTTGCATTTTACTTCCTAGGAATATATATTATGCAGGATCTCTAGATGCCATAGCATACATGCCAGCTAGCCTATATCTGTTATAATGATAAATTCCAGGGCATCTAATCCAAAATCGTATTCTATCTGAAAGCTTCTTCAAGTTATTTCTCAGAAGAAATGCAGTCTCATTCACGAGATTTAAACAACTGACTTTCTGCTGCCAGGGAGGAGTGTTTCTGTGCTTTTGAGAATCTCATCTAATGAAAAGCAGAACTTAACTGCATGCTAGTATCACATGAAGAAATTCTGATTAAAAATCATTGAAGTTTGGGTGTAGCAAGTGTGGATAAAAGTTGAACTTCTTGCTCATAGAACTCCTGATTTTTAATGTCATTGTACTTCCTATGGCAAATTTATCATCTGCTAGTTAATGATGCATTCAGGGCTTTTCTAGTGCTCAATTTATCAAGGAGACTGGCGCTGAATTATTTTGTATTTTATCCCAAGTACCATGAGTATAAAAGAGACAAAGCTTCTGCGGTGGACCTACTACTGCCAAATCATAATTCATGACTCTGCTCACTGGTTTTTTACCTGGATTTTTTTGTGTTCTCTCTATCAGCTCACACGTTTTTTAACATTTAAGCAGCTACTCCAGAGGAAAACCACCATATTCTCTTCTTGGCTTTCAGTATGACCCCTGGCAGTGACTTAGCTCTTGTGTTCCTTGGTTTAATTACATGTAGAAAGTGGAGATAATTACCCCTATTGAGGAACAGTTTAAGAATTATCCCTTTACAAATAAAGAAGTTTCCAGGGGTTAGTGGGGTGAGTCAGAAGAGGACCAGCCTGCTGATTAATGTAAAAACCAAAACCCAACCCTGCCGGATTGCCAGCTGTGCAGCTCCACTTGTGGTTTACTGAACTTCCCTGTCTGAGCAGAAGGTCACGAGCATGTGATACTGTGAATGGATTTTGAATTGTGTCCCAAATATTCTTATCTTCTGCTGAGACTGGATATGACGGATGCAGTCACTAGTTCCATCTATGGTATTTTGTAAGTTTGTTATGAAAAGGGGATACTTTCCATTTTTCTGTTTATTCACTTTGCATGAACCATTCAGGAGCAATAGTAAAACAACCTGAGCTTATCATTTACCCTTACATTATATTTAGGTCAAAGAGTGATTCAGTTAGATTAAGTTAGCTTACATTTAGTTGGAAGTTATGACTATATTTGAGGTTGAAAGATAGGCTTCTGTTGACTTTACCACCTGAGTTACTTGCAGGATAAGTACTATCCAGAGTAGAAGAGAAATTGAAAGCAATTACTTTTCTAATTTGCTGTGTAGTAGTCTTTTGATGTTTGTGTACCTGGGCAAAAACACGACACAATTTGTGGCTCTAAAATATTCCTGAGAAAGCAGAGAGCTGTTGACTCTGCAGAAATGAGAGGCTTTTTTTAACATTTAGGTAGTACTGCTGTTAACAGATTGGCAAAATGTAAATGTAAAAGATTGTTTTAATCCTGCTAAATATTTTCTTTGGCCGATCTCGTGTATTTCTTGCTAAAATTGATTTTAAACATGAATGTAAGCAGTCTGCTCCCTCCAGATCAGTACCTTCTGCAGGCAAAGACACATACAGCAAGGGCTAGATACTGATTTTTGACTCTGTGTTCTTTCCTAACAATCAATCAAGAAGTGTGTGACAGCAACTACTTCTAAGTTGTTACTATGAAGTATTTGTCAGGACAGCAGAAGAAGAAAATGTCAAATTTTGTTTTAATAAAGGGTTTATTTATTTGTTTATTTTTACAAATAATGTAGAACAGCAGCCTTCAGATAGCAACCTGCTGAACCCAGGACGCAACCCAACCTTATATGCTTTTCCCAAGAGTAAAACATGCAGGCTAAGGGGAATATTTTGGGTTCTTCAAAACTTAAATCACTTCTGCAAAAGTGATTTGGAAAGTGGAGATATCTGTGGCTGGTGATCTGAGAGGTGAGGATAGATTTTAAACTCCGTGTTTTCTTTTGTATAATGAACCTCCACCAGGAAATGTCTAGCTAGAACATTTGACATTCAACTGAATAGTCATTATGTGTGGAATCTGGTAGTCTGGACTCCCTCATGAAAATGTGAGTAGTAAGAGGAAAATCTGCCTAAGGGAACAGTATTCCGAGAGGCGAAAGCAATCTCCTGGTGTTTTCTATTCTGCTTTCCAGAAAATTATCAGTGACTTGTGGTTTGAAACATGACCGGAAATTGACAGCTTATACCTTGTGCTCCTGAGTGCATCTGTGATTTTTTGGGGTGTCAAGGAGAATGTGCAGAAAGGTCTATGCTGTATCTCAGATGTCCAAGGTTCTTTACCTGGCTATGGGAAGACGTTGTGAGAATTTCCGTGGTTCTACACTGTGTAGAGAAATCAGGAGGTGTAGCTGGTAGTGAAAGCCTGTAGCCTTAAGGATAGGTACATGTGCATGTGGCATGGGCTGAGACAAGAGAGCTTCCTTCCATAGTGGTTTGACCACAGCTCATCGACTGAAAGGGGAGTTTGGGGGCACTGTGTAGGCAGGAAGGACCTGCTGGTGGGTCATTTTGATGGGTAATACAATGCAGTAGCTACTTAAGTTTTATCAAGGCTTATCCAGGTCAGGCTCTGAACTGGCCTCTATCTGGCCATGTAGCTTTGGAGTTGTATAGTTTGTATTAAAATAATATAGATCTTTTTTTCAGCCACTAGTTATGCTTTTGAAAGAATTCCCTTGTAACCACCGTGCTGTGGTATAAGTTAATCCTTCTGAATCCTGAGCAACAGCTGTGACACCTTGCCTCTTACAGTGACACAGACTGCTTTCACAAACAAATTAAGCAAGTTATACAGTGATGAATGACATGTTTTAATGCAAGTCTCCTGTTATATTGTCAGGCAACAGTGCAAGATAGTAATTTACAAACTTCAAAAAGTTTCTCCAAAGCTAAGTAAGGTAATAGTAAGTGCAGCTTTCCCACAAAAGTCTTGGTTGAAATGTTGTTGATAATCCATCAGTGGGGGTGGATTTGAACTTGTACTAATATGTGATCATTCTGTACTGATATTGAAACTACCACTTCACAGCATGTCAACTATTCTTGTTTATCTGAATAGAAAAATCTGTTTGTCTTGTGTTAAGATCTTGGTATCTGACATATTGGAATATTTAAGTATCTGATGTCATTCATTTACATTTCATTAATGCTATTATGATATGTTTTCTGAAACATATTTATTTTGACTTATTTTTAAGTAAATGCACAAGCATTTACAGGATTTTGGTTAAACGTTTTAGCAAAACAACCCAAACTTCAGCAGTAGCTCTGAAACGTGGTGCATAATTGGTAAATTTAAATTATTTTACCAGTGTTTGTTTTATAATGTATCTACATTGATTTTATTTAAAGTTAATTCCATGTAGATTTAGACTTATAAGCCCCTGGCAGTTGCTGTATTACCATAATTCTTTTTTTCTTCTTTATTAGTATAGTTAATATTTTAGCATTTTAAATTCATTAAAATGTGAGTTTAAACTCCTTGTTGGTCACTGTGCTTGCTGTTTAAATAACCAACCAGGTCTTTTCCCCATCCCCTCCCTCCCACCCACTGTCTAAGTCCAACTGTATAGACTCCAAATATCTGTAGTTTCATTCTACTTCGCCGCTTAACATTTCCAGGCCTAAGCTGACTGAAAAGTTTATGACTATGATCAGGAGATTGTACTGCAGTTTTGTCTGCCTGTTTGAGTTGCACTTCATTATTTCTTTGGTAGAAGAGGGTGTAAGGATCTAAATACTTTTATTTTTGGGACTAGATTTACAATCTAAAGAATCACTTTCCTTTCTTTGGTAACCTGATGATTTAGGGAGTAGAAAACCAAGGGAGTGTCCTAGTCAGTGGTCTGTGGCACCCTTGATTTGGGAAAGCTTTTCAGGAACTAAAAAGAGTTAACAAAAGGCTTTTTAATGTTTATTTATTTATTTTGGTTCACACCCCAGGTCCCCAGACCTGTAACTCTTCTCATGAGTGCTGGATATGGGGCCTTTAGGAAACAAAAAAGCTGGTATTTTTAAAGCATTGCAACGGTCATCTTTGTGAGTTGAATCTTTCCCTTTGCCACAGCCATGTTTGGCTTTTAATGCTCATTTAATGAGCAATTTAATGCTGACAGAGTCAGATTTAATTTGAGGTGCCTGTTTTGCTCTGGTTTAGGGAATACATGTGTGCGTTGCATGCTTTTTTGCTCGGAAAAGGTGACATGGCCTTGAGAACTGAAGCATGCCAAGAAACTTGCCAAGGAGTGAAGCGGGGCAGACATGCTGTTCAGGTATCCTGCTGGAGACAGCCACACTTGGGCTGTGTTAGAATCATTACAGAGGCTTAGCTGGGAAGTTTGTGGCTTTTAATACCATTTCATGGTAGTAAAACTTGTTGTCCCACCAGCTAAAAGAGTTGGTGTTTTAATAGAATAAGCATTTGATTAATGAAACAACATGTACTGTACAGAAGAAATGGTCATAAAAAGCTGCTTTTTAACTGCCTAAAGTACCTTTTGCAGCTTGGAACCTTTTATCACCTTGTAAATCACCCCTTGAGATGAATAGCTGAAGTTAGACAAGGCACACTTCCATTACCAGCATATCCTCCTTCGGATATTATTATAGAGCTTGGGCTGCAGCTGCTTCAAAGCCTCCCTTCTCACCAACACATTTTTACATCTTGCTTTCATTATGCCAAGGGCACATTCTGTGTTATTGCAGTGGCTTTGTTTTTAATAATCTTCTTGATGCAAACATTCAGACCTCAGGGAGGTCCGCTATTTCTCCTTATGGTCACATTCCTTCTCTTACAAGGTGGTGACCATTTTTGCCACTTTTGTTCTATTTTATAGATAATGTTCAAAGGTGCTAGTTAACAAAGACATAGACGTACTCAGGAGGAGAGGAAGATGCATAATAAAGCTTACTGTAACCTGAATATAGAAGAGAAAATAAAGTTATGTTATTTTCATTATGGGGGATTGAAAACTTCTCATTGCTTTCAGTGGGAGTATAAGTAGGAAAATAAAAGACACGACCCTAACAACAAACAGATGGCATTCCCTTTTCTGTGATTTTGTACACTTTTGAAGTTGTAGAGGAGCCGCATAAGCAGTCATGCTTTCAATTATTTTCCCCACTAACAGCGGCAGACACAAAATTTATTTGTTCTTTCTGACTGATTAGTCTTCCATTCCAGTCAGTGTGTCTGAGCTCTAAATTCTCTCTGTGAAAGAGAAATAAACTTCAGAAACTTTTTGGCCTCAAAACTAAAGGAAATATTTGACTTAGTTTAGATTCTCATTTTGCTAACCTCTTACTTATTTTGCCCTTCTTCGAAATTAAAATAGAGGCTGCAATGATACGTCTTTGGTTTAATAGGGCACCCAGAAACTCTGCTTTTCCATCAGAGGCATCTCTCCACAGAAAGACTAGAAAAGCCTTGCAATTTCTTTTTCTTTGCTTTCTCCATCCTTCCTGGGATATAAAACAAGCAGCCAGTTTTAATGCCTTTTCTTCTCCACAATAATTGCAAGAAATCCCTTATCTCATGTTGCTACAAACCTGAAAACATAGCCTTATAAATGGAGAATATGATAAATCCCATAAATACTCTAAAATGGAAACACAACACAATGTCAAAGCATTGAAAATTAAAATAATATATTCCCAATATGGCTTAGAAATACTTATTTTGTTTCATAGTAATGATAAGCTTAGAAACAAGAGCATTTTATGTTTCCCCGTACTTTCATGCAACAGTCTCAAAGCACTTTACAACTGTAAATTAGGTAGTGTTATAGATGGTGGGGAAGTAAGTTACCATCTTGGAGATGGAGAAACAAAAATATGGAGGGGTGAGAATAATGTAACCCATAGTTAGAGGCAAAAGTAGGAAGGCAAGCACAATTTTTTGATTCATGTATCTGGATTCCGTGAGCTTGACAGTCATACCTCACAACATATATTTTCATGTAGATTTTGAAACTATACCGCAGCTACCTATGCTGTCATAAATCAGTGGTCATGGGGAAGGAAATGAGATATTTCTCTTGAGTTAGATTTCTGACTCTGCTATTGATTTGCTAGGTATCTGTGTCTTAATGTAGCTCTGTAGTTTACTTGTCCTTTGGACGTGTGCACTGATATCCTTGGAAGAACTAGATAAATGGAAACAGGTTTCTTTCTCTACTGAAGATGCTAGCTGATAGCTGTGACATCTCTGTGCAGGTTCTTCTCCTTCATCATGCTCCAGAACTGATAATTAAGACCTGCATACTGTTCAGAAACTAATTTGAGTTTTTCAGCAACTTTCATTGGCATTTTTTCAGACTCTCAGGGTAAAATGAGATAAGAAACAGCTATTGGTATACTGGACAGGGCTGTTTGTAAAAGGTTTTACAGGAATCCTCTTTGCAGCATGCACAGTAATATGATTTCTTATTTGTGGACACCAGGGATGGGGCTAATCTGCATATATTGATGGATACTTTTACATTTTAGATAGTTGCTATAGCCCTTGGCATGGCACATATCTTTGTCCTAGGATGGCTAGGTAAGGTATGATGTATGTGTTATAGAAAGGAAGACTTGAATGACTGGCTTAGATGTAGTCATCTACACTGCATGCCTCCAAAGTTAGATTCCTCCAGCTGGCTCTGCTCCTGGATGGCATAGCTTACTTTTGGAAAACTGCTTTGTCTATAGGTCTTGGTCAGAGGAGTTAGAATCCTTTTTCCTTCCTTTTAGTGAATTTACCTTAGGTGAAGTCCCAGCCCAAAGCCTTCAAAAAACCATGTTAACAGTCTATATCAAGTATTGTTTCCCACAGAATGCAAAGAAAATCAGTTAAATCTGAACTGAATGACTGTAGTCCCTGTGCTTTATATTTTCACCAAGCAGCGATTTAATAACCCAAGCAGGCCTGCTTTTTATTTTTTTTCCTTTATGTCAGCCTTTTGTGTGAAGAGTCACTGAAACCTCCCCTTTCTTTCCTCTTTTCCCATTCTATTAATTTCCAGGGTATTGCATCCTTGATCTTAGAAATATTTCCCAGAAAAGCAATGTAACAGAATTCCCTGTAGTGAATCCTCAGTGAAACCTTCCTGTCCTAGTCAACCACGGTTTCTAATTAGGAATAAACCAATATGTTTCACTTTCATTAGTTTTTCAGTGCAACGTTCTTGTTCTGCTCTTTTATATAGTACACTCTCTGAATCTTCATGTTTTGATGATGACAAATAGTATCTCAGTGGAATGCTCACGCTTTTTTTCCCCTAAAATGTAGTCCTATTCTTCAAGCTTCAAAAATAGCTCCCCACATGCTTTTAGACATTCTAGTAATCAGTTCGCAGTGTTAATGACACTGAATTTAGAAATGGTCCAAAGAGACAAATAGCACGTATGGATGTAATGAGACTGGAATTTTGAAAGAGAGTTTTAATTATTTGGTTATCTTCTAAGCGAGCTGAGGGACAACTGTGTTAAACAGTCTTTGCTAGAAAAAAGCAGAATCAGAGGGAAGGATGACTAATACTGTTCACAAATTCAGCATGTTCCATTGTTTGACACTCTGTGTGTGTCACAGAGAGTTAAGATCTAAGCGATGAGTTTCTATTATGGTGTTGCAAAGGACGTCTTAATCATAGCATTTCTTTTCAAAGGAATACGAATAACTTAGCTACGTCAAGAGGTAAGGTACCTCTAATAAGCTTTTTTTTCTTGTTGCTTTAAAATCCCTTTCACCAAGTACTAGACACACTAAGGACATTTGGATTTCTTTGAGCAACAGAAAGAATGAAAGGGGCTAAAGACATGTAACTAAATACAGAAAGGAGCTAAATACATATCTTTTACAAGACTGTTCAGGTTTTCCCTGTTTCAGCTGGTAAGATTGATGTGAAAACACATGATTGATAGTTGTAATCTAAAAATTTGATTATCTGTCTACAAATGACAGAATTCATCTTGCACATCCAAAGTAGGAAGAAACTTTGGACCTTAAGTCTTCTTATTGACTCAGGTGGTCAATAGATCAAGCATATTGTACCTTTTCCCCAGTTTCTGGAAATAGCAGAAAAAAATGAAAAATCTTTGTTGCTTGGAACTGATGAGGAAAATATGTAATTTCAGGAATAAGAAAAATGGGAGAAACTTTCACAGTCACCGAGAGATCGATGGCTTTGGCATCTGCTGGGTTCTCTTCATGCTCTTTGGGGCTGTCTCACTTTTGAAGCACGTTCTGCTTTCTGATTATTCATATATAGTTCATTTTTTTGTCTTTCTCTCTTTTTGGACCTTGCCTTTTCACATGACCTTCTCCAGCATTGTTAGCTGAGAATTTTAAGGGAGTTAGCTGTCAAATTCAGGGGGGTTTGAGTACCAACTTGCCATGAACATCTCAATTTGTGATGTGTGCTACAGTTCTGCATTTTTCCACATTTTTCTTAACTTATTGGAATTATTGGTATATTTGCTGTTGTATTCAGCAGACATTTTACAAATATTCAAGATGCATGCAAGTGTTAGAATTCAAATGCCTCTTTTTACTACCTCAGGAAATTTGAATGATGTTTAATATAAATGTTCAGTAATTGTTGTGTAAAGCAAAAATAATACATATTTCATGTTTTTGCTAGTGTATTTAAAAGCAGACTGCAGTAAACAACTAGCAGCCAGTGAATTAAGTGCTGTGATTTCTTTGGCTTTTCTGAGAACATGTATTTTCTTAGTAGCTGTCAAATGTTTATTTCATGCCCTTCTCTAGATTCTATAAGAAAAAATGATGGAACCAATTTAAATTGAATTTTTGAGGGAGGAAAAATATATATTGCATTTGAGTTGACAGCCTGTAGAATAAGTTTCAAGCTTATGGGATTCCAAATAATTGAGTTTTAATACCTGTAAAATAGAGAATTTGTACGGGAAACAACTGTGGTGCCAGAAATACTACAGTGATGTTGCTGGTAGGACTGTAACTAACTGAAAGATGTAAGATAATGCACTGATACATTATTATAGAAGTATCGTGAATTTGTAATGAGCTTGAGTTTGAAATTCTGTTGTTGAAATCTGATTCTATTTGAGAAAATCATGAAGCGTATATCAAGAGATCTTTTTTGTTCTCTTGATCTCCCAGTATTTGGGGATGTTCTTTTGAGCTAGAAATGATTGCCCTTGCTCCACGAATGTCTACAGAAAACCAGACGTATGAGTTTCCATAACTTTGGACTTGCAGCTTTCTCATTAAAAAAAAAAAGTTGTATTTGATAGATACATCCCTACCAAGGCTGACTGCAGCAGATTTTATTTGGTCTTTCAAGCACGGATTAAAAATATTGTTCTTGTTCCAGTTAGAACATAACCACTTAAGTTTCAATACAAAAGGGGCTTTTTCATCATCCCGAAGCATGCACTCTCAAACATTTTAACTGACAGCGTTTTAGTATTTGCATTATCTTTTCCTGCTTGCGCATTTTTCACCAGTGACAGATGTTAAGAGTTTATGTGAGGAAAGATCTGCAGTAACATCAAGAAAAGGCTTCATACTCCATATTATTGGGGACTGCAGAAGAAATTGGTGATGGCTAGAAACTGCATTAAAAATCATTGAATTTTCCATAAGTGAGCATTTTTGCATATTTGGCTGATGCTGCTCTTTTGCAAGGAGGCATGAAACATCAATCCTGTTTTAACATTAAAGCCAAATTTGTAGAGAGTTGTAAAAGTATTCACAGACCTCAGGGGATGATTTTGCATGGATGAAATGTAAAATTAAAAGTTCATGCCATCTCTGTAAATAGAAGTAAGTACACAGATGTAAGAAAATTATTTGTATGTAAGGTGACTAAGGCTGGACCTTAAATTTATTTGCACCTCAGATAGCAGTGCTGACATCCATGGTGGTGCAGAATTCTAGCAGCAGTATCCAAACCACACCACAGCATTCTGCAGTTGACATCATGGTTTCATGCTTCAGGAGTTCACATCATAATCCTTGCTTTAATAGTGGGTTCATACTGTACTGTCTGCTGCAGGGGGCCACAGTATCATGTGCCATGTCAGGCAGACTGATCAAACCATGAAGGTGTTCTGAGGACGCAGCAGTGTGGTGTAAGAATCAAAGTGTCTTCAGTTACCTGGGTTGGCTGGTATTCCACTCCTGTTTCTGTGCAGTCAGCCACACGGGTGGGAAACACGTGGAACTGGCCAGCCAGACTAAATACATCGGCTGTCTAAAGCTTGCATACTGCAGAGTGCTGCTATATTTCACAGAATTTATTAGGCATTAAGATTCCAATATCTCACGCCTGTGGAAAAGATTGTACTGAGAGCTAAACCAGCACTATATGCAGTTTGCTTTCAGACTATGAAATGCAAATAATTTACTCCTGCGTAATTGTAATAGATCCCTTTGTCTGTGAGCTGTAATGTCTAGTCCCACTAATCAAAAATGGTTTATGGTAGAAGCATCACATCTGTCAGAGAAGTCATCAGTGTGATTGTATGGATAAATTGTGAAGCCTGCAGAGGACTTTGTATGCACATGCAGATGCTTTGTGTGCTCTTAGCTTTTAAAGTCTTGATCCAAAATCCATTGTATTCAATGAAAGAGCCCTTGCAGCTCAGAAAGAGCAGTTGAAGAGAATGCTCAATGTGTTTCTGATAAACTCTGTTCCTAGCAGAGGTGCCTTTGACAATGGATCACTGAAAAGATTTTTCTTCCTGCATAGACAGAAAGTTTGCTATACACAAATTGAAGTCAACTGTCTGAAGTTGTTTGCCGATAGTTCTGACCAGAGTAGTACTCTATGTGTTTGAGACTGTCTACAGCAACAAGTAGGGCAATGCAGTAGGAGTAAGTCTATAAAGCAGAAGAATTGATCTTGAGGATCTGATATTTATGCTATACACATTTCAGCACCCTTAGGTAGAATTAACTCAAACCTGTTCCGTGGATGTGGAGAGCACATTAGGTGTGCTCCTAGCCTTCTGTTTCCTCATTTAGTTCAACTGGAAAGCTTCAACTGGAAATCCAAGTGCTCTCTGAGATCACTCTGTTTTACTAACTGAGGTATGATATGTGGGGAAAGTGGGAGATACATGTGAAAGGCACGTTCCTGGTACTGAAAACTTTGTTGGTACATTCAGTGTTGGCTTGATTTGAATTGTTACTTGACAGAACAAATTAAGACTCAAGATCAAAATAATAGATAAAAAGGCAGATAAAACAAACAGCCATTTGGCTTACAGATTACAAAATTTTACTCAGAATTCACAGAAAATTATTTCTTTAATAGTTTCAGATTCTCTCAGTTAGTGGAGAGTATTCATCTTACTACAGGCGCTGGCAGCATACATTGTGGATTTACATATTCCCATTTAAATGAGTAACCTGAGAGTGATACCAGATGGGAACACTCTTTAAGGCACATGAGCAATGAAATCTGATAACAAAGGAGCTGGGAACTGAGTTTATCTGCATATTGAGAAAAAGTACTTGGGAGGTATTCACTGTGTAAGGTGAACAAGTGGGCTAAGAAATGTTCAGTACGAAGCTCTCGTATGGAAGTATTGGTCATACTGTTAATTCTCTTTCTTCCTAAAAAATTATGATCCCATTTCTCAGGTTCAATGTAATGTGATGGTAGTGGAAGTGTTTCAGAGATACTAAGTCCCTACAACTTGCGTGCAAATGTGATCTTGGGTAGAAGAAAGAGATGCTGTCTGAACTGGGGAAAAGCTGCAGCTGAGCCCTCTTTAAGCAACAGAGAATCCACACTGGAGTAAAACAGAAGCTGTTTTGTGCCTTATTAGGCACAGGAAAATCCAAACAAACGTAACAAAATGCCCATCAGTTGTTTTGTTAAACATGAAAATTTAATTTACATGAAGGTTTTTGTTCTCATCCTTTACTGTGAAAAACTGAAATTAAGAAGCTGGATAAAGGCTTTGTATTACCAAGGCTATCTGTTCTCATTGATTTAAATGAAAGCAAGGTCGTTGCATTATACAGTTCTGTAATTTCTAGGCTGTTTGTTTTTGTGGTTCACTGGAGCAAATACACAAAAGAAAGGCAACTTAGTTACTGAAGCCATGTGTAAAGCACAATACCAGTAATCGGGAGCTGCAGTGATGCTGTAACTGAATTTTACTATTGTGGAGAGATGCTGGATGATGCTTTTGCAGGCTTGCTGTTTCTTTTAGCTACCCATAGAGCAGTGATGTTCTTTTGAAAAGAAGTGTTTAATGTCATCAGTGGTCACTTGACAACTCTGCTCTGTGTGAATCTCGGAGTCAGTTTTAGGAACAGCAGGTTAAGTGTTCACATTTGCAGTTACTGGATAGTGCCAGCTTTCCAGAACTTGTGCAGGCTGAAGAGGTTTATTTTCTGCTTCAACACGAGGACCTCCAGCCACCTGAACAGCTTCCTACATTGCATTTGTTGTGAATTATCTCATTCAGGCATCCTTATTTTGTTTCCCTAACAATTCCTGGCTGCTTTCCCTAACTAATAAAAATACATATTTACCGAAAAAATTTAGTATGGAAATAATTGTAAGAATGACTTCTGGCTGGAATGACATTGTGTTTACAGCTTGGTTTAATACACGCTCTTAAATGTCAATTTAGAAAACTGAAAGAACATCTTCTGCAACAGGATATGTTCTTACAAGACAGCATTAAAAGCATCTAACCATCTGGGGAAAATCATACATTTGTCACAGTGCAAGGCTGCCTTTCCAAACACATACCTGTGTATTTCCCATCACAGTACAGGAGTAGATGAAGGGGATTTATCTCATTTCAGTTTTAGGCATAGACTCAAGATCTCAACTTTCCCACTTATTTATTGGAAGAAGTTGCCATCTGTAAAGGAATTAATTTTTCTTGTGTTACGATTTATACTTTCTCAACAAGCAGTTGGCTAACACTTTACATTACTGTTTGCTTTATGCACTTTATTTCAGTAAAATATGGTTCCTCACTGGGTACTCCTCTGAAAATTATACCCAGGTCTGAATACATCTATAAATATGAAAAAGTTATAGCATTGTCCAATACTTCAAATTGGTATTGGTTTAGATTAGTTTGGACTCTGTGTTGCAAACCTCTCAATGATAATAAACATTTGGTGGCCCTGCTTCTGATCATATTCTGGTTTTGCACCAGCTCCCTGTCTTGAGTAAAATAACTTCTGATTTACTTCATTATGATACCAGATTTAGGGCTTCTGTGGATTATCTTAATTTAGTTAAATTAAAATGAAATTAATTAAAATCAGTTCTAGCATGCTTTATCAGAATACTACATGTACAACACTAGTCTGTATTATAAAGTAAATTTTGTACAAAATTGAAAGAATGCAGTTTCATTGGTTCTAGCAGAGAAATTTTGCTTAGCCTAGATTTTAATTTGGTTAATGTGGAAAGTAAAAAATTTCAGATACTTTGTGGGCGTTAGAAATTTATTCTGGTACAGTGTGTGCACAGGCATGGACATGCAGCTCAAATGACTTAGTCTTATGTAAGTCATGGCAAACAAAATTTATCCCATTGCTACCAGTTTTCAAAGTTTTCTGATTTCAAGTAGTTCTACGGAAGTTAGTGGTGCCATTTTTTATGAAGGGATTCAGAAGTATCCCATTCGACTATCAATGGTTGTGGTCAAGAATCATCATTTTAGAGAAAAAATCTGAGACAGATATTGCAATTTCCTGAAGAGCAGACAAGTCTCTATTTATAATGAGAAGTTTCTTTTTCAATAAGTAGTAAGAGATGTTGCTAAACATTCTTATTCATAGGCTCAGTATATTTCAAAGTTAAATATTCTTTAAGCATTATTCACTGTTTGCAAATATGAAACCTGTCTGTACATAGGAAAAGACCTAAGGGCTGGATTGTACAGGGTGCCATGAAGAAGGTGACTTTACAAACCTCTGCCTGTATTGTAAGATGATATCTGCACTGGATGCAATGGTGCCTCCCAGGCAAACAGCAGAAATGTAGGGTTTATATATATAAGACAGCACAGCAACAGGATGATAAAAGAAGGATAAACTAGACATCCTGACTAATTTTTGCTTTCCACTGACAGTCGTGGGGTGGAGTGCTAAATGTTGTACTCAGGAGAATATGCGTGTCTAAAATCCAAGTAGTATATTCTGTAAAATATTTACTGGAACAGTTGAGTTACTCTGTAGTTGAAGAGGAAGAAAGATAGGAAGATATTAGATTTAGAATAGTTATTACTTGGTAGACTTTATCTTTAATCTACAGGATATTTGTTAGTTGAGAAATAGAAAGTATTTTCTTCTTCCAGTTTTAAAAATCCTGGTAGTGCCTATGTAAAGATAATTACATTCACTTCATATTTTATTCCATTTCATGGGTTGGAGTATACTGGCAGTGGTGAGGCTTTGGTCAAGACACATGTCTATAGGATGGATATTCTCAGATCTGATATTGATTCATGGTCTCAGATCTTTCTGCACCTTATTTCTCCCTACATCTGTGAAATATGGGGGTAATGGAATAAATATTTGTTTAGAGATCTAAGAATGCTAAAGAATGGTACATAGTATATACAGTAACTGTGGTCTTGTGCCAGATGCTGCTGCCCTTACACCTATTGAATAATCTCCAAGGTTTGGAACAGTCAAATTCAGATTTTGAGCAATGTGACAAGACTTTTTTTCACTACAAGACATGTTTTAAACTAACAAAGTCCCAGAGTGCTCAATGGTTGGCCAATTATTTTATTTAATTGAAATTAAGGGTTTGAACCAGCAAGACTATCTTGATTGTCAGTTTTATTTAATTTAAATATGTTTTTCTAAATCCAGAGAGGTTATTCATTTTGTATGGGTGAATAAAGAATCCAGTCAGCAAAGTGTGAGTGATTAAGATCCAAACGCAACATTCTAAAATCTTCAGGGAAAGTTATTCATTAGTTGAGAAGAATGAGAGAGATAAGATTTAAAATAGTTGAAAGTTGTTAGACAGGCATCCATGGTTTGAAATCTCTTCTTATGAATTCAGATACAAGTTTGTTTTTTTACCTGCGAGTGTAAATGGTAGATGCGCATGTTTTTATCAGTGAATTTTGCTTAATTGCTTTCTGATGGCATCGGGTACTCATCAAATACTACTGATAAAACAAATCTGTTCCTATTAAAAGATGGGCTGTAATCACAGCATCTCCTCTACTGCCAACTTCCAAAAAAAGACATCAGAGAGTTTTCAATTTCTGGTTTTGAAATTTGTATTAAAGTCAATAAAGACCACAGTCATACCAGGGTTGCATTTTGAAGTTAGTTTTCATTGAGTTTAAGATGGAAGATAGCTATAATCCCTGCTGCTACATATTTATTTAAGAATTTCAGTTATTCTTGTCAAAGATGTTTATGGGTGCTAATTACCCCTATGGCAAACACAAAGAGCACAGATATGTTACTCTAGGCTCCAATATGAGTTGAGAGAACTGGGAAAATATTAAGTGTATTGTAGTGCAAATGTACTGTATTCTGAGGGTTGAATTACATCAGATAATTACCATCACATGTGTACTAGAATATTGAATCAACTAAATCACACCTGGGACAATTACAGCATTCTGATGGAAGTATAAAAATCAGTTTTCCAAATTCATTTTATAATACCTACATGCAGTTTTGTGACTTAGAGAGAACATGATTCTAACCAGATGTCTAAGTTGGTAGTGATTTCTGTTCAGGACAGGAAAATTGGTCAAAGATAAAGCTGGTGTTGGCATGAATGGAAGAGTCTTGCCATGCGCATGGTAATCCAAGAATAAAAAACTATGATCAGATGTTCTAGATAGATGTCCAGAATTTGATGCATCTTTAATAAGAATTAATTTAAACAGGTTTAAAAAATCCCAAACCAAACAAACCCAAAACCTAACTATTGCTCTGTCCAGTATGCCGATGGGCAGGATGCTTGCATAAAATGTGAGAAAAGCAAGTTGAGTGCTCATCTATGCTAGACCAACAATGAACCTTGCTCTCCGCATTTTGGGTGAGTGTTCTGACTGCCATGTTCACATCTATGATGTGGTCACTGATGTTCTCT
This sequence comes from Ara ararauna, assembly GCA_028858755.1. Taxonomy (NCBI): domain Eukaryota; kingdom Metazoa; phylum Chordata; class Aves; order Psittaciformes; family Psittacidae; genus Ara; species Ara ararauna. The sequence continues at coordinate 34,384,046 of CM054376.1, forward strand.
AGTGAAAGTGCAGATGGTCTGAGTTTCATGGAAAAAGGGAATGGGAAAATCTCTAAGGAATCAGAAAGCTCCCAGAGGCCTCCAGGCCCCCTGAGTATGCAGGGAAAGTTCATGGCGTGATGAATACCACCCTCATGCTTCTTCCTCATCTTTGCTGCAGTTGTTAAAGTAAAACGATCAAGAGAGCAAGAAAGCCTGTGACACTGGAGAATGTTAAAATTCAAAGGGACAATGAAGTCTTTGCTTTACTCCTTCTCTGTCTTAAAACAGAAAAACCCCTCTGCATTTGTGAAGGCAACTTCTCAGTTGATTATTAATCAACCAATGCAGAGATCTTTCCTGCTCTTCTGTGTTTTCCAGGTTTGAAACATCCCCTGTCTATCTAGCAGACACCAGAAAAGTGGGTTTTAATTAAAGGATTCTGAAACTTTATAGTTAGACCCATTAGTTCATAGTGCTATGATTCAGTAAAAACTTTAGGACTGGAAATGATGAGCAAGTAGTAAAAACTTCCACTAACTGCTCAATAAAAATGAAAGAACTATATTATTTTTACATTAGTGAATCTTAGCTTATCATAAAGAAAAAATAAGTGCATTAAAATCTGAGCTATTACATTTAGGAAATAATTGTGCAACAGAAGAGGAAGAAACAGTAAAGATTTTGTGACGCAGGTACAATTTACTATACAGTTCCTGGAAAAGGGATTAGGGTTTTTTAAATAACATTGAGGCACTTTTTTTTTTTCAACTTCAGCATATAATGTAGCAAGAGTATAATATTAACTAACATCCGGGGCATTATAAAATTTGGAATCTGCTTGTGACTGTATAATTTCACACGGGAAAGGAAATCAGGAGGGTTTAGTTCAGTCCCTTTAACTTAGACTTGAAAGGTTGTTACCAGTATTCCCTTCCAACCTATTCTTTACCTGTGGGAGATAGCTGCAAGCCAAAACCACCTTGCTGCCTTCCTTTCACAAGCCATTAGACTTGTTGATGTGGCAGCAGTGTGTCCACATAAAATGGTATGTGGTAAGAAAGCAAAGTCTAATGTATCAGGAGCTGCTGTTCTTTTTTTTAGGTTATTCATGAGATACCAAGGTAAAAAGCCAAATGCCAAATGTCCAGCCCTTCAGTTCACTGAAAGTTTGCTGGTAGTAGGGCTTGACTTGTTAGGTTTCTAATCTCAACCAGCAATCTCACAGTTATGGTTATTTTTTCTACTTAAAACCAGATTTGTTATTTTTTAAAGAAGACTCATCTAAAATGATGTACCTGTCAGTATTCATAGTACCTGTCATCCTTTAGACTCTCATGTCATCAAAGTGGTGAGAAATGTGCTATCTAGAGCTCTAGGGTGAGTTGTAGATGTGAGGTTGTATATTGTCAGGGATGTTTGCTCTGTTTTATAAGGGGCCAAGTAAGGATGTGAAGACAAGTTCTGCCATCAGGAGAACAGCGCACAGACTGCTATCAGCTTCATGCGCGGGTTAAAAGTGCTCAGAGATGTAGAAGCCTATTTACTCCCAGGTTGATTTACTTCTCAGTTTGGCAGGGTCTTGAGTCGCAGAGTGACCTAAAAGCACTTTTCACTGAAACAGCAAATATTTTGCTAAAATAAAAGATCTATGGGCCCTGGTAGCATTAGTTTTACTGCTTGGCTGTGAGATCCACGCAAGTACTTTTAACAGTCTGTGGTTTTGTTTTGCTTTTGGAAATAAGCGATTCCTTATCTGTTTGTCCTATCAAATAGCCACTACATGGTATGAGTAGGAAAATGAACTCATTTAATATGCATATACTATTCAAGGAGTCTCATTTTATCAAATAGCTTCATGTAAAATCTCCTTTTATCCCAATATCCATGACAAACACAGTAAAATACTGAAGTCTGTTCTTCATCAATTTTACAGTACACTCATCACTATACTATTGACTATGCACTCAGCTAGCTAATCAGTGTATTGGAAAATTAGTTCAGGCAGAGCTCTGATTCAACAGACTTTGCTTCTTACATATGCATTTGGTCTGATTACTGAATTTGCAGAAGCAACTGGATTACTGTCTTCATGCAGACAGCAGGAGTTCATAGAACATGAATATTGCTATATATTTGCAATCTGTGTGGCACCTCAATTCTACTTTAAAAATGATGGCATGGTATCAGACGACTTAAGCTGTTAAGCAGAAAATCAAATTAATAAAGATGGAGACTGTTCTGCCTAATAGCTGCTCTGTTATTTTACTTACCCTCTGTGAGAGCCTATTTAATTTTGAAAATTCACACATCTTTTGCACTTGATTAATGTATTATTGCAGTACAAAAACATTCCAAGCTAAGATCTGGCTTGGCTGCCATCTGCATAGCAAACATGCTAATAGATGTTTTTTTCTACTGAGAGCAAGGTGTTGGTGAGTATTGCCACCATCTTACTGATGGGGGCCTGACTTGTAGGGATATGTCTGATAACTGTTCGTGGTGTCACTGGAAATCTGTTATACCACTCGAAAGGAAATCTAGATTGTCTGACTCATTGTCCTGTTCTGTATTGACAGAGCATGCTTTTTTTGCATATCATTCTGCAGTGATGCTGTTCCAGCTTCTGCAGTTCCCTTGTTGGTGTCTCTGGAAATCTCTAGCCTTTCTCTTTTTCTTTTATAGCACTGGACCAGATAATCTGTTTAAAGTCTGTGATAGCAGATTGTGAAGCACGAGAATGATGTTCTTGCGGAAGTTGAGATGCGTATCTTGGGCCATGAAAATGAATGAATCACCACTGATTGTTGATTCTTGTTCATCTTTTATGAACAAGATAGAAGCATTGGCCTTCTCTTTGCTTGCTTGTGTCTCCATTGAATTTATCAGAATTCATCTAACCTTCTTTGGCCTTAAGCTTTCAAAGAAGGACTTATTCTTCCTAGTGGTGACAACAGAAAGTCAGAAGTTTCTTTAAGGATCCTGAAATAGTACATAATTATTCCCACTGAAAGTAATATTTTGCATTTCAGTGCAGACATTTTAATGCATAGTCTGTTGTATGACTCCCTTATGTTCCTCAGCATTTCTGATTCTGTTCTTGTTTGCCTGGATGATGGGACCCCCCAAATTTATATTAATAACATTTCATCTCTAAGGACAACCTCAGCCAAATAACTTAATTTCAAGGGTATATAAAGTAATATAACATTATTACTTTATGGAAAGGGTTATACATTTGTTAATAAAATGATCACTGATAATTTTTCTACAGTTTCCCCTTAACTTAAACCGACACAGAGCTCGATTAAAAATGGTGTAGCACCTCAAGGAGGTCAGAATGACTCCTCCAGGAAAACAGATCCTTTTGTTTTACTTATACATGCTTTAACTGCTAATAGTGTCAATTTGTTTGATTTATTTTATGCAGTTGCCAGTTAAACAACTTTAGAGGCTCCAAGCTTCAATTTGCTGCAGACAGGCAAGTGGCCTAGAGACCATCTTCAGTATGATGAAAAATGCATTTTAATTCCTAAAGCAGCTGGATAGAAATAATTGTAAAGTTGTAAAAATATTTGTTAGCAGGTGGTGGATGCAGACTTATTGAAAGCGTATTTTCAAAGGGTAGTGGAGTTTCATTTTCTTTTCTGTTTTATTTCCTAGTGTAGACTGCACATCAAAATAATTCTCTTGCATAATTTTGGAGAAACCATGTTCCACAGAGTAGCTTTGTTATGACTGTGCATAGTGGCAGTTCTTTTACATTGTTTCCTGTTGTGCTTTCAAGTATTGTCACTTTGTTCTTATAATGTTAATTACCTCCACAAGATCCCTCTAGCCCTTCTTAAGAATATGATTAATTTTAGATGCGTTAAAATGACTTCCATCTTGTGTGCATATATTAAAAATAATACACTTGACCCAGGAATTAATCAACAAAGACGTACAGAACAATGGAGTTAAATAGCCTCCTTTTTCTTTTTTCAAGGCAGCATTGTGGATGTTTTGCTCACAGTGAAACAATTTTTACATCAACAGTAGTGCCATTCATATGGCAATAAGGATGTTATTTCTCGATGGAAATGACTGTATAATACAGGCACTCAGAGCAGACCATCACAGAGGTCCTGTCTGATGCCCTAAACTGTATGTCTGTGTAACTGCTGGATTTTAAGTATAAATGATGTTATTATGAACTTACCGAAATCAGTGAGTCTACATGTGAACTCAGTACTTCTCAGTGAGATGACTTATCTCTTGGACATAAACTTTAGAAAGACCTTTCATGTTCCTGAGCTCCGAGTCATTAAAAACGCCCTAGACCATTTCTTCATATCTGATATAGGACCCTGCTTTCTGCGCATGGCTGAGCCATCCACTGCTGCTTCCACGGACTCTTCCATAAAAGCTTTTCTTCAATTATGTGAGTTACTGAGAAAAACTGCTCTTATAGGATGCCTCACAGAGCTGCAATTCATTCCTGTTCAGGACACAACGCACTACATAAAGGATGGATGTAGTATCCACAAGTATCAAGTTTGTTTTGCCATGCTTAGCTTCAATATTTGATTAGTGTTTGGCAAAACAAATATATGTAAATGAAACTTCTGACTTTTAATTTAAAAATCACAGAACCTCTGACTGTAGACTTCAGCAAAACCTCCCAATGGGACTAGAGTAGACTGATACTCCTAATGTAAAAGTCAGGTCTGCGGAATTGAACAGTTCTGGCAAAGATTTGAAGGAACCAGCATTTCTCTCCTTATATGCAAGGACACAAAAAGAAAGAAACTCTTCTTATCCTGAGAGTAGGGAAAGGACAGGGGGGAGAAAGCACAAACCTATTCTTCCAATATTCTTTACTTAATATTTATTTTGCAGAATTGCTTCCAGGTCCCTCAGGTCGGGTTTCTGCTATGTGGAAGTTCTTCCCAGGTATTTAGACAAAGGAAGTAGGCACCCAAATGCCTACTGTCTACAGTGCTTGATACATTGATTGACTGTGGGAATACATCTGTAGTATCTTTGTATAAAGAAATGTAAGTCAGGTATTGCTGTTGCATCTTTCTACCTGGTGAAGTGAGGAGATCACTAGTGTATTCTTCTTGCATACTGAATGTAGAAGTTTAAATAACCCTCCTTTAATTGGTTTACTGATAAGGTGTGCAGGGTTGCTGAGAAATATCACTATGTAATATGTCACTGAGAAAACTGGCAAAAGGATTACATGCTGGTCTTATTTAGAGGTTCTGATATAAGTAGTGCCTGTTTGAATATGTTATGGCATGGAAATGTTCTGCTTGATATGAAATAACAGAACACAAAAATTAGATAATTTCTTGAAACTGCTCTAAATTACCTGGGGACAGAGGATATGGTATAGAGGGAGCGCACAGTTATTTGAAGTTAAATTTCCCTTGCACTGATCCCCGTGCCTTATGTGCCCTCAATAACCGACTGAAGTGGGAGATGTGTGTAAATTATGGTTTCCAAAACACATCTGAGGTTTGGGCCAAAGTTGGGCCAGTTTTTGCCCGTAAATATCTGTCATTTTTAACATGCAATAGCTTCAAATGTTCTTGTCATGGAAAATTGCATGACAAGAAGAACAAGAAGAATAACTGAAAATCATCCCATTTATTTCCATTTTCAAGTCTCAGCAGCAACATTTCCCTTGATTTTCTCCTGCCCACAAGATACTGCTTTCTGGAATAATAATTTTGTGGCTTCCACCAGCAGACACATATGCTCTTGCTTCCAATCTCTCATCTAAAATCACTGACTGGCAGGTGTGACAGAAACACATAGCAGGTGGGTTGATGGATATTGTGTTGGTGTTTTCTTTAAAGGCCTTTTCTTTAAAGGCCTTTATCTCCCCTTCTCTCTTTTTTCTTTCTTTTTTTTTTTTTTTTTTGGTTCAGCACCTTATTCTATATAATCATTAGGGTCACAACTTCCAGTTTGCTGGGTATGTAGTCATAATATATAATATTATCACAACTGGGGATATAATTTCATGTTACTTCCTTTGGAATATCATGTGCTCTTCCTTTTTTATTTTTTCATGCCTCTGTATCATATTCCTTTCATTCCTTTGGATAGGCCAAATGGCTTCTAGATCTCTTGCTATTTTAATTCTCTTCTCAATAGGTGCACTTTTGTAGATGCCAGTAGATCCCATCTGTGCCCTGATTAAAATACTATGCACATTAAGACTACAAGTTAGAAATACCTGGGGAAGCTTGAGCAGATCTGCTTTTATAGTCCGCTGGGTTCTCGTTCCACCCCTACAGAAGGGGCAGCTGGGCAGACCACAAAGATCCTTGGCTGCAGAATTTGCCCCCTCTGTGCACTGGCGTAGGGTTCAGATTTGGGAAGTGAGTTCCCAGTTGTTAATATTTGTCCACTTTTTACAGCTTCTTTGTTCCTTATCTTAGGAAAGCTTGATAGAAGCATGATAGCATTACCTCTAAAATGATCCTTTTTCCCCATGTATTTGTTGATATCCTTTATTAATGAAGTACAATTGTGTCAGAGAAACTTTATGTTGAAATTAAGCTCTAGAGGTAGGTGTGAGATATAAACCAGAGTTCTGCGGCTGAACTAGGTCAAGGAAATAGACCTATTTTCTGCACAGTTACTGAAATGCATCTAAAATTGTAAAAAGATATATAACATAAAAGAATTTGTAAGACCTAGTGGTAATATCAGCTTATTATGTAGCACTTTTTTGCAACAGCTGGTGAAATACCTTACCTGGAATTAAGGGTTAGTATATCCTTTTTGCAGAAGGAGGAACTGGTGCAGAGAGCGTTTAACTGGTTTCTTCAAGATGACTGCCGTGGTTTAAGCCCAGCCGGCAACCCAGAAACCAGGCAGCCGCTTGCTCACTCCCCGCCTTTCCTCCCCCCCGCTCCCGGAGGGATGGGGAGGAGAATCAAAAGAATGTAACTCCCACAGGTTGAGATAAGAACAGTCTAGTAACTGAGGTATAACACAAACCACTGCTGCTACCACCAATAATATAATGACAAGGGAAATAAGAAGGGAAGAGAATACAACCGCTCACCACCTGCCGATCCATACCCAGCCCAACCCGAGCAGTGACCTAACCCTTCAGGGTAACTGCTCCTGGTTTATATACTGGGCATGATGTGCTGTGGTATGGAATACCTCTTTGGTTAGTTTGGGTCAGGTATCCTGTCCCTGCTTCCTCCCAGCTTCCCCTCCTCCCTGGCAGAGCATGAGACTCAGAAAGTCCTTGGTCAGAGTAAACATTACTGAGCAAGAACTAAAAACATCGGTGTTATCAGCACTGTTCCCATGCTGAAAGTCAAAACCACAGCACTGCACCAGCTACTAAGAAGGAGAAAAATGACTGCTACTGCTGAACCCAGGACAATGACAGAATAAATCAATGACAAGAACTGCATGCAAGTGTCATCTGACACAAAGGTCTGGCTCTGTGTTACTGTGATTTCTGTCAGTGGAAATCTGTCATAGAATTAAAATGAAATCTTGTAATTTTGTGATGCTTGGAGGTAATTATGGGCTTAGTGCCTCTGTGAGACAAAGAAGAAAGGAACTAGAGTAGGCAGTATTTGAGTCCGTAGAAGAAGATTATTTTTACTTTAAGTTTACTATGTTTTCAGAGAGAAATTGCAGTTTTCTGATATGAGTGTCTATTTGGGAGTCTGTCTGCATGGTATGTCATGTCTTGTACCTCCTTGTCATTCCTTCAGCAAAAGCCAGAAGATTCATGAGGGTCATGCATGTGAGTTGTTTCAGTTCAAATTGCCAGCAATGAGGAAGTTACACTCATATATTTTTCATTGCTTTTGCACTGATGGATTTCCTTATGCTCCAAATGTGTGAAAAGGTTATTTCAGAAGGGGACCAGTTTTTTCTAATGTTTAACAGTACCAGGCATACCATATGTAACAAAATAAGTATTTGTCATCATCATCAGGATGTACCTGTGTGTTCTAGCTTTGTGAAAGAAATGAGCTTGAATTGTGATTTGGAATAGTGCCATCCTTTCCTTGTGGCAGGGGGGAGGCTGCAGAGGAAGCTCTTCAGGAGCCTTGGTGGTTTATTTTTCTTTCCTTCCTGCTCTGTTTCTGTTCTGATTGGAAGGCCTGGCATGTCTTTGCTTTCCCAATTTTAAGGATCATTTAGTGCTCAAAGTGTTAGAAGCTCAGTTCTAAAACCTAGAGGTGTGAGAGGCTAGGGAGATGTAGCAGTGGGTTTATGCTGTCCTGTCAAAATTGGATGGAGGGGAAATGAAATGAAAGAATAACCCACCAGAACACTTTGATGATAGAAAACCTGCTGAGGTGGGGAAGTCTAGCTGCCCCATAGCAGCTTACTTGTTAGCCTTTTCTCTTTAAGGTGGCAGATCCAGGGGGGAGTTAGACAGTATGTGATAAGATAACAAGGAGTTAATAAAGGAAGACTGAAAATTTGTTGGTTGGGTAAGAAAGAAAGAAGCACAAAGTCTAGATAAGTATCAAAGTTAATATACTTATCCAAATCTCTCAATCTGCTGAGAGTTCACTGGCAGTTTGTCTGTCAGCATCTGCCTAAATCCCTTTCTAGCAGATTTCGTTGGTATAGATAGAAGTTAACAAACATGGCAACGCTTAACCCTATGAGTACTAGTAAGAAGGAAAATTCACTCTAGGAAGAAGCTGTGGGAAACTGTCTAGGGTAACTGGCTCTGTTGGAGGGTCAAAAGGAAAAGGGTGCTTCACTTCCCTCAGTTGCTTTCAGACTCCCAGGAGGAACTGCTGCATTATTAGATACCCACTTGCAAAAATCTGACATTAGAATAATTTTTTATTTATTTTTTTTTAATAGCAGTGTTATTTAAAAATAGGTCTATATAATAGCATCCTCCCTGGAATAGCAGGGAGTATGTGGTATCAGTAATAGCAGAAAGCAAGACCCTTACGCAATCAAATGTTACTAAGTAGGTAATGGGAATTTTTTCCTTCATTCTTTACAATGACGTTTTTGTCTTTTAGAAAACTACCTATTATAAATTAACTATATATGGGGTTTTGGATGGAGCTGGCATAGTTGAATACAGGTATTACTCCAAAATACAGTTGTTGTCATTAACTATCACATGTAATGGTGTACTCAACAGAAAGGTGAAACATAGGATAGGCATGATGAGGGAAACCTGCTAAATATTCTGTCCCTTGAAACCAATTCCCACAACCTGTTTTGAAAAGCATGCTGGATACTCCCTCTGCTGTGCTTTCTAAGACAACAGAGTTAAATAGTCAGCTATTTCTGTCTTGGACAAGCCAAACACTTAACCCCATTGCTTAATATTATGGAGAGTGTAATCCTGGATAGCTGTATTCACACAGTATGTGCAGTACCTTTACAGAGGATTTCTGGTACTCTAGGCTTTTCTTTGCTGAGTAATGTTAAAACCTTACCGTAGAAAGACCCTTTGAGTATTCCAGTTATTTCTAAAAATGTATTTCTTAGGCTACAGAGAGAATCTAGAGATCTTGTTTGAGTGATTGTTTCCATGATCATTAATCCCAGGATCTGGGGGAGATTGGTAATAATGAAAAATGTGCTGCATTGGTATTAGACTGTGGTTGTGTATATATATGTGTGCACATGCATGTTTGTGAGTTTAGCTGAGGATGTCCTCAGCTAACAATTATTAGACCTTTTAAAAAATGTTAATGATCAGAGTCTCCCATTTTAGTGTCCTCTTTTGGCACAATAAAAACTGATGCTGACAGAGGTTCAGAGGATAACAAGAACTCTAGATCATAAACCATCAGATTCAAAGCTGAAATAGAGCTTCAAACTAGAAACCGCAACATAAAATAGTTAATTATTCTTAAAGTACTTTAGACTCCCATAAAACTGCATAGAAGTTCTCTTTAACAATATAGAATTTTTTCTTCCTTTTCTAACGAAGATAAACATTTATATTTAGTTGCTTTGGCATTTTTGCAGGGCAGTTTGGGGACATCTTATTAACTAAGATTGCAGCCAATTATCTGCTTTATTGAGTATTTGTTTTCATTTGAGTGATCTTTGTGCTGTTTGCTGAATAATTTTTGTGTGATGAGGAAACTCATTAGAGCTTTTACTATACCTGCTTTCTATGGTCTTACTCGTCTGAAACTGAAAAATCCAGCTAACGTGAGTTAAATTTGATTGGAGCTGTAAGCCAGCAACTACCTTTGCTTCATTAAAATGTGGAGGAGTATGTGCTTGTTTCAATTATAATTTATAATTACTTCTCTTTTTTTGCTGCTTGAGGAAGTTGGAACTGGCCTTTATTCTGACATAGAAGATGCAGCATCAAATCAACAACTTTATTTTATCACATGAAACAGATGGTGAAGATCACAGAGATTTCCAAGAAAAGACAATGTAATTTCAGTGCTAAATTACCCTTGCTGAAGGGCCTTACCTCCAGGAGTTGATAGGGAATACGGCTTTATGGTGTATTTCTTGTTCAAGTATAGGCTTAGCTCACCAGAGGCTGGGAGAGATTGAATCTTTGCTTCATATTGTTGTTTAAAGTGGAAAAATCATGCCGTGGTTTAATCATTGGGAGTTTCACAGCTGGTACTAGTGGGTCTTCATTCACTCAGGGGTTTGTGCAATTTATTACCATGTATAAAAAAAGTAAGTAAAAAAATAAAATTCCTGCACTCTTGAAGCCAGTAACAAAGCTTTCCCTGATATGCTGAGGATGATTCAGTCCTCTTCTGTGCTGCAGTGCAACAATCATTCTGCATTTTCAAAGGTATTTCTCATTTTAGGAGGCAAAAAAAGCTGCTTTTCAATGGGGGCAAATGGGAAAGCAGAATGTGTACAGCCAAACTTTAATGACAGCAGAATGTAAGTAAGTCTTTCTTGCTGTGAAGTGCCTAGAATCCCAATCTCAGAGTAAATGGAGTTTATATTTAAGCATGTATTTTTTGAACTGCTAGGAAGGACACACTCTAATGCAGTCTTGGTATAGGTAGGTTCCTTTGTTCTCCGAGTCACCTGAAAAAGTTAAAAAAGAGGACAAGTATTTAGACATAAACACCCTGGGAAGCTGAGAGTTGCAGATGTGCAAGCTGAGAGTTGATAGCAGACACATATTCTAGAGCCTCGCAGAAAACCAGTCTGGTTCTGGAAAAAAATAGGGTTGCTTTTCAATGAGAGGATCTAAATATTGCAAGTCCTCAACTGCTGGAGAGCACATGGAGGCAAAGACCGTAAACGAGAAACTAAACATGGACTTTGTTAGATTCGTGCTCAGACAAGGGACCCCTATGTGTTACCAAAGAATCAGTTCAGAGTCAGATGAGCAGCTGGTCACAAGGTGTTTTCTTTAAGGTGCCCACCAGTAAGGCATGTTTGACAGTAACTGGCAAGAAACTGTCAGAAACTGTCAAGAAATTTGGTGATACCGCTGTATCGAGTGAAGTCATCCTGTATGCACCCAGCTAGAATACTGTTAGCAGCTGAGTGTGTCTGCAGATAATTTTCCTGAGAAGAGGCCAGGTTGATTTAAAAACTCCTCTGATGGATTTCTACTTGTGATTTGTGATGCGTCCTGTCTAATTGAAGTAGCGTGCCATTTTCGGTAAGCCAGAAGCAATATTGGGTCATGTAAATAAAAAAGTAGGGATGCACCAAAGAACTTCCCAGTGGTCATTTGTGTGTTGCTGGCTCAGTTTTTGACACTGTTCCAGCTGAACTTTTTAATCAGAAACCTGCTGGGGCTCCTGCCAGTTCTGCTGCCTGACCTCCTCAGCAGGCTGCCTGTCACCACTTCGGAGCAGACGATTCCAGGTTTCCAGATCAGTGGTTCTCAGTGGTTTATCCATCACTTTTATATTGAGAGGTTGCAATAAATTGCCACAAATTTATAGGCTTTCTTAATCTGGATTTTCTGCTTTATGCATCATTTTCTGAAACAGAGTGAAAGTACAGTTCTTTGTTGCATCTAATTATAATAAAGATTGGCTTTTAGTAGTCTGCTGGGGATCTTTCTACATTTGCCTAAGTGCAACACCTTTAAGTGAATTTATTTCTCTGGTTTAGAGAGCATGTCCAAGATTTCCAAACTTAGCCTGAATTTATCAAACTTAGCTTTAGGTAGTTAATTGAGACACCTAATTTAGGAGCATCTACCTTCCGGATAGCTGCCCCCAGTTTGTATAGTGGGCGTGACGTGCTGTGGTATGGAATACCTCTTTGGTCAGTTTGGGTCAGGTGTCGTGTCTCTGCTTCCTCCCGGCTTCCCCTCCTCCCTGGCAGAGCATGAAACTCAGAAAGTCCTTGGTCAGAGTAAACATTACTGAGCAGCAACTAAAAACATCAGTGTTATCAGCGCTGTTCCCAGGCTGAAAATGAAAGACACAGCACTGCACCGGCTTCTAAGAAGGAGAAAAATGACTGCTACTGCTGAGCCCAGGACATTATCTCTTTAAATTCTCTTTCCGGTTAGTATAGAGGCCAGATAACATCTGAATTGCCTTCTGTATCTTGATCCTTTTCCTTACTGCAGAGGAGAAGCCTGGGATGAGATTAAGTGGGAGAAGTTAGGGGGCATGGGTCTGTACCTAAAATCAAGTTCATGTGTTTAGATTTAGATACCTGTTTTGTTTGATTTTCCACTCTGCTGAGCACTCAGTGGTTCATAGAGGCCTTATTTTTTGTTCTGACTAAATCGGACAGTTTCATCTAGTTGCTTTGATGTTTCTGCAGCAAAGCTGTGAAGGATGGATGGCAGAATCACCTTTTGAGAATCAGGCAACTGGCCTCTTTTTAAACGGCTTTCTGACCTCTTTTTAAATGGCTTTAGAACCTTAGCTTTAGTCATGTAGCTTGGAAAAATCTCTGATAAAGTTGCAGTTGGTATGTGTAAAGAGGATCAGATTACCTGCAGGTGTGTATACGATCACATTGAGTTGAGCAAGAGTTTCTTTAAATATTTCTTTCAGCGGTAGGAGTTCGTTAAATGAAGTGTGAACTTGTTCATAAAAATTATTTCCACCTTTTGCTTGACTTTACATGATGGAAATAAAAAGATGGCTTGTAGACGTTTCTAATACATGAGTGCTTTCTCTAGACTGTTCACCTGTGGAGGTGACAGGGTTGCCAGGTTACCTTGCAAGTACCTGGTCCTGTTTCTGCATCCATTGATTTGGAAATGGAACAAAGTCAACAATGGGACTGCTGTTAGGACTGCAGGCAAACATACCATTTAATGCTGTATATGATCCTGCAATGTCCTTAAATAATACATGAAGTTTAGGGAATATAGGATTGATTTGAAACTGCTAAAGTTGATGGGAATTTTTCTATTGGCTTAACTGCACAGTTTCAGTGACTGAATGGTAGTGAGTCTGAAGTAGTGAAAAAGCGTGAACAAGTCTGTCTGAAAGCCAGTCTGAAGTAGATGTACTGTCATTATTCCACTCCCATTCGTCATGGACAGTTTGCAGGGAGTTACTTTTTTCTTTCAGTGGGCTTTCTTGTGGAGTGGGATGTTTAAATTGTAGAAGGATGGCAGTGCTTCTCTGCAAGTTGCTACCAGATTACATGGTTGCATAGTTTCAAGACTGCTATTTGAAGGAGATTGAAGCTTTGCAGAAACTACAGGGAAGCTTAACATTAACTTCAGTGGGGTCAAATGTTTCTACTCCATTCTTTAACTTTCATAACAGTTATTCAGTTTATCTGTGATTTTGATGAAACTAACAACAGACCAGAATTCTAACAACTGTGTAAGCTGTTTACATTAATATTGCTCCTTTCTTTCCTCCTTATGAGGGAAAATGATTAAGTCAATCATTTAAAAATTACTGTAGCTGTGGAGTCGCCACAGTTAACTCCAAGGTTGCGTGCTATAGACTTAAAGTGGCCTGCTAGAAAAAAAGAAAATAAACCCACACCAATGTCTTGTGAGTGTTTAATACATTACAGTGTAACCGAGTTCAAATACAGGTGCTTTTATGGGATAATTTCAGCAATAGGTACCATCTGCTTAATGTGTTCATAAACCAAAATATTAATTTCCTGGTAAATCAGTTGTAAACCAGAGAGTATTATTATTATTGCAATAGTTTTTGCATAAGAGAAACGTCTTGGTGGCTCAGAAGGTTGAAGTTTAGCATAAGAGCTGGCATTCACTTTTCTCTGCAATTCAGCTAAAATTAAATTGCGTGATCGTGAATCCAAGTCATATTTTATCTTTCATTAAAACAGCAAAGACCTGGAAACAATCTGTAGACCACCAGGATGTCTGAAAGTTATTTTCCAGTTATAAAAATAAACTAGCCTTGAATTTATTCACCATCTGTCAGTCTTCTCTTCCTACCAAGGACCTGAATTTTCAGACAGGTTACATGCAGTGGTAAGGAACAGCTGTAGGAAGCCAGGATACCGAGATTGCTCTAATTATGTTAAGACACAGAGCAGCTTTTGGAAATTTGCAAGAGTTCAGTTACAGTGTCTGGGGAGGGATTTAATGTTCTCAGGACTGTCAAGAATGTACACGTTTCCTACCATGTCTGAACCTTAAGGGGTTCATTCGGAGGGGATGGAAATTAGCAGAGTGACCTTCCCTGGTTAATTGTCTTCTCTAGCAGATTCAGTGTGCAGGGGTGGGAAGAGTACAGGTGAAGCAAGAGACAGCATTAATCTTATTAAGGTAATGCTCAGTGGCAGGAAGAATATTACTTTGCCCTCATAACCTTTGGGACCTACTAACTAACTCTTTTATTAGTGGTATGCTATTATGTTTGAGAATGAGAAGCAGAAGGTGATTTTTAGTACATGAGCAAAGTGATGACTGTTTGCAGGTGAGTGTGCTGTATCACGCATGTGTATGAAGAGGTTCAGATTTACCAGCAAGTTCTCTTTCACTCTGATCAGGACACGTGTAACAAGATTAAAGTCACCTTTGCTGCAGAGAGGGATGTAATCAACCTGTTTGTATTCTGAGGTTCTTTTTTTCTTATAATTATTGTAAAAACTCATCAGTGTTAATGCACTCAATAAAAATAGGGGTAATTGCATTTAAAAAAGCCCAGATCTTATTTTGACTTCCTGGGATTCTTATTGACGCAGAGATCTGGTTCAGAAGTGGCTTTCTCTCTCAAGAGTGAAATAAGCACTGAAAGCTGAAAAGCACAACAGGAGAAGTCTCTCTACCTGTATTCCATGGTGGATTTGACTTTGACATAATAACAAATTAACAAACCAAAGGACTTTGAGACCAAAACTGTCTGACCCTGTGCTGTAAAAATGGTGGTTCAGATCTCCTTAGAAATCTTTAGAAGTGTAAATAGAAAGCCTGTTCCCGTATCGCACACTTACGTAACAAACTGAAGAAAACTGCTTTCCAGAGTGAATGAAGCATAAGATTAGTTAAGGAATTATTTGAACAGTATTTTCAGCTTGAAGATAAATGATTTTTGTATATGTCTTTCATCTTAGTTCTTTTATTTGAACAAAAGCAGCTTAAAATTACCATGACATATTCAGGAAACTACTGACAGACATCAAGACTTGCTACACCAGGATATGGACTGAGAAAAGGAGACATGAAGTATGAAACTGTGATGTCTGTCAGACTTATAGAAAGCCTGGGCTATGCAGAAGATTTATGAAACAATGCAATAAAATTGTGTACAGTAAAATTGAAAGAATAGGTCAGATTTTTACTAAACTTTTTAAGTAAGCTCTTTCTCAAAGCCTTGCAACAAAAGGCTGCCAGTACAACAGCTACAAGTACTGTGAAGTTGAAAATATGTATGAGGAAAAGCTAGATGGCTGGCAAATAATATATTCTCATATGAGTTCATTTGTGCTACTATTACTCCTGTTACTGCTGTACAAGTTGTCCTGCTTGCAGCAGAGGACTCCTGTGAATATGTGGGCACAAATACTGAAGAACTGGATGCCTGACATTTTATAAAAGTCTAAGGAGATAAGTCATTATTAGTACATTAGAACTACATCTCTGTTCATCAGTCCCCTTGGTATCACTTCTTGGCATGGAAATTCTGACCCTATTAATACTGGCTGAGGCTTAGGTTTATTTTTGGAAGCTTTTAAAAAACAGCTGGGGACTACCTTTCACTTTCAGTCATACACTGTGGCTTCTTCTTCATGTCTTAAAGTTGAAAAAAATCCCAGGGCTCTCCTTGGCCTTACGTGACTTCCATATTAAAACATCCATGTTCCTTATCTTGTCTGCTTTTCGTGAGAGATAAAAATGGCCAACTGGTACCTCTGTTTGATAAATTGCAGGAAGCTTGGTTCATATCCCAGTTCCTCTTAAACTTACCTTTTTCAATTCACAATTTTGCCAGCTTTGCTGGAAAATTAAAACTGTATCCTCAGCCTTTATACGGTGTGCAGTATTTCATCACAAACATGATGCCATTTCCAGCTTACTTCTATGTCTTCAAGTGTTTTATTGTGTAAAGCTTTGGGGCAAGGCTGTCTGAATTTCTGAGTATTTGACTTCAGCAGTGCATATTGAAATGCAGATACTCTATGCTAATCAAACAGATCTCTGCTGCTTCCCCTTAGAATTTCCTTCAGGAAAGCAATAAATCACTATGTTACAACAGGACCTTTCTTCCTGGAGTTTTATACTCATGATTCAGCTTAGTCCTTTCAGCTGCTCTCAGACCTCATCTTTACTTGTGTCTCCTGTACATTCATAGAAAAAACCCAAGATCAGTTCATGTCTTGTGGTAAGCATAGCTATCAGGTTTCTGTATGTTCTCATTTCCCATTCTAGTTTCCTACTGTCTGGATTCTGTTTCTGTACTATTATGCATGGCCAGATTACTGGACATGTAAGTCTTTCTTGAAGAATTAAAAAAATGCATTTTTCTCATTGTAATAAAAGTGCAAAAACCATGCTGCAGGAAAGACTAGTCTCAAACTATTAGCGGGCTTTTGCTAATCGTAGCAACTTGAATAACCTTTAATCTAATCATCTGATTTTATAAAGCTTACCTATTTATAATTCAGAAATTTTCTTGGCTATAGTTTAGCAGCACCACTAAATGGGAATTTTTCTTGCTTAAAAGAAAGAAATAGAACACCATGATCTCAAAGGAGCAAAGAGTTCCTGGAGCCCACTTGTTGGGAAGCAGCTGAGCAATAGCCAAAATTAATTTGTTCTTTAGATCTTACTACTCTGAAAATCCCTAGCACTCAAGATTGCTTTGGTGATATTTGTTATCTTTTAACACACCTATGACAACTTCAGATGACATATTCAGAATTGATAAAGAAATTAACTGCTCAATCCCCACTAATTTGTAATAGGAGTTATTGGAATCCAAGTGACTTTTCTTCAGGAAACAAGCTTTTCTTTATGAAAACTGCCTAGACTGACTTCAGCCTCTTGAATTGTAATTTTTTTTGCCAATAAAAGAATAGGAAAAACTTATGTAGAATAATAGAATCATCAAATGGTTTGGGTTGGTAGGTACCTTAAAGCTCATCCAGTTCCAACCCCCGTGCCACAGGCAGGGGCACCTTCCACTAGACCAGGTTTCTCAAAGCCCCGTTCAACCTGTCCTTGAGCACTGCCAGGGATGGAGCAGCCACAGCTTCTCTGGGCAACCGGTGTCAGTGTCTCAACACTCTCATAGTAAAGAATTTCTTTGTCATGGCTAATCTAAATCTACACTTTTTCAGTTTAAAATAGTTCCCCCTTGTCCTATGTATTTCAGTTCAGTTTTGTCAAAATGAGACATACATACTTTGTTTCCAGAATTGAGCTTCATTTGGAATAATCTAAATTTATTTGTTAAAGCAGAACAGATAGCATAATCCAATATCTCCTTTTTAATTTTAACAAATGTTTCAAAGTGTTTTGTTTAATGAGATCAACCAGAAACTCCCCAAAATATTTATTCACACAGCTCAAGGAATGTGTGCCCAAGTCATTTAGACTCACTGCAAATGTGCCCGGCCAACAGGAGCTGCTTTTATTGGAAATAAAATTACTTTGTAAGGAAAATGAATTTACTGTGTAAGGAATATTGTTGATTTACTTAATTTGGGTTTTGGCCTCACTTAACAGAAGGAAATAAAGAGGAAAGAGTCAGTACATATACAAAAATCCATATGACATTACTGGCATGATCAAAAGACCAGTGATGGGAAGCCTTTCCTTAGATAACAAACACATGGATGACAGTGAAAACTAGTATATTAATGATATCTGCATTACATTGTATTATAGAACTTTTGGCAAAGAAATATTAAAGTTTATGGGACTGAAAGTAAGTGAACCAGGATCAGGCAGTGATTTACATTTAGACCGATAACTTAAGACTTGATTATGTACAATTAGATAAAGTCCAGATTTTGGACTCTAGTTACTCTCAAATATGTAACTTGATTTTCTGGAATGCAGAAGACTTGTAAAATCATTTAAATCATGCTTTTAAATCATTTAAATCATGCTTTGTAAACTTAGGTTGATGTTGTAATTGCAATAGTTTATTATTACTAAAGATTTACTTTGGTGCATCATTTGTATATGCTACATGTGTTGCCATATGCTTGAAAACAATTGTAGGGTGCATAGTTACTGAAAAAGAGTAAAGGAGGAGAATTTTGGTTGACCTACTAAGACACTTAATATAAGTCAGTAGCAGGGTATCTTAATGAATCTATAAAGACACTGAATTTTCAGTTGGAAACATCCAGACTAAAATGGTAAATCCGTGATCTGTCAGTCTAGCAGTAGATCTAGAAGTGATATTTCAGTGACTATTTCTGACTTCCTCTTCTACTTTGTTCCTCAGAATATGAATAATTTTTACTTGTCCTCTCAGGAACATATTTCCTTGGGAGTCTAGAGGGGGTAAAGCTGTTGCTAACTCTTGGTTAATTGTAGTTACCAAGAAGTGAACTAGTGAATAGTCTGTTCTTGAACAGTTGTTGCTATATTCTGCTGCAGTGCAAATCTGAGGTTTTGAGAATCTTTCAAAATCAAACCTGACTGCCAGGAAAACAGGAAGAAATAAAAGCACAGTGAGCAGTGGTGTCCACGTGAATCTTTTGAGTATTTTAATCCCCGCATTAAACCCATGAAATGAGGATAGTGTTCCCAAATCCAAGCCATAGTCAGACTTGAATTCTTCTAAAGGACCAATCCTGTAGACAACTGACGCACACATGGTATAAATTCTAGAGTGCTGCTTCTGTTTCCTGTTCAGATACCAAGCTCCTAGCCAGTTGACAATGGAGAAGAATTGTCAGATAAGTGCTGTATATAAAATCAGCGCTCAGTCAGATGAAAGCAAGGCAGATTTCCTTAATGTTCTGAAAGGATAACTTGTTAGATCAGGTTGGCCAGCCCTAATTTATGGCAGCTTTTGGTCTGGCAGAGTTTATTGCAGATTCTTTTCTTTACCAGCTTCTTCAAAAAATGTTTCTATTGACTGCACCTTTCTTCTACTTGGGTTACACAGCCCTCCAGCCTTCCAGGTGAAGGAAGTACAACTGGATGACGTTATAATTTACAGTTGGATTTGGCCTGAGCAGCCTTTATGATTTGACACTGATAGTCCTAAATCTCACAAGTAGTCATTTTGATGGAAAATGCCATGAAGTGGAAGATGTAAAAAAAGGCTAGAGCTTGATCCACAGTCCCAGATTTATTCTCAGCTGAATCAGAACAGATACTATGTCTAGTTTGGTATAATTTTATATATTTTGTCAAAAAGTGCTTCCATCAGCAAATGGTGTAGTAAACTGCATATATAACCAGGTATTTTAGAAGATTCAGCTTCATGGCAAGCCTATAATAATAATAATACTATTTTTTTTGCAGAGAAGTCTGATTTCACAGTTCACACTGAAGTGTGTGGAAAATTCTTTCTGTAGAGTACCTTATTCTATGCTGCAGTCTTTGATGAGTGTTTTGAGAAGCCCAGTCAGGATGGGAAACCAGGCAAAAGAGTATCCTGCTGCTGCAGAAGGCATCCAGAAAAGATTGGCCAGACAAGCCATCAAAATAAGTGCACTCCCATAACAGCCTGGGAAAGGTCTGCTATTGTTTCATGGCTTTAAGCATTGTAGGACAGTGGCCTAAATCAAGGGCATCATAAAGTTTTTACTAAGCTTGTTCTAATGAGGCATTGTTAGAAGTGAAGTGCTTGTTTTGTTGCTCTATTTATACTTTATTGGATCCTGTCCTACTACAATTAACAAATTGACAGCTGCTTTTTCACAGGAAGGTAGTTACTTTCCTTGTTTGTTCCTTTGCACCATTGTTTTTTCTTTGGCCTCCCTGCTCAGTCATTTGGCCTAAGATCAAGAAATATATGTGGAAGATGTTCAAACTGGATCTTTTGTAAGAATGGCTTAAGGAGGAAATACGGTCCTGGCTTACAACTTGCACACAGAACATAATAGTTACAATCCAAAGGAGAGATTCACTGATGCAACTAGTTGCTTGCAATCTCCATATATCTTCTTTCTGCTCTGAGACACTTTAAAATTTGTCAAAATCAGTATCTCTTATTTGTCATTCTCTTCTTGACAGTGCACTGCTCCCTTTTAAACTTCCATGAGGAACTGATGTTTTCTTCTGGAGATGTTACTTTATCTGTCTTTTTTTCTTTCTTTTTGCTTTATTTTTACTGTGTTTAATATTGCTGAGGTGGGGCAGAAAGACTTCCATGCTTTTGGAAGTTGTGACTCAGTTGTGCCATTTGAAAAAAGAAATCAGCCAACTGGTTTGGACAGGAAGACAAGGAGAAATTATTAAGACACTGCAGGTAATTTAATTAAAAATAGGATTTTTATGAGCAGTGTTAATGTGTGCTACCTCAGCTAACCTGACAATAATGGTTTTGCAAGCTAGAATGACATCTGGCACAGGATCACATGTAGGAATTATGCAGAGGCAATAAAAGGCACTTAATTAGCATTGCAAATAGTATTCCAACATTTATGAGATGTCTGCAAATTTGCATGCAGATACGTAATTACATAATTTGCAGCTGTTGTGTTTGTTTCATAAGACCTTGCCACTTTATTAGTATAATATGTAAATCACGAATTAATCCCTTTTATCATCTACTTTCTCAGTAGACCATAAATATGTGGCAGATCATGGGAGCTTGCCACAGGTTTTTTATGTGGAGTTTCTCATCTTGCCTCAGAATGGTATAAAACAAAACTGTATCCCCTAGCTTACCTAGCTCTAACGGTCTTTTAAGAGGTTTGTAAATGCATCTCATTTGTTATCAGTTTTGTACTCCCCATTCATCTCTGAAACCTTAGTTCGCAGGGTCATGCTGCAAATCTCTTTTGATTTATTCTCTTCCAGTTTTAAAGATAATTAAGTTAATATTTGTTCTCATTAGTACCTGTCTGATAAGGGGAGTTATCTTGTGTTACAAGTAAACCAAGAAGGCTGGGAGGGCAGGATATCTGACCAAACAAGAGTGCAGTGTAGGTAGGCTACTGAATTCAAGGTGAATCTGGGCAGCTCAGATGCCTAAAAACCAAAACTGGACCAAATTATTTGCTAGAAAAAATACTGCTTGTAAATCCTTGGTATATAAGATTTCTTTGCCTTGATAACCTTGGACAGTTTTCACATGCATACCGATGGACAGAGACATGAAAAATATGTATCCAAATCAGCTTTCTTGAAATATATTTGCATATGGACTTCTATTGTGTTGGCTATATTAATACTTTTGTAGCATTTGTATTAGGCTCAGGGGTGGTTTGAAGAGATACAGCCAATTAACAAAAGGTGGTTCTGGCTGCAGATTTTGGATATGCCATTAAGACAACTGAAGTAAAGACTAGAGAAGTTATTTGTTTTTATTTTCTAACATGTTTTCCTTGTGTGTTTTGAAAGTACTTTCATTATAATCATAGCACAGAATGAAAACTTCCCCTTATATTTGAGTCCTGTAAAGAAAAAAGTTCAAAGCAAAGCAGGAGTTCAGAGCGGGAGGGAGGAAAAGCATCTTAGATAACGATGACTGTGCTTTCCCCCAGGAGAAATTTGGTGTATCTAAATTTAATTTATGTTTGGAAGTTGACTGGATTGTGGACTGCATCTTCCTCTAGTGCTCTTCCAATAGATGAGTTAACAATGAATATATATTGAAGAGATTCATTGTTGTTTTGTCTGAATATGATAATGGGAATTGCAGATGAAATCTTTCTGATTGAATGACTAATCTTCCTTACAGGCGTTGCCAGCTTTGGTTTTTATGGAGGAAAGGAAGTAGTTGCAGTAGCTGAAAGAATAAAATAATGAACTTGCATAAATGCACAAGACAAAGAAAGGAGCAACAAATGCTTCTTTTTCTTTAAACTGAGTGAGTGAGCACAAGGGCTAACCTCTCTCTGCTGCCTACCCCAGCAGTGCTGCTGCTGGTAGTAGCCCTATTGAAAACAGAAAGAACAAAACCAAAATCTTGCTTCATGTTCCTTTAGCTAGACCTGAATTTGTACAGTTGATCTTCACTTTTTAGAGGGGAGCTCATGAAACAGAGGGTGAGCTGGTGTTGGCAATGGAGATGGTTCTGAGCTTTCTCTGCACTTTGCACTGCAGAATAGGAAGTTGTGGGGCTGCAGATGCAGAGACAAAAATCCCTGTGGCTCAAGCCTAGTGCAGCCTAAATAGTGTGGGCTGGCTGCTAGCCCAATGTAGATGGAGAATATGTCTTAGCTCAGTATCTTCTTGCTTCTGCACACAAGCTTCTGAGTCTGGATGATATCCCCCTGGGCCGCAGAATTACCTGTTAGGTCTTCAATAATGTATACACCTCTAGATGAAGCTGAAACTTTGGCATTGTCACCTCTTCTGTCCTGCTCTGATCACTGCCCCTCCTTACCTGGCTGGAATTCTAGTGCCCATTGTGTGGATTTCACGTGCTGGGTCTTGTGCAAGATGTCAAAACATCTTTTGCTGGAAGGAAGCTGGGGAACTATGCTCTGTCATGGAGAGAGGGATGTACAGAAGTGACAGAGCTTGGGGATGCTGCAGAATAAGCAGGCAGGGGCTGACTTCATGTTTGCCTCCTGTGGCAGGGTTGAGGACCCAAGCCTCAGTTGTGGACCAGGGCTCCAAGCTGCTGCCTTGACACAAAGAAAACACCAGAAACATTCTTCGATGAATTCGTGTGGCTGTTAATCTTTACCTATTTTTTCAAGTGGGGAAGATTTGAATCTTCCAGCTCAGGGTAGATGACGATTAAGGTTATTTTTTCATCTTCTAATGGTGCTTCTGCTTTTGTTTTCAAATCCTTGTAGCTACAGCTGCTAATAGGTACACTCACAGAGGGTATCCCCTTGAACTAAAGGTCTATGGCATTTTTTCCTCCTAATTAAGCTATGCGTTTTTGAGACGTACAGCAGAGCTCTTTCTTTTTAAAAGGCAGAGGCGTTCCTAGGGCTTTGATCTGTTTTCTGAGCTTATTTTACAGCTTGAAAAAGATTTTTCTGAAGATTATGACTGATTTTTTTGCCGGTGCCATGCCACGTCCGAATCTAGGCCAAACCAATTAGAAACACACATCTTTTGTCAGCTGAATAAATCTGGTGCAACAGGGTGGAAACCTGGAAACTCAGACTTTTGCAGGCAGCAGGTGGCCTGGAGGAATTGGCAGTATAATGTCCTCCGCAATGCTGAGGCCAGGCAGGAGCTGGGTCACAACCTGTAGCCATGTGCCTTTGTTTCCTGGGGCTTCTTTAGAAATTTCAGCTGGAAAGAGACCTATCCTGTTCTAGCCATGGCTTTTTTTTTACCCCCTGGATGTTCCTTTATTATTAGTAATAAAGGAAATTATATACAAAGTCACTTTACATTGAGCCATTGAAAAGAAACTGTAGTTACAAGTTTCTGCAGCAGCTGGCACAGACCTGGTCTTGTCTGTCATCTGTAGGTGCTCTTGTTATATGAAAAACTGAATTCATGTTACGCGAGCCAAGAAATAATTTCCTTTCTTTCATTGAGGAATAGATGGTGGAGAAACTCCACTGTCAATTTAATTCATCATTTTCACTGGCTGTACTTCAAATTTAATAGTTTTCAAATATATTCATAAAATCATAGAATCACAGAATGGTTTGGGCTGGAAAGGACCTTAAGATCATCGAGTTCCAACCCCCCTGCCAGGGGCAGGGACACCTCACACTAAACTATGCCACCCAAGGCTATGTCCAATCCAGCCTTGAACACCACCAGCAATGGAGCATTCACAACTTCCCTGGGCAGCCCATTCCAGGGCCTCACCACCCTCCCAGTAAAGAACTTCTTCCTTATGTCTAACCTGAATTTTCCCTGTGTGAGTTTATACCCATTCCCCCTTGTCCTGTTGCTACAGTCCCTAGTGAAGAGTCCCTCCTCAGCATCCTTGTAGGCCCCCTTCAGATATTGGAAGGATGCTATGAGGTCTCCACACAGCCTTCTCTTCTCCAGGCTGAACAGCCCCAGCTTTCTCAGCCTACCTTCATACGGGAGGTACTTCTGTCCCCTGATCATCCTCGTGGCTCTCCTTTGGACTTGTTCCAACAGTTCCATGCCCTTTTTATGTTGAGGACACCAGAACTGCAAACAGTACTCCAAGTGAGTTCTCACAAGAGCAGAGTAGAGGGACAGGATCACCTCTTTCAACCTGCTGGTCATGCTCCTTTTGATGCAGCCCAGGATACGGTTGGCTTTCAGGGCTGTGAGTGCACACTGCCAGCTCATGTTCATTTTTTCATCAACCAACACCCCCAAGTCCTTCTCCACAGGGCTGCTCTGAATCTCTTCTCTGCCCAACCTGTATGTGTGCCTGGGATTGCTCCGACCCAGGTGTAATATGACCTTGCACTTTGTTGAACTTCATGAGTTTGGCATTGCCACCTCTCAAGCATGTCAGGATCCCTCTGGATGACATATTTCTAATTTGCTACTGAGAAAGCTATCACGAAATTCACAAACTCCTTGCCAAAGGCACAGTTCAATGCAAACTAATCTGCACCTCAGGAAGAGTTTTTGGTTTTTTTTGTCCATAACTGCACATAATTGGAGTTTCTGCAACAAGCATGTAACTTCTACTATCTGTGAAGAGTTTGGCAGGGGGAATACATAATTTGTTACCTGCACATCTAATAATGTGCAGTGCTGCAGTTCATTTTGTGAGATGCCATGCATAGTGAAGAAAAACTTTATCTTTCTTAACTATTTATGTATTTATTTTACTTTTTTATTTTTTTGGCATAGCAGAAGATTAGCAGTCTGAAGCAAATAAAAAATAAGGATGGACAATGTGTTGGAAACACATTTATATAAACAGTGAACAGTAGTGAACAACAAAATCCAGTCCCAAGATCCAATGAATAGCTGTGTGTTTCAAAGACTCTGGGAATGTCAGCAACTAAAAAAGTACATTCTTGTCACCATCCAGCAACCTGAAATATGGGTCTGTGTTTTTATGTTTATGCTTTTAAAATAGTAAAGCAAAATGGCATAACACTGGGACATGAATAAACATGCCATTGCTTTTTACTGTTGGCCTTTGGGCCAACAGTATATAATTTCTTAAACATGCAACTTTACTATGAAATGAGGTTACTTATCTTACTAAATTATGGATGTAGCTGCAGACAGGATCATTTAGAGGAAGTAGGTACAGACATAGACCAACACTAAGAACTGCTCAAGTGTTTTACATTGGGAATTAGAAAGATTGCAGTACTCCAAATAAAGACTTGCTATGTAAAACCACTGCCTTCATTACCATTTCTCTTTGCTCTTTCAGATGTTGCTTTTCGTTTTCATTGACTGCAAATGTTTCTCAAGTTTTTTCATAAACTGTGCTTAGGAAATAAAGATAGAATATTAAAGCTATATTTATTAAACCAAACAAAAAATCCAAGGGAGCTCTGCCACTTCACTTTTTTAGTTTTTATTTTTTTTAAACTTGCTCAGCTTAATTCAGTAACACATGAAGATCAGGAAATCAGACATCTTTAACTAAAGAAAACCACTACATAGTGGGGTTTTACTAAAGGAAGTTCTCTAACATTACAAATGCTGAAAGCTTATATATAACTTCTTTCCCGCCCCATAACTAATGGTCATTTTTACATAACTGGATACTAGATATATTTCCAGGACTCCAGAAGGTACATTTTAATCTGAACTCTCAGTTTCATTTCCTGAAAGGGGAGCAGTTATTTTGAGGTTTTCAACCAAACACAATGCTTGAAATGAACTATGTTATTGCAGAAATAGTAACTACTGGTAAAACCTCTCAGTCAAAGCTCAAATTCAGGGAGCTATTTAGTGAGATAAATACCAGTAAACTATAAAATTACAGCCTATTCCTCTGAGATTCTATGCACCAACAGTTAGTCTTAAGTGATTAAATCATGACTAATTATATATTACCACTCCTGATTTTTAACATTTCAATCAACCTTTAGTTGTGCTCTTTATACATAATTTGTTTATATTTTTATGTGGTACCTGTGCCAAACTTAATTTCATTAAAATTGACATAGAGCTGGTGGAGGTTTTGCCAAATCATTTTTATTTTTTAGATACATTGATACAGAAATTAACTGCAGATCTGAATGTTAAGAAGTGCTGAGAGCTTGACATCAAGGCTGTTCGGGCACAGTCTGTTTGAAGGTCCTCAAAGGCTTCCAGAGATCTTATGATTTTGTGAAAAAACCTATTTTCTTTAATGATAAAGCCTGTTTTAGTTATTCCTCTCTTTTTCTTTGCTCCACATCCTTGTTTTTGCTCTCCAGTTTCTTTTCCTGACTGCCTCTACATAGTTAGCTGTCTTTTGTTAAGCTGCTGGGAAGGAGAAAGGGAAAACCAAACAACTGTGCATTCCAAACATGACCAGTTGCGTTGGGCATCTTGGAGTAGTGTGAAGTGCTGAAGTACATGATGTAGCTGAGACCAGCAGTAGGGAACCTGACCTTTTGTGAGTGCTCTTTCTGGGATCTGGGAAAATATTGCAGTATGCTTAGCTGCCCTCTGTGACATGTCAGTCTCTTTGGAGATAGTTCTGGGATCAGTGTGGGATCTTCACTGTGTGGAGGAGGTACGCTCTTAAGCCATCAAATCTGTGGCTGTGAATTAAACATGCAGAGTCCTCTTACTGTACATGGGAAGAGCTAGACATCAGAGTGACACCAATAGGAGCCACTAATAGAAAGGGGGGTTTGCAAAAACTGGTAACCTGAGAAGTGTTGGTCATCTGATTCTCTGACTAATGAATCAGATTTAGGCACCTTCTTGATGGTTTAGTGAAAGGTTCCCCTGCCCATGGCAGGGGGGTTGGAACTAGATGATCTTCAGGTCCTTTCCAACCCAAACCATTCTGTGATTCTATGTGGGAACCCTCAGATAGGGTTGCCCCTCTTGGAGTTAACCTTCTTAAGCATGTCCTTTTTTTCATGCAGTCTCTGGTCCGTGGCCTAGAGACCTGAGCTTTCTATTTCCTCCTCGTGAGCAGCATTTCTTTTAGTTCACCATTCATTTTTCTGGCTTCTGTGCAGGTGATATCCTTTGCTTCCTAAACAGTGTCACAGTTCCACACTTCTTTTGGTGAGACTGATAAATATCAAGTCCTAAACATGTTTGGATCATGCTGACATAGTCAGACTTTGTTGATGAGGTAGCTGTTTCCAGTCAGTTAAATGTTGTATGGGGGCCTCTATACTGTCGGTTTGTGCTACAGCTCTGCACAGCTTTTTAGGGGTCGAAGGGAGGCTCTAAAAATGCCAGACAGTAGAAATTGAATGGTTTAGAAATCTGGACATATAGCACTGGCAGGAGACACCTGAACTGCAATTTTCTGTTTGACTTCAAGCATGTTTACATTTGTGGGCGCAAAATTGGCTCTTGTCAGTTCTGGATCGAAAAGTGCTGAGTGGTCTGGTGTGGTGACTCTTGTTCCTGGCACCATGACAAGCCTCATAATGCAAGGAACTCTGCTTCTTGAGCTACTTCTGTGCTGTGCTGTCCCTGTTTCATGAACTTGTGTCTTGGATGTCTGCTAGTTTAAGTATCTCTGCTTTGCACTCCATTTCATGATGTAGATGTGCTGCCAGGATTGCCTGTCTGCATAAATCCAGTCGAAGGAGCTGCTTTAAAACACTGAGTTTGCATCTAGAGCCAAACATTTTGGTTTAGACCCCTTTTTAGCATCAACTAAATGTTAACTGTAGTCTGAATGAACGGCCCCCAGCTGTGAATGTGTTGTCTGCAAGATGAACCCTGAGCTAATTTGCTGCAAGTTTCAGGCAGAATCTAAGTTTGGTTGTGGGGAAAAAAAAGAAACAAATAAAAAATGTTTTCAGTTTTCTGACTGCAAAGATAACATCCCACTAGGGGCTGAAGCCATACTCCTTAATCCATGTTTAGGTACTTGAGGCATCAGCCTTTATTTTAAAATATCTTCTAAAACCATGTAATCTGTAATGGGAATGACTGGGTACTGAGCACTTCCAGATACACTCTGCAATATAGATTTCTGTTGATAGGTCAGATCTCCCTTTAACAAAATGGCCTATATTTTTGCCTTTTTTGACTGTGAAATGGCAAAGCACATGTACTATTTGAACAAGAAAAGTACAGACATAAAATACTACCAGATGGTTATTGATAGAAACTTTTCTGTTAATATTTGGAGCAGGAAAACAAAATGCTTTCTACTTGAGAGTAACTCACAGTTTCTGAGGTTGTTCTAAACCAAATTTGTTTTGACCTCATGAGCTGGTTCAGCCAAGTGGCTCTCATTTTTGAGTTAGCAATAGATTGGAAATTATTTCCTTGTGTAAAAAAGAAAATACTGCATCCAGCGAGGAATGCACTTCAAGGTGTTAAAGTACCTTCTGAAAAGCAGTAGTTTGTGCTGGTGCAGTTCTGTATCTCTCAACTACTACTTTTGTGTGAAGAGAGCTTAGCCCGGTTTGTTTTCCTTTGAATTTCCTTGTCCAAAGCCCTCTGTGCTGAAGAAATGCAGGAAGCATATTGTGGTACTCAGTTTCACACAGTACTTCTGGGGCTTTGTACTGGCCTTTCAAATCATAGTGGAACTGCAGCCATAATTTGTTCTTCATCATTTTACAGTTATTAATACTAGATTATACATATGTATTTTTGGAAATAAGATGCACTTGGCTGCTGAAGTAGCCTATTTGTTTTTAGAAATACCAGAGATGGGTGCTAAATGCCACATTATGCCAGCTCTTAGATTTTTTTTTGTGCCTACCTTATTGAAGAAAGAAATAGTTTATAAGCTTTGGATTTAAAACTGTATTTTTTCATTAAGAAAAGACATATTGACACATTATACATAAATGTGAAAAAGTTGCAACACCTTTTAAACAATCTGTATTAAACTTCATCACAGTTAGTCTCTATCAGTTTGCTGGGGTGTAAAGTGATAGCAAAATGAATTTTGCTTGAACTGATTTTAGTTCACGTATGAAATTCCGCTGTGAATTCACTCTCTGTAGCAAGTGAGTGGCTAGAAACTTATGTTTGCAGAGCAAGTGGGAATCTGTTAGAAATTACCTCTAGGTAAGTTGTATGAGCTGCGTAATGAAATGCTTTCAATACCGCAGAACATTTGTTTTTAATATAAAAGTAGTTGGACATGAGGATTGTCTCCCTAAAGCAGTTCTTGGACAGGTGATTTCCTGGCAGTAAAAATGTTTTCTAAATTTTTGTTGAATTAGTTTCCAATTCCTGCAAACCAGTTATTCTGAGGTATGAAAATCAATTCTGACATTTCCATTTTTAACATTTATCTTAATGCCTATTTTGTAAAAAGAAAAGTAGCAACTTGTGCACAGACATCTCTAAAAACTCTAAAAGCCTGGTATCTTGTTCATGGATGTGGTGAGTAGACAATGCTTTGGGGAAGGCTTAGAGGAGTGAGACAAATGTGGATTGGCTCTTCCTCTGTGCTAACGATTTCTGACAAGCAGAGAAAGATGGCAGCCATGCTGTTCTGAATAGCCACTGGTAGACATAATATTCATGAAGTTTTCCTACCTTTTTTAGAACTATGCCAATATTCATCTTCCATAAAGTTCTGTGACAGTGAAGTTAACTATGAAGTATGGGTGCTGGGGGATAAGAACGTATTTCCATTTATTATTTATTAGCTTTTCTTGTGCTGAAGAGTGAAAGGTTGTTCCCTGTTCACTTTCTCTGCACTATTTATGGACTTGTAGACTTCTTTCAAATCCACTCTTCATTAATTTCCTGTCTAATAAATATAAGAGTGTTAATCAGAACAGGAAAATAAAGGAAGTTGCATAGCATGTGCTGGAGTATTGTATGTTTGGGAAAATAAAATAACTATAGAGTTCTATGGCCAGCAGTATAGCAAAACCCACACATTTGACCCTAAAATCTATTTGTGTTGTGTCTAGTGAAGAAAATGTTCCTTCCAACATGAAACTTGACTGTAGTTATGCCGTAATTGTATTACTGTAGTTTCCTTAATAATTTTAATCCCATAGAAATGGTTTGAGAGACTAGTAAACGCAAAATTGAAGCATTGTCCCCCTTCATGTGGGACAGAATATGTATCAGTGCTGAGGCTGCCTGTTTAGAGTGAAGGCAGTTAAAGTCTCCAGTAGTTAAGTAGCCTACTAGATTTCACTGGATAAAAATCATAGGTCAGAGCCAAACATTCCGTAATTGCCCCCAGAAGGTCAGTGAGTTAAAAAGACCAAACGAAAACCATTCGTTTTTAAGTCCTGCAGGGACTTATCACTAAAAGCATTCACTCAGTCTTGCTCAGATCTGAACTAACTTACCTGGAAATGTTGGAAAATTAAGCATAGTGAAAAGGGTTGTTTTCACCCAGGAGACCTACATGACAGAAAAGAGTGTATTTTCTCTTACTGCACTTTAATATCTTATGCTGGTGACCTAAATTTTGTTGTGCCCTGTTAAGAAATAAGTTAAGAATCCAGCAGGTTTTCTTGCCCACCAATCTCTTTCTGATGGTGAACACAAAACTACACAAAGACACAGACTTGCAGGTTTTCTTTTCATATTACAACATGCTCTGTTAAGATATTATGGCTCAGAATCTGAATCTTAAGTCTTCTTTGTCAACCTTGAGAGCCAGAACTGTGGTTTAGGTCACTGGCCTGACATTCCTAGAGTGACAGAGTTTAAACTCTGAACTTAAAGCTTTGGGTGATACAGAGACCTTTATTTATCAAGGCAAATCAATAAAGGTGGGTTAAATTGATCACTTAGACATAGCATGCCCTGTGTTCTTCTGCAATTAGTTCTTCAGCTAGAGTCCTCTGGAGATTCAAAATGGAGTTCCAGGTGCTAGGAAACTTTAAGCAAATTAGAGGGATATTCACATTTGTAATCAAATAATGGCTTTTTAAAATCTGATAAATAAAATTTGGCTCAGATAATTTTGAAACACATAATCTTTTCCAATTTATTTGCAAGGCTGCCTCTTGCAAAGGATCCATTACCGCTGTAGACCTGATATACATAAAATCAACCCCAAAGAAGAGAGAAATGTGATTTTCAAGTGTATTTGCCTCCAAAATTCTTTCCAGAAAAACTGAAAAAAGCTCCCCAGCTTCTTGATTCTATCAGATATTGACTGTTCCACCAGCTAGTCTAGAGGGTTCAGTGCTGGCTGTGTGTTGAGATCACCAAAATATTTAACACTTACAAGGAGATGCTGTTTTATTTTGTTGTATGGATCAGTGTCAGTACAATATTATTTTGAATCCTCATGCAGAAAAGCATAAGAATAGCATAGCAGATGGGCTTCTCAGGAGATACGCTTGACAACTTGTAGACAGATAATAGTATAGAATTCCAGTTGTCTCTGCCAATATACATAAATATAAAACAGTATTCTAATATTGCTTATTCCCTTTCTTCAGCTCAACAGCTCCCCATTTCAATCCACTCTTCAACCACACAAGCTCCTATAATGGCAGGCTCTGGAATATTTTTCTACAGGTCCACAACAGCTGTTTTGATAGATTTGGATACTTCAACTTTAACCATAGGTAATGCTGTTGCCAAAGTGGTTAGAACACAGGAATGGTATGCATCTCCATGTCATTGAATCCAGCCCTCTGCTGCTTCAACAATAATATAATCTAATTGTATCTGAATTGAAGAGATTTTGTTTAATCCTACTTTCTGCATTAGGAAGTTGTGCTGTCAGCTCACTCCTTCGAGGTAAAAAGCTTCTGTCTTCCCCTGATCTTTCTGCTACCTGTCCCTGAGCTCCATATCATTCAGTTCTTTCTTTACATTATTCTGATACCTTTTTGCCTAGGCAAAAGTTTTCTGACATGTTGTTACCAAATTTCATTGGTACATTTCTCTCTTACCTCTTTTTGTACTGAGTTTGTTAATGAAAATATGAAAATAGGAGTGATATTCTGAGGATTCTGTTGGTGATCTTCTAGCCCTATGTATCTTCACCACTATTTCTTACCTTAATTTTGATAACTTCTTTTCCCCTGTCTTCATTAGTTATTGTATTAATCACTCTGTTTTCCTGCTAAATTAATAATTTTCTAATCTAATTAATAATCTCATCTCTGTGGGTTTAGCAGGCATTTGACTTTCTGCTTCATAATTAATTATTAACCATTAATTACGAAGTATTAATTGATCTGTACAATCTCTGATGGGATATGAGTACCTTATCAAAGAAAGTCAGCTTGTCAAACAAAGCTTTCAGATAAGGATGATGTCATCCAGTTTCAATAGATACTTGCTACCTTCTGTTCGTCTAATACAATTGAAAACAGCTCCTTTAGATCACTTCAATCCAGGCTTTCCCAGTTACAGACAAGCAAGGGACAGTGGAGGTGTGATATGACTCATTACAACTGGAGACATAAAAAGGAACCCCCCTGATTTGTGTTTTATTTAGGAATTGCAAACATGATTTTTCCCTCTCTTTTTTTTTTTTAATAGTTATTTCACGGACATTTATAGAGCTATTATTTTGGTCTTACAGAGTCCATTTAATTAGAAATCTTCATATATTTTGCTCATCAAGGTGATAAAGTCAATATAGTTTTGTCCTCTCTAATTTCTTCATTTTTAAGACATCTGCCCAAGTGGAAGCATGCCACTCCTGAAGGCATCAAAGGTATAGGATATTTTCTCACTAACCTTTCAATAAGGATGGTGTACCTTAGTTTTGGCCTTTTCTTTCCGAAAGTGCCTGCTTTTGACTTCCCCACAATTACTATCCTCACATAAAATAATTGGTTTCAATTGTACTGAGCCCTCCTCATACATGAAAAAACTTCCTGGCTACTGTAAATCTTCATCACCAAGGCTAATTCCCTTATAAGTATGGAGCTTCTGTTTGGATTAGCACTGAA
The DNA here is from genome assembly GCA_028858755.1 of Ara ararauna. NCBI lineage: Eukaryota > Metazoa > Chordata > Aves > Psittaciformes > Psittacidae > Ara > Ara ararauna. The sequence goes on from CM054376.1 coordinate 34,417,445, forward strand.
AAATGATTAAACCCACTTACATTTATTCATTCTCTCAGATTCTATATTCGAATATAGGAGGCAGCTTTGGAAGACTGTGACTATTTTGATACCCTGTTATTATATTGTTTTGATCCCTCATGTACTTCAGTGCTTAACCTCATTATTATTTATGTCAAAACCAGTAAATTAACAGCTTTGTGTTCGTGCTTTTAGGACAGCTTTTACAGTCTGACAGCTTAGTCGGTATTCATGATTTCCTTCTACAGAACATTTACTCAAGTGCTTATTGAAGGGAAATTCATGGTAAGTTAGCCAGGAAAATAAATGTAATGATAATGGCATAATTTCTTTGAGTTAAGAGTTCTGAACATGTAGGTTTAATACTCTCAGGTGTTGAATCCCTTAACTCCCATAACTTAAGAGAGATTTAAGACTCAGCTCTCCAAAGAAAAGTTCAGCACTCTGCAGAGCTGGAACCTCAGTGAGCATTGTTTCAATTGCTGTGTTGGGCAATTTATTCTCTCACTTTTTGTTTTCTTTATTGTCTTCTGATTTGGATTACCCCACATTGCACTCTAATTCTAGGTAAGAGTCTGTGTGTCTCAGAATATGTCTCCAGTAAATACATCTGCCGACATAACCACATCAGCTAAGACTCTGAAATTGTGTAGTCTTTGAGGTCAGCTGGAACTGCTAGCGTAAATGTTGTTACAACACAAAAGTGAGTTAAATTCAGAGAGATGTGGGGTTTGTGTTATGATACAAAGCATAGCTTTCTTGGCATAGCTACAGTCATGCTGGATGTGCTCTGTTGATATAGGGTATTGTTATAATTCCTCACCTGTAAAATGCAGCGCAGTCATTGCTCTGACAGTTCTGCCCAAATCAAATAGGCTGTCTCCATAATCTGATTCTTCAGTCAAAACAAATGGTCCAGACAGTCATACAAGCCTGGGCCTGTGAAATATCCAATTCTTTTGTAGTGTGGAGACTGCAAAAAGTTTACTTCATTTACTAGCAGGAATGCTAAATAGAATCCATAAAATTGTTGATACTGAAGTAAGAGACCACAGTGATTTACTAGTATGGGCTGTGGCCAAGCACGTTAATTAGTACCGGAAGATATGCAAGCTTCTAGGCCTGTTATGGTTGTGGGTTTCCAAAGGTCCCTGTTCAGCGCTGAGCTTCATTACGCCTTGGTGATTAGCATCTGTAAAAGAGAAATCTCTGGTAAATTAATATTAATGTGTGAATAATGATCTTTTGGTAATGAAAATGACACTTCCATGTATTCCCTAGCAAAGTGAAGGTATATAGCTCACCAGCTGAAGAACTAGTTAGACCTCCCTAAGCCTTCAGACAGTTCTCTTCACCAATGCACTAGTGGGCTGCTCATTCCTTAGCTCAGTTTATTTACCCTTAATGCTCTCTGGTGAGCCAAGCTCCTGTAAGTCTGAATATTAAACCAGTTATTGATGTGCTTATATTATATAATTACTTTGGCATAGACGCTTGAAACTTTTGGTAACTACTTCTTTAATAGCAGTATCTTTAAAAGTAATTCCATGTGCACATGGATCTTATGTGTGATTTCTTAATCATCCTACAACATAAAATATAAAACATTACACTGTTATCTTACTAAATATTTATTAATTGGATGCCAGAGGGGGACTCTTCATCAGAGACTGTAGCGATAGGACAAAGGGTGATGGGTTTAAACTGAAACAGAGGAAATTCAGGTTAGATACAAGGGAAGAAGTTCTTCCCTTTGAGGGTGCTGAGGCATTGGCACAGGATGCTCAGAGAAGTGGTAAGTGCTCCATCCCTGGCAGTGTTCAGGGCCAGGTTGGACAGGGGTTGAAGCATCCTGGTCTAGTGTGAGGTGTCCCTGCCCATGGCAGGGGTTTGGAGGTGGATGATCTTAAGGTCCTTTCCAACCCAAACCATTCTGTGATTCTAAGAATTTTTTTACATACACATATGAAAATATTTTTGAAGGTCTGTAGGATTTTTTGTCTGTTAAACTCAGTGGGAGCAAAAGGTATGGTTGCTTTCCTACCCTGAACACTCTAGCATGGTGAATATGGCAGTGTTCAAGGCCAGGTTGGACAGAGCCTTGGTTGACGTGGTTTAGTGGGAGGTGTCCCTGCCCATGGCAGGGGGGTTGGAACTAGATGAGCTTAAGGTCCTTTCCAATCCTAACTATTCTGTGATTCTATGATATTGTCATGAAATGGGTTGTAGAGGTTTTCAGCAGATGATCCCAACACATGTAATGAACAGGGATTCCCCCACCAGCAAGGTACCTCACTCTTCTGAATCACCTGAGCGCCTGCTGTGTGTGTGTTGTCTGAACCCTCATCAGAACCCTCCCTGAGTAATTCAGTGTCCACTGCATTTTATAATCTTCCCTGTGTTTATTTAGATTCTGTGCATAACATTGGCTATATATTTAGTTGCTTCTTCTGCCTCCATTTCTAATGCATTCCAGTCTGACCTTTTAGAATGAGCACCATAAATGTGCTTTGCAATAGCACCTCACCATCCCCATTTCTGATGCACCCGCGCCCCAGGTTTGCCTGAAAAACACCTGTCATGTGGAGCTTGAAAGGTTAGTGGCTGAGGTTAAAGTATTTGTTAAGGATTATACTGTTGAAAACTGCTGGCAAATACCTTTACTTTAAGAGGTCCTCAGGAGCTGGTCAAGGTTCTTAAATTCCAGTTACATGTTGTGTTTTCACTGACACCTCATTAAGGTGAAATAGAGGGACATAGTTGATACTTTTGCACATTTGGTGTTAAAGGCTGTGTAAAACTGACTGCTGCAAGGGTGTGTTGACTTATATCAAGAAAGGCTCACATAATGCAGGATATACAGGAAATGGGATTACTGGTCTATTGGCAACTGAATACTGATGGACATGTGATGGAAAAATCTCTGAGATTATTTCATTGGGCATGATGCAGAGTGTAACATAGGAGGCAAATAGACCATGGCAGTGTTCCATAGGTGCTAGTTTAATAAGCCTATATATCATAACAATGAAATTAACTGAATGAACCATTCTCTACAAGTAATGCTTTCCATAGTGTTATGTAACTATTAAAAGCTGTCAGTGAATAGAAAATGTGATGCTCCCATGATCATCCTCTGTCAGTGTTTGCCACTTCTCTTTCCTTTTTTTTCAATTTTGTGGGATTTTTTAGCCTGAGCTTCACTTGTCCTTCTTCATTGCTGAATCCATTGTAGTCTATGTGAATAAATATGTGAATGATGCCATTGGAGGGGTCTGTATGAGTAAATAGAATTGAGACATGGCACCAGCTTAAGCACTGGCCTAAGGCCCTGCTTAGTTGCTAACACAATTCCTGGCATGGTTTTTGGCCATGCCATTTAGATTTCTCCTAGGTAATGCGTGACTATAATGTGGGCCAGCAGAGGTTTTTTCAGTAGACAGTTTGGATGCAGCCAGTCTGTCTTGGAAGAGAAGGGAAATGTGCATATGAGCCAGACCACAGTGTTTAGTCTCAGAAACAATGTTCTTTAGTTGATTTTAGTTGTTTGCATATATGCAGCCCCTGGTTCCAAGTTAAAATCAGACAGATACTTGGCTATTTTTTCCAGTGCCTCTTTCTTCTCTTCTTAATTGCTTTAACCTGCAGATGGAGACCTTGTCTTATAACGTTAGTGGTAGGAGAAGAGAGAGGAGACCAGGTTTACAGAAGAATTTATATACACTCCTCTCATCTGTCTTTGTAGGAAGTTCCAGGAAGAAGATATGAAATAATGTGTGGATTATGAAGGATGATAGGTTAATATGGTGCTCCAGACTGAAAGAGACCTCAGGTTCCAGCCAAGCAGGGCCACATGAGATCAGACCAGGTTGCTTAGAGCCTTATCCAGTCAGGTCTTTAAGATCACCAGGAATGGATTGCATAGCCTCTGTGGGCAACCTGCTTTGTTGCTTGACTGTCGTCATGGTGAAAAAGATTCTTCTTATATCCAGTCTAAAATGCTCATGTTTCAATTAAAAATAATTTTCTCTCATCTTTGCAGCATGTACCGCTGTGAAGAACCTGTCTCTGTCTCCCTGTGAGTACAGGGGACTGACTGTAGATCTCCCACAAAGCCATCTCTTCTCCAGGCTGGAAAAGATCCAGGCCTCTGCTCCTAGGGTGTGAGCTCCAGCCCCTGACCAGCTGAGTGGCGCTGTGATGAAGTCATCCCAGTTTATCAATTTCTTTCTTGCACAGGAGAATCCAAAACAAGACACAATACATTATGCCATCTAATGAGTGCCAAATAGACTGAAAGAAATGTTATCCTTCGTCTACTGTGCTCCTGGTAATGGAAGGTAAAGCCCAGGATGCTGTTGCCTTATTTTGCTGCCAGAGTGCACTGTGGGCTCATGTTAAGCTCAAACAGTGAGCTTAGGACTCCCAGAGCCTTTCCTGCAGGACTGCTATCCAGTCAGAAACCTTGAAGAGGTGGAGTTTTTTGCATGTCCTTGTTGAAGACGCTTTGAGACCTGTTTCTCCAGTCAGTTTGGGTCACACTAAAGGCAGGCCTGACCTTAAGTATATTGACTGCCCAATTCAGTGTCTTCTGTAAACTTGATGACAGTACACTTCATCATCTCCACCAGCTCACTGGTAAAGACACTAAACATGATACCTACCAGGACAGATCCCTGTGGTCCTTCACTTCTCACTGTCCTCCAGTTTGAGTTTGGCCCATTAGACACTGCCCTATGAGTCTTTTCATCCCATAGGTAGTACAAAATCTCTTTGTAGAGGAAACTAACTTTTTGTATAATTGCAGGGTTTCTGGGAGACCTTTTCTGGGTCAGTTCAAAAAGTTTAGGTGAATAGATAAATGTTAATTCCTCATGCCTTTCCCATGACAGATGGAAGTCATCAGAACTGCACAACTATATAGACCTATCATGAAACTGTTCTGCTTGAATGAGACTTGATTCTGAATAATCACTGATCAGATTGAATGGTCTCTAGTGAAAGTCATTGCTTCATAATGTCTTCAATTTTTGCTGCTTACCTTAAGGTGGAATGTAGAAACTGAAATTTCATCCTGGTTTGGAAATAGTCTGTGTTTGTAGCTAAGGATGTTTCAAAGAAATAGTTGCATTTCTTTAGTCATTGGCATAAATTATGCAGTTCTCTTCAATTTTTGCTTGCCTTTAGGACTTCTGTTTTAGAATTCGTATGCTTCAGAAGTCTTAATTCCAGTCTTTCTTACAAAACATTCTGTGACAAAAACAAGAATAATTTTTATTTCAGCATGCATGTAATTTTTCACTTACTGAAGCAATGGCTCTGTTCTCCATTTTAATGATTATCAGAGAGTCTGTTAACAAACAGATCCATCTGCTCCTTGAGATGAATGGCTTGATAACAGCAATTCAATTTGAAATCAGGTCTTTTGTACCATGTTTACCTTTTTAATGTTTAGTCCCATTTGTTGATGTAAGTTAGGTAGCTGAAGCAATCTATGTGTTCTTTGCATAATCTTTTATGAGAATGCTCTGATGATCACCTATTGCATGAACAAAACAAGAATTGTTATTAATCTGTAGTACTTTGAGACCTGATGTTCAACTGGCACCCGTTTTGCAGCTATCCATGATACCAAAACCATACAGAACTTTTTGAAAATACATACATTGATTGCTACTTTCCCCCTTTCTAAATATTGTCAAGAGTTTTGATTTCCATCTGTGAGTAATAACTCATCGAAATTCTTGTTGGGAGTTGGAGGAAGCTCATTAGCTGTTCAAAAAGCAGTGCTTAGTATTAAAGGGGATGACAATATAGTATTGGTATAACTTTCTAAGCCTTTAGCTATCTCTTGGCTATCTCTTCCTATGCACATGAATGCTATATGTGGAAAGAAGAATAAGAGGAACATATTTGTGTTCAAGAGAGGTGGATTAGCACTGGGAAAGGTGAGGAAAAAAATCACTAGGACAAAATGAAGAGCACACCATAGGCAAGGAGGCTGAAGAGTTGCGTTAACCTAAAATAAATGGAAGAGATTAGAGATTGTCTATCCGCATATACACATATAATATATAGACTTTAAACAACAAGAAAGCTGAAGAAAAACTTAAGATTAATGACAGTGTTTGCACTTGAACAACTACATTACTCTTGGATCACAATACATGTTATTTATGGAAGTGTAAGGTGTTCCAGTCATGAAACTCATGTTTCATAAAACAGAACTTCAAAATAGAGCTTGCCATATTTATATGTCATGGTTATATGTGAAGTTGAGGAGCTGGACTATTTGCCTTTTCGTATCCTTGCACTTGAAAGTTATAAAGTCAAGAATGTGAAGGGCAGAAAAGGAACAGCTATATTACCAGGGAAAGAATAATATAGTTTTCTTCTGTGTCTGAAGCACACACAGAATGCCTGAGAAAATATGAGGGGAAAAAAGGCAGTAGTTTATCTTATTTTCAAAGATAGTGTCATTGTGTATACAGATGAGGCGGCCTGGTTAAGTTTGTTCAGGCAACTGCAAATCTTCCTTTGCAGAACAATAGCTACTTGTCTTGTGTGCTTAAACTTTATCCCCAACTGTGAAACGAAAGAAGGCAATAAGCATGGTAAGAGGAGAGATGGGCACAAGCTTCTTACACTGGGAGGTATTTGAAGAGCTTGGCATAGCTCAGATTTCCCTACTCCCACTTGTACCTTGTCTCCAGAAGAGGTAGCTCTAGGTGGCAAAACTGGGGAAGTAGTGAGGGCACCAAGCACCTGTTTAAAATAGTCCATGTGTCCTGGGTTCAGCAGTAGCAGTCATTTTTCTACTTCTTAGTAGCTGGTGCAGCGCTGTATTTTCGACTTTCAGCCTAGAAACAGCGCTGATAACACCAATGTTTTCAGTTACTGCTTAGAATGTTTTGGTCTGACCAAGGACTTTCTGAGCCTCATGCTCTGCCAGGGAGGAGGGGAAGCCGGGAGGAAGCAGAGACAGGACACCTGACCCAAACTGACCAAAGAGGTATTCCATACCACAGCACGTCATGCCCAGGATGAAAAAAACCGAAGGGCAGAGACCCGTAAGGGGGAGTTTGCTGCTCTGTCGGGCTTGGTATCGGGTAGTGAGCAGTTGTATTCTTTTTCCTTGTATTTCCTTTATCATTATTATTATTGGTGTTAGCAGTAGTGATTTGTGTTATACCTTAGTTACTGGACTGTTCTTATCTCAACCTGTGGGAGTTGCATTCTTTCAATTCTCCTCCCCATCCCCCTGGGAGCAGGGGCAAGAAAGAGAGGGAAGTGAGTGAGCGAACTGGGTGACTTATAGTGGCTTAAACCACGACGTCATGTTGTAAACCATTTGTATTTTTTATGGTCCTGAAAGTGAGAGAAGAGGAAATGATCACAGACATATGTATTAGGAACATCACTGGAGAAAAGAAAAGGCCTTTTCTAAAACCTCCCAAACCATGAATGCAGATGGACTTTGTGAAAGTGTGCAAGGAGTAGAAGAATAGCAGGCAACATATATTTTGGAAGTGTACTACCAGTCACATTTCTAGTCACAAAAAAAAGTTTTCAAATAAAATATGTGCCACTAAGTGACAAATTTTAGGTTAGTTTACATTCAAGAATGATAATGGAATATGTGTTATAATGAATAACAAAGATTTTCAAAGGCACAAAAGGAACCTACACCCACCATTTCCACTTCCTGGAAAGAGAATTAAGTGTTCAAATCCCCGAGAGGGACTAAAAACTTAAGTTTGTTTTGATCTTGCATAAGATGACCTATTTTGAACATTTTGTTTTTACCTTTTTAACTTTACTTTTTAAAATTGAGTAAAGTTAACAAAGTTAACAGTAGGACAACACTGTATTGTTGTCCTGTTGACTTCCTCCTTTTCTGTTGCTCTCCCCTCTCTCCCCTTTTGATTGCATGTTTTACACTTCTGAGAGTAAGTAGTTTTCTGGGCAGTATTTACTGGTGGAACTATCCACTGTGGATGTTTTTTAATATGCATTACATTCTTGATGACCTGTCAGCTGATAAGTATTGCTTGGGATCAAAGGTGTCTGATTAAAAAAAAGTCTAGTAAGTGACACAATGCCCTTGGCTGTGGGTTAATGGTACTGTCTAATCCTTGTCAGTGAAGGCAGTCATAAGGATTTGTAAGAGATGCAGTGGCTGGCCAAGACTGAAGGCCACAACAAAAATGTATGTGGAAATGCCCAAAAGAGACATTGTGTTTCTGTCATGGGAAAAGAAACCATTTTTTTCAGGAGAAAATTAAACAAATCTTGCTTAGTGTCCTGAGAGAGCTTCTAAGACGTTTTGTTTAGAAAAATACAACAGATCTTTTTGGTTTCCAAGTGTCACAAAAATGAATAATAAGAAGGACATTCTGTTATCTGAAAGAATCTTGATGGGTATATGATGTAAAATTATGAATATGTATTTAGCCGTTCCATTCCTTTTATTGTTGTAGAACATACAGGGTTCAGGTTGAACCATGTGAATCCTGTGGCATAACATTTCTCTTTGTTCTCCACATGGAGTAATTGGACATGTCATCCATTGCTACCAACTATGGCTGTGAGTCACCTAACAGCATGGGCCTGCTCCGTCTCTGTAGTAACTCTACTGAAACTAATACAATTAACTGCTGGGTGAGCTTTTCTATTGTGTGTAGCCCATACAATTACTTCACTAGATGATAAGAACTTAATTAACTGACTGAATTTTCAGCATAGTTTCTCTTTCACTTCAAATAGCTTTTCTGCTGATCGGTAACATATGTGAACATTGGCCGTGTATTGCTAAGCTCTGTCTTTCTCCTCTTTTCTTGCATGTTATCCCTTTAAATGTCTAAAGCACGAAGCATACATCATTGCATCTAACATGACCTCTTTGTCCTTTTATTCCCTTCATCACGCCATCATTTTGGTACATTTGGTATATTCTGTCCTCCAACACTGAAACGTGAGGCATAAAGTGTTTCCTTTAGCCTAGATGGGAGAACAAGTAATAACCATTATCATTAAGGGGATTTCAACATATGGCTTGAGGTTTCCCCAGAGATACTATAGAAATTTAATTGAGGTCATGATTAATTTTGATCCTTTCCTTCAGCTGAAACCTTGAGCTGTAACAACTGTCTTCTCTTTGAAATGCCTGGTTTCTGCAGATGTCTGTATTTTAACTGTCTTTTAATTCATGCATTTTTTCCCTAGTGAAAAAAGTATGAATTGGAGGGAATGGAATGGACCATTTAATCTGTAGAAATAAATACATAACATTTCTGAGCTCATATCAGGACTGTGTGGCACCCTGGGTCGTCAGCAGTTAGAGGGCTGTATTTAGCTGCAGTGATTTGAAACTTTACCATTCTGGTAAAGACATTACTGCCTTCTTGGCAAAAGAGGGAGAATGGGCCATTTGCCTGCACTTCAAGCAGTGGAGACTACAGTTCAGCACTTCACATTGCTGATGGGCACTGATGGGCCGGGAAGTGCCCTGGGGATGCTAAGGTACAGTCACATCTTCTTCTGTCTCTGTCAGAGAGAATTCTGAGTAGTGTGGTTGGAAGCAAGAACTGCTAAGTACATTTGCAATAGTAAAGAAAAAGGAGTGTTCTTAATCTCGGTTGCCAAATCTGAGTTCAATTAAGAATAGCAGAGTGGATAATAAAAGTAGAAGTTCCAAATTTTTTAGGGGTGTGAAAGAAAGTCGGCTGCTTGCTGAAGTTAAAATCAAGTTGACCGTTTTTTTATCACTTTTTTAGCAATTGCTAGTTTAGTGTGGTTAATCAGAGACTGAGAACTACTTAGGTTAAGACAGAAGGTTTTGTTTTGCTTTGTTTTGTTTTAGTGTACACATACATGTAAAGAATTGAATTTGCTTAGTTTGTGATGAAGAAAATTTTTATCTGACTAACATTGTGTATCTCTTGGGGTAGAAAATGTGTTACTGGAAAAAGCTCTTGGAATTAGCAGATTGTCATGGGTTCAGCAGCAGCAGTCATTTTTCTACTTCTTGGTAGCTGGTGCAGCACTGTGTTTTTGATTTTCGGCCTAGGAACGGTGCTGATAACACCAGTGTTTCGGTTACTGCTTAGTGATGTTTTGGGCTGACCAAGGCCTTTCTGAGCCTCATGCTCTGCCAGGGAGGAGGGGAAGCTGGGAGGAAGCAGAGACAGGACACCTGACCCAAACTGACCAAAGAGGTATTCAATGCCACAGCACGTCATGCCCAGGATGTAAAACGGAGAGGAGAGACACGGAAGGGTGGGGGGTGCACTGCATGGTCGGGCTTTGTATTAGGTGGTGAGAATTGTATTCTTTCCTTGTATTTGCCTTGTCATTATTATTATTATTGGTGGTAGCAGTAGTGATTTGTGTTATACTTTAGTTACTAAACTGTTCTTATCTCAACCTGTGGGAGTTGCATTCTTTTCGATTCTCCTTCCCATTCCTCCGGGAGCAGGGGGAAGAAAGAGGGGGAAGTGAGTGAGAGAGAGATTGCTTGAGTTAGAGAGGCTTAAACCACGACACAGATAAAGAAAAGCTCGTAGTGGAAAGGTGAAGCAAAACAATTCAAATTAGCGGTATGATTTCAGGGGAAAGGTGTAACTAATTACTGAAACAAATGCTGTGAGAAGTGACAGATTTTCAATTTTTATGTCTTCACATCAAAAACTGGATATTTTCCTGGGAGATGTATTTTAGTGCAATAGAACCTATGTTTTAGTCAAGTGTGAGTTATGAACAAGCATTTTCAGTGAAAATAAGATAATTGGGTAAAATTTAAAGGCCAAGTACATAGAGAAAGTCACAGCAGATGATGTAATGGTTTATTCTGACATCAGCATCATGTTTGAAAATACTTAAAAAATGGACCAAGGCTGTGAGAAATTATAGCATTTACACTTTTATGAATAAACACCTATGTTTATGGTATTATAAACTGTCTGAAGTATGTGCAGCTGGTCTACTTCTAATCTCATTTACACCCATTAAATGAACCTGATTTACCCTCTGGTGAATCCAGAAGAAACCCTGTTATTCCCTGCCGATTTTAATAAGCATCTTCCACCCTACTGATGTTGATGATAAAATATTGCATATTAAATAGTCAGGGGGCATTTGGTACTAGCAGTTTTCAAGTAACACTTCCAGGAAGTTATTTTCAGCAAAAAATATTAGAGTTTACATACCATGAAGCAGACAGAGCAATCAATACTTAGACATGCTGGCTGGAGCTCGTTTTTGGTTTATGGGTACTTTCCTGTCGTAAGTCTCCAGCTCATCCAGGATTACACTTATCAGTGATGCCACCACACCAGACAGTGTTTCATTTTCAGCATTGCAGGGTTTTTGGAGTTGAGGTTTTCTGTTTGATTTTACAAAAGGCATATTTCAGCTGATTTCATCCAGTGTACCATATAGAGTGATGCTACTGCCTGGCAAGGCATATGTTTGGCTCCTAGACATGCTCTCTCATCTCCTGCAGTGACATTATCGTCATGAAGAAAACATCCCTCAGTGGGCAGAGCCTTCTAATTTGAGTTCCAGACTGCCACTGGTGGATATGTAAGAGCTATATTAGTTCTCCCTTGGATCCCAGCTTGTGACAGTGCAGGATACAGATGCTCTTGCTTGTAAAGTGCAGCTGTAACCCTTACAGTATGCTGTACAGCTGTATTTACTGTACACCACACAGGCTCAGACATGTAGTACATTATTCTTCATTTACAAATAGTAACCAGGTGTGGTCATTTACTATTTCTAATGGAAGAGTTTGCTTCTTTCTCCTTGCTTCATTCTTAATTGGGTTAGGTGTGGTACTAAACCTGATGCTTTTAATGATTTCTAACCTATTTCTGTCACGTTTTCCAGGCTGAAGCGCATATAATATTTAACCATTCAATAAACAAATCTATCCTGATATTACACAAATTTCTCCAAATGAGTGTCATATTTTCTTAGATTCTCTCTTAAAATTCAGCATTTTATTCTTATAGTCTTTTGCTTTGTTAACTTATTCTAAAGTTTATGAATAAAGGACATGAAAGACCATAATTATGTCTGATGTATCATACAGTTATTTAAAGAGAAGCAGAAGTAATGGATTTACAAAGTACCTATGAGTCCGCAAAAGTGTGAGCCATGCATCATGCCAACATAGGACACTGCTGTGGGTAAACATGATGTGATCACAGATGTTGGGAAGCACTTGCAGGGGAGCTCTGGTCAATGAAAGCTGTGCAAGTATGCATGCTGTAGTTTTGTGCCTTTGTTCAAGCTACGAATAGTATCTTGTCCGACTGCAGTCTGCCTTCTAACTCAGTTTACTTAGCTCTGTGCTTGAAAGGAAAAGGTGGAAAAGATAAACATGATGGCATGTTTTGAAACTCAATGAATTAGATTAGGAAGGAATCGTACTAGATTTGAACAAAGATATTCTGGTGGTGAGACATCAGGTAAATATTTCAACCTTCTTACTTCAGTTTACCTATACTGTAAAGTATCAGTACTCTCTAGAACTGCAGTTTTGAGGACGTTTTTGAGTGCAATTTTATATGATAAGGTTATTTCTTGTCAACAGTAGATAGGTTGCAGATAAATGAAAAATCCTAAATGGGATTTATCTAATCTGGGACAATGATCTAAATGGGGTAGTGGATGATGGTGTCTCCCTGGCATTGTCATTAGTGAATCTTCCAGAAGCTTTTACAGCCAGTTAAAATTGTGGGTTTGCTACTAGTGTGTATTGGAATGTTGCATCATTTTGTATGACCATAAAGCAAACTTCAAGAGCAATCCCTTTTTTCCTCCTTGAATAGAGTCAAGCAGCAATTGAGCTGTGTGTTCACATCTTCATACTACCATATATTGTGGTCCACATCATCATATAACTTGGTAATGAACTTCTTTTTTAGACAGAACAGGGATATGTTTCTTGACCAAAGTTGTTTTGTTTTGGAACTGCTTCAAGGGCAGTCTTGTATTGGTTGAGGAGGATTTCCTTATGTCTGTTCTGTAAAAGCTAGTTAAAGCTTTTCACAAATACCAGTAATCCCAGCTCTGGACAAGTCAGCCCTCTGAAACAAAAAAATGCATTTTTTGAAAGCAGTAATTGCCAGAATGTTATTTAAGTGTCTGCTTTCTGACACTATGCTGCACCAAGTTTTAAAGCTAGAGATTTTTTTCTCAAAGAACCAACAGTTTTGGAGTGACTGGTTTTGTGACAGAATGATACAAAACGTCTTTCAAATCTTGCTAAGTTTTCTGGCCTACTGGAACTGTTCAGACCAGTTGACATGCTAGTGATCAGTCACTGAACTGACTCAAATGCTTTGTCAGCTGATGCACTCAGTCTTCACCAATGAGTTTCAATCAAGATGAGAATTGCAGTACTGGAAAAAAACATTTTCAGGTTATTTCAGCAATCGGCTACAGTGAGTGAAAGGGTTTAAAATGTCTATTCCTGCTTCTTCACGCACTGCAATCTCACGGTAGGGCTTAATGAATAGATGTGAAAACACTGTACTTGTTGTATGAGTGAGTTTGGACAGGCTGCCAAAAAATTTTGGCAGAAAAAGTCTTAGTCTTTTGTACAGGTCAAAAGTCAGTTCTAGTGAACATTGCAGCACATTGCAAAAAGCTACTGTCCTTTAAAATTTCTCTTGAATGCTCCTGTTGCCGTAGACGTTTTAATGGTCTGAATAAGTGAGTAATGGCATAATAATTACCTCTTATGTAAGGTATTTCAGCCAGAGATTTCAAAGTCACGGTTATGTCAGAACCCAAGTTCATTAAACCCCAGTGTGGATTCTTTCTTTGAGAAGTAAAGTAGGCTGAAATTGCCAGGCTTAAACTAAGAAGGATTTAACTGTAGAGAATCAAGGCCACTTTATTTCTCTATGAGAGCACTGAGAGAAGAAAGTAATGCACTTTAGCTTGTGCTCCTAAATTGCATACCTGCAGTGAACGTATTTTAACACTCCTGTATGCCTTGTGGGAAAAAGAAGCAGAGTAGTATCTCAAAGTAGGGAGCCTGCAAATAATTCTGTAATGTTTTATGTAAGCAGTTTGCACTCAGTTTTGGAAGATATTATTTTTTAGATTTTATTTTTTTACAGAAGGTTATGTAGGTTAAGAACCATTGATTTTAGTGCTGTAGCAGCAGTAGGTTCACAGGGCTGAATTAAGCAGTTATGAATGCTTTTGTAGAATCAGAAGCACTGTGATATTAATGAGGTAATATTGAAATACCCTATTAATGAGTGAGTGAAACAGAGTGGGATACGCAGTATAAGAAATCAAAAATTTCTGGGAAAGTCAGCAGGTGTTTTCTTGTTCACCAGTGCTGCTTGCTTTTGTTCAACTTAATAAATTAAAAGAAGCAGTAATTTTATAGATACGTCGAATCATAGAATGGTTCGGGTTGGAAATGACCTCAGGATCGTCAAGTTCCATCCCCCCTGCCATGGACAGGGACACCTCACAATAAACCATGTCACCCAAGGCTCTGTCCAACCCAGCCTTGAACACTTCCAGGGAGGGAGCATTCACAGCTTCCTTGGGTAACCCTTTCCAGTGCCTCACCACCCTTACAGTGAAGAATTTCTTCCTTATATCTAACCTGAACTTCCCCTATTTAAGTTTAAACCCATTCCCCCTTGTCCTATTGCTACAGTCCCTAATGAAGAATCTCACCCCAGCGTCCTTAGAGGCCCCCTTCAGATACTGGAAGGCTGCTATGAGGTCTCCACGCAGCCTTCTCTTCTCCAGGCTGAACAGCCCCAACTTTTTCATCCTGTAAAATATACTAATTAAAATAAATAACTAAAGTATTGGAGAAAGACTCTCTAAGCTTTAATGCCAAGTGCCAGCATCAAAACAGTGCTTTAAACTGCATCATGCGAGTATGCATAATCCATGAAAACTAGGTGAGAATTCATCTCTCATCTCCATATCTTATTTCTATTTCTGTTTTTCCTTTCAAGAGCAAAAATGAGTCAAGTGCAACAAACTAAACAGTGCCACATTCTTCACTCTTCTTAGAAGACTGAGCTTACAACCAAGAACTTGCTATTGCAATATGTAGCAATTTAATTATCTCCAGAATGCAAGAATCTCTGAATGCCAAACATGCCTTGTGTAAGGGACATGTATTTTTGAAGAAAACATGTTTCTGTGAATACAGGGTTAGCCAGGATTCCCCCAGATACTCCTGCAGGATGCAGCTTATCTCAGCTTTCTCCATGGAAAT
This sequence comes from Ara ararauna, assembly GCA_028858755.1. Lineage (NCBI taxonomy): Eukaryota > Metazoa > Chordata > Aves > Psittaciformes > Psittacidae > Ara > Ara ararauna. Next base: position 34,432,713 of record CM054376.1, read on the forward strand.
TGTCTCCAGCTTCTGCCAGTTATCTCTTGGCAGCATTTATGATACTGTGATTACTTGAAAAGGCTGGCACTATGTGTAGTACTATGTTTCTCTTTGTCCTACAGGAGAGAGACACAATTTTCATATTTGCATGGAGGCTTTTAAACTTGCACATAGAATGGCTGACTTTCTAAAACAGATTACTTAGCTTGCTTTCTGGCAACAGAGCAGAGTAACATATTTATTCTTTTGAGTTTTCATGAAAGCAAAGACTCAGCATACCATGAGCACACTTAAGGAGACGTAGATGACTGAAACATGATAGCCCCATTTAAGGTTGCTGGTTTTATAGCTTATTTTCAAGAATAAGAAGTACATCCCTTCTGTTTTGGTTTTGTTTTTTGTTTTTTTTTTTTTTTTTCCCCCACACTAAAATGACTTCATTTCAGATGCTAAACAAATATAGATCCCATTAACCTCAACTATTCTATGATTCTATATAAGGAACAAGTTCTTTACTGTGAGGGTGGTGAGGCACTGGAATGGGATGCCCAGGGAAGTTGTGAATGCTCCATCGCTGGCAGTGTTCAAGGCCGGGTTGGACAGAGCCTTGGGTGGCATGGTTTAGTGGGAGGCGTCCCTGCCCATGGCAGGGGGGTTGGAACTAGATGATCTTAAGGTCCTTTCTAACCCGAACTATTCTATGATTCTATAATAGAAGCTCCATAAAACTGAAAAATAATGGGATATGATGAAGGGGCAATTAGTTGAAGTTTTTCAATATTATTTATTTGTGAGATGTGTTCACATTCCCACTAATTTGCTAGTTAAGAAAACACTAATATATGTGTGTAGTTGTCTTACATCAACAACTCCTGTGAATGCTGTATGTGTGTTTTGCCTACTTCATTTCTCTCTTTCCTAAATACTAGTAAGGTCATGGCTGTTCCAGAACTCATCTTTCCTGACATATACACCAAGAGACTGAGTGGATAGAACAGGCAGGGAGACATTTGTGGTAACCTCCTTTATTACTGTAAGGATATACAGAATTATGTTATAAAACTTATTGCGGGCACAAATTTCATACTGATGTAATCCTTATTCTGTAGTTGTTTCTAAGTTGCACTTCTGTGAAGCAAAGCAGAAAGCAAAGCCAGTGGTTAGGCAGAAAGGGCATTCAATTACACATGAATGTTATTTGGCCTCTGTCAGTCTCTGAATCACAAACAAAACTATTTTGCCACACAGTACAAAGTTGTTTTCAGACTTTTTGAGAAACTCAATATTGAGGGTGTTGTTCCTAACTTGGAGTCTGAAAACACAGGGGTAGATTTTTGGTTAGGGTACAGGGGAGAAAAAAGGCACAAACTGATGTTATTTTTAGATTTGTTTCTGGTTTAATTTTTCCTTTTAGAAATGGAATGCTGTAATTAACTAGCAAGTAACTTGCTTGGGAATTTCTGATTAGTTTCTGAAATACAGCAGAGTCAGCAGCAGCATTTTTTCCACAATATTATGATAATCTCAGAAAGGCTTTGGCAAGTAATCTTTGCTGTATTATATTGAGTAAAAATTTTGGTGTTTACAAAACAATTAGATATTTAAGTACTCTTGCTATGGCAGATACAGAGTCCTAGTACCATGTTTTGTTACTCGTCTGGAAAAGCATCAGTCGGTTTGATCCTTATGCTCCAAGTTCTTCTCACGTGAAGATCATGTACAATACATAGCATTATCAAGGAATAAGATAAAAGCCTGAAATCATATTAGGAAATGGAGGGCCTTCTTACAAGTTGTTTCTTCTTCAGTCTGCTTCCATTGAGGTCAGTGAATGCAAACCTCATTGCCTTTACAGTGAAAAATAAAAAGTTTTTCTTCACCTTGGCTTTCCCAAAGCAGCATTATCAAAATAGAGTAACAAAAAGTAAATAAAAAGCTGTTTGGGAAATTATATGAAAAATGTATGGGTTTCTTTTTGTGTTCACTTTAATTGGAGTGTGTTGGAACCTTGAATGCTGCAATGACGAACATGTTATAAAATACAGATATCAGGTAGGGGTTATACATTTCTGGTAAATCAGACTTCATTCTATTCATTGAATTTGTAGGCCCTCCTGCTGGGCCATGTAGCAGAAGTATCTGTTAGTGTTGGCAATAGCCGTTTTTGTTTTACCAAGACTAAAAATAGAGGTCTGGTTACGCTAAATCAGGATCCGAACCAAGTTGTCAGCGTTTCTTGCCACACATTGATCAAAAGCTCTTTGTGGTTTGTGAGAAACAGTCTGTTTTGTTTTTCTTATAAACTGAGTCATTGTTATTGCTGTTCTGTAATTGTTCATTTGTATGTATTTCAGAAATCCTGAAATAATACATGTAAGGCTAGTCTTGTGATTTTGGTTAGCCTTTGGTAGGAAGTAGTAAAAGCCTGATGTAAAGAAGAGGTTCTATTATTTTTAGTCCAGTTTCAAGAGCTCTGGTGAAATATGCAGACATCTGGTGGTGCAGGGTACTGACTGACATTTATGTCCAGCCTGGTCATTGCAGGCTATTGCCCTTTAAAAAGAAGCTGGAGGAATGGTTACATTCTACAGGCATATGTCTGGTAATGAAATTAGTAGGCTAAGCATAAAATAGGCAAATAAAACTGGAGGAGCTGTTGGTGCAGTGAGCAGGGTTTGAGGTAAGGTAAAATCTGCTTAGGCACCTCTTCACAGTTAGTCACTAGATCTCCTCGTGCAGGAGGGAAAATAAAAATCCATGAATGAGATCATCTGAGCAGAGGCGCGTGGGGAGTCGTACAGGCAGAGAGAACAAAGCAGGCTTTAAAACTCAGACACAGGGCAGTATATCTCATCCAGCAGGGCCTTTTGAAAACTGAGCATTCAGGGAATTACTAACTTTGTAGACTTGTAGGAGAAGAGAGCTAATTTAAGAGTTGAGAGAGGTGATCTCTAATTCCCATCTTCCTATTTACACATTTAAATAGTAAGATATGTTTGTGATTGCCAGGAAAAGAAAAACTGTAGGTGATGATAGCTTGTAGTAATGTCTGTCTCGAGTCCGACGCTGTGTTTATGTCTTACACTGTTTTTATTAAGTCCAAACTGGATCTGTAGCTGTTTGCACTTAATAGTTGGTCTTAGTTGCTATCTTTTTTTTATAGAATAGGTCTAAGACAGCTGGCATACTAACCTCTTCAAAGAATGGCACAAAAAATTATTTTCTTACAGACTAGTTTGAGCACTAAACCAATAAATAGGCATTCATCCTTTGTTTTTTTCTATTGCATGACTCCATGCACTGCTTAGAGGAGGTGGCAGCTCAGATCCCAAAGGTGAATGGATATGTCACATAACACTTTGCCTCTGCTAATAAGCAGATATATGTTGCCATTCTGGCATGAGTTTAAGTGCTGTTTGCATGCATGTCTCAGCACTGTGTTCTGCTGTGTGGTTTTGTGGTTTTGACATGTTCTTCATATTTCTTCAGGCCTGAAAACCATTTTGCTTAGGCAGAAATAAACTTGCATAAAAAACAGTTGAGTATAGGGGACATACAGTAGAGCTATTGCTATCTGATACTTGGAGAAGAAATAAGTAAATTTAGAAATGTGCAAAATGAGCAAATCCTGATCAGCATCACTTTTTGTTGGAAAATTAGCATTTGGAGTTGACAGTTATGAACTACTTGAGCTAGTCAAACGTGTCAGATGAAAAGAAGGCTGAGATATTTTAGTTGTGTCTTGCATTTCAAATTTGCCAAAAATAAAAATGCCAGGAAGAAAACAACTGGGCTGTATGACCTGTACATGAGCTCACATGCCTTGTGAACCTTAAGGGGGTTTTTGACAAGACCTGCATCTAATTTTCTTTTGCTTTGAGTTAACCTGTCCATCTCTGGCAAAGCAGTCTACCCATTTGACATATTCGTTCCTCTGATGTGTTAGGGGAGCAGACAATGCAACAGAAGTTGAGAGTTTCACCATATTCCAGTAATACCTATCACATTAAAACTCGAGCAACTCTTGGGAAACTGCTGAAGCTACATGCTTGTCCATGCTGGATCAGAGAGCAGATGCGTTTTTCTGGTGTGTCTCATTCAAAAGAGCATCATCAATTTCCACTGACAAGAAGCTAGGTTCCTCCTGATCCTTTATTATCATTAGTTTGTTCATGTGATTTGAGTGCTTCAGAGTAAATTAGTAGATATTGGTTTGTAAAACCTTATGAGCCTGCTGTGTAATAGTACCAAGATAAATAAAATAAAATGGTAGTGATTTCTGTGAATGCATTTGGAAAAAAGTAGTAACATGAACTATTATCCTTTTTAAAAAGTATTTGAAAAACTTCAGCTAATTGCCCCTTCATCATATCCCATTATTTTTCAGTTTTATGGAGCTTTTATTATAGAATCATAGAATCATAAAATAATTAAGGTTGGAAAGGACCTTAAGATCATCTAGTTCCAACCCCCCTGCCATGGGCAGGGACACCTCCCACTAAACCATGCCACCCAAGGCTCTGTCCAACCCAGCCTTGAACACCGCCAGCGATGGAGCATTCACAACTTCCCTGGGCATCCCATTCCAGTGCCTCACCACCCTTACAGTAAAGAATTTCTTCCTCATATCCAATCTAAACTTCCCCTGTTTAAGTTTGAACCCGTTGCCCCTTGTCCTATCACTACAGTCCCTCATGAAGAGTCCCTCCCCAGCATCCCTGTAGGCCCCCTTGAGATATTGGAAGGCTGCTATGAGGTCTCCACGCAGCCTTCTCTTCTCCAGGCTGAACAGCCCCAACTTTCTCAGCCTGTCTTCATACAGGAGGTGCTCCAGTCCCCTGAGCATCCTCATGGCCCTCCTCTGGACTTGTTCCAACAGTTCCTTTTTATGTTGAGGACACCACAACTGCACACAATACTCCCAGTGAGTTCTCACAAGAGCAGAGCAGAGGGGCAGGATCACCTCCTTCAACCTGCTGGTCATGCTCCTTTTGATGCAGCCCAGGATACGGTTGGCTTTCTGGGCTGCAAGCGCACACTGCCAGCTCATGTTCATTTTTTCATCGACCAACGCCTCCAAGTCCTTCTCCACAGGGCTGCTCTGAATCTCTTCTCTGCACAACCTGGAGCTATGCCTGGGATTGCTCTGACCCAGGTGTAAGACCTTGCACTTGGCATGGTTAAACTTCATCAGGTTGGCATCAGCCCACCTCCCAAGCGTGTCAAGGTCCCTCTGGATGGCATTCCTTCCCTCCAACATATCAACTGAACCACACAGCTTGGTGTCATCAGCAAACTTGCTGAGGGCACACTCAATCCCACTGTCCATGTCACCAGCAAAGATGTTGAACACCACCTCTATGCCTCTAATGAAGACATGTTTATAGATGCTGCGAAATGTTGAGATCACTTCTATTTCAGATCTAATAGGAGGAAGAATATGGAATAATTCTCAAAAGGCTTGTGAAATTTCCAGCTTGACTTTGTAACCTCACTATTCTTATGTGTAGAAGAACAGTGTTGAAGAAAAGAACCTTTCTGAAGTTAGTTTGCACAGAACCAGTTTTTGTCTCATACCATAAGCCATGTTTCAGTCTTATAAAAAAATATAGAAAACTATTACTTTTCTTTCTAATCTTAAAGAGACAGCTTCAACCCCAGAAAATACTGTGAGTTTGAGAGAATCTGATGTTTCAAGTGGAAGTTGTATGAGAAAGAAGTGGTTTTCAGAGATGCATTGCATTAAGAATAAATACATTCTTAAGCAAATAAATAAAGCTAACTTGAATGTTTATATAGAGCATCCACATAATAATGGAAACAAAGTGGCATTTTCAGAGAAATAAGTTTGCCATTTTATTCATACAGCAAACAATTCCATATCATCAGTTCTTCACATCTATGAATAAGTTGCTTTTAGTTTACAGATAAAACACTTATGCGCTATTCACTGGGGAATGACTCCTTCTTTAAAAAAACGCTTTCAACAATGATGCACAGCATATCTTTACTGTCCAGTTGGATTTCAACAGGGCCTATTGCTAATTTGTGGCATTTTAATAACATTAGACTTCCTGGACGAATTCTCATCTGATTTTTGTCAACAGCAAATGGTGCCCATGACTAGAAAAATGACATTGTTAATCTGGCAGTATCTATTCTAGTATCCTAGTTTTTGAAATTTTCTGCTAGATGCATATTTCTTATTTAACCAGAGATGGTGGCAAGATCATATTCTGCCATTATTCCTTCACCTTCTTCTGTGACTTTCCTACTTTTTGTGTTTCGTTTTTTTTTTTTTTTTGTTGTTTATACAGTATTTGTTTACCTCATAGTCCCTTCAGGGTACCCTACATGCCTCAAAATGTTTTGGAGCTCAGGCCCCTGTTGCCTTCACGTTAGCACCATCATTTTTGAACAGAGTCATGAGATAACTAAGAAGTCTCAGGGAAGATGGCTTCAGTGAATGTAAGCGGGTCCTTACATCACTGCAGTGCAAATAGTAATCATAGCTCAAAAAATGAAATTAGAATCTGTCAGAGACTGGAATTGCAGTTGTGCCTCACTCTTATTTACAAGCAATACTTCCATTTCTTATACTTCATGAAATAAGATTTTAGTAATCCACATGTTCTATATGGAACATTACTATATATTCCGCAGTTGTGACCTGCCCTATATTTCAGATGTCATAAACAGCTCTACTCCTTTCCTATAAATCAGTGAAACTGCAAATAGGGTGGAAGAATTATGGCTAGCTTGTCTAATTACAGAACACAGGGAAGATCAGAATAGAGTCACTGTTTAAATAAAAGGACATAACATTTAAACTTTGATTGTAACAAGTTAACATGGCACACATTTACCATTTCCTCATGACAACCACTGTAAGAGGGATGAGAAATTACAGAAGTGTTATCTGTTCTCATTAAAATGTGCAAACTTCTGTATACTTTCTGTGAGTGTGTGAGTACAGTATTCATTGTATACTTGAAAGTCATTGCATCAGACATTTCACAGTATTTAAATGCCAAGTTCAGCAAACTTACTTTAATATGACAAGATGATCATTAAAGAACAACTTCTAAGGTCAAACATTTTTTATTTCCCCCATTTAAAAGTCTGTTTTCCCCAAGAGCAATGTAAGAATGATCTGTAGTACTATAGAAGATTTGTTGTTACAGAACTGTATGGGGAACCATAATTCTGTACTATATAACTTTCAGATTGTGATAAAACGAAGAAAAGCAATTTGAAATTGAGCTATTAATCTGGATCAGATTATCCCATGCTCAGGAACTGCTTATGGATAGAAGTGGCAACCTGAAAATGTGAGACTGTTCTTGGCAAAACCTCCAGGGTAATCCCCAGGTTAGAGCTTCTCAAGCTTCCTCGTACGGTTTCTTCTGCTGCAGCAGAGTTTGTTCTTTTGCTGTAGAAAGTCAAGTGATCACTTGAATTCCATGGAGGCCTCAGAAAGATTCCTTTTTTTTTTTGTAGTCTCAGCATTGCACTGGTTTGGAGTGTTTTCTCTTCCAACTATAATGCTCTAGCTGCTCTGTATTTGTAAACAAAGCACAGACAGGTTTGGCAGCTCTGTCCGGCTGGTTTACACCTTCATTTGTGTGTGCGACTGTCCATGAGCAAGGGCTCAGGTGTGAAAGGTGCTGTTTAAGTGGGCATGTGCTTGAGAGGGCCTACAATGTGCATATTAAAAGTATTCCTGGAGGCCTACAGCCTAAGCACATCACAAAGATGAGTAAAAAGGTGAGAAATTAACAGTGTAGGATGAATCTGTAGTGTGATTTTCCTATGTTACAGGTTATTGGTAATCTGAGGATCTTATTTCTGATAAAGGCCTCATTTATTAGCTCATAACTGCAGCAGAACAAACAGCTTAGACTCTCTCCCTTTGTGGTTGCATTTTGGCTTCCCATCTGTTCAATTGGCTATTGCTTTTTCTATAATGGATCCTCTGTGCTATTACAGTTCATAGTTATGTGAAACAAATGAAAGACATTATGAAAATGGCAAAGCAATGAACATCCCTCTTGGCTAAAACTAAGTTTTAGCATTTCCTCCATGACACAAAGAGAGCTCGCATTATTTTCATCTTCTTTGATGCATTAAAGTTGTGGTATGGTAGTAGGAATTGAGGTGTCTCCTTTTTCTTTTCAAAAGCACTTGAAAATAAAGAGTAGATTGATTTTTTGATCAGTGTAATGTACGCTACAACCTGAGTCATGAATGATTTGGATATGGCAAAAGCTTTCAAAACTTACAAAACGTTCTTATGACATTGTTTAGATACTTATTTCTAAAAGTACCACCCACAAAGTGCTCTCTTTGTAACAAAGTTAAAGTAGTGGGGGTTTATAAGTAGTTCCAGGGAAATAGTTTTTTTTCTGTGTGAAGCAAAGTTTCATCATGGTATTTCTATAATTTTGTCATTGGGTAAAAAGTACATTTTATTGAAGAGTAACATGTAAAGAATCATGTTTCTGTGTGATTTTTTGATTGTTGCACAATTTAGCTTATTATTGTGACACTAAGAGTGGGATCATGGGCAACAGTATTTGATTGTACTACATATCCAGAGCTAATCTATCAGTAGGGTACTTTCCTTCATAAAGGCTGGAAAAAAAGTTGAATTATTTCATTTGTGCCACAGGCTAGAAAGAGGCAGGTGGCTTGTGAGTGTTTCTTAAACTACTTAGGTTGGGAGATCATAATGTGGTTGTCCACGCTGTATGGTGGTGATTTGTTATGTCAATGCCAGGCCCTGTGTGAGTTCGCAGGTCTCCAAGGCAGAAGAAGATGCAGAAGAAACAACAGAAAATGGTGCAAAGAAACCTTCTGTGAGACAGGGAGGCAGAATAATAAATACTGACATTTATAGTTTAGCGGTAATGTCACCTGCACAGAAGTACCTGACCTTTCCATAGTGCTCCCTTCCTTTTCCTCTTTTAGATAAGTATGTTCAGGGGATTTGCTAAGTTCATAGTCACACAAGCTCCCTCCTGTGAGGTAAATTGAGCTGCAGTCTACAAAAATGTACGTGTTTGTGTTTGATGCCTTGCAATATCCCAACACAAACACAGAGCAGTAGTTGTGATGTATTATTACTACTTAGCTGTTTTCACCATATGCTATAACTAGCTGTCCAAACATAAAAAAAATACTTTATACAGATATATTTTAATATTGTATGATGACATATCCATTCATTAGAAACCTAATTTTTTTCCTTGGAAGCTTATATGGCAAAACAAATGCATGTACCTACCACCATACACAGTGAAGTAGAATGAGTATCAAGTTGTAATTCACTAGTATCTTGAAAGTATCTACTGAAATGGTAGAACATCAGCAGTCTGTTGATGCTCAGCAATAAACTTCAGCTAATGAGTTGCACAGTTTAAGTTGCTGCATGGTAATATATTATTAATTGGTAATTTATAATAAATGCATACTATCAAATTTATATCAGCTAGTCCTATAAACATAATTATGTTTTCAAAGAATGCATTGTTATGAGTTTAAGTTTTGTGGTTGTCTCTGTGTACTTGTCTATATTGGATAAAGCCCTTTGATGTGCAATACCTAGTTTGAGCTGTACTCCCCTGATGGTAAATTAACTATTATTTATTTATGGTTTAATAAGCATAGAGAATGTGCACGAGGTAAAAAACGTTATACAGATTCAAAGAAGAATCTATATGAATTACCAGAAATCATGTTAACTGAGAACTCTTTCTCTCTTGCTTCCACTCTTATTGTAATGATTAAGGATTTTCTTGAGAGCATTGAAGAACTTTGTCTTCAGGAAAGAGCTGACAGATTGACCTACCATGTTTTGCTCCACCACTTAGGTACTCAACGTTTAGCAGACCAGATGGGATTTTTTTTTTTTTTTTTTTTTTAAGATTTAGAGTGATGAAAGCTGGGAAGATTCTGTTGGACATCATGGCAAAGCTAAGAACTTAACTTTATAAGTTTAAATTTCACATGGCAAAAGTCAGAGGGGATTAAAGAACAAAGTGATGTGGTCTCATTGGAAAGGAAGACAGTTTTAGCAAGTTAGTTTTGAATTAATTGTCACAGGGCAATACTGACAAGCCTAAAAATCCAAATACGTAAAACCTCTGTCCAGATTTCCACTGCAAGTTTTATGTTTAAAATAAAAACAGGTTTTGAGGATTTATCATTTGCCTTCTGAGATATGGGCAGCCAGATTTCAACCTTTCAAACACATTTCATTTACTGGAGATAATTCCTGCACCTTTTTACTGAATAACTCCTGGTCAGCCTTGAGTCCTCATATTTTTCTTGTTAAGCTTCTGGGTGCTAATATTACTTGCCTTACTCTTTACCTTAATCAGTACTTCCTGAATGACCGTAAATCCCTCCATTTCAAGAGAGGGTCATCCAGCTTTACAATCCCTGCTGCTAGCCCTGTTCCAACACCCAGAATTTCCTGCCAAGGGCTGGCACTGAAAAAAAGATAACAGAAAAGTTCTACTAGCTTTACAGCCAGCAAGGAATTTGTAAGGTTTGAAGTAGAATAGCACAGAATACTTACTGGTGGAAGGGACCTGCAGCAATCATCTAGTCCAACTGCTTGACCACTTCAAGGCTGACCAAAAGGTAAAGCATATTATCAAGGACATTTTTAAAATGCCTCTTAAACATTGACAGGCTTCGGGTATCAATCACTTCTTTAGGAAGGCTCTTCCAGTAAATGAATATGACTATTCATAATATCAAACCTAGTTCCAAAACAGTATCTGGACTAATTTTGAGAATTATTCCATCTTAAAAATTGCTTCTCAAAGACAATAAGTCAATATACTTTTTACTACTTAATTAGTGTCTCCTGGTTACAAAACTAGGAGATCATATGTCAAGGAATGCTTAGATGAGCAGGTTTTCGATGAACTGTCTTTTCATAGTTGGTCATGAAGCCTGTTAACAAGAAAACTTGCAACACAGGCACAGATATAAGGAAGCACATTCAATTAACATCTTTCAGTAAGTCTGGAGTGATGGAAAAGTACTGAAGAATCTTCACTTTTAGTTTTGTAGGTGGAATCAGAGAAGACAATAACCAGGATTTTCTTCTAAAAACGAGTAAGTTCTGTCTTTACTAGAAAGTTCCTTTATGTCTCTGTGTGTGTGCATGTATACATGCATTCACATAGGGATTAGTCACTACTCTGCAGAGACATTTACTGTAGTCACATTTAATGCTTTCATCGGGTCTGTAATAATCTGTTTGAAATAACTGTGTATCTCAATTTGTTATCACCATCTTTAAATGAAATCATTTTTGTCTGCATTCTCTTTATATAAAGAAAGTGTACAGAACTGTTGTCTTCCTTTTATGCTCACCCCTCTTCATTTCCTCTACCCTAAGAAAGAAACAAAGAACAGCAAAACCAGTCCTAAAAGTTTTGGATTTAGTGCATGCAACCAGGGAGTGTTGCAGATAGAGATTATTTCTTAACTTCTAAAATTACACACTGTAAGCATTACTGCTTCTATTTAGATTTAGTTTTGAACACACTGATGCACCCTTGGCAGTACTGAGATCTATCTGACCTTAAAATTTTCAATGGAAAAATTGAATCAGATTTTGGAAAACGGTTCCCAATTATGTTTTCTTCCCTTTTCTTGCTAGTTTTTGTGAACTTACCAGCTGTTCTTAGAATATATGTATAAGGAATCACGGAAACCAGAAGGAAGGAGGGTGGTCTTAAGGAAGCTGTAGACAGCAGACAGATTGAATATGAGAACCTTGGGGGACATTAGAGAGACGTTGCTAATCAAGAAGTTTGGCAGTTACATCGAGGTCAAGAAGAGATGTATAGCAGTGTCCCAGGCTAAAATATTCTGCTCTATTGCACTAACACAGCAATTTTTTCTCACTGCTGCTATTTTAGCATCTTTGTGTACTTAGACTATGGCACTGTGGGAGCTTGTGGTACCTTTGGAACAGAGATACTTAACATTTCCAACCAAATCCCTGAAACGCAAGGAACTGACTTTCTCCTGGGCATGCATCACACAAATCAATGTGATGAAAAATTTCAGAGTGATGATACTGAAAAAAAGGAAGGAAAAAAAAAGGAAGGGTAAGAGCAGGTGAGAGCTACCATCCGAACAAGAAAACCATGAACATTAAAGGGAGAATAAGCTTGAGGAAAGATTGTCTAGAAATTAAAATCATGTTTGCTCAGTGTATAGCTGCCCAGCATCCTTAATTTATTTATTTACTTTTGGTATTTTCCATTTGTATGGAAATTATATTATAAATCCACAGAAAGGTTTAGAGAAGTTGCTCACTGACTTGTACATAGACACAGAAGCGTAGAGGATCAGATTTTTTAAGGCCCTCATTGCTCATTGTCAGGAACATGTAGGAGGAGTAGGATCATGCTGCTCCCTTGCACTTCGACCGCTCATAAAGAGAGAAGACTGGCTTGGATGGATCTTTCACATGATCAGTGTGGCTTTTCTTACGTACTGAGCAATTTATTCCCTACATTTTCATAAACCTGGCAATTTTTTTCCAGAATCATAAACTGTGATTTTTAAAGACTGTGGAGTGTCATTCGTAAAAGGAAGCACTATGAAAATACAAAGATGCTATCTGAAGTGATATGATTCTTATTCACGTACAGAATCCACACTTTCTTCTGTGCAAAGGGGGATTAATCTACCGTAATGTACCTGTCTATGGTAAAAACCAGAAAAATTATTTGAGAGAGATTTCACATGCCGTAGTAGCAATGCCTCTTTCTGTTGGGCTCCTTGAAGGTTTTGTTGGAATACACTGATCTGGTGAAGGGGAAAAGGAAAGGGCAAAGCGCTGTCTGCAAACCGTGGAGCACACTTCAGTGAGCTATGGCAGAAAGCTGCGTATTCTCCACAACTTCTGTGTTTGATGAGGATTTCTTTGAAGGGTGTTTTTAAAACTGAATTATCTGGGCTTCTGTAGGCCTAGTATATAAAGTGTAAGACCAAAAATATTGCAAACCCAACATCTGCTTTGTAGTAGCTCAAGTCTCTAAAGATATGAAGGTCTGTTTTTTGTATTTCTTTGTCCACTGCAGACATGGGAGAATCACCCATTGATAGGAAGTAAAAACTTCTTCCTGCTTTCTCTGTGGAAAAAGAGACATAAAATGCCATGACTCTCAGCTTCAAATCTGCCTTTGTCCAAGTAAAATCCCAGTAACCCAGTTTGGCCTAGGCTAGATAGCGGGATAGGTTGTCTTTGGGTATTATATAGCCTCATTCTCTCATTTAAAAACATGCATTGTGGAACCTGAAATGGGCATTTGGAATAAAGTGAATAGAAGAACAGAATAAATTAGAAAGAAAAAAGAGTGTGACTGAAAAAAACCCTGTAACTTTTCTACTAAAAGGAAAGGCATGCTATCAGCATGCTCTTTATTAAGACTCCTGTGTTTTCTGCTGAGGGAAGATGTGGGGAAAGAGAGAGTGAAAGGTTAAATTAGAATTGATATCAGATGCAACGATTAAGTATTGACAATTTTTCAGGCTTTGGAATGGTTCCCATTTGTGGCTGTAAGGCACTACGGCGGCTTTAGTATTTACGAGCACTTGGTGAGTACTCTGACAGGTTTATTATTTGTTGGCTTTTTCCAGCATTGCACAGTAAAAATTGTTTTCAAAGCATATTCAAAAGTGTAGCTGGCTGCCACTGTATCAAACCTAATCAATCCACCAATGTATTTCATGTTTCTGATTGATAACTGGCTCAGCAGTTTGGCATTTCAGGGAAGGAGTGGAAGGGGAGCAGGTCTCAATGGTTGTTAATCCTTTTTCCCTGAGCCTCCCTCGAGCAATTGCTTGTACCATTATCTACATTTGTTATTGCTATTTCCACAGTCCCATGGCTGCTCAAGCCACCACAGATTCACGACTGTCCCTTTCATTTACCATAGACCTTTCATCACAGTAGCCTCCGCAGCACTCCTTGGTTGATAATGGTCAGGGGGACATCTCTTTCATTCATTTTATTTTTTTAAAGTTGGGCCATTAATTTGGTTCCCTTTCACAGTCTCCTTTCTTCCCTCTAAATTTATGTTGTTCCTTACTGAACAGGAACATGAAGGTGTGAAAACACTTTCTTTAAAATCTGTTTGTGTGGGTTGGGGTGAGAGATGTCTTATGGTAAATAAGGTAGTGATTTTGTCTGCTTGCTGCACTTCCACTACTGGTTGAATGGGTTATTCATGATGTTATGCCCATGCTGGTCTGTGTTACTGTGAAGTTGAGTAAGCTATATTAGGTGCTGAGGATATAGGCTATTTATTTATTTATTTGTTTATTCATTTATTTATTTAAATGCTGCAAAATCAGGACCAAGCTCAGAGTGTGCTGACTGAAATGTCAGAAGTAATTAAGCCAAGCTGTTTCCAGTGGGGGGGAAAAAAAGTCATCTGTCATAATGAGGAGCAGAAATCTATAATTAATTGGGAGCTGGAACTTTCAGGGAGAAAGGAAAGAGAGCGAAAAACCCCACATTTTCCACAGTTTGCTGTGTTGGCTTCATTGCAGTAAGACTACTGAATACTCCAGATGGGTTTAAAAAATACAGATTTGAGCTTCCCACTGAGGATTCAGGATAAAGTCTATCTGTCATTTGCCAGCAATCTGGTGCTATGTGTAGCTGTGCTGCTATGGGTGCTGCCTTGTGTGTATTTACTATTATATTAAAGCACAAATGTCATCTCCACTTGTCCTCTAAAGAGTAATGTGTCCTGGACAAATCTGTTCCATATAATCCTTATTTAACTACCTTTAGCTTTGGAAGCAGATTCCTTGTTAGGAAGGAGTGAAATATCTAAATGAAGGAAATTAATTGTGTGAGGAAAGGGAATTCAAGTGATGAAGGCAGTGTAAGGAATTTAAACGAAAGGAAATAGAGACAAAGAGACAAAGAACCTCACTGGGAAATGATGAAAAAGAGTAAAATATTGTGAAAGAGTTGACCACGGGTAGGAATCCTCCAATGTCTCTATAAATCGCAAATCTAAACTAGTCTCTGAAAACCTGCCCCCTGAAAGATTTTACCCATGTCAAAGCCTCTGCTGAGCCCACTAGAATGACCGTCCCTGAATCAAATTTGTGTTAACAGTTTACAGGTCTGGGGCCAACTGCCTCAGGAGATCAGTATTTCAGGTGACAGAAATATTGTGTTTTATGAGGAGAAACTATTAAAGAGCAAATAGGCAAACAATGCATATGGACAAGAAACTGTTTCAGGTGGAGGCTGGGAGCTGCATAAGCTTCAGGAAGAGATGAAAAAAAGGTCAGTATTATATGGGAGTATTGCTCTTAGAGAAGTGAGCTTAATTTTGTGGTAATACAGAGTTTGATAACCCATTTGCAAAACAGCAGACTGCTTGGGAAATGTGCAGGATGTATGTGAAATTATTCTGGAACTGGGATGCTGCCCCCAAAATACGATTGTGTTGAGGAAGCGCTGATGTAAGAAGGGTCTGTGCTTTCTTGAGCAGTCTCTGCAAGCAGCATTGCTGAGGGATTCAGGACAGCTTGAAAGAAGCATAGTAATTTTAGCAATTTACAGAAAAAACAGCAGTTGCTTTGTAAGCAGTAGAAGGTCTGAAGCTTAGTGTCCTATGGGTTTACGTTCCAAGGTGAGTCTGTTCTGTGTACCCTTTTGTATCTTAAATGGATGAACTAATTTTGTAGCCTGTCTGCCAGTAGAGGTGCTTCAGAGTTTCTTTTTCCTATGCTGGTGCATTTTACCAAATTTATGGGGATTTTGATGCATTCAAGATCGTTATCTCAACTTAATTTGAATTGGTGAAAGGGTACAGAAATAGTTGTGGAAAAACAAAGAAGCTGACAAAAATGAACTAAATCTGTGCTTAAATAGTAATATGCAAACATCCTCTGGGAAAGAATTCTGTCCTATTGACTGATTTCTGTCTGGTCTTTGCTATCTCCCTGAGCCAGTAGGGCAGGATGAGACCTCATTTCTTTTTTCCCCTTAAGAAAAAGTAACACAAAAAAGAAACCTCATTTTTCATATCACCCTCCCGGATGGCCTGTCAGTGTTCTGGACAAGCTGCTCTAATACTCAGATTCCCTTGTTAGAGATCCCCCATACTCCAGAATATCCCTCCTATCTGAATTCAGCCTTGTTATTAAATAGGCCATGAGGGAATGATATTGAAGACCTTGGCTGCTGCCTGGACTGCTTTAGAAGAGAAAATAAAAGTGTACTGTAACACTTTGAATACATTGCAAGATTCTAAAAATGTTGGATTTAAATTAATCTGTGTCCTGCAATAATGAGTTGTATGAAAATACAGTCTTCTCAGCATACGTATGCATTATTTCCCAAATCTTATAGTTTGAGAATGGGGCTATTGCTTGGGCTACATGGTAGCAAAGATAATGAGGGAATTAAACATTTGCCTTGGCTTGGAGTATGCAGTGGAAAGTCCCGTAGTTACCGTGCATTTATTGCTAAAGCTTAAGCCTTTAGCGGTGTGTTCTGAGTACCAGGATGTGTCAGAATATTCACGGCTTATAAATGCTGGTAATACTGACAGGTTCATCAAACTCATCTTCTTAGAGCTAGGACAATTTATTACATCTTTTTAACCCAAAGGAGTTTATGTAATTGATGGATTTGGGTTACATTACAGATAGAAAATAACCTTGAGAGAATTGCTGTTCACTGCCAGAGCTGAATTTGATAGAGCTAAAGCGCCATTCACCCAGGGTTTCAACAAAACTGATAGTTCTAGGTTCTATATAACCAATTTAAATTGTTTCACTAAAATTACATTTTCTATCTTAAATATAGGGCATGCTGATTAAGTTTGTGGGAGAAGCAGTGGAGATCATATAACTTTACTACCTAAAGCAGCAAAGATTCTTCCCATGGGGACTTTTTCCCTTTTTGTTTTCTGAATGTTAAGGGATGGTGTTTCGAACACATAACGAATATGATCAGAAACAAAATTCAGCACAGTACACACAGTAGAGAGCTCTTTATTCTCCATAATGACTGGAGTTTATGCTGTCATGCATTTGTGCGAGCTTTTGAGAGAGCTATGTGTTAAAATAAAGCCTGTAAATTATTATGCCTGTGCAGCAGTTTTTATTTTAGGGTTAAATAATGGTTTCCAAAGGACAGCTGGGAAAGCAAGAGGTTGAGTACTCTGACTAAGATCACACATTAAGCCAGTGGCAAAGCTGTGTCTAGGTTATAGACTACTGGGTCTCTGTCATACGAAGTTGGTGCTGTTTACTAAACTCATTTCCTTCTTTGCTGGTCTGAGTGGTTCTTCAGTCCTGCTGTGCTGTACTACACTTGGGTATGTGTTAGAAATTAAATCCAGTGTGAAAATAAAGAAAAAAATATAAATTAGAAAGCAGAAATATAAGATCATGGAGAGATAAAGTTGTATTTTCTATTTTATTATTTAAGTGTGGTAAACAAATTATGGTGATGCTCCTGGCATAAAAGCAGGTCTTAAAACAATGTTAGAGTTTGTTTGTTTGTTTGGGTTTGGGTTTTTTGGGTTTTTTTTTCAATTATTATTTAAAGTAAAGGCATGATTTTGAGTAAGGGAATGGGGGTGGAGAGTGGAGCAAGGGTGAGATTCAGAAGCTGATGAGGTGGTGGGAAGTTGTTTGGGGGCAAATTTAAGCAGCCAAAGGATACCAGCAGAAAAAGGATTATGAAATAAATTAAAATTGAGGCAGGCACAGAAGGGATCCAGATAGCCAGTGCAACACTCTGAAAAAGTGTATCTTGCTTCATTGTAGGGAATGTTTGAAGAATTCTCAACCATTCCTATTTTCTTTTTTAGATGTTATTTTCCAATCAGTTTTGTAGGTGATTTGGTTAAGAATTTTAAAATAGTAATGACAATAATATCCTTTCCACTGTAGCATTAACTCAAACTTACCTACACAAACATTGGCAGATGTTTTGGGAAAATCCAAACATTACCTTTGAAATGGACTTGAGTGTGTTTTTAGGTGATAGCATTAACATTTATTGACATAATAATTACAGTAGCTAAAGAATAGCTAGCAGGAGAAGCAAGTAATGTAAATCATAATGGGCTTCTTAAATGGCTCATTGCATTAAAGTCATGTTTCCCTTTTTAAGAAGCTGCATATGCAACAAAGACAGATATATTGAATCAAGAAGTTTCTGTTCTTTTCATATGCACTGCAACCTATATTTCAAAATGAAGAAATGCATTTGAAGGTTAACAAAATCAGAAGGTAGAGCAGCTCTTTGTGTATGCTCCCCACATTAAAGAAAACTTAAAGAGACAGTACTCTTGAAATCTTCACTTTCAGGACTTTGTGGACAGGAACCAGAAAGACAGTTTGGAGAGTTCACCAGGAAAGGGAGTTTTCCTGGGAAATTTTGTTTCAAATGCAGTTATTTCCAAAACTCTCAGATGAGGAGGGAAGGAGGCTTCAACGAACTGCAGCATACAGAAATTGATCATCCCTTGAGTGTTTTAGCTCTTATCCAGTTGGGTGGCAGAATGGGCACCTCCTCTGAAACACAATCCATCCTCTTGCTGATGGAAGCAGTGTGAATATGGGCTGATGGTAAAAGAGGTGATCAGTTCTGTTGACTGATGTTACCTGTTGGGATATACTCTGTGGATGTCTGAAATGGAGAAGTAACAAGTATAATATATCAACTATTTCTTTTATGAATTCCATATTTATATCATCCTGCTGGTATGTGCGTATGCAAACATTTTTATTTTGGAATGTATAGAGTTTGGACTTCTGTTCTATGCAATTTCAGCTAGAATAATAGCTAGCTTAAAGCCTTGTAGTCAAATGAATCATGTGTCTTCTCGCTCTGATCCTTGTTAATGTTACTGTAGCTTTTCCCCAGGACTGGAAACACTTATATGTCTATGTTAATATTCTAACTACAGGTCTAGTAAATAGAGGAGGTGTTATCATAAAGTTGTATTTTGTGATGGAGTATAGCAGTCATCTACATAAGTGTAGCCATATATATATATATATATAGTAGATCTCTGTATATACATATATGTATATGTGTAAACATTTATATATGGCACTTAGCTATTATACATAAAATATACATATGTATGTATATTTATATATAGGTATGTTAATATTCAAGTGAAATTATAATTTGTTTTCAAAACTCCCTTATTTACTGTAATTGTTCTCTCTCCTTGAGAGAATATTTGTTTCTAGTTTCTAATCATCTTCTGTACTCCTCATGTCTGTCAATTTCTTGCTCTGCTGCCTCTCCTCTACCTTACTTGTAAAGGAAATCTGTCACGTCTCAGAGAGTTGTGACCATTATGGGCAGTCTTCTGCATTGGGTGGCCAGAAACAGCAGATCAGGGTGCTTTTCTAGCATTTTCTCTTCCAGGTAGAAGCTTCACATCCTGTGTTGCTACCCTGGAACAGTCAGCTGCAGTGAAGCTTCTGTCACTGCTTGCTGCTCTCAGTGAAAATTTGTGTGGCTAGCCAGGCAAGGAGTTGCTGTTTACACATCCTTGCTTTGATGTAGTTACAAAGCACTTTCCTTCTTCCATGTTCTTTAGTCTGCAGGAGACAATCTGGCCATCCAAAAGTTACACAGGTAATGTAAAGGGAAGCATTTTTCATTCAAACCAGAATTTTGTGAAACTGATTCAGCGGAGATTGTGTGAAATGGAGGCTGTGTGACTGATAAACAAATTGGAAAAGTTGCAGATTTTATCACCTTTTTGACAGTTACTTTTCACAGCTGTGGTAGGTTGATACTGGTTTGTTTAGGGATTTTTTAATCTGTGCTAATTATGCCATGGGAAATAGCCTTCACATTTTTATGAATAAACCTAGGTTTGAATTTAAGCTCACTGAAATTGGCATAGTTTGTAGTGTTACATTTTATTACCATTATGTTCCTTTGTTTATAAAAAAATCTAGGCATTTTCAGAAGTGAAAGGACACAAATTCTGCATATTGTAAAATTCTGTTGAGGCTGTAATTCCCATACAAGTAAACAACTAGGTGCAGCCTACTTTTAGCTTTTAACTGCGCAGACCAGTTTTTCAAATGAAGGAAGGATAATCTTGCTGTCCTGGCCAAATTAGATCTGAGAGAGCTGTTTTGCCTTTCAGTGCTCTCCTGTGGCTTCAATTCAATATGCTATTTTCTGACAGTTTAGAGCAAGTCCAACAGCTTCTGACCTTTTCATGCCAACTGGATTTTTTTTGTATTGACTTACATGATTCCTGAATCATTCTGCTTCTGAGTATTGTTGCTCAATATTTTTAAGTGATACTGCTGTGAAATAATTATTCTTTCTTTCTTAGGTCTTTCTCATTCTGTATGTGGGTATACAAATACATAGAGAAGGATAGTATGATTTCAGTCTACTTTATGACAAGGTAATATGTTTACTAAAGAGAAGATGTTCCATACAAATGAGATGAACCACAATGTAGATTGGCAGATTTCATTTGCATTTGTTGATATATAGAGATCCTGTGCTGCTTCATGGCTTCCAGGGCAGGGGAAGTAGCACCTCATGTTGTATAACATAAATTCACACACTCTCACACTCTGCACAGTAATGACTCTTTATCATGCCTTGCTGTTGTATTAGGCATTTAGCTATACAGAAAATATCTTCCTTAACCTAGGGCAAAATCTCTATAGAACTGTAACTGAAGAAAAAATTCTGATTTATATAAGTGAGCCATGGATTGAGCCTATAAATGCAAATCTTAATCATACTCCTAAATGCTAGGAATATACCACAAATGGTAGTATCCAGCTGTATCCAGAGCAGGAAAAAAAGTACTGGATTTTTCTTTTATACATTTTGAAGGTTGGTTTTGTTGATATTTCTTTGTCCTCTGCTATTTCCATTTGTAGATGAACTTTGAGAACAATGTAAATTATTCGATTATCGTCTTGTGACTTACCATCAATTTTGTGGGTAGCATTTTTATTTCCTGGCCTCAAAGTGCAAGTGTTTCTGGTTCCATCTATTACAACTATAGCCATGTGATCCTAGGAGAGGTCAAACCCACATTTCGGCATTTTTCCTCCTTCAACTCTTTTATTCAAGTTTATGCTACTGATATGTTCATTGTTTTCAGATAATGTACAGTCCTGTCAACAGAACAATGCACAGTGAATATGTTGTCTAATGTATGATTGAGCTTTTAGTTCTCTGTCTACAGAATTAAATACCAGGCTTTTTAAAAGTAACCTATATTCCAAAGTCAGTATTTTAGTGAAGTTTTTAGGTAGTTACTGGTGCTCTGAAATACTGATATACTACAGAGGAACTTTGTTTAGCCATTAGGAAAATAACAATACTACCCTGATAACTTAGGGGGGAACTGCCTGTTACCAAACCCATACAACTGAATGCAGAATCTGACACAGTATGGTTATGTACTTCTGTGACTTTAATAAGAATATCAGCAAGCAAAGGACAGAAATAACATTTGCATGATTTATGCATATAAGGTTTAAATTGCTATTGTGACATGAAGTATGTGGTGTTGCAGGTACTGTAACAGTTATGACATGACCATATAAGCAAAGACAGTGAACTAAGTCGATTCTAAGTATTGATGTTTAGATGTATGTGATATAGTCAATGCTGCATCCTGATCTGATTAGTGACAAAATCTGTGGGTCCAAGTTGTCAGTTGCTGTTTGCATTGCAGCTATAGCTGTTGCAGGCTAGTGAGAATTGGAACTGGACTATGAATTTCTTCGTGTCTTTTCTGAATTTGTCTTTCCTAATAAATGGAGCATATTAAGAGAATTTCTGTTCATTCTGCAGATTTTAAAGGTCAAAATAATCTTAAGTGTGGTAAAACAAAGAAACAATATTTGCTGGTGTTAACAGTTACTTCTAGTCTCTTTAGAGATACTACATATTTTATTTGTAAATCACCAGTATGTATCTGTAGTGAAAAGCTGCACTGTGGTCTGTGATACAGCTTTATTTGTCAAATGCACACTGTATTTTTGTGCTAATCATGCCTTTGTCTCTCCGTTCCCTCTCCATAAATGGTGTAAGAAATTTGTATCAGAAGATACTCGAATATAGTGAAAAGGAGCATGCAGAAAATATGCTGGTTATGTTACACTCAGACGGGTACCTTTCCCATGTGCTCTGCAGCTGTCCCAGTTCATCCATAGTGTTTATAGTGAAGAGAACTTGAATATTTCTCAAAATAGAAGCTAGTTTGAGAAGCCGGTAACTGAATGGGCTTGAAAAGGGACAAAAGAAGCTCAGGTAACAATAATATGAGAAAAAAAATCTCAGCATGTTTCAAGCATTAGAGAAGCAGTAGTCTAAACAACAGTGCTCCATCGTGAATCTCAAAATGTCTGCTAAAGTGTCAGGAGTTAAAAAACAGACTGAACAAGGAATATGCTGTTGAGCCCTGGTTGGAGATGTATGTATGCAGAAGAGATAAAACAAGTATAACTGATCTCTCTAAACACCTGATTTACAGTAGAACCTATCTTTTTCTGAGTTACTGGAAGACACCATTGATAAGCTGTGTGCTTCAGCTAATGTACTTTAAATCCAATAAACCCTCCCCCCCCCCCCCCCCCAACAATCTTGTGAGAGAGAGCTTGAGTAATGAGCAGTAAATGAGAGTTGACCTCTGGTGACTTAATGCAGAGGGAGATGAAAAAGATAATCTATACCAACTCTGCAGAATGAGCAGGAACATTCAGCAGCTTTCAAGAGACACATCCACGGAAGCAGCTGCAAAGTCAGGAGTGTTTCTGCAGAGCAGCTTGCCACTCTTCTGTCTACTAATGAAGTTGGTAGTCTGTCTCCAGGGTAATATTGGACAGTTCAGCCTGACAGCTAGAGAAGTGCAGTAGAAAATAATACACGAGCCTGAGTAACATTAAAAAAAAAGGCAAGATATTTAAGGAGTTGATCTCTAATTATTGAAGTCCACAAACAAAGAATCTCTGCAACTAACATATTTCAGATAGCTTCTTAGTTTGTTTTTCCTGTCAGAAAGACATTTAAATTCACATTGCAATATATCTTGCAGACCATGTGTTATAGATGAGCTATGAAATGGGGATCATTGGGTTAGGACAATTTAAAGGGAGGACAGCAGGGGGTACAGGCAAGGCTCCAGTTCTAGCAGAGCAGGGATAGCAGAGCAGCCAGGAAATCTAGGATGGAGGTTGGCCAGTCCTTGAAAATAGTTATGGTCAGAATGTTAATGTGTACAGCCTGTCATTAATACAGACAGAATATTTTAGGTACTGTTTTGTAATCTTACTGACTTAGAGATTCTTGTTCAATGGCAGAGATGACTGGCATGAGTAAGAATATATTCGCATCTGAGTATGTGAATGCATCCTCATACGATGTGACTGCAGATGGTCATCTGCTGAATAAAAGGAAATGACCCTGTAATGACAAAGAGCTTTAGGCTATTCCACATTTGTTTCCAGTGCAGGAACAAGTATGAAATTTTAGGAAATACTGGTTTTAGTTTAGGACAAACAAGTGTGGAGATCTGGTAAAAAGCTGAGAGAAAGGAAATTCTGAGAATATATGAGAAGCTGTCCAAGGGGTCAGTTTTCTGAGCTGTTTAAAGGGAAGTTAGAACTGACCATATGCAGAATGTGGATTCTAATGTTTGGGTTTGGGTTTTTGGTTTTTTTTTGTGGGTTTTTTTTTTTTCAGGATTATGCTCCTAAAATAACGCTGTAATAGACATAAGAGATGCAGGTGTCTGCTTTCGGATGCATTTCAGGTCCCTGCCTAATGTTGAACTCAAGGTAAACTATCACTTCCATAATCTTACATGAATACTTAATAAAACCTTGGTCTTGCCAGCACTACTTCCCCCTCTGGGTTAATACAAGCCAGTCATTCAGAAGAGTCGCTTGATAGGATTGAGCATAACCTGGCTTGACTCCCATACTTGGACTTTGAGAAAGCATTTTTAGTTAATTCTGTGGTGGATTTGTTGGCAGTGTTGTATTTGCAGAAAAGAAAGTTGTTCCAATAGGAGAAAAAGTCATGCATTAAGATGCATTTATATTCATACTGTAAGCATATGCAGAAACTTTCAATAGTACAATGTGCTTTATGAGTGGTGTCTAAGTGTCTGAAGGAGTAATGAAATGATCTGTTATTCTAGTTTTAAAAAGACTAAAGTTCTGTTCGTGCGCCTGACATAGTGTAGGCGTAAATAAAGTAGGTTTTCAGCATTGTTCTCTCAAATTAAGGAGGTGGCATAGATAAATTAATCTCTGTGCTCTGTCAGGAAGCTCATGCTTACTCTTTTCATGCCTGCTGTGTGTAAGGACTGTGACACAGGCTGACAAAAGCCTAAGTCTTTTTGGCTATAAAAATGGTATCATTCCACTATTTTTTATGAGAAAGTAGAGAAAATACCTTACAAAATTACTCAGTCAGACTAAGCATTTTAAAAATGAATGTAGTTCAAGTTTTGAATCTCATATATGCCAGTCATTCTACTGAGACTCTGGTGGGACTTCCACTGGCCAGCTCCAGTTCTACACCAGCATTAATCAGGTGGGAAGCCAAGCCAAGATATCAAAACATACAGCAAACAACAAATCATACCAGGTTCAGGCCAGTATTGTAACTGAAGGTATTCTGAGTCATGATGTACATGGGCTCCCCTGAGCACCCACTGCTCATTTGTCTGGGCTGAGATGTTTACAGGCAAGAACCAGACCTCTTCTGCTTCTGTGTGTAGGGAATGGTAGCACAGTCGCTCTCTCTGGGAGCAATTATGGATGCCTGATTATTGCAAGAGGTGGAGCTTGGGGATTGCAACCCAGTGAAGAAAAGAGTCTATTTTATGTGGTGGATCAATGCAGTCTTTTGAATGAGCTGTCCCAGTAGACACCTTTCAGGGCTGTGGCAGAAGTAAACATTTATGGCTCTGACATCTCTATGGAAACTGTAAGAACACTAAACAGAACATTATGAATGTAGAATGGTATAGGCCACTTTATGTAGTTAAGACTGACAGGTTTTAGCAGAATGGAGAATAAGAGAGAAAGTTGGTAGAGCAAAACAGTGTTTGTGCAGTATCTTTAATTTGGAAGGGTAGGACTCCAGCGGAGGATTGAATATGCGTAAATAGTTTAGAAAGTCTTGTTAGAGATTTGGAAACATTTGATATGAACAAGTCTCTGTATGCTGACAAGGCAAGTAACAGCCTAGTCAACAAATGGGTAATTATTGTGGTTATTGAGATGAACTGATGCAAACATTTGGCTCATAAAATGGTGGATGAATTATTCATCATCAACTGGAAAAACATTAGAGGGAAATTCACAGTATTGACTGAATCTTCCTAAATTTTCTTTCACTGCACGGTACAGTGGTGCCCAATTCTTGTCAGGTGATACCTAACAAAATGTAAGTCTGACTGATAAATAAGGTTTCCTGGGTAATACAGAAATACACTTCATTTTTATATGGAGATACTCTAGTAAATAAAGTGAAAGAAATATTTTATCCTGATAACAAAGACTTGATTTTAAATAGTTCATAAAGGATGTGTGTGGCAAGCTTAGCTTCATTTTTTGTTTTTATGCAGTTTCTATTATAGATGAAAAAATTATACCTTTTAGGTATATGTTCTTTTAGGATATAATTTTCTAACTGTCCCAGAATGCTAGTCAATAATAATATTTAAATTATCTCTCTATTTTCTCGAAGTTTGGTGGTAACTATTGTGATGATACTTCTGTCTGGAAATAATTCAGAGAGGTATTTGGACAGAATGTAGTTTAGTATGTTTTGGGATTCCCCCAAAATGATGAAATTTAGTATGGACATTAAATAGGTAGTAATAAAAATAACAAGAATTACCACTTAACGTAAACCTCCTCATACCACTGGTATGCACTGCTGTATGCATGATTTACCAGCAACTTTGAAACCTTACAAGTTATCTTTGGAAACATACCAGTCTAGTGGAGAATGGAAATTTGAGATATTTCAGCTACAACTTCTGTAAGGTACTGAGTCAGTCTAGGTAAAGACTGTGCCAGTGATCCTATAGATGAAAAGAGAAAATTTTCATCATTTTTTCTTACGAGGAACAAACAAATATTGGGTTTGTGTTTGCTTAATAATTTATGTGAAAGATAAACCACAGAAACATGGATATCTCTTTCACAAGGGAAGCTTTCCAGGAGTTCTAGCTGTGTTTTATTAAAAATGGGCTTCTCTCTGAAGCTGCAGAGATTTACAGTGCTATTTAGTTAAAAAGCATCAAGAGAAGAATCTTTTCTGATTCTTAGGTAACTGATGCCAGCAGTGTGAAAAAAATTCTATTACAACAAACAGTATTAATTGTATTATATTAAAATTAAAGGGTTTTTTAAATTTGATTAATGTACAGTTTTTAATTAAAAAGGTTATAAAGGTGCCATATACAAACCAACTTGTTTTATCTGCAGTATTGGCAGACTTCTTGTCAAAGATGATGCCAATTTTAATAACTTCACAATTAAAACAGTGCAGTACAAAATAGTAAGATAAGACTTAATAAAGTAGTAACAGTTAGAAGGATCATACCAGACACCTCTTTGTGTTCAAGATTCGGAGGTGAGATTGTCACAAATGTTAGATAACTGGAAATCTTTCATGGTAGTTGCTTTAAATGTTTTAAATGTCTTCAGATTTGCCGGTGTAATGGCTACTAATTTTACATCAAATCAATCTGTTTCAGTCCAGTGGATCGGAGTGCCTGTCAGCAGCTTGAATTCCTGTTATGTACCCCATAACTTTCCTATCTCTGTTTTTCTACTCATCTTTGTTGCTACCTTTATATTATCCCTTGCTCTGGAAATAATTTCCCATGTGCCTTTTTCTGTTCTTTCATTCCTGTCCTTACAAGCCTTCTTGTCCATATTCTGTCATTTATATGAGGTCAGTCACAACAAATGATTGGCAACACAGCCAATGTTGGCACAGAGAAAGATTTTTAAGCTAGCATCACGCTTCTCAGCTGCAATGCTGTTTAAAATAAATCTGGTAACAGACAGTGGAAAGGTTTGCTGTCAGGGAGCAAGATCTAGTTGATAGATTTTTGATTTCTTTTGTGGAGCAAGTCCAGTCGAGCACATAATAGTTTTCTAAAGCATGCTTGTAACTTCTGTGGAGCTACAGGGGTAATCACTCATTAGAGCCATAGAATCATAGAATAGTTTGGGTTGGAAGGGACTTTCAAAGGTCATCTAGGTCAACCCTCCTGCAATGAACAGTGACATCTTCAAGTAGATCCAGTTGCAACTAGATCCAGTTGCCCAGAGCCACTTCCAACCTGACCTTGAATGTCTCCAGGGATGGCACATTCAACACCTCTCTGGGCAATTTGTGCCACCCTCTTTGTAAAGAACTTTTACCTCACATGCAGCCTGTATCTCCCCTATTTTAGTTTAAAACTATTACCTATTGTCCTTTTGCAGCAGGCCCTGATAAAAAAGTCTCTTCCCATCTTTCTTGTAGGCCCCTTTTAAGAACTGAAAGGCTATTCTAAGATCTCCCCAGAGTCTTCTCTTCTCCAGGCTGAACACCCCAACTCTCTCAGCTTCTCAGAGGTTAAAGAGAGGCACAACATTTAAAAATCAGAAGTTGCAGTTGGCTCAGGATTAGTTCATTATTTCCAGGATGTGTAACAGACATTTGAAGTACAGGAAGATATTTCACTGCTGTGCAGAATAGAAAATTTTCAAGCATTTGTATGCACTTGTGGAATGGTTTCCCCAGGTGATTATACTGGGCCCATGTTCTTCATTGCTTGCAGGCTCAGGGCTAACAACACTCAGCAAGTGGTGGATAGTAGAGGCCATCATACTCTGTGCTCAAACAACCTGATAGCATTACTGTTCTTATCAACTTCTTAAGGTGGTGAGCACTATTGCAGGATCATATACTTGACTGAATCCAGGCCAAAGAAAGCTTCTAACAAAGAACTTGGATAT
Organism: Ara ararauna; assembly: GCA_028858755.1. Classification (NCBI taxonomy): domain Eukaryota; kingdom Metazoa; phylum Chordata; class Aves; order Psittaciformes; family Psittacidae; genus Ara; species Ara ararauna. The sequence goes on from CM054376.1 coordinate 34,460,760, forward strand.
AAGGATGCTGGGAGGGACTCTTCATTAGGGACTGTAGGGATAGGACAAGGGGTAACAGGTTGAAACTTAAACAGGAAAAGTTTAGATTGGATATAAGGAAGAAGTTCTTTACTGTGAGGATGGTGAGGCACTGGGATGGGTTGCCCAGGGAAGTTGTGAATGCTCCATCGCTGGTGGTGTTCAAGGCCAGGTTGGACAGAGCCTTGGGTGACATGGTTTAGTGTGAGGTGTCCCTGCCCATGGCAGGGGGGTTGGAACTGGATCTTAAGATCCTTTCCAACCCTAACTATTCTATGATTCTATGTTTCTATGTATTTCCACTTTTCTCTTTGAAAAAGGGTCTTAATATTTTCACAAGTCTTGAGTAAGAAGAAAGTATTTTTTTTTTACACTAAAATAATAGAACTTAGAGTTTGGAGATCTTTGCCTGGCCTAATGCACAGCCACAGTGCATATGTGCTGTGTCTATTAGAAGGTATCCAGTTCACTCTCTGCAGCAGAGTCATAGCAGCGCCTCACAGGAATTGTAGCTGTCAGGCTTGATTTCATTTGTTTCATCATTTAGAGATACCAGGATGTTGCTCAGCCACAGGGAGGTCTGTGCATCATGGAAAAGTGAACTAAAGAGCTAAATCGAAGTGAGAGTTTGGAAAGAATTCCAGGGATTCACTGTTTCCTTAGGAGAACGTGGAGTATATTCAAAAGTGAGAGATTTAGATTTAAGATTGGTTGATGTTTCAGGCTGATATGACAGATTTCATTGCTGAGGTGACTGTCTCGAGAGGGGACGCCTGCAGCGCCTGATCAGGGGGAGGCTCGGGCGTCCAGGAGCTTCAACTCGGAGCAGCAACAGGCACCGAGGGAGCCTCAAGCCCTCAACAGGGCTTACCCGGGAGCCGGCAGCTCAGCGAGCAGGAGGACCTGACTCAGAGGCAGTGGTGCCAGGAGGGGCGGCACCAGCCCTGACTGGGTAAAAGCCTGCCCCAGGGAGCACAGCGAACAGGACGGGCAAACAGGGTGGGTTCGAGGCAGTTTGCGTGGGCCGGCGAGCGAAAGGGTGAACACTCGCCGTATGACCAGGGCTCGGTCTGGGACCTCTGCTCTGGCTGCCCTGGCAGTGGCCAGTGTAGGCACCCAAAGAGAGCCGATGAGAAGGGAGGCTGCAGTGCAGAGCTTGGGGAGTAGAGAGCTCCTGCACTGCTCTCCTGAGGGGAGGGAGTGCAATGGGCAGGGCTGCACTCTGCGCTCCCTGGTGGAGGTCCTCCTGCAGCAGGGGCTGAGCTGCGGGAAGCTGTTACTGGGCTGAAAGGTGTCAGGGAAGCTGAGGGGAAGCAGCACTGCTTGCTCCAGGACCAGACTGTGCAGGGGCCTCAAGCGTCTGCTGTCACTCATGGAGGGAAGGAGGCCGCTAACCCAGGAAGTTGGGAAACAGTAACAGAAAAAAACAACAAAAAAAGGAGGAAGAGGACAATTAAAAGCAAGGGCCTTCCTCCTAAATCTGTTGTCCCTACCCAGAACCGCTTTGCTGTCCTGCAGGGGGCTGATGAGGAACCGCACTCGCACCAGGAACAACTGGCTGATGCACTGGTAAAGAAAATCACTACTGTTGCTGCCAGGAAAAAGTGGCGGGCCGTAGTAGTAGGGGACTCTACTCTGAAAGGAACAGAGGCACCCATCTGTCGGCCTGACCCAGGCTCAAGGGAGTTGTGTTGCCCACCAGGGGCTCGGATCAGGGATGTTGCAGAGAGGCTGCCTGCTCTAGTAATCCCCACTGACTATTACCCACTTCTAGTGATCCATGTGGGTGCTACTGATATAGATGGCAGTAGCCCGGAGAACATAAAGAAGGGCTACAGACCCTGAGAGAGGTGGTTAGCAGCTGTGGAGCTCAGTTTGTCTTTTTGTCAATTCTCCAGGATACAGGGGAGGAACTTCAAAAAGGCTAGGAGGATTGGCCAGGTTAATAAGTGGTTAGAAGTGTGGTGCTATAGTCAGGGGTTTGGTACCTTGAACATGGGACTCAATTTAGTAGGCCAGGTCTACTGGGGCCTGATGGAGCTGGTCTGACGAAGAAGGGGAAGAGTGGATTTGGGAGGAGGCTTGCCAGACTGGTCAAGGATGCTTTAAACTAGATGTGTTGGGGGAGGGGGGCATCATTCCATCCCAACACACCCAATCACTTGCCAGCACCTATAGTAAACGTCCAGAGCAATGTAGAGAGATTCTAGCTCCTCCAGCCAACGAGTCAGCTTCAACTGGAGCTCGGCTCAGATGCCTCTATACAAATGCTCGTAGCATGGGGAACAAACAAGAAGAATTAGAGATGTGTGCACGTCTACGGGCGTATGATATCATAGGCGTCACAGAAACATGGTGGGATGACTCCTATGACTGGTGTGTTGGAATGGAAGGTCGCAGACTCTATAGGAAAGACAGGCCTGGTAGCTGGGGAAGAGGAGTTACTATTTATGTTAGGGATAGGCTGGAGAGTATGGAACTCTGTCTGCGGACAGATGAGCAGTTGACAGAGAGTTTGTGGGTCAGGGTTAAAGGGAGAACAGAGATGGAAGATGTTATTGTGGGGATCTGTTACAGCCCGCCTGACCAAGAGGACTCTGTGGATGAAGCACTCTATAGACAGATAGGAACAGCCTCACGCTCGCAGACTCTTGTTCTCATGTGGGACTTCAACCACCCTGATATCTGTTGGAGGGATGGTACGGCCCGGCACAAGCAATCCAGGAGGATCCCCAAGTTTGTGGAAGACAACTTCCTTCTGCAAGTAATAGAGGAGCCGACAAGGAGAGGTGCCATGCTTGACCTCGTCCTCACCAACAGGGAAGGGCTGGTTGGAAATGTGATGCATCAGGGCAGCCTTGATTGCAGCGATCATGAGATGGTTGAATTCGAGATCCTCAGGACAGTGAGAAGAGCGTGCAGCAAGCTCACTGCCCTGGACTTCAAGAGAGAAGAATTTGGCCTCTTCAGGAACCTGCTCAGTAAGGTTCCATGGGATATAGCCCTAGAGGGGAGGGGGGCCCAAGGCTGTTGATTGATATTCAAGGATCACCTGCTGCAACCTCAGGAGTGATACATCCCAACTAGAAGGAAGTGCTGCAGGAGTGCCAGGGGACCTCCTTGGATAGATAAGGAGCTGCTGAGGAAAAAGGGAAATATAACCCCCATTTTCAAGAAGGGGAAATGGATGACTTGGGGAACTACAGGCCAGTCAGCCTCACCTCTGTGCCTGGCAAACTCTTGGAGCGGATCCTCCTGGAAGGCATGCTAAGGCACATGAAAAACAACAAGGTGCTTGGTGACAGCCAGCATGGCTTCACTAAGGGGAAATCCTGCCTGACCAAGCTGGTGGCCTTCTATGATGGGGCTACGGAACTGATGGACAGTGGTAGAGCAGTTGATGTCATCTACCTGGACTTGTGCAAAGCGTTTGACACTGTCTCACATGACATCCTTGTCTCTAAGTTGGAGAGACATCGATTTGATAGTTGGACCACTCGGTGGATAAAGAACTGGCTGGATGGCTGCACGCAAAGAGTTGTGCTCAATGGCTCAATGTCCAGCTGGAGACCAGTAACGAGTGGTGTCCCCCACGGATTGGTATTGGTACTGGTCTTGCTCAGCATCTTTGTCGGTGACATGGACAGTGGGATTGAGTGCGCCCTCAGCAAGTTTGCCGATGACACCAAGCTGTGTGGTTTGGCTGATATGCTGGAGGGAAGGAATGCCATCCAGAGGGACCTTGACATGCTTGTGAGGTGGGCTGATGCCAACCTGATGAAGTTTAACCATGCCAAGTGCAAGGTCCTCCATGTGGGTCGGAGCAATCCCAGGCATTGCTCCAGGTTGGGCAGAGAAGAGATTCAGAGCAGCCCTGAGGAGAAGGACTTGGGGGTGTTGGTCGATGAGAAACTGAATATGAGCCGGCAGTGTGCGCTTGCAACCCAGAAAGCCAACTGTATCCTGGTCTGCATCAAAAGGAGCGTGACCAGCAGGTGGAGGGAGGTGATCCTGCCCCTCTGCTCTGCTCTCGTGAGACCTCACTTGGAGTATTGTGTGCAGTTGTGGTGTCCTCAACATAAAAAGGTACTGTTGGAACAAGTCCAGAGGAGGGCCATGAGGATGATCAGGGGACTGGAGCACCTCCCATATGGAGATAGGCTGAGAAAGTTGGGGCTGTTGAGCCTGGAGAAGTGAAGGCTGCGTGGAGACCTCATAGCAGCCTTCCAGTACATGAAGGGGCCTATAGGGATGCTGGGGAGGGACTCTTCATGAGGGACTGTAGTGATAGGAGAAGGGGTAACAGGTTCAAACTTAAACAGGGGAATTATAGATTGGATATGAGGAAGAAATTCTTTACTGTGAGGGTGGTGAGGCACTGGAATGGGTTTCCCAAGGAAGTTGTGAATGCTCCATCGCTGGCAGTGTTCAGGGCCAGGTTGGACAGAGCCTTGGGTGGCATGGTTTAGTGTGATGTGTCCCTGCCCATGGCAGGGGGACTGGAATTAGATGGCCTTAAGGTCCTTTCCAACCCTTACTATTCTATGATTCTGTCATTCTATGATTTTGTTTCAGTTTTCTTCGTGTTCTTGATCTCATTTTAAATAAGGCCACCATATTTTTTATTGAAAAATGTTCACTTTTGTGTTTTCAATTAGTCCTAGAGAAATTGTTTTCTTTTAAATAGCTGAATTTTCCACATACTAATGTGACTATAACAAATTATAGTTTCAGAAAAAAATTAGTATATATACTGAATAAAATATCGTGAAAAAGCAGAAATACTGCAAAAATAATAACCCTGCCATAAAGGCTATTTTTAGTGCAATTTTAACAAAAAGCCCCTAAGCATAGGAGCCTCTGTACTTATCTGGGAGCAGCAGTGCATATCAGTTAGGATTCACAGTCACAGGCATTTTTGAAGAAGGAAAGCCAGTGTAGGAGACAGCAAGCAAACTTACCTCTGTAGTAGTATGATGTGGTAGCCTGTAAGAGTTTCTTAGTTTAACGTTTAACTAAGATACTACTGCAGTGGAATGGATACCATGTACGTGAAGTTCAGAATGAAACCTGTCTTTTGTTGCAGTTCCTAAATGGAGACATTAGCTAGATGGAGTTCTTTACCTCATTGTTTTCTGAAAAAGAAGTCTTATCTGATTTTATACTGGAAAAATCCTGTAAACTAGTATTAATCCTATCCTTTAATATTGGCAGGGCTTACGGGCTTTTTTTAGGCTTTGATCTGTTTTCTTGCTATTTCTCTTTAAGAACAATATTATTCTTCAGAGTGCTCTGACATCCATCACAACAACTCCTGTTGTCAATGTCATACCAGTTATAATTTCAAATGGCTGAAATCCTTGTCCCTTAATAGAATAGTTATCACATGAATGAGCAGATGCTGACATGAGGAGCATCTGACACTTTATGAATGAATGCCATCCAAGCAAAACGTCAGCAGGATTGGATATGTTTAGGTAGTTAAACATCTGCAGAGGTGACTTGTTTGCAAATCGTTCAGAATAAAAGCTTGTTAGTTGTCAGAGGTCCTTTGCATACGCATGATGACTCTGGGTCTAGACCTCCTTGGGACTGTTTGTTAGCACCAGTGATGTATTTGCAAACACTTTTGGCAAGGTGAGCTCCCTGAAGTTTGTCATAACACAACAGATCTGGGCACAAATCCAGCATCAAAACATATGCTGTGGAAATCTCATCCTAGACACCTCTAGATACCCAAAGGTAGTGTGAATAGGTTCACGTCTCCATGTTTATACCACCATGTTTTTGTTAAAAGAGGAGGGAAGTGGAAGTGCTGCCTCTGTACAGGACATTGCAGTAAGCCTTCCTGACAAATAGAAATATTTTCTTGTGAAGCAAATGTTATATTAGGGAACTGAACATTTGGAAAGTTTGTATGTAGGTTATGTTTCCTAATTAAATTACTCTGTCTCTCTCCCCAGACCAACACAATTATTTTTAAGCTGTTATAGACATCTGGAGACCTCTCACACCTCTTCCTGAGTGAGTTGCAACAGACCCCACGTAATATATTCTTGTTCAGGGTAGGGAAAATAATAGCTATGGGCAGAAACCAGATCTGAGGCTTGCAGACCAGTGCTCTGCCACTGAGGTAAAACAGAAGGCATTGCAGATTTCTGTTTCTAATAACTGCTGAGTAGAAGTTGAAGACAAACCAAACTTGAACTGGAATAATTAACCCGGGAAATTCTCAGTGAGAAGATGGTACACTGACTAATCTGTGAGCAAGCTTTATAAATGAAAGGCTTTAAAACTGCCTGAGGTTGGCTATAAAGAGTGAGGCATTGCTTTTTTTCAAAGGAAACCAATTTGCTGAGGGCTGCTTCATGAGGTTGAAGGGGTGCTTCTTTTAGGTTGCACATCACAAATTAGAGTTGCCGTTTGAGAAATAGAAGGTGTATTGATAGTAAACAGGTGGCTCCTGCTCCAAGGAGATTGTTTGGTACAATTTTATGATTGAGCTGATGCTGTGACACATTAAGTGGAGCTTGTCACTCTCCCATCTGGTCTACACAACTGCTGGAGGCGGATCCCATTTAGGAAGTTGCACATTTCTTGCAGCTGTTCCTGAATGTTTCATAAATAACTAACAGAAACCACTGATTCATTTGGCTTTATTAAACCTATCTTAGGGGAATCGTGTTATTGTTCATGGAGAAAACTGTATACGTTGCATGGCATTTAAGGGACTTGTTATCAAATTACAGCACTTTAAAGCCCTACTTAGTGCTAATGGGGAAATTGTGAAGTACAGATCAGGACTTTTTTCAGCCTGATTATAATTTATCTAAATGGCTGCACTTGATAAAGAGTCCTTCATGCCAAGTAAAATGGTTTATGCCTGTGGAACCCAATGGTGTCTTGTTTTCATCCCCCTGTGGATGCAGTTTATCCTTGGGTCTTATCTGGAAGAAGCAGTTGTTGCAGAATGCTGTGTTCACTTCATACATCATTTAAACTGTTTTTGTTATTGATGAATTGCTTCTGTAATTCACTGATGAAAGTGAACATTATAAACAAGGCATTCCCATATTAGCTTTTCAGTGCTAAGCCCAATGGGCAATTTAATGCGACATCAAATGCGATAATAGCTGAATGACAAAAAGAACCCTTCCCATGCTTGCTGGCTTCTAATAGCTTGATTTCATTTTTAATAGGCTGTTAATCTTCAGTTAGTGTTTTGCTCTGCATCAGACGTTTCACTGCAGTAAGCTGGGTTGTTTGTCTACATTAGGTTTGTGTTGTATCCTGTTAACACTCCCTTTGGAAGCCATTTGTTGCACATAAGATGCCTGAGATTGACTTTGCAGTAGAAAATTTTGACTCCCCTTGACAAAACTTTTCGATCTGTCATGATGTGACAGGCTAATAAAACTATTCATGTGCTGAAATATAATGATACCTAATAAGTTGACAATAAATGACTACCAGCTATTGAATTCAAAGTGAGCATCATGCTGCACAGAAAAAGAGAGATGCTGTTGAATGCAAAGGAGCTCTTAAAATGTATTGCTGTCTAGCTTAGTGAAAAAGCTAAATAGAGTGAGCTGTCTGACCTGAAGGAGACACGCTTGTTTCAGGTACAGTCTCACAGACTGCTGAGAAGTTTGTGAAATTTATGCATATCTTTTATGCTAGATGAGCTAGGGAGCAATGTCACTGATAGGCTTGTAGAATGTTGAAAAAGAAAAAATAATTTTTCCTACTGGTCTGGATCCTGATTTATTTTGAATACTTAATACCTTTGATTACTAAAATTGGTCTCCTCTGAAGACTGTTGCTGGCCAGAGATATCTAAGAGTTTGAACAAATTTCCATTCTGTGATGGCTCAGTATTTTCTTGATTGAGAAACAACTGTTGTACCACATAAGGGACAACAAAGTTCTTCAGAGCCTCCCATGCTGCTCAGTGGGAGTCATCAGAGCACCTGGGAATCATGTCTGGTGAAAACTAGCTGAGTGCTAGTAGGTAACATTCTTCTTACTTGCTGCTCTTTGTACTTCCACGGATTGTTTCAAAGTGTAGAAAGGTTCCTACAGAGTACAGAGAGAGATCTTCTGACTTTCCAGGTCTAGTCCCATGCAACTGCATAACTGACAATCATAAACTGATCTGTTCCCCTATGAAAAGTATGTAGTTGGGGAAAAAAAATAGCTACTGTCAGAAAACTGCTTTAGAGCCTCTCCTGGCCTCACCTTTTCTGATGGTTCATATCCAGCCCACAGTTACTAATTAATAGCTTATACCTGTTTGTGTCCTCAGGTGAAATAATTCTTCCACCTGCCTGGTGCTTACCTAGTTAGAATTAAAGAGACACTTCACGTGCCTCCTCAGGCTTTTGTTGTGCAATGTGTGAAGAGGATCTCAGCTTGGTGGTCAGCTGAATTGGGAAGCTTTCAGGGGCTCAGATTTGTTTTTGAGCTCAGATCTGGGATCAGTGTCATATGAGTTAATTATACCGCTTTGGAGTCAAGCTGAGAGCATGAGCTAAGGATATAGATTCTTCTCCAGTATATATCTGTATGGCTAACGTCTTCCTTAACCATACAGTTTCTAGCAGTATTTGTTTCTCCAATACTGTTACAGCAGTGTCTGTCTGCTGCTGGATGACTGTAGGAGACTTCTAGCTCTTCTGTGATAGAGCACACACTACTACTATTCTTGCTACTATTCCTCTCAAAGTTATTATAACCCACATCAATTCAGCTTGACGCATGCTAGTTCTACCATTTCTTTTCAGTGGAAACACACCATTCAGTGTTTCCTGTACCTTTCCTTCCTAAACAATATACCCCATTCCAGCCCTATTGTGTTTTTGTTCTCTCTGCATAGTTAGCTTTCTGTAGTGCATCAGTAACATTTCCATTTTGTTATTTCCCTTGTGTCATATAGAAAAACTCAATTTCTTTCAAAACTATGACATATTTCTGAGCCAGATTAGTTGCAATACTTGCTTCAGCTCTCTTGCCTAGTGTTAGCATTTTTTTTATCCCTTGTTTACCTTTATCATTTCTTTGTTCAGTGCTGAATCTCACTTTACCCCAGGTTCTTCTACTATATCTAAAACAGCACTTGAGATTATCTGAATTACTTATATCATTTATTTTCTTAATATAAGAAACTCTTACCTCATTATATTCCTATCTTTCTGCATGTCTCCACATGCAAGAAAGTATTCATACAGAAAATGAGATTTTCTTGTCTTTCTGTTGTGTGGTGGGACTATTGATAAGAGAAATCTACTTTTCTGGATATAAAGATTATTTTTACACATTCACTTTGCAAAGAGGCTACATAAAAGTAGCTCCTAATTTTCCTGCTGAAGTCTTAAGGGACCTTAAAACCTTGCCTTCGTACACAGTTAATCCAATGAAAATACTAAATCTTACAGAGAAATTGGAGCACAACATATGCCACAATTTCTGTGCAAACAAAAAGTTTGGACAAGTTGTCATCAGTGTCAGAAATAGCAGTTATTTCTTCCCACTTCTCAATTCACAAACTGGTGTAATTTGATAGGTCCCAAAGTTTTGTGATGAATGGACAAAGTCAAATGATGAAAATACAGGTATTTAGTCTTTGCTTGGCATTGATTTCATCCCAGAAGCCACATGTCGAACTTCAAGATTTGACTTTACTGGGGGCCATTTAGACTTCACTTTAAATCAGGTATGGCATTTTAATGGGTCAGAAAGAGTAAGTTTTCCTTGTCAAAGCATCTTTCAAACAAATCTGAAAAAGATAGTGGGCCTTGAAACAGAAAAATTTAGAGCTAATTTACAGATGCCTGGAAAAAACACTTATCACAGGCCAAATGAAATCTGCATTACAGTGAAATATATGTTCTCTAGAACATATTAGTCACAGATAATTCGTGCCTTATAATTTCAGGAGATATCCTCACAAAAGTGCAAATCAGGACTCAAGAAGTAATTAGTTTCTGTCTCAGGGCTTGGCTAAGTAGTTCTTACATGTGGTCTGACCAAACGTGTCAAGAATGACTATAAGTTTTGCATGTACTTTCTCTGACATGGTCTGTGCAAGGGACCAGAGCTTAGCAAACAGGTTTCCACGAAGTCTTCTAAAAAAGGAATTGAACCTGTGCATGTTACCTTACAATCCTTTGTTCATTAGATAGTTTTACAAAAGTATTGGTTTCTCTAGTTGTATTTTATATGTGGTTATCTGTTTTGATTTCATTTGGTCTTCATTATGCTGCTTAATTCTTGTCCTAATGAATGTTCTCTTTCTCTTTTCTCTATTTTAATGGGCAATAAGTGAAAGGTCAGATTTTAATTCAATTACTGACTTTGTACGCAAGATAGATAAAAAAATAATGCCATCACATCTATAAATATATGTTTATTTGGATTCCCATTTGACTGATCTGCAATTCTGTTTCACTTATGCTTTGCTTAGCTGATTTTGGTTTTGTCCTTGTTTTCACTATTTTACAATATGCCAGCATACACAATATGCTGAAAAATTTAATATGTGCAAACACAATTGGAAAATAGAAACATGTCCTTTTATGTCGTTTCCAATAAAATGCATCCTACCTAAATGTTATCTAAAATGCTACGTAGATATGCAGAGAGCTTATTTTTTTTTCAACGGAAACCAATGTCATTTTATATTATGTCACTTTCTCCCAAAATATAGCATACAACAGCATTCATCTGTGTTAAATGAGGTAAGCAACCTGTCTATGCAATGTGGGCCTTACAACTGTAGCAGATTTCAAGAGCTATGATTTTTTACGTTAGGATATTTTTGCTTTGCATGGGTTTCCAAAGCATGAAAGGAATTGGATCCAGGCACCCCAATAATTGGCTTAAGACCGTTAAATATAAACGAACCAGATAAATCTACTTTGCTTTTCTTAAGAGAGTAGAAAACTTTCATTGTGATGTTTTAAAATGTATTTATGCAAACATGCTTTTAATTAATGAAGACAATTATTACATTATCACTTCATCCACATGGTGAGCTTCCAGAAACAATTCCTCAGGACTGGATCCTTTACAAAAACAAAGCAATTTCATTCTAAAAGGTATAAACTTTTTCAGAGTTTGTCACCACAGTGCATCTTCACTAAGTACAAAAGCAAGGATGAAAGTAGACAGGGAAAAAAGGATGTTGTCCATCCTTTTCATGAGTCAGCCATACATATCACAGTTCATTTTCTGTCAGAAAGACTTCCTTTCCCAGAAAGCTGATGTAATTTAGTTCATGTTCACCAAACCTTTCCTGTGCAAATTTGATTCAATTTTGGTGTGGAAAAATACCGCTACTAGTCCAAAGCTTTTAAAAATCAGACTATTTACCTTGGACATAACAGAATTTATACAGCCAAACATTTGGATACACATTTTTCTCTATCATTCAGTTTCATTCTTCATTATCTCTCTGATGAAAGTATTGCTAAAAAGAAGTGACCTGGAAAATAATGCACAAGTCCCAAAACCTACATAATTCAGATGAGGAAATGAAGTTGGTTGATTGTTCCACTTGCTCCCATATTTTGTTTGATGCCTTGGACTATTCCCATCTTTGTCAATGCCTCTCTGGTGCTGTGGCATGTTTACTTTTGCAGTTCCACTTGCTAGGTAAATATGACTGACAGTAAAAGTATAATCATGTAATGTTTGATCCCAGCTAGATGAATGGCCTAAAGATCAAAACTGGTATAACTTCAGCAGAGCTGTCACGTCTCACTCTCCAGGGGCTCATGCCCGAGGTGTAAATACCTCTTGGCTGAAATGTGTAGGATCACCTGAGCTTTCAAGTGCTATGCAGAAAAAAAGACACCCTGCATGCCTGCATGAGGTGGTGGTCTCACAGACTTGTTTAGAATGTCGCCAAGGTCTGTACATCCCAAACCTGTTGAACTGTTGTAAATTTGTCAGCAAAATTACATACTTAGTACTGTAGCATTGCTGAAATTTACTCAGGCTGTGCAGGCACAATCGCAGAGTATATACCTTCAACTGAGGTAAATGGACTGTAATGCGCTGGGTATGAATACATACAGTTTGTGTCAGACTGCAAATGCTGTGCTATTGATGAAGCCCATACTAAATTAGGGATCTACCTCAGAATATACCCTTTGTTTCTGACTGACCCCTGCTATTTTGCTATCTTGTTGGTGAGGAAAGACACTGAGACTGTATTTGTATCTCTGGTTCATTTACAAGAGCCTGGGATTTGTTCATGTAACTGGGCAGTAAATATGACTAAGGATTTTCAGTGTCCTGGTACATTGTACTGGTTTCAGTGCAATAGTTTCTGGTTTGTGCAGTTGAGAGTGAGAGTGCCATTAGCATCAAGTTTTAGACCTTTATGAATGTACTCTCTTTGAGATAATTTTTCAGTTGCTAAATGTGATCAGGCTTTTTTAAGTAAAGAATATTATCCAGGGGGAAAAAATCCCAACCCAAACCAACAAAACTAAAATAAAACCAAAACCAAAGAAAACTACTTTTTTAAAGTTCTGTGTTTGTGGATCATTCTCACTTGATTAACAATTATGTAAAATCCAGTGTTAGTTATCCAAGTTGCTAGCTCTTTCTCTTTTAGTAACACAAGAAGGAAATATTTTGTCCTCATGAGTTCAGAAAAGAAATGTAAGTAATGGTTTCAGACCAGCTTTCTCATGGCCCTGGTGCTAGCTGTCACTGCGGGCTTCAGTGTCAAGGTAGAAAGCACAATTTCATTTTTGTGATGAAGCCTGTAAAATCAGGAAAAAAATATCGAATCAGGTTGCTTGCTGTGTAATCCTAAAGGGAAAGCTCTCTTAAGTTGTAAGACAGTTTCAGTTAAAGCAGAGTTTCTTATCGGTAGCTCAGCTATGGACAAAATGCCCAGTCTTGCATTAAAGACATTCCAGAAAGAGAATCAAAGTAGTTCAGCTGGTTTCCCTCAAGCTACATGGTTGAATACTGAGAGCTAGATTCTGATCTCTGTTGCAACAGTGTGCCTCTGAGTAGCTTGCCGGTTTTTCAGGAGAGCTATCTTGACTTCACTGCAATGAGATGCTGCTGTTGTGGGATAAATCGCTGGCTGCTCTATTTCAGATTCCTTGGGCAGGTGGGCCATACCTGCGTATCCTGATGACTTTCTCCCTGTCCTAATATTTCTTCCTAGACATCTTTCTAAAAACCTTGTATCCTTTCCGATTATACTTATTTTTGTATGAAACAGCCTGTTTGGTTAATGTGCTTCAGGCTACCAGCACTGGATTTTACTTATTAATCAGCATGATCTACATCTCATAAAAAAGCCTTGTGTTTGCCCAAGCTACAAGAATAGCTGTTGTTATGCTGTGACGCTTTTAGTGATGGGAGAAATGTTTTCTACTACTCTCCTATTTACCATTCCTTCTTTCAAGATGTAATTGTACCTCTGGCTCCTGAATTCAAGAAATATGAACCTTGGGTTGTCTGCATAATATCCTGTCTTTTAATGCAAAGAGTTGTTTTGGAGGTGTGATCTTTGGTTCCCAAATCTTGACATGTTTAATTTTCACAATAGATTTATAGCTAGAGAGGTGATGATGTTATGACCTGCAAGTAGCTGTCAATGTGAAATCTTGCCTTTTTTCTAGACTCCGTCAATTTAGATTATTAAAACCTGGAGTTTTCAATTTGCAAGCCAAATTTGAAGGTTCCTATATTGTAGATTCTGAAGCAAACTGTTGTCATTGTGCTTGAATGTATCACTAGAATACTAATGGTCATTGAAATCGCTGGAGCAATTAAAGTTCATAGAGAGTATTGTCAGTTGTTATGGATTAGTGAAGGAACCATAGGGTACATAGATCACTGGCCTGTGGCTTCTGCTAATCTCCTCTTTAGAAACTTTTATAGCTGTTGTATTTCAAAGGAATGTTTTATGGCACTTTTTTTGTAAGATCTCATATGTGTGATTTAAGCAGTGCTAGCCACAGTGTTCTTGGTTTCCTTTTAGTCACAACCAAGACTGTTCCTTCCCAGTTGCTATATCCCAGGTGGCTTTTGCCTTCTTGACTGTGCATCTTAATGTCTTCTGCTATGTTCTACAGATTTCATTAATCACATCAAGCAATAAGATTGCATTCATGCTAATGAATTAATTTCTAATAACCTGCAGTTTGGCTACGGATGATCCAAACCACAGAGTGAAGTTTTTACGGTTCTGACTACTGGCTGTTCCTTCTGGCACCTGCCTCTTGCATGAGCTACTGTGTTAGCCACCACCTGGGGAATATTGGCTCTTACAACACTTTGACCCATATTTGACACTGAGTTACAGCTACTCACTCTTTGTTGCTGACGGCATGAGGATATGCTCTGAGTCTCACCTCTTACAGGGACAAGACTTGCTCAGCCTTTCCACAAAGCATGACCTGATGCTGTATTTATCAGACATATTCAAGTATAGAAAGTAGCAAACCTGATGCTTCATATTCATGATCTGGCAACTCTTGTCAAGAGTCCAACTGTTCAAAGCTAGTAGTCGACAGTATACTTTGGATTGATTATCCTGTGTCTGTCATTCATTTTCAGTTAATTACTTTATCCATATGTTAAGCATGTTCTCAAAATTCTTGTCATTAGCTGTACCATGTGTTCACTTGCTGCTGTACAAGTTTAAGCTGTGTTTGGACATTTCTGTATCTATGTATATTCATTGTACAATACCACAGCTGTCATCTGTAGATGTTTGTTAGCCCTTTTATGGACTAGAGACAGCTCATTACTCTTGTGCCTAGCTGCTGACCAGTCACACTAGTGAGTTACCCATCTCTGCAGCTGTACAGCTACACAGCTACGGCTGTTTGGTTTTCATTTTTTTTCATTTCTTTTCCTATTCTTTTTGAAAAATTTTTAACGGTTTTGATGGCCTCAAACCAACCGTAGTAAATTGTTTGCTCTGCTCCTGCAGAAGTTGTCCTGTCAGCTTCTGGTGCCCTGTGAGGGGGTAAGATAGAAGAAAAAGATGACTAGGTTTTACAGAGCAAGGTCTGTCCAGATGCAGATGTGTTTTGGCAATTTGCCTACTTAGCCCTACACATTGTGAGATTGTAAGACAGTAAGAAACAGACCGCTTATAAAATCGAACAGAACTTCCCAAGAAGGAAAGAGATTCTCCAAATCTTCCTGGTAGTGCTTTGGAAATATATATGTATGCGGTAGACTACAGTGCAGTGGGAAGAGAAATGCAAGAGCAGCTGTGCATGAAGAGACTCTGATATGCTGAAAGAGTATATTCAGTGTTCACTGGCAAAGCCCTTAATTCAAAACTGTAACTCAGAATGAAAAGGGTCACCAGGTGCCATTCTGTCATAAGTGTGTGACAGTTGTAGTGCAGCTTTGAGCTGCCCATAAGTTGTAAGAGTGAATTCTGACCTAATTATCTCATTTTTTTCTCCTATAAAGTACCGTTAGAATAGACCTTTGAAGAATAAAATTTGTCCTTAGGAATTTGTTGTTGAGAAATGTCTCATTTAATTTTTAATTTAAGATCCTGTTCAATAATGAGATAATAGTTATACCTCCTCATCAGCTTTAGCTATACTTCATTTCATGCTATGAATTCCTAGAAGAGTAGAAATAGCACTAGAGTTTTGGGACTCTTTTGCATGTTCTTTTGATGTTTAGGGAGTTGTGAAATATTTTCAGGTTATTTTCATGGGACTTTAGATTGGCTGATGTGAATTTGGCATTTCATCTGTTTGAAGGTTTCGTGAACTATGAGTGAAAACTTGCTGATAGGGGCCTGTTTATTTACTGAGTAGGAGGTTCTGGTGTATGGACACTAAAATACTCATCTGAAAGTATCTCTTGATCTGTTCGTAAGGAATATTAAAAAGAAGAAATCCATGCAATAAAGCAGTCTGCTTTGTTCTGAGTGTTCTTTTTTAATTCTGGAACCTAATCACTCAGTGCAGTGATTGTCTCAAGCTAAACAAAGTTACTGAATCCCCATGTATGGTTTAGGCAAATACAGACTTTCTTAAAATATGCTAACAGTATATTAATGTTGAGAACATCAGTTTTATGCCAGGAACTAAACTGAAGGGAAATTCATGATAAAATATGTGACAGAAGGCTTTTTGCAGCTGAATATGACATGATTATGTGGTTCTGTGGTTGCATAATCATGTTTCTAGTATATGAGAAAGATATATATCTCCCATATATATAAAAGTCTTAACTGGGGAATTCATTGCAGCTTAAATTACAATTTTGCACTGCATTTCAGAAGACCACAGGTTTAAGTACATTATTCTGCCATGGGCTTCATTTAAGCTCGTGCAATACCTTTTTCAAATTTCATTATACTCTTTGCCATGAAAAGAAGATTCCTCAAGAGAACACGTTCATGTCATGTCAGTTTGTGTCCCTTCTACAAATTGTGATAGGAACAAATGACCATACTTCAGCTACTCAATATGTTATGTGCAGTGTGCCAATTTGGTATGTCATTTTAGCTTCTATCATAGCTTTTTATTGGATAGATATTTTACTGTCGTCTGCTGATTAATTACAGCTTGAATGAGGCTTAATGGAGTGGTTATCAAATCAGAAGGAAGCACATTGAAAAGGTTGTGCCATGGAACACAAAATTTTAATTCAGGGAAGAGGAATGTATTGTCTTTTAAAATACGGAGTGGGAACAGGAAATGGCATGATCAATCCATTTCTCAAAATCAAGCTTTTTTAAAAATGGTGCTGAATGAAAGTTCATAGAAGGGATGAATAGATGATGACAGACTCCCCCCAGAACTCTAAGGTACTCTTATCTAATTAGCTATGAATGACTGGGATGAGCAAATTGCTGTGCTGATATTCAGAATTAACATGGTGTAAGCAAGGGGGATAGCCAGAGTGAGAAAGAGTGGCTGGGCAAAATGAAGAGATGGCTATGAAGATGATAACTGAATGGTCAAATGTATAGGCAGAAGTGAATATTAGGCCCTGCAGCTGAGGTTGGAAGCAGAAAGAGGGTGACTGTAATCCACCTATTGACAAGGGACAAAAATGGGATTTCAGATCTATTTTTCTAGAATATGTGTACATTTGTGTTAGTATGGCTCAATGTCCAGTTGGAGACCAGTAATGAGTGGTGTCCCTCAGGGATCGGTGTTGGTACCGGTCTTGTTCAACATCTTTGTTGGTGACATGGACAGTGGGATTGAGTGCACCCTCAGCAAGTTTACCAATGACACCAAGCTGTGTGGTTCGGTTGATATGTTGGAGGGAAGGAATGCCATCCAGAGGGACCTTGACATGCTTGTGAGGTGGGCTGATGCCAACCTGATGAAGTTTAAACATGACAAGTGCAAGGTGTGACAGCAGGGTCTGAGCAATCCCAGGCACAGCTCCAGGTTGTGCAGAGAAGAGATTCAGAGCAGCCCTGTGGAGAAGGACTTGGGGGTGTTGGTAGATGGAAAAATGAACACGAGCTGGCAGTGTGCACTCACAGCCCAGAAAGCCAACCGTATCCTGGTCTGCATCAAAAGCAGATGGAGGGAGGTGATCCTGCCCCTCTGCTCTGCTCTCGTGAGACCTCACTTGGAGTATTGTGTGCAGTTCTGGTGTCCTCAACATAAAAAGGATGATGTGGAACTGTTGGAACGAGTGCAGAGGAGGGCCATGAGGATGATCAGGGGACTGGAGCACCTCCCGTATGAAGATAGGCTGAGAAAGTTGGGACTGTTCAGCCTGGAGAAGAGAAGGCTGCGTGGAGACCTCATAGCAGCCTTCCAATATCTGAAGGGGGCCTATAAGGATGCTGGGGAGGGACACTTCATGAGGGACTGTAGTGATAGGACAAGGGATAATGGATTTAAACTTAAACAGGGGAAGTTTAGATTGGATATGAGGAAGAAATTCTTTACTGTGAGGGTGGTGAGGCACTGGAATGGGTTTCCCAAGGAAGCTGTGAATGCTCCATCACTGGTGGTGTTCAAGGCCAGGTTGGACAGAGCCTTGGGTGGCATGGTTTAGTGTGATGTGTCCCTGCCCATGGCAGGGGGGTTGGAAGTAGATGATCTTAATGTCCTTTCCAACCCTAACTATTCTATGATTCTATGCCACTCGTTACTGGTCTCCAGCTGGACATTGAGCCATGGAGCACAACTCTGCGTGCGGCCATCCAGCCAGTTCTTTATCCACCGAGTGGTCCAACTATCAAATCGATGTCTCTCCAACTTAGAGACAAGGATGTCATGTGAGACAGTGTCAAACGCTTTGCACAAGTCCAGGTAGATGACATCAACTGCTCTACCACTGTCCATCAGTTCCGTAGCCCCATCATAGAAGGCCACCAGATTGGTTTGTCAGGATTTGCCCTTAGTGAAGCCATGCTGGCTGTCACCAAGCACCTTGTTGTTTTTCATGTGCCTCAGCATGCCTTCCAGGAGAATCCGCTCCAAGAGTTTGCCAGGCACAGAGGTGAGGCTGACTGGTCTGTAGTTCCCCAAGTCATCCATTTTGCCCTTCTTGAAAATGGGGGTTATATTTCCCTTTTTCCTCAGCAGCTCCTTATCCATCCAAGGAGGTCTCCTGGCCCTCCTGCAGCACTTCCTTCTAGTTGGGATGTATCACTCCTGAGGTTGCAGCAGGTGATCCTTGAATACTAATCAACAGCCTTGGGCCCCCCTGCCCTCTAGGGCTATATCCCATGGAACCTTACTGAGCAGGTTCCTGAAGAGGCCAAATTCTTCTCTCTTGAAGTCCAGGGCAGTGAGCTTGCTGAACACTCTTCTCACTGTCCTGAGGATCTTGAATTCAACCATCTCATGATCGCTGCAATCAAGGCTGCCCTGATGCATCACATTTCCAACCAGCCCTTCCCTGTTGGTGAGGACGAGGTCAAGCATGGCACCTCTCCTTGTCGGCTCCTCTATTACTTGCAGAAGGAAGTTGTCTTCCACAAAATTGGGGATCCTCCTGGATTGCTTGTGCCGGGCCGTACCCTCCCTCCACCAGATATCGGGGTGGTTGAAGTCCCCCATGAGAACAAGAGCCTGCGAGCGTGAGGCTGTTCCTATCTTGTCTATAGAGCACTTCATCCACAGAGTCCCCTTGGTCAGGCGGGCTGTAACAGATCCCCACAATAACATCTTCCATCTCTGTTCTCCCTTTAACCCTGACCCACAAACTCTGTCAACTGCTCATCTGTCCCCAGACAGAGTTCCATACTCTCCAGCCTATCCCTAACATAAATAGCAACTCCCCCTCCCCGCCGACCGGGTCTGTATTTTCTAAAGAGCCTGTAACCTTCCATTCCAACACACCAGTCATAGGAGTCATCCCACCATGTTTCTGTGATGCCTATGATATCATACCCCCGTAGACATGTACACATCTCTAATTCTTCTTGTTTGTTCCCCATGCTACAGGCGTTTGTATAGAGGCATCTGAGCCGAGCTCCAAATGAAGCCGGCTCATTGGCTGGAGCAGCTGGAATATCTCTGCATTGCTGTGAATGTTTACTATAGGTGCTGGCAAGTGACTGGGTGTGTTGGGATGGAATGATGCCCCCCTCCCCCAACACATCTAGTTTAAAGCATCCTTGACCAGTCTGGCAAGCCTCCTCCCAAATCCACTCTTCCCCTTCTTTGTCAGACCAGCTCCACCAGCCCCCAGTAGACCTGGCCTACTAAATTGAATCCTATGTTCAATGTACCAAACCCCTGACTATGGCACCACCCTTCTAACCATTTATTAACCTGGCCAATCCTCCTAGCCTTTTTAAGTTCCTCCCCTGTATCCTGGAGAATTGACAAAAAGACAGTATGCGCTCCAGATCCCCTAACTACCTCTCCCAGAGCTCTGTAGTCCTTCTTTATGTTCTCCGGGCTACTGCTATCTATATCAGTAGCACCCACATGGATCACTAGAAGTGGGTAATAGTCAGTGGGACTGACTAGTGTAAGCAGCTTCTCTGCAACAAAGAATCATAGAATCATAGAATAGTTTGGGTTGGAGAGGACCTTAAGATCATCTAGTTCCAAACCCCCTGCCATGGGCAGGGGCATCTCCCACTAAACCATGCCACCCAAGGCTATGTCCAACCTGGCCTTGAACACCACCAGCAATGGAGCATTCACAACTTCCCTGGGCAACCATCCCTGATCCGAGCCCCTGGTAGGCAACACACCCCCTTGAGCCTGGGTCAGGCCGACAGATGGGTGCCTCTGTTCCTTTCAGAGTTGAGTCCCCTACTATTACGACCCGCCGCTTTTTCCTGGCAGCAGTAGTAGTGATCTTATTTACCAGTGCATCAGCCGATCGTTCCTGGTGCGAGTGTGTTTCCTCATCACCCCCCTGCAGGACAGCAAAGTGGTTCTGGGTGGGGGCAACAGATTTAGGAGGAAGCCCCTTGCTTTTAATTGTCCTCTTCCTCCTTTTTTTGTTGTTTTTTTCCATTACTGTTTCCCAGCTTCCTGGGTTAGCAGCCTCCTTTCCTGCATAAGCGACAGCAGGCGCTTGAGGCCCCTGCACAGTCTGGTCCTGGAGCAAGCAGTGCTGCTTCCTCTCAGCTTCCCTGTCATCTTTCAGCCGAAGTCTTATATGATGGCTTTGCATTTTTAGACAGGTAAAAAGGGAGCAAGAAGCTTCTTCACTAGTCCCGCTGCCAGTAAGGAGGTGAATTAGGTGTTCTAGATCTTACTGACTCACACTAGTCACTCGTCTTTACCTCAGGCATCGTTTTTTTTGCATAACTATGTCATTAGCTAAATACCTCTAGGGAAGATTGAAGAAGCAAGTTATTCTGACAAGAATAATTCTTATTCTTATATAGCATAAATCAAATGAAATACTAGTATACACCTATTTTACAGTCTTCAGTGACATAAATATGTTAGTAAAGGCAGTTTGGTTTTGTTTTTCCTCATTCCTAATAGTTATGCTGACAAAACTTTTACATGTAGACCAAATTGAAATTAGCAGAGGTAATTCTCATGTAATTTATTTGCTAAAGTGCAATTTAACCTTGGTTTTTGCTTCGTGATGTGTCAGTGTATGGGAAAATGAATGAATATGGTGTGTATATATATATATATATACTTCTTGCCTTCTTTCTGTTAATGGGAAATTTGTATGGAATGTATGTTGTATGGAATTTTTCAGGAGCCCTCTTGCAGAATTGAAGTAGGAACAAACAACTAACTTGGAGTTTCAATGGCCTGGCTATGTAAAAGGTGAATGTATACCAACATCTATCTAAGCTGATTCTCCTACCTACTTACTTTTCTCCAAAGGACTAGACTCCTGCAAAGTTTTTTTTGCTTCCACTTTCCCATCATAACTGAAACTGACAGGATGTGCTGCCAGCCTCCCTGATTCTGTATTACCTGAGATCTGCAGACAGACAGGTTTTTGGCCACTGAGGTTTGACAGAAGAGCTTTTCAGTCTCACGTAGAGTCATAGAGCATGCTATGGTATACAATTACTGCCACCTTACAGATTGATCCCAGAATTGATGCTTCCTGTCTGGCACAGTTCTTGCTTCCAAAGCCTCACCCAAATAACCATCTGTGGTAAGGTACAAGTAAATGGATAAGTAGGAGCTCACTTGCAGCTCTAGCCATAAAACCATCTGCTTCTCAGGAAGTAATTAACATCTTATAGGAATTTTTAGGTATGTATGTCCAACTACCACCAAGTCAGATAGAGAAAAAGTTAGTGAAACAGAGTTATGATGGGTTTTTATTTCTCAGATTTCTTATGAAAGCCTCATGTTTGGGTTCAGATGAAAGAAAGTAGCCACATTAATACCTAATGAGTAGTAGTTGCAGGAGTTAGGGTAATAATTATAATAAAGAGTCAAAACAGAGGATGTGCAATTATTTGGCATGCAAATGTATTTTTGGATTATTGTTATCCAATATTGTTGAGACATCCTGAAGCTGTGTAAGTAAGTCAGAGAATCCTGGTATGTTAAGCATAGGTAGGTGTCTAATGAAAAAATAAATTGTGGCATTATACTCTGAAAAATGTAAATGTCCATAATTAGAAAATTCTATTATTTTCGCCATTTTTAAACTGTACTTTAGGTGTAATACAAAATATTGCTGCAGAAATGTGTAGGGAATATTTAATAATTAGGTAAAATATAGTAATCTACTAAACTTACATTCCATTGGCTCAGTGGGTGAATAAACTCAGTGCCAGACTACTGAAGATATATACAACTTGTTATATGCTTTCCCCAGCTATGACATTCTTTAAAAGACACTGCTTCTGTGTAGAATTTAAGGGCTGATTTGTAATATTTGAACTTAGAGACTTGGCTTAACCTGTAAGAAATAGAAAAAAACTAAGATGTGATAACCCCGAAGCTGAATTCTTCTTTTCAGTGGAAGACTCCTGGAATAATCTATTTCCTACCTGCTTGGGTAGAGCAAGAAATCTTGGGGTGGGGGGGGAGTGGACTTTCAAGATCACTCCCATTACTGGTGTAAGTGCTGAGTACTGTGAGTTCTTTCTCAGTTAATATTTTCACAGCTGCTATTTCAGTTTTCCATTATGGCCAAGGAAATGCTTCATGACAATGTCCTCTGGACATTGTCATCCCTGTTCTAGGATGTTAGTCTTACCTTTCCTAACTGAATCACCAACCCTAAATTCAGTTTAGTGTCCATTACATATCTGCAAGATGCATGTGAATCAGTCCTTTCAATTTGCACCCATCACACTCCAATTTATACATGTTGAAGAAAAAAGCACACACCTACTTTAACTGCTCTTAAATGTCAACATAGAATCCTTTAAAACTGACCATCAAAATGATGTATACCCAGGTAATCTTCCTGTTGATGGCTAAATGTGTATGTGATAGACTAGAATTTTGCTCTGTGCTTTTGTTCATGCTTCACTCCCTCAAGCTTCAGACTTCTAGTGAACATGAAGATAGGATGAAAAAGTTGTGGCTGTTCAGCCTGGAAAATAGAAGGCTTCGTGGAGACCTCATAGCAGCCTTCCAGTATCTGAAGGGGTCCTATAGGGATGCTGGGGAGGGACTCTTCATGAGGGACTGTAGTGAGAGGAGAAGGGGTAACGGTTTCAAACTTAAACAGGGGAAGTTTAGATTGGATATGAGAAAGAAATTCTTTACTGTAAGGGTGGTGAGGCACTGGAATGGGTTGCCCAAGGAAGTTGTGAATGCTCCATCGCTGGCGGTGTTCAAGGCCAGGTTGGACATAGCCTTGGGTGGCATGGTTTAGTGTGATGTGTCCCTGCCCATGGCAGGGGGTTTGGAAGTAGATGATCTTAAGGTCCTTTCCAAACCTAACTATTCTATGATTCTATGATTCTATGATGTAGACCCCTAATGGACTTATCTCACATGTCCTAATGAATCTCTAAAGCTGTATGTTATATGCAATTGTAGGATTTACTCTCTTTCCCCCAGTTAATACATAGCTCATCATAATAAACTGATGTTTTTATCCTTGATATTAAAAAAAAAAAGCATGTTGATCTAAACATAATTATAGATCAAGATCTGGGGATGGAAGAAGAGCTGATGGGGACCTTTTGGGTCAGGATTAAAGGGATTGCAGAGACAGGTGACATAATAGTGGGGGGTTGCTACAGGTTGCCTGACCAGGAAGACCAAGTGGATAAGGCTCTCTATAGGTTCTTTACTATGAAGGTGGTGAGACACAGGAACAGGTTGCCCATGAAAGCTGTGGCTGCCCCATTGCTGGAAGTGTTCAAGGCCAGGTTGGACGGGGCTTTGAGCAGCTTGGTCTGGTGGAAGGTGTCCCTGCCCATGACAGGGGATTGGAACCAGATGATCTTTAAGGTCCTTTCGAACCCAAAACATTCTATCAACTTACTATAGAAAAAATATTTGCTGTGGGAAACTGTAGCATTCTCTTTTATTTTAGAGTGGTAGACCAAGAGCAACTTTTTATCTGAGATAATCCTAGTGTGCTTGAAGTAGGAGGCTGCCTTCTGGCTCCTTTGGCAACAACCAGCTTTCAGAGCCCGGGACAGTATCTGTGTGAACTGCTGTGTTGAGTCTTCAGTATGCCAAAGTTGAGGGTGACATATCTCAACATATTGTAGACCTTATCAAATAGTTTCAGACCTGGGGAAGGCAGAAAAGAGAAATCCCTCAGAATTTTTATGAAAGTTGCTTGCCAATCTTGGGATGTTCTGAGTTATTTCTTAATATTCTCATTTAACTGTCTTAATCTTGTCTTGAATATGTGCTTTTATGTTTATATTTTTATCTCACTATATATCCTTTCAATTTGCATTAATTTTAATGGAAGTGAAATATGCACAGTGAAGAGAAAATTACACCACCAATGTGAGAGCAGCTAAAGACAAGCAAGCTGTTAGCAGCCTTTTTAGCACCAAGCTTGTCTTCACATTAGTAAATTGGCTACAAGAAGAGATCCCATTTCAAGTGAGTCACACTGTCAAACAATTAAATCACAGCATAGCATATTAAAGCCTTTTCACAATGATGGGGAAACTGCTGTCAGTTCATCTACCAGCTTTGGTAGCACAAAAGCAGCAAGTAAAGGAATATTTCCTATTAGTGATCAAGTCCAGAGAGTTCAAAAAGGTCTGATATGGTAAAACTGAATGATAAGGGTTTTTTTACTATTGTCAAAAAAGCAAATATTATGAATACTTCAAGATTAAAGAGAAAATTTGAAGGGAAAGACAGTGACTCATAGTGCTACTTTGAAAGAATAATGGCCGTATAATGTGTTTTTCAGTGCACAAAGTTCAAAAAAAGATGAAGGTGAAACAGCCTAAAGAACTTGATGGAATTTAAACCATTTTTGCTTTTGGAACAATTCTTTCTGGTAGAAATTCTTTATTAGTCATAATAAATTTTGATTGAATATTTGTCCTCTAGAATGTCTCCAAAATTTGTAGATATTTTGTACAAATTTTATAGAAAGGTTTTGGAAATCATACTGCACATAGCATGCAGAGATATGTATCTGTTATCCCCTCTGTATCTCTATGAGGAGGGAGAACTGTATCTGGATCCATTAAGAAGTCAGATTATGGCTTTCTGATATTCTTGCCTGGTCCATAAAGCCCTGGTGTGAGCAAGAGTAACACCAGGCAGTATGGAGCCAAAGGAACTGATGCTGCAACATATGACACTTTTCTTCACTCCTGATGTGTTTTTAATTTCACCAATTCATTCTTCTGTGGGGAGAGAGAGACTTTTGAAATAGAAACTGGGCAGAAAATTTTGCTGAGATCTCTGTCCTGCTACATATGGAGAGAGGAGGAGTTGATTAAGGAAAAGAAAGTAACATTATGTCATGCACTGTATTTATATGGTACGATATTTTAAATGTTGAAAAATGCTAACAAAGTACAGCTGTACTAAAACCTCTTACTTCTCAAAATTGTAAGAGTGTTCATCATTTACTAATTATGATGTTCTTAAAATGTTGATATGTAATTATATCTATGTTCGGTCACTGAAAATGTAGCGCCTAACAGTACATTATCCCATTAAATTAGCAGGAGACGCCAGTTCCCTGTGCTAACACCAGGCAGTATTGCCACGTCAAACAAGTTTGCACATACTGCATTATGCATAAAATGTATTGTGAAACAAAACTGAGCCTGGGTTAAGCTGTTGGCACAAAATAGCATAAGTACATAAAAATGTCAAAGTCCTGGAAAATTTGATTTATGTTTTACACCTTGGGCAAACACCAGCTAGACCTGCAGTCTGCAGATTTTTGTCTTTCCCTGCAGGGGATGTTATTTTAGTTGCTAAGGAACTACTAACTGAGAATGTATGGCACTGATGAAAATTTAGCTATTTCTTATTAACTCGTAAAAGCAATCATGTTATTTTGATCATCATGCTGCAATGGGAATCATGAAAAGTAGTTAATTTTATTTAACCAATTACACTGCCAGTTCTATGAAAGCTGTACATATTCCTGTGAGCAGAAGGTAGAAATCAGAAATAAGGATAACAACTTTTTGTATTTACAGTAGCCTTGACACTGGTGAAGACTTCCATTTACAGAAAAGTGCTATCATACTGTAAAAAAATCCAAGCTGTTGATTTTTAATGCTCTACTCAGTAAAATCCTTACTCCAATAAGCAGGTCAAGTGCATTTGCTGTGTTTCTCTTTGTGAAAACAGCTATGTCAGCAGAAGGCTTCAAGAGACCCCACTGAGGCTTCTCCTCACCCCAGGGCTCTGTGCTGGGTAGTATGGGGCCATGGCCAGCGACCCTGCTCTGATCATCCCTGCAGTGGCGTAAAACCCTGCTCGCTGGCTCACCTGTCTCTCCTCTGCTTCTTTGTGGGGAGAAACAAGAAGATGAGTGAGGGTGTGAGGGATAGAAATATCTGAACTTATGAATGCACTAGGCAGGTCAATATAAAATTAGTTTTTTCTATAACATGCCAACTGGGGCACAAATATGATTAGATGAAACAGAAATATTTTTGTTCCACTATATATAAATCGTGAAACTCATTGTCCTAGGATCATGGCTTGAAATATAATCCAGAAAATTCCATTAAATAAAAAGGTGGGGATACAGTGTTTGAGTCTGCATGTTTCTGGGTAGTTTTCTGGAGGCAGAGGGAGCAATACTGAAAGAAGTATGATTTCTGCTACCCTCATCTTTTACCCTAAGCAGCTGTTGGCCACTTTGTAGTCACTCGACCACTGCGGTCTGTCCAGTGTGTTGTTTCTTACGCTCTTACTGTGAGATGATACTGAAAAGCTAAAGGTTTGAGTGATTTTCCGTAATTTGCTACCAAAAAAAGATCAACTGAAGTCAATAGCTTGTGATATTAGTAAAAAGTGAGGACAGGGAAAACGTCATCCTCTTGAATGGAAAAGGAAAGGAGTAAAAGTACTTAGGTAACGTGTAACAAATCTGTTACGACAGACAACAACTGACAAACTGTCAGATAAGTAGAATTAGTTTGAATTTCAGCAAGGATAATTCAGGTTAGATATTGGAGCAAAACTCACAGCGTTTTAAAGTATGAACCAATGGATTAGAGTCCTTGGTGACAATAAGGGGACTCCATGTCTGGAGGGCTTTTAGAAAAGGTTAGGTAAACATCTATCAGCACTGACATGGGAACGGTTTGTTCATCAGGGCAAGAAGCTGTGTTGATCAATCAGCCTGTAGTCTGCAAAATATGAAAAGCTGATAAGTGAAATGATTGTAGCATAAAAGCAAATCCTATACAAATCCATCCTATTACACATGAGTGAACTTTTTGAAAAAAAAATGTAAATATAAGTAGCAGTCAAAAATTTTTACTTCATTCCCTCCCCAAATTAAAAATACATTATACAAGATGATCCAGAGATTTTTTTGTTTTTCTCTAAAATATTTAAACTAAACGCCTAATTGTGAGCTGAACAATCTCTGCAGTCCTTTACAAGCATGTGCTTGTGTAACCTATGCCCCCAGTGTCTGTATAGTTAATGGAGACGTATGGTCAAACCCAGCAGGGGATGCAGCCTACCCCTCATCCTTCTGTAAGCGGCTGCCATTCTTCTTTGACTATAAAATGAGTCAGAAGTATGATATCCTGAGCTTTGGCACCCAGGTACTTCTAAGATTTGCACACAGATGACGCGTGAGGAATCCTGTGCATTGGTCTACAGCTTTTGGTGGGTAGCTAGAGTGTTCTGTGATTTAGATGCACTAGATAGCTTGAACAGGAAAATTATTTTCTAAAGGGAAGAAAATCTATGGGTATCACTATGTTGTATTATAAGCATTTTATTAGTAATTTAAAGCACACATGAATTCGTAGACATATGATGAAATGGAAGGAATAACTTACTCAAAATAATTAAGTAAGTACACCCACTGAAAAGCTATATTCCCAGTAGAATAGCAATGTGCAGAGTTTGCCTGCCAAGGAAAAAGAAAAAACAAACTGGAGACTGAGAACACACAGGTAGATCTTGCAGCAGAAAATTTAAAATGGGAATTTTCAATAAAATATTAATGGAAAGAGTTTTTTTTACCCACCAATTCCAGACGTATGTTTACTAGAGACAAAACAAAGCTTCCTGTAGAGAATGTGAAGAAAAGTTCCTAGAGAATAAGGAAGTTACTCTTTCCCTTGTTATTAAAGCAATACTTTATTTCAGCCAATCTATATGCACTGTTACCAGGTTCAGTTCATAAAGTAATAGCAATAAAGGCCATGGCCCTTATAAAGGGCAGTTGTGAGTATGTGATTTTGCTACCTGAAAGTTTACAACACTTTTTAGTTCGCTGCTGGAGTTTCTGATATGCTGTTCCCACCGTAGTCAGTTTAATTCACTGTCCTTTGTAAAGAAATAAAAAACAGGTTTGGCAGAGATGTGGGTAGCTCAGCGTGTGAAATTTCTGGAAGGAGTTTTGCAAAGGCTTTCAGAAAATTTTGCTATGTGGCCTCCAAAACTCCTGTCCCACCTTTCCTCAAATAAGTTAGAAACTGTTCCCAAGCTTCAGTCTGTCCTGCACCCTCAGGCTGGTGAGGCAGTGCGATGGCACATGGCGTGAGCTGTACTGACTGGTTATGTGCCTTTGCTTGGAAAACTTTCCTGGAAGCCAGATCCAGCTGGTTTTTTTTTTTATACCAAGTTACTCAAAAAAAGCAGCTCATTGGAAAACTGACAGTTCAGCAATTATGTTTTTATTATGGATTCAGATCCCTTAAGCTACATTTGGGACTATGTCGTGGTTTCAGCCCAGTTGGCAACACAGCCATGCAGCCGCTCGCTCACTCCCCTCCCTTCCTCCCCCCTGCTCCCTGAGGGATGGGGAGGAGATTTGAAAGAATGTAACTTCCACGGGTTGAGATAAGCACAGTCCAGTAACTAAGGTATAACACAAACCACTGCTGCTACCACCAATAATAACAATGATAAGGGAAATAACAAGGGAAGAGGATACAACCACTCACCACCCACCAACTGAGACCCAGCCAGACCAAGCAGTGATCTAACCATTTCAGGTAACTGCCCCCAGTTTATATAGCGGCCATGATGTGCTGTAGTATGGAATACCTCTTTGGCTAGTTTGGGTCAGGTGCCCTGTCTCAGCTTCCTCCTGGCTTCCCCTCGTCCCTGGCAGAGCATGAGACTCAGAAAGTCCTTGGTCAGAGTAAACATTACTGAGCAGCAACTAAAAACATCAGTGTTATCAGCACTGTTCCCAGGCTGAAAGTCAAAAACAGAGCACTGTACCAGCTACTAAGAAGGAGAAAAAATGACTGCTACTGCTGAACCCAGGACAGACTATTAAGTTAAATTTTCATATTCAGCTCAAAGACTAAATCAGCAGGCATTCTAGAATATAAAGTGAGTTATATACTCCATAACAAAAATAAATGCTTTCACAATGATTTACATGTTTACAGCAGTAACAGTGGCTAATGTGCAGTAAAGTCAAATTTCAATAAAAATGAGTTAATTAAGTCCTATTTTAATGCTAAAAAAAGAAGTAAGCATCATGCATGGCTGATATTAATTGCCTGTAAGATGACATATAATAGCATAATATTCCATTATGATAATGAAGCAAAACCTAAAATAACAGACTACTGTTCACCACTGTGTGTGGTATTGTCTATACACTGTCAGTTAGTGGGAGAAAGCTGTAGATCTTGTAAATAAGGTATTATTAACTGGGAAAATAAAACCTTTCTACTTCAGAATTCCAAAATGCATTGCAGCACTGAAAATGCTTTTGTAATCTGTTCTCTGTGTGTGTGTGTGTGTGTGTGTGTGTGTGTGTGTGTGGAGTGAAAGAAAACAGTTTTGCAGCATCTGCATTGAGCCACGAAGTTCTGGTCAGGGTTTTTTTTTTTGATAATGAGATAAAACGGACCTCAAGAAGAAAGGAGACTTCAAAAGAAAATATAAATCTTAAATAATTCTTTGCTCCTTTCTTTCAGACAAATCTTTCTATGACATAACCTGATAAGGGACACGTACTGTGCATTTGTACTCTTCTTGCAATTTCAGCAATCTTTCTTTTTATTCTGAGTGCAAAAGTCAATATTTTTTGGATGCTTTTGACAACACTGTGCTACTGGAAGACAAGAACATTAGAAAGTCAGCTTCAGAGTTTCACATCTTCTCTTTATCTGACACAAGTTGCTATTGGACATTGGAAAATCATATTTCTTTGGACTTGGACTGGTGCAGTGATCTTCTTACATGCTTAATACCATAGGATGATGGGCTAAATGTAAACCACATGCTTTCTCTTTAGGACATTGAGAAAATTCTATTGCTGCACACACTTAGGTAAATACTCTCAATCAGCTTCACAGGTGATGAAAGTTGAAATAGTTCTGTTGAAGTCAACTGAATTAGTGCAACTCTGTTTACTCACACCTGCCCAGGATTATGTTCCTAAAATATTTACCAAATTGTTGCACCAGCTTTGAAATTCCTTACATAAAGTGTAGTAGAGTGGCTTACTTTCAGATCAGTTGTACTGGCTTCTGGGGGTCTGCTTGAAGAGTGAATTATTGCTCCACATGAATAAGATGGTCATGATTCAACTCTTAAGCTACTAAGATAAAATAAAAAATGCATGACTACAAAGAAAAAATCATGTAAATTCTTGGTAGTTGGGATTCGTTGACTGATTGCTCCTGCTGAAAACCACTGCAGGATTCCCATATGCATATGAAAATATCAGGTAGGTGATTAAACAGACTTTGTTATGCTGTAACTACACAAAACAAACTGTGCTCCTGCAACTGCATTCCTTGGAGGGTGATTCTGATCCTACTGAAAGTATTAACCATGCCTTTGATATACTCATTTTTTCTGCAAACATGTCCCAGTGATTCTTGCATGATGGATCCTCTGTATAGCATAATTTTAATCATCTTTCTACCCAGTGAATACAAATTATAGAATCTTAAACTGATCTTATAACCAGACTTATTGCTAAGGTTTATGTATATATTTATCCTTAAAAATGTATTTCTATTTATTAATCTGATAAAGCAATAGATGATCTTAAGCTCCTTTCCAACCCTAACTATTCTATGATTCTATGATTCTATTTATAAAATCTGATAAAGTAAAAAAATCTACTAGTCTTTTAAAATAGGAATTTGATTCTAGCAATCAAATACCTTCAGATCTTTCCTTCTGAGGCAGTCTAATACATATACATTATCAGCCTTATGTTTTTTAAGTGCTTTCTAGCTCCTTGTTTGTAAGTTTTTTCTATCTCTGAGTTTTGTTGCTGGACTTGGGGTCCAGACAGAAGTTACTTTAGGCTTTTTGGTAACCTAGGGATGAGTGAAATACAGCTTTGCTGCTTTTGAGTTCTCTGCCAGTTTTTCTGATTGCTTGATTAGACTGTGGCTTTTGAGGATTTACAAAGCTGTGTGTGTGGCTTTCATCAGCAGAGGACCTGCTCACAGGTCTGTAACATTGAGGAGACTGGAATGATTAAATATATTGACAAAGCACTAGGTAAGAGAAGTATGTCTGGATGGCTCCTACATCAGACATCTGAATGACAAACAAATATATGGTGGCAGCAGTAGGAATAGAAAGTGGATTGTGGGTGAGAAAAATCTGGAGGTAAAGAATTAAGTTTAAACTCAACGGTCTGTCAAAGCATGTGTTCTCAAATTCTAAATAGACAGCCATGTGACAAAGATACAGAGAGTCACATTCAGCTAATACTGAATTTTGTTAAGGAAAGAAGATATTATCTCTAAAGCCCCCCTATTCCAATCCTTGATTTAATGTATAGTTTTTACTTAGCACCTTTTCCAACCAAGCCTGGTTTCTGGAGTCAGATGGAAAGCGGCAGCACACACATGCTAGCAAGTTTAGTGAGATTGCCAAAAAGTTTGTTGAAAATAACTAAACTTTGAAGTTGAAGGCATTAGTGCTGGTGTGATTTTGCGGTTCAGGCTCACAGCTAGCCTTCACTCTTTGTACATTTGAAGGCTACTAATGAGGCAGTGGTTTCTGTGAAAAGTAAACACGATGCGGATATACTGTCTAGTTGACCTATGGTCAGAGACTTTTTTGAAAATCAGTGTGTGGTTTTCTTTCTTCCTTTTGATTTCTTTCTTTCCTGATAGCAGCAAAAGGAGGGGTTTCAGATAAGCAAATATTTTGGGGTTGTGTATGCTTAAATTAACCAAAAAGGCCTTCTCTGATACTGACCAAAGATGCTTGAAAATGAAATAATAGTGCTAATGGAAATGTTTATCCTGTGGGCTGTTGCAAATCTTCTATGAGAACATACTGGTCTGACTAAATAATAAGCAAGGGGTTATCTTGGAGTTCTTGCGACTGAGGGATCCTGGAGAACAACCTCTGTTACTTCAGTTACAAAATACTAAAAAAATTCAGAAGAAGGTCCAGGAGCAAGTTAAATGGGAATTGTGCCAGTGATGGATTGCAGTCTGTTGTACTTCCAGAAATCCCTTTTTGAATGCTGATAAGCTGCAGTCTGCTACTGTTGCTCATTGCATTAGAGTTACACACCAATTACCTGTCAAAGGTATTTTCAGAGCAAGCGTGTAGCTTCTTGATCTTTGGCTCTGCTATTCCTACGGCCTGAAAAAGGGAAGTAAATAAGGGGGAACCAAAGTGCAGTTTTTTCCAAATGAAGAAAAATAGTATTTATTATTTTTCATTTTGAATTGAAAGTTTAACTTTGCTTGCTTGAAGCATTTACTCTCCAGCATTTGTACAGAAATCCAAATGGTTACAGCATTATTTGAACCTCCTCCCCACCCCTCAGGAGGCACTGGGGATGCATGTTGTGTACCCTGGCGCAGTGCCCCCAGCCCTGCAGCTGGAGTGACAGCAGAATCCTGCCTCTCCTTCTCTTCACTAGTTTGGGAATATGACCATGGAGAAAAAAAGTGTAAAGCCAAGGCTTTCAATGCAGTTGACAGAAAATCATTATTTTTGTTAGGTCAGCTGAAGTTGCATTTTTGGGTACATTGGTATTCACCAAAAGTGTTGTGTCTGGCTCCAACTTCAGTGCAGCTGTCACAACTATTAGAAACATTTTCCTGTAGAGGCAAAGGATCATTCACTTGCCTGTTTCTGTGATGCCCATTTACAATGATAGCAGAAAGGACAGACCAAGTGTTTAGGCACCACCAGCATGTTCCCATGGACAATACAGTAGGACCAAGAGAGAGGACAACTGTTCCACAGCATCGTGGGCAGGCAATCATCTCCACTGACTGTGCTGAGGAGTTGGCAGAAGACTGGGTTTATTCCAGCCTCTGTGCTGGTGACCAGCTTCTGGTAAGAGGCGAAGGAAAAACCTCAGTGGTGGCCCCATCTGCTCAGCTGGTCAAATAGGGGTGAAGCAATCTTGATTCTCTCCTTCTCTCCAACTCTGCACCTGTGGAAGGGCTAATCATAATATTAAAGGCGTGTTACTGGGCCAGGAGGAAAACAAAATGGAATATTGACTTTAGGATTCTAAAGTTGAATTTTGTATAATATTTCCTATGTATGTAATTAATATGCCTCCTAGGGAAGTGCAGTTTGGAATTTCTACATGGAAAATGCTCTTTAAGACATATAGAGTTGAGATATGCTAATCTAATTCAGAATTCAAAACTGAAATACAGATAAATTGATTATAGCTGCATAAATAGACACAGGGTATGAGTGTCCTAACTGGCATGTGAGATGCAGAGAACTTCCAATTTTTAATTTCCAGTAGAATCAGCTACAACTATGATTCCTACTATGAAAATGTATGTGTTACTGGGATTTGTGTGTTACATATTTTTATGAACCAAATAGTAATCCAGTCAAGAGAAATTCATGAGGGTAATCCTGTTCATTAGGGGTTGTGAAGATCTGAGTTTGGCATTCGATGATTCTGCTACATTAAAGGACACAATGGAGAGTATGAAAACATTTCTCTTTTAGCATATCACAATTAGTTTGGTGGCTTTTGCTTTTTTTGCCAGATGATGTGGCAAGAGCCCTGATTCTGCTATCAGATCAATCTAGCTGATTGTGCTTGGTCAGACAGCCCTGGGAGTGCTCAGTGTACCTCTGAGTAATGTGCTCAGCACAAAGTTACCGATAAATGATAAAACTTTAATGCTGGAGACTTGATTTCAGACTTCTAGCAGTGTGTTTTGATATGAGAGATTTTTTTTAATGTTCTTTGATCTAAATTACAGGTCAACATATTACTGCATGCAAATTCAGTGCCTCTTTTCACATGTATGGGAGTATCCTGTCTAGTTAGTTATGGAAAACCCAGTAACTGTCTGTGTCTTTAGTTGTGTATCTTATTTTTGCATATACGGCCAAAAAGATTAAGGAGAAAGAACAGCAAACATAAATACTGGGGAATTTTTTTTAACAGAAGTCCCTTGAAATAAGTTCTGTTCTTCAATAAGACTGCATGGATGTGCATCACACTTCCCTGTCAAGGGTCTGCCGTGTATAGTGGCTGTCATCTAGCTCAGAAATGGCAGCCATCCTGATCCTCTGAGGCACACACACAGATATTCTTCAGGCTGGGAGGCCCAAGGTGTGTATGGTATCTTCTGGTGAGTTGAGGAGAAAGGAGTTCTGGGAATGGTACAATGGCTGGGAATGACAATGTCAGGCAATGTTACCGCAGGGACTTCATCTCCAATTTGGGATGGTGGTGGGTTGGATTTGAACTAGTTTCTATAGCATCCAGCCTCTATAGTCAGAACTGTCTTGCTTCTTGCCATGTTAACAGGCTTGGACCACTTACCCTTGGACCGTTACATCTCCTTTGCTGCTTGCATGATGTCCTTTTCTCCTGGGAGCTGCACCTGAACTCCCTTGCTGTGGCTCTATTTTTTTAAGGTTCAGTTTCCTCCTGACTACCCTATATATGCTCCAGGAGCCCAAAGAACTTGTTGCACCTTCCATTCCTCCTTCTGCTATTGTTTTACCATCCCTTTTTTGGATAAATTTGCCTCTCTTGGAGGTGAATCAGATTTAGATGATTCAGCCTAAATAAAATGAGGGCTTACATTTAATTACTAGTATTCATTTATGTCAAGAGAGAAGTGGTATGATGAGAATATTTGTTATGTAGCTAGCTAGTAATGAGGTTCTTTGCTGAGGTACTTAGAGAAGTTTTTGGAAATTGTATAAACTGATTTGTCACAACAGAGCAAAATGGGATGGTTAATGAATGGTGTCCTTCCTAACTGAAGGCAAAAATCCTTCCTTAAAAGACCAAATAATCAGTAGCTGTCTCAAGGCAGCAGAGCAGTTACAAATTTGCTTAGCTCTCATCTTGCTCTGAAACTAGATTTTCCACCTGATCCCTAAACATTTTCCAGTGGATTTTCAAATCGGTGAAGAACCTGACTGTGGTGTAGGAGATGATACTGTTCCCCAGGCCCATTCAGTGCTCTTTGTACCACAAATCATTGCTGTTGAGATAAACCTTGATCCTCTATCATTCTTTCTATCCTCTACTGATTTTTGTACTTTATAAATGTATCCAAATTCCTGAATCTCAAAGACACTGTACATTGTACCCTTAGGTACAATCAAGCAGGGGAGGAAGCACAAAAGCAACATGTACATTGTGAAGACACTGAGGAAAATAAGAGTGAAAATAAATAAAGTAAATTGTATATATACACACACACACATACACACACACACATGTATGTATCGCCTATAGGTATATATTAGAAAACAAGAGCCAAGACCATAGCAGGAAAATGGAACGGCAGCACAAGGGGGACACACACATAGGAATAAAATGCCCTGTAAAAAAGAAATACCTCCTGGGAACGAGAAGGGAAATCGTGAAGCTTCGGAGTAAAGGAAGTTTGCACCAGGTTTCCTGAAACATGGCATTTTGCCTCTCCTGCAGGAAGACGTGGAGTACCTTTTGACCTTAAATTCTGCTTCTGAAGTGACTTCATAACAATGTCATCGTAAAGGGCCCTCGTCATTCACTGTTAATGACTTCCTTATCAAATTTGTGCAGTTTACAAGCTGGAGGATGACTTCTTTTAGTTGTCTGCACTCCCAACTGCTCTTGGGATCTAGGAATCAGACTGCTTTTTGTGCCTTTTACATTACTACCAGTAATAAAGAACCTGCTATTTATCACAGCAGAATTCATTCCACTCTGGGAGCTCTTTGCAGTGCTAACTGAAGCAAAAATCTTGTTTTTATCACTGAGTTGATAGGACTCTGAGGCTCAGAAGGTACTGATATGCAAGAAGGCAATACATAAAAACTTGCTTGTTTTACAATATTACATTTATTTTCCTTCATTTATAATTTCTTGTTGGCTTATTTAAGGTGATTGTCTTTCTTGCAAAGGAGAATTTGATATAATCCTAACAAATAATCCTGCAGCATTCTTTATAGGTGAAGTCTTTACTGTGTGTTACCTATTTTGTACCTACTACTTAAAAACTGTTGCATTTTTATGCATATACCCATGTCCTGGATTCAGCACATGTACTTGTGTTTCAGTTTCTGAAAAGGAATTCAGGAGGCAGTGCCATTTAAAACAAAGGTTCTGTGAATATGCATACAGATGGATTTATTCAAATCTATGTGTAAGGGTTGCCACTGGTAGTTAAGTCACTTAGCTTCATATGGAAACTACTTCCAGCATAAGACCCCTGATGTTTCCTTTTCTGAGTACATATTCTAAGGACTTTACAGGAGATACGTGGTTGGGAGTGCACATCAAAGCATGGCTCCAGGGAGTAAGCAGAGATCCATCCTGGCCTATAGAGATCCTTCATGGATCTCGGTATCAACCTAGATCTTGAGAGACCTTTTGACAGAATGGAAAGACAAACAACTTCCACTGCAAGAACATAGCAGAAATACCACAAGAAATATTGACTGCAGCATTGTTGGGCAATGTTGATATGTAAAATAATTTTTTTTTTTTTTTTTAGGGATGTTCACAGGCTTTAGATGTGATTTCATTTGAAATATCTCAGCAAAACCAGCGGCCCATTATTCCATGCATCACCTTTGCTTTTTGAATTACCCAGGGCATCCAAATGAATACATGAACTAATAACATCCTCATATGCCACATGCATTTTTGGGAAGAGCTTTGTCTGATTGTTTTGATAATTTCATTTCATGATATAGAAATTGATATGAAGAAGTAAATATTTGTGTTGTTTGTATAGTTATTTCCTTCCCTATAAACACCAGCTAGATAAAAATTCTTATATATAATATAACAACTTACATAGTCATTGCTAGAGCTTTATTGTCTTTTGCATATTGTGAACTTTTTGTGAAGTCTAAGTGTAATAGAAGATGACATTAATGTACGTACTGTTTTTGTTCACTAACCTTGCTTACAATGTGCTTTTTGCTTTTTAATACACCAGGAAGGTAAAGGAAGCATATTTTTACAATAACTGTTTTTTATATGTCTATATTTAAATGTAGTCATTGTGAAATGAGTCCAGTAGTAATTTGTAAAATTTGCTACCTACTGCTTGATACCTACTTTGTCAAAATAACCAGTAAACACTTCACTTTCATATCTGAGTGAAGCTAACATTTGGGGTGTATATGAGGAAAAGAATTTCAGAACTTCAGTTGACTTTTCTGTTCCATCATCCAGTATTAGAGTTTTTCTCTGTTACTAAAAGAAAATTCCTTCCTTTGAAAAAGAAAAAAAATATGTAAAGTGTATTTGTGAGGGAGACCAATATTTCTGTTTAAAGTGAGTACCTCAGTAGTGTCATGCACTTTTTAAGGATATAGTAAGATTTTTTTGTGAAGTCTCTTCCTGTGGTACAATTGTGATATCAGGGGATTTCTTCATTCACTTTCCATTCATGTTTTCTACCAATAAATGCTTCTCCTATTATACATCTATATTAACTATTCTGCTGGCTGGTAAAGTTTGTGTTTGCTTTTATATATTGGGAGGTGATGGCCTAAAACTATACCATAGTATAATGGGTTCCCTACGTTAGAGTAAAGCACCAGAGGCTGTTTTAGCGTCTGAACCGTAAATACCTTATTCTTCTGAATACTTGAGGAGCAGAGTTGAAAGAGATGATGTAATACATATATAACACCTGTCACTTTTAGGTATGTACAAGTGCTTTGTAAATTGCAATACAAGTTCAGAGTTTGCTTTACCCTCTACTAAATGTAGTTTTCTCAGGGCAGGAATGGGGAGGGATAAATGTTTAACAATGCACAGAATTTGTAGACAGTGTTTTAGGAACTAATTAAGGTCTCCCCCCAGCGCACACAGTATTATGTGGGTGCTGTGATGGCACAAATCAATACAAACAAGGCCATCTTTCTGGTTGTGTCTTTTACTGTTCAGTTTTGATTTTGCAAATGCCTCAAAAGAACTGAGGATTAAGAAAACAATGCTAATTTCTTAAATCAGATAGAAAGGGCACTCAATATTTGGGCCTGTCTGGGCACTGTAAAGCTTTGGAATAGCCTGGGGTTTATTGTCACAGTTACATATTTCTCAGTAAGGTTGAGGGAAGGTGGCTGCAAAACATCCCCTGTGCTGTGCACAACGCACTTGGATGATGCATTAGAGACTTCAGCCTGCTCATCTGTGCTGCTCATTCCCTGCCGTCAGTACACAAAAGCTTACATGCTTTTGTGCCATGGGTTCTTATACATCTGTTGGAGCTGAGCTAAACCATTTTCCCAAATGGTGACCTTGAGTACTCAGGGCTTTGTAACTCCTCTTAGGCACTGCTGTTTACTTGTTCTGTTTATCATAACCAGGTAGAAAATTGCTCCATTATACTGCTGAAGAGCAGATCAGTTTCAAATTACCCTGAAAGGCAGCCAGCAGACCAACTAACACCATGGGGCCACATTTCTAAATGGCCTTCAGTCTGGCTTTCAGGTTTGTGTTCCCAGGTTTGCACTCTCAATCAGTTGCAGAAAAAAATTCGGGCCCAATTAGCTGTGACCCTCCACCTACCAGGCTTACAGAAAACTGAATAAATCGATGATTGAAAGGAGAGTGGGAAAATGAGACAGTACTTGAACCTCTGCTAGTGCAATCTGTTTGACTTGTTTGGTTTTGCCCAGATTGTATGGTCTTTTCTTTTTAAGTTACAAGAGTGTTGCATGATGCTCGTGGCAGCACTCACCACTGCCTCTTTAAGGATGGG
Organism: Ara ararauna; assembly: GCA_028858755.1. NCBI lineage: Eukaryota > Metazoa > Chordata > Aves > Psittaciformes > Psittacidae > Ara > Ara ararauna. Next base: position 34,499,974 of record CM054376.1, read on the forward strand.
AAGCATCAATATAGTATGTAGTAATGGAGCAGGCACTGTCAGTGGTTGAGCATATTTCTCCCTTTATCTAAGTCCGTGGTAATAGCCTGAATTGAAAACCAGATGTCATTGCCTTCAGGTAAACTGAAATTTACTTGAGCCAAGATTTCAACTCCCCAGGCAGTGTAGGTAGAGGGATATATGTGGGGCATGCTACATATATTTAATATCAATTGTCATGACAACTGTTAGAATCTTGCTTTGTTCTCTAGGATGCTCCAGGAGTAAGACCAAAGAACAACAATGTGCCAGTGAGAAAGATGATTTAGTCCAGAGTGGGACAAATTTAGTTTCTGTGCAAATATTCCAAGATCTTGTGATGCCCTGAGAACAGCAAGATTAATTTTCTTGCCCTTTTCTGTGCATTTCAAGATGTTGCAGCCTCTTCCTCTAGAAGAAGAGGAAAAGACTGACTAGATAAGGAATTGAGAACAGCATGATTTTCAATACAGTCTGTCACCTAAAATCATTTCCCCCCTGGAGATCAATACAGCCCTAATTAAGGTCACCCTAAGGACTGATGTTCTTGGCAAATTTTGTTTTACAAAGACAGATTTCTTAATGACCTTTTTCATAGGTCTATTTTGTCGTGATTACCAGCCCTGAGTTTCTCACTTGCAACTATGAAAAAACTGTGAAAACTCATACTTTCTGATAGGATCAGTTTACTGATACAACTAGTATACTATACAAGTGATCAAGCTGAACCTTGCATACAGCAAAAAGTCTGTGGAAAGTGCTCTGTGTACCTTTCTTCTTTTCTTACATTGACGGACCATTGCTTACAGTGAGTAAATACCTCGTGTGAGGAAGCAGTATTCGCTTAATGTCAGGAAAGGGAAGTTGAAGCCTGATATTTTGCTGCTCCCCAGAAAATCGTGTGAAAGAAAAGCTTTCACTGCATTGTACAAGAGCTGTCAAGTTCTCTTTGGAACAGTTTGGCTTTATGCTGTCCTGATGGTTACTGTAAGAAGATCTTGAATGTTTCTGAAGTCTTGAAGGTAGAAATCAGATACTAGGCACTGTCTTTCTGCCCCTTATCTGGGGAAAGGAGAAAGTGTACTTTGCATAGAACAGATATCTGGTCTCAGGACAGATGGCTGCCTTTTTAAATTGAAACATTTCAAGAGTTGACCCTAGTAGACGATGCTGCTGTACCCTTCCTTCTCTTGAAACTGAAGCCAGAAGCTGTGCTCAGGAAAGCTGACTGCTATTTGCATAAAATACACCTGAATCTTTAATCAAGTATGATGTAAGATGGTTTAATTTGTAAGAAATGCTCTTTGGTTTGGTTTTTGTCATCTTCTGTACCTGACAGTTTATTAGGGTTTATAACAAACCAGCAAGCAAAAAAAAGCATCCTCTTTGTTAGAGAAGCTTTGTATTTTTTCTTTTTTTCATTGCAGGAAATGTATGACAAACTTACTGTAAAATAAGGAAAAAGGACATAGAAAGGGAAGTTTACCACTGATGACTGGGTATTTATACTGATGGTCCATAAGGTATGAGTTCCATTTAATGCATCCTTAAAGGATATAATGAGACATGTTTCTGTCCCTTGGTGTTCTGTGAGAAAGGTCTTTCAGTCTCTCACAGCCGTTATACTAAACACCTGCAAATCAATCAGTCTCCTTCCTTCCTAGAGGTATGATGTTTTTGCACAACTCAATGATTGCCCTTACATTCCCAGTCAAAGTCTCAATTGCTGCCTCAGGGAACACTAGCAAATAGCCCATAAACATGTGGCAAGACTCTGCATCCCGAGTTTGGCAGGAGCTATTTTGGCAGAAGCTACTAGTGCCCCTACACTGGTCACTTCAGTTCCCAGCTGTTATCTGACAGATGTGCTGGAGGGAACAGCATCAGGCTGTTAGTGTTCCTTGTCTCCTTGGTATGCTTTCAGCCACCAGATGTGTGATGGAACTCACAATCTCTTTAAATCAGAAGAGCCTAATAAATAAAGATGAAGTTCCTTCAGTCTCTGATTAGTTTACTATATGGTGGGAAGTAGAAAGCAAGCAATTTTTGTAGTGACTTTTAAGGTATGAAGGAGCAGTTCAAAGCAGGCTAACATAAACATAAGTAGATAAAGTTTGAGCTTTCTTGGGAAAAGAAATATCCTTCCCTTTGAATACAGCTATTTTATGTTGATTTTTGTCAGTCCTGCACTGCAGCTGTAAAAGATTGCAGGTTCCTGTCTTCAAGATACGGTTACAGCATGGCTTAAGAACCACATAGCATGCAGGACTGAGCCATTTCCCCATATCCAGGACACATTATGGGAATACAGTTAACCCTCATTCCCTTGAGAAGTTTGAAACAGTCCTGTAATTGCATCTGGGGACAGGCAGGTTGGACTTGAGTTCCCTCACCCAATTATAGTTGTGACTCTGTCAGAGCTTAGCTCTCAAGGCAGGTTAAAAAGCTAAAGGGACAGATTCATGGTATGTGCTGAGCATGAAGGTTTCTTTGAAGCAGATCCACAGTGCTGTAACCCAAAGTTCAATAGGCGCTGTGCCAGTCTTCTGCTGTATCCCATGTGAACTTTACATTGCTTTGCTTATTAGTGGCATTCAGGGTGCTTGATGTATTTTTCATCATTCGGTCAATCTTGTGGTATAATGTAAAGGAGAAGCTGCTTTTTCCAACTTCGAGAACACCAGCTGCAAAATACTTTATTTTACCAGTGGAGGCTAACCTTTCTTTTGTAATAAATAAGTTCTCTTTTTTCTATTTACTTATATGTCTATTACTCATTGCATTTAAATGAGAAATTAGCTTGCTTGACTCAAAGCCAAATCTTTGTAAGCCGTGCCTGGTTGAAGGAGAGTATCTAAGATTAAAGGTGGAATTGATCTGCCAGTAAAAGTCTCAGTTACCCCTGTCATAAGAAAACAGTTGGCACCTGCCTCAGGGGCAGTTCTGGAAGTAGGCATATGTATGATTAATATTTTGCCATTGAGGAGAACAGGTGTTGAAGTTTCAACATTCTGGGCTCTAATGTTTCTTTAAAAGCCTTTTATTTTCTTTCGTCTTCATCCTGTGGGAATTCTGACTAGCCCTAGAATGGCACTGCAGCTTTCCTTACGTAGAATTTGGGCTCCAATAGCCTTAAGCAGCGTTTTACCATTGTCTTCAGCGTTACAATTATACATCTTCTGGTCAGTAGCCTGATTTAAATACCCCATATTTTCATGAAAGTTTCATGGAGATTTTAAACTCACTAGAGTGAAAAGCTTTTGTTTGTCAATTTGTTAAAAACATTAAATTCTTTAATAATATGTACTCATATAATTGTTGCACACAGTTGAAAGAAGTGAAAAGTGGGAAGACTGGAGACCGTAAGTACTGGAGGGGCAGTTCTCAATGAAAAAGCTATTGCTAGCACTACAGATCCTCTAGGAAAATGCTTAATTCTGGGTACTTTCTTTGATCCCACACATTGCTAGTGAAACATGAGGTTAAATGCACTAAAGGAAGAAGGCAAACACGGTAAGAGCAGATTGGGGCATGTTTGGAATGAAAACTTGTGATACTGCAGTCATGAATATGCCTGTAGCTGATCTAACTTATGGACTGTATTCAAATTAATATAGCTAGCTCATGTATCAATTGCAATGAAAATGTGGACTTGAGGGGCCTGCCAAAAACTCTTGGTACATGGCCACTCATCTGTTGTTTGGGCCAGTGGATGGTAATTGGAATCTGAGCTAAGTAAGTTAAAGACATGTAGCGTCTATATAGCAGATTGCACTGTTGTGTATAGAAATAGCTAAAGTATTGTCAAATAAGCTAGCATGGGTACTGGAAACAGCCCTGGAATGATATGATGAGCTCAGGGTGAGCTAACTTAAAGGACTAAGAAAAAAGATACATGTCAGTTGAGAAAATGAAAAGCAGTGGGGAAAAAAACCCAAACCCAACCAATTGGAATATGGCTGAAATCTCACAGAAAGAGTCCAAAGGGAAAAAAAAAAGAAGAAACAAAACACTGAAGAGAAGAATTGCACATACAAGAGACAAAGTCTGGGAACTAAAAACCCCTCATGCTATAAGAAAGAAGCTATAGGACTATTATTAAAATGGAGGAAAGGGAATAGATAGAAGAAAGTGAGAAATATGGAAAGTCCATGCAGAAAGAGAGATGCCAGGGAGAATTCCAGAACCTTATGAAAAACGTTTCCTTGTGAGTGTGCTTTGCTGCTGGACTTCATTTTTGTAACTTTTTTTCAGTGTTTGTTCCTGGAGGAGCCAAAGCTTAAGGGCAGGAAAACAGGAAAACATTCCGTTGAAATCAAATCTAAGTCCAGACAGGAGCCTGGTTTTCAGCTTACAGCCTAACTCTAAATCCCTTTAAGGTTTGCTTGTCATTTAATTGCACTGCAAAATCTTGGCAGCCTCCTCACATCACAATTCTAAGCTGTCAAAGTAAGTAAAAGTAGATATAAACCCCTTCTAATGTCTATCAACTTTTAGAAACCATTTTCTAGCTGCAATTATGTAGCAAGCAGTAAGTTCACTGTGTCAGGTCATAAGGCCCAGCCTAGCAAATTAAGGTTCATCAAACTTACTTGGGCCTTGCTTTATTAGGTGGCTTTTCTGGGACAATAAAACCCACCTTTATTTATCATATCCAGAACTTGGGTCTTTGATCTCAAGTTTCACATAGTGTGAGTTTGTTCAAACTGACATACAAAGAAAAAGATAATTGAAACAACTAAAAATACTCTCAGTTCACTCTTCAGTGGCAGAAAAGCTCACAGTTACACACATAGGCAGTGACAAACTTTAACTAGGGTGTTTCCTAAGAAAGTCTGGGGTATATGTAGCAATGTGTATCACTATAATAGTCTCATAACATCTTCCTGTCAAGCTACTGTAAACAGTGGTCCTCATGGAGAAATAGTAAGGTCCTAGATATCTGCTTTGACAGTGCCTGGGATATTGTGGTCTGTGTTACCATGTGGATGTGGTGCATCCATTTGTAATAATTGCAAAATAACTCAAAGTTATTTTATCGTTGCATTGAAATTTTGTAGCATAAACAATGCCTAGATACTTTACTGTTGACTAAATGAGGAAGAGAGTATGGGAACAGAGGATTAAATAAGGGAAAGTTTTCTATAGTTTTGGTGAAACTGGCATTGAGATTCCGGTTGGTAATTACTATCAATAAAATGTGGGTTTATATGGTAACCACATGTCAATAAAAATGTGGTTTCAAACCAAAGTATTTCACAAGTCACCACTGTAATTAGTGAACAACAGGGTGGGTTAATTCAGGTTTCACATACTTGCACCATACCAACAGAACTCTTCTGATGTTAATGACATTACCTGAGCTTTGTAGTACAATTCTTTGGAACTTGCATTATGCCATTTACAAATACCTAACATTATTTAATACACTTGCGCCACAAAGCATTCAGTAGTCTTCAAATCACCTACTGAGAATGGGATTGAGGATGGAGATGCTCAACAGAAGCAGAGGCCTGATTTTTATAGTAAGAGAGCTCAGTTCAGTTGGATTTTGATTTCAAGACAAGTTATTTTTAAAGGGTAGTTGTTCAAACTTTGAAAGAAGGAGATATTTATGTATAAAAGGATAAATACATAAAAATACAAATCTAAATCTGAACATTTTCATAGAAATAGTGATTTTCTTTGCTATGTACTCTTTGAAAGAAGTAGTCACAGGTTGGGTTTGTGGGTCTGTGGAAATGTTAAGAAGGGGTAAGCAAAGACGGAGGAAAATTCTGTTTATAAAGAAAATAGAAAAGAGGTGAAAGGAAAAAAAATTATCCCCATTTTACAGCTGAAAAAAATTCAGCACAACAAAGATAAAGAAACCGACTGTTGTGGAAATCTATCAAGCCTTTTAGGTTTACCTGTCATTTAGGCATTGTTCTGCCTGCAGGGTATTCACATCATCTACAAATCATTACCTTCCCCTCACCCTCTACCTTTTACCTGCTTCTGCATACAGATGCTCTCCATCGAAAGTCAAAACTGTTGTAAAAAGACACCAGTCATCCCACCACCCCCACTTCTAAAGAGATATTGTGAGGCCCAGTGATCGATGAGAGAACTGAGTACAAAAAGAAAAGAACAGGCACTACCATCAGTGAGACATTGCTTTCTGGCCCTCTGAATGTCACAGTGTGGATGTGGGCTATCTGTTCATGACATGTCACAGTAACTATGCAGCCTGATCATTTTTATTGTTTCAGAAGTGACAGAGGAGGAAGTGGGTATATCATATATCTCTGTTCAGACTTGGCAGTAAGTTCCACACTCTCTGACTGTCAATGGTGAGAATCAGAAATACATCCAAGCCACTAGGAAGAGGTTAGGACTGAAAACAAGTTCAAATTTAAATACACAATCAATCTTAGCTACAGGAGTACAGCCTTCACACTTCTCACTCCTGTCAGGCACTCCTGATCCTTGCACTCTGCAGCTGATCAGTGCCTGAGTCTGGAGTCACTCTGATGTTCGGGATCAGCAAAAGCTGGCTCAGAGACATTGGCTAAGCAATGCATCAGAAGAGGAGACTGCAGGAGATAGAGTGGAAGGTGGCCAGCTCCATTACATATGAAACAAATCAAGTACTTCAAGTACCAATCTGGAAGGTTTAGTACCACAGTTCTTAATTAGAGGAAGGAACCTGAAGAAAAAAATAAAATCCAACAGAAAACCTTCTCTATTTTAGAATCCAGTTTCAGTAAGAAGACAAGAAAATATTTCCCCAAGAACAGATTAGAAGGTTGCTTTGCCAGATGGCCTATATTGAGTCTGTGACAGAGATCTGAAACTCTTAACCAGGACCTGGTGACTATAACTGTGGTAGTAATAGCTATAACTGTGGCATAACCAACCCATGTCATAACTGTATATCCATCTCTGAACTTCTAGCGTATAGCTCCTGGTGTAAAAAAGTTGGTAGAAAAAAAACACCTGACTAAAGATTATGGATTCATGCTACAAAATGGTCTCTCTTTGGTTACAGTCCTGGATGCCAAGAAATGGCTAGGGAGGACACACTGATTCCACACTTAGAAACAATGCTTACCTGCATCTCACTTCCATCACACTCCACACCAAAACAAGATAGTCAGCCAGCATCTTGATATTCTTTGGTATCAGCTGTGCATCCCTCCCTTCTCTACATAGTGTATATTTCTTTTATAATAAATTCTTTACTTCCTTAGACTTTGCTCAGACTTGCTATGTCTTTCTTACTAGAATTGTGTTCATCTTATCTCTTAGGAGAAAGAGGATAAGATAGGCATCTAGTGAGAGGGATTGGCTAGGAGGAGAGGCTAGATATCATCTGATTAACTGAGACTGAATCACAGACTGAGCCTGGATAGAGACCAAAAGAATGCTTAGAGCCTTTTTCACCTCAAACTTGGGACATGTGAGGCCTCACAGAAAAGAGTGTTTGTATATGAAGTGTGAGAAGCTGGAGCTAGCCTTTGCATTTCTTGCAAGGACTTGTTAGGTGTCATGTGTCACTAGTGTATTGGCTTGCCTCAGGACCCTATCTCTCATCTCTTACTACACTTGTGTATAGAAATCCACAGTATTATTGTATTCCTTGTTCCAGCCCTGCCCCACTGAACTCAGAAATCCCCATTGCCTCCCTTCCAGCTCCCCAGGCTACCCATCATCTTGCTCTTAGGCATAATCTAGGGTGTCACCTACAGTTCCTGCCAGCTGTCCCTATCCACTCCATGCTAATCTCATCTGGAAAAATCCTGTACTTTTTATGTGGTGTCTCTCACTGTTTACTCTTCCACCAGCCAAGGCAAGCTCTTAAGTAATCAGTGCTTTCATCTGGTGTTCAAGTCTCCTTTCTGCTTCAGGAATGTCAAAGCTAATCTGGTAGGCTAGTGTAATTATGAACCAGGTATGACAACAAATAAGGACATTAAGGACAGTGATGGAGAAATATAAATGCCTTGGAAGTAGGAGAAACACTATGATAGGGCTTGAACGCAAGTCTGAGATGTCAAGGTTGTTAGTTTTGTGTGCGAGGCATGTGTGAAGGGTCACCTGAGAGATGTAAGAAGCTTTAGACTTCTAAATGTAGATGTCAACATAATATAAATGTCAAATGACTGACAGGAGTATATGAGCATGTGGGGAAGGAGAAAAGAAGAGCTAAACAAAGCTTAGATGCCAGCACCACCTAAGATGTGTAACAGGGCTGAACTCCAGCTTATGTTGAAAAATTTGTAATGCAGCTAAGAACTAAATCTGCCACCTGAATTCCAGTTCTTCATCTTCTACAGCTGCAGCCTAAGCCTACTTCAGAGTCATCCTGTAGACTGTAAGGCCTCTTAAGCAAGTTACTATAGTTGATAACTTTTAATAAAAGCGATTCTATGGCTATTTACTTAAAACAGCTTCTTATGGGATATGTTTTTCTAGTGTTGTACTTGAGAAAATAAAATTGCTTCAACAGCAGAACATGTTTATACAGCGAGGTGTAGCCTGCTCAGGTCTCTGACTCAGATGAGAAAAAACTTCTCCTTGGAACTGGTGTAGCTTTGTTGTCTTGGCTATCATTGAGCCTGCGTCTGTGTGGCTGTGGGGAGGCAGGATGAAGCAGCTCAGGCTTGCAGCTGTGCAGCTTCTGAGCCTGAATTGGCTTGTTTAGGTGAAGTGCAGGCAGCAGCTGTGCAAGACTGGCTACACCTGAATAAATAGTCAAGCGTTAAAAGGATAAGTCCTGAAGGTGGGTTTGGCTCCTAGTTCAGATCCTAATCTAATTTCCTCAGTGAGCAAAATTAAGATTCGTAGTGCGCAATACTCCATACTACTGAAGTTGATTATGGGGGCTGCAGTTTACACCCCTTGCTCTAAGAATACATTGATGCACAATCCAATAGGAAAATCTCAGGATATTTCCAGTCTTTCTCTAAACACTGGTGTATAAATGCCTCCTGGTTATTACAAGATAGAGAAGAAAAGGATGAAAAATAAAAAGGATGAATAATACCTTGAAAATACCTTTTAAGTCTTCTAGAATGTAAAAAAATCACTGATCACATTTCACGGGCAATGCATTCAGCAGGCTGTTCATTACTTCAGCTGCATCCCTAGTTTTCTAGCTTCTGGCAATCAAAGAATTTAAGAGAAATAAAGACCTGTGATACTTTTTCCAGTTGTGATCACTTGATAATATGTAGTGACTGGTCGAACATCACCAGTTTACTAACATCACTAGGAACTGTAAAACACATCAATTGTTGGAACTCTAATGCTGAACTATCACTATAGCAAAACTCACAGCAGCATATCTATATGCATATATGTGCTTGCACACCTAGGCAGGGCAGTGAGAACACAGCTCACATAGGCAGGAAAGGAGGAGATAGTTCATCTAAGAGAGGTGTGATTTGATTCAGGAAGAAGCCGTTCTAACAATGACGTTTATTTTTTAGCAAAATGAAGGGGATCCTCATGTGGGTTTGGAGCTCGTGTAAAGTATCAGTATTTGCAAGAATTATATCATTTTGGAAAGGTGTATGTAAGAACTTAAATGCTGTGTTTGCAGAAATGGTATGCATTACTATACACTATGGTTAAACAAAGATGTGTCTTGGGAAAAGCTTACCCAAGCTTAGCTCTGCTCTCAGTTTGATTCAGTTGAATTATACTTTGTGAGAAAACAGAATGACCAGACCTGTGGCTGCACATTTAATATTTCCAGTGCCTAAAGCCATGTACTTTGTTTATTCTTTGATATAAAAGATTAACTTCCAAATGAATAATTAAAAATGTCCTTGTCTTGCCTTGCTTTGTTAGGTAACATATCCTAAAAGAGAATTGAGAATTGAGGAATCTTTCTGCTAACCTTGCTACCAAGGTGTGCTAAGGAAGATCCACTCACAGGCATATCAGGAGCAATTTGAGAGTGCTTAGCACAAGAAACCTTGAGGATCAGACCTGCTATGCTCATATTCAAAGGAAAAAAAGTCAAGGGCAAGAACTGAGGATGAGGATCAAAGGCAGAAACTGGAGTAAAAAAATATAAAGTCATGGCTGCTTAAAGGAAAAAAGGATCCTCTTCATCCACCTCCTCATTGTTGCTATCGTTCATCTGTGTTATAAAAGCAGACTGCCAGTAAAAGGAAGCATCTCTGTGAAAGCAGGGGGACTAGAAATATAAGCATTTTCATTTCTGTAGGAAAGGAGAATTGAACCCAGTTCTAATATTGAAATAGATAACCAGGAGATAAATATTTTTTCTTGGGTATTTGCTGAGAGGGAAGAAAAGACTCCTTTCTGGCTTTAGCACAGTTAGGTTAGTAAAAGGTTAAATAAGCATAAATTCCTGAGAGGTAACAGTGTGATATGGGACTCTGGAGAGTACAGCAATGTGATACTAGAATATTCTCAGCAGTGCTGTTATAGAGCATTTGCTTTGTTAACATTACCTTATACTGAAGATCAATATATTTGCTGTATTTTACTAGGTATTTTAGTTTGTGTTGTAGGCTTCCACTGTGTATTCCTATTGCATATTTTAATAAGATATATAATACTGCCACAACAAAAGCAGATGCAGTAAAGCTTGACGGATGCTGCTTGTGCATTTTAGACTGGCATTGGGAATCAGCCTGAATTTGCAATTTGGCAGTAAATGAATATTGATACAAAAACTATTAATGCTTATTACTCTGTATTCTAGTAGTGTTTTCTGTTTTTGTTTGCCTGGGTTTGAGATGTCTCTTAACCCATCTCAGAGAATAGGAGTAAAAATATTTTCACTTCTGAAAGTTGCAGGAGGCAATGGTTCTGCGTGATTAAAAATAGAACAAGCACATGAAAAACTATTATTTGGAAGCTATATTTTTTTAGTGTTTCTGCTTTATGTCCTTTTAGCTTGATATCCAGTGTTACGTACAAATTCTACCTGATTATAGACGGCAAAAAGTTTCCTGAAAACAAATGCTTTATTCTCTTTTACCATCTATGAGAATGAGGGGTGGATTCCCCTCTTCTTGGCCCATTTTATGTAATTTTATATCAAAGCAAGGATACCCTGAGGTGGTGAAAGAGAAGGTTTTTGTCTTTCTTTAAATAGAGAGGTAGTTTTCCACTTTGAACCTCCTTCTTGGAGAAGCTAGGCAATGTCAACTTCCTTAAACGTATGTCACCAGCTCATTTTGTTATGAGATGCTAAGATGCCTAAGGAGATTTACTCTTAAGGGCAGGAGGAAGGAAAGCCCTACTGAAACACTTGAGCAATAGGAAAGGTAGTAGCATCTTCTGAATACATTTTAGGAAAATTATGAGAAAAAAACCCCCACATTAATCTTAGAAGACCTTTTGCATAGATGTTACAAATTTCCTTTTTGGGTTACAGAACATTGTGTTTATGGTGCTGTTCTGACATAATAAGTAGCTTCTGACGCCCCTACAAGGGTTCCTCTGTTCTTTCTCTTTATCCATAACCCTCAAAAAACCCTTCTGTTATTTACCCATAAATTCATTTGATGGTCAGTAATGTGTATCAGGAGTACCGGATTTACATTTGAAATTAATCTCTGGAGCCCTGCTGCTCCACACTGTCAGAGTTGGGTGCTGCATCAGCAAACACAGCTCAAGTCTACCACATGTGTACCTCAGAGCCTTGTTTTCAGAGAGAGAGATGCCATAGGTGGAAGATCTCCTTTCATCTCTGACATTCCCACTAAACCTGTCCTCTTGATGCAGAGACTGCTCATCCTTGCTGTGGATGGTTGGATTACACTGGAGAAGCCAAACTGTTCTCCTTCAGGAAAGGCTGCAAGATCTCAAATGGATTTTGAGATGCAATTTTGAAGAACAAAATACTTGAGATATAATTTTTAAGAACAGAATTATCTATATGTGTTTGGAGGGTGAGATGAAGGTGGGTCTGGGCTGACTACACATCAGGTGGCCATAGCTGGTGTTGCAAGGGATAGCGTCAGGCAGAAGGGGAGGCTTCCTCTGAAGTTACCCAGATGTCAACCTCAGGGCTTGTCTTGTTTCATATATTTGTGAATGACCCAAAAAAGTAGAAGAGCAACATTCAGATGTGTGAATGAGGCAGAGCTGAGGGGGTATCAGCAGTACAAGAAGTTTTCCTATAGGTAGTTGCTGCTGCCCCATCCCTGGAAGTGTTTAAGGTCAGAATGCATGGGGCTTTGAGTAACACAGTCTAGTGGAAGGCATCCCTGCCTGTGGCAGGGGAGTTGGAACTAGATGATCTTTAAGGTCCCTTCCAACCCAAACCAGTCTGTGATTCTATGGTTATTTAGAAAGGCATACAGAGCTTTTCCCTTCCTCAAATGCTGGGGTTTGAAATGTGTCTGAGATGGGAGAGACACATTTCTGGTCTTTGCCTGTTAATAGCAGCCGCCTTCTTTTGGATCTCCTGTGCTCTCCTTCTTTGCTTGACGATGTCACACCTTTAATCAGTTGAGTGCTGAATGATCAAAATGACTGAAGTAGATAGTACTTCACAATGTACTAGGTTTTGAGTAATTAGGAATGAATAGGCATGAGATTCAGATAGCACACTAATACTTTTTAAAAGCATGCCGGCTCACATACTAAAAGTCATTGCTAATGCTGGCATGCCCTCAGAGTGAGCAGTAACAGGCCTATGAATAAAAAGAGGTTGATTAGCTATTCCTTAACAGCATCCAGTAACTGGTTCAGCTGATATGGATAAGGCTAGCGTGCAGTTCTAGCAATTCTTCTTCATTAGAAGCATGGTAGCTGTAGGAATATGAGTGAATTAAAGCAAATCTGTTTAATTTCTCCCTCCTGATTTAGAAGTTCCTTAAAAAGTTTCAGAAGTATTGTAATATTTAGAAATAAAAAGAAAAGTTGTGTAAGATGCTTGGAAGATGAGTGAGGTTCCCTAGAGCACTGCATCTAAATTTGGACATCTCTTGAGCATTCCTAAGCTGCAGGAGTCCCATCTAGGTCTCAGAACTTCTGCATGAAATTCAGACTCTGATGGGACACATGCATTTGAGGCCTTTCTAGACAGTATATTTTCCCATCACGTCCTCAATCTATATTACTGGACGAACTAAGTGTCATGTTCCCCAGCTGCGTATTTAAGCAGTTAAAGAGAGAAAAATAATTTCATCATGTTTTATCTTTCTGAATAGTTAAGATTTTTCTCAAGGACTAAAAGGGGTAATAAGATGGACTCACTAACTTTACCCAGATGTTTGCTGAAAAATAAGAGAAAGAAGAAAAATCTGGTAATTGGTAAAACCATAGTCCGCTTCTGGCACCTAAATGGAAGGACTGGGAGGCTGAATGCTGATGATGGTGGCCATAATATGCCAGAAGGTGACACACCTTGATTTTCTTAGCCTCTGTCATGGCTGATAGCAAGAGACTCCTAAACCAAATATTACAATGAAAATCTCATACTTTTATGCTTATAAACTACTTGCAAATTAAATTAAAATGTGTCAATACTAGATAATCTGAAGTATCACACTTTTCTGATTAAAAAAACAACTGTGGTTTTAAATTTCCCTAAAGTCTGATATGATACACACCTCACCTACTAAAATATTTTTATTGGAGAAAAAAATCATTGGTAATTTAATGAATTTTAATGAGACAATTACTTATCATTGATGTTACATTTAATGATTTAACTTTCACTAACATTTCAGTGTTGTCAGTTGACCTTTAAAGGAGATTCATTAGAGTGGTGATGCAAAACCACTCTTCTGTAGAATCCAGCGTTAAGAGACGGAGCCTTCTAAAAGCTCAAATGACATCTTCAAGTTCAGCTACTGAAAAATGATCCTGAATTATTTTAGGATCATGCAAATATCAGAAAACAGAATTTTCTTTACCTACAGAACCCCTGGCTGTTGTTTCTGATTGGCAGATTCCAGTCAGTGCTGGATTTATTAATTATTCTCGGGTCTTCTTGCTGCTAAACTGGGCCAAGAAAACTCTTGGAACTTCAACAATGCCCCTAATTGTCATGATAAAAATAACAGACCTGAAAGTTAAATGCTATCAAGATAGATATTTACAAACTCGATTTTTCACAGTGAAGTGAAGAAGCAAACGTAAACATTGATAAGTGTGGGGGTAAGGATGTGAGTTGCGTTGTAATGTTGCTGCAGGCTTAATATTACCAAGCCAAGTTCTTGGCCCTGGTACAGGTGGGTTATGTTACATTACAGGGACCATTAAGCAGCAAAATTAAGATCTTCAGTATAGGGTATTCCTCTCATGCAAGGTGGGCCCTATATGTCTATAATCCAGCTTGCTCCCTGGTTCATGTTAACAGAGAGTAAAACTGCATTTTTGTAACTCAGTTTCTGTAGCTCACCTCAAAGTTATCTTGGTTTACATATAAGGATCCACTTCAGAGTGGTCTAGAATTGGGTGAAGGCTAGGGTAATTTTGCATCATGTTGTCACCTTCGTCTTGACTTCCACTTTATGATTCAAGGTACAAAGGAGGCCAGGAATGCACATGCCTGTCTCCTATTGACAGGCAGCACATCCTAATATGAAAACTTGAGTTGTCTGCAGAAATTGTTAGCAGATTTGTAGAGATCTTCAGAAACCATCTCCAGAATATATGACAGATTTCCAATATTGCAACTGAGTGACAGATACATGTCAGGCTGCAGTGTTTTGAACCATATTTGAGCATTCAGATTATTTCCTGTCTTCCTTGGGATGTTAACAAAGGCTTTGATATATTGGAAAAATGGCTTAGAGAAAGGAAAATGGTTATATGCTTGGGTCATTGTGACATTTTTACCGTCTGGGCTCCATTTAATCATAAAGGCCACTGTAGAAAGTAGAAGCACATCTACAGAGGAGACAGTATCCACACAGACTGTGTCACTGTTGACTAGCTTTTGTCTGGACCAGAAGATAGAGCATCTTCAGCAGTAGCAGTGCTTTAGTCTCTTTCCTCAGTCTCATCTTCTGGTTTATCTTTATCATGGAGGAATCCCATTTGAGAGGATTCTGTGATGCCACAGGTATGGCAAGTTGAAGATGACGGGGAGAGTTGCTTCAAAACTACGTAGCCAAACTATAAAGCTACTGTGAATGCACTTGGAAATTTCTAACATGATCCTCTCCCTCTAACTCCAAATCCCACATGCAGTTGTATGACCAGCAAAAGAGTAGCAAATCCTATCTTGTATAATTTGCTCTCTTAAAACTTACATAGCTGTTAGTTTCCGGCAGGTGGTAAAAATAAATCTGTAAAACATTTGAGGTAAGCAAATTTTTAAAAGTCCAGGTCTGTGTTTGTTGTATAGTTACACTGATAGCAGACATAGATTCGGATTCATAAATAAGCATTCATGAAAAAGCAAAGAGCTTAATGAGATTTGAAAGACTTCTTGAAAGATTCATGAAATGGCAAGAATTGGCTATGGTGAACATTTTCTAGACTATATATCTGAAAATGATAACATAGCTGTCAAGGGTGAAGCTGAGAAATTTAAGAATTTGCTTGACCATGAATGAAATATTCCTGTTTTATTATCCTTTTGCATGCGTATAATGCATCTCCCTAGTATAGCTGGCTTCGTTGGTCAATTGGAGAGCTAAAACATGGGTTTCATCCATGATATGCAGCGGAAGGGAGATAAAATAAGGAGTACTTTTGCTTCATTCTCTCCTGTGTGTCCATGTAAGAGACAGATGCAATCTCTGTGGTTGTTCTCTTATTAGACCATGTGTGTTAATACTTGAGGAATTTTCTTGAAAAGTCATTAAGGATTAGGCCCATTATCAATACAAATGTGTATAAATATATGTATGAACTGAAATTACAAAAAAAAAATTACAGAACAGGTGCTGACCAAAGAAAGCATAGTGCAAGACAGCAGTGAAATGAAGCCAAAATGTCATAGCAAACCTACAGGAAAGGTAATCCCATCAACCATAGACATTTGTGTTCTTCTGTAAAACACAGAGGGCTTTGACAGCATTCCCAGAATGCAGCAGATCTACAGTGTGTCTGAGTAGTAATAATAACAATTATTATCGTTGCAATCAGGCTTTTGTAATGCACTGCCTACTTTAGAACAAGATTAACATGCATCTAAGTTCGTAAGAAAAGTAGATGTGATCCTAGTCATTTCTTGAATAACTACAGAACAGCTCAAATGTACGTCAAAACATCTGTGGACATTAAGTCCAAAATATTTTTGTTTTTAAAGATGCAAGGACTTAGAAGTTTAAGCCAAACATTTTTGCAATTGAACGTTTACTAGCTATGATTCTGTCTGTATTTCATTTTGCAACCAAATGTGAGGGTGGTACGTAGGCTGCTGAATGAAAGTATACGCTATATAATGAGAAAATGTTATGCAAATTATACTTTCTCTCTGTTTTCTTCTTAAAAGATAAAAACAAAAAGAAAAGTATTTTCTTACCTTTGGGATAAATGATACTCTACAACTTGGTATCCTATTGTAGTAGTTACTATGCATAATGTTTCATTAACGTTGCTTTTGCTACAGCACACACATCTAAACAGAAGACTTGTACTCAGTATTACCAAAGCAATGTCAAGACTGCTCATCAGGTTTGTTCATGTATGGTGAGTAAATGATGTTCTCTTCTGACTTTGGTCAAGTCACTAATCGTGACTCTCAGTTTCTCTCCACTTTAGAAGCATTTTCATTTCATATTGAAAAAAATAAGAACAAGACCCCTTTAATGATGTTCTGGCTGAGTATAACAGGTGGATGGGAATATTGGTGAATTCTCTCATTTTAAAAAATGTCTTCACCCAAATTGCTAGGCATGTGAGATGTTGGTGTCAAAAGCACCAGGAATGCCTCAGTGAGGTCCAAGGCACCACTCAGTGGAGCCTACATTGGTATATAAATTCGCAAGTTTCAGTGGCACTAGTCAAGTTAGCTCAGTGCACATCATCTGAGCACCCAGAATGGACAAAACACTGAGTGTTTTTTACTGTGGTTAGCTGATGTGAAATCTTTGTTGCACTCTACCTCTTGTGCCAGTGGCAATACATGAGCCTGTTGGAGTCGTTTGCAACAGTGAGGTTTTAGAAGGTTTATAAGGTAAACTCTACTAAATCATGCAGGCTGGTTTCCCACCATAGTGAATTTTCGTATAATGAAAGGACACTGAAAGCTCAGAATATTCTAGAATCTGAGAGAGTGAAATAAATGGAAAGGATGTGTAGAAATGAATTTTTCTGTAGAAACCGAAATTATTACCTCAGCTAAAAGCTATAAACAAATATAAAGCATTTTTTAGTAGAGATATTTTAAATCTTACAAATATAGGAACACAGTACTACAGATCATAGCACTACTGTGAATTTACATTGTCTTTCGCTGTCTTTATAGAATACTAGAACATATGTAAACTGGGGCAGATAGCTAGGGGTTATTGTGGTTTTGTATATTTATTACACTTTCGGCTTACTTAAGAGACATTAATAACATATGTCGTAGTATTTTGTAGAGAGTTAAAGTGGTTTTGCTCAGAAACCACAGAATCTTACAGTAGTAAGTCTCTGCTTGGTTCTGAAGGAAGAATTTTGTTTTTACTGGGTCACAGTTAGCGGCTCAAAGCAAGTTAGAGTGGTGCTGCAAGAGAGGAGGTTGGATTGCTCAACATAATTTCTTTCAAGATCCTACTTAGTAGAGTCATATGTCCTTATGTTCCTGTTGGCTTGGGAAAGAAAATGATACTGTGCAAACCTTTACTGGATCTGCCTCTCTGTGTGTGAATTAAATAGGGTTACTTGAATGTATTCTTTCCTGGTGTTTCTAATGCTAACTCCCATTCTGCTATAGGTGGCTTTGATCTTTGGAGATGCGTTACTCATTATATCAGAAATTCCTCATAGCTGTGAAACTAATCCCTGCCAGAGCACAGTGGGCTGTAATTGTCATCATGCTTCAGGAAGTGCCAGTGTTTCATTTTTTTAATTGTTTATTATTAAAATAATACCCACCCATTTACAAACAGACTAACTACAAATTCTGTGGCTTGGCCTGCCTTCCAAAGTGGTTTCTGACTTTGCCATGTCACTGAATGCCAGGGGAAAGGATTATGCCTCTAGAATCCTATTTTATTGTATTTTGGCTGCATAGAAGTAAAGGATTTGTGAACTATCTGAATATTGCTGATGGAAACAGCCTCTTTCTAGTTTGTTATTCATTTAGATACAGTCCAAATAATTCCATGTTAGGCCTGTGGTTATGTGTTTCCTGGGTGATTTAGATAAAAAGGACACATTTTTTATTTTCTTTTTAAATAAAATTGAACTCCTTCAGGATAAATGCTCTTTCCACTTTATATGATGGAAAAGAAAACCTACATCTCTTCTCTCAGATGAAACTTCCCTCCAAGCCCCATAAAAGAACTAATTCTGCTGTTACAGGAGTACCACTATGGGACATGCTATTACAGCCCTGGAACAAATGTGCTAAATAAAAGAATCAGCCCTAGTGATTCCCAGTCTTTCCAGCCCCTGCTTTGCAGGATAGTGAGTCTTTTTTGATTATGATAACTAGCAAGGTTAATTAAGAGCTTTCCACACTGAAAAACCCATCTTGAATTGGCTCAGAAATGCTGTCATGGCCTTTATAAAGATAATATTGGGAAGCTATGTGTAGGAAGGTAAGTTACAACTTGGAGATATGTCAGAGTATGCTGAGGTCTAGATGTTCAAGTGCCAAAGGGAAAGGAAACATTTCCAGCTTTTATTGTGCCTAGGTGATTGTTTTGTTGTTTGGGTGCTTTGGTGGTTTTTTTTTCTTGGTGCTTGGTTGTGTGGTTTTTTTGGTGTCTTTTCAGGGGTGTGGTGGGGAGGCAAGACATAGGGTTGGTTTGCTGATGTTTGGCATTTCCTTGTATATCCTGAAAACAGTTCCTGATTTCAGTGTAGTCAAATTTGGGGTTTTGTCAGGTCATCAGTTCTGGATGTTTGCCTATATGGATCTCTGCCTATCAGGTAGGCAGCTCCTGCCAGGTACCTGTCAGCAAATTACTTCGTAAAGTACATATAAGGCATAAATAAAATCTTGTCAAGTTCTTTCCTTTCTGTGTAATCCACAACAGCAATTGAGGAGCTAGAAATGAGGAATAGAAAGTACTGCAACCATGTAGGAGGCGTGTGGCTCGCTTTTAGATACTGAGTTCTTTATAGTAGAAAAAAGGAACCTGACCACTAACAGCGACTTTCTTACTCTCTGACTGATTTGTTTTTTACAGAAGCTAGAAAGGTCTCAGGGAGAACAGTCACAATGAAACCATTTGCTAGTTAGGTGATATTGCTAAGAGATTAGCTCAAGCTACATTTTGCTTATTTTAATGAGGCAGGTAGTTAATTTAGGGTGAAGACTCACAGCTGTATGAAGGAATCTTTTTATTATGTTTTTTTCTACTAGTTCAGCATCAAATATGCAACTATTTCTGAGGACCTAAAGCATCTAATTTCCTGGGGGACTCCTATGGGGGAAATGGGTATATTTAAAACAGGTCTGGGAATCATAGAATTTCTCTGACATTGTCCTTGAAGTATTTTTCTCTAGAAATGGAGTAGGAGTTAGTCCTTTTCTGTAAGTGACAGCAGACTCTTACTAGATACAGTGCTTGGTCATGGTTGTAGGTATTTGCCTCACTGTCCCAAAGGAAGTCAGCTCTTAGCTTCTTTGAAGCTGTGCTAATTTATGTTGTTTCAGTGTTTACTGTGTCTGAGTGAGAAGGCACTTGACTATATCTCAGTAAATACAAGTAGTCAAATGGAATACACAATTTTATACTCCAGTTCCTGTTCCAGAGGCTGCTTATACATTTTATATTCTGCAGTTGCTTGATAAAGACACATCATACAATTAGTTCTTGATACAGGGTCAGAACCCAGGTTTTGTCCAAATTTCTAAAGTGTTGGGGTAAAAGGTGTATTTTCTGGTGTACCTGAATGAAATTTGAAGTCTCTTCTGCAAAAAAAGTCCTACTCTAATAGGGAAAAAGTTGTTCCCATTATCTCTCTTGATTCCCAAATGTGTACAGTTTATAGTAACTAGATGACAGGTATCCTGGGGACGGAAAGGTGGGATTGAATCTCAGTAGAGATTGAATTCAAGAGAACACTGTATCTGGAGGTTTTTACGTTTTGGACGAGTGCTGTAAACAGCACTTCCCTTCTCTACCATATTTTTTGAATGTCTATTCTAGTTGTTGTATACTCCTTCACAGAGTCCTTAATTTGAGGACTGTGATTCTGTCTAAATTTATTCAATGTCTCAAAACTTTCAGTGTTGCCTTTTCATTGTTTATGCCAGACCTTAAGAAAAACTTAAGAAAGAATTAAAGAAGGTGTTGGATTACAAAAAGATTTATTTATATGGAAGGAACATTTTGTATTTTTTGAGAAATAGTTTACTTGTCAGTTATTTGTATATCCTTGATTTTGATCTTCCTCAAGTATTGCATTATGCATTTTATGCCTTTGAGTGTAGCGTGCTGGGACCAGCTGTATCTATGTGTATGAATACATGTTCAAATAAAAATCATACTCTGTTGAAACCAAGGTGGTAAAAAAGTAGAAACCATCCCATCTGATTCAGAGTGGACGACAACAGCTTTTTGGCAACGTACAACAGAAGCTCACAAGTGTTAAGGGCAGGAGCTGAAAGTACAGGCTGTATAGATACAGAAAGAAAAGTATACCAAGAAAGATACTTGTGTTTGACAGAATAGTTTTTGTGGTTTTTTTCTATATATAATTCACACTGCTTTATTCATTTCTAGATCTCAAAATATATATTTGAGTCTTCAAGTTGAATAGTAAGTTGCACAAACCATTTGTTGCACTTCAATAGAGAAATTGTTTGGAAATAACTAGTAACAGATATAAGTTCCAAGTATTTATTTTTGAAAGTGAAGTGTAGGGTTAAAATACTATTCTTTACTTTGGGGATGTTTTGCCCCCATGATAATTTCACTGCTCAGACAGTGTCTCCCACTGATTTGCTATTTTTGTGGTGAGGATATTTATCAGAGTGCTGCCAAAGCTGCGGCTCTGTAAGCATTTCCTAGGAAATGACATGAGGGAGGACTTGGTTGGACTTTGGTCTATAAAACTTATAAGGTTCATAAATCAGAAGTGCAGTGGTCTTTTCATACTATTGTTGAAGCAACAGTGACCCAGTGAAATTCAAGAACCCCTCCAAGGGGAAGAGTTGCCTTTCTAATTACTTACACATGTTAATTCATGCTTGGAAAAAAGCCCTCACAGTAATATTTTTAAATTACAAGCAAGAAAATTGCTAAGTAACTATTGTCATAAAGTGACTGCACAATCCAGACACAACTCATCTTTGGGGCAAGTGCCAGTTCCTGCAAAATCATGAAGGGATTCTCCTTGGGCTGTCATTAAGCTGTTTCCTTGGTCACATTAACAAACTACAGTGCTACATCATTCAGTAGCAGCAAGTGTTAATCACAGCTACCATCCAGATTTATGTCTGAAGCCCACTCTTTCTGTGTGAGCTGGATGCTTGTTGTGTCTCTAATGCAAATAGCCATAGTGGACTACATAATGCCACAAGCTTGGCCTGCTGGCACACCAGACAACACTGAGAAGAAGGCTTAATTTTGAAGCTGTTAAGATGAGACTTCTCTGAGTCTGAAGCGATAATGTTTCTGTGATGCTTGTCATTAAACATCATATATCTGGAGACATTAAGACAAATAATCTGACAGTTTGTTGGAAATACCAAAATGTTTAGAAAAACATGGAAGCTTGTCCATGTTTTTTATGTCAAACATGGTAAATATATATGGGTGATTAGCTCACTGCTTTTAGATCAAATTTGGGGAAAAAAATTGAAATAATATAGTTTGTTGGTAGTTTTCCTAAGCCAATAACTAAAATAAAATAACAGTGAAGCACTTGATCCGTAGAAAGCAATGTAAATCACAAGATTCTGGATTTTTTTTTCAGTGTAGGAGGATATGTATATGCTTGAATAAAGGTATGCTTAAAGTAATAAATACGTGTATATAAAAATAATAGCAAGAAAATCTGTAGATTTTAGTAATGGATATTCCATAAACATAGATTATGGTAGTAAATAATAATAATTTAAAACAAACTAGGATTCAATCCCCTAATACCCTCATGATGCACAACAGCCACAGTTAAATGTATGTTTCAAGATCATAGATTAGGTAAGTAATTTGAATGACTTCTCAGTTTCTGTCTGTAACCCATAGCTATAAATGTTTTTTAACTGATCTGCCTTAGACCTATTAATTTATAGACTTTTACTTTTCATTGTGAGGGAGGGTGAGCAAATTACATTGGTACGTTTTTTTGGAAATGTACTATCTCCAGAGATTAGTGGGCTGCAATTTATTTGCACTCTCAGTCATTTCTTTCCTTGTCTGCTAGATACTTTCATGACTACTAAAAAGACTTACTGACTAATTAATTCAGTATAAACACATGGCAAAATGCAAGGATAGCTAAGACTTTCTCTGACCAACTGTGAAACTTGAGGGTGGGAGGGTGGGAGGATTGACTGAAAAAAGAGAAAACACTTGATCCACAAATACAAAACCCCCACAGAACATACTTTTGAGTTGCTTGCTATGAGAAAAGAATCTGGGCCATGAAATCATGATTGTTTAGATTTTTCTGTTCACTTGTTTATTCTCCTTCCCGAGAATTCAAGTGTTTTATGGATAGTCTCTTTCTGCAACTGAGAGACTGGCTTTCTGTGTCAAATCACACACCTATGTAAGATTTCCTTGTATAGAGATTTCTTGATTTATTTCTTTTAACTAATTTACTTCATGGACTTTGCTTATGAAGAAGAGGATGCCTTCAAACAAAAGTTTCTTCAGCTGCAGCATATTTTGGTTTTTTTCACAGCTAAGGGCTGTTGCAGCATTATTGTGGTATCTCACCATTACATTGCCATTTCACTCTGAACAAAGCCTGGTTCGGAGCAATTATAACTGCATTTCATTGCTACTAATGCTCTGTTATATTTTTGGAATTAAGACAACTTTCAGGGTAAAGAGCATTTGTGCCATAGGAAACAATTCTCATGAAATCTTAAATGGTGAAGTTCTTGTGGTTGTCTACAGGATAAAGCACATGCTGTGCAGTGGTGGCCAATTTCTTGATCTTTCTTTAAACCTGAATTACGTCTGGTAAAAAGAGCTAAGGAAAAAGCAAAGGGAGGTCTTATTTTCTTTCTTTAAAAAAGGTAAAACTGTGCAAACAACATTCTGAGAAGGTGGAGGTCAGGTGTTTGCCTACACTATTCTAAGTTATTTTTAGTGAAAGAAAAGATAGTGAAAGAATTAATTTCTACCTAAATCTTTTTGATTCTACTGGCCAAAAAAGCAGACTCGTGTTCCTTATGGGCTGCTACTCAAGAATATGTAAAAAATTTTGAACTAGACTGCTTGGACTGAAATATTTGCATGACTTCTCATGACATTTTTTTTGGTTGATCAGTGAGTGATTCACAGTTCTCTAAAACTAAACTTAAACTTACATAGATTTTTTTATGATACTAAGGTTTAGTCTTTTCTTTCTCATTCACCGTACAGGATCTTTTTTTATTTCAATTGCCTCCCAATGTTTTTCTTCACCTAAACTTAATCTAAAAGCCATATCCTTTCTCTAACATGATAAGAAGTTGGGCTTGTTATTGTCTTGCTGTTATCATTTACTGTACTGACTATAGGAGATCAGGAAAAAAATCATCAGTATAGCTAGAAACCCTAAAACCTATACTATAATAATTCATTTTCTTGGAAGGAGGCACAGAATCTGTTAGGCCATCTTGCTAAACTGATGAGAAAACCAAAGGTTGAAGATGTAAGAAAAATTTTACAAGATTGCCTTCTGAATCGGAAAGAAACAAGAAGTCACCGAAGTAGAAAATAGCACTTCAAAAAATGAGAGGAAAATTTTATTAATACCATAGGGAGATGTAACTAAAAGTGATATTAACTCTAGGTAGAGATGCTAGGAACACACACAACTTCATGAGAAGAATAAGTAATCCTGTAGTACATAATAATTCCCCAGAAAAAGTGACCAGTAAATTATGAAAAAGCATGAGGCTGATAAGACTAGAAAAAGATGGAAGATAGTAAGGATACCTAAAAAAGCCTTGCATATCTGACATAATCATTCATATTTGAAATGCACAGGATCTAGGAGTGGTGGGAACAGACAATGGACAGACTTAGTACTGTAAGGATTCATGAGCACTTAGGGAAGATTCAAAGTGCCAGAATGGATTGTGTTGTGTCAGGAAAGTATGAATTAAATGAGAACCTATTTTTGTTATAACTGTCTCTTTCTATGAACATGGGTTTCAACTTCTGGATTTCTAACAATGATCTCTGGAATTTGCATCAATGTGTGTGCTGATGCCTCGGAAACACAGTTGTGCTGATGCCTAGAACCTAACACCATGAACATTTTGTGATGTATAAGGCTTTATATTTAGGATTAATTACAAAGCTATTGATAGCTTCAACTACCAAGCTCTCGATATATTGGATAATACCAGACCAATTTGTCAAAACCTGTAACTCATTCTATGTAAATCTCAATTATTTTAATACCATGCACAGCTTTGCATCCTCGCTGCCCCCCCTCCCCTTTAGTCCTCTGTAATTAAAATAAGCCTGCTCTAAAAGAATAGATGATATATATACCAGATAGATACCAGAAACTTCAGAGTGTGGGACTTGGGTGTTTTGTTCATAAGCTTTCTCCCATTATACTAACTATAGGATGTTTTCTACTGAGACTAGGGCTCTGTTTATCAAAATAGTTCTTGCCGAAGCTCTTCTAACTCATGCTACAGCAAAAGGGAATGGAAATAGAAACTTTCTAGCGCTCTGAAAAGCAGGACCTTACTTTCCAATAACTTCTTAGTATCTGATTGCTTTTCCATATCAAATATGATGGGATCTGGAATTTAGCTCTTTATATGACAAAGTTTGGGCTTGTGAATTGAAATAACTGGTGTAAGCATTCCTTGGACCAGAAAAATATTTAGCAATTTATGTTTAATTAAGCAGTTATAGATCCATAAAGCAATTAAGACATGACATTAATTTTTCTTAATATGGACCTTTTACAAAAATCCTTATCTCTTACAATGCTGATCTAACCCGACAGCGCTTCTAAGGTCACTTCTCCAGATCTTCACATCTCCATCTTACGTGACTTAGAGAATAGTATCTCTGCTGATTATTAGCCATATAAATGGGATGAACAGATTTTCAATTATCTGAAATTAGCCTGAATTAAACATGTTCTAAAATTTGCATCAAGGTGGCAGAGGAGAAACTTAAGTGATGGAGTAAAAGAATAAAACTACATATCAAATTCAGAACTACTGAAGGCAAGAAAAGGTTCATTCAAAATAAGTAATGAACCCATGGTCTGCAGTCATTTTGCTAAATTTCTGTACCATCCAGTAGTAAACCAGCGTAGTCTAGAGCAAAACAAATAATTTTAGGATGTATTAAAAGCTTTTGGGAATATTGTGATGTTTAAAAGAGAGTCAGTGCATTTCAACTATATTGATTTGAGTTCAAATTATTTTCACAGTGTATCAACTGATTCGTGTCTAATGACATTTCCTCTTCATATCTATGTTTTTTTTAAAGTGTCTAGACCTTTCTGCCTGCAAATAATACACAATTACTTCCACACGTCCTGCATATAGAACAACGGGTAGCTTTTCCATTTTCATGCCATTACTATATTTAACCTATGTCTCCACAGCACTCTGTTCCATTGTCTCTAAAAATTGTTCAGAAAAATTCTGGAATTTTAGTTAATGCCAGGATTTGTTTAATTGTATTTTAAAGAAAATGAGAGTATAAAGATTCATGTAATCTGCTTTCCAAATTTTGAAATGTGAACAATTTAGGACATATAATAATTTGTTATGCTCATCTGAAAAGTCCTCTGAAAACAGGACAGTCATCAGTTAAGGGCAGTAGACCTTGACTAAGGCTGTCGTGATTAATTAAAATCTTACTGTACCTCTTTTTTTCTCTTTCACCTTTAAGAAGTGTAAATATAATTGTTACTAGACTCCCCGGCAGATTTATGAGGCTACTTTTGTCTTATTTTGAATAAAATCTGTTTATGAAAGAATTGTAAATAAATAAATAATAAAAAAAAACAAACACAAAAAAACCCCCAACAAAAACCCACAAAACAGTGTTTCGTTATGGCAATAGTTAAATCCCAAAACCCACAGAGTGGTTAAATGTAAATAATAAAAAATGTATGAGCAGAGCTAGTCAGAGAAGCGCCCAGACAAAACACTGACCAACAGTATAGATAGCATAGATGTGCATTAAAAATAAATGTGTCTGTTAATACTCTCTTGAGTTGCTGAGAGTTAGCAAGTAAAGTAAGCTAGCTCAATTTAGAGCATAGAATCATATAATGGTTTGGGTTGGAAAGACCTTAAAGATCATCCAGTTCCACCCCCCTGCAAAGCTCTTTTCTTCTCTGTGGTTGGTTGCAAAGTATTATTTCTGCAAATATCTTAATTATATTTTTTTAATACAAAGTGAAGGATATTTGTTGTTTGCCATGCTTTTCAACAGCTATTCAGAACACAGTGTTAAACTGATTTGTTTCCAAATCCTCCTCTCCAACAGGTTTTAGAATACTTAGATAACTTGCCTTTTTAAGGTGGAAATCTCTCTTGCAAGATAAAAGGCTATGACTTTTTTGACTGCTCCTTGCCACAGTATTTTCTTTCATAGTTGCGTACTGCATAATCCTGCAAATGTCATATTAATATATTTTCCAATGTCTATTGAAAATGCTTAGCCAGAGGCATAGTGACTATGATGGATGGAGGCGAAGGAGTTCTGACATCTTAGAGCCATTTAGAAACTGCAGATGGACACCCAAAGGCAAGTACAGGTGCTTTTTTTTTTTTGTGTTTAAGGCAACTGATATGACATGCAGTTCAAATGAGACAACAGCTTTGCAATTACAACTGGCTTATATTTGCATAATGCCTGTTCAAAAGGTAAAAATAGGAAATTATATTTCCCTCTGGCAAAATATTTGACTCATTCAAGGAAATATAACACACTGGCAATCAGAACAGTCTGATGTTTGCATCAGAAAAGCAAACTGAAGGTCGCTTACTCTTTCTCTGAACTGACTGTATAGGATTTTTCATTATATTCCTATCTGAAAGATAAAAAAGATATGTCTGAGCTATATTAAAAAAAAAAAAGACAAGGCAGGCACAGGCTTCTTTTCTATTTGTAATACTGTGCTAGAGAATACTCATTGTCTGTTTTGTGAGGAATCAAGATCTATTATGTATCAGTCCAGGGACTCAAGCCATTTTCTAGGCTTGTACTGTTCAATCCTGAAAGCAGTTTTACAGAATTCAACAAAAAGAAATACTTTGTAATAAAAATAATAAAAATAATTGAATTTTCAAAGAACTTTTCAATGCCCTAGGCACAGATGGTACATATCTAGAAGATTGCCAATCACATTACCCAACAGATATACAGTGTGTTATGCCCTTATGATCTATTGAATTTTTGCTTGGCACAGTAAGATCTCCACAAAAATGTTTACCAATATAAAGGACTTTTTATTTCATAAAGAAGTTGGATCCTGCCTGATATATTACTTGCCGCTAACTGCTTTTGCTTTAACATTTTTGTGTGAAGTTTTCTGCCTTCATTTACATGTGTATAAGGATAATTTCAAGTGGTTAGTCCGTTACCTGCCCTCATCTACAGAGAGATTTGAAAAGTTGAAGAGTGACACAGAAGTCTAGCAGTGTATCAAAGGCTTAGAACTTGCTTCAATTGTCATTTAATCCATCCCCTTGTCCTAGGGCAAGATCTACTGTGCCTATGTCATTCCTGTCAAATGCTTGTGAAGATTTAACTTAACATTCATGAAATTTGGTTCTTGTGCACATTTGCTTTTGAGCGCTGGGAAAAGACTTGTAATTGCTACTCCATTTTCTCATTTCTCAGCTGTGAAGATGGTTGATTTTGAAGAATGTTAGAGAATTACAGCTTTTTAAAGAGTTTGTCTGTTTAATTAGAGAACGTTATTAGCATGTTATTTTACAGATGAAGAGATTTATCCATTGAACAGTCTGACCCTTTATTCACTGAAAGGGCCTGTCCTGGAATAAATTGTTGCCTAATGTTTGCATGATAAAACATTTGGGGGACTTGGATTTCAATCTGTATAGCTAACCTCATTAACACTGGAGAACAGTGCAGGGAACCAGAGTTAGGCTCTTGCTCCTACTCCTGGAAGCTGGGCTGTGAGGCTTGTGGCTGCTGCTGGCCATGGTGGGAGACTCCCACCATGTGGGGAGGCCACAGCCCATCCTGCCCTTCCGAGGCTGCTTTAAGCTGAGGGTCTTGCTCTAGGCCTGCTGGTTCTACACTTTCTGCCACGTTGCAGCCGGTGTGGGTCCCTGTGATGACTGCAGCTCCCACCATCAAGCATTCTCCCCAGTGATACCAGGGCTTACTTAGCAAGGCCAGGTATCCTTCTGAGTTAGTTTGCAGGCAGCCACCTTGTTTTGGAGAGTAAGAGCATCTAGTTGTATGCCTCAGGCTATTTCCTGCCAGTTGGTGTCAGTGCCTCGGAATGGCCCCAAGCACATCTTGCTTACAAGGCTAGGTCTAGCCTGAGGCTTCTTGTCCTAACAGGGATCTGCCAGGCTGCATCTCCAGTCACAGCAGTGACTCCTACCAACCGTGCCACACCCTGAAAACATCCCAGTGGAAATTGTTGCACTTAATGGAAAATAAGAGGAGTTTTGTTTTAGGGCTGAGGTTCTGTTTACTTCTTCCTTTTGTATTAATGGAAAACAAAGTACCTGAACATTTTTTCAGTTAGATTTTCATAACAAAATGTACTAAATTTGATGAGAGATTAAATCCAAAAGGAATTTATTTGCTGAATCTGGGAAGGAATGGAAGATCAGGTTATACTGCCAATTGAATTTCTGGCATACAGAAGCTACTGTGATGGGAGGTATAGAACTATGTACAAATAATGAACACATTCATTAAAAAATAAAAAAGCGTGACTTAAACTTGTGCTTCTAAACCTTAATGTAATTAAAACTTGCATCAAAAGAGTTTTTAACTGCATGTATTGTTCTAAATGAGGATGTCAGATTGAAAGTAAATGGAATCTAGGAGATGAAAAAAAAAGAAACAACCTTCTTATGGGTAAAATAAACACCTATCAGTCATGCTGTCATATAGCACTAACTGTTGAGTATGTTGTTAACACTGTTTCTGACCTATAACATTTAAATAAAGCTTATTATTCAGTTTAGATTTACTTAACTTCCAAAGCATGCCATTTCCCCCCGCCACCACCAAATTGCCACAGAAAATTTTGTTGTTCAAAAAATGCAGAAGTATTCAGGGTGAATAAATATTATATGAACAGTTCTATAGTGATACTTGGCCTTACACTTTCTACTGTAATTGGTCAACATAACTAAATAATCACTTCTCTTTAAACAGTACCATCTCTCTTTGATTTGTATACTAATTTTTCTACTATGCAAAGAGAATTATTGGGAAGGTGGGATAACTATTCTGTCCAAAGCTTGTAACGTGCTGGCAGGAAAATTTAGAATGTAGGACTTTCTGTTGTGGGTGTAACCCATTTCTCCCTGCTGAGGGAGTTAGTTGTTCTAATATTGCTGATGTCTTAGTAAAATACTGTTTAAGAACGTGGGCTTCATTTTTGATTTCTTTCCAAAGAGTGTGTCACTCAAACGTAGAAAAATTGGAGGGCATAGTTTAAAAGCAGGACCTAGTGATAATAAATTAAGATCATTCCCATACTGCAAGATAGAAGAGCAAGTTGTGAGTTTCATTCAACTGGAATAATTGATTTACATCAGTTCTGCAGAGCTTTAGGAAATAGCTATTTCAAATCAATTTGATCCAGTTATAAAGTACAAGACACTTTAGCTTATTTTAACTCTGCTTCGTGAGATGGATATGAAGATATTTAATGATCTTTGGATTTTAAATTCACTAAGTTGTGAAAGTACACAGTATCTATCTTAATTATGCAATGCAATCTACTCTGGGGTTTAGATAGACAAAGTTTATTTTACATATTTACATATTTTGCAACTGCATTTAACACGAATCAGCAGAATGTGAAAGGTCACTTAAAGAGGTGAAACATTCCTCTAAGATTATGGCAGCTATTATCAGCTGAGCATCTGTCTAAAAAGGTAGACATAAAAAATAAGCACGTCTGCAGAGTTTAGTTAGTAAAAAAAAAAAAAATTTGTTGAGAATATATAGAATATAATTTTAAGAAATTATTTTCTACGACTTCATTATTTTTTTCCCTCATCAATTTTTGTTCAAAGAACAAAAAATATAGAAGGAAATGCATTAAACAGGGTTTCCACAGCAGAATCTCATCTCTTTTTGAACAGACTGCTATGCTGCACTACAGATCTTTGAGCCTGTTTTTCTTCATTCTTTTGTGCTTAGACTGTTTCCAGGTACAATGAATGTTGGCAATAAATAATTTGAGAGAAATTCCTGGCAACTCATAAAACAATATTTGTACTATTATGTGAAACAGAAGGTCAGAGTTTGAAGTAAGATTTAAAAGGAGAGGTCAGCAATGACTTCCTACTCTCCTCTTTTAAAATCCCCAAAGCTGCTGAGTTTCCCTGCAGTATGCCAATGCAGCACTAATAGTTAATAATTACTTCTCCGAATGAACTCTCCCTATGAGAGTCTCAGGGCTTAAGCTAGTTTAACCTAGTCTCATACTTGTCAGGTAAGTACTATTAACCCTCTTTAACATATAGCAAAACTTAGTCTCTGAGAGACTAGCAACAAGGTTATACAGGAAGTGTACAGCAGAGAAGAAATAAAGGGCTTGATTTCTTTATTCTCGTGAGCCTTAGTTACTGTATGTTTCTTCTGTCTAACACCACCAATTAGTCATGTGCTGTCTTTCAAAGGCTGCAGTCATCATTTGTTTCTCCACACATATGGCAGCCATCCTTGTATGAGCTAAAGCCTTCATGGCAGAGTGACCATGTCTCTTGATAAGGAGGGTGAATTCTCTGTTATTACAATAGTGCTAGATTAGCCTCTGTTACAAAACAAACCAACCAACCAAAAATATTTAGATGTAACCATTTAATGCCTTTCCATAACAGTTACTCAGGTTTGTGTGTGTGTGTGTGCATGCGTTTATGCATGTAGAGTGGCAGGAAGGGCATGCAAACTAGTTTAAGTTTAATGAGGTTAGACTAGAAGATAACCCAGTCCCCTCTGTTCCCTTTCTTTCTCCAGAGGAAAGAGAAACCAAGCCACTGCTAACACTTAAACTAGCTTGATTAATGAGCTCTGTTCTGCCAGCTTTCCTGTAATGTCTTCTGAAGCTTTAGGTTTGGTTTAATGTAGTTTAGTTTGGGGCGAGGTGTTGGGCTAGTTTTAATTTTATCTGGAGCATTAAACCAGAATGTAATTGGCACTCATAATTGAGTGGGGAGGCTTTTTCCCCTTTGAACTTAGTCAGATAAAAACCAACCCAAATTAACCAGATGCACAGAAAAGGAGCTGATGGCAGTGTATTCTGCTTTACTCAGCTGTCTATGAAATTTGCATTTGGAAACCTGATACAGCCAAATGCAGTGCCCAGAATTCATCTTTTATAGTGACGTGTTGAGGAAATGCTTGTGATCAGTAAGTATAAGCACATAAAGAGATCTGAATATTTCTGTGAATCTTGATGTCAGCTCTTTCTCTTTTCTGTGAGATTGTTTTAACTAGAAGGTCTGGGACTTAAAATTTGATATGCTTTCTTACATTCCTTCACGCTGAGTTGTGCTCCGCTCTAATCCCTGTCTATAGGTGGCACTGATCATTCATTGTAACAGTGGCAGGGAAATTATTAATACAGTGAATTGCAAAAATAAACAAAAGCAATCAGATTTTTTTAAACAGAAATAAAATATGTATGTGTGGTTGTGAAACTGGGAGTTACATGAAGCATGTATAAGCCTACAGAGCTCAGAACACTGTAAGAGTGAAGGAGGCTTCTTTAAGTCTTTAACCTATAGAGAGTACCACTGTGTAATGTTATTCTGTATGTTTTGGCATGTTTTCCTTTCAGTTTTCTTTTCTCAAGAGCATTAGAACTTGAAGCAAAAAGAACTGAAAATCCTGACCGGCATCTCATGCGTGCTTGATTTTCTTGGAGTTGAAAAGTGGTTTTTCTTTTTTTCTGATTGAATAATTCCTGGAGTGATGTAATTCTGCCAGGAATGGTGTGGGATTTCAGACAGCATACAATGAGTTGTCTGAATATCTGGACTAATCCTATTTTTTCATTCATATATTTTTGGATTGAAGAGACAAATCTCTGATTTGTAGTATCCATTCTAACAAAAACAGGTAGCATTATATTCAAAAAAGAATTTAGATATTGTAATATTGGAAATCTTACAGCCTTGGTTTGGGCAGTCTTACCTTCAGTCAGATATTCTCATCACCTTATTTGTAGACAGTTGCCCATGAAATACACGAAAACCAAAAACCAAACCATGCAGAAATTTGAAAGCTGAATAATATGAACTAGACAGGAAGAAACACTGAAGAGAGTAAGTTTATTCAAAGATGGTTGAGAACTTAGTTCTGTTAGAGAAACTGAGCTGTGAAGTCTGTTCTCATTTAGTATTGTCTTTAGGTCACATCTTCATGCCATCCCTCCCTACGGCAGAAAGAATTAGAGTTTACTCTGGTTCGCTGTCACAATAAGCCTAGAGGAATATCCTAGCTAGTAAGCAGGGTATTCTGGAGCAAGCATGCTCGCTGTTTTCCAAGTTGTTAGAATTGTATAGCTAATAAATATTTATTGGAGCAGGGATTTGAACTGAACTCTCCCACAGGAGTATTCTAATCACTTCCATAAGCCTCTGTGTCAGTCTGTCACCTTTCCGTTCTCCCTCTGGCCCATAAATATTTATTTATTTATACAGTGCAGGATATCTTTGAATGTTTCATCTAAAAGAATGATCAATGGCCTGGTTGTTAGGTCCTTCAGCTTAGGTGGAGGTGTGATGGGTTGAAGTTCAACATGCAGAAACTGTCAGGGAAGCAATTTGAAACTAACCATCATCATGGCTGTTGACTGTATTTGGAACCATCTGCTTCATCAACATCATGTGAGAAAGGGATGCTTGTAGGGTATCTGTGACAGTGAAACTTGCAAAAGGGAACACCTAGTCTAAGTATTAAGAGTTTTGCCTCAAACAACTTTGCGACATTAGGTCTTAGGTGACAATATTAAATATTCTCAGTAGGAAAATCAGAGCCTTCTATTATGCTGCTAGGAACTTCAGGAATTTATATGTGCAGTGCTTCAATGTTGAGAGCTGCTCTGAACAGTTCCTGAGGTGTGCCTCAATTCTAATTCTGAGTGCTTGCATGATGAAGCATATAGGTCTGAAGTCACTTCCAGGCTGTTTCCAATCAAGAGGTAACTTTGCTTCCAAGGCAAGGCAGCAGGGTTCATCACATGAATCCAAAAGGTGCCTCAAGCCTGCCTGGTGTACCTAAGAAAGATAATTTCCCTGCATTGAAGTACAGTAAAATTTATTCCAGCATGCACACATGTTTTCTTAACTGAGGATTTGGCACTGAGGAAACTAACATTTGGGTTGAATACATTTTTATAGGCTGTTTCTTATGCCAAGATTATTACCTTTCTTTTGCAGGGGAAAGCAACTGTGAACTCCAACAAAGCGGGAGGGAAAACTGGGACTTGGATTGGGTTATTTATTTCCCCAGTTTCTTGATGCAGAAATATTTGGGGGAGATTTTCATTTTCTGGGACACTTAAGTTGCGTTCAGACCAGCTTTCCAGAAGAAAGTATCTATTTCTGCTCAGGTGAAACGGAAGTAGTAATGCTTTACCCAGAAAAGTTGCCTTGGGAGAGAGGCAAAAGGTTCCTGCAAGTAGCTGAGGGGAGCAGAGACAAAAGGTTCCTGCAAGTACAGCTCCTTCACAAGGAGAAAGGAGGGATCTGAAGCACACCAGAGAGTTGTCACAGTTCTCTTTAGCTGGTCTTTACAACTTAGTGGAGGAGATTGTTTCTCCATGCTGATCAGATATTTGCTTCAATTCCTTCCTATACCTTTCCTCACATTTTTTTGCTTCACCTGTGCTGTTCCTTTCCCATTTTTCCTGTACTTTCCTATCATTAACTTCTCTCATTACCTTGTTTATATTTTTGGCAGAATCTGCCAGTAACACTTCACACCTTGTGCACAAGGTGCTCTTCAAATACAGATGAAAGGATGATTGCTATATAAGATTCACTAGGGAGAAGAAACAGGTAGATTCATTGAGATAGACCCCCAGGTGCCAACACTGGTTAGCATTATAATGATGATTTCATTGTCAGAGATGTGTAGGTCCACAGACAAAACAGAATTCAAAGGGAGTATTTGAAGGACAATGAGAAAGGTTTTCTTCTGTCTTCTCTGGGAAGTTTGATGAGTGGAAGAGGCTGCAAGCAATGTTTGAGACACCCCCAAGCAGGTAAGGGAAGCTGGCAGAGAGGAGGCAGGAACTGACAGCTTGATAAGACAAAGAGATGTTGCAGCACACACTATGTTTTGGCAAATGTGAAAGTGAGGAATAATTTAATAATACCCATATCCCAAATACATAATTCCAGGGCAGTGTGAATTTTAATGGAACACTACACCACATTGCTGAGATTTTCAGAGTGTGGATGAGGCCAGGAAGTAATTGGATCATATCTGTTTTGTTTTGTTTTGTTTTGTTTTTTTTTTCCTCAAGACAGTGGTGGAGGCTTTTACTTTTTGTTTTTAATTTGCACAGTTTGCATCAGAGCACATCCCACCTTGTGTGACTGCCAGCAGCGTTAAGGGACACAGACACTAAAGAGAGGATTAGCCCATACCTAAGTAAGTGTGGTCTCAGCTTGTGTGTGAGTGTAAATACATGTGCAGAGAGAACGTGGCTGGATTAATAAAGCAGGCTTTTAGAAAAATATTTTAGTGAATTACTCTTTCCTACTGTCTTGGAATGGCAAATGCAGGGTGTGACAGAAGACAGGATATTCTGTCTGCAGAAGCCAGATATGGAGAAGTCTTAAAGAGCAGATCAAGAATAACAAAAGTTTTCAGCAGTCTAGACATTCTCTTATTGCCTCAGTTCTCTGCCTCCAGGAGCTCACAATATCATTCTCACATCCCCTACTGCAGTATCCTAAAGAATCATAGAATGGTTTGGTTTGGAAGGGACCTTAAAGATCATATAGTTCTAAAACCCCCTGCCACAGGCAGGGTTCTTGCTGAAAGGTTCTTTGTAGCCTTTTATGGTTTGCATCCAATATGAAAAATATTCTCAAAGGATTTTTTTTCCAAAGGATTGCCTTTTACCAGCTGGTTATGGCTGTTTATTAACAGCCGTATAATTTGCGACTAATTTATTTTTCCCTGCAGCAATGGCAACAAAGTCCTTTCATAGTTGAGAAGTGAGCAGCTGAATTGTGCCTTATGTTTGTACATCAGGCAAAGTATTATGGGGAAACACTGAAGGATAGTTTTATTCAGTCAACAATGACTGTGGAAGAATAGCCTTTCAGAGACAGCTGTTTTAAAAATGACACAAATATATAATGAATGAGACTGTGCATCTACATAAAACACATATTTGTATGGATAAATCCTGAATGCAAATAGCCTTATCTCATTCCTGCCTTCATTGTTTTTATTCTGAAAGCATTATTTTAATATTACTATTAGGTGTAGTAAGTGTTTAAAATATTTAAAGAGGAATAGTAAAAATTTGCTGACATTTTTCATATTTTCCTGCATTTTTTGTTACCACCCTGCCAAACTAAACGGCAAATTAAGTATCTGAAAGTTTCAGTAATTTTAACAGATAGCTATACACGTTGTGTATTTGTTGAATTAGATGTCTGAAAATATTACCACAGTACACTGGCTAGCTGAGCATATCTATAACCTGGCCCTTCATTTTCAGGTGTGCTTCAAGCCTACAGAGTAGATTAGCACCTAACTGCTATTTAGCTACCTAACTGCATCTGATTTCACCATATCCTCTCTCTTTAATTAATTCTGATGACAATGAATTCAAGTCAGTCATTTATTTGTCCGTGTGCTTCTTAGCCAGAAATTTTATTGAAACGAGGTGTTTTCTGGTGTTTTGCAGCTTACAAACTGAAAAAGCTGGTTTCTTTTACTTGTAGATCGTGGGAGACTAGTACTGAACCATATGCATACCTAAATGGTTCATTCTATTGAGCATACCATAGAGAATCATCTTATGATAACCTTGATAGCAAATGTTCAGTTAAGTTCTGTTGCATACCATATGTATGATACATAGATTGACTATGGGAAAGAGAAGCACTAAACACTCTGCTTGTTGAATCTCTGTTCTCTCACTCAATTTAAAGTGTTCTGTGAGCTGGAGAACAGTCAGCAAATACAGAACTACCTACCACCCATCTGGTACTATTTTGAATAAATGAATTAAATAATTATCCTCAAGTACATCTATCTTCTGGCACTTCCCTTGCTTATTTAGGATCTTGAAGTCAGAAGATAGAAGGGAAAAAGAATCTGATGAGGTGATATACGATTTCCAGTTATAGCTGCGCAGAAAATGAAGATTTATACTTGTTTTTATCTATTTGAATCACTGGATGCAAGTTGTCTGATGTGATCAGTATGATGAGATTAAGTTTTGTCTTCAGAATTGCTGAGGTTTAAAGACTTATCAAGAAGATGGTGGTGGTACCAACCACGAGATCAGCAGCTACCAGAACC
This sequence comes from Ara ararauna, assembly GCA_028858755.1. Classification (NCBI taxonomy): domain Eukaryota; kingdom Metazoa; phylum Chordata; class Aves; order Psittaciformes; family Psittacidae; genus Ara; species Ara ararauna. The sequence continues at coordinate 34,536,960 of CM054376.1, forward strand.
TTTAGTTGGAAACACAGATATAGTCCTGGCAAATGTAAGATACTAGCCCACAGTGTTATGTTTGATTTTCTTAAGGCTCATAGTGATATTAATTAGAGCTGTCTTCAAATGCTTTATCCCCAGAAAAAAGAAGTTCTGTCCTTCACAACTTAAGTTGCACTTGGAGAAGCAGAAGGAACTTTTGCTGTAACATAGGAAAGATATGAACTATGGTTTTGTTTATGCTGAATATCTTAATGGTGCAAACCCAGCAGAATTAGGAAACTCTATGGACATTATCTAACACAGCATCCTGTGAAGAACAGATAAAACATTATGTAGAAAGAATTGTAATAATTGGATTAGAAACATGTATACAGATATGTGTTTTCCCTTTAGGTTTCCTCCCATCTAGAGGTTAGTCTATGAATGCTCAATTAGAATTCTAGAAAATGTGCTTGAAACTTGCTGGAGTGTCAGCCAAAGGCAGAAGATCTCATAGCAAGGGATTTCTCAAATAGGATGATGTTTATGTGGGAGTCTGGTATAAGGTTTAAGCAAGACTTGAAGGATACTTGTTAGTGATTAAATACAGGATGCTCTGTTGAGTAAACCATGCTGAATCCAGCAATGTATTTTTTTAAAAGATAAGTGAATATTTGGATAACATATATTTAAATCTTATTTTTAAAAATAACGTTATGTTGCTATCATTGTTATGGTTGCAAGTCTTTGCCTAGAAGTTGCTAGTTTTGTAATTTATGAGTTTATTCTGGAACAAAATAGTAAGAGAGTTCTGACTTCATAGTAAGTGGCCAGACTGTATTACCTGGACACATATATGCCTTTCTGCTATCTTTTTTGCTTCTCTGTAAATTCAGATGCCTGTACAGTCACTTTAATTCTTTAGTGCAGGTATGGGTATATCTGCAAAGACTGAAGCAGTGAATGGATTTTGGAATGTATTTATAATACTTTAGGACCATATTATCTCCTTCAAAGTGCTGTTTTCTCCTCAGACCATCTTAGGAGAAAACCAGCTGTGACTTCAATGCCTGCATAGGTATCCTCTTTGCAAATCAATGATCCTTAGAATTATGCTTTTTAGTTTGCTTTTGCCCTTTGATTTCTCCATTTTAATGAACTGAAGTTTGCCTCTTCATTACAGGGTAATGCAAGCCATTTCCAGAAAATTCTGCAAGTTCTTCTTCAGTTTTAAACAAGAGAAAGAAGTCCTGGCTGTGGTATCATATATAATGCGTAGATCTATCAGTTGAAAGTGTGGTGTTATTTTAATGCAATAAAAATACTGAATTGTTAGTTTTCACGTAAAGAACTTTATACCTGTATGAACACGTACTTGTGCGTTCAAAATGGGAGCCCATATGTAGCAATCTCTTAGGGAAAAAATATTTACATATTTCTTCTTTTTAATATATCTGCTAGCTGCTTAAATTGTGAACTGATAAAAAAAATTTGGTTCCCAAGAGTTTTTTGTCTGTGCTGAATTTTAAAGCTTAATTAGAAGAATTTCCTCTGAGAACAGTCAAAGGTGTCATTAGCTTTTTGTTCTAATGGTGGAATCTCTCATCTGGAACATAAAGCATGAAATTCATTAATAGTTTGATATTTAATTGCATATTGGCTAGTAAATTTTTTATCAGCCTTTGATTTACTGTGGTCATTAGAACTGGTTGGCTTGTTCACTGTTAATATGTTAACAGTTTTTACTGTCTTTCTTCACTGACAAATAATTCCTGATTTAATCCTGATTTCAGTATTTGAGGTAATAGGCTGGATCCAGTCTCAGGAAAGTGGAATATGATTGATGGTTTTGACAGCACTTCTTTGGAAAGATTGGCTGATGGCTGATGAAAACTAGAGCTCTATCACAAATTACTTGACTCACTTTTGTGGAAGTTAGGTACTGAAAAGAGATGAACATAAATCTTGCAGTCCCAAATCCATACTAATTGAGTTTTAGAAGCTTAAATGAGGCTTCTAAACATAAGAATCTCCTAGTTTGATAGGCTCCCTCTGTAGAAAGTGAAGAAATATGTGTTCTGCAGGAACTAAATCACTCAAAAATTGATCTACCCTTAGAGTAGAAGCCTGTCTCTCTGTGCTTACTAGAACAGAAACACTGAGTAACTTCATTCTTGACTTTGACACTTGTACATACCATAAAGTTGTGAAGATGAATCTGGATTGATATATAAAATGGTGTAAGTGGTCAGTAGGAAATTCTGAAAGGTGAGTTTAAATCTTGTCTTCTCTGATCCACAGCTTATAATTCACAGAAGTACTCGTGCCCACTTCTGGCTCACAGCCATGAAATTATCTTGCAGTTAATTATCAAAGTCATCCCTTTCTCAAAAAATGCTGTTGAACCTGGAAGGTTGCCTTCTCTCTAGCAGATAACTGCTTAAGTTCTTTTCTGAGGTGAAAGAAAGAAATTACTCCCTGTGTGAGGAGATTTTAACCCATTTTTAGTACCAAGAGAGATGATGTGGGCAGAAAGGACAGAAATTTGTCATATCTTTCTCCAGTGCTCTGCTGCCCTCCTAGTGATGGTTTTTTGCTAATGGCTATTCTTCCTTAATAAATAATAGACTGATAAAGCAAATCTGGTAGTTTTGAAGAGAACCTAAATCACTGAAGATGAGAAATTCACACCCATGGCAAAGGGGTTAGAAGTAGGTTATCTTTAAGGTCCCTTCCAACCCAAACCATTCTATGATTCCCTGATTCCCACTATACATCTTGACAATACTTTGCCAAGAATCTATGGCATTGGCAGCAAGAAAGACAAAAGAGAGCATGTGCTTCTTTTGTCAAGTTTCTGTCTATAGTAGGAGAAATAGTACATCCAGGATTTTATTTATTTTGTTTTAAACAAATGAATTGTGTGTTTTTCTGCTTTTTATACATATTTAAAATAACTTGCTTAACGGGAGAAGAGGGGGAGAGGGAATCTTGAAGTCCCTCTATGTTTTACCAGAGGTCAGATTTTGAGACTGAAGGCTCTTACTTTTTGGAAGTGGGAGAGAGGCTTGAGCATTAATTTATCATCTTTTCTAAGAAACTGTACATTAAATGCCTATACAGTAACATGAAAAGGCCTGAACAGTTAGGAAGAAGCTCTGTAGAAGCCAAGAATCTCAGAGAAGCAATACAAATGAGAAAGGAAGCGGTTTTGTTGTATTTTTTTCTTCTCTATCCCCTGCTTAATATTGTAGCCATATGAGTTTGTTTTGTAAATGATACTTCTTAGTTGGAGGACTGATGGTCTTTCTTTGCAGAAGTTTTGAGTAGAAGGCAGACTTGACTGACATGTGTCCAGCTGTGCGTGCCCCTGCTACCTGTGTGAAATAAAGAACACTAAGTAGAATTTGAAATATTACAGAGACCACCAAATCCCTGAATGCTGAGGGCTCTTGAGTGCATAGGGCACAGTGCACAGTTGGCCTCCCCTGTTCTTTGTGAAATCCTGGTCCAGAGGATTTTCTATGAGCTTTGATGGCTCTTGGAAAGTCAGATATGACAGGCATAGAGATCTGGAATCTTTTTTTTTTCTTTTTTCAGAACTACTTGCAACTCAGAGTGAGAAGAGGTATCTCTGCTTTCCAGCTTCATTTATGTCCATGGAGTCCTGAGTATCTGACATTTAAAGATGATATAATGCTGATGAAATCAAAAGCAGTCTTATGCTAGGTTTAAGAACCAAGAAAAGGTACATAAAATTATGAAGGTTTAGGGAAGTGTGCCTTACCAGGTTACAGATTCACTTGGCAATATATTTCTAACTAATCAATGTTATGGAATTCCTCTCTTCCAGCATTTTAGTCTTTTAAAGACTAAAGAAGGCTATTGTAGACAAGAAATCTTGTCTACAAGAAATCTTGTCTACAGGAAAGGTTTCTTGTGGACAAGAAATCTTGTCTACAAGAAAGGGATCCAGCTTTAGCTGAACACTTTCGTGTGTATTCAATCCTTTGCTAAATTAGGATTGCGAATTATGTGGCATATCCTTTGCAGGCGTCAGTCTCTTTCAGGACTCCTAGACTCCACAAGGGAGTTTAGGTGACAGCCTTAGTTTAGATGCACACCTTTAATGCAATGATGCATAGATGAAAAACCTGAACATAAAATACTTGGTCAACCACTATGAAATAGTCTTCTGTGGATATGTATATGAATACATACACAAACGCATATATATATTTGTATGGCATCTTTACCATTCAGGAGTGTTCATATTCCACTTGAAGCTGGAAGGATATTGAAAATGGAAAGGTTCAGTAATTTACCTTTGTAATTCAGCTTGCATGTATGAAACTAGTATCTCAGCATTCGAGTGAGCCCTGCTTGTCAGTAGTGTAATTAATTAAAGGGCTCAGTGGTTAAATATTGCTACAAGTAGTTCAAAAATAAATTGTTATTTTTAAAGAAAGATTGGGAGACTAACACAGATGAATAATAAATCTGTGGATATGAGCATGGATCCATAGCTGGAAAAATAGCTGCTGACAGCTATTTTCCATCACTTCATTAAAAAAAGGCAATCTGTGAAATTATGGTAGAAGGTGGGGAATATAAAGGAATGAAGCATTAATGGTAGTTTCCATTTTGAAATTCAGCAATTATGCTACAGCAAAGGAAAATCAATGCAAACATTGCAATTGCAGACCAAAAGTAATGGTAACTGTTTCATTTGTCAAGCCTTAAATCACAGAGTTGAAATATTTCCATGAGCTACTTTAGTCAAGCTGTTATTTCCAAGATTGTCCACTTACACAAAATATTAAACTTAAAATCAGATATTGGAGCAATTGATTTTGTTTACTACTGTCGCAACCCTGCCTGTCTACCTTCCCCTTCTGTTAATGAATAATGACTGAAATTAATGGATACCTGCCTGCTGAGGGAATAGTCACAGCCGCAGTCTCTAGCTAATGTGCCGACACCATGAACAATAATGCACATCACAGGATTAAAATATTCCTCTGTCTATATGTTTACCTTATTGAATGTCAGCAGATGTCCTTGCTGTGGATGACTCTAAAGTTTTTCAGAGGAATGACTATCACACATTGCTGTAGAGAGTGGTACACACGGAAAATGACACGTTAATGGCCAAAACATTCGTTCTGCATTGTGTCTTTTCTGTCCTCTCTTCTGGTGAATTCCCAGCCTGAAACACAAAGGCATATGGGGACAGACAGCCCTTGAAAAATTTGTTATAACAGTAACAGGATCTAATCATACATAAAGGCCTGTAAAATAATCTGCAATGTAGTTTAAATATATATATGTATCTGCAGTGACCCTATCTTCCAATGTCATTTGGACAAGTATCCAGACTATCTTAAAATCTGGCATACTATAGCAATGTGGTTCCCATCACAAGTCTTCAGCATGGGTATGCTATAATGTAATAAGCAATTTCTGTGGTTGCTGTAGGGAACACAGCGTATTTAATTATCTTTACTAAAGAAACAATAATGTGGCTGTTATCAGATCCAGAAGTACAACACAGACCTACCCCAGTTCATATGAAGCCTACTGTTTTAGTAATTCTAAAACAGTAAGCATTTTTAATATAAATATGGGTATTTTTAATGACAATTTTTTGGCTGGATTTTTAAACAGACTAATAAGGCTTAGAAGAATTTAAAAAAACAAACTGGGTAGTAATTAAGACCTGGTTTTACTGCTCTTAATTAATTTGACCACCTCTTCTTAGAAATCAAAGCCACAGTTACACACCTGCTTCTGTGTAAAGTTAGATTTGAAAATCTTCCTGGGTTTCTGTGTGAAAATTCAAAGCCAAATCAAATATGGAATGTATACTGTGTCCATTTTAAAAATCACCTAACAACTTTTCTGTAGCATAGTGCTTTAGCTTTGTCTATCTCATAAACACTAAGATTCAATAACCATACTTTAAAATATTTAAAATATCCTTGTATAGTACAGTTATTTATCTTTGAAGGACACATTACTATCCCACTGGTTCCTATAACGGCTAAATGTAATGTTTAGTAAAAAGTGAATGGACATTATTTCAGTGTTACTAGAATGTGATTCTTTTCTACTGCTGTAGAAAAAATGATGTCTGAGTGAGGCTACGAAGTTCAAATGGAGATTTTTTTGATAGACAATCTAGAGCTCTATACTGTGATAATTTCAAATGTTACTGTCATGGGTTCAGCAGCAGCAGTCATTTTTCTCCTTCTTGGTAGCTGGTGTAGTGCTGTGGTTTTGATTTTGGGCCTGGGAACAGTGCTGATAACACCAGTGTTTCGGTTACTGCTTAGTGATGTTTTGGTCTGGCCAAGGACTTTCTGAGTTTCATGCTCTGCCAAGGAGGAGGGGAGGCGGGAGGAAGCAGAGACAGGACACCTGACCCAAACTGACAAAAAGAGGTTATTCCATACCACAGCACGTCATGTCCAGCATGGAGGACGGAGAGGAGAGACCCGGAGGGGTGGGGGTGCACTGCGTGGTTGGGCTTGGTTTTAGGTGGTGAGAAATTGTATTCTTTCCTTGTATTTCTCTTGTCATTATTATTATTGGTGGTAGCAGTAGTGATTTGTGTTATACTTTAGTTACTAAACTGTTCTTATCTCAACCTGTGGGAGTTGCACTCTTTTCGATTCTCCTTCCCATCCCTCCCGGAGGGGGGAAGAAAAAAAGGGGAAAGTGAGGGAGAGAATGAGCTGCGTGGTTAGAGAGGCTTAAAACCACGACAGTTACATACACCGCCTTTCTATACTTGTCACACCACCAAACATAAGTATTTTAAATAACAGAACCAAAGAGGTTAAAACAACAAATGAAAGGTTGGATTTTACATTTCTTTCTTTCTTTTATTAATTTTATTTTTTGACAGCTGTCTGTGTCTGTCCTAACATTTCCTTTAATTTGTTTATCATGTGGGAGTCAGAGTTCTGGGAATCTTTTCTAGGCACTATTTTTTTCCCCTGGAAGTAAGTTCTGTTGCCATGTGAGGGACAAAAGTGTCTCCCCAGGAAAAATGCAAATCCTGGAAATCTGATTTCTGACATGGGTAATCATACTTAAAGGAATCAGAACTTACACTTAAAAATACCAAAACAAAACCCGTCTCTGCTTGCTAAATATTTGTACTCCTCAATTCACTTCTTAAAACATTTAACTTTTACTTAAAACAAAACTAATGGTGTTCAGAGAAGTATAATACCTGTACATCACTGATGTCCACTTACGCTAGAGTGACTTCTGCATAAGAAAAAGGAACGAAAGCATGCAGGTGCATATTGAATCTGGCTGAGATGGACTTTACTTTCACCATAGCAGCCCTCATAGGGCTGTGCTTTGTACTGGTGGCTAGAAAGGCATTGATAACACACCAGTGCTTTGGCTATGGCTGAGCAGTCTCCAGCATTGCCCGCCTCATCAATAGGCTAGGGGTGAGCAAGATCTTAGGAGGGGACAGAGCCAGAACAGCTTGACCCAAACTGAGCAAAGGGATATTCCATACTGTATTAGGTTTGCTCAACAGTAAAAGCTAAGAGAAGGAAAGAGAAAAGGGAGGGCATTTATCATTTATGATGTTTGTCTTCAAAAGCAACTGCTGCGTGTACTCAAGCCCTGCTTCCTGGGAAGTGGGCAGACATTGTCTGCTGATGGGAATTAGAGAGTAAAATCTTTTGTTTTCCTTTTCTTTCATGCACAGCCTTTACTTTTGCTTTATTGAACTGCCTTTATCTTGACCCACAACATTTTTTTCTATCTTATTTTCTCCCTGCCTATCCCACTGAGGAGGGGAGTGATAGAGCAGCTTTGGCCTCCAGCCAAAGTCAGCCACCGCAAGATGTAATCACAATGCACATGTGCAGGTCACACTTCACTGAGAACCATCCATATTTGTTAATTACCAATTTAGGATGACTGTCCTCATATTTTCTTCTATGTACAGGGACTTGATTTCTCATATATCCTATTAGGCATAATATAGAGAAATGATGGATGCTTACTAATGGGTACTGAGCATGTTCAGCACCTCTCTAAGAAACTAGAAAAGACTAGCCTGGAAAACTAAAAGACTAGCCTGTGACAGAGCTATTCCTGGTGAAGGAAAATAGTTGTAGATATGGAATACTACTGTACTTGGGAAAGATCAGGCAATATCCATTCAACCTACATTATCCAACTGAGTAACTATTAACTGTAGCAGAAAATAACTCAATTTTAAAGTAGAGATTTCAGAGAAATTTTTTTTTGTATGCAGCTTATGTTTCCTCAGCTATCTTCTCAGTGGCCACCAGCTTAGAATAATGCAAAGGCTAGATAAGTATCATTTAGTTTGGAGCAATGGGAAGAATTCTCTGCTTTCGGTAGGCTTTCTGTTTGAATCATGATAGTTGCCAGTTTAAATTTGCAGGGCTATAAAGCAGCTTTCCCTTGAGAGGTAGCAATATCCCATTAATCATCTTTACTGGCTCCATTCACCTCCAAATCAAATTCAAACTCCCCCAAGTAGCTTAAAAGTCTTTCAAAGTTTACTCTGTAATTGCTCACTTCCATATTGGTGTAAGCATATATTCTATGACTTTTTCACAATTATGTATCTTGCTTTTCATTTTGTAGCATCTCTCAGAAAGACCCTTGAGCCAAAAACTGCAATTGAGGATTCCAGTCTGTCAGATTCTCTACTCTGTTTTCAAGTATAAGCACTTTACTTCCAGCTCATAATGGTTCCACTAATCTGTCTTAGTATCATCCTTTCATCTTTTTCTTTCTGCATCTTCCCTTGACTTAGTTCTGTCTGCACTCATCAACATCTTAGTGGTGGGACAGTTAAAAATCTTTTCCTTACTCTTTTTGACCAAGCAGTGGAGTGTTAACACCAGATCAGTTGAACTTGTTTCAGCAGAGTGAAAGGAAAAGTTCCTAGTATTTTCATATTTAAAACTATTTTGGGTCTGTCTAGCCTTTTACACCTCTTTAAGAGAAATTGAGGAATAGCAGAGGAAAGCAGAGGCATTGGTGGTTCTTTCCTTGCAATACTATCTCTCTTGCTCAAAACAATGGCTGGGAATTTGACCCTGCTTGAGCAGGATGGTTGAGCAAGGTGACCTCCAGAGGTTCCCTCTAACCTCAACCATTCTGTGATTTTGTGAATTGATTTTGTTGTGTGTCAAAGAAATGCTTTTTCTAGGAAAGCTATTAGCAACAAGATGCTAACAGAAGTGCCAATGACCTCTACTCTCTAGGTGTTCTAAGGCAGTTGCTACAAAAGGGAATATTTCTGCTTTGTTTTGAAACCCTGAGAATATTCCCTTGTGACCTTGTCCTGCCTGCCTGCCTTCTCCCACAAATAGGTAGGTTTCACCCACCAGTTATTCCCTTTCTATGCAAGTGGACAACTAAACTATATAATCAGGTTCAGCTAAAATCATGCTTTAGTTTTCACAGCTATACTAAGTATAGCTTTGAATTTTCTTAGGCTTAATGTCTGCAACATAAAATACCATATATCTGTAAATGTAAAAATGTGTCTGCGTCAGATAATACATGCTAAAACCATCTTACTGGGTAAAATAACCCAAACATTTTCTGAAATATTAGTACTTAGTACCAGTTTTATTATTTTTTAAAACAACGTCCACACTGGAGGAAAATTGAAGGAGTTGTTTTTAGCGCAGGTGCAACTAAACAGTAAAAATTAGTTTTGATTTGGTTTAGTGGAAATCCTATGAATTTTCCTTATGCAAAAAATCCACAGCTTAAATTTTTCATACTAGCTATTAATCAGAGAACAGGCTGCAGTTTGAATTTGAACTGCAGTGTATTCAAGAGGCATCTTCATAATCTTAGGATGTGCAGGCCCTTAGGGCAATGGAATAGCTTGTCCCTATATGGATATATACTCACCTGAGACTTCCAATATGGGTACCAGTTAATTGCAAGGACAGATACCTGCTGGGAAAGACCTACTTAATTGCAGTTACTATTCAATAGCTGTTGGTATAGCACTGGTTTCTGCATATTATTAATCTAGGCTGGAATAGAAAGAAACCTTGAGGGAGAATCTTCTTCCTCCCTTCCTTCAAGGTTATGTATTGAAGCAAGAATATAAGTTGAATCGTTCACTTACAGTCACTAGGAGTAAAATTTGAGTGTTAAGAGAAAACAACTGAGGAATTTTCCTTATTAAAAAAAAAAAAGACAATCTTTTTGAGTTTTTAAATCTAGCAGTAACTCTTTATGGGACTGTTGTTAACTGTAAATGCAGATTTGTGGAAACTGCAGCTCAAGCTGTGTTTGCAGCAAGGGTGCTGGAATACTGATGTAATAACCTAGAAAATGTCCCAGATGAACTTTCCTTACTCAGAACTTGGCGAGTTCTGCATAACACTTTGCTTTCATCTCAAAACTGTGGTCCAAATCACAGTAGACAAGAATACAGTGTCCTAAAAGAGTTCAGAGTTTTCTTCCTTATTAACTTATTATTTTTGTTTATGCTTCCTTTTAAAGGATGTCAATACAAACAAAAACTTAGTTCAAGTGTCAGTGTAAATCATAATTTGTAACTCTACTGCTTTTCACGTTATGAAACTGCAGAGATGGTTCTTGGGTAGATTAGTTTAGTACCTTCAGTCTCTGTAAACAGTCATCCTTGGTTAGCAGATTGTACTAGGTCTGGCTAGAATAGAGTTAAACATCTTCATAGCAGCCGGTGTGCTGCTGTGTTTTGGTTTTGTGGCTAAATCAGTGTTGATAACAAAACAGTGTCTGGGCTACCACTGAGCAGTGGTTTACACAGTGTTAGGGCACTCTCTTTTTTCTCTCTGGTGTATCTAATTGAGTATGCTTGGAGTGGGCAAGAGTCTGGGAGGGGACATAGCCAGGACAGCTGATCTGACTTGGCCAAAAGGATGTTCTATACTACATAATGTCATACTCAGCTATAAAAACTGGGGCAGAAGAAGGGTGGGGGTTTGTTTTCCAAGATGGCTGCTTGTATGGGCATTGATCTGTTTGTTGGAGGTGGTGAATGATTTCCTTTGCATCATTTCTTTGTTTTTTGCCTTCCTCTTTCATTGCTGATTAAATTGTCTTTATTTTAACCCATGAGTTTTCTTGCTTTTGTTCTTCCTGCTCCCTCCCCCAACCTGCTTGGGAGGGCAGGGGAATGAGAGGGCAGCTATATGGGTGCTTGACTGCTGGCTGGGGTCAACCCACCACATTGATAAACTAATTTTAAGCAAATTAAAACTACATCCTTGCTGCAGCCTGGCATTTTTACAACTCAGCTCATATCCAAGATATGCGAGTACCCAGGGTATGAGAAATGATTAGCATTGAGAACTTGTACAGCACAACTGCTTCAGAGGTGACCAAAATCTCCTTCAAAACTTGCTGAATACATAAAAAAATTGAAGAAAATAAATTAAAATGACAAAAAAGCCTAGCAAAGCTACATGCCCCCACAAGAAGCAACACATATTAAAGTGGTGGTGCTATTTCTTCCATGAGATAGTGTGACTCAAAGTATTGCTAATGGAGTCAGTGGAGTGGCTTTTAGTTCTTATGTTTGAGAGTTTCTTGAATTTTCTTGAACTAAAATTCCGATTTTATTGTGCTGTGTTTGAGTAACATTGAATTTACAGTCATGTTCATAAAAGCTACAAAGTCCAGAAAGATAAGGGTAAAACTGTGATTTTTATTATGACTACACTACAGTTCTAACCACAGGGATCCTTCATCATGTTGTGACATGCACCCATATAAAATGATTTTGATGTTTCACCAGTATAATATCCTATTAAAGATACAAATTGGCATTCTGGCAGTGTAACACGTCCCTGAGGTCCTTCAGGAATTACTACTGAATTTCATTTTTCATTTAGCTGGCTCCATGCTGTACATTTATTAACAAAATGGAACTTGGTAGATCTGCAGTAAACTGTGTTCACCCTTCAGGCAAACAAGCCCCTCAAAGCTCTAGAGTTTAAGCTCACAAGCTGTCTGCTTGCAAACCTAAAAGCACCAAACAGCCTGATGTGGAAGGGATTGCTTAGGGGAAATGTGAATATTTCAACAGTCAACCACTGGGAAGCTTCCACAGTTGAAAAGCAAAGCATTGAAAAATCTTTTCAGGTATGTCTTGGAAGGAAATCACTAATCATAATATTTAAATTATTTTTAGAAAGCAAAATATGAATGAAGACGAGATACAGATTAGTGGCTGGGCCAAAAACATTGTTAATGAGAAGTGAGAGAAGTACAAGTGCTGAATACAAAGGGCAGGGACTGATAGCAGTGGTCCAAATCACCAGGGAGCTTGAGTTGGAGGAAAATCTGCAATTAAGAATGCTTCCAAGCTGCCCTAGTCACCAGATTCTTGAGCAGGACTTTGTAAAAAATGCTTAAAGACACCAACAATCTATTTTTCATACCTACTGGAATAAAAGAGTAGAGATTTAGTTAGCACTAAGTGACTTCAGTGTTGGGAAATTGGCTGGAATTTTTAGTTACTGAAGGATAGTGGTTCTGAGAGCTGCAGATTGTGATACATAGCTCATTTGAGCATTAAAGTCATATTCTTAAGGAATACTAAGTAAATGTTTTGTGACCTGATCAGGGCTGACTAGATTTAAATGTCAGTCTTTTTATTCATCAGCAATTCTGCATTTCGTGGCTGTGATCATCAAAAAGGGATCAGGAAGTTATGGAAAGATTTAGGTACCTGATGCCAGTCAGACTAGAACTTGTTTCTCATAAGAACGTACCCTCAGGATCACCTAATTCTGACCTAAGAGCTCACAGGTAAACTACAAAAGCAGTATCAGCTGGTGTAGGAAGACAGGTAGAATATACAAGTGGATAGCAGCTTCAGAAAGATACTACTGAAATTGCATAGCACGCATTAGATCAGGAGGAGAGGTCTTCACTGCAAGCATAGAACAGCTAGGGAAGACAGTGGCTGAGATCAGTGGGAGAGGAAGACTTGTTGCCTTTTGGTGATTTTGATGTTAGCAGATTTTGCCAAACTTTCTTTTACACAGGAAACAGAAGTATGGACAGTGCAGTTGATTTTCCTTCCTCAAAGTCTCATTCAGGAATATTGTGGATGCCATGTTACACACATTTGCAAGTAAATCATACCGGTATAATAGACAAACTGCAGGAGGCATGCTATGTTCCCTCACAAATCATCAGTTTGGCATAATCACTACATAGCCAAAAGTAATTTTTTTTAAATTGCTGTAGTTTGTATCCTGCTGTGTAAGCAGTTGTCTTCCTTAAAGTTATAATAGCTTCCTTCATAAAAGCCATTCTCTTCAAAGAGTTGTTTCATCTAGACTGTAATTTTCAGAGAGTGGATAGCAAAACAATTTTACTGGTATTTTCTCACAGCAATTAGCTATAATGAAATTTAAGTGAATTACATGTTCAGCTACTATCAGCTATCTAGGTCTCTTGTTCAAATCCCAGTGATCTCATTCCCCACCCCATCTTATACATGTGCAGGTATTTTGATAATTGCTTTCAATGATCCCATTCAATTTAGGAAGATCTACTTTGCTGCATTTGTCTCGTGTTTGATCTGATAAATGCTAAGCTGGTACCATTTCCATGTTTTCTGTGCATCTTGCAGTTGTGATTACATTTTCAGTAGTCAAACAACAAAAGCTGTTATTTAACTACAAATTTAATCTTAGGAACTACTTCAAATGAAGTTACTCATTATACTTCAACTTTCAGTTGTGTTAGCAGTTAGAGCTGGCCAGTGTAATTAAGAACTCACTTAAGTGAGCTGTGCTTTTGGGTAGCTTTTAACCTGTGACTGTCAATCATGTAGTATGTCTTAGCTGAGTGGACAATAACTTAGTGGACAATAGCCTGAGCAATGTGACACTACCAGTTTGCTTTATGATGCTACTGATAATATTTTTCTACTTGGAGATCACATGCCACCTACCTTGTTAATGCTGCTTTATGTTTTGCTGTGGCTCCTACATTGAAAGTTCAGTTTCTCCAAAGGTATTGCAGCTTTCTGTAATGTCTTTGCAGTAATTCTTAGATCTAAGAAGCAGCTGACAAATATCATGGGGCAGAAGTATCAGGATATTCCAGAGACTGGTTATGGTGGAAAAAGGAGAAGGAATTCAAATCACTGCTGTGTTCTGTAATGGTTGATTTGTCCTGCCGCATGTGTTAACACGCCTGCAATAGAGTGAGAACCAGTGGTATAATTCTTAGAATTCTGTCTTGAAGTATCTAAAGGCATAAAAAATAGCAGAAAATGGGAAATACACGTGCTTTATAGCGTTGAAATATTTTCTGGAACTTGTGTCAGTGGCTCTCTTACATGTGGAAAAAAAGTAGTGGCATTGGCATGCTCTTTTAGTACAAAATCTTTCATCACAGAAGACTACAGGTCTGACAAGAAAGGAAAATAGTGAATTTTCTGCTCTGGTGATTCATCATTGAATTTTAGGCCTGTAACTAGAACAGAAACCACCACATTCTCAACTGTGACTCTTTCACCCTTACAGTCTAATTAAAACCTTCTGCATCCATAAATAAATCATAAAAATCTCCTACCCATATTATGAGATCCTGAAGGCTTCCAAAACTAATTTGCTCTCTGTTGGGAAACAAATAAAAATAAGAATGCTAAGTTCTTCCAGCAGTATTTTGGTAAGCCTGTAAGTTGGCTTTGAGAAGTGGTGTAATCTCCTATTATGCATTACTCAGGAGATTTGCAAGCAGAAACTAGATGGTTTAGAAAGGGATATTATTTGACTGGAGAAAATGGTACGGGATACTGCCAAAGTTAAGATTATACAAAGAAGGGGGTGAAAAAGAAAAAAAGAAGATTATAATGCAACTGAAATATACTATTGTATGTGATAAAATAGAATTTTAGGAAAATTGAACAAAAGATGCAAACTGAAAAATCTTAGGTTAAATTTTCTGGGAAAACACCAACATTTTTTTTTTTTTTCCTGAACTAAGTGTGATTCCAATCATTAGAAGTTTAAATAGGTATTTTTACTCTAAGTAATAGGAAATTGAAAATGTCACTGTTGGTAGTATAGATGTTTACAATGGATATGTTGCTATTACTTCAGTTGAAATTAAAGCAAGACTTGTCACATAAAAATACAATTCTAAATCTCCCTGGGAAACTTCTTGAAATTTTCTTATCCTTTAGGTCATGTAGCATCAGGTAATACCATAGCATTGCTTAAAAATGGACAGATTATTCCAGTTCTTGCTCTCGCATATTTCATTCTGCATTAGACAAAACTTCAGAATATTTAACAAGAATTAGGTTTTGATACTATTGAGGGTAGGTTTAAACAGGATAGCACTCAATTAGGTGCAGTCTTCAAGTAGTCTCAGTGCTTGTACAGTGAGAGTGTGCAAGATGGTGAAGGTTGGCCCTCTGTGTATCTGTCCCACTTCTGAGGTAGGGAGAAAGGAATAAAAGATGTGCCTTGCTTATCTTCCTCTGCTCTTGAGGCTGACTTTATATTTTGCAGGCTTTTTATTGTGCTCATGCTAAGCACAGCTCAGCGGTACTAGACATTTCCAGATATTCTTGCTTGATAATAGTTATTTTGGGAAAGATCAAAATTCTGTCTAGCTCTTCAGAGCTTGTAGTGATTAATGATGATTTTGCAAATCCTCAAAATCTGCAAGTCCTGAGTCTCATGGGGGTCTTCAGAAAGCAATACAGTGGTGCACAGACAGTTTGGGAGTTTTTTGAAATGTGTCTTGAGCCCTAATGTAATTTCTGGGTATGCCGAGTAGGAGTAGTGCTCTACTGAACCGATTGTTTAGAAATAATGAATGAGCTTTCTGTGCTAGGATATATTCAGATTGTGCAACTCTTGGAGCACAAGACTGGTATAATCCCCCAAGCAGGAAGAAGAGCAGGTATAGCATCCAACTGCTGTAGAATGAGGCTGGCAAATTAGTTACAAATAACTGAGAAAAAAATTGAGTTCTCAACATCTCCCTTTTTTCAGTCTTCATAGGTATGGTCTAGCCTATATCTGTGCCAAGAAGCAATGATGAAGCATACAAGTGAGCCAGTAATAGAAGAGGGCCAAGTTAGGGACCATTTGTGCAGGTTACAACAATGTCTATAGACATATGTTGTTAGGACCTTACAGGATGCATCCAAGGGCGCTAATAGGGTTGGGTGGTGTCACTGCAAAGCCAATCCATCTCTTTTGGAAGGTTATGGGGGGTCAGGGAAAATTCCAGATGAGAGGAAAAGGGCCTGGAAAATATCACTGTCTATATAAAAGGCAAAAGAAAGGTTTGGGGAACTAAATAGTACTTGACACATTAGGTAGTTAGTAACTGAGCATCTGATTTATTTATATATATGCTTGCTTTCTATCTGATCAATTAAGCAGAACAGAAGTGACAATGCTTATTTATTGGATGGAGTAGGATATTCATGTGCAAATATTTTTGTGCAAAAATAGCTGGGGTGGAGCCAGACAAAAATCTTGACTCTGCTCGTTGAAGACCTTCTGGAACTAAAGAACAGGCAGCAACAAATAAGCATTTTTCTAGGTGAATTCATATTAATCAATTGCAACCCATTCTATTTACTTTTTGCTTTGCTTATTTTATCCACAATAGTGTGAGGTATTGCCTCTGATGTAGTGCCTCAGAAAGGAGCTGCTGCAGCCAAAATGTATTTAAATTGAATAATTATGGTAACATAGTTTCAATATCTCTTACAGTGACAAACTGACAGAAATGTTACTCTCTTTACATAGGTTCATGAAAAGGCGATCATAGTGGTACAATAAGATTTGTCTTATTTTCCTCAAACAGCACTACTAGCTAAACTTTTAATGAAAATCCAGACTTTATCATATAGAAGAATATGCTTTATCATATGGAAGAATATGCTACAGAAACAAAACATGACTCAGCTGTGGATCTAATATGAACAATTCATCTCCTTCTATTAGGTTTTAAAAATATTCAAGCAATCCATATAATTTTCATATAATCTCAAAGGAAAGTATTTGGCTAAGACAGCTCGCTGAACCAGCACCAAACCTGCAAGCAACTTTCTGGTATGAATTTGTGCCTTTTGCAATTTGCAGAAAGTACACTGACATTCTTCTAAGTCAGTGTAGCCTTCACAGCAGCTTGTATGCTTACATGGAAGTGTACTGGCTTTGGCTGGGTTAATTTTCTTCATGTTAGCTGGTATGGGGCTATGGTTTGGATTTGTGCTGGAAACAGTGTTGATAACACAGGAATGTTTTTGTTACTAATGAGTAGTGCTTACACAGGGTCATGGCCTTTGTTATAGTGGGGGGTCCAAAACAGAGTGCAATATTGTAGATGTGGTCTAGCAAGTGCAAAGCAGAGAATGACTGTCCCTCTCCTTAACTGCTCCATTTCTTGTACCTGGCTAGTTGAGCACTCATTCTAATCAGCTTGCTGTTCTAAATCATATTCCTGGTACCACAGCCATTGAAGGCCTGGGAAAGAAAGCTTAGATATGTGAAGTAGGGAACTTCATTGACAATACTTGTAGGACTGTGCTGATTTGGCATAGGGAAATTAAGACCTTGATTAAGCAAAATGCTTTAGCATGTGATTTACTTTTTGTTTTACTGAAGGATTTTTGAGATGCTCGGTGCTTTGGAGGCCTCTCTGACATGCTGGCGCAGAGTTCCATGGCAAAAAGGTGCATAAGTCAGATTCTCTGGAAGCTACAACTTGACACAGTAACCACATGACCCTTTGCTCTCTTATTTGAACAAGGATCTCCCTACAGTAATATGTGTGAATATTGCTTAAAGGTGACCATTTTATTCCAGCTGATGACTAGACTGATTCTCCAACTAAAACAGAATTTCAGGTAATGGTGTGCCATTGCACCTAGTGATTATAATTTAAAGTAAAATTGTGCTACTAATGAATGTTTTGTGTATTTAAGTGTTTATGCAGTGAGAAAGAGAGCATCAGGGCACCTCCTAGATGTTCTTATGATTCCAAAGCACTGAAGTAGTTCCATGATTACAACCAGTACTTAATGATACACAGCAGCACAGTACATTAAGGAAATTTTATTGACTTCAATTATAGATAAACTAATCAGCAGATAATGACAGAAAGGAAAGTGAATGTAGCCAAACACTAAACTTGAAACACACATATTGCAAATCAGTAGCGTTTCAAATTAAACGCTTATGGACCAATCATTCAATGATTAATAAAACACACACAGCTTAAAATTAGATCACTCCCTGAACACTATACAAAATATGTTAGTACAGCTAATTATTATCTCCTTTACAGTTCCTGGTTGATAACTGTGCCATTTGTGTACAAAGATCTTCATAGTGTGTGGAAAATGTGATTTAAATTCAGTAAATATTGTACAATTCAAGTACACAACGACTCTGCCCTCCTCCCTCAGAATATGCCAAACAAGAAAGAAATATCATTATCTTTTCCCTTTGTTGCAGTTAAATAGTACACAGTGCTTATAGTATTATTGTTAAATTATGAATAGCTAACTCTTTGTCAACACATGAATGTTGAGTCTGATACACATCAGGAGGCTGATTTTTTTCTTGTTTTTTCTTTTTTTTTTTTTTTAGTTTGCACTTTAAGCTTTCCTTTTCACATCAGTGTCACTATAAATGTTTATATGGCATGCAAGTAACTTCTTTCAAGTCTGGAGCTTGGGGACAGCAGAAAAAGCAACCCCACTATGTTATGCTGCTTAGATATATCCCAAAATATCCAGGGCATAGTGTCTTGCCGCTCAGACTGGCAGATATCATGGCTGGTCTTTAGCAGCTAAAGTGTCTTCGTTTTGTGATCCTCTTTGTGCAGTGCCTTTGCAAGCTCTTCAGAGCCTGCCTCCTCTAAATAAGCTCCAGTCCTTTTCTGAAAATGTCAATTTACTCTCCTTGAGCCATCTGCTATTAGCGTAAAACAGTGGCCCAGAAGAACCACTATGTGCTTGCAGTGCCTTAAATCTTATGGGAACTACACAGTTCTTAGATGTAGAGCCTATCTTTCAGAACTGCCAATCACAGTCAGTTGGTCAGTCACTCTGTTTCAGATTAAAGGATTTGAAATTTCCATGCCAAGCAATTTAATTTGCAGTTATTTTCCTTCATTTCTCTTTCTAGGATCTTTGGCCAGATATTCATGTGTATTTCAGCAACTGTGAAAGTTGGAAACCCGGCTGAAAACTGACTTAAGTAGTCCTTCCATTTTACCATTCAGGGTGTTTCTGTAATGGCTGTATTGCAAATACATTTTGTGAGACTCATGATAGAACAAACCACAAAGAGACAGAATCGCTTGAACTTGCAACATCCATTTGACGTAATATTATATCTAAACTTTTTTATTATGTGTTTTATTTAAAAAAAAAGGGGGGGGATTTTTTGATTTTTGGGTACAATTATACAGGGAAATGCTATTTAATCCTCCATGGTAAAACATGGTTTTGAGGAAAGACCTTTTAAATGCAGGGAAAAGAGAAACACAAGGCAGAGGCAGGGGAGTATTGACATTCAGTGCCCTGCCTCTTCTCTCCTGTCTCCCCTCCTGTCTTTCCCCCTTCCCCTCTCCTTTTTACTTTGATGGTGAAAGAATTCACCATCTTCTTTCAAAATAACATGATGCAGCAGGCATTTACTAGAGTTCTGCTCCTCAGTTTACTTAATTTAAGAACAGCAAGAACTCAGAGTTGGCAAAACGAGCAATAGTTTATTTTTGAATATTCCCTGATAGTCTAGTGTAGTTGAGAGAGAACTGTATTTGTTCACTGTTGTGAAACTTCAATAGAAAATTTCTTTTAAAGGCATTTTTGGAAAAAAGTAGCCGCCTGTGCCTGAGCACACTCCCCACTTATAAAATATTGCACCTTATCTTGTTGGATGTTTGAAATTGTTCTATATTTTAATGAATTCATCTCTCAGTGTGTTCTTCTCAGTACATTTGAAAAAATATGCCTTTAAAGTAATATAAATTATTATTAGGGCTTTTGATTAATTTCAGATTAATAAAAGACCAAATGCTGATATTTCTTGCTATCATAAAAACTCCCACTCATTAAGAGGGTCCTTAAGTAAAAAAACCCCAACACAATAACACCTTCAACAGCAGAAAGGTTTGAATCCTAGCATGAAGTGAACTTCCAGCTTTCCAGTTAGACTTCATTTCATGGGGCCGGAACAGCTGCAGTTTTGCCACAGAGATTTGCATTCACAGAGGTTTGTAGTACAGTTTATGCAAGCTGTGCCACACATTGCTGTTGCTCCAGAGGTTTCTTACATTTTGCTTCTGCTCACATGGCACAGTACTGAGGAGCTTGAATGCTGAGGGCTTTAATGTAGCTGCACATTGTCACCCACTTGTATTTCCTTTGATAATCCCGTGACAGTACATACCACATTAAGACAAAGTTCCTTTTTTTCTCATGCCTCAGTAGATGCAATGACTCACTCACTGAATAATGTCATCAGATCACATTCTCCCAATTGTCAATGCCTGACTCTATACAGTTTCTGTCTGGTGAAGAAAAATATCTTTCTGAAAGCCCTGGTATTCTGTAGTAGAATAACATAAAAATACCAAATTATTATTTTAATTTTTTACAGACCAATTGGAATGAGAATGACACTGATCTCTAAAATTAGAGCTGTATGTATAATTTGGCAGAGAAACGTTTTGCTGCTGCAGGATGTGTTTAATTTCAAGATGCTTTTCCACATCACCAGAAAACTGTGACTGTATTGTTTTGGCAAACTGAATAAATCCAAAATTATATGTGATGGGTGGAAGAAGAAAAAATAATGTCTTTACCAATATTGACAGAACACAGTGTAAAGAGCTCAAAAGAATATGGAAAAGGAGGAAAAGTCAAGAAATAGAGCTGGATCCTGTGTTTTTGGAAATTAAGTTACTTCACTGAATTGGATGAGGCCTTTCTGATTACTTCAGCAGTGGAACCTACTCTTGAATGAAGATTGTTGTTTAATTTCCTGGCATCATACAGCATAATTGCCTAGGGAATATCAAAGTGTCTCTGTCAAAGACATGGGAATTAGCAAAGAGGAAAAAGTTTCTGTATTCTAGCTTATCTCCCTGCCAATATAGATTTTGTCTCCATGGTATAGGTTCTATATCATCATCCAGCTGTACTGGACTCTGTTCTGGGTTTCACATGTAATTTGCTTCTGAGACTTGAAAACTATGCCAGATAAAAAATTATGGATAATTGGCAGTAGAGTTTCTTCCTAGTGCTAAGTACTTGTATAGAGAAAACCATTTATATCACTCTAGCTTGTTGTTTTTTTTTTTTCTGGTTTTCTGCTTCTTCTGAAAGAATGATAGGTAATTTTCTTCCCATTTTATTCTCCAGACAAAGCCAGTTTTAGGTTTTTAGAACAATGGGAAATTTTGAACAGAATAGTAAGAGAAGCTTTCTAGGGTGGAAACTCAAAGTTCTGAAGCAAAGGTGCATTATCTGCTTTATGCTTAAACTAACCACATACAGAAAAAGGTACCCCCCCAAATCCTGAGGCTATCATCTCGTTATTACAATTCCTTATGTACATAGTATGTCCATTTGCACAGAGTCTCTGCTGCAAAATCTTTGTACCTCTGCATTTAACTCAGGATTGCTTCTTAATCTTTATTCCCGTCTTAACAGAAAGCTATAATCAATTGCTTATTAATCAGCCTTGACATGTATTCAGCTAATTAGCAAAGCAAAGTTGGCAGAGAGTATTTTATTATTACAGGAAAGTTTTGGGCAGCTTTTAGCTTTGATTTCTTACCTTTATAAGTCTCTTTCTATTTTATCATTAAAATTTCTATATCAATACATTTCCTTGAATGGTATGTTTTATTTTTCTCATAGAGTCATGGATGGCATGGATGTCATGGTTTAGGAAGTGCAGCAGGAGGGCCAGGAGACCTACTTGGATGGATAAGGAGCCGCTGAGGAAACTTTGAAGGAAAAAAGAGGCTTATAAAAGGTGGAAGCAAGGACAGGCGGCCTGGGAAGAATAGAGGGATGTTGTCCGGGAAGCTAGGGATCAGGTTAGGAAAGCTAAGGCCCAGTTAGAATTAAAATTGGCTAGGGATGTTAAAGATAACAGGAAGGGATTCTTTAGGTAAATTGCAAATAAAAGACAGACTAGGGACAACATGAGCCCCCACTGGAAGCTATCGGGAGAACTGGCTCCCCTGGATTTGGAGAAGGCTGAGGTTCTTAATGACTTCTTTGCCTCAGTCTTCACAGGAAAATGCCCTGACCACACCACCTAAGTCTTGGAAGGCAGACGCAGGGACTGTGGGAATGAAGACCCTGGGCCCACTGTAGGAGAGGATCTGGTTCGAGACCGTCTTTGTAACCTGAACGTATACAAGTCCATGGGACCTGATGAAATCCATCCGCGGGTCCTGAAGGAGCTGGCAAATGAAGTTGCTAAGCCACTGTCCATCATATTTGAAAACTCATGGCAGTCAGGTGTAGTTCCCGACGACTGGAAAAAGGGAAATATAACCCCCATTTTCAAGAAGGGGAAAATGTATGACCTGGGGAATTACGTACTAGTCAGCCTCACCTCTGTGCCTGGCAAAATCTTGGAGCAAATTCTCCTGGAAGGCATGCTGAGGCACATGAAAAACAACAAGGTGGTTGGTGACAGCCAGCATGGCTTCACTAAGGGCAAATCCTGCCAGACCAATTTGGTGGCCTTCTATGATGCGGCTACGGAACTGATGGACAGGGGGAGAGCAGCTGACATCATCTATCTGGACTTTTGCAAAGCATTTGACACTGTCTCACATGACATCCTTGTCTCTAAATGGAGAGACATCAATTTGATAGGTGGACCACTCGGTGGATAAAGAACTGGCTGGATGGCCGCATGCAAAGAGTTGTGGTCAATGGCTCAATGTGCAGCTGGTGACCAGTAACGAGTGGTGTCCCTCAGGGATCGGTGTTGGGATCGGTCTTGTTCAACATCTTTGTCGGTGACGCAGACAGTGGGATTGAGTGTGTCCTCAGCAAGTTTGTCAATGACACCAAGCTGTGTGGTTCGGTTGACTCGTTGGAGGGAAGGAATGCCATGCAGAGGGACCTCGACACACCTGGGAGGTGGGCTGATGCCAACCTGATGAAGTTTAACCATGCCAAGTGCAAGGTCCTACAGCAGGGTCTGAGCAATCCCAGGCACAGCTCCAGGTTGGGCAGAGAAGAGATTCAGAGCAGCCCTGTGGAGAAGGACTTGGGGGTGTTGGTTAACGAGAAAATGAACATGAGCTGGCAGTGTGTGCTCGCAACCCAGAAAGCCAACTGTATCCTGGTCTGCATCAAAAGGAGCGTGTCCAGCAGGTTGAGGGAGGTGATCCTGCCCCTCTACTCTGCTCTTGTGAGACCTCACTTGGAGTATTGTGTGCAGTTGTGGTGTCCTCAACATAAAAAGGACATGGAACTGTTGGAACAAGTCCAAAGGAGTGCCACGAGGATGATTAGGAGACTGGAGCACCTCCCATATGAAGATAGGCTGAGAAAGTTGGGGCTGTTCAGCCTGGAGAAGAGAAGGCTGTGTGGAGACCTCATAGCATCCTTCCAGTATCTGAACGGAGGCTATAGGGATGCTGGAGAGAGACTCTTCATGAGGGACTGTAGTAATAGGACAAGGGGTAACGGATAAACTTAAATAGGGGAAGTTTAGATTGGATACAAGGAAGAAATTCTTTACTGTGAGGGTGGTGAGGCCCTGGAATTGGTTGCCCAGGGAAGTTGTAAATGCTCCATCCCTGGTAGTGTTCAAGGCCAGGTTTGACAGAGCCTTGAGTGGCATGGTTTAGTGGTAGGTGTCCCTGCCCGTGGCAGGGGGGTTGGAACTAGATGATCTTAAGGTCCTTTCCAACCCTAACTATTCTATGATTCTATGGCACAATCCAGGAAACATGCATATCTGAGTATTTTAAATACCATGATCAGCTGTAGCAAACTTTGAGCTTATACATGTTCATTGGCACTTTAGGATGGAGGACCTAAGCCTTCATTTAATTTTCCTTTTCATATAAATTTCTGTGTGTTTGTCTGTTTTTCTTCATTCCTTTCTATTCCTTTGCTCATTGCTCTATTTGTGCTAAATAAGGTGTCATAAGCTATAGTATTGGTTCCCCTTTGAAGATGGGCATTTGGAAATTCTATGGGTTACAAGACATGAGAAGCATTGTAAAGCCACAAAGATCTGTGAACACAGCCACCTTGTCGCAAAGGACATAATGCTGTCTGCTCTCCCTCATGCCTGTCAGTATGGGTCAGTAACTGTGAAAAAAATTATCAGGTGTACAACAAGATGCCTTTTGGAGTACTTCCAGAAGGTGGATTGCACTGCATGAATAGCTTGGCTCAGAGTTACATGGGCTCCTTGCTTGTGTCCAGATGGGAGAATGAATACAACATACTCCAATCCTGGCTATGGTCCTGTTTTGCACAGCTGTCTGTTATCCTTTAGCTTGCATTGATAAATTCCTTAGAGCTTAGTATATTTGCATGTTTACAGAGCAGTCAGTATCATGCAGTAATGTAATCACAGTGCTCTTAATGCTCTTCATATCTTCATGTAAATTTTGAAACAAGAAAATAGCTATAAACTTCCTTTCTCTTGCTTACTGATCCCCAAGTTTATACACATTGCTGCTTATCAGCATCCTTTGTTTGCAGTCCATTTGGAATCTTAACTTCACACAGCAGTGCTTACTGAGCTAATGTCGCAAGATATTGCTCAGAGACCTTTTTGTAAGCCTACTTATGAGCTTGACATACTTTGGCTACTGTGTCCCCTCAGTTATTACATATTCACTTGTAGCATCAAAAAGCAGTTATGTTTCGTTGTCACAGTTATCTGGTTTTAAACCCTTGCTTCCTTGGTTTTAAAATTTTGTTATTCTCCAGATGTTTGCCTATTTTTAACTCACAGTGATGGCTTTCTTTTTTAATAGGGACACAAAGTAAACCCAATTGCTCAAGATTGCAGCATATCACCTCCAAGCTATTGCTTCACTTTCTTCCTCTTCCCACTCTAAGTCTCCTATCCTTTACACTTCAGTATGTATTGGCAGGACTTTAGCAAGTTTGTTAATTTTCTGCCTTGAACCTCCAACACCTGTAGGCTGGTACCCATGACTTGCTGATTGCTTTGGTTTCCTTCTCTTTTCTACCTGAGGTACCCAGTTCTTAACCAGTAAACAATTTTTTTTTGCATCTCTGTTGATTTAAGCTATTATTTTCCTGTCATCTCTAGTTTTGACAGCTTCCCTACAGTGTTACTATCAACAGCAATGCTTGCCCATCTTATTTGTTATATTGTCCTTTTCCCAACCCTCTGACCTTTCCTATTCCTTCAAATGGGTCAAACACAAATAATTAATGTCTAAATTATTTAGGATTTTTAAAATTAGTATACTAGCTATCTCTATCTGGCAGAAAAACACTCTCAGAGCATCTTCAGAGATCCTTCTGGTATGTATATTCTATGATTCTACAAGATGTTTTAAGCACCAAACGACAAAAGCACCTATAAAGTCAGACCTTAATGATACAAAGTAACGTGGCTACTCATGATCTGAACAAACTATAATCCTCTTGATCCAGAGCCGTATCTTGTAGCTCAGCTATACCACTGCTCTCTAGGAAGCCTGACAAAGTGAATGAAACTAAATCTTATTTCAATCCTCTTACGTATGTTCCTTTTAAGACAGTGCTGTAACTGTCCACCATGTCCTCTTTTTAATTGGACCAGTGTAAACTAGCTTCTTTTTGGTAACCTTAAGGCATCCTGCTTTTCTGTCTCCAGTTATGCACTAATGTTTATCTTTGCAATTGTTTTCTTCCTGCCTTTAGTTTCTTATTTATGGTGCTTCCAGTATAACATGGTGGTGTTTAGCATCAGCTTTGGCTCCTGTCTGTTCTCTTGGCTTGTCTCATCCAGTGGTAGAACAATAGTTTCACCCATCCACAGATAGCTATTATTTAAACATCCATAGCATCTGGGAAAATTTCAGATGATGTGTGACTTACGTGACAATGCTGAGTACCAGTCTATATGTTGGTAACTGAAATCAAAATGATCTTTTCATCAGGGGAAAAAGTCATGAGGTGTATTGCTCTGTGTTTTCTGTCTTGATTTGTTATATCCATCACAAGCTGTATGGCCTGTGTCATCAGAGAGGAGCATTGGAGTAATGAACACGTATAATACACATAAGTACATAGGAAAAAAATAGTAAAATATAGATGAAAAAATTGTGCTTTCAAAGGCAGGAAATCATCTGACAAAGCTGTGGCTAACTTTAAAAGTCATTAGATCTAAAAAGTAGTTACCTCAGAGATCACAGTAAAATCATTAGGAAATTTAGTCCTAGCATTTTGATGACAGTATTTCATTACTGAAGCTGTCAGCTTTCATTGTTTGTAGAGATATATTCCGTACAAGTCAATATTTGATCTCTATCAACAGTGAGGACATAGAAAAATAATCCTTACCACAATGACATTAAAGTTATTCTGCATAATGTTATATTAATTGTCTCCATGATTGCTGCAACATATTAAAATGGCCTGATGCTTTTCAGGGAGTGAAATCCAAAACAGGAGTCTGGTCTCAGAAAAATATTGCTATAAAGACTATTTACATACATGGTTAGAAGTAGAGATTCTCAGGGCACTTTTTTGGGGGAGGTAGCATGGGCAGGGGATGGATATTTTTCAATAAATGTGTGTATTCTGGAGGTCTTCACTGAAGGTTATATTCCATGGCTTGCAGCCTCTCCTTGGGCCCCTGAGGAAGTGTGGTCATGTTCAGCTGTATAGAGACCCATTTATTCATCTTATGCAAGCTGCTTATGGGAGTAATTGCTATAAGCAGGAGAAAAATTTCGATTCGTATCCGCTGTGCAATAGTTTTAACCTGATTGTATCTGAAGCTGGAATCCAACTCTTTGTCTCTTCATGTGAATAAAGCAAAAAGTTTCCACTGAACACATTCAGTATTAATGGTTTATTACATAGCAATAAATACATACTAAGGATATATTTATTTACTATTAATACATGCATCTTGTCTTGAGTTACATCTTTTTAGTTACTTAAGCCAGAATATATGTGACTCAGTTTTGGCTTTTAGCAAACAAGTTGTAACAAGCCACTAAATCCTGGGGTATATTCATTTTCTTTATTTCATTTACCTAAATGAGATAATGATACATCTAAACTTCAAATTAGAATTGCAAGGAAAAGTTAAGACTATTTGAAAGCCCAAAACACAGCAGTTTCAGAATGACTGAGGCCTTGGTTAAAAACCTGAAAACATTCCATGTCTTTTATTTAACAGGTAAAGTTTGAAATATCATTCTGAAGTCTTTGTATGCTGTATATAACACCGATAAAGCAAATAATTAGTGAATCTTCCAACTTGGAAAGTTACTTAGGTAAATCAAAGGATGATGATGGAGGATACAAGATGAACTATTTGATTTTCTTTAATCCTTATAGGTTTGTTAGGATTAATATTATAAGATATTTGATAAAAATAAAGCTATAGCAGTGGGATCTGATGATCTGGTTTGTATTCATTAAGAGGGTTTTCCTAAGTTCAACTATAACCCAAATTTAGTCATTGTGTCTGCTCTGTTGGAATCTAAGCCCTCCAGCTCAAAACCTGCTGTGAACATTAATGAAGACCAGCAGATACAGAGCAGTGATGTACCCTGATTGTAATCAGAATCATGAATTAGAAATTGATGTACTGCAGAATATAAAAGTAGGTATTCAGTAGTAAATCAGATGAGAGAAAGGTTATGATGACAGTAATGTTTAGCTTGATTTTTTTCCCCTGGCTCTTACACAATAAATCACTATATTTTACCAGCCAGATATATTTTCAAGTACGTACCTACCTCATATTTGGCTAAATTTAGGATAGTAAAGCATCTTGCTTTGGTTTTAGTGTTTTTGTTTATCTGTGTTTGAAATCTTCCTGAATTTGGATAAAGATTAACCAAATGAAAGAAAAATCTGAGGTTACTTGTGAAAAGGAGAAAAGCTTCTGAGTAATTTTGATATTTATAGTTTTAAAATTACTATCACGCACTCACATTTCCAATTTGGAACACGTTACTGACTAGTATGGGAGATACAGTTAGCAAGAACTGCTGAAAATCATGCGTTTGTTAAGACATCTAAATATAGATGGCAAAAATTCTTTTGCGATCATTGTCACATTTTAAATAGCCAAAAGAAAAAAAATATATCTCCTTACTGGGAGAAAGGAAAATGAGTGCAGAAGGGCAAGCCACCGCTCTCTGGTCATGCAGGAAAGTTCACATGGGTTAGTATCATCAATTTCCACCTTTCTGCTGCTGGTGGCTCTTGCAGCAGCAGAAGTGACAGTGCACTGACTCTGCAGTCAGTTTTGCATATGTACTGAGGCAGCTCTCAATCATTTTCAGTTTAAGCTAATATGCCAGGTGAACTACAATGGCTAAGGAGCTGGCAGAAAATAATTTCATGTGTCGTATAATTTCAGTGTCATGTCATCTGGAACTGGGTTAATAAATTCCTAAATTGTGATAGCATGATTAGTTTGAGCTTAATAGGATTAGCAGTACTGAAGGAGTCCACAAACTTTAAAAGACAGGGTATTTGATGGAAATATCCACGTATTTGATTGAAATCAAGTCTACCTAGCTTACAAACACATCAGTTTCTATTCTTCATTCTTCCTTTATTCCTGTCTGTAGAAGAATTAAAAATAACTTTCCTTGTTAGTCTTGACTTGTAAAGATTCGCAGAGAGCCCAAGCAACCAGCAGACTAGTGAGAGGGGTTATGTCTGCAAGTTGCTTTAATATTTGACAGTCCGTTCATGGCTGCAAATTCCAGGTGAGCAGTGGTTTCTAATGTCAGTGTTGTCTACAGTGCCTTTAGTATTGCTCTGAAAAGTGAGTACTGAGTGAACACACACAACTGCTGAACTGTTTCTGAGGATGTCTAAAGATGACAATAATTTCCCTTGGCCATCTCAACAGTGGAATGATTACACTGGCATAAAAGTTCAGCATAAATTCTTTCAGTCTTTCATATTCAGTGTTCAAATACTAAAACTTTGACATTAATTATGGGACAGACAGTGTTTGTCATGAGGTCTCATTTTCATTCTGTATGATTATACAGATATGAAATATGAAGAGCAACTACTCAGAACAGCTCAAAATAGGCCATACAGGCAACTTCTCCCTTGTAGGAGAAATATTAACTAGTAAATAGGTATATTTCAAGTCTTATTTTTATGGTCCTCTCTTAGTTATAGTTGCATTTTGCTGGAATATACTTGTGAAGGCTTCTGATATGAGAATTTATATTTAAATTACTTTGGAAACCCTATACAACTTTTTTTTTTTTTCAATTAGAAAACAAAACCTGAATGGAAAGGGTACATCAACCAAATAACAAAATAATTTTTAAATCTGTAATGATGTCCAAGGATTATCCTTGGTTTTCTCCTGTAATCCCAAGTGTTGGGCAAAGTGAAGATCAATAGCCTCTGGAAGCTAGCATGTACAGACCTCGGGGGGACAGTAGACTATTCCACATACTTTTACCTTTCCTTCTGGCATACTCATTTCTGACAAGTCAGGAAGTTAAATACCCTTGAATGACTGATTTGCTGACTTATTGTGGATTAATTTTATCTAAGTACAAGATCCTAAGCTAATAGAATTTATTTAAATCATCCAGACTTTCCTTAAGTGGATGTCATCTGTTATCACTCATTAAGCAAGTCTGGAATCATGGTTTCTCTGATTAGCTACTTGAATTGACATATTCACAGCTGAATGAAAGAGAAGAAATTACTTGTATTGCAGTGACCAAAGGTACTTATTATAATCTTCAGCAACAGTGAGATTGGCAGCAGTGTTACTGTTATCTCTATATCACACCCCAGGTGGGCAATCATAGGATCATAGACTAGTTAGAGTTGGAAAGGACCTTAAGATCATCTACAAATCACAAAAATAGTATTTAAACATGATGCCCCCAAAATGCAGCATGCAGTGTCAGCACCTAATATGCTTTCTAGATGTACTGGATTTCCTATATTTCAATCTGAAACCGCTATTAAATCATACCAGTTACTAATTTTTCTCATATTTCGTAGATTTTTTCTTTCAATGTGGGGCAAAGTATGTGATGATGAAATAAAGGTTATGATGCCTACTTCCTCTTCCGTCTTGTCTTCCTTGACTCTGCCTTACTTTCACTAGTCCCATTACACCTGGATTCTCCTAGAAAGGAGCTTCAACAAATTTTATTTGACTGCTGTTGATCACATGTCTTGACTGTAAAGTAACAGGAAAGGGCTGAGGTTATATGAAGCATGGCAAGTCCTCTTTTGTATGAACTTCATGATTCATCCAGGTTTCCTTTTTGGAAGTCTCACCTGGGTGTTCCCCTTGTTAGGTAAGAGGACTGGGCAGAAATTTAACATCAGCTGCAGACTCAGAGCCCTCTGCCATAGTAGTTATGCTGACTTTGCTGTGAAAGTACTTCATTTTTATTGGTTACACCAGTGATGAATTTGGCATGTCCAGTTTAATTGTGATCTTTGAGTACATGTTTGAAAACTCAAGTATGTGGTTTACTTTTTGAGATCATTATATCAGATAGCTCTGGACAGCAGGAAATAAACAAAACCAATTTCTACCTGTCAGGAAACATGTTGTTCTGTCTGCAGTGGCTAATTTTGCTTGCACCAATATGTTAAGTATTCTAGAGCCAAACATCGCATCTAGTTTTTGGGTTTTTTCTGCCATAACCCGAGTTTCTCCTGTGACACACAGGGCTCTGCTTCTCTGTTCTCTTTCTGTTAACTTATTTTTGAGAAGGAAAAAATAAATTTTGACATCCTTTGGTGATGATTAAAGAAATAACCTTCAATTTAAGATGAAGAGAGTGATTCAACAGACTTGCTTTGAATAGCAGCATCCCACTCTCAGTGATGCACTGTTGAATTCAGTAAGAATGAATGTGGGCTAGAGCACTAACTTATATAGACCTTGACTAAAAGTGAGAATCATGGAAAATGTTTCCTTCCTTGTGTTTTCTCTTTCCATTTGATCTTTTGGGCACAGACCTCTTAGGTGATTCAGGATCTTTCTTCTTCAGCTCATGCTCTGTGTCCTGATCCATCGAGCTTTTCTACATGTCTTGTGTTATCTGGCATGATCTGATCTGATCTTTAAGTAAGCTCTCACAGCACCACGCACTTGCTCTTCCTGTCTTTCACATCAACTTACTTGTATTTCTCTCCAAATCTATATGCCTCTCTGCTGGTTTTGGCTGGGGTAGAGTTAATTTGCTTCATGTTAGCTGCTATGGGGCTATGGTTTGGATTTGTGTTGAAAACAATGTTGATAACACAGGGATGTTTTAGTTACTGCTAAGCAGTGCTTACACAGAGTCAAGGCCTTTTCTGCTCCTCACACCACCACACAGTGAGTAGGCTGGGGATGTAGAAGAAGCTGGGAGGGGACACAGCCAGGACAGCTGACCCCATCTAACCACAGGGATACCCCGTGGTGTCATGCTCAGCATG
Source organism: Ara ararauna (assembly GCA_028858755.1). NCBI lineage: Eukaryota > Metazoa > Chordata > Aves > Psittaciformes > Psittacidae > Ara > Ara ararauna. Next base: position 34,568,632 of record CM054376.1, read on the forward strand.
TAAAGCTGGGAAAGAAGAAGGAAGGGGGGGGGGGGAGGGGGGGAGGGCAGACTGACACATGCACAGTGGTGGCATTTGTCTTCCCAAGTAACTTACGTGTGACGGAGCCCTGCTTTCCTGGAGGTAGCTGAACTCCTGCCTGCTGATGGGAAGTGGTCAATTAATTCCTTGTTTTGCTTTGCTTGCATGTGAGGCTTTTGCTTTACTTACTAAACTGTTTTTCCTTCAACCCACAAGTTTTGTCAATTTTATTCGTCTGATTATCTTTCACATCCACCTGGAGGAATGAGTGAATGGTTGGGTGGTGCTTAGTTGCTGGCTGGGGTTAAACCATTACAGCTTCCTTGAGTTCCAAATATGTGGGGGTTTTTAACCCTGCCTTTGCTAGATCTGTTATTTTATGCTATTTGAAGAACCTCAGTTGTTTTGGTTTGGTTTTGTTTGGTTTTTTGGTTTTGTTTTTTTTTTTTTTGTTAGTTAGGAAACCCTGGTTCTTCTAGCCCCAGAGAACTCCAATTCTGGTATCAATCATCTGTTTCAAGTATAAATTCAGTAAAAAAAGTAATAAGTTTTAACCAAGTATTACCTTAAATCTTCATTATCTTTCATCTGTCACATACCTGTCGGAGATCTCGTCGGCAGAGGTAAGCCTGATACAGCAGGTTACGAAAGCAAATGTCTAGAGCTCTACTTTTGTTATGACAATCTCCTCCTTCAGTGCTAAAATATAGAGCTAGAAAAATGTCTCATATTTTGCATATGCACAGAAAAATATGATGACAAAACTGGAGAGAAAAATATATGTGTAGATTTATACAGTTATACATAAAGACATAAAAACTTTTGTACTTGAGATCTAAAGAGAATTTGCTAAAAGTAGATATCTATGTATTACATTTCATAAGCTTAAAACAAGAGGGTTTAAGCTATTTCATGATAGCATAATTAATTTCACTGAACTTTCTAATTCTTGGTTTTGGCTGTCTCAATGAAATCTTGGCTGGGTCAGGTATAAGGATTTTTTTTTTTTTAATAAGAAAATATTTTCCTTTTCCAATACTTCTACAAAACCACTGCAGTTCTCCCTAGCTGCGAAATGTTTCGTGCCAGAGTATTAGGTGGTGTAAATCCACATGAGTTTTATGACAGCAATGGAACTAGACTGATTTATATAAGCTGAGGATCTTGTCCCAGATCTTCAATTGAAAAATACATTTTCACTGCTCAGATATGATATGCATTTCACTTTTATGAAGTAAATGCAGAGACTACCATGCACAAATGTTTTTGAACTGTATTTTTTGCTAGTTGGCTTTGTCAGGTATTTACTTTAAAACTTCAAAACAATTTCTCGTCCTCTTAGACCTCAACCCAGTAAATATATCTTTGAGTAAGTGATTGAAACTTTCCATTTAATTCAATGCAAAACTTTCTTTGAATTTCCCAGAAGAAAAATCAGAGCCTATTTCTTTTGGTGAGCTTCTGAAGTTTTGAATTTTTTAAATATTGGAGTTCTGGTGTGTATGCATACAGAATTATGGACTGGTAGTTAAACAAATTAACACAAGCATTATTATATTGATTATTTTGTTCTTAAAGTGGGTGTCAGCATACTTAGAATCATAGAATACTTCATACTTCTGATTCTTCAATAATATTGATGATGAATAGGTCAGCATTTCAAAGCCTACCAATGATTTTAAGAATGCTAACCTATACCCTTTAAAGAAACATGGTGGGAAGTTCTAACTCCATTAAAATAACTCCTGCAACTATGATAATTACAACTTGATCTGAGATTTATTTTTACACTTTAAATTACATTTGACATTTTTCTGAATTTTGAAGTGTTCAAAGTGAAGCAAAAATAATATCAGTACTCAGTGTTCAAAGTTTGGACTGTATAAAATATTCATATGAAAGGTGTACAACGTGCACCCTGGAACATAATAAAAAGTTATAGAAGCTTGAAACTGTTTGAAAGTAATTGAATACATAGAATGTCCATTTGAATTGCATTCTGAAAACATTCTTACTTGACATTACTTAGAGAACTGCCATCTGAATTGACCTGAAATTGGTTGCTTTTCTTTTCAAAACATGCATTTTTTTAATAAGCCTGTGTAACTGTGTGTATGCTCATAGATTTATCTTTTGGTATTTGTTAATAGCTTAGAAAAATAGTCATAATCAGTAAAAAAATAAAAAAACAAGGACTAGACTTTGCCTTTAATTATTTCTAATTTTCGCATTTCATGAAGCATTCTTTATTGCCATTTTGAAACTACTTAAAAATCAAGACACAGAAGACAGACCAGATGAATATAGCAGATTTTTTGCAATAAAGAGCAGAGTGCATTTAAACCCAGCCAGACCTGCTCAAGCATGAAGACTCCTACATGGTACAGTAGCATTCTGTGCTGTTTGACCTGATTTACTGTTCTGAACAGGATCATTCTGGCAGCAGCAGCAGGTGGCCCAGCAGTGCCAGTTTTGCAGGCTGTATGACCCTGCTTGTTTTGCTAAAAGGCTGAAGCAAGATGCCTCAGTAAGGGAGCTGCACTACTCCCCAGTACACATGGTGGCTTCTTCAAAAAGTGGCCTGGGTACCAACTTGTGGCACGACCTTATGCTCTTTCAACATACTCTGAGAGCTCTGGAAAATTTATCTAGTCCCAGTTCTTCATTTCAGTTCAATTCTTTCTTAGGGAAAGTTATAATTGAAGTATTTCTAGATTGTATGGTTGAATCACAGCTGACTTACCTATTAGTCATTTCCTATACTGGGCTTTTTTCCATCTTTGTCTAATTCAGAGAAATGGAGATGAAGGCATAGATTCTGTGGTTTTATTCACTTTAAATAGGAAGGTCTTATCTCAGTGCTGAAATTAAAATAATTGACCAAAATAATTTCTAACTCGAAAATAATAGTTAAAAATTGCCTTTGACCTCATAAGAGTAGGTTTCAACCGAATGCAGAACCAAGATCCTGAAACTGTGAAACATATGTACCAATCTGTATGAATGGTATGTATGCATTTGGTATAAGTGCACTCTCTCTTTGCATATAGATATATTTGCTCAAATTAATTCTGTAAAATTTTATTTCTGTCCTTGATTCAGGACAGAATTCATATGGACAGACATTCTTATGGAGATACTGAGATAAAAACAGTTATCTAGTTACTGTTTTGTGTTAAAATATTGATTCTAATGTGTAAACAGATGAATGTAAATTTTCTTAATTAAAAAGAAGATAAATACAGATATTCCAAATCTAATTTTGTCCTGAATCTGATTCAGCTAGTGAAAAGTAGAAAGGTTTTATACCTGTAGATGTTTTTAGCATATCAGTCATTTCTGTGATAAACCTTATGTTCTGTTTTTTTAATGTTAAGACCAAAACATGACTGAAACTATCAGTATGTCTGTGTCCTCCAAATGGAGTAGATATATCCATTAAACCACTGTCCTTATTCATCCTTTTTCACCTTAATTTTTTGCCACCGTCACAAGATATAGTCAAGCAAAGCACTCAAATGCACTTGAATGGCAAAAAACCAATAAATAATGAAAGTACTAGAAAGATGACTGCTTATAAGAAGATAGATAGCGTGTGTGTGCATGGTCAGGAATGGGTCTTCCTGATCTGTACATGTGCTCTAATAGGCTTACAGACTCAGTGCTGTCTGGTAAAATAATAACATAAAAATTGAATGGGCTTCATTAAAAAGTTTATTAAGAGGAGGAACAGACACATCCATGTTTAAAGAAAGTCTTAAATAGACTGAAACATTAACATGCTAAGTGTATAAATACTATGTTGTGAATAATATTTTGAAGATTGCATACTTTATCTTTTTTGGTGTAGTATACTTCAGAAGTTTAATCTATTTCAGTCATATACTGCAGTCATAACTTACACATAAAAATTAAACAGGGATTTTTAGTTAGAATCATTGGTTTTGCAGGCTATTGTAGAAGTTCCTGTTAGAGCTGTCATAGCCGAGGATATGTCAGCATTTCCATTTCCAAGGGTTTATTACCACACTGTAAAAATGAGCTTTAGGCTGAAACTTGCCAGATAAAGTCTCAGCTCAGAACCAAATTGTTTTAAAAGAACACATTTCCATAACTATATTTTCTCTTTTGTATTAAAATGGAATCTTTTAGTTTAGTTGCTGTAATAAGCTCCACATTTGATATTTTGTTAACAACAGTTTTTAGCTGCTACTTAGAGTCCTGTCCTCAACAAGTCAGTGGGAGCCCACTGTAATAAAAGAGGGTGTGAATTTTTTCACAGTTTCCTAAGGAGGAGCACATCAGATATGGCATACTTTTTTCCTGCCCCTGAGTCTGCAGAGGCTGAAGAGCCCCAGGTTTAACCCAAAAGACACAGTTCGATGTCAGAATACCCATATTGGAAACTCAGAGACAGCTGAGCTGGTTCTTCTTAGTCACAGGAATTGATGCCTCAGCTGATGCATTTTGTGACTCAATCTGTGCTGCTTCTGAATTTAAGATGTTGTTGGATTATTATTTCTATTTTTTAAATTGCACCAATCAGGCTTTATTCTTCCCATGTTTAGTGTGAAACATATGCCACTCAGGTAAATCTTTGGCCACATTCTATGTGGATTTTCCCTAAAACAACAGTATTCTTTTCATCTGTATTATCACCTCTTGAAAGCATGCTGGATAGATAACAAGCAGTCTCCAGGTAAATAAACACTTATTAGGTTACCTGTACAAGGCTTCACTTTTCAATAGCTTCTGGATATTTCTTTTTGAGAACACGGTGATTCCTTGTTTTTGAAGAACAGGAATCAAATGGCTAGCATATTAATAATCTGCTATTTGTGGATATCTCCATATATGCCTTTGATGTTGTCTTCAGAGAGAAAGAAACCAGACTAAAGTCACTGTTCAGGCATATATTTTTATATTAGCATCATGAAGATCATGCTGTCATTGGCACTGTTGTAGTCTGCACAAAATGGAAGAAGAGCCGAATATGTCAAGGTGAAAGAACTATAAAATAAATCTTATGGTGGAATGGAAAGCTACTATATTCTGTCTTATAAATAGCATGCATTTATAGTATTGTCTAGATATGTAATTATGTAATGGACTGATTATGCCATTATGTTGAGCTGGAAAAAATGTGTGCTAATGCAGAGAGGGGTGTTTTTCATTTCTTTTATATAAATGGAAGCAACAGAGGCTTTTTGGAATTGCTTGACACATTTACATCTTCCATGTGTCTACCTGATGGATTCATTTGTCAAGGATGTCATACAGATTGCCCATCTAAGCATTAACAAAGTTAGTTTTACATTGCATCCAAAACTCTCTAAGAGTAAATCACTATGATATACCTGAAAATATGGGTATGAGGGTACATGTCTAATAATTCATTATAAAGTCATTCAGTGACTTCTGAAGTATTATTCAAACAAATCTTATATTCTGTGCATAGTACAGCTCTTTAGCTGTAAGTGGTTGTGAGTCATTTTCCATATGGCCATGAAAAGCCAAGCACACCATCCTTTTCGACATGTTGTTGTCACCTTTCTGTAATGTTGAAGATGAGGATTGAATATGGTGAATTGCAATGGTCTTGACATAAATGGTCACTAGAAGTACAGGGGAGAATAGAGCCTTGTGATATGTTGCTCAAAGACACTGATTAAACATTTTGTGTATACAAACAGTACACAAGTCCATCTATACAAAATTTTTCTAAGCTAATACTGTATCATACACTGGACTCCAATAAAAATTACTTTTTTGTAATTTTCCCTGTATTTAATGGAAGTGTCATTGTAGGTGTGTACACACTGTAGGTATGTTAGACTGGTTCTGCTTGATCAAAGTATATTGCATTGAGACAGAAACTATTCAAAATGGCTCACAATAAAGGGTGATAACTGAAGCTGGCATACAGGAGTTGTGCTGTGTTGTGATGATCATATCCTTTTTTTGATAATGCCATAATGCTTTCAAAGTATGGGGGATCATAGCTGTATATCCTTTCCAATTAACTTAACGAAAGCAGATTGAGCAGCCCCATAGATGTGGCAATACATTCATTGCTTTACACAGCTGTTTCTGAGTGCTGAAAAGGTCCGTGTATGGATGGGGCAAACAGTCTGTGGAATCTTGTGTGTGATTTATATTTTTCATTATATTGTCACTTTCCTGGATTGAAAACTCACAAAGAATCCAGTCAAAATTCACTAACTTCTGATGTGTGACACTCTTGAAGGCACCCTCTCTGCAAATAACTCCTGCAAGTAATGAAACATGTGGCAGAGCAAGCCATAGGTTCTGAGCTTGCAAGAGCTTGCAAGAGTTCTGGGACAGAGAGCACAACAACAAATAAAAATCAATATTTTTAATTGTAAGAGTGTTAGTATAAAATGTTAATGGCATAATATTGCTAGTGTCATATAATATATACATTGTGGAATGGCTTGATATTGATGCTGTGGAGACTAACTTCTTGGGAAAGTGCACAGATATTAAAAAAGCTGAAATGTCACTAAATATTTTCATTTAATGAAGAAATATAAGTCCTATAGAAACTATTTAGCTTTTTTTTATAAGTGCCTTACTTGCGAGTTGTATTTTCTAAAACACTATAAGATGTAGTAAAAATGTAGTAGGAATGTAATAAAAAGCATGTGGAATAGCAGATCTTCTGTGTTGATGAATTTGCTGGATGTATCACAGTTCAGAGAACAGTGAAGATTTGAGGGTATGCAAAAATTATACATACAGTCATGAAGCACAAAAGTTAGTAATGTCCTTCCTTACATTTAATCATCATAATTTCCTTTTTTAAATCGGTAATAATTTGGGAGGATGAAACAACATCAAAAAGTCTGTCATAGAACAGGCAAGATTTTTTAAGTGATTCACACAGCTTAAAAGCAATTGAAGTGGATGTTGTGGATCATAAAAAGTTACATGGTTGGTTGCTAGATAGTACTGGAGTTTTGTATTTCACTACCTATACCCTATGCATACTACGTGATTCTTTGAAGCTGTGAGTAATGGCTGTGATGATGTTAGGTTTATAATTTAAAAATCAGTCTCCATTTTCACCATCAAGTAGAACTTCTTTATTCTCACTTCATTTGAAAATTGAGTTGTGTGAAGACTGGAAAAAGGGGAATATAACCCCCATTTTCAAGAAGGGCAAAATGGATGAGCCGGGGAACTACAGACCAGTCAGCCTCACCTCTGTGCCAGGCAAAATCTTGTAGCGGATTCTCCTGGAAGGAATGCTGAGGCACATGAAAAACAACAAGGCGCTTGGTGACAGCCAGCATGGCTTCACTAAGGGGAAATCCTGACAGACCAATTTGGTGGCCTTCTATGATGGGGCTACGGAACTGATGGACAGGGAGAGAGCAGTTGATGTCATCTACCTGGACTTTTGCAAAGCATTTGACACTGTCTCACATGACATCCTTGTCTCTAAGTTGGAGAGACATCAATTTGATAGGTGGACCACTCGGTGGATAAAGAATTGGCTGGATGGCTGCACACAAAGAGTTGTGGTCAATGGCTCAATGTGCAGCTGGTGACCAGTAACGAGTGGTGTCCCTCAGGGATCGGTGTTGGGACCGGTCTTGTTCAACATCTTTGTTGGTGATATGGACAGTGGGATTGAGTGTGCCCTCAGCAAATTTGCTGATGACACCCAGCTGTGTGGTTCAGTTGATACGCTGGGGGGAAGGAATGCCATGCAGAGGGACCTTGACATGCTTGTGAGGTGGGCTGATGCCAACCTGATGAAGTTTAACCATGCCAAGTGCAAGGTCCTCCATGTGGGTCGGAGCAATCTCAAGCATAGCTACAGGTTGTGCAGAGAAGAGATTCAGAGCAGCCCTGTGGAGAAGGACTTGGGGGTGTTGGTTGATGAAAAAATGAACATGAGCCAGCAGTGTGTGCTTGCAGCCCAGAAAGGCAACTGTATCCTGGTCTGCATCAAAAGGAGCGTGACCAGCAGGTGGAGGGAGGTGATCCTGCCCCTCTGCTCTGCTCTTGTGAGACCTCACTTGGAATATTGTGTGCAGATCTGGTGTCCTCAACATAAAAAGGACGTGGAACTGTTGGAACAAGTCCAGAGGAGGTCCACGAGGATGATCAGGGGACTGGAGCGCCTCCTGTATGAAGATAGGCTGAGAGAGTTGGGGCTGTTCAGCCTGGAGAAGAGAAGGCTGCGTGGAGACCTCATAGCATCCTTCCAGTATCTGAAGGGGACCTATAGGGATGCTGGGGAGGGACTCTTCATGAGGGACTGTAGTGATAGGACAAGGGGCAACGGGTTCAAACTTAAACAGGGGAAGTTTAGACTGGATATGAGGATGAAATTCTTTACTGTAAGGGTGGGTTACCCAGGGAAGTTGTGAATGCTCCATCGCTGGCGGTGTTCAAGGCTGGATTGGACATAGCCTTGGGTGGCATGGTTTAGTGGTAGGTGTCCCTGCCCGTGGCAGGGGGGTTGGAACTAGATGATCTTAAGGTCCTTTCCAGCCCTAAACTATTCTGTTTCTATGAGTCTATGATCATGAGGATAGCTTAACCCGCATATGCAAATCAAAAAGCCCATTCAGACTATTAATATATGTGACCATCAAAGAATAGGTGTCTAGTGTAAGCTAATTGTCCAGACTCCATAGTTAAAGAGGAGCAAAAGAGACAGATTTTGTGTTATAAATCTGATTATGTATGTTCACCCAAGTAGTCTGTGTACAGTTTAGACTAGCAGACACCTCATTTTATATTTCTGAAACACGAAAAGTTATGGTATGGTTAAGGTCTAGACTTTACTTGTGTTTTCCCTACTATCTTTTCCTGCAAGGAAGCAGAATGATTTTGCGTTTAATGGGATTCTGCCTTCTTTGTAGAATATCATAAATGGCTTCATAATATAGAAGAAGAGCTTCTTCAAGCATGGCTTATAGGTCAGTCTGAGGAAGAATCCTACAGTATTATTGCACATGTGTTCAGTGGTGGCTAATCTCAACACGGATTCTATATGCTCGGTCATACACTGAGTAGAGTTCCAGCTGGCTGAATGAGTTGTTAAAGGGCAAGTTTGTGTTTTGTATCTAGATACACAGAAATGTGAAAAGCCCTGGAAGGGTGTATCAAAGGTCTAAGGATATTTCGTATGCAACATTCTCTTAGAATTTGGAAGATGAGCAAGCAATACAGAAGCAGCACAAAGGTTAATAATGTGCTATGAATGCATGAAAGGAAGTGGAGAAGTAGCAGCTCAGCAGTTGATCTGTACCCTCATGGCCTTTGCAAAAGGTGAAAGGTTTCCTGGGACACAGTGGTTCCAGATAGGCATTGGTATTTTCCAGGCTGAGTACCAGAATTCCATCTGTTACACAAAAAAAAAAAAAAAGAATACAGTGTGTCCAATTCAACACCTAATGTGAGAAATTGAGTTTATTTAAACAATTTTGTCATATCTAGTCTCATAACTCTGATATTTTTGCATACCCTGCAATTGTCTAAAATAAAGAGAGACTCCAAATGGAAAGGCTGCTTAAGATGGATCAGATTCAGCTTTTTCATAGCCCTGTGTTTTCCTTTCATTCTCTACTATATCTTTATTCTTTGGAATATGAAAGTTGTGTCAGTATATACATTTCCTGTAAAGTGAGATTTAACCTACAAACTCTTCCGCACTTTAAATTGTCAGTATAATCCTGAGAAACAAGCTCAGAAATCAAGTTTGTTTTGACTAACTTAGGACAATTTGCTTTTCATGATCAGAAAACTCAATGTATCTGATAATGTTTCGTTTCCTGCACCTTTGTATCATTTTATGTTCCTCATTTTACAGAAACTCTAATGATGTGTCATCAAGGAGGTGGACCAGTTAAAGTGAAAATTCACTGCTAACGATATTTTCTAACTCACCTGGCTTTAGAAGGCTTGTCTTTTCAATCAGAGACTTCATACGTACATAGTTACATAGGGCCATGGGTTTTATTTTCATATTCCACAAGTTTATACCAGGAACGCTGAAGCTCTTGCAACAGATGTAATTAGACAGCTAATGGTATTTCAGCTCATATAAATATAAATTTACATGTTTCTGTCTGAATTATTTTTGACAGACATTTTGCACAAAACCAAGTTTAACAGGATAGCTTTGAAATTTCTGAGTTTAATTAAAATTGAATTCATTGCTACTTTTTTCACTTCAAATTAATGTAAAGCAGATAGATCAGATCAGACCAAAACTGGCCATTTAGTCCAATATGTTGTCAACAACAGTGGTAAATACTGAATCTGAATCTACTAAAAGTAAGCAGAATCAGAGCAGTGATTTGAGGCTTTGAGGAGTCAAAGCTTCTCAAAATGCTCTGCCTGACTTTCTAATCGTATTTCAGAAGCTCACCAAAGGCAGATGTAGTGTCTTCACATTTAGTAGTACTTCATAGGGTAGTTAGTGGAAGAAAAATCTGACATTTAGCATCTAGACATGTTGCAGGGAAGTGTTCCAGACCTTATGTATATGGTATATGAAAATATACCTTTTTTTGATCTTTTGAGCCTGCAAATTACTGATTTTTCTTTAAGAGACAGCGAGAGCAAACTTCAGCTATTTACCATACCAGCGCTGTTTATGTCCTTTCTCTTGGTTATCTCCAACATGGAAAAGTCCTGCATGGAGTTTTTTCCCTGCTTTGAATCTTGCCAAGTTTTTCCAGTTTTCTTGAACGGCACAAGGTGTGAATGCAGTTTGTTCTCCATTCCTTTCCTAATAATACCTGGCATCCTATTTCTGTTGTGGGCTGCTTCTGAGCAGTTGCCTAATGTTTTCATAAAATTGAGTATTATAGCCCCAAGTTTTCATTTCCCAACAAGTTATACCACAGCACTGTACGTTTAAAGCAGGAATTGTTTTAACCTATGTGCATTACTTTGTGTTTATCTATATTGTATTACATCTGACATTTTGTTATCCAGTCATCACTCAGTCTTGTAAGCACTTACTGCTATAATCCACAATTGGCTTTTGTGAATTCTTTCCTAAATCACTTGGTATCATCATGCACTCCTCTCTCATGTGTCCAGAGGATATCACAGGCCTTCTCAAAGATCATGTCCAGGGGAAACTTACTCTCAAAATGAAAGTAGAAAATGTTTCCCACTCTCTGTTTTCTAATTCCAGCTGGTTCTTTAACAGTTGAAGAAATTGCCATGCAAAATCTTTAAAATTTTAATTATCCTGAAACGTTTTTTTCCTTAATCAAAATTAAGTTAATTCACTTGAGGTTGGAGCAGTATTGTATGTTAAAGAATTTAGCAGAGTTACAGAGTCTTTTTAAATGATCATTTATTTTGGGTGTTTAAATATTTTATATTCCGTTTAAATTTTATATTCAATTTAAATTTTCCAACAGCTTTACAGCGTAACAAAATCTACATTATTTTGCATGTAAATTTTGGATGTTGTCCAACATTCACTAGGAGTGTTACATAAGGGCACAGTTCACTGCCAAACAGGAATAAAACATACATTGCTTTTTTACAGACTATCCTAATTCAAACTACAGTAGTCAAGTTTGCTACCTCAGGCAAAACTCCCTCATTCAGGCAGAAGTAGAATTAACTTTCAGGTATTCAGATGTCTTTGTTTCATTCGCTATTTGTTTCATTCCTATTCCACAATATGTTATTACTCCAATGCAGACTGTTTTCTCCTTTCAGGAAATTCCTATCCTACTTCTTAAAATAACATAGATCCCCCCTTCTTTTCTGAATTTCCATAACTAGATCTGGCAATTCTACCAAGAGGCTACTTGCCTACTTTATAAGAAAGGAAACAAACAGAAATCAGGTTTACTAAGAAATACAACAGCTAATAGCAGCAGATGAATAGAGTTTGAAAGGAAAATGCCCATTTGTAGACTACAGATAAGAAACAGGAAAAAATTCTTCATCCATTTCAAATGGCAGTACAGCAGCACAACAATTTCTGGAAATACTATTAATTTAACTTAAAAGTATTTTAAAGACTTTTGTGATAATGGTTCGTCCTCTGTCTTATATACATTTTCAAGATGGAAGGTAAAAGGTTAAATATTGGACAAGTCAAGATTTTTGCAGAGGTAAACAAAATTGCAGAAGCTTTAAGGCTTTTAGCTCATTGCAAGATACCATTTGAAGTTTGATAAAGGTGAATAAAAATCCAGGGCTTCAAATTATTTCTTTTTTTTTTTTTATGTCATGAAACAGTAAGGGGGGAAATGTATTCATTGAGCCTAGCTCACAATGTAATGAAAAGATTTCCATTGATTTATATGGAAAATGAATCGGGCAACTAGTCAGAGCCTACATGTATTTCAGCTTCACTCTTCAGACATCCTGCATTTATTCATAGGATACATGCTAACTTCTTGTTAAAATCATTCCACTGACATCTAAAAGAACTGGGGGAATAGCAGCATCCTGCAAGGTAGTAAATTTCTGATAAAGAATCTTTAAACAATACATTGATTGAAAATGTTGTTAAACTTGTGAGCAATATTACGGATTTACTGGTGGAGAAGGGTAGAATTAACCATCATTGGCATCAAGCTGGCATGAAATCCGAATAGTTTAAAACCTAAGAATCCTGATACTTGGTGTGATTTCCAGTGTGTTAGCCTAACTTGCTTAAGGTAACAAGGTCCTCAAAGTCAAATATGTGTTTACTGATCTTTAGCAGGGTTATGAATTCTACTGTTTGTACATTTAGGGATATGTTTACTCAATCAGCTGGTTAAGAGTGTCTACTGATATCAAAGCTGCAAGGCTAATTCTATGTAATAGTGTGGACTTAAAAAAATCAGTGTATGTTTTTATTTTTAAATAGCATAATTATATAGAAAGTTTGATTTGACTATTTTAACTTGGGAAATTATTTTAAACTATAAAAAAAATAAAATAGAAAGATGTAGTTTTAAGCCTAACAGAACATTGTATGCAGCAAAAAAAAAAAAAAAACAAACCTAAACAGAATGACAGACTGATTATGCATATGAATACCTATGACTGTATACACAACTCTATTCCTACTTTTGATAATTAACTTCTATGAAAGACAAAGTGTCTAAGTGCATTGGGTACTTATGGCACCAAAGATACTTTCTGGATAGTCGCGTAACTACTATGTACATCCAAAATTCTGTAATTCATATGTACACATCACAGATTTGCCAGCATGCATTTCCTGGATTCTGGTTGTTGCCAAGTGGCTTTCAGCTTTTGGTCACAGCCACAGTTTTCTGTTGACCAATCTCATATTTTAAAAGCATCACTGCCTTCCCAGCAATTCATCCATGGGATCGTGTTTGTTCTTAGGAACACTTAAATACAAGCTTTACAACCATTTATTCAGTGAGTACCATTTATGGAAGATAGTTATTTTCAGAGCAGATATTGCTCCTTTAGTTAACAATAACATTTTATCCATGGGATAAAGGGATGGATTCACTCAAGTGATTTATTTTTCTATGTGTCCAGTCCAATTCTAAAATTACATTTGTAAACTTCAGTTTTCTTACAAGACTGTGGTAAAGTTATAATCTTTTTAACATAACACTGCTTACAGAGTCAGCATGTGTAGCTTGAGCACACAAAGAGCCATTAACAGGACTGGCAAGTGGTGAAAGTAGCAATGAGCCAGAAGGGTTGATTTGGAAGACTAAATCAAACTATGAATTTTCAATTACTGTGCAAATGGTGTGATTTAAAGTACAGAATTAGAGGAAGTTAATGTCTGTGGTTTGTTCAGGTGCTCTTGAGCTGAAGTGTCTCTGGAAGAGAGGGTGTGAGGACAAATTACTGTTGCTGAATAATACTCTGATTTATGGTCATCCTTTTAAAATTCATGTTTGCTTCTAGATCACTGTCCTTCGGTCTAATTCTCCTCTCCTCAAAGCGGTTAACAACCAGCAAGGACTTTTTACTGAGGATTTAGAGCATAAAACTAGCACAAGACCTCTTATAGTCAACGTGGAATTACTCTCCTTATATAGTGTTGTATCAAGATAAGGTGAAGGCTGAAGCAGTTCCTACATCCCATACTATTTTTTTTTTCTACTTAGGAGAAAACAGTGTCACAGTTCCTGAAACTTGGCAACCTTTTTTGTTATAGATTCTCTGAAGGTGATTGAAGCCAGTTTAAGAAATAAGTGTTATTCAGTAAATAATAAATTATTCAATTTATTGTCAGCTAGTTCACTTATAAGAGTGTTAGTTCATTTTATGCGTATTATGAGGGCAAACTAACTTAGATATAGCAAATGAACTGTAGTTACCTGGTGTTAGGCAGTCAAATTAGGGATGGGAGTAACCATGTTATAGTTTGTTGCACATCCTTTACTGTTGGTCAAAGGTGCATTATTGTCAGGCAGAAGGGTAAAAGTTGAGATTGCAGCCTGTGACCTTCAATGCATTCCGATGTGCTACAGTGAGTTCAAGCTATACAACTGCTAAAAAATTTGGACTTCTGAAAAAAAAAACCCTGTTCTGCATGGCCCCTTCTTTCCTCAACTTCACTTGCTGTTTTGGAAGGGTCAAGAAAAAATAAAATGGGCACTATCCTTTGAAAATAACAAGAGTGAAATGGGTATTGAAACCCAGTTTCACAATGTTCAGGCAATTGCATGACTACATGTTGCGTACAGCCAAATGCTACCCTGTTCCATGCTGCCTTCTTATATAAATGTCTTGTATACATAACCTTGTGGTGTAATCATGGAAAGAATATGTTACTTCTTATAGCCTTCAATGCTTAATGTTCCGTGAGATTTCCGTTCCTACTCAGCCAAGAGAATGTAATATCTGTAGATAGTGTGGCTCTGTCTTTGCCTTTCGTTTGTCAGTTTAGCATGTTTGGGAAAAGCAATGGCTTTTGTCACCACTTTTACCTTTTTGCGGGTGAATGCCTTATTTATAAGATGTTTAGCACCACAGGCTAAACACTGGTTTTAGTGTAAGTAAAAATGCTACACATAAATTATTATGCTTAGTAATTTGAGTCTCATTTCCTTAAATGAAGATGGGCAATACAGAAAAGTGGTATTCCCTTTGACCTAAAATACTGCAGGACTCTTTGCTTAACAGGTGTATGATTTCAGAAAGAGGGGTGGAAATTGGGGAGCTATTCAACACTAAAGGGAAGAAGGCAAAAGCATTTAAATATTGCATATTTAAGTTGTGATTATAACTTGGAAACACATTTAAAGTTCTTCTCAAGGGAGTGTGAGAGAGTCAAATTTATCTAGAATACAGAAGCTTTCATTATCTCTCCCACAGTATGAAGAGAAAAACCACAAGCAAAGATGAACTTGCAGTTATCTCAAGAGGCTGGTAGTTCAGTCAGCTGCTACAGAAACCTCTGTAATGCTTTGCCTTTCTTTAACACTGTGTGCGTCTGCATGAATAAGACCTGCAAGCGGAAAGTACGGTTCCACAATTTGTTTTAGTAATGCACAGTAGGTTCTACTCACTCACCTTAGGTAAAACAAAGGTTTAACTGTACTAAGAGGCAAACTTGCATCTAAAATCTGTATGATACTTTCAGATAAATAATTAGCATTGCATATTTTTATTTTCCCAAAGTAATAATTTTCTGTCTAGATATTTGCATTACTATTTTCTTTGGACTTCTGTTCAGCTTAACACTCCTAACAAAGCATGTATTCATACCTTGTATGTAGCCACTCTTCAGTTAAATGCTGTCTTTCATATAGTAACTGATAGAAATAATTTGGCTCCACTATTAATAGTAAAAAAAGACTTATTCTGTAACAAGTCTTTAGTTTGAGTATATGATACCATGTATATATAATCAAGGAAGGCTCTAATGTGTACAGACAACTCCCCGAGTATTTAAGTGTTAGGAAGGTGGAAAATGTAATCATATTTTTTCTCTAACCAAATCACTTGTAGCCTGTAATGACAGAGTGTAATCCGGCAAAACAAAACAAGGCAAAAAATCAAACCCAAAAAAGCAGAGCTCAAAACCCCAAATCCAATTCTTGGCTTGAGTGAAATGCAGAGATTGGTATAGACCAGCTTGTCCAAGCACAGTTACTCATGTATTTAGGTAGCATTAGCTTACGGTAAAACCACTTAGATGTCTGGCAATCTGATGTATTTCCTTGTCAGAAATTAATTTTAACATGGGACTGCCAGTTTAATCTTTGGCCAGAAATTTGTTTTAAGATATTGCCAAGACTATACAAAGTTAGGAAGTTAGCCTTTTCAGAAGAAATCTTTTTAGAGAAGGTTATTTCCTCACTTTAAAGGAATCTTTTAAAGGAAATCTTTTAAGTATGAGACCAAGCACTTAATTTCTAGGGACTAATTCTTTTGTTTGTGAGTTATGATGCAAAATTAAAGAGAATTTAAAGATCTGGTTCTCTTCTATGCAAATTATTGGAAATTGTGCATAGGGCTTCTGAAATCCAGTTTCAAATGGGATAACTGCCTTACAAATTCAATAATTTATAAGTAATGCCTTGAACAATACTGCCAACATACTGAATTATTCATCTTTAAAAGAAACATATACATTTTGTTCACATCTTGAATTTCCTTCATAGAAGCTTTCTTCAGGATCTTCCCATTTGCAAGTTTTATTCATGAGTTGCATTTCTAATATTGATGAAGCTGAAAACTGTAAACAAATGCTTCAATTTAGTGAAAACAGCATGTTACTATTAAATCAACATGGTCTTGGATTTTGGTCACTTATATAAACCTGGAATAGCATGTTAGACATAACTAGGTTTCTAACTGTGCATTCAAATTTGGTTAGTGTATCTGAACATGCAGTTAAAGTGAAAGATTGTTCTGCAATGCATGTTTTCCCTTTTTCTAGAAATTGAATTACTTAGAGACAACTTTGATTTGATATGTAACTGTTTAACAAGAGGTTTAATAATGCATATTTTTAAAAACTGAAGAAATGTTAGGGTATTTTTAACTTATTAATGGTATTTTTTCCAAGGATTTAATACTCTCAGAAACAGTGGATCTAGAATAGGCTTTAATGAATAAGAAATATCCTTTTATGAAAAGTTACTCTATTTTCACTTGTGATTCAGCCTTATTATCATTAGGATTTCTTTACCATTTTTTTCAGCTCCTCTGTGAGATCCTTAGAAGAAAATAATTTTCACAGGAATGTCTGGTAGCAAAAGCCAGTTACAGAGTTCATGAATGTAAGGCATGAATTAAACCTTCCACTAATAGAATGGCAAAGTCCATGCCTACTTTTAAAGGTGAAAGTTTAATGTTAGCATCATCAAGAAGATGATTTTCCTTAGAGGACAGGAGATGGCTGTGACTGCTGCAGAAAACTTTCCTGGTTATTTCAATACACACATGCAAACTGCACATAGGAAAGCAATTGTTCTCTGGGTGATGGTCGCACCTTGAATAGCAGTCAGAAGAATCTCTGTTTCCCTGAGTTTTGGTTCTAGTTTAATGCTTTCAGCTTCTAGTTTAGATTGCCTAATTTAGGTCTATATCATGTCTTGACAGAGTAAAAATTTGTGCATATTTTCTACTAATAGTTCTCATTATTTTCTCTGTGACAGAATTTAACATGTTCATTTAAATGCTAATTTTTTTTTCAGTTAACTGCAGAAATAAGCAGAACAAAATGCTTGAAGACAAATATAACATTTCAAGTTCTATGAAAGTGCTATGAAAAATAATAGCAGAATTCGTGCAATCATCCAAATCAGTCAGTAACTTTCCAAGACAGCACTAGGAGAAACACTTAAAGTGAGTAGACAGTGAGGAACACCAGTGCTGGCTTATTGCAGAAATACCACTGCTGACTTAGTGCAGACAGATTAAAGCTGTTTGGGTTTGATTTTTTAATCTGTAGTGGATAAAATGAAACAGGTAATAGAGTATAAACACATCAGCGTGATGTCTTCACAACAGATGTATGTTTTGTTTTCTCAAATTCAGATGCAAATCTTTTTGATCAGTTATTATCTCACATTTATTCACATGGCCTAAAGTTAATGGACCATGATCCTTCTCTTCTTTGTCTGTGGTTATATTTACATGAGATTTAGAAAGAGATGCTTATTCAACAGTGTCGTCAAAGCAGCTGCTTTCTGTGGTTAGGCAGTTGTAATCAAACCAGTCAAAGAATGTGTTTGCTTTAAGCCGTATTCATGGGAACCCTAAATAAACTTCCTGGCCAAAACCTTGCCAACATCCTTCATTTGAGAGGACAAGAAGTTGTTAGGGCACAAAAAATTGAAAGACCAAAATAAAAACAGCAACTACAGTGTCAGAGAAAGAAGATTAATCTGGATCATTAATCACCTCAACTCCCGCTCATTTTCTGGGAAAGATTCTTCCAACAGGCTGGAGGACCTGTTTGCAGATAACCACTTACCTCATGTCCATTTCTTCTGAAGATATGTAGGCCAAAGCACATGGTTCCCAGAAATATGTGTCATAAGTGGGGTCAATGCTAGAAGAGCAAATTGTGAGAATCACAATGTAGAAAGCAACTGTGGTTTTGTCGTACATGCCTGATGTCCACACATCTTACTGTTTGGCAGCAAGGGATGTAAAACAGGTGGAAAACATGTGAAAGCCAAAAAAGCATCAAGTGAGGTTTTGTCGTCTTGAAACCAAGCTAGAGAGCCTAAATCTCTACAATAGAATCTATATAATTAATGGACCCATAGAGGCTTTTTTACTATTGAATGAAAAAGCCTTTTCTGGCCTCCAGACCCATCCTGGTACTCGTAAATATTTGTTAAACATACAGAGGCTAGAAAATGATGGGGGGCTGGGGGAAAAGGGAGAGAAAGTACCTGGAAGGAAGAAATGGAAACCTGTAGAAAGAAGTACTGAGTATGGCTGGAGAACATAAGTCAGACACAGTGTCTAGCTTGCAATCCAGAAAGAGATAGGCACTGAAACCAACCAAATAATGGAAATGTATAACAGGGTTATAGTGAACAGAATGATTTGGGACTAAGCAAAGGCTTGCTATGTGATCCCTGATAGCAGGAGAGTCTGCGAAGTCTCATCTACTGCCACATTAGCTAACAAATGGCAACTCATTTAAGTCATTTAAGATCATTATCCTGTCTCTGAATTTTCTGCTTTGGGCCCATTTCTGGAAGTATTTAGATTTATATGGACAGAGGAAACAATTGAGAATAATAGGAAATTGGAATTTGTTCATGAACTAAGGGAGGACATACTATGAAATGGTGTAATGAAGCATATATACTACATTTAAATCAACACTCATTAAGAAAGCCATCAGCAATATTGTAGGAGTAATGTTTTTCCCCAAAAATATCAGAGATATTTTGAATAATTTTGTGTGATCAGTGTAGTTCATTACTGTCCCAAGGCCTTCATCTGCCATTATTCATGCTTAAAATGAAATTAAGGTTTGTCCCAAGGGCCTTGTAGACTTATCCAAGGTGGCAGAACCAGGTTATCTTGTTGGAAAATGAAGGGAAGTTCTATCTGAAAAAAAGGGATCCAGAATTGCCAAAATGAATGTCTCAATTTTTTCAAAGGCTCGTGTCTCTTTCTCTCATTAATAGTCAGTGGAAAGATCTTGGAGCAGTTTGAAGTGAGATACTGGAGAGACAGGTTTTTTTCACTTACTTTAACTACTATAAATGTAAAAAATGAAATTAAAGGACATGGAATGAAATGGGAGAGAGAAATTTTAGGTGCTAAAGAGGATGGAGGTATACTGAAATCCAAGAAATAAAATTTAAAAAAGAAACTACCAAGAGGAAGGTAGGGAATTTTAAACTAATCACAATATTTTAGCATGAAGTAACCATTTCTAATGCAAACATGGGCAATGTGAAATAAGTACAGCAGTAAATTTAACTCTTGTTCAGTGAACTCCCAAAATATTTTAGGATGCAATCAAGATAGCTGCATGATTTTCCCTACTGGGAATACTCTTCACACTATACCTAATTTCTGTAAAGCCATACATGCTGGCAAGGGCATCTGGTTGTTTCAGTTAATTAAACAACAGTCCCTTGATGTAGAATGAAGATGAATCTGATACCAGATATGTAGAGCTTTGGAGTTATGTAGATGGTTGCAATTTTTGGCATGTTTCAACAAAAAATTCACTTATGTTTCTATAAATGTGTAATTACTACATTGTGCTGGTCAGCTATTACTTTTAAGCAGCTGAGTTTTGCTACAGTAGTCATATAAGCAGAGTACCTGTAGTAAAAGGCACAGGACACAACAGCTTAGAGGTGCCATTGTTCTTTGGTTTTGAACAAAAATCACATGCCGTTTGGTAATTTATAATTCCCCTTTTTTGCTGGAAATGTATGTCTGAAAGCCATTTAAGGACCTAGGATCAGACTCCTTTTCAAAGTTCGTGTTCCTTAACAAAGATGTCACCTGATATAGTAAAAAACTCCAATGAAAAATTGATTACTTCTTTTAGAATGCAAACATGCTTGTCTGAAAGACAGTAGGCAGGTTCTTAACCATGGTATTAGGAAAGAAAGATGGGGTTTGGTTTCTCTTCCATTGTCTCAAAATCCAGGGAAGGGAAACAGGGAAGAGCCATCCAAACTCATTCACAATGAGAAATAGATGTGAGTTATTATGCAGTGTTACTGCATTATTCATAGGGTGTTGGTATCTGTATTATTTCAGATGCACATTTGCCAGGTATATTCAGAGCACAGATTGCTTTAGAGCTCTGTAAATATTCCAGTAATCCTTTGATTACTTTTCAAGGGAATGTCATGATTAGGATTGCAAGCTAGTGCTATAGGAAGGAGAGAGAAACAGCTCTCTTGGCAGTTGTTGAGCATCCCTGGTGGAGGAAAGCAAGTATTTCCACTGAGCAAAATCACAGAAGGCTGAGAAATAACTGCAGCATGACATTCTGATATTTCATTGTGTTGTTTGCCTTATGGTGCAACTTCAGGACATGATTCCACTCCCCCCTGAGTACTGTGGCAAAACTGTGAGGCAATATCATAATGGCATCAATTTGCAATTACGTTGTTGCTCTCCAGCTCCATTAAATAAAGTATTTTTCATGTCTGTCTTACAGAAGGTCACTAACCTACAACATGCACATTCCGGCAGAAATATTTCTGGGGAGAGATGGGAAATCAAAAGTTAGAATTGTAAGCGATAGGTCATCTCTGAATTACAAAGGAAATTTAGGAGAGCACAGTTTGAACCCATGCATCAAATAAGGACCTTCAAATGCAATTGAACATTCAGTAAAGAATGCTTCTCTTGCACAGCAGAATAATTTTGTGTGAGCTAGTCAATACAAATCTGATGATGGAAAAATGCAGCCATGAATTCTGAATTACCAACGATGTGGTATACTCGGTACTAGTAGATATCTGTACATAATTAACTGAAAAGTAATTTGGATGTATACTTTTTATATATAATAAACAGCAGTGTCTAATTCTCAATTAGCATGTAAGCATCATAAGAAATTGGAAGACTAATTAATCAAATACTGCTACAATACTATTAGCTAATTTACCAAGCAAATTGGTTTTGAACTCTTGTGTGAAGCTGCCTGTGGCTAGGTCAGATTATAGTGTATAAATTCTGTACTGAAGTGTGTTTTCACTGCAGACTAGTGTAGATCAGAACCCTACAAATCCGTATGTGCTGCTAATACAACCCTGGAAAAGCTGACACATACCTTATCCAGAATGCTTATTCTCTGTCATGTAAGATGAAATTGTACAAATAAAAAATTCAAGCTATTACTTGCAAAATTGTTTTAGGTTACATATCACATTTTAGTTTCATCTAATTGGGGGGCCACTTAAAAATAAGAGCTGCTACATAAGAAGCTGGCCAAAGGAATGGGAAAAGTATAATAAACAGTTTAAATACCAACGTTCAGATGTATATTTTTAACATCCCAGGAGGAAGGGGATGGAAATTTGAGGCTTGGTTCAGATGAAGAAAAATCTTTAAAACTTGTTTTATGAAAAGATATTCATTGCAGTTCTTGACTAATATGCAGTATCTCTGAACAATGAGAAAACAATTAATAAAATATGTGGGGTACTCTGCACTGGGGTATATAATTACTGTTATATGAAAATTATTACCAATGTGTATAGACATAGTTGTAAAACAAAGTTACATCATTAGAAAGCAGATGATAGAAAGTCTTTAAACCAGCATATACATCTTTTATTGTCATATTTGGAGACTTAGGTAAGAATTTATCATGTATGGTATTTGAGGGAGAATCTTTATCAATCAGCAAGCCTAAATGATCTCCTTATATTGCAAGTATTTACACTAGAAATGGGGCCAAGAGTGTTGGTATTCCAGCACTGCTGTAGGTATTTCCAGAGCTCCACGGTTCAGAGGTGCTAAGTATAGCAATCCGATTTCACCTAGACTTGTCTAGGATTTAATGGTCTTACGCCTAAGTAAGCCATAAAGTTTAATGGCAGTGTTTGTGTTTAAGGCCAGAAACACACTTACATACTTTTCTGTACCAAGAACATTAACGCCATCACTGAAATATCTGAACAGCATAAGTGAAGCAATAAATAGAAGAACGTTTTGTTGAGGAAGGTTACTATTTGTATTACCATTCCGTTGATGCAAGGACAAAGGAGGAGGAGACGAGGTCAGATTTCTGCCACTTTCACTCGGAGACATCGTGCTTTTCTCCACAGCTCCACAAGTAGTTCCAACTGAATCATGGAGAAGCCTGCTCTAGCTCACTATTATTAAACAAAGTATCAAAGTTTGGCTTGAAACAGCTTTCAGAAAAATCACACAGGAAGTCTGTGTCAGATCACTCATTATCTGACTCTTAGCCAGTGCTGTAACTGCAAGACCATCTGAACTGCCTTAGTTTCCAATCTCCTGTTCCAGAAGGTTACTACTCTTTTTCCTTCTCTCATGGGGTGTGAGTTTCAATAATTACGTCAAGCAGCTGTAAGCACATTTTTAAGGGAAGAGGTGGGGGGAAGGAAAAAGAATTGAATAATTAGTTCCAGTGTAATAAAGGCTTGGGCTTTAAAGACTGAAAGTTTCTCAGCCTGCCAGCAAACTTCTAAAATATTGCCTTATTTTTTATTGATAAAGTGTGCATTTTTAAGCTGGTAGTTGTAAAATGGACACGTGAAATCAAGTGCCATAGCAGACTGCATAGGTTTTGAAAAGTCATATTCAAACAACACTTTAATTCTCTGAGATTATTAGTGCCATCATGAAATTAAGAGGCATATATTTTTCCTAAATAGTGATAGGTTTAATTAAGCTCTCACTACCTTGTCTGGTGGGGCATTGACAAAGTAATTAAGAAGATCTCTGTATTTATATCGTTATTTATATCTGCAAATTCTTTCTTGTTATTGTAAGCAGAAATGTACAAGAGGATGGTTTGTGACTTAACAAGCGGTCCTAAGAGCAGGATCACATTTGAGCATCTGAATTGCAGGAGGTTACTTTGCCCATTCCTCATTCACAGTAAATATGCTAGCTAGAAGAGAAGCAGTTGGCTACTCTTAGTTACTGAATAAGAGGAACTAGAGCAGAACCCCAGACCCCAGAACCTAAGCCAATTATAACCACCACCCACCTCAGTGACATATTGCAAGTTGACAACTTGATTAAATCCGCTTACCAATGAAGCTGTAGAGCAGGACTGAAAACTTTTCTTCTTGGGGTCTGAGTTGTAGTTATCACAATAATTGGAGCTGAGCAAGGAGCTAGCTATGTGACTGACTCAGCTGCTGTAATATTCAAAAGTTTTCCCACTTTCATCACAAAAGATCATAAAATTTATTTACCATACATGAATAAGTCGGTTCAATAATCAGTAAAATACAGGAAAGTATAGTCTTTCAGTGTATAGTATAATCAGCTAGAAAATTATAACTGAGGGTAAGGAATAGTAGTTCAATTTCAATTTTTGCAGGATAATTGGCAGGCAGACCAACTATCTGAATCAGAATTTGACTGTGATAGTCACACATCTATAACCCTTGACAAGGTCCTTGACAAACTCTGTAAAGTACAGTATGGAAAGTGCAAAGGTCTGCTTGTGTTTTCTTGTGTCCAGATTATCTGGCACTGCTCTAACTGGGGCAGCTCAGTACAGCTCTAACCTTGAATGGAAAGTGGTGTAATGGAGTAGCATGCTGCCAGCTAACAGCTCATGCTTTCCCGTGCTTTTTCTTATACAATGACATTTGGCTCGGTTAAGCTGAAATGGCTCTTGTGAGCATGACCCACATTGCTTCCTCCAGCAATGAGGAAATCACCTTGCCAAGAGGAGCTCTCCTCACTGTATATCTTTCCAAATTTGGACAGATCTGTGGTAGTACATCAGCTGCAAAAGGAGCTGAGCATATCAGAAGGCTAGAGACCGACTTTCTACCTGAGAGTAACAAGACTTTTAAGCTACTTTCTTATTTTACGGATAATCTTACAATGATTGCTCAAAACTGTTTCCCAAAGAAAATGAAATACTAAAGAAGAACTGAAGAGCAGAAGTAAACCTGCATTTTTTTTGGTTTCTGAACTACTTTGCTCAGATAAAACATCTTCTTAAGTGACTGCTTGTTATATGATTGTCATGGATGTCTGAATGTTATCCATCATGAGGAAGAATTCAAAATGTGGTAGCACACCATGAGTGTTCTCACTTGTGCCAAATGTACTATGCTACCAAAGCCGGTCATAACAAGAGATTATTTCTAATGGAAAAGGTGGTTTATGTCTGCAGCAAAACAATATTATTTTTTATGTGGTACAATGACACATCTGTTGTATGCCTTGATTGCAACAGCAGAAACATTATTTTATACCGAATTTTCAATTTTGTGATTTTATCTTGTTTCTTGTTTGTACCTTCCATGTAATAAACCCCCTCTTGTTTGAGAAAAGCCTCTTTTGTATTTAGTCAGGAGGGTGTGCTAGCAAGCTGCCTTTTAGCAAGCAGAATCAAATACTAGTATATGCCATCAAATGACAATCAAGTATCATCTTGAAAAGACAGAAGCATCTTTATTTCCTCTCCTATCCAGAGAATCAAAGGGATAAGTGTTATCTTGTTTACAAGCGGAAAAAAAAATCTTTAACAAAGAAAGTTTTGTATGTTGTCTCAAGGGACCTTCTTTGATTTTTGAAGATGTAATACTATGCTGTAATCTTAAACATGTCAAATTGCAGTTGCAATATCATAATTATCACCTAGTCAGGCACGTGATATCCTCTCTTGTCTTTACAGCTGATGTCCTTAGGCCTTTAAAATAAAGTCTATTCCATGTTAGTAGTGCTCATGTTCAGTTTAAGTGTTTCAGGGCTATAGAGAAAAATGTTCACTGTGGGCTCAATGAAGGAAGTTGTGGAATTAGGAATCTGCTGTATTTTCTTGATCTTCCTCTTCCCACATGCATTTTCTCTTGCAATCTTTCTGGTGCCACGCTTCAGATTTTACTACATTTAAAAGCATAGCAATAATTACCTTTACATTCTTTCAGATTCCATATATAAGCATAGCAACAATCAGGGTTTGCACCAGTATGAGTCAATTATGCTAATCAGGACAGATACTAAGTGATTTTTTGTAGGAAGGAAAATCTAGGAGACTGAAGTGCTTTTATCTGGTAAAAAGTTTCTGGCTGAACATCAAGGATTATGTCAGTGTAGCCTACAAGTTATCAGTTTTGTGTTTTGTTTAAGCCAGGTAGCCATGTTCTGATCCACAGAACAAAAGAACTGGCTTTAGGTTGGGATTTTTTAATCTCATAATTATCACTGCTGCCCCCTAACAGATTAAACTAAACTCTACGATCACTTGTAAGCTAGTTTAAGATTGTATGTACAACCATAGTATTTGCAAAGCCTTGTGAGGACCTAACTCCTCTAACAGAAATCCAAAATATTGATTGAAATTATTTGTTTTCATTTTGTCACCACCTTATATTTCTGCATAGAATGCAAATGAATGAGGTAAAGAGCAAGAAATGGGAGTAACTGTATAGTCAAGCCAATGCATATTTTTTCATTTCTGCTCTCCTCCACCAGCTCCAATGCACTACTATGGGGGCAACCCATACTTACAGATGTTAAAACAGGAAATGGAGATGAAGGAACAGAACAGGGTATAGTGAAGATTAGGACTTACCAATAGAACATCATGTCCATGTGTTTCTTGTGACAGCAAGGGTATATGCAATAAGAATGTGTATTAAGAAAAATCTCTAGGTGCTCCTTAAGTTTGAATACAGCTTCCCTAAATACGTCTGATGCTGTTTTGAAAAGGTCTGTCTACTGTCTAATAAAAATGAGGTATTAAGAAATAATTCTTACTCATTGCTACAGCATTCACTGTGGTCCATGATTTCCTCATAATCAGCCGCAAGTAACTGTGCAACTGTTGTCCTTTAGAAATTAATTCAGCACTTTCTGTTTTTAAAGTGATGCATGACAAAAGCTCTTAAGACCAAGCATGAAAAAAAATCTGTTATTTTACCATAGCCTTCATTTTCTTTTTTTAGGTGATGCTTACTAAGATAGATTAAAAGCTGTTTGACAGTCTTTTAAATGCTGTTACCTATTATTCTGAAGGGAAAGATTATGTGGACTGGTCTGAAGCTAATGTGGCTTTTAAAGTCTGAAATACTTCTTTCCAGACCAAGGAAGAAATAAATAAAGGTCAGGAAAAAAAAAAAAATCCAGGAAATGCAGCAGTCTGTTGCTTATTCTTACACAAAACCTCACCACTACAGGAAATCAGCCCAGTGGAGTCTCATTAGCTACTCAGAGAACAGTGTAAAAGATGCAGTACCTACTTAAGCTGAATCCTAATTAGATGTACTGGAAAATGATGAAATGATTGCAAGAAGGAATAGAATACATGAAAGTAAGAGATGGAAAATAGTCTCATCATCCAAATGTTTTTCAAATTACGTATGAAGCCAGTGGAGAAGGAATGTTTCCTTCCCTCTTCTACTTAGGCCACAATTCCATTTCTGATCAGAAGTTAAAATGACCAAGGATCTTAAGCAATAGTAGTATCGTGACTGACACAAGCTGATTCATATCAGCCCTGAGATGACTGCAACTGGTATTAACAGTTCACAGGTGACATTTCATTCTTTTTATTTTCTGCAGTAAATTCATGCCTGGGTATAAATGTTATCAGCCTTGGCTGTTCACTCTGAAATTACATTGGTCAAATTACCATCATCAAAATAAATTTATGCAGATGTACGTTTTAAATTATTTTCATGCTAGTTATTGATTTAGTAGAACCTTAAAAAAAACACCGTCACCTTTAACAAAGAAGCCCATCTTCAGCAGTGCTTCCAAGTAACTTTAATGAAACCATTTTATGCTGTAAATAGAGCCTGCCTTATTTATTCACTTTTCATTGAACAACACCTAACAAATATTAGAAAGGAATGGTTTAGCGCAATAAGCCACATGCAGCCTAGTGAGGGATATGTGAAAAGAGTAAAGAGTACATAGGAAATACTCCCTTTGAAAAACAAATGAAAACAAAACAGCTGGAATACAACAGTGATGTTGCACACCTGTTCAGGCCTGAACATGAAGAAATTGAGATCTGTTTTAAATTATTGAGGTATTAAAATAATAAGCAGGATGAAATTCTGTTTCAGTGCCCAGGAAAGAGGGGCTTTACACTTACGTAAAGAATTGTTCTCTCCAGCCTACTAAACAATGCAGAGGTCTGCAGAAATGTCCATAAGACAGGACATATTATGAATGAATGGAGACTTGGGAGTTCATTCTCTAGGAATTTTTTTCTTTCTTTTCCTTCCTTATCAAATTAACAGACAGTGCTTTTTCTGGTTGCTGAGTGGTTACTACTAACTTCAGTAGGCTTGATTTTGAGGCTTTAAATGAGTTTCCTTAGAAGTTAACAACACTAAAAATCAGAACTTTTCATTGGAAGACTATAAACTTTCTTCTGCAAGAACTAACACTTGATTCTAATTACAGCTCAAGTGTGAATTTGCTGTTTGTGTTTATATCTGAATTAGCCAAGGATATGACCTCTCAATTCATCACACAATGTAAAATAAAAGCTAAATCTGATATGTCACCCTAAATCAGCACCATCTCTGTCTGTACTCAAGGAACTTTTACCCATGAGTAAATTAGATTACTGTTTTAAGAAATACCATTAAGTCCCTTTTCTAAGTATAGAATAGAATTGGTTAAAAGAAGCCCTGTAAATCTTATTTCCAATTAGCTTAAGCCCTATAAATATTCACTGAAGGCCCTGCTAAATCTGCTTAAATTCAGAGACTGTCCCCAGTTTGCCAGCTGGTTGTTCCTGTCTGGAGATTCAGCAACAGATATCTGTTGGATAGGAAAAAGCTGATTAGAGATGAATAATGAAGAGAGACCAAATCATTATTAGCCAGTTCTGAAAGCAGAGTCTAACAAATGACCCCATACAATATTTAATAGTGCCCAGTTAGGCAAAGAGCAGTAATCAATAGATCATGCTTCATAAGAAGGACAGGGCAGAACTGTGTATATCCTACTTGCTTTGATCTTCCTCTGAATTTGAGGACTTTTTACTGTAGACAAAACCCCGTTATACTTCACCAAACTGATAGATATTAATTCATGGAGTTATATCAGAGAACGGCAATCCGGATTTTCATAAAATGGATGTGAGCTTCTCAAACAGTAATAAAAAAGAAGTTACCCTCCAGAAATGGGTGAAAAGATTTTAAGTAATATGATTACAATGGAACAAAAAGTATTAAAAAAGATGAATCTTTGTATTTCCTCTCATATTTGCCATGCTGTCTGTGAAAGAAATCACTGAGGTATGTGCCAGCCTCTCTTTTTCTGTATCTGAGAATAAATTAAAAAACATATTGAAGTCAATAGGAGTCCACTAAATATGGTGAGCCTTGTGCCAGACCTGTTCTGCATTTGCTATAGCAAATTCCTCTACCCATTCTCTCAGCAGAAAGACTTCACATGATGACAAGAAAAAGCATCAACCATCCTTTAAGATGAGTCTCCTCTTTGACATGTGTCACACTGGGAAGCTGAGTAATAAGCTTTGGATTCAAACTTCATTCAAGTCATCATATCTTGCTAAGTGTTTAGACCTCTCTGCTCAGGATATTTTTTTAAAGCATCAACGCTGCATTTATTTTGCTATTTCAAAAATATATGGATATCTTTCACATAGCCGTGTATCTTCAAAACATAATCAGTCTATAGCTGAGCAAAAGAAATCCATATGGTTTTCTTCTTCTGAGGATTGTGTACTGAAAGAAGAGGCTCACTGTTGTACTGTAGTGGATTTCATATTCTTAAGATAAATAACAAAATGAAATATCATCTTGTTTTCTGATTCTGTTGTCCAGACACATTTTGGATAGTGGGCAATTCTGAATTATGAGACTAGAGTTCCTTTGAGGTATTCTGCTGAAATCATAAGCCAAACTACTGAAGCTCAAGTGGTTAATGTTGTCATTAGAATCCCAAGATAGAACTGTATAAAACCACATAATTCATGACTGCCTGTTTGCTTTATATAATACACAGAGTTCCTGATTCAGTTCCTTCTTATTCCCATTGAACCCATCCTTCTCCAAAATAGCTTCCTGACAGCACAATTGAAGCAGCAGTTTGTTATAAATGAAAAGGTATTTTTGTAATTATTGGTAGATTTTGATTTTATTTATTTTTTTATTGGAAGAAAACGGGCATTTCTCAACAGGGAAATGTAGAAGTGAATATTTCAGTGGAGATAATATGAATTTGGAGTTGAAACACTGTTTATCAAAATTGGATCAACTCCAAATTCATCTTCTTTATCCCCACTGTAATATGGGGGTTACTAAAGCAGGAGAACATACGAACCAGGAGGTAACAAGCCTTTTAGATGAAAGTATAGATCAAGCTGCTTCGAAAAGTATCCCTTAAGAGATTTAAAGTATTTGAATGAAGTATGATATATTTTCTTATTCAATGAAAAAAAAATCTGGAAAGAAACTATGCAGATATGAGGTTTCCTGTATACAAGCTTTTCTTGAGGTTCAAAATGTTTTAAGTGGTGAGTCATGCCTTTTTGAAGTCATGAACTGGCATTGGAAAGAACCATCCTTCCAGCATGTCCTCATATCTTCTGGAGCTAAATTTTTCTGATAGAGCTTTAGTGAATCGTTGGAGCTTATGTGAAACTGACACATTAGAGAATTTTAAATACTGGATAGTTTTTCTTTTTTCCCCTCTATGCATAAAATCCAATTGCCACAACTCTATGGCATTAGGTAGCATAACAGTTTCCCTTTTCTGAGTCTTGGATATGGATTTTTGAGCAACGAAGAGAAAGTGCCTGAAAATATGAAGCAATCAAGAGAGAAGTTGGTATTTGCCCACACAGATGTTAAGATAGGCTATTTCAACAGGTTAAGAATATCCAGTGAAAATTTATACTGTGTGTGGCCTCCTTCTCGTAGTCTTAAAAGTTGAATGAATAATGCATTGCAAATGTTGTATGATCTTACCCTAACAAAATATATTTTGCAATAAAAAACAGTGTAGCTCATAGCCTTCATAGTGGCTGCTTTAGTAGATCAGGCTATTTTTAAAAGGTAACCAGGTATTTTATGATTTCAAACATATTGGACATCACAAGAACCCTTTAAAATTCCATCTTTTAAAGGAATGATACCAGCAGAGAGCTAACAGAATAATTTACAGTTCTGAAATTATACTCTTGTTTAAATCTGTTTTCCTTTTGAAACAGAACTTTGGCTGATACTCTAGATTCTTCTCTAGTTATTGTGCTTAGATTGTTGTGAAATTTATAGCTCCCACTCTCAGCAGTGATACGAAACAAAGGAAAGATCAGCAAAGAAAAAATGGAAGAGCCTTTTTCATGAAATGGCACCAGAGGATCTTTCTTCAGGGGATATTTGAAACAGATGTGTTTACTTCTGATACACTTGCATGTCTGATAACAGTAAGCAGATTAAGTATATACAGAACATCTTTTATGCCTGCTTCCTTTGAGTGAAGGGTATTATGTTTGTAAATCAAAGTCTAAATGCTGGCAAAGGGAGCAAACTGCATAATCCTATTGAAAGGTTTATATCTTTAAACAGCGTTTTAACGTAACTGTAATTTGACCATTCGTTCAGTTCAGCTTCAGGAACAGGCACATGAGACATGCTTCCCAATAACAAATCAGTCACAGCTCCTAAGAAAAACTTTTTTTTTAAAAAAATATTTATTTCTTAAATTTTCAAAATGAAAGCGTTTATACCTTTATTTTCACAAACCACAGTGTGTGTGTTTATATGAAACAGTTCTGTCTTCTGAAGAATGCAGATAACTGTAGGAGCACCGCAGATAAAGAAGAGTAGACACAATTTTAGTTGTTCCATGCATTGTCAAACTCGTCAAGAACGCTGAGCAGAGAGAATATATTATACTTGGAAATATTTTTTGGACTTTATGTTACAGTTAAATCTTTCTGTATGTGTTTGATTTTTGTTTGGGTTTTGTTTGTTTTTCTCTGAAATTGCAAAGGTATGCTCAGATTGGAGCTCCGGAAACCCACCTGCACTAGATTGATGATGTCACTCTGACTCAAGTCAAAGTGTCTGTAATATGCATTCTCCAGTTTGAAAATAAGAAAAAAAGTGGTTTTGGTTTCTGAGTAATGTTGCTAGATCAAATATGAGCTGAAGAAATAACAAGGAGCATGGTATTGCTTACTTTTTACTCTCAATTCCTCAAAGCCTGTGAGGAGAAGAGATTAAAGAAGTCTTGTGATCCAGCAGGGTAGTGGAGTGAACTGAAAACTGGAGCAGAAATAGGAAGGAAAGAGCTGCAAGTTTTGAAGAGGAGAGCAAAAGGCAGAGCTCATGGAAATCTGTGGTGCCTCAAAAGGGACTGATTATGCAGATTAAGATTGGGTGCTGCATGCTGATGAGAAACTAGTTCTGACTAAGAAAATATCTCGAACAAGGAATAAATGCAGCTGCAACCTAGAAGCAGCCTGGATGTGGGCAACAGCTTGGAGTAGAAAGGATTGGGCCATGGAGACCCAACACTTTCTGTCCAAACAAATATCTGAGCTTTTATCAAGAGACTGAAACAGGAAAACAGAGGCCTTTAAAATAAAGTATATAATGATGAAGACCAAGCCTATGAAAATTGATGGCACTTCAATACAGAAAGGTTGGACTGAATAAATATAAAATACCGAACAGAAATATTTAGTTCTAATAGAGCACATTCCTTTTTAAAAACAAAGATGGAATCCAGTTTCAACATTTAATCTGTGAAATCCAGTGATAAATGTCTCGGGACTACAAATACAGGTGTATATTGGGAAACTGTTGAAACTAGAAAGTCTAGAGCAAGGTATGTCCTACATGCTTTTACAGGAGGTGAGCAAGATTGGATATGAGGAAGAAATTCTTTACTGTGAGGGTGATAAGGCCCTGGAATGGGTTGCCCAGGGAAGTTGTGAATGCTCCATCGCTGGCGGTGTTCAAGGCTGGGTTGGACAGAGCCTTGGGTGGTATGGTTTAGTGGGAGGTGTCCCTGCCCATGGCACGGGGGCTGGAACTAGATGATCTTAAGGTCCTTTCCAACCCTAACTATTCTGTGATTCTATGATTCTGTGTTTTGGATGATCAAGGCTGTAGTCAGTAATTTAACTGTAAGATAAGAAAATATTTGGACATCATCTTCCAGACAGAAAAAATCAGGCTAATTCATTTCAAAGTAACTCTGAGTTTTGTAAAATTATTTTTCTAGCAGCTGCTTTACACCACCTTCCCCAAATACTGTTGTCCAAGATAGTTCTGATTACTAGAAATAGATAGATACTGTGCTTAGTGTGGGGCAGCAATAAATCACTGGAGACCAAAAAAAGGTTGAAAAGTGAGAAGATGACAGAAGTATTTTCATTCATTTTGGTCCTAGACATCTCTGGGATTTATGCAGTTATAAGATCATCAGCCAAACTCTTTCCTGAGCTTGGCTGATTGTCCTGAATTTTACATGCAAGATATAAAACTCTCTGCTCAGCATTTCCTTTCAAGTCTAATTCACAGAACTGTCATTTATAAATTTACAGTCCAAACTGCAGATCATTTTGGACTGTGTGTATGGGATGGATTGTTGTTCCATTCGAAATAGACTGGAATGGAAAGTCACATCCTACATCAACTTGTACAAGAGAAATAAAATGGTGGGTTTTTTTCTCAATGTCTCACTCAATTTAGTATGAAATGGAATTTTTTATGAGATTAAACTGGGGATGCAAACGAATTTTTAGTTGAGCGTTTACAACTCTAACCTTAACTCATTGCTAACTGTGTTAGGTGACAGCGATTACTGTAGTTCTGACAATCACACAAAATATCCCAAGTTGGAACACTAACCAAGATGAAATATTGATTTAACGTGTTTAATGACAACCAAAAAATAAGAAAGTAGCAGTTCTATTAAATCAGATTCTTAAAATCATTTGCACCTCACTCCGTGATCTTAGGAAGGCTAAGCAACATACAATTACTGTATCCTAATTATGACCACCAATTTTTAGGTTTTATTAAGCAGTCAAAATCTTCTGTAGAAACCTAATGAAAGGAAAAGACAAGTATTTGATGGCTGAAGCAGTAAGCAGAGAGGACAGCTGTATCCTTAGTAACGTTGTCACTGGATAAACACTGAACAGAGTGGAGTCCTGAAACAATCTCAGGCAATATGACACTTGGGCTTAAACCTGCTGAAGTGAATTTCTACTCCATTACACTTAACTGCATTTCTTTTTGATACAATGGTGTCACCTTTCTGTATGGTAGTGAATAGTTTGGATAAGGACAGAAGAAGCTAAGCTCCCAGGTTTTCAGCGGGAGCTACACAAGCACATCCCATAAAGTCAAGGATGCCTGAACAGCTTATGATAGTAGATGAACATGGATCATCCGTAAGTCAGCTGTAATCAGCTGTAAGTCTGAGGTGAAAACCTGCTGCAATTCTGATCCATGCCATACTAAATCAGTGTGATCTTACACATTTTGTGTTTTTTAACACCTACAATTATTCCATGATGAATGGGTTCAATTTTACAGCAAATGAAAATAAAAAGTTGAAGAGGTAATAATCCTCCACTCCACACACACCATTATAAAATAATAGTGTGAGGGTATTCTCATTCTAAAAGCAGTATTTCTTTTGAGGCAGCATGCTTCTGGACACAGAGGTTTCTGGGCAGCTTTACTGGATACAAGATATGTCTTGGAAAAAAATCTGGTAGGAAGTAAGGATCAAGAAAAAAAGTGGGTAGCATTAATAAAAGTATCCAACAAGTAGAGAAAAAACAAATGATTATGCTGAAAAATGAGAAGGACTTCTAGAGAAAACTGAATGAAGACTCTATAATTAATATTTTCTGCCTCAAGCTGAAACACGCTTCTTTCCTCCAAACACAGAGTTGGTGTTTAAATTTGAGAAATATAACTTGAGGATAGTAACACTACTCATATCACAGAATAAAAGAAATAGCCAGATAATAACGTAATTCCTAGTATGTTTTTTGTGTGACTGGGTACTAACCTAATAAAAAGCTTGTAGTGCTTTCATTTTTCTCCTATGTACTTGCATCTTTTCTCTGTCCCACATTTGTATATGCTTCCTACCTTCTTAGTTTCTTAGTTTGTATTAAATCAACGTATTTTGGGATTAAACTCTCAGAATCTTTCTATGCTGTGAATATGGTATTATAGAACTTGCATTGTAAAACAATGTGCATGACAAAGTGCATGAGTATGTAGATTAATTTAAAAGTAATTTTTTATTGGAGAAGGCACTAAGAATGAAGTTCAGCAAGCAAATACACTAAGGTTGCCTTCTCCTAGCCCCATTCCTAACTTCAGGAAAGCATCAAGGAAGTCATGTTGTACAATAGAATTGGAAAATTACCATGGTTGTCTGTGAATTTCTCTACAGTTTTTACTATACATCTCACTTAAGCATTTCTGAAACCAAAGCTTAATTTGCCCCAGTAGATACACTACTGCAAAAGGCTTAATGAGTAGCTGTGGGTATAAGAAACATTACCAGTCACCTCTTGGTACTAAATGAATTGTGTAAATCATACAGTTTGAAGTGGAAAAAATGTTTTGTGTGGTAGGGCTATAATGAAGTTATGGACTTCTGTAAGGATGCTGGGGAGGGACTATTCATTAGGGACTGTAGTGCTAGGACAAGGGGTAATGGGTTCAAACTTAAACAGGAGAAGTTTAGATTGGATATGAGGAAGAAATTCTTTACTGTGAGGGTGGTGAGGCCCTGGAATGGGTTGCCCAGGGAAGTTGTGAATGCTCCATTGCTGGCGGTGTTCAAGGCCAGGTTGGACATAGCCTTGGGTGGCATGGTTTAGTGGGAGTTGTCCCTGCCCGTGGCAGGGGGGTTGGAACTAGGTGATCTTAAAGTCCTTTCCGACCCTAACTATTCTATGATTCTATGATTCTATGATTGACTACTTTGTTACAGAAGCTCTTAAATATAGGCGGATAAATATTTACAACTACAGGATACTTTTAGAGTAGTGTTCCTTTCCCCTGACTGAAATCTTGACCAATTTCAGGTCTAAAGAGGACAACAATTCGTGCAATCTTCATAACAAGGGTGATAAAAATGAATTTGAATTAGGCAATATAAAGCTGCCTCCTGAAGGTGGTAGGTAGTATTTCCTCAGAAGACTTTAGCCCCAAAAGATTTTCCTTTGAATCTTCAAATCCAGGGAAAGGGAGCAGCAAGAGAAAGCAAAAAGAAAAAAATTAATTGCTGCACAGCTGACACGCAGAATAGGGGGGCTGCAGAAGGCTGTTAGAGTACATTAGCTTTCAAGTGGATTTAGATACCTTAATGCTTCCGGTGCTTTTAAACCTAGGGAAGGTGAGAGCAGCCTGTGGGAATTGCCATTCTGTTCAGCAAGGGGCAGCAATACATCTGCTACCATCACTTAGCAAAACATTGCATGATAGTTTGAATAATGCTTAAAAAAACAGGTATGGCTATCAGTTGCTTTTACTGTCAGTGTCATGCAGTCATGACACTTTTTACAGCTGTAAATAAGGACTGAAGTAAATGTTCTGGCTCCTATATGTTAGTGAAGAACAGAGAATTTCAGTGGGTTGGAGTATCATTTTTAAAATGTCCATTCTGTAAATTTATGGATCGGAGAAAGATTAATGAGCAAGTATTCAATTATTCAGTAAGTAGATTCTACAAGTATTTGACTGTGTGGTCCCCGATGAAACAGTTTACAAGAGAAATTAGCTATTTTCATGTATTAATACCTTAATCTCCATGTTTCCCTTTGGTGCATGAAAGCATAAAACTTGCCTTTCACTATAGCAAGCTTTAGATTAGCTAAAAATGAGATAGACCCTCAGGCACCAGTGCTGGAATATACTGTCCCTACTCAATGTAGTTTTGTTGAGCAGACCCTTGCCCAGATTCATTCCTCAGCATACAACAACATTTATACTGCTAAGCCTGCAAAGAGCTGTACCTTGTTAAATGACATTTACAACTTCTTCAGTTGAACAGATTTTTATATATATGGCTCATGTTTTCTCAGGGACAGAAGTAGGAAACTCCTGAAATTTTCAGACTTTAATATTTAGAAAAACCTCAAGTACCAAAGGAACTTAAAAAAAAAAGTTTAAAAACGTAAAAAAAAAAGGAAAAAAAGGAAAAATTTTTAAAAGTCATGAACACATTGCTTTAATGACAAACAAGAAGAGCTCTGGTGGCTTGGAATTTAGCCTTTAGTTATATCTATAACAATTAGTTTCTTATGTCTAGAAGCATCCAACCCATACATTCCAGTGTTACAAGAAAATCTGTTTTGGTTTGGGAATCTTCATAACACTTAAAACTGACTTCATGCACACTCTCTGGTATTTTACCAACCTTTGTATTGGCACTGAGTACTACTAGTCAGTAAAGTGGAGTGGAATTTTTCATTTCAGCGCCAGTGTTTGGAAAGGCACTGAGTGCTCATAACTCCAGATGAAGTGAAAGGAACATGTAGATCTTTAGCACCCATAAAATTCAGCACAGAGGAGCACTTATAATAGCTGATGACTGTGAGGATGGAAAGGAACAGTGCCATCATTCTGACCCGACAACCACAAGTAGGTTTAGAGCCAGAGGTGATCAGGAAATAGGTTTTTTCTGTTCTCCATCACTGATACTCTTCTTTCCATCATGCTAAATGTTAAGACTGTGTGTGGGTATGATGTTTTAAAAGACAGGAAGAGGAAGATCTCGTTCAAGACTGCTTGTACGTTCAGTGGAGTTGTGGGAACCAGTGTCCTGCTGCCTGTCCTGCCTGGATCACAGCAAAAACCGGAACATGCTCTCTCCTCTTCTAAATAAAAGCTTTCTTCAGGAATATATTCCTCCCATAAAAAACCCAACCAACCAACCAACCAAAAAGAAAAAAAAAACAAAACCACCAAAAATCATGCCAGGGCAGAGCTGAGAATGTCTGTGATAATTTGGAACACGTCATGAAATTTTCCTTGTCTTTACAGTGAGAAAAAGAAAGCTGAAAATCTGTCTTTTTCTTTTAAATTAAACTAACAGTTTATTAGTCATTGAAAGCACTTGCACTTTTGCAGGTGACATTTCTGTTTCTTTAAAGCATCTCATTTTCTCAGGATAACTCCCCAAACATAAGTCGTGTTTATGATATCAGCTCTTTCTATTTATTAGTGGTTTGTTGACATTGTTTAGCTCTATTCTTCTTCATGATA
This sequence comes from Ara ararauna, assembly GCA_028858755.1. Lineage (NCBI taxonomy): Eukaryota > Metazoa > Chordata > Aves > Psittaciformes > Psittacidae > Ara > Ara ararauna. The sequence goes on from CM054376.1 coordinate 34,606,515, forward strand.
ATAAACATAAATAATAGAGTAACTTGTACTAAATGTCAGCTGTTTACAGAATCAGCAAGGTTAATCCACATTGTCTAGAATCATTGAAATAAATAGAACAAGTACTTTTCTAGCACCTAATCTTCCATGAAACAAAGAGTAATAATAAGTACAAATTGAAATGCCTTGCATGCCTAAAGTATTCCTCTTTGCTGACAACATTTAGAGTACGTTGCTCTAAGAAGATGCTCAGACAGTGAAATCACACATCTCAGTAGGGTCACCCCTCTCAAAAATAGTATCAGAACTGTCAGGTCATTCTGGGTCCATATTGATCTTTATATGTCAGTCACATTGTGTTCACGTCTGACTGCTAATTAACCATTGTTTAAAAGAAAAGAACATGCATCTTAGGCACTTGGGGGGGTGGGGGGTGTCCTCATTTTTGCTATCCTGTGTGCAGTCAATTCTGAAAACATTAGGTGACTATGGAAAAGGTAGGGTTTCAGGGATTCTGCTTCTCTGAAAATAAATTGCATTTACTATCATTTCTGTGCTGAACAAGACTCTGAATCAGCAAAATGGAACTGAATTCAATTAAACTGAGCCCCTTTGTCTATTATTTCAGTGAACTTTAGTGGGTTTTTTTTTTTAAAAAAAGATTCAAACACCTTTTTTTTTAGTGAGGCATAAAAGACTTTTAGAAGTAATGCTGTTTTAGAAGGCCAGCAGTGATAACCTTAGCAGATCTGAGGATGTCATCACTCCCCTTGCAAGATGGGTCTGGTATATCTAGATAATTCTTTTAGCTGTTTCTGTTTCTTGATCTCCCCATGAGTATACCTGAGAACTCCATGACTCCACTACAAAATAAAACTCAATCACAGAACACTTTCACAAGAAAGTATTTTTCTTAGCAGCACTTTTGATGACTATGTCAAAAGGCATTTTCCCACTCCTCCCTTTAAGTTGACATTGATCCAAATAGCCAAGATTCACAGGTGTTGAGCTTTAGCTGTGAAGCATTTGATCTGCCCACCACAAAGAATTTCCCTGGAAATATACAGCCAATGCAGCAGTTCACCAGCTTGCTGTTGAGTATAACAGCCACTCATAGTCATTCCATGATCATAAAGCCAGAAAGGAATCCTGAGGCATGTCTAGATTACCTTATAGCACCTACTGTAAATTAAGTATCTCCCCCATTTTAGTCTATTCAAATACTGCAAATTCCCGGTTCTGTTATAATGTGAATAAAGCTAATTGGGACTGGTTTGTATTTCAAGCAGACTTTTTAAGATATCTGCAGACTTTTAAAGATACTCTAATGAATTAAATCGACTAATTCATTCAAATGTTTAGAAGAGGATTTACTACGAAAATCTCACATTTATGATTTCACAAGAACAGCATCAAAATTGGAATTTGACAATTAAATCTGCTGCACAGTTGGGGTTCTTTACATGTATCAGCCTACTCCTGAGTCTTTGTGAGAAGCAGAGCGCAGTAATAGGTTGGAATTGGTAATTGTAGCCTTTAATCACAAACCCAATAGGTATGTGATGTTACTCCAGCAATTATCAGTGCAGGCATATAACACTTGGTTGGTTCAGGCAGGTGGCACAAAAATAAACAAGACCTTTACCTTAGGTTTAAGCTTTTCATTTCTCATTATTGCTTCTCTCAATTCACATAGACTATGACTTCTCGTGCCCTAGTGGTTTGTTCTGCAATTAAGACCTTTGCTTCCTTTTAACTTAGTAGTGACTTAATGAGAACAGTGACTCCTCTGTGTGTCTTGTGTTCTCACTTAAAGAGCCTCAGCCTGAATTTAACCTAGATGTGCCTCTTTCACCTGTGAGGAATGATGCCTGCCCTCCTTCTGAGACTGGGAGGTAGGCTGAGCTTCACATCTGGGAGGGAATGAGGGTTGTTCAATCATCATGCAAACTCTTGAGGTTTCACTGCATTCTGCAGGATCCCAGAGTCCAGTTGAACCTGAATGAAGTTGTGTATGCAATTTTCAATTTGCTATGTCATGTTCCCAACAGTGGACAATTACATATTGCAACAGCTGGCTTTATCTTAATAATTTTTTATAAAGCTGGCTTTATCAAAATAATACGCAATTTTAGTTTCTGATAACTAATGGAATTTCATTTTGAGCTAAAAAAACCATTGAACCATTTCTTCTCTTAAATATTGGAAGTACAGCTTTTCCTACTTCACAGTATATCTGAGAAATCTGTCCAAACCCAGAAATTAAGTCAGTAAATCACCATTAAGCAACCAGAAGCAATGCACATTACTATTTATTTTTCAAGCCTAAACCAGAAGAAGTATCTTTCTCCACTGTAAGAATGATGTAATATTTCAGCATCTCTTTAAAATGCTTAATGAACTGGAAGGATTTATCTTTTTGCAGCCAAACATCTAGAAAGCTTCTCTTCCAAGTGTTACTATTCTGTTAGAGTAAGCTGGTTGTATAAAATAAGTTTTAAAACATCTGAGTGATAGAAGGAGCTCACATATCCATCTGCTAATGAAAACTAGGGTTCATAGGTTTAGCTTTGAAGAATTAACATCACATACGGAAAGCTGATGTATTCACACAAAACTCAAGTATTTATCACTGTCCAGTAGTTATTAGTGGGAATAATTTTTGAGGGAAACTTTTCCTTTCTCCCTTTTCCTCTATATAGACAAACTACAGGATACAGCTTACTTAGTATTAACAAGTGAAAATCTAGGTTACCTACAAGATCAAACAGATTCACTGGGTGGATGGAGAGTGAAAGGCTTTTTTATGCTTTCTTAAGACTTATTTCCCACCTGTTTCTCAATTAGAAATTCTTTTTACAGTCTATAGTGTCATGAAGAGAAAATTGCAGTGAAAACACCATTGCTATATTAAAAGTCCCCAAGCCTGAAAAATAAACGTCTTTTGGGTTTTTTATCTGTGGGGCTTGTTTAACTTCTCTAGCCAGTCTAGTAAACATATTGGTAAACAAAAAACAGTTTGTTGAAAGATTCACACATTAGATGAGCTGGGACATCTCACATTCCTTTTTTTTTTTGTACCTCAAAGAAATCATTCTTCAGGCCAATTCTCGCATTGATATTCATAGTATTTTAAAGGTCAAAAACAAGCAGGAAAAAAGTAAAAAAATGTATCAGAACTTGTTTACAGATGAGAGAGAAAGCAGAAATAGGAATGCAGCACAACTTGTTTATCTTTATAGGTCACCTTTTTTAATTTGATATGCTGTATACCACCAAAATCAGAGTTTCCTAGGTTAATAGTCTATCACTCAGATTGCATTCAAGAATCTTTTAAAATATGGTTTGTGATAATAAATGAAGTCAGAATTGTTTACTTTCTCGCTACATCCAATGTTTGTTTATTCAGAAGAAAAATGGGAACATTTCATGAATAGCAAGTGGTATTCGGGTAAGTAATCTGAAGACTGATGTAAAAGGAAACTCATAGGTTATAAAACTGTAATGTTAAAATACAGTAGTGAAAGAAGAACTGCAAAAATGTTCAGGCATCTGTTTTTGAGGTTTACTAAAAGTATTAGGACTAGTTTCACACAAAGGAGAGTTCTTTATTTTCACATGATCAATTTTTTGGTAAATGAAGGGTATTTACACCTCCATAAACACACATGCCATTACAATTACAAGGATTTATTAAGACCAATTTTACAACTACTGTATTAGTAAAAAAGGCAGTGTACTGTGTAAACTAAACAGATTTTGTTGCATTGTTGTTATGCTACCACTGGAAATGAAGTTAAATAGTTAAGGCTTTTGGAGTGTATTTTGCTTTCTGGCAATTTCAGCAATGCCTCAATGTAAGGGACTTTTTAAACTCATCTTTTTTAAAGGCTGTCCCTCCATAGTGTAACATTCACTCACAGTTTTGGTGATTATTGTTGGTTTTTGCACCTGAGTAGCTTTAGCAATAAAGCAGCAGAAGGGAATAAAAAACCTCTATTATTTGATCACTACTAATTATTGATTAATCTTCCCAAAAGTTTTAAGTACATGAGTGAAGGCTGAAAATCTGTGAAAACAGGCTGAAATCAGTAGGTGCAGAAAGGACCCAGATTATTTTTCACACTATATAGTAATTCTCATGGTATACCTACCATAGAGTGCATTTACACCCCTCAGATATTACCAGAATATCTCTGCCTACTTTGGCATGCCCTCCCCTCTCTCCTTCCATCACACTTTTTTACTGAGAATTCCTAAGGGATCATAAAATTGAAGTAGCTGACTAACAAAACCTTAGGGCTTAGATTTTCTACTAAGTAAAATTCTACTTGGAGAGGCAAGGTCAAAGGAAAAATGTCTAAAAGCTTTGTTCATTTCAGCAAATTGGGAGATCTGGTGCTCTCAGGTTTCAGCAGGGTTGCTAGCAAAGGTTATCGCACAGTTATTTTACAATACTGTTCAATATATGTATTAGCTAAGGCATTAAGTTCACCTTTTTTCAAGGGAAGAAAACCTCTACCCCAACAACACAGCAAACAGGGATCAAATGTTATTAAAGTTCCTCTCACCCTGTACAAGGCAACTAATCCAAGAACAAAAGCTTTTTAGAATAACTTTCCAATATGGAATAATTTTTGGCATTGACTTGTCTTCGTCTAGGGGTTCATCTTCACTCCGGAATTAGTCTGGATGGTAAAATGCTGGAGGATGCTGAGATCAAGTCTTCATTAAATTTAATCAGGTTCAGACTAAGAAAAAGGAAATCCTGAATCTGCTGCATTCCAAGTAGGGTATAATTCACTATTCACAGCACATTCAGACTCAAAGGAAGCAGAGGAGGGGAAGAGGAAAATAAACAAAAAAGGAAACAAGTTAAACCCCAAATAAAAACCTAGGCTAGTTGTGTCTTAAAAATGAAAAAGATTCATTCAAGCCATCAAGAAACATATTTCAAGGGGAAATATATACCTACAGCATCTTACAACACAGTAGATAATGGGAATGAGACACATGAATGCAGAATTCCAAGGCAAGATGGAAGAAGAAGAAGTTAGAGAAATACAGGTACTCAGTGTTAGAAGGAACAATGCTGACCCCTTCTCATTACTGGGGAAAAAAAACAAAAAACAAACAAAAAAAAAAACAACACCCAAACATTCGGTCAAGTTAGCAGTCTATTATTCAGCCTGTCACTGCTTACCACACTAGCCAGTCCAGCTCTGGGACAGAGGGACACGGGGAGCATACTACACTTTCTAGGATCATTTGGGGATTTCACTAAACAAACTTGACTTTGTTATGCTCTTCGGCTCTCTGTAGCATATCATCATCCCAATAGCAAAGCCACAACTATAGGTCTAGTATTGTTATAGGATTGCGGAAATGTTTTTGGCTTATGACTAGTGGCTAAGATAGTATGTGAGCCCATACATTTGTTTGTTGAACAGACAAGAAAAGAAGAAAGGATCTACCTCTGAGGACCCACCTCTGCAGCACTAATCTACATGCCTTTGTCTCATTTCCTGCTTGTGATTTAGTGTATACATGACGTATATCTCAGTTTTCGAAAACTAAAAACTGCTTCTCTGCTTCTCTTTTTTCATCTCAATTAATCCATTTCTACCTTTCTTTTGCTTGAACTGCTTCAATCTGTCAAGCCTATGGACCCCAAGTTGGACAACAAAAGACAAGTTGAAATAGATACTTAGAACTTAATAAGGCATAAAGAACAGAGTTTATAGCTGTAATATAAAGTCAAGCAAGCAAATCAAGGATTTCATACAGGGCAGGAAAGGGAATTACCTCCCAAACCCTAGGAGTAATATCCAGAACCAGAGACCATAAGCTATGTGAACTCCACTATTCAGAAAATCCCATGGATAACAAGCACTGCATATGGTGTGAAGGTAAGTTCACCTATAGAAAATGCAAGACAAAGAAACAGTTGCCCCCCTTGCACCATTTTGCAAACCAGCTGGTGTAATCAGAATGGGAAATAAATGTCTTATTTCTGTGAACAGCTCTGATTTACTGCCTACATGTCAAAACTAAGCCCCCCCACTAATTGCATTAGATTTCTGTCTGCCACCACACATTGACAAATAGTATGGCATTTTGTTGTCATACCATATGCACAGAAAGGGAAAGAGACTGCTGTTTCAGCAAACTGGATACTTTCTTTTAAAAATAGTTATTTGATGCAATATTACATGGCTGATTAGTGCATTAATCCCTGCAAAGGCAATATAATTTGAGGGTGTCTGAATCGTCATTATTTTTGTTTACAAACTCATAAAATATTTGCCTTTTCCAAAAAGCTCTGATAGAACTTTTTCTTATTTTCAAAACTTTACCACGGGTTTTCCTTTTCTCCTTTCCATTCTAAATAGTTTTGAGTTCTCAGTAATATGGCTGTGGTTGAAAAGTATAGATTGTTTCACTTTGTAAGAATAGAATCTGTGTTAATAAAAAAAAGTGTACCTCCTTGTGAACCTCTCGGAGACTTTTATGAAATGTGGTACTTGGGGATAATAAATAATGTGAGTCTTCAGTTTCTTGCAAATTGCTTTGGTCTTGAAATCTGTTTAGTTAAATTTCACAAGTATATTGCAGGAAGTCAAATGGTTTTTAGTCCATAAAGTTTACAAAACCCACTGCCTGTGGGTTCTCTAATCATGTTTGTGCTCCAGAAAGATGATTTATCTCTTGGTGTTTAACTGAACAGAGTATTACCTTTTATGATTTTCTCCCTTGATCCTTTGTATATGTATTGTTTTCAAACTTCTAATAGGAATTTCATGAATTTTACAACTGTGGATATTCATCTATGTGCGAATTATACGTCTGCATCATCTGTCAGATCCTGTCTGCGCACAGAAGAAACTGCACACATTTCTGGGGGACTGTTTAATATTTATACTATAACTGCAGGCAAACTAACTTTCTTGAAATCTGTTGCACTTCATGAAAACACAACCAAAATCAAGGGTGTGTGTGAAAGTTTCATTTTCACTGAACAGTTTTTAAGTGCTCTCACATTGGTGTGAGATAGCTTGCCATTTCCTTTCCAAAAAACAAGATAAAACAAAACAAAACAAACAAACAAAAAAAACCACCAGAGTTTAATGTTTAAGTGATAGATATGGGGAAAAAATGTATACAGATCCAACATCAAGGTTTCCTTTCTCTTATTTTTGCTCTCTCACATGTCTTGATTGGGAGACACATATCTTCAGAAATCACCTGATAACGCAGACTGACAGGGTCGAAGGCAGGAAGGGCTGTAAGACCTCCTTTCATATGGCCTTGAATAGCTGGATGAACAATTCACCATAGTTCTTCCAGCATAGGACCTTGAGGGAAAATGTCCTGCATCAAATCTTGAAGCATATCTCGAAGCATTATTTGAAGACTTCCTTGGATGTCACCTCTCTCCAAAAAGATTTTCATTATACTAATTGTCTTCCCAGTAGAATGTATGTTATTAAATGTGCTGCAGTATATGAATATGTTATACACATACTCCTCCATATGCCTCCAAGGCTACTGTTTGGGATACCAAGGGATCTTATGCAAATGCTCAGGGATTTTTACATTAAAAGGTGTTGGAATGAAGAGATGATCCAATATCTTTGCTCTGGAACTCAAGTAAAAACTCCAGACTCTTTACTGGATCTTTAAACATAGGAGCATACAAGTGTGTAATTACTACTTGGGCTTTTCTCTGCTTATTTTTACTTTTTTTTTGTTTTGTTTGACCACTTCCAATTTCTTTAAATGTAGTTTTGCATTACAGAATGTCAGGCGCACATGCTGAGAAAAATGCTTTACTTAGTAACATTTGTATTAGCTACAGGTAATTTTCTCCTTTAACAGCTAAAACTGTGTAATAGGTATTCAACACCAACACCCCCTCACCCACAGTACGTACCCTCAGCTTTTCCTACTGAATTACAAAACACAGACTGAAAGCCTTTTAGTGTTTCACGAGGAATTCATTTGCATACAGTATCTTCTGAATGTATATTTTTGTAGTATAGCTGCATATTTGCAGGGCTGAATAATTTAATCTCACAGTCCCATAACAATTTCTGAGACGTAGCTACAAACTTGTTTAAATAAAACTACTATTGATCCTATCACCAGAATGACAACACACATGTTATAAACTGTTCAAAAGAGAAACCATTTCATTTCAGTGAATGGCACCTGCCTAGGCAGTTGTTTAATAAGGAGATAACTGCAATGAATAAGTATACTTGAACAAACTGAGATATGTTAGTGAATTGAAACTTTTACTGGCTGGAAGCAAGTTCACTAAATATTTATTGAATATTTACTAGCATTTCAGGTCTGGAATATTTGTTAGACTCATGATTACTGTCAAGGCTCATTAAAACCACAAATTCTAGGTTTCTCTGCATGGAATCACTGTATAATTAAGTTATTTATTTTTTTTAAAGGCTGTCTAACAACCTTTTTAATATCCCTAGGACTAACCTGTGTCTTTTGGAATAACAAGGTTATACTAGCAAATATGGAACAGTAAAATTTTGTGGCTTTCCTGCTTCCATTCTGGTTAGATGAGATGGGGAAAATATCTCAGCAGGGTCTTCCCAGTATTTTAGCACTGTTGTTTCCAGTAAAATTAGTAATTGCATGTATTAATTAAATAATATACAATTGATTATAAAAAAAATAGCTTAAAATGTTTTTAAAATAAAGTTTACTCTCAGTGTTTATTTCTACTGGAACAGAGATTTGGATTAATTATGAATGGTAATATTCTTTCTGACACAGGAAGAAGGGCAAAGTACAAGGACCATTGAACATTACATTTTTTCAATATTACCTAATTATAAGAACACCTGTGCTGAATAACTTTCAGCTGATCTATTTGCAGAGTGCTTAATAGTCCTTCAAATTCTTCATTTCTTAACAGTAATGGGCCAGGGATGTTTGTACATTAAGTTGTGTAAGAAATACATTGGCAGAAACTGCTCAAAATACTTATTTTCCTGCATAGGCACGGGGCGTTGGAACTAGATGATCTTAATGTGCTTTCCAACCCTAACCATTCTATGATTCTATGATTATATCTAACCAGTAGTTTCTAGAGGGTGCTTGCTAGAGATCTGTGCCAATTAAATATTAGTGGATATTCTGGGTCATTTTTGCTAAGGGTGAAGTGTTTTCTCTTTGGTACGAAGAACTCATTCTAGGGGAAAATACCAGTTTCTCACCTAATCAGCTCAGAGAAGTTATTTGCATGCAAATTATCACATACACTTCTAAAATATTAAAATGAAAATTCTTTTTCTCCTCTCTCGCTTTTACTCCCTTTTCCCCTTTTGCTGTTTGTTGTTCTGTTGTTTTGTTTGTTTGTTTGTTTTTAATACATGGTAGCTCTTGCCACTCAGTATACTGGGCAGATTTAAACATCTTCAATATTAAACACAGTACCTTCTCCATTATTTTTGTTGCTAGAAAAACTGGAAATAATTATTTCTATATACTGAACATTTAAGTGTGATACAAAAATTGACCCTTTTTTTCACACTCTGAGCCTCAGCAGTGAGTTATCATTACAAATCCAGACATAAATGTTTATAGAAGCTCTGGAAGACTCACACAGACAAATACTAATGGCTATTAATCTTCTTTTGATTGCTTGTATCTGTTAAGTTCCTCTGAAGTTAAATAGAGAACTAGCTCCCCTAGTTAATTAGATGAAAGGCAGGGAGAGGAAAGGAGGTCTGGAAGTATTTTTAGAGGTGTTTAACTGCTGAACTTCCACAGAAATGTTTTTGGTTTGGATAACTGTGCACTAAATGCTTCCAAGTCAAGAAATCAGCAAAGGACAATTGGGGAGGGGGGCGCGTTATGGGTTTCTTTTGTTTGTGGGGGAGCGGGAGGATGGTTAAGAGATGCTGTGGATAAGACAGATATAAGTTCAGAGCTAAGATTATTGCAGAGGTTTCTGCAAACCTACGTTGTACAAAACCTGATGCTATGACCGTAATGATCCATTCTGAATTTAAGCTAAATTTATTTAAACTCTGTTTTCCTCTCACCCCGGAATCTCTCTGACTGCTACTTGGAAGCATCTGTGAGCCTGCTTTGTCCATGGGGCTGTCTCCCAGGCTGTTCTCACCCATAATCTGTTGTTTTCTTCAGTGTTTTTGTAAGATGCTGCATGATCCAGTTTTCTTTGTCTTGAAAACTGGTGCTCATCTATTTGGGTCAGCGTAATCCCATGGGAGGGAAAGGTCCCAGATACAATCTTAGTGGCTTAGTTACAGGAAGCTATATATGTTCCTTTATCTTTTGTGTTGGACTATGTTTTAAAGTTAGCCTCAGCAACAATCGGTGTAAAAAGAAAACTATGGAATATAAAGCAAGTATAAAAATGTGTTATGTAAGATAAAATTATGGCCATACTAATGAGAGGTTTCTTTAGTTTCATCTGCTTTAAAGAAGAATGTGTGTGGATCTAAATTCCAAATTAGCATCTCCTAAACTGTAATTCAGTAGCACTCAGTTTCTAACATAAGCAAGCTGGACCATAAACAGATTTCTTATACCTGGAATTTCCCACTGATACCCTTGCTAACATCTTCACTGTGCATTTGTAGTTTATTTTAGAGGGCAACAACAAATATGAACTTGATTTTTAACACAAATTATACTGTATTTGTAAAGTAGGCAGAGCTTCTTGGTATCTATACTACTTCAGTGTAAATCTTCAACACGCATTGTAAATGCTCATAGACATACAGTGTCAGTACAGAGTGGACAAAGGTTGTAATTTCAGGTATCTTCAATAGATATGAATCTGCAAGGACTTTATTGGTTTAAGTTAGACAGCGTACTTCATGTTATATATTCTTTATATCAATTTAAATTCCCTTTGGTGTGCATACCTATCTCACTGTATCTGATACTTTAGTTCATAATTCTTAAAACTCCAGGATAGGCTTTTGAAAAGGGAAATATTATCTTCAAGCATGAGAAGGACTAACTTGTCAAATGTTAGACATTTCTTTCTGCACTGGAGCAAGTAGTTTTGCTTATTCCAAATAGAGATCTGTGCTCACTGAAGGGCTCAAGGTTCAATTTCCGAAAATTCAGGCTGGCAAAGACCCACAGATCACAAAAAAATATGTAGACATTTCAGGCTTGTGTGAGTTTTTCCTCACGTCTCCCATTTTACTCATGTGTAAGAGAGGGGCTGTTGCTATCCACACTAAGTAGACTGGACTGGCACTGAAGCAGTCACTCAATATTGGTGTGAAAAAGCAGCAGAGATCTTGGAATAAGTGAGAGGTAGGAGCTTTTTGTGAAATAATTCTTTGAATTGAGACTGAAAATGGACTGTGGCTGTGAGACACTGTGGCTAGGAACCAGTGAAGAAGAGGAAGAGAGGGATTTCATTTGAAACACAGGTATTAATGTTGGCTTGGAGATGTTAGGAGTAAGCCAGACATTGAATAGTGTTTTTTCTGTTTCAAAAGTCCATTAGGAACAAAGGAAGAAGGGATTGAAGATGGTGGAGAGGTTCATATGATCCATGCAGTTTAGAAGATATGTTGGAAAAACAGTCTGAAGAGGAAGCAAATTCTTTAAAAAAAACCAATTGTGCTTGTATTATTATTTTTCTTTGTAAATACTTTCAGAACAACAACAAAAACAAATCTGTATCCAGAAAGAGATGTAAAGAATTAATTATAAGGGAGGAGCTGTGCAGTTTTGTATCATAATGTCTTGTATTTGACTTCTGATGACAATGTATCTGGCAAGAAAGAAAGATGGAGTTCAAAAGAAAGGTGACTTTTAGTTGCATTGGGGGGGAGTAAAATTGTAAAGGAAGTTTTGTTGTCAGTCTTTATTTTCTCCTGACTGCAAATCAGAAGGGCCTTTCTCTTCATTTGTTAAAGAAAATTACAGATTTTAGATATAAGCTCAGTGTATAATCAGCAAATGTTTAGGATTGGAAGTTTCATTAGACTGTGGGAGGAAAAAATAGGTGGTGCGCTGTTGCATCACTTAGGTGCTCAGTTGTCTTTTGGAGCCAATATTTCTTAAGGCTTAGAAACGGTCATTATTGTGTAGTGGGAACTTCAACAAAACAAAGCTCTTTTTCTGACTTCTTTCTAAAGTAGGGTACGGTGCTACCTACTTCCTTTTGAATTAGTTGTAGTGATTTGAGCATTTAATGACCTATATTTCTGCAATGCAGAATTTAAAACGTATATCAATAAGTTATTGATAAACATATCTAGTGATCTTGTTTCCAGATTTATGCTGAGCTGAATGTCAGCAGGTAACATCGCATACCTCAGTGGCACCTTTCTGTAATGTAGCAGTACTAAGTATAGACCAAAGTGCAAAGACTTTTTTGGTAGGCTCTTTTTTTTTACGAACCTTATTTTATCATTTCATTGCACAGGGGTAAGAATGACTAATACTTGTGTCTACTAGTTCTTCCCACAAACGATTTTAAGTTCTTACATACATAGACTAAAAGTGAGTAGACTCCTCTTTTGCCTGTTTGAGAATACTGATGTTCAGGTTTGCTAGTGTGTGTATGACCTGCCTGGCTCATATTACAGTGGGAGAACTATGTTAATGATTTTAGAAGCAGCTAATGACAAGCTGATTTACAGATTCATTCAAGGCTGCAACTTTCTGATTTAATTACCTGCATTTCTCAAAAGGCTCATTAAAAATCTTTCTTTTATGTCATTTTAGCATAGTATTATTTCTTTCTGTAGGTTGATACCCTTAGTTAGATTAAATGGTTCACAATACATGGGAAATCTTTGTTCCTCTTATTGTCTTTTGAACAAATGATATTTGTGATAACCTTAATCTTGTTTGTAATTACTGCTTTTAGAATCTTTGTGTAGAATGAAATTCAGGTTTTCTTTAAGGTAGCTGTCACCTGACAGCTTGAGTTCTGTCTAAAACTGTTCATAGCCCCTAGTCATGTACTTTTTCACCTTTACACCCCCTTCATATCAAAATGTCATCTAAACAGATGTTCATGCATTCTAGACCTGAAAAAAAAGTGTGTATTTCGTACTAAACCAGCCTGATTGCTGAACACAAAGCAAATGGCAGTCTGAACCAGCATATTGTAAAGAGGGTGTGGAATATGCACTATGTATATATGTGCTATGTGTTTTTAAAGGCACCTCACAGGCTACTGCAGATGTAGGAGGTATAGGAAAACATTTGGCATCAAACAGCTCTTTTGGGATTTTACCTTTTGTAGGCAGTGGAAAATACTTGCTTCTTCTATAATGATTTATTTATTTAGGCCAATACAGAGAGGACAAGTTTTGTTTTTCTTCTGCTAGTTTTCATTTCTTGCTTTGAGCTTGTCCAGTCATATTCCTAGAGCAAGTGGGACATTCCCAGAGGTATCACTGACAAGGTAGCTATATATATGCAGGACATTATCCACTCACCTAAGTACTCCCTTTCCTCTGTAAGATGTTTTTTTAACACTTTATTTATTACAGCATTTTTCACACAGTTCAACATGATTGAAAGCTTGTCATCACGCTGAATACCCTTCAGACAGGCATTTTTTCCTGGTGAAATTTTAACAGGTGTCTGTTTCCATCTTTCAGGTGCCCATATGCTAGCAATGTTGAAGACAACATAGTCAGTGAAAGGTCTTTTACCTTTGCGCAGACTGACTTCTGTTTCAGTTTAACTACCACTATTGCTGGCAACATGTGGCCTTGTATTCCTGTTGCCAACTTCAATTAAATATAATAGTCCATTTGCTTTCCTTCAGACTGATAGCTACCTCCAAGGTAATACTGCCCATCATTCCTCATGAAGAATTCCTCCTGCTATAGTCATTCTCATTCCACATTTTTCACACTTGATTAGTGTTTTTGAGCACTGCAAAGTGATATTATACACTGTCATTCTTATCTCTTTTCCCAAATACTCTTTCTTCTCTTACCTTATCTGTGGTCCAGAGCCTGTTTTCTATGTGCTCTGACTTTGAGAAAAGTTTCAGGTATCATTTTGGATTGTCGGTCATGTTTTCTCATCTGTCTTGGTCAGGCAGTCAGCGAAACTGACCTTTTCTTTACCAGTTTTGTTTTGAGCTGGATACTCTCTCATATTTGGCCTATTTTTGTTGCATTGTTAAGCACAAACTGTGAGCTTTCCATTCCTCAGGATCTGGGATTAACCATGCAGCTTAGTCCCAGAGGTGGTGTTCTTTCTTGAAGCTCCTCAGAAAATGCTGATCTTCAGAATTCATTTATCCTTGCTTTTGGTTTTCGTCTTATTTTTGCTTCACCACTTTGTTTAAATTTTTTTTATAATTGCATGTACCTGACAATTTAACTGGCCAAGCCAAAGTACTGGGGAAAATAATGCAGAGGCTTAGCCGTTAAGTCTGTGCGTCAGGGCAAAATGTTTTGGTTGACTCAGTCTCCTCCTTAGTTACAGCTTTGTGTTGCAGGGCTCCCCTTAAGTATCTTTCTAAAATTTCCTTTTCCTACTATTATGTATATGGAAAGTTCTACTTTTAGGCAGGAAGAGGCATTACTCCTTAAATTAGTGATACTGGTACAGACCCTGAAGACCTTGACAGGTACCTTCTTGTTTTTTTGTTTCTTTTCTTTTTTCTCAGCAGAGATCTTTTATTTCTCTTGTTTGGGTTTTATTGGAAGTGTTAATACACAACCCATTGCTCTATCAGATGTTATACTATACTTTGTCTCTGAAGAAGACATATATTTCATATTCTTGAAAGAAAACTCTGAAGTTTATTTGACTTTCTATAATAAGGGGTGATTAAGCTGTCCATGTATTCTCCTAAATCACCTATTTTAAACTAGTGCCTTAAAACCACTTGCAATACTCTTTCTATTCTGCCTCAGATGAGAATATGTAATTTTTTTTCTATTTGGATACAGATTCCACTGGAAAATCATGAAGCAGAACTTCACTCATAGCCAATTTCTGTTTTCTTATCTATTTCTTCCACTCTCTTTCCATCATCCAGCTCTCTTGTATATTTTTTACACCACCAAGAAAACAAACAAAATTACTTTGTGCCTTGTAATCATCATGTATCTAAGATAAGAGCTTGATGAACTGGCATCATAGAATAGTCAGAGCAGAAGTTTTGACACATCCCTGATTTTGAGCTTCATTTTTTTTCCCATACAGTAATTTCATATTTGCTCTGCAGCAAGATATGTTTGAGTGAGAAAAATAGAATCTCTACCTGAAATTGTTCTCTATGAAACTCCTAGAGGTGATGCTGAAAAGAATCTTCAAATCTTAAACCTGAAAAAGCAGTGCTTTGTGCTAGGTGGTGCTACTCAGTTATGGTGACAAGTAAGAAAGGAAACTAGACTCTATAGAATCTGTATCATTAAAGTATCATTAAAATACTATTTGTTAGAGCTAACACAATAATGAAAGAGGGAATAGTGTAGATAATTGAAGTCCCTTCAGATGCTGGAAACCCTGAGCTATGCAGCACCAAACATGCTTCCAACCAGCCTGCCGGACATCATGCAGACCACATCTGTGGAAAGGGTTACCTCATTTTGGTCATTCAAGCTGTTATTCGATTTCCTTACAAGAAAATGGCTCTATTCGTAATTTCTACTGTCAGAGAGGATGTTCGCATGAGAACTTTTTGCTGCACTTTCAAATAAAGGCAGGGTGATGCAGGAAGTGTAGTTGCTGAAGCCAAGCGGGAGTTGCCTGCAGGATCCTCCTCTGCAATGGGCAGGCTGAGGTTATCCTGCAGGCAAGGGGTTCATGAAGTACAACACTGGGCTGAAAGCTAATCTACATGTTGCACAGCAGAATATTGCACAGCCCAGGTCTGGTCCTACTCAGATTAACTGTTGTGTGGATCGCTAACTCTTACATCTACAATGATGTTCTGGTCAGGATCACTACAAACCACTGTTTTTAGAAACTGTAAATAATTGTCTATATTTTCTATCTTTCTTGCTAATAAAAAAAATGAAGTTTGTAGTGATTTGGACAATAAAATGTCCTTTCAACATTGAGTGGCTCCCTCTATCTGAGGGCTGAAGCACAGAAAATAAGCAGTAGAAAGTCTTGGGCTCATCCCTTGACTGTGGTGTTCTTGTTTGGTGAATAAACAATTTAAGTTGTTACACTGTCAATCTGTCAGCTTCTGTGTGCATGAAGGAAGGATTTCAAAATTGCTTAAGTAGGATGTGAACACTTAAGAAGATCAGCTTATTTTGTAAATCTTGGACTAAATGAAAATTATTTTGATGGATGTCAATGTTTTCTCCTTCCTTTTACTAAAAAAAGTAAAAAAAAAAAAAAAAAGTGAAAGCCTTTTTCCTGCACATTTTTCTCTTTGATGGAAGAATAGGAAGAATATATCACTGCTGTATACAAGCTTTAATTTTTGCCCAGCCCAGAAGTTGATTACTTTATTAACTGAGGGAAATTTACATTCCTAAATATGTCCATCTCAGAACTTGATGTGCTTGACCTACTTTAATGATGTGTTTCAGGATGACAGCAAGCATTTTAATGGTGCAGTCCTGTAATACGTCTTCAGACTGAGAGTTAACAGTAGTTCATAAACTTGTTTCCTGATTACCATTATTCTGTACTTTGGGTTTAGGAAAGTGGTTTAAATACACTGTAACTAGGTTATGATACAACCATTAATAAAATGCTAACATTTAGCTTCTTAGGTAGCATTAGAGCTCAAGTGCTTCACAGAATAACTATGGATGTGAAGAGTCAGAGAGGCTGAGTGAAGGGAAAAAAAACCCTCACAATTTTAACTCCTTCCAAAAATACTGTTTACTTTTTCCCTACTGTCTGTTTGAAAGACAATTTGATTTGATTGGGTTTTTTGAGGGGTTTGTTTTTTTTGTTTTGGGGTTTTGTTTTTGTAGTTGTTTTTTTTTTTTTTTTTCACCAAATCACTTTTCTTAAGGAATAGGTTGGAAAAAAGGTTGTGCCACAGTATAGTATCTGCACATGTTCCCAGTCATCATTTGGGGAAGGCTATTATAGATAATAGATGCTGCTTCTGAATGAAGATGTATTTGGCCAAATGCTGCCCTCAGCTATGTCAGTGGAACTGCCAATACATCAAAGCCCATGAAATGAATGATTTTCCACTATTATTACTGAGGGCAGATTTTGTCCTACTGTATTGAAGTATGTAGGCAGTTTAAGGAAAGCATGAAGTCTTTTGATCTGCTTATAACCTCTAGTAAAAGTACATGGCAGAATGAAGCTATTATGTAGACTACTTCTGTGATCTCAGTTACTTGATAGCTGTTCATTTGATTCTTTAATTCAATATGCTGAGTCGTATATTGTTACATGTCATACTGTAGCCCTGAGAACACGTACCCTGTTAACCTTTAAAAATATTTTAGTCTAGAAATTTTTCACCAGGAAGGATGCATGGATGAACTGTAGTAACTCATAATGAGGTGAAAAATTGTCCTGACAATTTTATCTTCATGTTAATCAATTATAACAATTTTTGGTTTTTATATCATATTCAATTTAAAGTTTAAAGAAATTTGGGGAATTTATGGAAAGGTTTACAAAAATTGCTTCTGATATTTGCAGCAGGACAATTCATCACTGATGTCTTTGTTGTTGGTTTTTTTTTTTTTCTCATAAGCTCTCAATAATTCTGTCTTTAAAGTTAGATAGGAAGGTTTGTGTTGTGCTGCATCTTAAACTCTCAGGTAGAATTTTTGTGCTGGAGCTTCACTATGCAGTCAACAGCAGGACCCTGGTAATGATAATACATCTTGTAATCCAAACTGCTGTCAGGAGAAATCACCTGAATACTACTGAGAAGATGATTGATAACATAAATAATATTCTGCACCATTAAATTTTACACTGTATAATGGTTTTTGCAATACATAGAATCATAGAATCATAGAATAGTTAGGGTTGGAAAGGACCTTAAGATCATCTACTTCCAAACCCCCTGCCAGGGGCAGGGACACCTCCCACTAAACCATGCCACCCAAAGCTGTGTCCAGCCCAGCCTTGAACACCACCAGCGATGGAGCATTCACAACTTCCCTGGGCAACCCATTCCAGTACCTCACCACCCTTACAGTAAAGAATTTCTTCTCATATCCAATCTAAACTTCCCCTGTTTAAGTTTGAACCCGTTACCCCTTGTCCTCTCACTACAGTCCCTAATGAAGAGTCCCTCCCCAGCATCTCTATAAACCCTCTTCAGCTAGATACTGGAAGGCTGCTATGAGGTCTCCACGCAGCCTTCTCTTCTCCAGGCTCAACAGCCCCAACTTTCTCAGCCTATCTTCATACGGGAGGTGCTCCAGTCCCCTGATCATCCTCGTGGCCCTCCTCTGGACTTGTTCCAACAGTTCCCCAGGTGAGGTCTCACAAGAGCATAGTAGAGGGGCAGGATCAGCTCCTTCAACCTGCTGGTCATGCTCCTTTCGATGCAGCCCAGGATATGCTTGGCTTTTTGGGCTGCAAGCACACGCTGCTGGCTCATGTTCATTTTTAAATCGACCAACACCCCCAAGTCCTTCTCCGCAGAGCTGCTCTGAATCTCTTCTCTGTCCAACCTGTAGCTGTGCCTGGGATTGCTCCAACCCAGCTGTGAGATCTTGCACTTGTCATGGTTAAACTTCATCAGGTTGGCATCAGCCCGCCTCACAAGCGCATCACTTTCTTGTATTTCTGTGACTGCAACAGTAGTAAAAAATCTACATTCTCAGGGGGTTTAGCATACCTTTTCTATATGACAAAAGTTGATTTTACCTCTGTTATTTCTGTAGATATCTCAACATTTGTCCATCTCTTCGCTTCTGTCTGTTTCTCCTCCTGCTCCCAGTTTCAGGTGTAGTTTCTCTGGACAGATGGTTATCTACAGCGAGCATGTTCAATCTGTAAGAACAACACAAGCAGTCACTTCTATTCTTGCTTGAGCCTTCAGTGAGGACATTATGTGCACTACAAACTTGCATGGCGTGTAAGGATAGTTAGTGCACAGAGAGACTTTGGCTGCTACAATACTATGTGCAAACCAGTTTTTAACAGTCTGCAACTCAGTCAAAAATGCAGACTGAATTTTTCCGAGGAAAAACAAGCTGGACTTTTTAACAGCTGCTCTCATGCAAGAAGTGTGCTTTTAAATGTACACTTTCAAAATATTGGATTTAATATATAAAAATGTGATTTCCCATCATATTTTTCTGACTGTGCTTTCCTGACTGTTATTCTGACTGTGTTTTCCCCAAAAGCAACGGCTTGAGGCAGACATCCACTATAGATAGCATCAGCTCAAGTAGTTAAATTTTGGGAAACTTTTTTTCTAAGCAACTGAAAATAGCTTCCTTCAGAGGGAAAAGATGGGCTGTCTGAAAGGGGGGGAAGGATGATCAACCTGCTTCTGAAAAAGAAATTATTTAACACAGAACAATGTGTGCTTAATAGCTAATTACATCATTTGCAGTTAGACCTCAAATAGCTTAATGACTATTCATATATATATCATTGCAAATGTTCTTTTCATATGAGTAGATGGTCCAGAAAAAAAAGACTGTGCCAAAAGAACAATAAGTAAATCATGTCAGAGTATACTCTTCATCTTTAATCCATAAAAATCCCCTATTATTAATAAAACTCTTTATTGAACTGGTATATGAAGCAGAGTAAGAACTGTGCTGTATCTAGCAGGACCATAATTACTCTGCTAGGCAATACAGGGGTTAG
This sequence comes from Ara ararauna, assembly GCA_028858755.1. Taxonomy (NCBI): domain Eukaryota; kingdom Metazoa; phylum Chordata; class Aves; order Psittaciformes; family Psittacidae; genus Ara; species Ara ararauna. Next base: position 34,626,267 of record CM054376.1, read on the forward strand.
CTATTTGTTTTTCTCATTAACAGTTGCAGAAAGAAATGGTCCTTCACTAATTGGCAGATATTGGCTCAACAAAACAGGGCTAGACAGGAACACTGAACAGCACATGTTAGGTAAGCACTGAAATTAAGAGAAAATATATATCTGTTGATGATACAGATGTTACTTTTTGAAATCAGAGGGTCAAAAATAAAAGTGATGAAAGGGAACATATCTAAATTTCCTCAGGTTCCTCGCTATTTCTGTTGCCTCTTTATCATCTGCAGAGAGAATCACAGGAATTGAAATTACTGCCTGTATTGGTTCAGTGAATGGACTTTCCATTTATAGTTGTAAGGCTAGGTGGTGTGTCTTTTATACCCTAAATGTAAGGATGTGAAAGAAAAGGTAGAAAAATTGCAAGTTTGACTGGTTATTGCCATATTTCTTTATAAAATAGTATGTAAAATAAAGTATAAGTAATGGATTTGCCTCAGTTATATGAAATGGCATTAGAGTTGCATCGTATACAGTCCATTGAATACAGGCAAGGATTTAGGTACAAAAAACAGTTGCACAGTACATTTACCAGCCTTACCATAATCCAAACCATAATGTATCAGGTTCTCTACTTTTGCTTTTGAAGTTTGTCTTCTGCTATATAAATGATACAGTACTAAGGGTGGACAAACAGGGTGGGTTCGAGGGTGGGTTCAAGGCAGTTTGCGTGACAGTTCGCACAGGCAGGTGAGTGGGATGGTGAGCACTCGCCATATGACCAGGGCTTGGTCTGGGAGCTCTGCTCCGGCTGCCCTGGCAGTGGCCAGTGTAGGCACCCAGACAGAGCTGATGAGAGGGGAGGATGCAGCGCAGAGCTCGGGGTGTAGAGACCGCCTGCACTGCTCTCCGGAGAGGAGGGTGCACAATGGGCAGGGCTGCACTCGGTGCTCCCTGGTGGAGGTCCTCCTGCAGCAGGTGGCTGAGCTGCGGGATGCTGTTACTAGGCTGAAAGATGTCAGGGAAGCTGAGAGAGAGCAGCACTGCTTGCTCCAGGACAACATGAGCCCCCTTCAGAAGCTGTTGGGAGAACTGGCTCCCCTGGATTTGGAGAAGGATGAGGTTCTTAATGACTTCCTTGCCTCCATCTTCACAGGAAAATGCTCTGACCACACCACCTAAGTCTTGGAAGGCAGACATAGGGACAGTGAGAATGAAGACCCTAGGCCCACTGTAGGAGAGGGTCTGGTTCGAGACCATCTTAGGAACCTGATCATATACAAGTCCATGGGACCTGATGAAATCCATCCGTGGGTCCTGAAGGAGCTGGCAAATGAAGTTGCTAAGCCACTGTCCATCATATTTGAAAAATCATGGCAGTCGGGTGAAGTTCCCAACGACTGGAAAAAGGGAAATATAACCCCCATTTTCAAAAAGGGGAAAATGGATGACTTGGGGAACTACATGCTTGTGAAATGGGCTGATGCCAACCTTATGAAGTTTAACCATGACAAGTGCAAGATCCTACAGCTGGGTCAGAGCAATCCCAGGCACAGCTACAGGTTGGGCAGAGGAAAGATTCAGAGCAGCTCTGCGGAGAAGGACTTGGGGGTGTTGATTGATGAGAAAATGAGCATGAGCTAGCAGTGTGTGCTTGCAGCCCAGAAAGCCAACCGTATCCTGGTCTGCATCAAAAGGAGCGTGACCAGCAGGTTGAGGGAGGTGATCCTGCCCCTCTACTCTGCTCTTGTGAGACCTCACTTGGAGTATTGTGTGCAGTTCTGGTGTCCTCAACATAAAAAGGATATGGAACTGTTGGAAGAAGTGCAGAGGAGGGCCACGAGGTTGATCAGTGGACTGGAGCACCTCCCGTATGAAGATAGGCTGAGAAAGTTGAGGCTCTTGAGCCTGGAGAAGAGAAGGCTTCATGGAGACCTCATAGCAGCCTTCCAGTATCTGAATGGGGCCTATAGGGATGCTGGGGAGGGACCCTTCATTAGGGACTGTAGTGAGAGGACAAGGGGTAACGGGTTCAGACTTAAACAGGGGAAGTTTAAGTTGGATATGAGAAAGAAATTCTTTACTGTAAGGGTGATGAGGCACTGGAATGGGTTGCCCAAGGAAGCTGTGAATGCTCCATCGCTGGTGGTGTTCAAGGCTGGATTGGACATAGCCTTGGGTGACATGGTTTAGTGGGAGGTATCCCTGCCCCTGGCAGGGGGGGTGGAACTAGATTGTCTTCAGGTCCTTTCCAACCCTAACTATTCTATGATTCTATGAGACTACAAAAGCTTCTGAGATTGTTATGAAAATATGGATTAAAATTAAGACATTAAAGTTAAGACATAAAACCGTAGTATACTCCAGAATAAATTGGGAGGCAGATCATATAGAATGCAAAAATAAGTTTCTCTGGAGTTGCCTCTCAAGAGAAGCTATACTGTATGTTGTCTAAGACTAGTAATACTAAATGTGAACTGGTATGATGCAAGATGAAGTACAAATGTCAGCCTGACATAATGAAAAAGAAACACTCAAGTTCTGTATTCTTTGTTGAATGGATTTAGGTGAAGATAGCAGAAATCAGCTGATGTAGACTGCATAGTTATCACCCCACATATCACAAATTTTCCTGCAGGCTTTGATTTAATGGCCCGCAGTCTTCACTGTGGGGTCATTCTGTCAGTCAAACACACACCCTACTGACACTTCGGAGGAGGTGAAACTCTTAGTTGTGTGAGCATGAGTGTTCATGTTTATTCCATCTGGCTGCAACTGGTAGAAGGCAATCATTACTGCTGCTAATATTCTTGAGACATTGTATGCTTGCTGAGATGAAACACAGGCATGGACTATTTCACCTCAGTTTTCTCGGAGGAATTGTAAATTACCCTCATGAGATACTCAGTAACACGCACAAGATTGTTTATCAGCCTGCTTCAGATGGGTTAGTGTAATTGTTTCTACAGAAATTCTCACTCCTTGTAATTTAAAATACGGGTCCTGGAACACCAGTATATGAGATTCTGTGCAACAGGCTTTAAGGAGGAAAGGACTTTTGCCAGCCAGCAGAAGAAAGGGCAGAAACACTCTTCTTTATGATACAGGGTATAGCAAGATTAGAAGATTATATTTCTACGACCTATTGGACAGGAACTAAGGCTGGATAGGAAAGATGGGGATAGTGGGGCAAAAGGAAGGGGATCTTTCCTCTGACTATATCTCTACAGAAGTTGAGAAGGCTTCAGTATCTTTCATTACTTTGGTTTCCTCATTTGCAATTGTTTAGGAATTTCTTCCCCAATCTTTCTCAGTCTTGTGCAGCCAGAATAAGAATGGAGTCTGATGATTTGCCATCTCAAATGGATCAACCTTTCCTTTTTACTAAGTGCTTATCATCACTGGTTTTTATTATGGCTGAGATTGCACTTGCCATTGTACTGATTGCTGTCAATTCCGCACATGGATAAGAAAGATTTTATAAGTAGGATGTATGAGACAGGCAGGTTTCCCTGGAAGAGATGTCGGCCCTCTGCTTAATGGTGGGTGGGAGTGATTTTAGGCAGCAGGCAGCAATGGAGGTGAAAATATATTGAGCTCCTAAGGTCACATAACGGCATTGATTTTCAACCTAATCATTGCTTCTTATGCGATGGGAGAAAGGCATAATATCTATGCATATATCAGAGTACAAAAACTGTCTGGCAGCAAATTAAAAGATGGGTATGCTGGTAGCATACACCTGGAATAATCAAATGAAAATTATGATCATCAAAAGTCTAGTTCAATGCACTACTGTAGTCTCAGCCAAGTCAGCAAAGATGTAGATTAATTCAGCTTTGCCTCTTGGTTTTTTTCATAAGAGATAAGCAGGCTCATTCCTCAAATGTCAGTTGATTTTATGAGCTCACATTTAACAGAAGAAGATGCAGAGTAAGAGGCTCACAGATATTTATGCATAGACCCAATGTTTGTAGGAAATTACAGAGGCAGAACAGGATATATAATATCTTTAGAAGTACTGGGCTGAGATAAAGGGAGAAATAATAAAGGAGGCTAGTGGTCAGCTGTTGCTCCAGATTTAGGGAAAGAAAAAGAACAGGTGCTGTTGGCAGCATGCACACAAAGCTATGTACACTTTAGTCTGAGTGTAACAGCATGCAGGTCTTTGAGCCTATGCAGTCCAACTGAAGAAATTGCAAAAGTATGTGCTGGCACGTATGAGAAAGGACAGATACTTAACAAACATGTATTCTGGACACTTCCTTTATTTCTGTTCCATCTATATCCAATATGTAGTTTAGTAGTTATCTGTTGGATTACTTTTTGTTGTTCATCAATCCACTATATAAATCATAAACCAAAAATGTAACAGTTTCTTTTGTGCAGCGGTCAGAAACCTTTCCCTTGTATGATGCTGGGAGAACTTTTCTGCCTATGCCTTAAGATTTCAGTGGTGTTATAAAAAAAAAAAAAAAAAAAGCATTTGCCTGAATTCCTTTATGGGAGAAAGCCTTATCTTCCAGTCTGTTTTTAACATTAGACAGAAAATTGTTTGTCTTCTGATACAACTTTATGTCCAAGACTAAATTTCTGCTACAGCCAAAGTTATGTCAAAGCACATGTTGCCTGCAGGGCAGAATTCTGATTACTGTCTTGAAAAAGCATTGGCTTCCAGAACAGTTCTATATTTCAGGCCTTGCTTAATATCATGGGTGTTCTAATACAGAACTACTTTCAGAGAAATTGCTGCCTTAAGAACAATACTTCTACTGTTACAAAGATTTAAGTCTGAGCATTTTCAGGAAAACCTCTATTTTTTCACTTTGTTAATAATTTTAGAGATGACTCCAGGGAAGACAGCAATTTCTTTACAACAATATTAATTAGTTATCATTACAGATGATTACTTAACAATGACAAAGGTGATGAAAGAGAATGCACATGTATATGAAGATATTGTAAACCCAGTAGGATCCAACAGAACAAATTCCAGTGTTGAGAGAAGATTGCATTTTTCGTTTGTAATATTCCTTTTATGTTGAAACCTGACTCAAGGGCAGAATTTTTATAATTGTCATTGATGCCTAGATAAAATTTAAATTATTCCTTTCAAAATTGCCCTTAATCCCCTCCAGACTCTCTGTGGAACTCAATTAAATGTTTTCTGATACAGTAATATTTCACACAAGGATTGAAATAAGTAGATGGGGTGTTTTCTCATATTATATTAAGGGTTTTTTTTTTAGAATTATAAAATGGAAAGGATTATATTTTATCACCATATTATCGCACTAGAACTTCTATGTATTGTAAACTACGGAGTTTTTACAAAGGCTACTGCTCTTTACTGACTCAAACAGGAATGCATCTTTAGCATGAACAGTTAATTAATCCTGAACCAAGCAATTATTTTGCACTAAGACAGATGTAAACCCCCAAAGATTTCTCCTACTTCTTAGATGAAGCTTTCTCTTTCATTGTACAGTGATGCTTTGTGTGCAAATACATAACATCTGCACTAAGCAAGGAGAACACCACCTACATCGTGGCAGACGAGTTCCAGGTCTAGCTAGCACCAGATGGTGGCAGCATACAGTAATGACAGGTCAGGCCTCAGTGTTTCAGGGCTGGTGGCATAGGTGATAGTGCATTTTCCAAGTTTGCTTAGGAGTCAGTAGCTTGCCTCCTTCCCACTGGTGTTCTGGGCTGTTTGCCCAGAAGTCTTCCCAAGAAATACTAATCCCTGACAGCAAGAAGAATCATCCTCCATGTGCCTCTCTGTGGAGATTTCAGCATACTCTACTGCAAAACTGTGCTTGGTGTTTTCTCTGCAGTGCTTTAAAGTACACCTGCAAACCTGACAAAATGGCAGTGTCCCTGAAGTACAGTGAAAGCATCTGTTGAACTCAGGTGCCTGATTATTCTAACCAGCAACATATATAAGGAGTGAGAAAGAAAAGAGAAAGCAAAGAGTCTTACAGAGACTTGCAAGACTGTCTTACAAGTCTGTGTAAGACAGAGGCTTGGTATTCCTTTTCTCAGAGCAAAAATTGTAAATTTTGTGCCACTGTTGATAAACTGCTGCTGTTTTAATAAACCTCAGCTCCACACCAGCAAATGAAATTGATACTGATGTGAAAAGGAAAATAACTAAAAGGTGAAGAAGATGACTGGCTTTGAATCTGGCCCACAGCGATGACATGGCTGGCATAGTTAGGTTTCCTGTGTTCTCTTCAGAGCTTCAGTTTCTTTTGTTCGCTCTCCAAGACATTTGCTGGTTCAAAATAATGCTCATAAAAATAAAAAAATGAAAATTTTAATCCAGAAGGATTAGGCAGAATTAGTATTTTCAGCTATCTCTTGATATGGTTTTCATTACTGTATTGTTTAGAATATAGGTAATGGAATGGTGGTTTCAGTTAATTTTTGCCAAAAGGGGAATAAAGAAGAAAACCCTTATGACTGAAGAAGTGTTGTAAAGGGATCTGGATATTCTAATTTGAATCTCCTCTTATCTGTGTACTAAAAAGAACCCCAAACAACAAAGGAATAGAAAAAGAAATAAGAATAGATGTTTGATTTAGATTTTTCCAGAAAATATACTTAAAATTTCAGAATCATTTCCTTTAACATTCCACTTTGAATACATATAACAAACAGTACAACAATTTTGTGCATGTTATATAGAACATAAAGTATTAAAACAAAATGGCTTAATTAATACTGGAAGAACTGAATTTGTATTAAATATATCATTATTCTCTGCTCCCAGAAATAATTAAGACTGGGAAATAGGATTGCAAATGAGCCTTTTGATGTGACATCAGCAAATCTACTGTAACTGAAGGATGATGGGCTAAACCATGCCTTTCACATAATCTGATTGAGAATGTGTTTTACAGCCACAGTTTTTCAGTGAAACTTATGTCAAATAAATTACAGTTTTTGCACAGCAGAATAGACTTATTTTACAGAAAGACATATTATTTTACACAAGTCAATCAGTGATGGCTTGAAAGTGACTCATAAAACTGATTTTGCATGAACAGGTATTTTACATATTATGTAAGAAAGAACGAAACAAAATGCGCAAGGCAAAATATGAAAATACATCCAATATTTCTCCTGTTTCATGTAAAGGATCTTTTTAGTTAACAATACATATGGGATTTGGAAGCATTGCATTTCTTCTAATCAGCTAGTGTGAAAATGAGAAGAAATTCTCTGTTTTATGTTGAGGGTTACACAAAATATAGATAGCAGCTTAATATGCTGCTCTTCCTTTTTGGGGATACAAAGCATCTTATCCAAACAATGAAGAATGTTACATCCCGGCTGTGCTTCTATTGTACCCTCAGAAACTTTCTGCCCTGTATGTGGTGATGAGAACTAAAACATATCCATCCGCACTACTGCAGAGGTGTCAGGGCTTTTTTGTGGAGGTTTCAGGGCGTTTGCATGTTTATATTTTAATACTTTATGTGATCAGGGAATTACATGTCACCATTTTGCCCATGGGAAGAGTTAAAGCTATGGTTTCAACCCTAAATCTTGCAACTCCTGGATAGTGAGCAATTAACTTATGTTACTTGCATTTTAATATGTTTGGGATGATTGCCATTATTAAAGAAAACAACAAATTTGCACTTGTTTCAAAAGTTGAAACCCTTGTATGTAATGCATATAATTGTATTTCATACCGTACATAATGATTTTATGCTTTTCTAGGCCGTTCAAAGATCAGTTTGGGTTGGGTTGAGTTTTTCTTCAGTTTTTCTTCTTTTTATGTTTCGCATGGTATGCCATTTAATGAGGGAGCAGAGATTTAGCAACATTATTAATAAACAAATTAAATGTCAATTAATGCTGACATTATAACATCAGAATTCTATTCCACAACAGAATTGTAGTTCAGCATACTAATCCATGCTTATATACTTCTTATTTGTAATGTTAATATTTATCTTCAAATTAAATAATAAATAAGGGAAACTTTTAGAGAAAATATTCTAAACATCATGGAAGAGTTTAGGGTCTCTGTAAGGTCTGTTCCTTGAAAAAGTCAGATTTCTGAGTTCAACAGTACATTATATATTACTGATATAAATACCCTGGATTTCCTTGGATATTAAATAAAACTAATGCAGTTTCTCAGCAACCCTCCTGAAGTTTATTTAAAGATAATCTGTATCTAACCCATTTAGTGTTTATTTGTAGATTTTAATCTCTTTGTAAACTTCCAATTTGCCAGTATTTTCATTAAGGCAAGGTGCTAGCGTGAATGTCATCATCTTACTAAAAGAGACAGAAAAATCTGTGCTTTATTATAATAAATTTTAAAAAATGACACACTATTCACAAACCATTAGCCCTAAATTTACTGCTCTTCTAAACAAGAAAGCTAGACCTCCAAACACTGAATAGCAATTATGTGTTAAAAAACCCAACAAAACCCCCAAATCTGTTTGCTGATATTTAATAATTGAATTGCAAGTTGATGATTCAAATTTACTTTTTTTTCTGACTTTCTGTAAGTATGAATTCTCTCCTAAAGCTTGCAAAATGTCAAGGGTCTGCCTGTTCTTTAATTATTCACTTTAACAATGTTTCATTAATACAAGAAAGAGAAAAATTGTATTAGTTCATCTTAAATATCTAGACATTCTTCATGGTTATCATAATGTTCACATTCCTGTACTTAAACATATGTATAAGTAATCGGCTAAATTAGTGTCCTACAAATGAGAGTGCATGTCTCTATCAGGAAAGTAACTGGAACCGTGAAAAAAATAGGGTGAAAAAAAGACTATAATTTCTCTGAAATTTTCAAGTAGGGAAATAGCACCTACTGATCTTATTTAGCCAGTATGATTCAATGGACGATTCCATGTTGAAGTACACAGAATATGTTTCAAGATCTGCCAGCTATTAATAACTTTCCAGGAGTCATATTCCAAAGTGACCAACCTGGCTCTGTTTTAAATCAGCATATAGCTCTTTCTTTTCCATTATTTAAACATGCTTTGGCATAAGCACTTCTAGGAGAGGCTAAGTGATCAAAGCTCATTTTCCTAGGCAAAAAGGTAACTGCTGGCTTTCCTTATAAACACAATTTTACTTTGTAACATATAACATTCTATGAGCAGGAGAATGTTCACATGCTTTATTTTCATACTTTTTCAGCAAGCATCTCTTTTTAAAAGGCTTCTTGCAGAAACACAAAGTATAGGCTTTCCTCATCTAAAGAGCATGGATTCCTACTGTTGATATCACTTCAGCACTTCCAATTTTCATAAGTTCAGCTGTGGCATAAACTTGCATATTGTTTTTTGGCAGATATAAGGGAAATACACTGAAACAACAGATTAAATTAAAACAGTACAATTTTCCCAATCTTTATTATGACTTTAGATATACAAGAAGTCAAGTCAAGATTGCACAGTAGTTCTCTGTTAAGCATACAGACCAAAGACTGAATTTTAAAGGTTGGAGTGTGTAAAGAAAAATGGCATTGAATTGGACAGACAAAATGTTAAGTACAAACCCCACTCATTAAGTATTTAAGCACTTTAATTAAAATCTTGACAGTGTATGTGGGTCCAGTTCTAGGAGACATCCAGTGGGACCTGATTGAATTGGAATAATAGGAATATTTCATTCATCTGTTGGCTGTCTACATTTAGCTTGCAATTCGAAAAGCACCATGCTGGGAGCTGACAAACGAAATGAAGTATTGAGATTTTTTCAAGAGAGATATTTCACACAGTATTTTCTATATGGGACTCTGACCTAAAAATAAGTCTACAGAAACATGTTTTCCTTTTTTCACCAGCTTGCTCACATTTTTGCTTCTTTGGTATTTTGCTTAAATATATTGATATTCACTTTGTTTAGTATGTTTTACTTGGTTATTTTTTCATGCAAAAGTATTTCAAAACTCACTGTCTCCAGTGCTGGTATACCTGGGCAAACAACAGTGGTTTGGGTAATTTGAAATGCAGCAAAAAATCAAATACATCAAAAGAAACAAATGCATCATATTTACATGAGAATATGCTATGTCCTGTTTGTTTACTTTAAGATCCCTCTTAGTTATTTGAGATATAGATGTTAGTTTATTACAGTGTATTATGAATGAGAAACAATAACAAGAAAGTCATGAATATTAATCTGGTGCCTAACACAGATGCTATTACTTTGGCAAATATCTTTAAAGCTGGTAGCTAAAAACAAGTTTATATTTTGATAATCGTAGTCCAGAGACAGATCAACACACGTATGTGATATGTCTTAGGGACCAGCTCTGCTGGGAATTTATTGTAACTGATTGGTGGTGACTGTACCATGATCTGATCTCCATTTCAAGTAAAATCCCAATAATATGATAATTTCTTACTGCTTCATGTTTCCAAGTAGTGAAATGGCATGAATTATATTTCTTCAGTGGTGATAATTTAAAGGTAGTTAGTGTTCATAAAGCATTTGGAAGAACTGGTATATTCAAAGGTTGGTATTTGAAATGATATATACACATGAGCAAAGTGAAGAAACTAAGAGCAGAGCCTGTCACTCTGTAATTTATAAATATCTTTGTAATGACCCTTTCATTTAGGAAATGAAAAATTTCACTTCTTTATTTGGTGTAATAGTTTAAATGAAGACTGCATTTCAACTTGCAATTTTGATATTATGGGCAATAAATGATCACATTTGTGAAGAGTACTTATTTTTCACAGGGATAAAGAATATGTATTTGTTGATCTGCATTCTGCAGATCATAGCTGCAGATTATGCAATGAGTGTAGAGCAGTGACAGTCCCTTGGAGAGCAATGTAAGCCTTGTTATGATAAAAGCAGCTAGAGCTATTTCATTAATAGCAAATAAGGGAAGTAAAATCACAGAAAATTAACACAAAAGTGTTAATTCGTTTCATTTAAGAAGTACTTGAGTGTAAGTTGTATGTTCATTCAACAGCTATGTCCATGCTTTGTGAGCACTCGGACAATAAGTCCAACCACATTTCAGTCACGGAAAACAGAAGATGGCCTTTAGGTTATCAAACTTAAGGTCAAGTGCTTCAACCATATGAGTGGCTGGAACTTATTTTAAGTGATTGTTAGGGAGTGTTTTGCTTTTAACGAAGAGAAAAAGGGAGGAAGGGCTGAATATTAATCAACTCTTCTTACATCTGCTATGAATGGTTATACAGAAACAAATGACAGCTTTTACTTTCCTTGAGAGCACTTATATTCATGAGGAACCTGAACCTGTAACTCTGTAACATCTAAAATGTCTTCTTTATCATCTTTTGTTGTTCTTAGCCAAGTACAATATGTTGTGGTTTAAGCTCTAAATCACGCAGCCCGTTCTCTCACTTGCTCCCCTCTCTTTCTTCTCCCCGCTCCTGGGAGGATGGGGAGGAGAATCTAAAGAATGCAACTCCCACAGGTTGAGATAAGAACAGTTTAGTAACTAAAGTATAACACAAATCACTACTGCTACCACCAATAATAATAATGACAAGGCAAATACAAGGAAAGAATACAATCGCTCACCAGCTATGCCCAGCCCAACCAAACAGTGCACCCCCCACCCTTCTGGGTCTCTGCTTTCTCTTTTACATCCTGGGCATGACGTGCTGTGGTATGGAATAACCTCTTTGGCTAGTTTGGGTCAGGTGTCCTGTTTCTGCCTCCTCCCAGCTTCCCCTCCTCCCTGGCAGAGCATGAGACTCAGAAAGTCCTTGGCCGGACCAAAACATTACTAAGCAGTAACTGAAACACTGGTGTTATCAGCACTGTTCCCAGGCCCAAAATCAAAAACACGGTGCTGCACCAGCTACCAAGAAGGAGAAAAATGGCTGTTGCTCCTGAACCCATGACACAATACTACTCTACTCATTTACTGTTTGAAATTATATCTTATTATTTTCAGAAAACCACTATGATTCCTTCTTGATTTTTGCTCCATTTCAATGGTTGACCTAGAGTTTCAAAAAGATGGCCTCCTCTACTTTAATAAGTGTACTTTGGTACATGTGAAAAATACTCAAAGGAACTAAGCTGTTCTGTTCCCTAGGTATATTACTTTGCTTCTGCTTTGTGATACTATAAATATAATACGTGGTGAACTAACTGGAGGTACTGTATTAATTGAAAACAACTGTGTATAAAATACATGCATTTTCTGTCTGCAGTCAAATAAGGGGAATGGTATTTCCTATGACTGTATTGAATTTCTTCAAAGGGTCATGCATGTGTTTAAACCTTACCACAAAACCATAGAATCCACACCTTCTTAGTTACATATAAAAGCCCTTCAGATATAACAAGTCCTGGCTGAATATGCACTTAGCTTTAAAAACAAAAACCTGTAAGACTGTAATTTGTATTAGATACCAGATGCTTTTATTTTCTATGGAGACCAAAATTTTCAATTGTTCTTGTAATAGGATTGCCTTTAAAAGGATTTTTTTTCTTTTAGCAGAAAAACCCAAAACTCAAATCTGCAATTATTTGTCCCAGAAATTTTTGTGTTTATTATTTTAAATATTATTCCTTAAAATTCCTGCTGATTGTTTCTTATAAGGAAAAGATCTCTACAGTTTTAAGCTTTGATTCCCATTTGACGGAAATTGTTTTCTATTCTAAATAAAGGCCTATGTAATGAGTTTAATGCCTCTCACAAGCCTGACTGATCAGTGGATGAAGTTGAAGAATTATTCCGCTCTTTTGGTCCTTTTGGTTGTTTTTCTGCTCTCAGTTTGCCAAGCTAGTTCATCAAGCAGCTGCACAAATTCATGTGAGAGCTACAGACAGTGTCAAACAAAACACCCACAGAAAGGAGAGCAGGATCTGCCTTAGACAGTACTGGGATTTATCATTTATCATGTCAGCTCTGCCTGGGATTCACAGAACAACTCAAACTGGTCAAAAACTATGGCTGATAAGCTCCTATCCTGACTGCACTAACACTGGGATGATGTGCCAAAATTAAGAATTATTTCAGAGAGCTGATCTGGCTGAAATCCCTTCCCACCAAAAGCTTGCTACACAAGCATGCAGGTGAGAGAGAAGGCAACAGCCTGCTAGTACAGGTCTTAGAAAAATCCAGCAAATAGCAAGGAGACAAACCTGAAAAATATTAGTTTGCCTTAAAGAATAGATGGACTAGAAATTAAGTTAAGAAGTTGCTACACATATTTTATGTTTAGGTATGAATATGGCAGGGAAACCTGTGTCTCCTTATATCAACATCAGGATTTTCACTGACTTTAAGGCTAAGCTTTTCAGCTCAAATTACTCATTTTTTCTGCCAGTGTCTTCAGCTGGGGTGTGTAACAAGGAAAACACAAGTAATTTTAAACTTTTTTCTGAACTCAGAAATAAGATAAACTAACTGCACCTTGATCATATGAAAAATCAGTCTGGTTCCTGCAAATTTTACAGTAGCGCTTTAAAATGGACTCCTTTTCTGCCCTCCCACTTACCCCTCCAGTTTTCTTTAGATTGCATCATATAGAATTAAAATGTCCTGAGAATTGTGTTAATATTAGGAACTTCCAGTGTCTATAGAGTTTTTCCAAGAGTGACATGACATTATGGCTCCCCCTTGTTATTCCTATAGGTAAAAGCTGAGGGCATTTTACTTCTATTTTGCAACTACACAGTATCATGGAGTGCAGCCCAAGTATTTTTATTTATATATGTATATATATTACAGGGAGAGATCCTAAAGTTAAAGAAGATTGAAATCAAATAATGATCTAATAGTCATTGGCATGCCTGTCAGTAGTGAGATTGGGTTTGTAATTTTTGTTACCAGTGAATGGGATTTCAAATGCAGGGGAAGCCGATTTTCCTTTAATCATATTCATATCACCCATGGAAAAGGATTCTGTCAGGCATCCAAGTGGGCACAGGTGATGTAGAGGATGAATTTTTAATATTAAGAGCTGAGTGCAGCTGTGAAATAAGGAGTGATACAAGTTGTACATGCAGCAAATGTGTTAGTTTGTATAAATTCCTCTTTGACAGGGGAAAAACATGGACAGTGGAGAATTGTCCAAATAAAAAACCATCTTGCCTTAAAACTTACTGCTATTGTTTCCCTGCCAAAAGATCACAGTTCTGTTTCTTCAGAGAAAAATTTGCACTTACCTATATTCTTGTTTCCGCTTCAAAAGTTCGTGTCATAAAAACATTGCTTGCTTAGTGTGTTACTTAAATATCCTCCATTAACTAGTTGCCAGCAGGGGTAGACATAGTAGAATCAAAACTCCTTTCAGAACTACATTAACCCTTAGTGAGAAGGGGTTTTCTTGGTGGAGGAGCTGGGAGGGAAAGAAGAATTCCAACATTTTGTGCGCTAGCATGTCTCCACACCTTTGTCTGATAACACATTATTTTCTCTATTTATGTCTAAACCGCTGGTGTGTTTTTCTCCAATTTGATGAATTGGAAGAGTCTTGCATATGTAGGAAACATCCTACACTCTAAAAATAGCTTCAAAGTCTCTCCTAGAAGGACTGAGACAGAAAAAGTACAATTTTTTTTGTGTCATTGTTCTGCATATATAGCATTTTTTTGCAAAATATCACTAGAAAAATACTCTGAAACCTAAAATACATCAGAAGATGTATTTACATTAGAGTTTCAGTTTGGATAAGAAATTAGATTTTTTAAGCAAATGTCTTGATTGTCCTCATTTACCAGTCTTTGGTTCTTGGGGCATTTGCATTGCATGCCTTTTTCATGAAACTAGACTAGAAAGTGTGCTCCAGGAGGACTCCAAATGAATTCCACCTTGTCATGGTTTAAGCCAGCTGTAATTCACGCAGTTCGCTCACTCACTCCCCCCTTTTTCTTCCCCCCTTCTCCCGGGATGATGGGGAGGAGAATCGAAAGAATGTAACTCTCAGAGGTTGAGATAAGAACAGTCCAGTCACTAAGGTATAACACAAAACACTACTGCTACCACCAATAATAATAATGACAAGGAAAATACAGGGAAGAGAATACAAATGCTCATCACCCAATACCAAGCCCGGCCCAGCAGTGAACCCCCTCTTCTGGGTCCCTGCCCTTAGTTTTTACATCCTGGGCATGACATGCTGTGGTATGGAATACCTCTTTGTCTAGTTTGGGTCAGGTGTCCTGTCTCTGCTTTCTCCCGGCTTCCCCTTCTTAGTCGGTAGAGCATGAGGCTCAGAAAGTCCTTGGTCAGACTAAACATTACTGCAACAACTAAAAACATCAACTAAAAACATCAGTGTTATCAGCGCTGTTCCCAGGCCGAAAGTTAAAAACACAGCGCTGCACCAGCTACCAAGAAGGAGAAAAAATGACTGCTACTGCTGACCCCAGAACACACCTCTGAGTGAGTATTCAGTCCATGCCATCAGTTTAGTCCTACTCCAAAGTGCAGCTTTCCCAAAATACATATATGGATGAGAGACCCCAACACCATCTTTTTTTGTTCCATAAATGTACTCAGGCTATGCTGCTTGCATAGGTAGACTGGCCTATATACAGTTAGAAGATACTGTACTCTAACAAGATATCACTTCATTATGGCCTAAATTTCTGTCCATGGAAAATGGCATTGATGCATTTTCCAGCTAGGCTAATTGAGCTGCAATCTCATTCTTAATTGTATTGCATGTTGATGTTCAATTGACTTGCATTGCATGTTGCTGTTTGGGTAAATGGGCCTAGAAATCCCTTCTGCACTAAGGTATTGCTTACAATAGGGATCAAAGGTAGGCCAAAAGGCAATGGAAATAAACTTTGGAGCAAATGAGATTGCATTGGTCTCTCCTTCCTTTCTAATTTTTTTTTAGCTCATTAACAAAGTTCTGAGTCTCTTCAACTGTGCAAAATTGGAATTTCTGGGGCACAAAAGTACTGGGTTCCAGAAAAAGTTCAGACAAAGTAACATAAATTTTATTTTGGGGACCAGTTATGCAGACTTCTATCCACTCTGTCTGTAAGTCTGTCAGTCTGAGAAAAATAGTTACTCATGTAGGAAACAGAATAATGTGTAATAGGTGTTTAATGCAAATTCCTTATTTGTTCACTGTAATTCTTACTTGGATTTAGGCATACATGTTAGGTTGTCTCTACTCACTTTTTAACTTTGTTACTTTAGTGTGTGGAAATGGAGGCAGAATAATGTTGACGCATACAGTTATTCAGAAATATTTAAAAAGATACTAGAATGAAATCTTTGCTGGAGACTGTACTCTCTTGTTCTCATAAATCAGATAAATGCCCTAAGAGAGATGTCCAAGCATCCAAGAAGAAAGGAAATACCTTGAAGAAGAGAAAATGCATGCTCTGAAAATAGACTTTGCCTCAGACAGATTTATTGGATGGGATTATATTTGAGAAAGAAATTCTTTACTGTGAGGGTGGTGAGGCACTGGAATGGGTTGCCCAGGAAAGCTGTGAATGCTCCATCACTGGCGGTGTTCAAGGCTGGGTTGGACATAGCCTTGGGTGGTATGGTTTAGTGTGAGGTGTCCCTGCCCCTGGCAGGGGGGTTGGAACTAGATGATCTTAAGGTCCTTTCCAACCCTAACTATTCTATGATTCTATAATTCTTAATTAGTTTTTGTCAGTAATTATTAACAATGAGATTTCAACAGATACAGAACCAATTTTTTTTTAAGCATGAATTGATTAGTGTATCTTGATAATTTGTCTCTGAAGTCCTTTTTTACTTTCCTTGTGATGCAAAAGGCAATTTAATGCTTTCTGAATAACTAATTTTAAGATTAAGCAGCCAGCTTCACCCTGATATCTGTTCTAAGACGGTAGAGTTTTCTAAGAATCATGGTCTTCTCAAAGCTTTATTATTTGATAATCTCTAAGGCTTCTGAATTGTGATGCTACAGCAAAAACGTATGGCTTTTTCTATGATATGATACATGTAAGGCTTTTGAATGTGACTAAGAGGCACACGTACACTCAAAGAGTGAGTATGAGAAAGTTAGGAAAAGAGAAAGAAACAGTGTGAAAGAGAGTGTACAAGAAAGCTTCGCTTTCCTACATGAGTAAAGCAAGGAGAATTATGTCTGTCCTTTAGTTTTCTGGTGAGTGGACTCAAGGTTCCTTGTGTAAGGTTTGGACCTGCTTCCTTTTCTTCCTTTCTTCGTTTCTTCTACATCTCTCTGTCTTGCTGTGTGCAGACCCCATATGTACATGAGCCACCTACACTGATTTTCACAGTCCTTTTAGGTTTAGATGTGTTGATGAGAGAGGATCTTAAAAGCTCTGTTTAGTGCATCAGGGCAGAGAATAAAAGATTGCTGTTAGTCCTGGGCTGAGTTAGGGGAGGGGTAGATGGCTTCTTCTACTGGTAGGACAACTGCAAGTGTATGGAGCTAAAGAAATCTGAAATTATTTAAGTAGCATTAATTTCAGCTGCGTTATCCTGTTCTTAAAGCAGAAGTTAGGTATACATGAATGCTGTGGTGGGGGATGATTGTATTAACAGACTTTTTCTAATGCTGGAGTGTGTGTACCTCTCCCTCGCATGTAGAGAAGCAAAACTGAGCTTGGGATTTTTGTGTTTTTATTAGAATTTCCACAGAAGATGTAGAAACAATATTTTCTCAGCAATAAAATTATTGCAAAAAAACTGCTACAAAAGCTGTGAAATTCAAGCTATCAGGGTAGAAATGTATTGATTTTAGACTTCAGTGCAAAAATCAAGGTCAAGCCTATGATTAAATTCATAATGGCTAATGAAAACTGCTAACTGTATATATGGTTGTTATACTGTCCATAAGCTCCATTAACTGTTGCCATAAAGACATCTGGAATGGTTTCCTTCTAAACAAAGGGACAAAAAAAAAATATATAAAATTCCACAATGACTAGAAAGATCTCAGTTTTCAGAAAGATGTCACGTTGCAGTGACTGGACTTTTTTAGTTTAACATTTTAAATACATTAATAAAATGCTTTCATTAGCAACATTTGCTTTTTCATTAACATTTACTTGCTCCATTTTACATCTTTCTTTTGGCTTTAGTAACCCTGTAGATTTGATTTCTTTCAAATGCAGCTGTTGAGAAACATAATTGAGTAGAAGTGTTGTACTCAAATTCATAAACTAGATACTCCATTTTAAATGGGTGTTAACAGTATAATTAGTTGTGTCAATAAGAGATATCAAGATTCTCTAAAAAATGCAACGAAAACAGAACATTTTACTCCCCTCACTTGTCTGTTGAACATCTTCATGAGCATTGACTAATTTAGTCTACAGCATTTCCTTTACCCCTGAAAAAAGCAAAGTAACAAATAATCAGGAGAAGACAAATTTAGTTTGTTATCCATTTGACAACTGAAAAAATCAGGCACTTTGTGTACCTGAAGTAATTTTTCTATCTGTCAAATACTTGCTGTCATGTGATGCTTACTTATCTGTGAATGAAAAATCTGTTGCAGCAAATGTATTTCAGAAGATGAATCTTTAAAGTACAGTGCACATTGCTCAGTATGTGTCAGAGCTGAAGCAAGTCCAATTGTAACACCCCATGGTACTTCTTATCTATATTTGCTAAACATTTTTAAGGAGATTGCTAAAAAATAGCTTTGGGGAGACGGATTGGGTATGTTTTTCAAGACATAAAATATAAACAAGGGTACAACATGCACATATTACACCACTCCTCCACTCACTCTCCTGTTTCCTACCTTTTTTCATTGCTATCAGAACCTGAGACTTGATGCAGTCAATTCCACTGTATAATTACTAGCAGTTTCTCAAAGAAATCAACACTTGAAAACATCCATTTTCTACCTCTTTCCCGTTTACAAACAGATTAAATTTTTTAAGGCAATGTAGAAGTAATTTTCATTTTTTTTTTTTTTCAAGAAAACAGCATAAAATTGCTTTTGGTAAAATTATTTTTCTACAACAGTGAAATTACTATTATATAAATATTGCCTACAGGAAGGACTGGCAATAGATTATGTAAGCCATTCCTTTGAGATGTGCCTTCATTGGGAAGGTGGTATATAGAAATGCTCTAGAAATTTGCACTAGGAAGAATTTACTGAGAATCAGATGTGGCATGCAGTATCTTAAAAATCCATAAATGACAAGCTTCTTCAGCACACCTTTTTGCAAGTTGATGGGTTTGGTTTTTGTTGTTGTTGTTGTTGATTTTTGATGTGCTTTTTGTGGGGTTTTGTTTGTTTTTTTAATTTTAATAAGCAGATTGCTTTAGTGAAATTAGCTTTCAAATATTAAAGTTCACATAGATATAACTGGAGGGAATATAAATCTATCTGTGCTCCTGTGCTGCTCTTAGACCCTTATCCCCAAATCATATTTCTATTAAAATCAGAAAACTAAAATACCTGCCCACAAAAAAAACTGTATTTGACAGTAATTTAACAGTGACTAATATTGCACAGAACATATAATTATTTAGAGATGGACCAGGAGGATATTTTGAGAGAGGGGAAGAAAACTTGAAATATTTCATCTATAAGACTAATCTGGAAAGGTATAATGGAAAAAGTGGGTGTTACAATAAAGTTTATTCAGGTGGAAATGGCATTTCTTGTAGTTCAAAACCAGAGGTAATGACTCCTCTACTGGATTACCAAGAATCAAACTAAAGAGGTTATTTTTGTTTAGTCATCAGAGAAGTGGAGAAGCACTGTGCTATGGCTTAATTCAAAAACAATTGTAAAAACCTGTTCTTTAAAGAGCAAAGAAGCTACTTCTGCAGTACTGCTCTGATCCCTCTGTCACATTGTCCCTGTATCATACAATTGAGAGTCTGCATTAGCAAATGGGAATGTAGTGTCCTGTCCTTGGCCTTCTGCTGCCTCACATCCCTTACTGGAGACACCTTACAGGTCCTCTAGCAGGTAACTCCATTGCTTGGATCTCCTGCATGCACTGTGTGGACAGTTGTTGGAAGACAGCTATCTGACAACCATCACTGTGAACGGGGCAGCACTGCGTGGCTGCAAAGGAGTTGCAAATCCAACCTTTTTCTTAGCTGCTCACAACCTCACCCTGGGTGGCCATACCTCCTTCCAGAATGCTCCTTCTAGGGAAGGATGCTGTGTCATGCCACCATTCAGTATTCTCATGCTCTCAATAGGAAGAAGATGCTTTGCAGGAAGCTCTGTGCTCTGCGGACAAGGGACTACAACCAGCTCTTAGGCATTCAGAGTACAGAGGGTAAGTTTTTATGTATTTACTGCCCTGCACATTGGGACTCCGACAATCTGAAAATTTTTTGCATACATGAAAAAAACCTTATCTTCTTAGACATGATTATAACTCCTGAATATTACAGAAAAAAATGAAGAATGCAAAACCCTTCTGTGATTTAATCTTCTTCCCCAGTTCCATATTTACACATGAAAAGCACAACTGCTGATTTACCATTAAGTTGGAGACTCAAATTAACAAGACACTCTCAGACTGGTTGTGGCAGAAATAAATGTTGTGTTACAGCCAATTTCAGGCATTCCATGAGAGCACATCAGGGTTGCTGCAGGGTGTTGAGATGAGACTTTTCCTTATAAGCTGCCTGGCTGGTAATTGAGACTCTGTGTGGAACTGTGTTCTTGTGATTGAGAGATTGTGTAGGTGGGCTGTCCTTTAAGGAGGCTCTGGGCATGGTTTTATCAAAACTCTGGCAAGTCCCAAAAGGTTCACTCAGGGAGTCTGTTCCTTTTTTTCGCTGTCAAGTTTGCTCCTTCTGTCACTCACAGATCTGTTGCCAGATTAAACTTAGCATACTTCCAGCTGTTAGCCTGCAGATTTCCCCTGTATTATTTAAAATATAGACTAGGTATTTCAGATGTTTTGTTTCAAATATTTTAATATAATTCTGTAAGAATTTACCAAAAAAACCCCAAATAATAAGCTATATGAGCAAGACCTATAAGGAAAAAATCCAGGTAGTTAGCAACCTGAGAATCACCACCATTCACAAGATAAATGCAACACAAGCAAGTCTTTCAGCTACAGCATACATCCAGTGACCCTCACTCTAGTGAAATGCACTTGCTTGAAGAATTCTTTTTCAAGTATATGTAGTCCAAATAGTCATCTCTAAATTCCAAACTTCCTTAAAACTAGTGAGTCTTTCTCTTTCCTTCATGGCATATATAGAAGCAAAGTCATAGCAGTTTTTCAAACAAGATTCTCATGGTAAGACATACTGTATTAATGTGAGCTCAGTTTTATTCTGTTTGCTACTCCTTCCCGTACTATTGAATGCTGGAATCCCAAAACATCATGTAAGCAAAAAAGAAAGGAGATAGTATGATTGTTATTTTAGAGATTCAACTTAGATTCTTATTTGACACTGATTTTTATTTCATGCTGTAGCGGTTATATCCTTCTCGTTCCCTTACGTTGATAGGTGTTGAGTTCCCCGCCAAGTCTAGAGAGATGACTATCTGGCTCCCAAGTGCGATATAAACAAAAGACAATATTTTGATTTCTGATTATTCTATCAAACAGATTATGCTGTTTCACTCCTCCAGGGTATGTATGCTTTCAGAGCCTTCTGAGATGCCAGGGAATGGCAGACCTGATTTTCATCAGCTGCAAGAAGGCACTTATGCAGATGATTAATGATTCCCTGCTCCAGGAATACCATTCAATGGTGGATGCACTCCACTAACTACAGGTTTCTCTGGCAGCATGATCTGTAACAAGTCAGCATTTGTATTCAGCATGCAATCCTCACTTTATATTCAGTCTAAAAGGAAAAGGTGGTTCAGTCTTAGCCTCCGTGGAAGTCTTTTGTTCCATTATAGATTCAGAGAAATTAGAATTGCCTTAGTCAGGGTAAGACCAAGGTTCTCTGTTCTTGTAACTTAGCTATTACCCTATACTATAGCTTTTTATTTTTTACCACTTTGAATATAATTATTTCATTTTAACTGTCTAAATTCTTTGCTATCTCTGCTTCCTCTCCTTTTCTGTTTGTTATTTAAGCTGTCATAAATGTATGCAGGACATGCAGTGCAATCTTAACTATTTGTCAAAAGTCCTAGCTAGTTCTTATACTACATCCATTGCATTTCTGCTGTATTTTAATCATGTCAAGAAAGACTTTTCTTTTCAGTAGGAAAATTAAAAACTCATAAAATCAACAAAGAATAAGAACTACTTTGTCAAAAATCCAAACAGTACTAATTTTAAGTCTGTCAGATCTGTAATACTCAACTAGTATTGCACTAATATTACCACAGTAATCCCCCCTTCATTTTTTCTCATTTTAAGTAATTTATTTTTATTCATACATTAGAAGATAACTTTCATTTTAAGAAATATTAAAATAAAAGTTTACACACTTTCTGCAAAGAAAATTTAATGGTTAAACCATTTTGACTGTGAAAGCTTCCTTCTTTAATGTGATTAAAACTTCGAATATGCCTGCCTGTCATGGGTTCACTTGATAGGTTTACTATTCTTGTCCTAAAAGCTTAATAGTTTAATATAAATGGTTGTTCAGAAATTGTGAAGCTTTTTCTAATAATTAAAAAAAAAAATCACATTTTATGTATTTTTAAGAAATGTGGAAGTTTCAACAAATCTATCAACATTTTTTCTCAAATCCATGGTAGGAATGGCAGTTCATATTGTCTCACAAAAGATAATGTGAGCACAGTATGAGGACAGAACTTCATGGTCATATTATTCACCTTATTGTGCAAGACACAAGTTTTAACCCTACAACAAAAGTTTTAGGCAGTAGAACTTGATCATATATTTTATACACCCTCTGAGCTTAGCTTGGGCTCATGGTTATTTAGTGAAAGAAAGCCTTTCCTTGCTGGTGAAAAGACTGAGAAAATTTAAGAAAAAAGCACGATAGAAAGTGCTGAGGGTTGAGAAAACAATTTTCTATGAGGTCTGATCCCAAACTTCCTTGATCTTATAAGATTTAGCTACATAGTGTATTTATAAGGTGATTATCAGCAATGGCTAAAGAAGTGGAGAAAGAGCATGTTATTATTTAGTTCAGGAACTTTAAAATTATGAAGAAGATAATAGGATATTATGTATTTCCTTAGTGGAGAATCAAACATTGTATTAGGAAAACTCTTTCAGAAGAGAAATGAATGGACTTTATATTTTAGCCAGTGGTTTTATAAGAGTAAGGGAGGAAAAAAATCATTGCGTATGACAAAATTGAAACATGAAGAGCACTCTTTTGTAGTGTTAAAAGCAGGTGAGATGTTGAGAAAATGGAGGCTGGTACATTAGTACTGAAGCTTGGTGAGGATGTGGTCATTAGAAGCTAGTGGTCATTAGAAGCTAGTGGCAGCAGTTTCAGGATAGATTACAGGCTGGAAGTCAGACTGAAGAGGTTTGTGGGGAAAGACTGTTTTCAGTCAGCAAAACCAAGTGTCCTTACTAACTCCAGTCATGTAAATCGTGTTTTGGGTTCTTTTTATCTCTTAACAGGAATCAGTTTGGTTATACTAACTTGAATTCTGAATATTTTGTGATAACAAGTTACTTTGTGCCTACTTTTTAGGTTTTCTTACATTTCATGCTTTTCTCTTTTTGAACATTGAATAAAAGAGACAGTAGCAATTGTAAATCCAAGGTTCCAAACAATAGAAATTTTAATATTTAAGTCACATTCTAATGGGTTTGACTGCTTCTGTCATTTTCAGTATATGCTGGATGTGGTGACAGATTTTTTTTTGTCATAGAATCATAGAATAGTTAGGGTTGAAAAGGACCTTAAGATCATCAAGTTCCAGCCCACCTGCCAGGGGCAAGGATACCTCCCACTAACCCATGTCACCCAAGGCTATGTCCAGCCCAGCCTTGAACACTGCCAGTGATGGAGCATTCACAACTTCCTTGGGCAACCCATTCCAGTGCTTCACCAGCCTTACAGTAAAGAATTTCTTCCTCATATGCAATCTAAACTTCCCCTGTTTAAGTTTGAACCCGTTACCCCTTGTCCTCTCACTACAGTCCCTCATGAAGAGTCCCTCACCTGCATCCCTATAAACCCTCTTCAGCTAGATACTTGAAGGCTGCTATGAGGTCTCCATGCAGCCTTCTCTTCTCCAGGCTGAACAGCCCCAACTTTCTCATCCTATCTTCATACAGGAGGTGCTCCAGTCCCCTGATCACCCTCGTGGTCCTCCTCTGGACTTGTTTCAATAGTTCCATGTCCTTTTTATGTTGAGCACACCAGAACTGTACACAATATTCCAAGTGAGGTCTCATAAGAGCAACCTGGTGGTCACGCTCCTTTTGATGCAGCCCAGGATACGGTTGGTTTTCTGGGCATGTTATTTTAATTTATTGAGATCAAATATTTATTTTTTTATAATGGCACTTGGAGTGACAATGTGTCAGGAAAAATAAGAAGACTTTGTATTGTGAACTAAGTTAATTTAGTATATGTACAGTTGCACACCCAAATCGAAATTTTGCTGTTTTCTTCATGGTAGTTGAAAGATTTTCCCCCCAAAAAAGAAATATCCACTGGACACAGTGCTTTGTGAACAGAGTTCAAATTCTTCTAATATTTATGCAGAATTCAAAAGCAGTCAGGGGGCCTTGGGATCCCCTTATTTGAGATACCTTATTCATGAAAATTAAAAATGGCTGTTTGGCCTAGGGCTTTTGAGAGCGCTTTAAAAAAAAAGGCATAAAAATTAAAGAGAAATTCCTTTCAAAGAAAGGCATTCATGCTTAGTACTAAACAGATACTCAGCATCCCAGTTTTAATGCAAATGCTAGTAAGAATGTAAAAATAGGGGCACTGCACAGTATAAATGTCTCTGCATAAAACATAAAAATCATAATAAGGTAAGTATTCATTTTAGTCCTTGTGCTGTATGCAATACAGAGAGAAGATGTGAGCATCAGCGTCATTGTTTTCAGTGTGTGTAAGCACTGAACAAGGACCAAAGTATTGAGTAGTTACAGTAGAAGCTATTCAGACTTCTGGGCTCACTTCTGGTTAGCACAAGGGAGATAAGGGTGATCAGTGTGCCTGAAAAGGGGTGGACTCAAATATCATTCTGAGCTGTCAGCAAGGAGTAAACTCTCCTCTTTCATCTTTAGCCTTAACATCTGTCACTAGGTGGGAACAAGCTGACATTTATGTAGACGTGCTTTCTCACTAATGCAGCCACAAGCTTTGCTGTGCTCCCTTTGCAGCTTTTATCTTGTGCTTATACAAGCAACACTCAGCACCTCTGATGTGTAGGATTAAATCCTTAAAGCTGGCAGATTATATTTGTAAAGTATAACTTCCGCAATCAGGATAAAGATTATCTCACTGTCTTTAGTTAATTCGTGTATATCCAGATAGGAGCTTTCGGTTGAATACGTCTGCAGGGGTTATCTTCAGAGATATGAGCAACTAACTCACCC
Organism: Ara ararauna; assembly: GCA_028858755.1. Taxonomy (NCBI): domain Eukaryota; kingdom Metazoa; phylum Chordata; class Aves; order Psittaciformes; family Psittacidae; genus Ara; species Ara ararauna. The sequence continues at coordinate 34,651,650 of CM054376.1, forward strand.
TCACATGTTCTGTATTTCACAACACAGAAATGATTCAATGAGTTAGTTGTGAGTGACAGTAGGAGTGAGAATGGCAGTTTGTGTGCTCTACACTTCCTACATAGAAGGAGAAAGCAAAAAGTAGCAAAGGATGTAGGAGAAACTTAGCGTATTTGCTAAGCAATAGTATCAAAGGTGGATTATAACTTTTGATCTTGCTTCATTAATTTATGTATTATTAATACTTACAGCGACTGACATGCCTGAACCTCCAGAACTCAAAGTCCATAGACAACTTTGTATTACTGGTACAATAATAAAAAAATCTTTAGGTTTTATTTACAAAATTTAATATGATCTCTTTTGGAGGGGTGGGGCTCCAATCAGGTATATTGCATAGGCTGTGTTTTATCCATTGCAGGTCATTTCTAATTAATGTGTTAACTTGAGAAAAAAAGAAAATAGAAAACAACAAAAATCCTTTGGGCCTGAAAATAGTAAGGTTTTATTTAGAGTGTTCCAGTCTGCACCAAGGGTAACAGCAAGCACAACTACGAAAAAGTGATGGGTGATATTTGTCAATAACTTGCTGTGATGGTCAAGAGACCTTTTTGTGTGTGTCTCAAAACAACATAAAAGACAGAAGGAGCTGAGGGATGCTCAGCACCTGTTCACGGTGAGCAGCGTGTTATCGCTTCAGCAGACGGGGGGCAGGGGGGCAGAGAAGGGATCCTGCTCCACCAAGGTGGGAGGTGGTTTCCTGTGTTGTCTGCCCTGAGGCCACTAAGACCAACTGCCATGACAACAACCTGCCAAGAGACAGCAGCACAGACACTGTGGCACCTGCCAAGGCACAGCGTGAACTGGGGATTTACCTGATGGCCCTGTGGACGTGTCTCATCTGTGACAGAGTTCCTGGAGAACCCAACCCTATAAAAAGGCGCCTGGCCTTCAGGCTTGTGGTGTGTGCCCCTCCTGCCTGGACCCCAGTGGAATCACTGACTACGAGGACTACAAGAGAAAGAATTTCCATGCGCTGACTGAGAAGATGTTGCTGGATCCACGGGGTGATAACGCTATTTCTCTGTTCTCTTTCCTTTCTCTTTTTCTACTCCTATGGATTTTTTATAGGGAGAAGAACCTGCCAAGACTTTGTTCCTCCGTATACAGTTTTAGGGAAGTTTACAGTAAAATTATATTTTTTTCATTTCTCAACCTCTGGAGGGCCTGTGGTTCTCCCGCAAATCGCACAGAGTGATGAAAGATCAGCTCCTTCCCACACCCGCCGAGCAGGCTGGGACACTCACTTTTGGGAGGTCAGGAGGCACCCAGTTGCCAGCCTGATGTGCTCTCCAGAGAGATATGCTGCCTACCAGGGGCTCACATCAGGGATGTCACAGAGAGATATCAGGCATCTGGTGAAACAGCACAAGGGGGAATGGCTTTAAACTGACAAAGAGGAGATTTAGATTAGGTATTAGGAAGAAGTTTTTTATTGTGAGGGTGGTGAGGCACCTAAAGGGTTGCCCAAAGAAGTGGTAAATGCTTCATCCCTGGCAGTGTTTAAGGCCAGGTTGAACGGGGCCTTGAGCAGCCTGGTTTAGTGGAAGCTATGACTGACCAAGCCAAGATGATCTTAAGGTCCTTTCCAACCCTAATCATTCCATGATTCTATGATTAAAGAAGTGCATTTTTGGTCACACAGCTGCTAGTAAGGAAAGAATTTACCACTGATGGGGCAACCACAGTAATATTACCACTGAATATTTTTAAAGGTAATTCACAAAAAAGGTTATCTGGGTGGGGGAGGAGGAAAAGATGATTTTATGCAAAGAAAAGTCCAAGGTAAAGAGAATTCAATTTAATTCATTTTATTTCTTTTTTGTTAACTTTTTTAAAATTGGTGGCATTATGTCTTTGAGAAATTTCCTAAAGGAAGAAGAAATGATAGAATTAAAATTCTACCTCCCAGACTTAGTGCAGTTTCTGTTCATGTGTCAGAAAGATTGATTACAGCATTTGAATGTGTTCTTAGTTAGAGTTAGTATCCAAATAAAATCCTCTGCAAATGGAATTACTGGTGTATTTTTGGCTTATAGTCACCTCTAGCTATTGTTCTTTTTAAAAAGTTGCCTGCTGGAGAACTAGAGTAGCAGTGTAATTAAAAGCCCAGCAGTAAAAGCTGTAATATTTGAATACAAACGGTTCCAGCAAAATAGCTTCTGGAGCAAGACTGAAGTACAAATACCCCTGTACATTTGTTCAAAAAAATGTGGCTTTTTTAGAATCATAGAATCATAGAATAGTTAGGGTTGGAAAGGACCTTAAGATCATCTAGTTCCAACCCCCCTGCCATGGGCAGGGACACCTCCCACTAAACCATACCACCCAAGGCTATGTCCAATCCAGCCTTGAACACTGCCAGCAATGGAGCATTCATAACTTCCCTGGGCAACCCATTCCAGTGCCTCAGCACCCTCACAGTAAAGAATTTCTTCCTCATATCCAATCTAAACTTCCCCTGTTTAAGTTTGAACCCGTTACCCCTTGTCCTCTCACTACAGTTCCTCATGAAGAGTCCCTCCCCAGCATCCCTATAGGCCCCCTTCAGATATTGGAAGGATGCTATGAGGTCTCTTACCTAAGAGAGTGAAACCAGTGTAGCTTTTCTGTTTATAGTTGATAAAACTGGTCAAAAAGCAATTATTTTCCTGACTGCAGATTATATTAAGTTCAAATTTGATATTAACAGCATTTTATTAATGAGAATTTTAAATTTAGTGCAATATACAACCATGCCTATAGCAGGACAATTGTCATTATACCACACTTGCCTCACCACAGGGTCTATATGCAGGAAGACGACGATGTGTTCTGTTAGCCTAAAAAAATAATCATCTTTATCTAAAACACTGCTGTTATTAAGCTAAAAACAATGAATATCTGCAGGTGACTGATTTGATTGTCCAGGTCCAGGGTCATGTTTGAAAGTAGCTTTGCTATCTTTAATGTTCCTTAGTCACTACATTTCTAATGATAGCCTAAGCAAACTGGATGGGATTCAGAAAATGAGTTTCAGCTGAAACTGGCCAGTAAATTCCCTGGAAATTTACTTCTGAAAACAATAGTGTCCCTACAAACATGGTAGGAGCTGGGGTATATGCTACTGGCTGATGGTTGCCTTGTGTTTTTCATAGAGTTTCCAAGTGGCAGGAGAATTCAGTCAGGAAATTGTCTTGGAGGGTTTCAAATTCACAGCCTAATTTCCACTCTGTTGACAAGACAGTAATAGCTGACTGAGATTCATATCTTGCAAAAGTGCTGAGTGTCTTTAATTTTACACACCGTTAGAGTCCTGAAGTTTTAAATTCCTATACATAAACTTCCCCTTTTTTGCCATATACAAAATTCATTTCAAAGCAAATATTTCTAGTCTTTTCTTGGACAACTTGTTGCTCCCATCTTCTTCCTTCAAATCTGTCCATGCTCTCTCTCTCCAAATACTCACTACTATGTCTGTCCTTATTTTACTTTGAATAATTCCCTGGAACATAAAAGGGTTCAATTCAGTTTCTGAAGAGGAAGAAGTTAAACCCGTGCTATAATATTAGCAATCACAGATACTCAGAAGCTCTGTGATGAAATGATCTGTACTTCCACATAATTTGAAATATAGGAAATTCTTCAAAGTTATGTGAGTAAGCTTGTTTGATGTAAACTGAATCAGAAAAAAAAATCTATCAAGAGCTGTCATTGTGATGTTGAAATTGCCCATACTTCTTGAAAGGAAATGGGAGAGTGGCTGTGAGTCCTGTAAGGGAGTGAGACCGCTGTGTGCAGGTGTTGTTGCAATAGGGAGGAGAACAGTTCAACAAGGGGGACCCTTCACTACAAAAAGTACTTTTAACTCTTTTTTAAAGCTTACTAGAAATGTAACTGAAATAGCCATAGACAGGTGTCAGTAGGCTGTCTACCAGTATATGTGGTTAAAGTGCAGGGCTTAAGCCAGGGGTGCATCCATTGCCCTGGCTCTCTGTTTTGTTACAGGGTCGGAGTGTGTTTTGGATAGAGAAAAGTGCTGGTTTAAGTATAGCAGAAAATGAGGCAGCCTGGAGCACAAGTCTGATAAGGAATGGCTTAGGAGACTGGGGGGAAGAGGTTAAGTCTGGAGAAGACTCAGGGGGACCTTATGGCTCTCTGCAGCTACCTGAAGGGAGACTGGAACCAGGAGTTGCCTGTTCTTTTCTCCCAAGCAGTGACAGGACAAGAGGAAAGAGCATCAAGCTGCACCAAGGGAGGTTTAGATTGGGTATTAGGAAACATTTCTCCTCAGAAGAGGCATTCAGGCATTGGAACAGTCTGCCCAGGGCAGCGGTGGAATCACCGTCCCTGGAAATGTTAAAAAAATCGTGTAGTTGAAGCCCTTAGTGACATGATTTAGTGGTGGCCAGTGCTGGGGAATGGGTGGACTTGATGAACTTAAAGGTCTTTTCCGGCCTTGCTGATTCTGTGATTCTGTGAATGTCTCCTCTTTATTCCCCCTTATGTATAAAAAATGTCTAGAAAGACTATTTTAAAGATTAATTAAGTTCCACATGCACGTTAGGGATAATTACTTGCTGATTTATAGTTGACATGTTTCCTGATGTTAATACTCAGCAGGTGTCTTGTTTGCATTTGAGAAAATGACACAGCGTAAGGACAAGTGTAAATCCTGTGTCAACAGTAATTATTCATAACTAGGTCAGGCTATTAAAGGCATCTGAGGAGACTTTCATGTAGCTTTTAATTTTAAACTAAATTATCTTAAATCCTTATTTTCTCAGTCACAGGCATACGAAGTTCACAAAATTATTAATTTTATGGAAACATCTAATTTCCCTATTTAAAGCCTTGACATTTAGCCTACGTAATTAAAATCTTGTGAACTATTGTGATTGATTCATTAACATGAATTAGAAGCTAATTAAAAATATTTCTAATTAATGCCTAATCATTTCTTTGGTTACACTTTGCTTTCTCTGGTATGAAAAAAATATTCCCCTTAAGCTCTTCATGTGGTTCTGGATTTTGGTGATATCTGTCCATCATCATTATTGAAGATACAAAGTACGATAACTTTAAAGAGTACCTGTGCTTTTTGCTTGTTGTTCCTAAAGTTTTTACCAGCATCTATTTCCTCGTCTTCACAATCACAGCACGTCATATTGGACACTTTCAAAGAGCCATCTGAGATCTCCATCTTGCATCCAGCATCCTCCCTTGATTCTAGCCTCAGCAATGACTTTGTGAATGTGATTGGTTCTGTAGTCTTAGCTTCTTCACTGCTAATCCCACTTCAGGCTCTTTGTGCTGGCTTCCTGTAGTATCTATAAACACTCTTACTAGCATTAGCAATCTCTGTTTCCTCAAAGCTCTGTGGGCTCTTGTGCATTCTCATCCTACTCAATATGCTGCCTTTAGTTGATCATAGCCTCCTGCTGGCAACCTATTTTCATGTATTAATGCTGGCCTACTTCTTTAGTTCATGCTTTTTTATCCTCTTACTTCGTTATTGTCTTAGCAGTCTGTGAATTTCTGTCTCCGCCTTCAAACTCATTCTAATCCTATCAGTGGGCACTGTTAAACCCTAAGAGTCTTTCCCTTCCACACAAGATCTTGGTAGGTCTTGTAGAAAAGAGGCTTCTACATAAAGAATCTTATCTCCATGGATTTTATCTGTAAAATATTCCCTGAATCATCTACTTTATTTGGCCTTTTATATTATCACTTCAAAACACTTCATAGGCCTGTGCTTAGCCTACATCACAGTCTTACTGTAAACTATTTAGTATATGACCTCTACACATTTCTATGAAACTATGTGATAACGCTATGTCACAGGCAGAGTACTATTAAAAATGTTTAATGCATGACTTGACAATTTATCTTAAGTACTGGTTCCTTATTTACAAAAGTGCACATTTTCATTAGGCTAATAGCTTAAATATTAATATTTACTTCTGTATTGCTTTTGTGGTGAGTTTAACAGATACTTGTGGTCAGTCATGTAGAACAAACATCACAACGTAGCACGAAATTCATATGTGTGTGGTGAAGGCATTTTTGTCAGTGTGCTGATGGGTAAAACTTTTTCTCAGCAGAACCTCAGATACATAGGGAAATGTATGCTGGAGGTCTTTTAGTCGTAAAAATATCATCCTAGTGTGCAGAATTTACTGTGTACTTCCTAAGTAAACACAAACTTATTTTGCCTCTTGAAATATAAAATGCTATTAAAAAACCTAAATAGCTTCCTTGAGTAACTTGGAATCTAAATGAAAGTTTTATCAAAGCATTGGCAGAATGTATTTAAAAATATCTGCTCAGAGACCTCAGGAAATTACTTTTTCCTATGGCTCCGATTAAATATTTCATGACAGTACATGCGTATATATTTGTACTTGCTATGTCAAGGTAAAAAACTCAAACAAACAAACCCCTCTTTTTATGGTAAATGCACTTACTCAGAATACAGTCCCCGTAAAAACCAGAAGACTTGACCTGGGTAGAGTGCTGAGTCTGCAGGGTGAATGTCGTTTTATGATGAAAATGAACATGCAGGAGCATTCCTCACTGACAGCTTCTGAAGCTGGTTTGTTAATTTAACACTTGAAGAAATAGGAGACCACAGGCAATTTGTACTGAGAGTAAGGAGAAGCACATCTAACTTCAGAACTTCACATTGGTAGAGAATCAATGGAAGGAAACACAAGCTGCTTTCTTTCTAATTTTTAAAATGAACAATATTTTGAGTTTAAACCCCTTTCTTTTTCTGGGATACATGTGATATTTCTTTTCCTCATGAGCATTTTAGAATACTAGATTGCCTGTAATTAAACATTGATAAACAAAACTGACCACAGTCTATTCTAGGAGTTACTATGTGACTACCATGGGCAGCATCCCTTTTTTAACATCATTTCTCCACCCTTGCATTAAGTCTGTGTTGTCATCGTCTTCTCCACGCACCACAACACTCCCACAACCTAGAGTAAAAGAAAACAATCAAACAAAAACCCACAAAACCCGAAAAACAGACAAAAAGCCAAAAAAGCCCCACGGCAGCTTGTTTTCTTTCAGTCACCAAAGTTTTACTTGGTTCATGAAATATTCTATTTGTTTGGATTGAGAGCTATTCCTTCCTCAGATGTAATTTGAAAAGGTACACATCTCCAGCTTTGCTTCTACGATGTTCTGTCTGATTCACTCTAAATTCTTCATGAGCATCTCAGAGAAGCTGTCTCCTAGCTTTGTGTTCAAATAGCAAACTGATTACTCTGAAGCAGCCACTTTTCTGCCATTCAAAGCAGCTGATTTTCTATAAGCTATACCAGAACCTCCTGGCAAAGGACCTGCTTCATAAGGAATTTTTCCAAGAAATAGATAATAAATCTTTACACTTTTTCTTTGACATCAGAAAATGTTAGCAAGTTTTATTGTTTGATTTAAATGTCTGCTTCTTAACACTCTTCAGTCTGGAGATTTTTTATTTCACCTCATATGCCTGAGGCATAACATAGCAAAAATATTTTCATCTTGAAGAAAAACAGAAATCAAACCTTCACTCATTTGATGGATAAAGGCCATGGCAGAATCTGTAAAAATTCCATGAAAAAAAAAAATTATCTGAATATGTCAAGTTTTCTTCAGTTTTCTAAAAGACACTAATCTTGTTTATGTTATTGCTGGTTCCTGCCTTTTTTTGTTTTGATTGTGATCCTAACATACATTGGCTTCTATGTTGTACAGCCATATCCTTGAAGACAAACTGTCTTAAAGATCTTTAAATACACTTTCTAATGCTCTTGACATGCAAATAATTTTATGCCTTTTTTATGAAGCTGCATGAAATCTTTTTGTAACTCTGTATAGGGACCAACTATAGCTATTTGTTAGGGTAGGTGGGATTACCAATTACAGTTTCCCTCTATTAACTTCCTAAATCCTCAATAAAATAGTAATCGAAAGCAATTAATCACACTTGCAAATTTTAACAGGAAACAATTATTGCTGGCAAATCATAAATGTTTCACATTTACAAATTTGCAGTTTTTTGGCATGTGCACCTTCCTGGAAGTTTAAAGCGCATTTTCTGCCTCCCTTTAAGTATAAAAGCAAGAGGTTCCTTCAAATGTCTGTTATTTGGAAGAATGAAGTAATTAGGTCTTCTGATCTTGTACCGCTCACTATAGACTTAAAAAGAGCTTGGCATGTTCACAAAGATGTGATATGATAACTGATTCAGTCACAGGTTATAGAAATAGTGTAGAAGTTGGTGGAAGAAAGAGAAATTTTGCTTTTGAAACCTGTATGGTTTTTAAAATTATTATCTACAAATGATGATTTCTCTTTCAATGTTAATTTTTTGGGACCTTACTCAGTATTTATGAATTTTTTCCTTTTTTTCCAGATGACAGTTAAAGTTTACTAAATCGCGGCACCTGGTAATTAAAGAACAGAAATGTCATGAAATGGAACATTAAACCTCGAAATAATGATAAACAATAATCTATGCACATTGCTATGAAACACTACAATTTTTTTATATATATTTTCTTCTGGTACTTTTTTATGATCGTGCTCATAGGAGCAAAGTAATGGATTAGTGGACATAAAAAGGTGAACAAGCCTTTAAAAACCAAAGCTAAGCAGAAAAAAAAAGATAATATAAAGTTGTTTTACTAGAGTTAATAAACCCCACATTCTGAGAAGAATATCCTCAAGCCATTTGTTTAAACAAGCATTAAGTTTAGCAGTACTACACCATAACATGATACTCCAAATTAAACTTTTGCATCTCAAGTGACCTTTATAGCAGTTTTACAGTTCATAAATTCTTTACAATAGTGCTCTGTGGAGTAGTTTTAATAAATCTTGATTGTGCTGTAAATGTTATAGCACATACTTGAAATGGCATTTCCAGTCTTAACAAACACTAGTGTGGAATGATTCCCCTATTCCACATGGAGAATTTTTCTTCAGTATTCACAAAATACTGGAGAATATTCCAGTAATGAGGGGGAAAATGCAAGTAACTCAGTCCTATTGAGAGAAAAAGCATGACTGATAAACATATTTGTCAAAGTGGATAGAAAGTATGCTGGCTTCTCACATACCAATAGGAAAACCATCTTCAGGTTGCAGAGCCTCTGAAGTTCTCCAAGATAGCTGGATAAAGACAGGATTGTTTTCATTTTCTATTTTGTTTTAAGACTTGATTTCTTGGCATAGATCTAGAGAACCTTAAACTGTGTGGCCTGTTTCATTCTTCCCAGTACACTGGGATAAGTGCACCTAGTTAAAGTATGCTTGCATATTCTCATTTATCTGTTTAATATATTGGGTTTTCTTTTATTTATTTTTTTTGGGGGGGGGGAGGGTGTGTGGATTTTTGGTATTTTTGTTTCTTTTTAAAAATTATTTTTTGTCTTGTTTTGGTTTTTGTAATTTATTTTTAAAAGAGAATTTAAATACTATACTGAAAGCATTCTAGTAATGTCTTAAATGGTCTGTTTCGATAATAATTTTTTCCAGTTGCATATCCTTCATTTTTTAGTTCAGCTGTTTATTTAGTTACTGACTCCTTAACCTCTTATCACATATTTTAGATACATTTGATGAAAAATCATCACACATGAGCCATCATTGTGAGACAGCCATGAGATCCTCTATCTTAACAACATTTTAAAGAGTTCATTTATGAATATGTTTTCTCATTCTTGTATGTATAATTTCTAGGTTGTATATAGTCTTGTATGCATAGTTTATTGTTTACACATATGAGAGTCTTTTCCAGTGCTCATAATTTTCACAATTTTCTTTTCTTGATCTAAGCCCAACTTTTTGTCCTCACTGTATTTTTATGTTTTCTCCTTCTTTTCACAGATGTGAGAGCATGAATAAACTCTGTCATTTCTCCTTCATATAGTCTGTTAAAGGTGTTTATACTCTGATAAATTTAAGCATTTGAAACTACAAGTTTTCAAACTTTACTTTTTCTGTAGATGTTACTTTTGAAAATAAGCCAGGCTTGAAAAAAAACCCCACATTTCCATGAATGCTAAATTATGGATTTTGAAGTAAGAACTCTAAGCCTTTATTCATTTTAAGGATCTTATTCATAAAAAATGCAAAAATTAATGATGAATTAGTTAAAATATTACTACTGCCATGTATGTCCTGTTCTTTCCCTAAAATTAGCAAAAACTACAAGGCGTACAAACCCTATCTCTGCTTTTTGAGGGATACAGTGTGACTTTGAGAAAGTGCGATTATATTGATCAAATAATTTGCTCATAAACAATGAACATGGAGTTTTACAATGAAACAAAATAATATATTGGATAGACAAATGCAATCAAACTGAAATAGTGGGTGTCTGGTATAAATTAACTAATACAGAAAATACATAAAAGAAAAATTATTATAAGTGTTTCTGTAAGAAAATATATAATGTAATATTAATGGACCTGGGCTACAGATCCATTATTACTACCAGAGACAATGGTTTTTAACAGTAGTTGATGTGCAAAGACAGTTTAATAATGAATGACACATTCCAAAAGTGGTCTGTTCCTCCTGAGGATAGAAATATGTGGACCAAGGTATCTCTTTGAACAATTTAAAGAAGACAGAGATTAATAGTCTCTATAATTTACAGAACCTGTAATGTGGTCTTAAAGAAACTGTCAACTCTTGGAACATATGGTGCCTATACACTACACTGTGGTATTAGGAGTGGGAGTCAATTTAAAATGTACTGCTTTGATTATTTTGACTGTAATTATAGGATGTGTTTTTTGGTTTGGTTTTTTTTTTTTTTCAATCTTTAATGCTTTACAGTTACCCTGTAAACAGCTAAATGCATCTGAAAGGATTGTTAACACAGACAGCAGAACATGACATTTGGCAAGAGCGATACAATCAATGAATCCTTGATTGTTTTCTAGATTCATTTATACTATTTTTGAGACTACCAGGGGGAATCTGTGATATTTAAGTTTCTGGTGCCACATTTTTGCCTTTAGATTATGTTGAGTAGAATTTTGAAGTATATGATTGTCATGGGTTCAGCAGCAGCAGTCATTTTTCTCCTTCTTGGTAGCTGGTGCAGCACTGTGCTTTTGATTTTGGGCCTGGGAACAGCGCTGATAACACCAGTGTTTCGGTTACTGCTTAGTGATGTTTTGGGCTGACCAGGGACTTTCTGAGTTTCATGCTCTGCCAGGGAGGAGGGGAAGCTGGGAGGAAGGAGAGACAGGACACCTGACCCAAACTGACCAAAGAGGTTATTCCATACCACAGCACGTCATGCCCAGGATGGAAAGCAGAGGGCAGAGACCCGGAAGGGTGGGGGTGCACTGCATGGTCGAGCTTAGTATTAGGTGGTGAGAATTGTATTCTTTCCTTGTATTTGCCTTGTCATTATTATTATTGGTGGTAGCAGTAGTGGTCTTGTGTTATACTTTAGTTACTAAACTGTTCTTATCTCAACCTGTGGGAGTTGCATTCTTTTCGATTCTCCTTCCCATCCCTCCTGGAGCAGGGGGAAGGAAGAGGGGGGAGTGAGTGAGAGAGAGACTGCGTGAGTTAGAGAGGCTTAAACCACGACAATGATCCTTATAATTAGTTATATTAAACACAATATTTAATAAATCCCAATTCATTGGTCTTTATACTTTGTGAGATAAAGATTTCTTGGCTTTGAAAGACAGATGAAACTTAAACTTTTTCAACCTTTTTTTTGTGCTTATTGTCAGATGACAGTGGTTCAGGGAAAGCTCAAGTGAGATTAGGTTTTGGATGTGCATAGAATATTGGAAAAAGTGCTGGAAATCACTTCTGTTCTGAACTAGGTGAGGCAAAAATGAGAATGGAAGCATAAAGAAGCAAATATTTTTCATGAATGGTAACTATCACTCGAGCTTTCTGTTTATTCAAGGCTAAGCATAGCAAAGTAGAAATTAACTATTACAATACTGCAGTGATCAGCTTGTTGGCCAAAACTACCCCAGAGCTCAGAATCTTAGGCCATATAGCTTTGTGCAAATCAGAAATTTCATTTTATATCTTAATTATTAAAATGTTAAAAAATGATGCAATCCTTGTCTATCAACACTGAGTAGGTCTGATTATAAATTAGAGAATCTCATCAGCATGTTGATGCTTGCTCTATTGCCCCACGTCATCCATTTCTGCTCATGACATATTCTTTCCCCTCCATTCTTTCCTTTTTTGTCATCTTTTTGCTTTCTTTCTCTGCAGTGTCCATATTGTGTAATCTCTCCATCCCTGCCCTCTTTCAGTTTTTAGTTGCTAGAACTGTAAGGATTGATGTGTGAGAGTTGAAAGAACTTAATTGTAGGAAATTCTGAGGTATCCAGAGCGCTTATAAGAATTGTCTCCTTTACAGAAACTGAAGTGCTTACATATTGCTACTTCTAAAACTAAAAAACCCACTAAGTCTCAATTCTCTTTAAGCTCTTCAAGTTTAAAGTTGTTTAGATTTCCATTAAAGAAGTAAGACTAGACCACCCCTCTTGCTTAGCTAGAGTAGCTTCTGTACATAAATCTGACAGACTTTGAAACAGAAGTTAAGTCTTCAGAGAATGTTTAAGTATGGGCTCAAACAAAAACAAATTCTAAATTGGGAAATGTTTCTGCCAGTTTCCAATGTATAATGCAAAATAGGAAAAATTTGTAAGCTTGGTGTTACATTTTTTAAGTCTGTGCAATATCCTAGCTGGTCATAAAAAAGTGTGACATATGATAGCCAACCGATAGCCAACCAATAGCCTAGTAATATTTTGGGAATGCTACATTCTATTATAACCTGCTCAGTGGAAAAAGATGTGACTGAGAACAAGATATCTGGGACAGAGCCACTGAAAAAAATGACACTTCTACATGCGAAAAGAAACTGTACTAGATTACAGGGTAAGAAAATATCCAGATTTTATATTCCTTTTAAGCCATATTCCTACTAAGAAATAAATTCAACTTGCGATGCAAACCTTAGCCTTGCAATACAAACCCTAATACTCAGTGGCAGTATCAAAAAATCTGAATAATTTCAAGAGCCACCAATAACAAGGGTAGGCCTCTGAGATACATTTCCTGACAGATAGAGGCAAAATGTGATTTGCTTTGAAATATCTCTTCTTAGTGAAAATGCACTGGGATTGTTTAGGAAAGTAATGCCAGTGTTCTGTCATTTCTTTGACTGTAAAACATGCTCAAAAGTAGAGCTTGGCTATACTGAAAATCAAGTGAAGAATTCTTGCTACTTATGACTATGAACCATTTCTAAAATCATTTCTGAATTAGGAATGTCCATTAAAATATATATTTGGAGCTGTTAATATTGAAGCATTGCTATTTGTGAATACCTTTTGCATAGAAAAGCAAAACTTGAGTAGCACTGAGTACAGTAGTATTTTCTATGAGAAATCATGCTGACTGAATACCACCCACAGGTTGGATACCGTCCAGTTAAGTCATCCTCTTCTCATTTATAACCATGACTCATGTAACATACATTCCAAAACACATGCAAAGATTTATAGCAAAACTACATCACCTAGAATAATATGTATTAGGTTTAAATATAAGCTGTCCTGAGCCTGAGTGACAGTCTGTTTTTACTGCCTAATAATGCAGAACTTGAAATGTGCAGAGTGGCAGATTTTACTTGGTTAATCATAAATAATTATTCTACTTCATATGGAAAAATGTTTTGGAACAGGGTGTTATGAACTTATCTTCTTGGTAACAGAAACTGGTTTAATCTTCCACCAGCAGAAAAACAGCTCAAGGAAGAGTGATTTAAGTGTTCACATAGAATTGTGCCCAGACACTAATAAAACAGTTTTCTGAAAAATGGTGATAATGCCAGTAATAGGAGAAAGAAAAGTCCAGTTCCAGTCAATTTTTGTACTTCTTTCCTCTGTCTTGTAAAACGGATCCGGCATCAGGACCTTCCTTAGGAGATGATCTGTTGTTTGTTTATTTATTTCTTTTAAATAATCCAGGACAGCTCAGTCATATTTACTCTACGATATTCCTTTGAGTTATTTCAGTGGCCTTGAGAATTTAGCTGATTCATATTCTTACAGAGCACAACATTTAGGCAAGAATACATCCTTGCCTTGAATCTAACAAGTTGTCCTGGCTTCACCAGTAGCAGTCATTTTTCTCCTTCTTAGTAGCTGGTGCAGGGCTGTGTTTTTGACTTTCGGCCTGTGAACAGCGCTGATAACACCAATGTTTTTAGCTGCTGCTTAGTAATGTTTAGTCTGACCAAGGGCTTTCGGAGTTTTGTGCTCTGCCAGGGAGGAGGGGAAGCCGGGAGGAAGCAGAGACAGGACGTCTGACCCAAACTAGACGAAATGGTATTCCATACCACGGCACATCATGCCCTGTATATAAACTGGGGGCAGTTACCTGGGAGGGTTAGCTCAGTGCTTGGTCGGGCTGGGGTATCGGTTGGCAGATGGTGAGCCGTTGTATTCTCTTCCCTTGTTATTTCCCTTATCATTATTATCATTGGTGGTAGCAGTAGCAGTTTGTGTTATACCTTAGTTACTGGCCTGTTCTTATCTCAACCTGTGGGAGTTACATTCTTTCGATTCTCCTCCCCATCCCTCCAGGGGTGGGGGTGTGGGGGTGCGGGGAGGAGAATTGCTGGGAGTGAGTTAATGACTCGCTGATTTAGTGGCTGATTTACGGCTGGGCTTAAACAGCAACACAAGTGAACAACCAGCACCAGGTTGTGCTATTTTTGGTTCATTCTAAATGATTTGTCACCTGTGTGTTTCAGTAACCATTTATCTATTTCCACCCAGCATAAATGGAGACTAGAAGCTATGCTAATCACAAAATCATAAAGATTTGTCCAAGGAGGATGAGGAGTTAAGACGGATTACTGCATTGAATAAATAAGTAAAATAATAATTTTAAAAAAGCTAGATAAAAAAAGAAGAAAAGGGGAAGGATATTTTGATACTCTTTTGCGTCTAAAAAAGTAAAGTGAATTTCAAAGCAAAACAAGCATTTGCACAATACTTTCTAGAGAAACTTGCATATATAGACTACAAATATGATAATTTGTGCAAACCAAAGTTCCCAGGTGTTTCCAGGTGTTTCAATGTTTCTTTTTTGAGTTGTATTTTAGATCTCAGTGCTGCTGAAAAATATGGTCCAGCTCTGCATGTATATATCCAAATTGTTATTCAATTTACACTTTCATATTCCAACACATACCCTGTGACAGAACACTGATGTGAATACATAACACTCTATAATGGATGAATGAAATCTTAGTAAAGGAAAGATCAACAAACAAAGCAAAGCAAAGCAAAGCAAAACAAAACAAGCACTAAAAAAAAGGCTAAAATAAAAACATAAAAATAAAATAAAATAAAAATGGTGAAAGAAGCCAATGAGTCTTAAATACATGCTTTCTGACTTCTGCTACTCAATGGAATAGATTTAGTAGATACTCTTCTCATGTGAAGAGTATCGTGCACTGGAAAGATAGGGCCTACCACCTTCTTCCCGAACCTAAAGAAGGAGATGAATACCCAGGAGCAACAACAGAGAAGTTGCCTACGAGTAATTTCGTTTCTGTATAGATGTTTTGCTGGAGACCGAGGTTACATAACTGCAGGAAATCTGTCCAGGTTTGACATGCATTCCAAAACAGATGCTATATCCTTCACTGCATCATAAAATTTTCAAAAGAACGCTGGAGCTAAACATAAATATTATATGGCTGTGTTTTTACTGGGCACTCCATATTCATTGTGACAAGGGGATAATGAAGCTTTCTGTTCGCAATTCTATTCAAGTTCCTTTTCTCTTCTACTGCAACGGATTTCCAAAACTAGGTTACTCCAAGCACAGTCCCCATTCAGAGTTCAGTTTCTGGGAGCTGAGGGTAGAGTTGTGCTTATTTCTTTTCTAATTTTTGAGCACGGAAAAGCCAGCTCTGCTGAAAAAGCTTGCATTGTGTTAAACATGATAATGGTCTTCAAATATATAAAAGATTGCTGCAGAGAGGAAAGGGATAAGCTGCTTTCCATATCTGGAATACATATGACAAGAAGTAAATTAAAGCAAGGTAGATTAAGGCTGAAATGACTTTCTATCTTTAAGAACCATATAGTTTTGGGAGACTATGGAAGCACCATGACTGGATGTTAGGCAGTATCTGCCAAGCATGGACAAGGTGCACTCGATTTTGGCTTGAGGAAAAAAAAATAGAGTAGATTATCTCCTAACATTCCTACCAGCTGTGTTTTTTATTATTCTTGGTGACTAGACATTCAAAAGGAATCATGTGTGATTTATTTGTGTGCCAATGGATACTCTAGTTTCTTTCCATTTCAGTGATTAATTGTTCTAATGCAAAGTTCCCAGAATTTTACACTATAGTTGGTAAACCTTTTGCACAACTAAGAAGTTGTTAAAATATGGCATCCAAACCCACTTTGAAGCTGTTGTCAAGCAAAGTTTATAATAAATTTTTTGCAAGTTTCTTAAACACATTAATTAAAAAAAAGATCTGGTGAACGCATTCAGTGAATCCCTCCTTAGCATGACAAATTCTAGTTCATGTTTCCCCTCAGACTTGGGAAAAAAGAAAAGTTAATTATTTATCCGCTACCATCACTGTGGATAATGACGTCTTAAGAGACTGATGATAGCAGACATGTACAAGTACGGAAAAATACTACAGCTCATTTGTGACTGATTCAACAAGCTTGTTGACTTGAAATGGGATGAGAATAGGATGCACTCTTTTTCTAAACAAGGTTGTATAACAATGCTGTCCCTTTTGCAATGTTTTAGAATTTTTAAAACCTTTCAGTCCTTTTTTCTGATACAAGAAAGATGATTTTCTCATTGATCATCTGTAGAACCAGCATAATATCACTGCTCCTATGAAAAAAAAGCAAACCACCAACATTTAACTATGTTGGATAATTAACTATGTTTGATAATTAATTTGCAAAAGGGAGGATCTGGTCCAACAAGCAAATTAAACAAAGATGGAAACCTAAGTAATTCAAGAAGGGAGGGAAGGAGGGAAATGAGTGATATTTCAAATTTGCAAGGCAAATTCATGGAAGATGACAGCCAAAGGTCGCAGCAACCTTGCAGAATATTACATATACAAACTTATATTATCAGAGTATCATTATTGCAAAATTTCCCTCTCAAGCTATGGGGATGTTTCACTTACTTTTCTGAAAAAATATTTTCACTAACAATTCATGGCAAACCTTTACTCAGGTTCTGTTAAGTCCTTTTTGTAGGGTTGGGATACCAACACAAATTTGGATTTTGTCCGAATTCTGATCACTTTTATTTTTAATCTTCTAGACTTGAGTATCAAGTACAAAATGATTTTTTAATTATTGTTCATTAATTTCTAAGTTCTAGAATTAAGAAAATATGATGTTGAACCCCGTTGATCTTAACTTTAATTTCCGCACTTACTGAAAGAAAGTGTAGCTTGAAGAAACTTACATTTTTCAGCAAAGGAAACTCCTGCAGATTCCAGCTGAGTTGAGAGATGCCAAGATTATACCATTTCTGTTGCTCATTCATGTATCAAGAAGAATTTATTAAAACCTGTAAGATGCACACACTGATAGAAAGCCATAGGTTGTACAAACTAGTGACCTAGATTTTACCTTGCAATCTGGATCTCTGTTTTGGGTTTACATGGCAAGGCTTTGGTAATGTGGGGGCTACAGGAGTGGCTTGAGTGAGCAGATGCTAGAAGCTTCCCCTGTGTCCAATAAAGCCAATGCCATCTGGCTCCAAGAAGAACCAGCTGCTGAGCCCGTCAGCAGTGGTGGCAGCACCTCTGTGGTAACATACTTAAGAAGGGGAAAAAATTGCTCTCTGACAGCATCTGCAGCCAGAGATAAGAGTGAGAATATGTGAGACAACCCTGCAGACACCAAGGTCAGTGCAGAAGGAGAGGCAGGAGGTGCTCCAGGCACTGGAGCAGCGATTTGCCTACAGCCCGTTGTGCAAACCATGGTGAGGCAGGCTGCCTCCCTGCAGCCCATGAAGGTCCACAGTGGAGCAGAAATCCACCTGCAGCTTGGTGAGGACCCCACACTGGAGTAGATGGATATGACTAAAGGAGGCTGTGACCATTGGGAAGCTCACGCTGGAGCAGATTTCTGGCAGGACCTGTGGCCATGTGGAGAGAGGAGCCCACACTGGAGCAGGTTTGCTGGCAGGTCTTGTGACCCCATGGGGGACCCAAGCTGGAGCAGTCTGTTCCTGAAGGACTGCACCCGATGGAAGTGACCCGTGCTGGAGCAGTTCATGAAGAACTGCAGCCTGTGGGAAGGACTCACATAGGAGAAGGTCATAGAGGACTTTCTCCTGTAGGAAGGACCCCATGCTGGAGCAGGGGAAGAGTATGAGGAGTCCTCCCCTGAGAAGGAAGGAGCAGCAGAGACAATGTGTTATGAACTGACTGCAATTCCCATGCCCCATCCCCCTGTGCTGCTGGGAGGAAGGAGGTAAAGAAAATTGGGAGTAAAGTTAAGCCTGGGAAGAAGGGATGGTGTCGTGGTTTAAGTCCAGTCAGCCACGCAGTTTGCTCACTCACTCCCCCCCTCTTTCTTCCACCCAGCTCCCGGGGGGATGGGGAGGAGAATCAAAAGAATGCAACTCCCATAGGTTGAGATAAGAACAGTTTAGTAACTAAGGTATAACACAAGACCACTACTGCTACCACCAATAGTAATAATGACCAGGGAAATGAAAGGAAAGAGAATACAACTGCTCACTACCCGATACCAAGCCTGACCCATCAGCGAACCCCCTCTTCCGGGTCTCTGCCCTCCGTTTTTACATCCTGGGCATGATGTGCTGTGGTATGGAATACCTCTTTGTCTAGTTTGGGTCAGGTGTCCTGTCTCTGCTTCCTCCCATCTTCTGCTCCTCCCTGGCAGAGCATGAGACTCAGAAAGTCCTTAGTCAAACCAAACATTCTAAGCAGCAACTGAAAACATCGGTGTTATCAGTGCTGTTCCCAGGCCGAAAGTCGAAAACACAGAGCTACACCAGCTACTAAGAAGGAGAAAAATGACTGCTGCTGCTGAACCCAGGGCAGATGGGTGGGGGAAGGCCTTTTTAAGGATTTGATTTTATTTTATTTCTCATTATCCTACTCTGATTTTTTGGTAGTAAATTCAATTAATTTTTCCCCACTTTGAGTCTGCTTTAACCATGGTGGTAATTGTGAGTGATTGTTCCCTGTCCTTGTCTTATAAGTACCTTTATAAGGGTCCATTTAAGCTTCAGAATGCACTAATTTATTTATATCAACAAGACTACATGAAAACGTTGTAATTCAAATTTCAGACAATAAATTTGTTCTATCTAAAAGTAACAGTAATTTACAAACATTTCCAGTGCTCCTGTTCTTATTTGAGCTAGAACAACCTGTCTTCCAAAAGAAGTCCTTGTAGATGTTTACACCAATTAAAAAAGAGAGACAAAATAGCTATATATTTCTCATATTTACAGAAAATCAGAAAAATGTTCTAGAAGAAGTGAATTGCTCAAGAAGTGGGCTTTAGGCTTTTGGAATTGACTCTTGCCCTCCTTTGGGAATTAGGACACCAACAGAGATGTGTATTGAGAGATTTTAAAGGTAAGTCCTTTAGGATGGTAGTGTCAGAAAGGCAATTCTCACACAGCAGGCTTTGAAACAAGCAACATGGAGGCACAGATTTTATTCTGAGCATGACCTAAGGTTTTCAGTTAGCAGATGACAGGTATCCTTTTCCCATGTCACTGTATTAAACTAATCGCTTCACTGTCTCCTGCAGTACAGATTTATGGCTACACGCCTGGCACTCTATGTATTAAATGTAACTGTCCTTGGCTTTGAAAAATAGAGCAGTGCTGTAGCAACATGCTGGACAAAGTAGACCTGCTTTTATGAGGAAATGCAAGGAATAATTCTTTCTTTATCTTGCTGTGTATTTCTGAAGAGCAGTATAATGCCTCCCTTTGAGAGTCAAAAGATCAGCTCAGTGTTCAGCTTGTGCTGAACTCAGACTGAGCTGTTTAGAGGTAGAGAATTAGCTGAGGAACATGACTGTATCCACTGCATCTATGCTGGTTCACATTGCTGGACAGAAAAAAAAAGTTATACTGAGCAATTAATAGTTAGCTGTTGCTAATCCTCATCCAGCAGGGATGTCATGTTGCTGTCTAACAGGCAGAAGTGTAAATATGGGGTTTCAGAAGACTTCTTTGTTGTAAAGGCTCAGTTGTACAAGCTGTCACGAGTGAAGGGAGCTCTTCTGCACTATATGTCTTCCAGACTCAAAATATTCCTTCCATAATCTATTGGCTATTTTCCTTGAATAAACTTGCCCTAGGGTTTTTTTTGGTTTGGGGTTGGTTGTGTGGGTTTTTTTTGCCTATAGGTAGTAATTCATAATCCTATATAAACATAAAGCCTTATATTATTATTCTCATTTTTATACAGTTGCAGGGAGAATGATGAGAAAAATAAATCACTGCCTGATAATGTACTATAAATCTCATGGTATTTCTGTTGGGTTTAATACTATCCTTATAAAATAATGCTCTGATTGCATGGAGAAATGTCAGCCTGAGTAAATTAGCTGAATAAAAGTGGCTGATAAATGTTATAATAGTTATTCTTGAGGTCACCTTGAAAGCTGTGCTAAAAACAGGCCATAGTCCCAGCCTCACATTAAAACCCAAGAACCATAGAGATTTAAAACATGCCTTCCTTCTGTTTCTTGGTCTTGTTTTTTAAAGGAAATCACTGAAGGGTGGATTTTGACTGCAACATGTACTATAAGAGATTGATGATTTATACTTATCTATTGTAACCGTAAGCCTGTCAGTCAGACAGAGCTGCTGCTTCAGTCAGTATATGGTAAAAACAGTAGGGCTCTGTAAAGTACTTGAAATTTTCAGATTAAAAGGTATTGGAACAAGAAATTAACAAGTGTGAAATGGGATGGACAGTAACATGATATCTGTTGGTGTTAAATGAAATCAGGCAACTCGTCATGAAGGTCAGAGGCACAAGTTTTCACTGCCCATTGAGGAACCAGGTACGCTCTCTCCACGCCTTTCCAGCACTTGTGCTGCTGTGGGTTTATCCAAACACAGTTCAAGCCAACCTGTCTTTCTTAACTATTAAGTATATAGCTGATGGGGGAAAAAAAAAAAAGTCCTTAGTGTTTCTACTCACATATCGTTATCGAATCAGAGCCTTTTTCACTAATCTTAAAATATCCTGCAGAGATAAAATTGTCTTCCTTCCTAATATTTTCACTAGCAAATTCATTGTTTGAATGAATTTCACAACAAATCTGAGTGCTTTCTTTGTTCATCAGATTCTTCAGTCAGGTAAGAAATTACAGAGTAAATTTAACAAATACTTTTATACTTTTTTGGTAAGAAAATATATAAAAACCCCTTGTTTTTCTCTATTCTGAACAGATAGATATACCTTTTTTATATAGCCATATAAAGAAAAAGGAATATGGTTTACATATTATACCATGTTTTACATGTTATACCATGCATGTAAGAACAGGGAGGTTTATATGCTTCTTGCTCCTGCTCCCCAGTTTTATTTCCATCAAGCACTGAAGCATGAAGATAAAGCAGTGCAAAAAAGGCAACAAATACTACAAAAGAAAACATGATATTTCCTCACTGCACAAAGCAAGGCATGAGAATGGTATGGTATTCACTGTAAAAGAAATCGGAGTACTAGGTGTGCCCAAAATAAGATCTAGTTCACCTTGGTATGCTGAGATAGGATCAAGGAGAGGTAGACCATCATCACTCTTGTTTATAACCCATGTTTTACAGTAACAAAGTATCTAAACCTTTGGACATTGTCCACAGAAAGCATTTTCTGTCTTGGAGAAAGTGGGGGTTTTTGGGTTATGTTTTGTTTTTTTTTTTTTTTTTTGCCTTTTTTCTTTTTATTTTGGTTTAGTTTGGTTTTCAAGAATACAAATCAAAGATTTTTTATACAATAAAAATTCACTTTATACAATAAATACACTTTTATACAATATTTATTCACTTTCTGGCTCTGTTCACTAGTCACCTGTTATACCCCTGCTTATGTATTCTCTTAGGAAAGCCAGATATCTGTTATCATCTAAACTTCTAGATACTTTCAAATTCAAAAATTCATTTGAGGAAATAAAAATGATACCTGCATTTATGTGAATACTTATGGGAATGGAAACTACTTTAACTATACTAGTTTCCCTTTTTTTTTTTTTTTGCTTATATATGGGGTTTTTTTGGGGGGGGTGTTACTTACTTTTTTCCCCTAATTTTAGATTGGCTTTTTCAGGCATATTTTGAGCATTGCTGTCAAGTTTTAGAGGATAATTATGGTTAGGCAGAGATTAGGAACTGATCAAGTTTACACCTTGTAAAGTTATACAGTTATCTTTTTTAGTGTTTTGTAAATATTCTCTCATGTGGCATACACCGTTATTTCCCGGTTAAAATTGAATTTATTAAATATTTGATCCAAAGAGCTTTTACAGATGCCTTTTTCTTTCTTAGTTTTTGGAAAGAATAGAACACTGATACTATTGAATACTTCAATATTTTTTGAGACCTCCTTAATTTTCTCTCCTTCACTGTTAAGCCCCAAGCCTATGTTTGATTTTCTCTTTCTTCTTTTACGGAACCTTATCATTTTCCCTTTTATGTTCCTGTGCTTTTCTGATCTTATCCCTATGGAGCTCTATCTGTTCCTTTATATTCACGTTTAGACCTGTAATAATCTTTCACTTTTTGTTTGACTTTTTTTAATTTAGAGGTTACTGGAGAAATTCTGATGCCTCCACAACAGTTTTTTTCTATTCTGCCATTCCTTGCTTCACTTGTGTATAACCTACCATTGTGCATTTAATATCTTCTCTTTCAGCAGCCCACAGAAGCCGTGCACTCCCTTGTCCTTTAAACTTTTTTCCTTTCCCAGCAGACTATATCCTATACTCGTGGAACAGCTGAAGTTTGCCTTCCCCCTCAGCCATCACTTTCCTGCTCTTTTACGTTCATACTAATATTACTTCCCACAGCTTTTCCGTAATCTTTCACAATTTCAGCTGCTGAATTTTCAGTTGTTTACATGTTCTGTCATTTTTGTTAGTTGAAATAAACCGATCTAAACCAGGAGCTTCCTTTACTCTCCAAAACAAAAGGTGCCTCTAAAATATTCCATGTAATGACTGTGTCATCCTGCTTAGCTCTTTAGATATCTCTAAATGATTTCAATCACCTTTTTCTGCAAAGGCTTTCATTTTTGGAATATGAATTGTCCTCAAAAGAATGCCTAATCATCTTGTCTTCTGGCCTCTGTGGAACACGTGAATTCAGTTCTGCCTTTATTTTCCTTTTCTATTATTCAACAGGAAATCTAACAAATCTCTCTCCTTTCCATGAACTTATGAAAAAGTGCACCTTTGATACATGGTACCTTTTTCTCTTGTTCTCACACCTGCCATCCCTACGGAGACTGCATCTTTATAACAGTAATATACCCCTGTGGTTTAGCTCAGAACTTTCTAGGATGCTGTTTTCTTTAGGTTTTGGCTGTGCTTTAATAAAGTAGTTCTTCCTACATACCCCCCATATTTGGGCAGCTGTGTAATAACACCCTGAAAGCTCATCTCCTACTTGACGCTTTCAGGAATGTATTGCAGGTGATTCTCCTCTCTTTAAATTTATATAGAAAAGTAGACTTTGGGGCTTGTTCTTTTTCCCCTCTCTGCACCTGTGAGATTTTATCACTGATCCTAACAAAGTATTTTAAAATCTCCTTCCCTGTGTGCACTAGAAGATGTTCTTCCTCTTCCTTTTTACACAGGCCTTAAATTTTTTTTGCTGCCTCTTTTGTGTAATGCCATGCCAGACATCATGACAGCTATTTACACTCCTTAGTCTTCTGAAATGTCAATCTTGGAGTCATCTCCACCTGCCTCTAGAATCTTTCTCATGCTGTGCTGCTACCTCCTGTTCCACCACTGTGCTATCAGATGTTTGAAGTCTCTTTCATACTGCATAGGATTCAATATAGCAGTATCATTTTTCTCATCTAAATAAGTAGCATGATGAAGTAAACCAGAAGGATACAGATACCTTGCTTGTCTCTCTGAAATAGCCTTTGTTGTGAGTAAAAGCAGGAGCATGTTCCTGAAACAATGCTTTGCCTGCACTTTAAGGTAGCCAAGGTCAGAACCTTCTAAGAGACCTTAAGGTAATGATTTTCTCTGCAAATGATCTTAGGTAGCAGTACAGGCAAGAAGTGATGTAGTGATGGTGTTCCTATTTTAGATTGTTCAACACGTGAGCAGTCTTTTTTTTTCCTTTTTTTTCAAGAAGAGGCAATAATAGAAAACTAAGAATAGAATGAGCTAGAACAGAATTAAAATATAACCTTGACTTTCTTGCCTTTTAACGCCCTCAGGAAATCACATGCTGATTGTACAGATTGCTTAATATTTTCTACATTCCTTTATTTTGAACCCTTTTTAGGAAGCAGGTATCGTTACGTCTTTTCTGTTGGAGGGACAGGCAGCTGACTCCCACCCTGGAAGCACCAGAATAAGCAGAACCTCAGGACAGAAAATACCTCTGGCAGGGCAATTATATGATTTGTATATTCCTTCCTCTTTAGTTTATAATCACTTTCTGCTTATCACAGTATTTGAGCATTAGTCTCTTCTAGTGATGTACTAGGTACAGTACAACCAACGACACTGGCCAAGGGCATATTTTTAAAAGGCACTTTAATATGCACTTGTACAATTTCACCAGTTTCCTGTGTTTTTCCATGGAGTATGCCACATCAGTGTGTTTTGAATAGTAAATAATAAGAGTTTCTCTTGTTTCTAATGTATAATTCCATACTTGATTAGCAACTGTGTTTGGCAATATTTACAGTACTGCAGTTATGTGTTATATAGACTTTTAAAGTTTCATCAGCAAACTGAATACTTTGAATTTCATGAACCCCATTATTTTAAGATGTGTAACCCAACCACACTACTTTGTTCCAAGCTAAAATTCTCTTATATTCTCATTGCCAAACACTTTTATTTATTTTAATTAAAATAAAATATCCATTTGATTTTTTAATGTTTTTGTATTAACCACCCCAAACTAGAGCTAAAGTATACTTACTTTGTTTGAAGCTTTTCTAATCTTCCATAGCTCATTAAGAAAGGCAGAACAAGAAAAGGGTTTAAATGAGTAATTTAAAAAATCAACAGATATTTTAACATTTGCCATATTTCCATATTTAGTATGCATTATCTCTTTCTAACTGGACTATTTTGCAGGACGACTGATCTTTGAATATGAAACAGTACTGCTATTCATGCTAATTTTGATGATATAATTTGCCCCATACAGGAACCAACCTTTCTAGGGCACTTCAGAATGTGTCACCGCTGTCTAAAAGTGTATTGTACAGTATAAGCTGAGTAAGAATATTCAACAGTTAAACCCTGGAAACATCCACTCAGACTGAGGCCCCACACTTGAGTGACGTACTTAAGACTTCTACAGGAGAGAGTGTTGGCTGTATAGTTTATTCCTAATTATCTAGTGCCTTGACAGTGGCAGAGCAATCACACTGAGCAGTACTAGGGTAGGGTTTGCCTTTGTTACTTGCCCTGAGTATTACCTGCTCACAGAGAAACCTGGTGCTCTCTTGAGAGTGGCAGTATCTGGTGCCTAATTGCTGGTAATTCCTCGGCTCCTTGTGCTTGTTTTAGTCCAGATGCAGTCAATATTAACACCAGTGTGAGAAGTATTATAGAATCTCCACTATAATTCCCCTTTGATTAGCATCCTATTATCTTAAATTGCTTCAACAATTTTAGTTTTTTTTTTCCCTAAAGCTTCTCCTTTCTGTAATACCCTTTTTGTAAAACTGCCTAAGTATTTTACTGGTTGGATTTGCTACAGTTTTTTACTTTGTCTTTTACTAGCTTATTCAAAAGGAGAGAAAAGCACAGTGGGCTCTTGGTAGAGTGCAGTAATATCGTTGTTAGTGTTCTCAGGGTTTTTCTTTCTCTGGAGCATAATGGTTGAACTAAGTCTTGCGGTGAAGACCGAACCTGCTGGGCAAATGGCAATAAAGTTGCAAACAGTGAGAGACTTGTTCACTCAAGTTCAATGTGTGAGTAGCTTTGTGCAGCTCTAATTAGGACCCTGGTTCTGAATAGGTAATTAAATATCAGCTTGGTTATCCAAGTGAGGGAATTAAAGTGAAAATATACTGTTCAGGTTTATAGGAAAATACAAAGTTCTGCATTTCTGTTGGCTGGCTGGCATTGCAATAAACTCTGTTTGGAATACTTTTAAATTTTTCTATGTGAGATAGAAAGAGACACAGCTGGAATGTAGCACTGTCTGCAACGAGTCCCTCATGGCAATGATGCAACCACTGAATAAGCTAAAGCTGGCATATGTCTTTAAGAAAGATATTCCTTAGCTTTTGGAAAAAATGAGCATTATTGTGTATCAATAAAAATAAAACCAGTGCCTGCATTTCAACTGGTGGATTTTCTGTTTTGACACCTCTCCCTCACTCCCCCACTCTGTTATTTCATGGATGGCTGTGAACTGCAATATGGGACATACGTATTTGCACTTTAAGGGCTGTTTCTCAGATGGATGGCAATATTTAATTTTAGTAATCTGATCACCTAGAGCAGGCACCTTGGACCCACATATTTTATGAGGCTTTTAAACCTGTGAAATACCTTTGACTAAACCCACCAATTTCTTTGAAGTTTCACTACTTCCCAAGGCTAAACCCCAGTTCATTGTTTTTCATCTTCACATCAATATCTCAGCATTTTGATGTGTTTAAAATCTTTTCAGGCATTTCATTTGCATTGCTGCTTTCTGACAATGCTCATATTGCAATAGTGATATAGTTCAGACTAACATTGCAGAATGTAAGGCCAGGGATGTACAGAAGACAACCAAACAAACTGGAGGGCCATTTTGGAATTTTTTGAAGTATGCAATAGCAATTTCTTAATATTCTCCAAAACAGGATTTAATATATTCTTTTGCTGAGAGAACACAAAGATAATGTGCTCTATGCTGGAACAAAGGTTAATTGATTGTCCTGAGTTTACTGAAAACTAGGAAGGAGAATGGAATTTCCTAAGTGCCAAAAATTGACTGCTAAGGACAGAGGAAAACCTGAAACACATCAATGCCTCAGGCAGTACATTCTCCCAGACATTCTGATGTGTTCTTATTTCTACTCTTCCCATTTGTCTGTATGAAAAGCTAACGTTATGTTTCTACAAAGCCTTCCAGCCATTTTCTCCCATTCACTGAAAACAATGAAATTACAGTAAATTTCATGGGTTTGGGTTTGGGTTTTTTTCCCTATTGCACCAGCACACAGGACAGATGAGACAGTGCATAACTATTTGCCTAAGTTTTGAAAATTTAGGCTTCATTAATTTCAAGAATGAAAAGGACTGTAATAATCTAACATGACTTTTTTTCATTGCACCAGTAATCTAATTTCCAGTTTCATCCAATAATACCTCGTAAAGGGTGACTGACAAGAGTAAAAACTACCCTACTGAAATCATGATTGCCTACCTCTGAATTCCTTGCAACTTCTTTCTACCACCAGTCTCAACAATTTAGAAATGTGATAATGACAATGGCAATACACACTGCATGCAAACCATTTATCGTGCCCTTATGAACCATAGCTTACGAATCAGTAATGTTTTTCAAGACCTGCACTGTTAAGAATTGAAATATCATATATGTTTTCTATTCAGATTTATATCCTCAAAAATGAGGAATTTGGTGCTGATATTTTCAGAAATAGAAGATTACTCAATGACAAAAAAAAAAAGCTTACTTAGAGAGATTCTTATAAAAAATAAGAGCAGATTCTCATAAAAAATAACGCAATATCCTGAAGTAAATAGTGTCCTGAAAGTCTCAGTTGTACTACAAGTTCATTGACGAAAGCATGAATTAGAGGAAAGTCCAAAATGTAACAAAGAGAACAATATATTCTTGCACTTTTTAATGAAAAATAAAATAAATTTACTTTAGAAATCACCTTTAAAAAATATTAAAACATACCTGGAAGACTGTAGCACCAAAGAAAAATGAAAAAAAAATAGAAAAGATTGTATGAATAAAATTATTTATCTTGATATTCACAAACGCTACAATTTGTCATCATCACTACTGTATTACTTCATTATTGGGAGATAATTTTTTGGAGATTTTTTTAGTGGAACCTGCTGTATGAGCTCACT
This sequence comes from Ara ararauna, assembly GCA_028858755.1. Classification (NCBI taxonomy): domain Eukaryota; kingdom Metazoa; phylum Chordata; class Aves; order Psittaciformes; family Psittacidae; genus Ara; species Ara ararauna. Next base: position 34,680,050 of record CM054376.1, read on the forward strand.
TTATGAGTTTCATACCTAATTAATAGTAAAACTTTTATTTTGCTGCATAAACATATGATTAAATATTCCTTATAATAATACTGAACACAATAAAAGGATATGGCTTTCAAAGATTTGTGTACATATTCTACTGTAAGTTAAGTTCAATTAACAAATATTTTAAATAATATATTCCTTTTGTGAAAATGAGTCCATATAAGCATTAAGTGCCGGGCTTTTTCCCATATGATTAAAAAAGTAATGAAGTGCATGATTTTATTTAAATTCTGTGTGAACGAAATTATATTAGAAGTCTTATCCTTTTTTGTGAGCTAATCATGTCAAAGTTTAAGATCAAATGATTTTATTCCTACAACTAATTCTTTCTAATGAACCACAATTATAATGATTTCAGCATTTCATAGCATATGAGCTTAATGCTGCAACCACCAGAAGTCTGGGCCAGATGGTTGATAGACCCAATGGTCTCTAAGTCCACTACTAGATCAGGAGGTCCAGGCCAGCAACTGGAGAGGCTGTGGGCCTTGTGTGATTACTGCTGGTAAGTTCATGAGTCTGGACCAGCTACTGAGAAGACCTGCTTGCATTTCTGTGTCTCTGTGCATGAGGCAGCTAGGAGACCAGGGGACCCAGGGACCAGCTGCAGGGTCTATTGTGTGTCTAAGACCAGGTCCTGGAGGGATCCTTAGTGTTTGTGCAGGTGCACGTGTAGGTCTGAGTACCAGCAGCTGGAGGGAAGCTGCATCCTCTGGGGCTCACGTGTCCAGGTGCCTACAAGTGGGAAGACTGGGAATCCAGGTGCCAGGGTAGATTGACTTTCTAAGGTCAGATACTGGAGGGATCCATACTGTGTGTGTATATATATATATATGTATATGTATATACTTCCCATTCAAGGGCTTCAATTCTGAGAAGCCACAGTAACAGGATAAGGCCGTTGATATTGTTTGTGCTTGTGCCAGTGCTGAGTGTGTCTGTCTCTGGTGACCTGTGTGGGTGTCTGTACAAGTTTTTTCAGTTGGTCTTGATAATCTTAAATGTCTTTTCCAACCTTAATTACTCTATGATAATGTGTGCATGTGTGTATATGTGTGTGTCTATTGGAAGTACATGCTCAGCCTTGATACTTGCTGAACCTGAGGAGATGGGGCTGTGGCAGCCTCACCTCTGTTTGGGCTGTGGGATTTGGAAACTTCTAACAAATATGATTGATTGATTTTTGAGGGGAAAAATAAGTCCTATTTCTGCTTAGTATATTACACAATTCCATGTGCTTAGTCTTGTGCCTATTGTACCAGCTATCTTCTTAAGATGAATAGTGCCCTTTATAGTTCTTTGCAGAAGACCAGAGGGAATAGCTTTATGTATGTGGCACTCAAACTAAGTGTTAGGTTAATCAGGGGTAGATGTTGTATGAAGTCTGCTAAATACGACTATGACCTTCATTTCACCTATTCCAAATTTAATTTAGAATAAATGAATGTTCCTCTTTGCAGTGACTTTGTCCTGAGCCCCAAGTTAACTTCAACTGGTGACTTTGAAAGAAAGGTTAAATCTAAAGACTCAGAGAGCAATGTAGAGAATTTCTGTATGTTGCCCATTTTTAATGTGGCTCTGTGCACTAGTTAACCAAGAGCCACTGACCTTCAGTTATTCAGGATTATAATAAGGATTATATAATTTTGCTGTATTCTCACCTGGAAGGCAAACCTGTGTGAAAGATGGATTTCTTAAAAATGAAAAGGATGTATTGCAAGGCAAATTTAGTTGTTTCCTACTAAATACTGGAAACAAAGACCAGCAAGCATCCCTGAATTGCTTCTTCTCTTTATGTTTAAGACTAATCACACAGAGGACACATTCCACTCAACCTTTCTTAAAATAAGTGACACTGAATCAGATAAATGCAGGTTTTGTGGCTCAGCAGTTGAAAATTGAACCCCTAAACTGTAAGTTTAGAAGTCCTTTTATGTCTGTTTGCTCAGGGCACAACACCACTTCAGAATTTTTTTCCCAACTTCAAAAAAATAAAAATAAAATAAAAAAAAATACGTTACAAGCTAGTCATGTAATTTGAAATTACATGTGATGGGTACTAAATGGAACATGATTAAATATGAAAAGCATGAGTTCAGCTGAGGAATGATGATAGTGAAGAGACTAAAGTTGAATTGGAAACCCAGGAGGCATAAACTAAAAACTGTGGTGTGTACCTGCAAGTTTGTCCACCACGATGGGATGAAAATTGTCCAAGAAATATTCATGGATGTGAGGTAAAGTGCTCTGAGTAATCTGAGTAAAATAATAGCAACAACAACAAAAAACCAACACCCACAAAACAAAACAAAAAACCCACCAAAACCCACACAAAAAACCCAAACTTCTCTTTTTCTTTTTTGCTGATTTCATCACAGCCTGAATTTTATCTGCCTGCTTTTCCTGTCAGTGTTTGTCTTTCCTGTGTTCCTTACAATACTTTCGTATTTTCTTCTTTTTACTCTTCTGTTATTTCTAATCCTGTCTCTGTAATCCCACTGAATAGGAAAATTAATATCTAAGAGTAGTTTCATTCTTATATAAAGATATTGCTGATCCATGAAAAGGGAAAACAAATACAACTTTATTATTGCATAAAGGTTGTAGTGTAGTTACAGTCAAGTTTTGCTAGTAGCACATTCAGAACATTTTGCACCTAACCAGTTGTATTTATTTCTTTGATATTTAAAGTTAACCAGAAAAATAATCTATGTCAATATAGACTGATGCATAACAGAGGAAATTGGTACTAGAATTACAAAGTAAGTCACTTGTGGAGCTGTTTTGTCATCCTTATGGACTGGATTTTTTCTCCTTCATCTCTCAGAGAGAAGAAAGTGACGCAAATTACTATTTTATATAGCGTGCTGAGAAGATCTGAGCCAGCTGTTTTATTTGCTGTTTTCTAGTTTGGAAATATCAGCCCTACTTTGTCATATTTTTGTCAGAATATCTGAGTATGTGATTATGTATACAATGTTCTGGATCTAATGAGGCTCATTCAGTGCTTTAGAGAGCAGTTATTCAATTCTTGATTGGCTCATAACTGTCTTGAGTTGAAAATCTGAAGCATCATTAGATGATTCCCCAAAATTACACACTAAAATTTAGCTCTGCTGTGGTTGTTGCATGCCACATGAATAATTTCTGTATTTGATGAGAATTATTTTAGATATGCTTATCCAAAAAAGGCAGGCTACCTCTAGGCTCCTATGATTTGAAACACCCTTATCCCTGGTAAGTACAAGCAGAACTATTCCTTTGCTACTTCTTCGCCTTTTCTGTGCTTCTTCATACAAACTAACTTTCACTGTAATTGACACAACTCCTTTTATTTGCAAGAGGGCCTAGGATGCAGACTTCTTGACTTTCAAGAACTCCACAAAATCAAGTGTTATCCCCACAGTAAAAACCCATCAGACCCTCCCTGCTAGTCAGTAATGAATGCCAGAGCACAGCTTCCTATCTCACAAGCAGCATGACAAATTCATAGCATTGGGCATAGATAGCTTCTATGATCACCTTTGTAATTTGAAAGCTATCATTAGGAGAGACAGATTGATCACTTCTGCTTGTACTCTAACATAGTACAGCTAGATTGCATTTTTGTTAAGAAAGTGTTTACAGAATGATCAAGCCAACTAGAGAAGTCAAATAAAAGGTTTCATGTACATTGTCAAGACTCCTTTATCAACATTCAAGGATGACTTTTACCTGAAGGTTTATGCCATGAGTTTCTAAACTGGTAGTTTGCAAGCACACCACGTGAGACAAAACCAGAACATCAGATCACTTGGAAAAGTGAGTGAGCGTATTACTTTTGATATACTGCAATGAATCGATTGCTTTGATTTACTACATTTAAAGACATTTTTCACCAGGATCCCAGATTACACTGCAGAAGATACTGACATAATTCATGTGAAAAATTCCACAATAAAATAGTATGATTCTCACTGGTTCTGGTGTTGATCAGAAATCCTATCAGGAAGGAACTGGGCTCTGTTCTTAATTTACTTGGTAGTCAACAAGTCAGAGAAGAGGCTTACATTTTTCCACAGAGGCAATTATCTTAACGAAAAAGATAAATGCTCCTGGACAATCTCCATAAAGTGAAGCCATGCTATAAAAAGGGGGTATGCTCCTAATTTGAGGGAGCAAAATGGGCAAAGCATTGTCAATAGCCATGGGGAAGTCTGAAAGTGGCTGAAGAGGGTTTATCTGTGGATCTTAATCTATGTAGGATTAAACCATTAACTGTTTTTACAAGTCACTGTACAGTATAAATTCCTGATAGTTTTACAGAATTCTTTCTTTCATTGCCTGGTGATCTTTAGTGTCTTGTCATCTTTTACCATCTTCTATAGGGATTTGAAGAATTTCACTCAGATTATTGTAATCCTCTTCACCCCTTTCTTTTGATGCCCTGGTCAGCATTATTGTCTTTGAATCATTTCACTGGGGAATGCAGATGTATCATCTGTCTTGACATGAAGGACACATGCATATTATGGACTTCCGTTAAAAATAATTTCCAGCCTCAGATTCATACTAAGTATCCTTGCTCCTGGGAGATAAATCACACTTTTGTCTTTGGATCAGTGTAATGGCCAGCTCAAGGTCTCTTCCTGATAAAAATAAAATTGTTCTCGGTATTGCTAAGGTTATGTTCCCCACTAGCTCTTCTTCTTTCTTACTATAGACATTTATGTAATGAATTTTGTTTCCAATTATCTCTAATTTGCAATCAGTGATCTGATGCTCTGTCTCACCATATCATTTTTTCTTTCTTTTGTCAGGGCCCTCAAGTGGCCCTGACCAGCCTTCCTAGGGCCATACACTGCCATAGCCCTGGACCCTGTATCAGCCCAGCCTGGGGACATCAGTCCCTACCACAGAGATGCCATAGGAGTGCTGGTTTCCGTCCCTGATGGTTTTCCTCGTGAATAAACCTCTGTTCTGAACTGTGGGTTGCTTGCATCCTGGATGGAGCACTTGCAGCTTGTCTTCAGATCTGCCTTTGTCCCCTCCCTTGCTCCCAGCATGGGCACAACAGAGAACTTTAACTCAGACTGTAAAAGATCTGGTGCACTATATTGTACTTGAATAAGAACAGTTATAAGTCAAATTAAAGACTGAGTAAGCACAGTGCCTATAGTTCTGAAATGAAATTGCAGGTACACCAGTATATGTGGTGATTATGCAGAGCTTTAAATATTTTTTTGAAAGAATTATTACTGTGAAAGTTAATGGAAGATTAGAGACATTTCAGCTGTGATTTACTAAAATTCAAATTAGCTTGTTATACTTTTATAGGAGTTTTGGATTAAAAAAATGTCCTTTTATAAAGATAAAAGAGGAGATTTGATAGTTACGACACAGTGTCACAGTGACTCATGCACTGATTCTTATGAAATTACTCCTAAACTAGGAAAGATTGTCTTTAGTACCACTACAGGGATGCCGGAGAGGGACTCTTCACCAGGGATTGTAGCAATAGGACAAGGGAGAATGGGTTTAAACTTAAACAGGGGAAGTTCAGGTTAGATATAAGGAAGAAGTTCTGTACTATGAGGATGGTGAGGCACTGGAACAGGTTGAATGGTGACTGCTCCATCCCTGGCAGTGTTCAAGGCCAGGCTGGACAGAGCCTTGGGTGACATGGTCTAGTGTGAGGTGTCTCTGCCCGTGGCAGGGGATTTGGAGCTAGGTGATCTTAAGGTCTTTTCCAACCCTAACTATTCTGTGATTCTATGATTCTATAAAATGGAGTTGGAGTGAGTATCTAACCGGCTTTGGATAAACCATCTAGAAGCTGGTGCTTTTAGTTAGATGCTGTGCCTCAGCTAAGGTGCTTTTTTTTTTTGTACGTAGACTAAAATGGCTGTATGGTTCCTGAAAAAGAGATGCTTCACTCTGAACTGCTAAAGAACTGTTGGACTAGCACATTAATCGGTCACTCAAGCATCTCTAATTTGCTGTAATCAGAGTGAAAATAAAAATAACACTATTTCTATTCCTTAAATTTCAAAGCAGTTTATACCAGACAGTGAGTTTCTCTAAATGAAACTGATTAAAGTCAGAGATGGTAACATTAACTTAGCTTAGCTTTGAGGTGAAGTTGGTCTAACCGGTCTGAGTTACAGATTTAGACCTTTATTCCTGATTGCAATGATGTAAATGAAAAGTAAAGTAGGCATAAAGTGTTATATCAGAATAAAATCAGTTTAATACTGTTCTTCAGTGCTATTATAAGAAACACTAAGACACCATTAAAAAACAAGACATTATAATGTACAAGACAATGGAGAATTAAGTCTGCTGATTTTCATAGTTTTCCAGCGTATCATACTTAGGAGATAGTTTGTTTTTAGTAATATTGCAGAAAAGATTATCAAAGGAAAGGCTTTCTTTAGGAGCAGGCAGAGTGCACTGCAGAATTCAGGTTAAAACAACTGTTTAAATACTGTTTCTCAGTACAGTCTTTTCTGTCTTTTCACCATTAACACCAAGGCTTTTTTTTCTGGGGAGAGGTCTACGGTGAGATCTAGGTGTTCAGAATGCCACTATTTATGGCAAGCTGTTTGAGAGTGTAAGTATGAGAACCCATTTTTATTTTGTGCTAGTTAAGTATTTAAAGGTTTCCAATGACCTCTGTATCTTTCTCAGGGAATGTAATGGAAGAAAACCCTTTTTTTTTTTTTTTAAGTGAAAATAGAAAAATAGGTACATATTTCCTCCTTATCCCTCAACTTGGACACTGGCAGGAGGGTGGATAAACTGACATAAACTAGCATGAATGTATTGTGGTGTCCTAAAATAGAATCATAGAATGGTTTGAGTTGGAAAGGACCTTAAGATCATCTAGTTCCAACCCCCCTGCCAGGGGCAGGGACACCTCACACTAAACCATGCCACCCAAGGCTCTGTCCAGCCCAGCCTTGAACACCGCCAGCAATGGAGCATTTACAACTTCCCTGGACAACCCATTCCAGTGCCTCACCACCCTTACAGTAAAGAATTTCTTCCTCATATCCAATCTAATCTTCCCCTGTTTAAGTTTGAACCCGTTACCCCTTGTCCTAATGGCCATCTCAATAATCTGATATGGAATTTAAGCAAGGCAGGTATGTCCCAGCTCCAATGGTAGGCACAGCATGAAATTAGGGTACAGTACAATGCAAACGACACTGGATTCAATGGCCTGGAATGATCATATAATTTCCTGAGGTTTGAAGTCTGATGTTGTGGTCTTTTTCATCTTCTTTATTAGTCCGAAATCTGGAAGTTGATCACCCTAACTCTGACCTCAGCTAGCCATGTAAAGCCAAATAGGAATCAGTACATATGATGTTGCATTTTTATTTAGAGACATAGAAAATCGCTAAAAATTCTTTCCTCGTACCAACAGTCAAGTTATTGAGGATCCTAAACACACATAATGACAGAAAATGATGCTACTAGGATAAATACAGTCTTTTATTGTAACTACAGGAAACAATCATATGAAAGACAATAAGTAATGATTTTCTCGGGTAAATAATAACTTTTAGATATTTTTGTTTGCCCCTATGCAGGGAAAATTACTAAATGTAGAAACTGTGCCTTGCTCTCTGCACAGGTATAAATGCATTGGTGGGACCTTGCCTCAGAGTGTAGGATTTTCCCTACAATAGCTATGAACTCAGTACCTCACAGTTCTTGGTGAACTCTTCAGGACATTGAAGTCAATTTGGTTGTGACTTTCTGTCAGAAATTAAATGTGGATCACATTATATAACAGTATGTTTCCACAGCAAAGTTGTTCAGGAAAACTTTTTTGTCTATAGAAATGCTCTCAGTGCTTTACAGATGAAATAGAAAAGGTCAATATTTCCTCATATGTTGATGTTGTACATTATGAGCAAGAAAGTTTGCTCAGTGTGATTGTATCATCTGACTCTCAACCAAGAATAATTCCTCATCCTGGAGTCTGTCGTTCCCTATAAAGTTGAAGTTTAAAAGCTCTGGGTTAAAAATCCCCTTCCCCTCATAACATTTTTCATCTTACTCTTGGCATATTTGCAGTGATTTGAAGGAATTAAAGTCAGTTAACTGGGGTACTGTAGGAAAGAAGAGGTGAAGAGTTTGATAGTATTTTTGGTACCACTGTTTTGTACCAGACAATGTCTAATAACCATCAGCAGACAACTTACGTATGCCAGGAATAAACAGAGGTTTCCTAGTATCAGTTTCAGTCTTAATGTGGTTCAGTGTCAACTTCTTTTGCTTTGCAAGTCCCATGCATCTCTCCTGTACCAAAACTGAAAATACTTTATCAAATGTCTGCACCATGTCCTTGGCATACACACCAATTGGTCTTTCAGTGAGAGTGGCTTTGCCAAATAGTTTTCTGTTCATAGTTCCACTCTCTTGTATTATTCCCTTCTTCCAGAATTCACACCTGCTGCTACAATATTTTTTCTCTTCAGCTTTAAAATATTTTCTGGTTGTTTTAATATGGTGGTGGTAGGGAAGATGGCACTACCTGGGTTTCCTGGGACATTTTCCTCACTTTCTTTTCTTTCTCACCTTTTTTTTTTAAACTTCCCCTCTCACTAACTCCTTTTTTCTTCTGGTTATATAAAAGAAAATCTAACACTACATCAGGCTGTCTCTATTCTCTTACGAGTAGTGATCAGTTATATGAAATAGTAATAGGTACTGAAACAGACCCAGAGGAGTAAAAACCATCTGCTGTAACTTTATTTCAGCTGTGTGGTGTTTATGGGTTAAAATAGCAACTAGTGAATTAAATAAAAGGCAAATACACTATGAAAAGACTAATACCTTGACTGTGAAGGCTATAAGTTAGAAAATATCCAGGTATGCATACCCAGTGCTAGTATTGTTACAGCATTAAATGCATAAGATTCATGGTAGTTACGGTATTAATTAAGCACATAAGTAGTAATTAATCACATAAACTTTTGATGAATCAATTAATTCAATCTCTTTGCACAGTTTTCTGTAGCTGTTTGCCTACATTTGTAATATTACGATTTTCTTAATCATAGGAATAGCTTTACAAAAACAGAGAAAACCCACTTTGCTGAAGGGGTGAATGAATTCCTTGGTTTTCTTTGCTTGCATGTGCAGTTTTTGCTTTACCTATTAAACCATCTTTCTCTTAACCCATGAGTTTTTTCACTTTTCCAATTTTCTCCCACATCACACAGTGGGGGAGTGAGAGAGTGGCTATGTGGTGCTTATTTGCTGGCTGGGGTTAAACAATGGCGGTATACCTTTAAGCTCATTAAATAAGGAAAATTGATGTGATCAGAGTAACTGTTGAAAAAGAAAGTTTATGTGAAGAATATAGCCTACAGTTTACATAAATTTCGAGTTTATTTGGTGATACAAAGGGTATAATGTGCCACTAGCCATATTAGCCTGTTCTAAATGTCTTTTTTTTCCAATTTGAATTTTTCTTAACCAGGAAAATGTTTTAAAATGTCTCAGCCAACTAAGGATAATATTCCTTTTTCTATTTTAGGTTTTGCATAAAAAGTGGACAAGTTTATGAGCCAAGAAAGGTTTTACATTTCAAAGGAGCAAAGATAGCATTAGTTCTATGATGTTTGTTTTTTGGGGTTGGGGCTTTTTTTGTTTGCTTGTTTGAATTTTTTAAGATATAGACCCAAAGATATTGAGCTTGTAATTTAATGTACTTATTATTCAGTTTAATTTAGAAAACAGGTACCACTGCCAAGATCTGGAATGTGGGGATTTTCAGTATTATTTAATATATTTGCAAATATTAAGAAAACCATTGACTTTTAATAGGATTTTCCCTGTTCTCTTTCATGAAAACCTCTGAAATTTCCACTCAGGAAATCTGTATTTCCCACCTTTTTTCCCCCTGAAGATTAAAAACATTTTCCTTAGTTCCCTTTTTTCAAAACAAAAGAGAGACTGCTCTATTTTGAGCAATTTCCCTCAGATTTTGGTAAGCATTCTAGTTTTATGTAATATCTAGCACAGTCTGTTGAGCTCTATTTTTGTTGTCTATTATGTGTGACACACGTGTTTGAAGTCACATACACATATCTTTTTTTTTCTGTGAGATAAACTTTCTCTGACATGAATTTATATTTGTTTTGTGCAGGCTAAAAGCAATTAATTACTGAAAGTGAGAATGGAAAGAGAGTTGTATTTCACAAAACTGTTTACAATTTAAGTTATGCCCCAGAAATGACTGTCATATACGTGAATGTCCCTGAGCCAGCTTTAAACTGTTGCCTCTACAGGCTAATTCACACTGAATAAGAGAAAACTTCTAGGCTGATATTATTAGAAACTTAATTTTCAGTCTTGAGGGATATCAGGGACTGTTTAATCTATGTGTGAAATCCTTGAGCTATTCAATTTTATTAGAGATATGCCATATATTTTAGATTAACCGGAATTCTCTTTGCATACTGAACTTGAATATATTTATGTAATGCCTTGGTACTACTTTGTGACACTGTAGTGGAAGTAATCTAGTTACATTAGTTGGGGTATTGCGGTAACACAGTCATACAGCTTTTGGCATCTGTGTTTGCCTTGATATCTCTGCAAAACATTATATTGGGTATTATAGCAGTCTACTACAAAAGAGATATGACAGCTGTGTAAAGAGTGCTTGCTCTAATTTTCATCCTGAATTTGTTAATTTATAGTGAGGTGTACTGGGAGAGAAAGAAGAAAGCATACAGATTAAAATAGTTTAGTAGACATTTGTATCTTAGTTTTGGAGTATCCCAATGAAACCGAGTTTTAGATTTAAAACAAAGATTAAAAATATCACGCATTTCTTTCAACTAAATTTTCAAAAGCAACTACACATGAGTACTCAGGACCTCTCTCATGCCCTTGCATGACTGAGTTAGTTCAGTTAAGAGTAAAATCATGTTTAAATCCAGTGCAACAATTTGATTAAGTTAATGAACCATCATTCATTTTTAAAAATATAGAGTAAAGTATATACTTTAAGAAACTCAAAGTGAAATGGCAGGGGAAATGGATGGAAAAAATAACATGGGCAATATAATACATGAAGTTAAGCCTTCTACCCAGAAAATTCTCTGGATACGCCAACTATTTTCTGCCATCATTGGTGTCAAAGAGAGAATAATTCTGTTCCAAGTTACACAGTAACACCAATCAACTAGGTGCAGTCACACCCCTCTAAAGATAGAGATGATCTGACAACGAGCAAAAGATGATCTGCTCATCTCATGCAGCCTCATCACAATTAGTACTACTGGGGGGAACAGACTATATCGTCCTTGTAATGAATTCGGGTAATTTTTCTTATAAGAACATGCATGACATGTTAACAACAATAACATAATCACCAAAAAATTACCTTATTGACCCACAGCTCATTAGTGAAAGTCTGGGGATCACCGAACTATTTTTTTCAGTCCCCACTTGCTGTCAAGCTGGCAAATCTAAATATTATCCTGGGAAGAATACAGGGATGTTGTCCAGGTACCTAGGGACCAGGTTAGGAAAGCTAAGGCCCAGTTAGAATTAAACTTGGCTAGGGATGTTAAGGGTAACAGGAAGGGATTCTGTAGGTACATTGCAAATAAAAGCTGGACTAGGAACAATGTGGGCCCTCTCTGGAAGCTATCAGGAGAACTGGCTCCCCTGGATTTGGAGAAGGCTGAGGTTCTTAATGACTTCTTTGCCTCAGTCTTCACAGGAAAATGCCCTGACCACACCACCTAAGTCTTGGAAGGCAGATGCAGGGACTGCGAGAATGAAGACCTTGGGCCCACTGTAGGAGAGGATCTGGTTATAGACCATCTTAAGAACCCGAACATAAGCAAGTCCATGGAATTGGATGAAATCGAACCAAGGGTCCTGAAGGAGCTGGCAAATGAAGTTGCTAAACTACTGTCCATCATATTTGAAAAATCATGACAGTTGGGTGAAGTTCCTGATGACTGGAAAAAGGGAAATATAACCCCCATTTTCAAGAAGGGAAAATGGATGACTTGGGGAACTACAGACCAGTCAGTCTCACCTCTGTGCCAGGCAAAATCTTGGAGCAAATTCTCCTGGAAGGCATGCTGAGGCCCATGAAAAACAACAAGGTGCTTGGTGACAACCAACATGGCTTCACTAAGGGCAAATCCTGCCTGACCAATCTGGTGGCCTTCTATGATGGGGCTACGGAACTGGTGGACAGTGGTAGAGCAGTTGATGTCATCTACCTGGACTTGTGCAAAACGTTTGACATTGCCTCACGTGACATCCTTGTCTCTCAAGTTGGAGAGACATCAATTTGATAGGTGGATAAAGAACTGGGTGGATAGCTGCACGCAAAGAGTAGTGCTCAATGGCTCAATATCTAACTGGAGATCAGTAACAAGTAGTGTCCCTCAGGGATCAGTGTTGGGACCGGTCTTGTTCAACATCTGTGTTGGTGACACAGACAGTGGGATTGAGTGCACCCTCAGCAAGTTTGCCAATGACACCAAGTTGTGTGGCTTGGTTGATACGCTGGAGGGAAGGAATGCCATCCAGAGGGACCTTGACACGCTTGTGAGGTGGGCTGATGCCAACCTTATGAAGTTTAACTATGACAAGTGCAAGGTCCTCCACCTGGGTTGGAGCAATCCCAGGCATAGCTACAGGTTGTGCAGAGAAGAGATTCAGAGCAGCACTGCAGAGAAGGACTTAGGGGTGTTGGTTGATGAAAAAATGAACATGAGCCGGCAGTGTGAGCTCGCAGCCCTGAAGGGCAAGAGTATCCTGGGCTGCATCAAAAGGAGCATGACCTGCAGGTTGAAGGAGGTGATCCTGCCCCTCTACTCTGCTCTTGTGAGACCTCACTTGGAGTATTGTGTGCAGTTCTGGAGTCCTCAACATAAAAAGGACATGGAACTGTTGAAACAAGTGCAAAGGAGGGCCACGAGGATGATCAGGGGACTGGAGCGCCTCCCATATGAAGGCAGGCTGAGAAAGGTTGGGCTGTTCAGCCTGGAGAAGAGAAGGCTGCGTGGAGACCTCATAACAGCCTTCCAATATTTGAAGGGGGGGCCTATAGTGATGCTGGGGAGGGACTCTTCATTAGGGATGATAGTGATAGGATAAGGGGAAACGGGTACAAACTTAAACAGGGGAAGTTTAGATTTGATATAAGGAAGAAGTTCTTTACTGTAAGGGTGGTGACACACTGGAATGGATTGCCCAGGGAAGTTGTGAATGCTCCATCCCTGGCGATATTCAAGGCCAGGTTGGACAGAGCCTTGGGTGACATGGTTTATTGTGAGGTGTCCATGCCCCTGGCAGGGGGGTTGGAAGTAGATGATCTTAAGGTCCTTTCCAACCCTAACTATTCTATGATTCTATGATTACTTATGCATTTATTATGATCAGGCTTCACTGCTGAGTAGATTCATGTGATAATCTCTTTTGAATACTTATTGTTCTCAACTGCTGTTTGCTAAATATGTGGTTCATAAATTTTACTTATGTAGCTGTAAAATTCCAAGAATAGAAGAAAAACTCCTCGTCCAATATTTTACATTCTGTTTAAAGATACCACTTCAGTGCTGTACAAGCATACCAATATTATTTTCTTGGGTTTGTTTTCAGTACCAGTGATTCATTGTTTATAAGCAGATGCTTATTATACTATCAAAACCAAGGTTTGGCCTTCCCACAATTTAACATATAATTGTATACAGTTTTAATTAGTTCTAAAAGGATAGGCTGAGAAAGTTGGGGCTGTTCAGCCTGGAGAAGAGAACGCTGCGTGGAGACCTCATAGCAGCCTTCCAATATTTGAAGGGGGGGCCTATAGTGATGCTGGGGAGGGACTCTTCATTAGGGATGATAGTGAGAGAACAAGGGGTAACGGGTCAAACTTAAACAGGGGAAATTTAGATTGGATATGAGGAAGAAATTCTTTACTGTAAGGGTGGTGAGGCCCTGGAATGGGTTGCCCAGGGAAGTTGTGAATGCTCCATCCCTGGTGGTGTCCAAGGCCAGGTTGGACATAGCCTTGGGTGGCATGGTTTAGTGTGAGGTGTCCCTGCCCCTGGCAGGGGGGTTGGAAGTAGATGATCTTAAGGTCCTTTCCAACCCTAACTATTCTATGATTCTATGATTCTATATTGTGGCTGAACATGACAGTTCAATATGAGCCTGATCTGCTGTATACAAGCGTCTGAACTTTCTACAAAGCAGATAATAGCTTCCATAATTTCTACCATAACTTTAATGTGGAATAAAATAAATTATTTCAGTAGAAGCAGACTTTTATACATATACTGGCATTCCTAACATTATCAAGAATTAGTATACTATTTATCTTTTTTTTGTAGTCACTGTACCTTTGTTGCAAACAGCTCCTATTAGTGAAGAAACCTAGTAATCATCTCTATTAAATTTCGCAGCAAACCAGATTGGGTCAGGAAGGAAATATTGCTGAAGCAAGCTGTAGAATTAAATTGGCACTGGTTTATTGCATTAAACCATATGCCTGAAGCATAGCTTAGAAAGTCTTATACGGCATCATTGCAAAGGATGCAGTCCCTAAAGAAAGTCTAATAATGCCAAAAGAAAAGAGATGGCTCAGATCTGATGCACACATATTGTTGAATTCAACTGATTTATGAACTAGAATAAGTGAATGTTCAATGTACATTATGAAATCTAGATTAAAAAGAATTCTTCAGATACATGAAAGGAAAGTTTAAAACAACATACAAAAATGTATAGAGTATTTTCTTGGGTTTTTACTTGAGATGCATACAGTGTTCAAACAGCTGATCAGATTTCTGTATGTAAGAAGATATTGAATGCCTTTTTTGCTTTGGTCTTCAATGCCAGTGCCAGCCCTCAAGATTCCCTGACCCAGGAGATCAACGAGGTTTGGAGAAAGAAAGTCTTTCCCTTGGTTGAGTAGGGATTAGGTTGATTAGGTTAGAGATCATTTAGACAAACTTGACATTCAGAAGTCCATAGGTCCAGGTGGGATGTACCCACAAGTGCTGAGGGAGCTGGAGAGCATCATTGCTAGGCCACTCTCAATCATCTTTGAAAGGCCATAACTAAAACATTGGAAGTTCCACCTGAACATGAGGAAGAACTTTATTCTGAGGGTGGCTGAGCATTGGAATAGGTTGATCAAAAACTTTGTGGAGTCTCCTTCCTTGGAGATATTCAAGAGCTGCCTGGACACAATCTTGAGCAATGTGCTGTAGATGACCCTGTTTGAACAGGGAGGTTGGACTAGATGACCTCTGCTGGTCCCTTCCAACCTCAACCATTCTGTGATTCAAATAATTATCTTTGACTAAGGAAACATGAAAATAAGAGTGAATGGAAATATATGGTTGATTTATTTTTTATAATAGCTGTCTGTATTATTTTGTTATGATACGGTACAGCATTTGAATTCACTTGTTCCAAACAACATACGGAATAAAAAAGATTTCTAGTAAGGACTGTGCAACAGTAGTGCAATTCTGCAGCTATTGCCTCTGCAAATACATGGTGACTGAGAGGTAACTTCCACATGAAAAGGTGAATAAATGACATTTGTTGATTAGCCAAAAATTACTAAATTGTATATGATTCTAATGTTTTACACAGACCCGCATTCAGATAAAAATTCCTATAAAATACTAACAACAGTAAGAAGAATAATAAAAAATTCAAGTCTGTATTTGCAAAAGCCACCATGGTGTTTGCATTTAATGTACAAGCTCTCAGTATGTAGTCAAAGTACTCAAATATCTTTAAATACAATTTTGAACAGAAATTACTAAGTTAAACTAATCTACTTTTCCATTTCTTCTCATTATCATGATGTATTCCCACTATTCATTTTCTTTGGTAACATTTTGACAATTCAAAAGATAGCAATATTTGAGGCATTTACAGCTCTCCCTAAATACAATACAATTCCACAATAAGAACCATGTGCTGGCCCTGAAACAAGTTACATGTTTTCCATCTTTCAAAATATATTAGCTGAATAAGCAGCATCTAAAATAATTCTTTACTAACCAAATAAGATGCACTTCTGCCTATGCCATGAGCTCCAGTTCTTTTTCAGACAGAAATTTAATAGTCAGTAAATTGAAGAAAATATTATGCACCACTAGTGCAAAAGAGGTCAAAGTAGAAGATAATGTATTTTAAAATTGCCTTGAAAGGGTGCTTTGATGATTGCTTCTGCATAAAGAATTGGATCTATATACTAATTTCTGGATTAGAAAAATCAAATTAATTTAAAAAAATTAAAAAACCTGGAGAAGCAGTTTAGCATTCACTTATATGTGAAAAATTAATCTACTTCAGGAAATACTGATTGGAGGAGAGCTAAGAAATGGTTTTTATTTTTACTGAAGATGATGTTCAGAGAATCATTAAGAAGAAATTTTATTTTCAAAATCAAAGTGAATGTTTGTTTTTGAGCATGATGAAGGGCATTTTCTGTTCTACCAAACAAAATGAAGGCTGGCTAAAGTTACTTTACAGCACATTAGTAAATAAGGCTGTTGATTTTACATTTTGATCATGTAACTTATGCTATTTGACTAACATAACATCATGCAAGTGTTTATTGTGCTGTAGAAAATTCTGGGCTTACAATCACCATTTTTCTCATCTTTAAAACATACTGCTACATGTGTACTCAGTTCATTAAACAGAAAACAGTACTATTTGTTTTTAAGGTAGCCTATAATTTTCACAAGTTCCTTGAAATGTAGAGAATTAATAAGGCTAAAATGCTTTAATTTTCTTTTTTAGCTGAAAAAATGCTTTACTGTGACAGAGCTTGGAGCTGAGAAAGAAAAAAGATCCTATGCCTGCACTCTGAGGTGTATGATTAAAGATGCTACATCTTTCAGGCTAGTTAAATGACACTGCATAGAATTTTTTCCAATCTTAAACGCAGCTACACGTCCTCAAAGGTGACAGAATTAAACTTAGATATCGGAGCTAAGGAAACAGACATAACACAGAAGTTACTATTCTTTAATAAATATAAATTCTGTGAGAGAAGCAAAATAATCAGAAAGGGGCTACAATGAGGAATAGAATCTGTTTGCTCTAAAGTCTGAGTTTGAAGGATGTTATGAAAATGGAAGTAATTTTTCAATTTTTCACTGTAATGCTGAGAGAAACTACAAAAGTTCTCTTGTGAGCAACATTATAAAAAAAAAATCCTTGGAGTAGAAGAGGAAATGAAGGAAATTATCTTCTGTATCATGAAGTTTTCAATGTGCTAGCAAAAAAAAAAAAAAAAATTAAAAAATTGGCTTGGAAAAAGGTTCTGATAAATTCAGACTATGCACCCTGGAAATTGTTATGCTTTGCAGAGTGGAGTGTTCAATTTATTTTACAGATAAGTTTGACTGAGTTTGGTTTAAAGTGATTATTCCTTTTCTGGTGACCAGACATCAGTAGTAAAACTATGAATTATTTCTTTCAGTTTGCTGGCTGAATGGAAAAAATAAAAATGGGTAAGCTGTTTTCAAATGGAACTACAAATGCTCTTTCTTTCAAGATGGAAAGACAGAATGGAGAATGGCGCTTACTGCCTAACTAGCATTAGTATCTGTTAGTCTCTTCTGGAAGTATTCAGGTTTACACATGTAAAAACTACAAAATCGTAGAATCATGGAATGGTTTGGTTTGGAAGGGTCCTTAAATATCATGCAGTTCCAACCCCCCTGCTATGGGCAGGGACACCTTCCA
Source organism: Ara ararauna (assembly GCA_028858755.1). Lineage (NCBI taxonomy): Eukaryota > Metazoa > Chordata > Aves > Psittaciformes > Psittacidae > Ara > Ara ararauna. The sequence goes on from CM054376.1 coordinate 34,697,840, forward strand.
CTAGACCAGATTGCTCAGAGCGTGCACCTAACAAAGTTAGGTATTCCAGTAGGTAACATTATATCTAAAAAAATATCTGATTGATACCTACAAGTAATGCACATAAATTGATACACAGCTGAGTTTCAGTATCATTTATTAGGGTTCTAGTTCTACCTTACCTTGTATCTGTATGCAAATGCCATTTAATAAAAACTGTGTACTATTTTCACCTAATGGATATAGAATCATAGAATCATAGAATAGTTAGGGTTGGAAAGGACCTTAAGATCATCAAGCTCCAACCCCCCTGCCAGGGGCAGGGACACCTCACAATAAACCATGTCACCCAAGGCTCTGTCCAGCCCAGCCTTGAACACCGCCAGGGATGAAGCATTCACAACTTCCCTGGGCAACCCATTCCAGTGCCTCACCACCCTTACAGTAAAGAATTTCTTCCTCATATCCAATCTAAACTTCCCCTGTTTAAGTTTGAACCCATTACCCCTTATCCTATCACTACAGTCCCTAATGAAGAGTCCCTCCCCAGCATCCTTTTAGCCCCCCTTCAGATACTTGGAAGGCTGCTATGAGACCTCCACACAACCTTCTCTTCTCCAGGCTGAACAGCCCCAACTTTGTTAGCATGTCTTCATACGGGAGGTGCTCCAGTCCCCTGATCATCCTCGTGGCCCTCCTCTGCACTTGTTCTAACAGTTCCATGTCCTTTTTATGTTGAGGACACCAGAACTGCACACAATACTCCAAGTGAGGTCTCACGAGAGCAGAGTAGAGGGGCAGGATGAGTTCCTTCAACCTGCTAGTCACACTCCTTTTGATATGTTTTAGCTAGCTTGACAGAACTCAGACTGAGCCTGTAAAAAGGTCATCCATTCATTCTCTTATTGCAATAATCTCTTTAATTTAGAATATACATTCTGCTTTCCTCCTGAGGAGCATGTATCATTTAGAAATGTTAATGATTTCATTATAAACTAACTCCAATAACATAATCCTTGTATTCACATTTGCTTACATATGAAATGAAACTTCGGGTAATGGAAGTGAAAATTGAGGGTTTTCTTGAGTAATGCCATTCAGAAGCACATCAGATACCCAGGTTAACTTTGTATACCTGAAGCCTGGAGTATGAAAACCTTTGGTTACATATAGGGGCATGTTCAATTTTGGTGAACAGAGTTGATACTGAAATACTTGGAGTTGTTTAGGGCTAGCCTGGCACTGTATTGCATTTTGCACTGTGTTGCAAACCGCATCTTATTGACTGAGGAATCCATATCATGTTGCCAAGTACTTTTCTTTAGTGTTGCTTGATTATATTTAATCTTAACCTGTGCCTGAGAAATCTTTTAAGGAAACTAATAGACTTGACTTAAGTAGCTTTTTATGGATTATAACTAGTCTACTGGAGTCAGTGGCCTTTTTTAGCAAGTCATTAGAAGAAAGAAATATGATTTAGATTAATAGGTTTTTTATGAGTCTGACATTCTTCCTCTATTTATTTTGATTTTTTTTTGTACTGCTTCAACTTTGCATTTAAATACCTTAAAAATTCCTCAATGAATATTTTTTTTATTATATTTCTGTAATGAAAATTCAGAGCCTGGCAGTGGAAATTCAGGTCTGAATTGGTACTATGGGATAAATCAAGGTTTTGTTACTTACAATAATGGTAAATCTTAATTTTTTATTTAACCTGGACAAATGTATCAGCTATAAAAGCAATTAAATAGTTCTTATTTAGGACTAATGCATTTCCTACATCACTAGAGTTGTAGATTGATAGACTGAGAGAAGAGGAAATATTTCTTATTTCTTATTTATGGATAAGTATTTTACAGATGTAATATTTTTTAATAAATACTTGTACATCTTTAGAAATACCATTCAAGAAAATCAAACAATTTGATTTCAATACCTGTGACTCAGGTATCTGCTATGGCATCTTACTCATATAGCACTTTTGTACTGATAATCCTCAAATATCAGAATAAAAGCCTCCAGCCTAAGATACTGACATTGATAGGTTACATTTAAGACATAGGCAGTATTTACTGGCCATATTGGTAGTGAAAATTAAAGGTTTAGATACTTGCAAGTTTAAAATCTATCACCTATAAAAAAGGAAATAAAAATTATAGAGAAAAGAAATTAAAAAAATAGCTGGTGAAGTGCAGATCAATCTAAATCAGAAAGGACAAAGAGAGAACATGAACCTTATCAGCTGGTGAATGTATGAACAGTGATCAACAAACCTTTACTGAAAAGCTTGTATCCCCACAGCATCGTCAGATATGAACAAATAATACCTGCAAAATTGGAGAAATTTTGTGTGTTCCAAATGGATTGTAATATATATGCTAATATGTAAGCATGTTATGAAAGAGACATCTTTAAGGAATGTAAGGGCATGTAAATAGTTGCCATGTCTATTCACAGGCAAATAAACTAAGTTGTTCTGCCCAAATGGCAATAAGGTATCTTTCATTCCATAGCAAAAGTTACATTCATTTCCATTTATTTCACACTGAAAGATAGCATGTGCACTGACACCTTGATGCATATTCTGTCACCTGTTGTTCCTCTTGGTTGATCAACGCTAGTTTATAGTTCTGTCTTTTTCATAAATCTCAACAAAACATCAATATCAATAAGGAATCAAATATTTATCAATAAGGAGTTATCAGTATAGAATGAAAATATCATTTTTCCATACATGTCTTATAGATGATATGAGCTAAAATCTTACATATCACAGGGTTGAATTACTGAATTATAACTATTTGGTGGCACTCAGCATAAGACAATTCTACAGTCATTTGTAAAGCTTGCAGTAACAAAGATTCACTCCTTCACAGAAAGTAAAGTTCAGAGTTCAGAAAAAAAAATAAATGTGGAGGTACAGTATTAAAATACTAAAATGGCAACTGTCTGTTATCTGGAGATAACATAAATGAAGAGTGTATAGTATATAGTGTATGTGTGTATGCATGTATATGGGTATGCATATATATGCGTACGAATATGTATACATTTATACAAGAGAGCAAAGAAGGCAATAAATTTCCAGAAGCAGTTATGTGAGAATCCTGCTGAATTATTTTTAATACATAACTCAAACTCTACTCACCTTTTTTTGGGAGCGTCCTTTTTATGATTGTTGGCCTGTTTCTACACACATTCTTTTCCTCCCAAAATGCTACCAAAATCAAAATATTCCCCTTCCTTCTTCCCAAAAGAGTGAAATCCTCCCGAAGCAAGCAAGTGAGCAATGACAAACAAATTCTCTGGGAATGTTTGCAAGCGCACTTTTGACAATGTGGCTTAATGGTGCCTGAAGTCACCTTGCAAGCTCTGCTTGGGTCAGAGCAGCTGCTTTCAGAATTAGTTCTAGCAGGGTGTTTAGAAATTTATGGGTGTTTATTAACATTTTATAAGTGACATTTATATACATTCTCCTGCTCATATTGATCCTTACTGTATAGTTCACTGATTATGAGTTAATTAATGTCATGCACAAATCAATAAATTGCTTTGATCCTGATTTAAAAAATGTGAAGTGAGCAGCTGTTCCCTGAGACTCTGTTCCTTTTTGGACACTGAATATATGAGAGCCAAAGACTCTCTGAAGTCTCTAAGAGTTATTACTAGCCTATTTTATGCAAGAAGGGTTCAGATTTTGCAGTGAGTAATTACAGTACTCTATCCTAAAAGAAAAAGTGCATAAACCAGCCAAGATCTTGTATATGTATATAAAAGAAAAACTAGTACCTAAAATACCAATCTGTCCCTACCTATTGTGAGTGGAATATATTTCTATTTCCCTCTTTCCCCAAATACTGTCCATACCATTATTATCTAATTTGCATATTTGCCTGAAAAATCAGGCACTAAATCTTGTAATTGATCCTATACTTGCAATAATAAATTTTAAAATTGCCTTGAGCAGCAGTCCAATTTGGATTTCAGAATGTTATTATTCTCAGTCCAATTCATTGGTGAAAATCAAAAGTGGTCCTAATGCCTTTTCTTGGGCATTAAGCTTTGTGCCAAACACCAGCAAACTTTTGTCCAGGCAAGACTGTCTTTCATTAGTCAACATGCACATTCTCGCTTCTCTGGGTTTTGATAAAATATAGTAGCTAACTTTAGGTGCTCTATATCACTCGTTGGAAGCATCTTTTCTCCACTGACTAGGATAAATGGTGCTTGACATCTAATAGCATACATGTATCAAGAGGCAACCAGGCCTGATCACACCTGAAATAGGAACATTTGTGAATAGGAACCTGAAATAGGCAGCAGAGAAGACCACCTTTTTATTGATCTTCAGAAACATTATTTCTTTTCAAAAGCCTAATTTATGTTGAAAGCTGCACACCATTTTTATTAGAAATTGTTTCACTAGACTTTTTTTATACTTTGGATGTTGTTTTTTCATGTGATTTAAATGATACCATTTTATTTGCCCAAAAGGGTAGTATATAGAAAAGTTTATTAATTTTAGCTTTTATGCTTATTTTTATATAATCAAAAATGTGTTTGACATCAAAATACGTTTAAGATATAATTAGTGCTGTCTTTATAAAAAGTTTGAAGTAGAGCAAGCTGTGCTAAGTAGAACTTACAACCGTTCTTAAAAAGGGCTGTTTTTTTGATATTAGTAACTGTCTCCATATCAGAAAATGATAAAAAAATCCAGCTTGGTTAAGAGTTAACAGCACGTAACCTGATTAAGAAGTGGTGTGGAACTGCTTTTTCCCAGGAGCAGAAAAAGGCTACCTTGTGAGTAAATGTGCTAGAGTTCAGCCCCTGAATTCCTCCTTTTTTTGCAGGGGAAAGCAGCATGAGGAAGCTCATCAACTGCTGCAGAATTACTTCTACTTTTGTAGGTAACAAATCAAGTTGTGCTGACCTAAACAGTGGGGATTGTCCTGTCTGTCACCAGCCATTGGCCCATATGAAAAGGAGAATGATGGGGTTAGCAGAACTGGTGTGAATAGAGGTCATACAGGGGAGGTGATAAAAATGTCTTTTCTCTTTTGTGTACAAAAGCCACTGTCTTGCTCTTCAGGATTTACATAAAAAAAAGTTAAAAGTTTTAAGTTTGAATCAGCTAGACAGGAATGATAAACCTACATTTTAAAAGTTTTTTCTGTTTTGAAACAGAAAATTTCTTGTTAGACAAGCTGAAGTCCTTTTCCACCTCTGAATGATGAGCTGAGCTCAACAAGTGGTTTAATATAGAAAGGCATAGAGATTTTTTGCTTTCTCTTTAGTCTGCTAACCCATGTGGAGGAAATCTCGGTTAAGTGCTATGCTTTCCTCTGGGAGAGGACTTACTTCAACTGTTTCTTTAGCTTCACAACACAGCATAATCACTGGAAGTCTCATAAATTTAGCAAACAATGAATTCACTGCTAATGAATTCATTATGAATTCATCTATGCTAAAGATAGGAGTTTCATGGCTTTGCTTATTCTGTATGGGCTTCACATATCCTTCCAGAAAACTATTTGCAAGTTTAATCTTTAGTGGCCTAGGTGAATGCAACAAGAGATACATTAGATCCACAAGAATACGCAAATTATATTTTTCATTTTCTAACACTTCAGAGAAGATAATTATATCTGTCATTGGTGTTCTGTATATTATCACCAGGTCTTCTGACCATATATGTGATGCTGACAGTAAAAGAGCTATCATTTATATTTCCTCATTTAAGTTTCAACTGTGGTATAGACTGAACTTCCATCAATATGGCAAAACAATGACGGTCCCTACCCTCTTGCTCCCATCCCCCCCCCCCCCCCAAAATAATAACTGTAGAGGACAATATTGATCCCAATAAATCAAAATTACATTTTCTGACAAGAAAAAATATTCAATTTTATACAGTTTTGGACTGGAACCAAGTGACCTCTTTTTCTTATATGGATGTTTATTAGAGTTGCTTTAGATTGTGGCATTTTCTTTTGAAATAACACATTTCAAAAAAGTTCACTTTTTCTTTTAATTTGTAGTTAGGTTTCTTTGGATCAATCTTTAAAATCTTGTTACATAGAATGAAAAATAAAAGAGAAAAAAACGTACCTTTGTACAAAATCTCTTCATATAGGAACAGAGAACACTGGTTTATAAAGCTTCAACTCTTATGGGAAGTGCTTTTTCTTCTCAGCAGCAACAAAGTTTTCCTTCATTAGATAGCCATGAAAGAAACTTACCCTTAATAGCAGAATTGAACATAATTTTTCACATGGTAGTTTATGGAAGGCAATTCAAAAGACGGCAGGAACCAGAAGTTTCACAGGAACTTACGTACAGATATGCTGGTCTGCATCAAATAATTAGGACAGAATAACCCTACTTTTGCTACTGTCAAAATCATTTGGTCTTATTACAGCTTCAGAGATCTGCAGTCTTATTATATGATTACATATGAGGTATGGAATCTTCCGTATTCCAGCTGAAGGATGTATTTTGTGCCTACCAGACAAGGACGGTACTCTTTGACATTGATCAAACAGCTGTAATTATTCACAGGCAAATCTGTGTCTTAAGCAGATTTTGTATTTCTAGAATCTTGTATAGTAAAGGAGAAGACCAATGTCAAAATATGTAAGTAACAGAAAATGAACCAGTTATCTATTGGTAGGACTTAGACTAGTAGGAGTTAACACGAAGAACATATGAAAACCTGTGCTGTGACTGCTTTGTAGTACAAATATGTGGAAAAGAAGGTTTAAAACATAGATTCCTCCCACTGTACTAGGGAAGTGGTAGAGGTAGCACAGGGGTATTACTAGAGCTGAAACAGGGTAGTGTCTGCTGTTAGCTATTCTCATGTAGATTGAAGAACTCTTCTAATGTCCACTTCTATCCTCCCCCTTATATTCAAGCCTGTCACCACATTGCCTAAAAGCTTAGATTGGTTAAATCATTATGAAGTGCTTCATAAAACTGAAAACTGGAATGATTTAATAGAATTTGGAGGTTTTGTCACCTCATTGCTCAGCATTTTCCATGTCATTAATAAATACACTGAATAAGTACTGGTACTTATTTTCAGACAATTAGTCCCTTCCTCTTAGAAGAACTGGTATTTTTCTTTCTGTATTGCAGCTAAAAAACAGATGAAATTAATCTAGTCTTTGATCTTGCTTTTTTCTTTTTTTTGAGTTAAATCGGAATGAAAATTGGCACAAGAGAAGGGAATCTAGCAGTTGGGAGATATTTCATAGTGTTCATGTTAAATGGGCAGAATAGCTAATAAGTTGTCCACATTCTTACAGATGTGCATCTAAATCTGTAACATTAAGATATTTTTATTTCAGCTCAAAATATTTCTTTGCTTTGAGTCAGTGATAGATTTTTAGATCTGAGCTAGATAATGCTGACAAATCATGTATAATATTTCTTTCTCACTATGACCAGGTCATGTGAACATTCTGATTCACTTTATTGTAGAGAGCTAAAAAAGTAAATAGATTTGTATTCTTTTAAATAGTAGAGAAAATTGAGGGAATTGAAGCATTTGTGAGTAGTCTAGAATGTTTTTCTGAGATCTTAGAAGTGACTTCCAATCTGAGTTGCTTGTTCCAGTTCATATTTGCTGAATAACACCTAATCAAATGGACTGATATTTTCAGTAAAAGAAACATCATCTTGTTCTGGTCTTCAGATCCAAACCCAATCTAATCAAATTCAGTTTTCACACTTCTACCACCACAAAATAACAAAAGATTATATAAAGTCTCTCATTTTGTTGAAATTGTCCGTAAATAATGCAGGAATGTTTCTCTGAAGGTTATTTCTTCAGATATTTTTGATAATGTTGTAGAGTCTTGTGAATCTTCAGTAATAAACATTGCTGAAGAGACATACAAAACACATTATTTTAAATTGTTAATATAGGATAAATGCCAAAATAAACACTCTGTAAGTACTTTGAATGCTAATCCATGTTCTACTTACTCAAATGCATATTTGAGGAGTTAACATAATAAAAATTAATAGCAAATGTCATACACATATATTATATGACCTCTATTTTCATATTTGGCCCTTCTGGAGACATTGTAATGTAATTATAGTGATCCAAATAATTTATTTTTTTTAATAAACATATCAATAAATAATTTTCAGCTGCTAGTATATTAATTATATGGATTGTAAAAACATCCTATACCTTAGAACTTTGATTTAAGAAAATAAATTTAATAAGAAAATAAAGTCTTAGCAGAAAATGATACTTTGATAAGTATCTGTAAAACTTAATACAATAAATACTTAGAAGGAAAAAGTTTCTTAGTTTATCGAGTTGCAAATATGATCCAGCTTTTGGAAAAGTAGTGGAGAACCAAACAGGCACTGAGATTTAAAGCCTCTAACAAGTTGCAGAACATGTTAAGCTACTGTGAGATACTGGCCTAGATCTGTCAATTAGTTCCTTGTATAAAAGCTGTATGTTCTTAGTGATTTCTTACTTATTTTTGAATTGCTGAAGGACTCAAGTGTCAGACCATTATTTCTTACTGAAAGTTCAGTGTAGCATCACCTCATCTTCATAGAGCCGTATTGTTTGCTTTGCAAAGAGTCTGGTATGATTGTAATGGTGGAAAGTTACACTGAAACATTATAGAAATAAGAGGTGGAACATAAAATATCACAAGCCATTTAATATCTTCAAGTAATCAAAAAGCCATCAATTCCCTCTCAAAAAACTCTCAGTAATTAGAGCTGATCTAATCAACACTTTTGTTTCTGTCAAGTTCTTGGCGGAGTTTTTGCATACAATTTGGTTTTACACTATCTAAACATCAAAAATACAGCCTTTGACCACTGTTACTTCTTTTTTTTTTTTTAATATAGCAGCTGATGCCTGATCAGATTTTATGAGCCAGAAGAGAGACAGTATATATTCCTTACAAATGGGAAAGTAAAGGATATTTCCTTGTTATGACATTTTGAGTTGAAAAGTTTGGAATCTTCAAAATGAGTTGCCAGAAATATCTTTTCATTTATCACTCACATAAAAAGCCACCTCATTTGAAAGCATCAAAATCAGACTTGAGTAGTTTAATGAAAATGAAAGCTTAATGAATTTTTTAATTATTATTAATCCAGACTTAATTTGATTAGAAGGCATTCCAGAGCATAGCTTGCAACTTGCTTCTCTCGGGCTTTTGTTTGTTTGTTTGTTTGTTTCATGTATTTTCTTCCTGCTGAGCTCTCCTCTAATTGCAACCTTTCCTAATCCTGGAAAGCCTGGGTGTCCAGGACTCAACTAATAGAAATGGGAGTGTCTTCATGAACTGAATTCAGTGAAGATGTGCCAGTTTATGCCAGCTGTTTCTTTGGCCCTGTACCTTTTTATTTGGATAAAACCTGATGATTTTCTGTATCCCTGCTCACAGTTTGTTTCCAAATAAGCATCCCACACTCCAAGGGCCATCTGCTGTTTGTTGTGTTGATGAGTGTGCTTTAGTTCTTATGTCCTTGGGAAGGGGTGTCATGCTGTCACTTTGTAAAGCAGGGCTCCTGTTTTCTTATGAACTCGAATTTCTAACCCTTGTGAGTTAATAAGTTTAAATAATTTTCTCCCCACCGTGCTCACAGATGAAAGTCATAAGTGCACAAAGGATGCTATACAGATCTAGAGTGCAGTCTGGTAATCCAGGCTTAATGACCCCTGTTCAAACAGGGATACAGTCCTGTTAAGCACGGGGGACATCTGTTCAATGCTCAGACTTAGAGTGCACTGAAAATATAAGCTCTTTTACCTGTGACTGGTTATGAGGGGCCAATGTCTTCTTTCTAAGACTGAATAAACCATATTCATAGAACTATTTGTAGTAACCCCCATGTAAGTACTGTAAGTATCTTCTGGAATTTCAAATACAAAATTTTACCAAATGTTAAAAATATCCTTCTGGTTGTTTTTTTGAAATCCATATACTTCCTACTTACCTCAGTTGCGTGCCTTGGCTTTACAGACAGTCATTCTAGAACACAAAGCTGTCCTTGAGAACATCACAGGTCATCTGGTATGTTAAGTCTAAAATTTAGACTACTATACTTAGTAAATATTCTTTGAAGCCTACTAGGATGATAATAATGTCCCTTCTACTTTCCTATTGGTAGACAAAAGCAAAATAACCATCAGAGCTGTCCAATAGAGAAGTAGTAGATTGTGCTGCAAGTACTGAACAGATAACACCAGTTTTGCAGAGAGGTGACCACCAGACTGGGGCAACCATAGCTTAAGGCTCAACTTAGTTAAGGGTTTCTGAGATAAAGTTTTGATCCATGATTAATTCTTTGAAAAGAAGTCAGAGCTAGGACTTAGGCTGGAAACCACTGGTTTGTAGGCCACTATTCAACAGCACAATAAATCCCAGGCTATGTAGGATAAAAATTAATAAATCCTCTGGTCACACAATCTAGAGTACTAGGCACATTTTGCCATTTAAAATTTTATCTATGGGATAACTAAATTTTGACTTGTCACACTTCTCTCTGGATAAAACAGTGCCACTCCAGCTGGGACAAATCCTGCATAGTAGCTTAAAGTTAATGAAAACTTCATATCATGTCATGGCCAACTTGATAAATAAGCCCATACCTGGTTAAGAGCAAATGTATGCCTTTGGGCAAACTGCTTGTGCAGAAGGGTTGGTATTACAGTGACATGGCTGCAACTAAAACCTACAGTTTCAGCAGTACCTCCAGTACAGAACAAGGGAAAGGAAAAAGGGTTCTTTAGCTTGAAAGTCAGGTAGAGGGAACTCAGACTCCTGCTATTCTACTTAATTTGCTGTTAGATTACTTCTCATTTAGGAGTGGGGACCATAAAAAGTCCCAGTTAACCTTTTCCTTTGTTCTTGATGTTACTGAAGGTATTCTTCCTTTCAGTTTAAGTAATCTCAACTGTTTGTTACTCACCTGTAGCTCTTACTCTGATGACTAGCAGCTTGAAAATTTTATTTGAGGATGTTGCTGTTTCCAGTAGACCACACAGATAATGGAGCTCTTCATTTAGAGGAAAGAGTGGAGCTTGAATGATGTGATACCTTTTTTCAAAGCCCCTTGCTTGGCTTTTTTTTCTATGTTAATCCTAATGCAAATCCTTATGAAAAAATGGAATGCTGTGAACATTTTTCAGACTGTACTCCACAGAAGGATTCAAGACTTTAAGAAGCTTTGGAAATAAATGCAATTAACGATTCAGAATTATGTAAGCTACTTATCTCAAGAATAATTTGGTTTGATGTTTCTCTTACTGCCAGATTTTCTGCTGGTAATGGAATAAAAGATACAGATGAGGAGAAACACTTCTAAGTTGTCTTAATTGCTTCAAGTATAATTTTGCCCTTTTGAAGATATATATAAAAAGTGAATGTCTTCATATGAATACCAGAAGCTCAGTTAAATTAATTGATGTTCTATACTATTTTTTTTATATTAATTTATTTTAGGGCACTCTAATTCTTGCTGTGAAAGGGGCAGTTATTTGCTGGAAAATACACTACATACTATGCATACTGTTGAACCTAAGTTCATATCCTTATTGTGTTCAGTCCACTTACAGTAAAGCTTTTCAAATTTTCTGTGAGCTTGATATAACTATAGTGAAGATGATCATAAAGATATATGTACCAGTCCATTATCATTATGAACAGCAATCTATCAGTATGAAAAGGGCAATAATTACATGTAATGTAAGACTCCATTTGCCTTTGTTTTTTATTATTGCTAAAGTAACATAGGGGTACTCAAGTCCATTTGTATAATAGTAGAAATACTACTAATGGTTCAGCCAGTGACTGTTCCAGCACAGACAGGTAACCATGGCAGCCAGGTCCTGCTTTCTCTTAGTTAGTTGGTTAAATCAAAACCTGTTTTAGTTCTGTTTCTGAAATGAAAAGAACAAAAAAAAAAAAAAAAAATGCATTCTCTTTTTCTGGTAGATCTTCAAATGGATGCTTGCAGTGAACCGTCATCTAATTTCAGGCATTAAAAATGCATCTGAACTTTATAGCAGTAGGAGATGCATAACTTAGAAAAAATCATACTGTATCTTATGTATCCTTTCTCCTGTTTGAAGTAATTTTGCATGTGAATAATGGAAATTCACATTTAACTTTCAATGTTCCAAGTGTTGATACATTACACAGCAAGTTGTTGGCTAAACCGGAAAGTTTTTTATATACAGATACATGAAAAGAAAAGAAATTTATTGACCGATACAGTGCATCAAAACCAATTAAAGTTTGAACTTCAATAAAAATATTGTGGCATTTATTAAAACAAGAAATAAAAAGTAAAATATGGGTAAAAATATTCGGTGGAAAATGTAAAATCACTGAAAATTGTGATATTAACACCCTATGTGGAAAATATAGAAACTCGCATATTGAATATGACACAGGGATGAGAAAGTACATCTTTAAAGAAATGGGCAATTCATCATTAGGGGAGAGTTCAGTTCATTGTCTTAATGCTTAGAAGGAGCACTAGGGTCAAATTAGGAGAAAAATATACCTAACCAATTGTTTTTACAAAGCTGCATAATTGAATGAAACAATGAGAATGATGTGCCTTTTTTTCACTTGGTAGCAGCCCTTTGCAAAGTACTTTTGCATTTGAGGATTGATTGTGTTTCCATAAAAGAAACATTAAACCTGAAATTTCAATTTCCAAACATTCATATCTTATTTCAGACATAAGACTAGAAGAAAACAATTTACCTGAAAAAAACCCAGCAGGCTTACAAACAAAACCAAGATTCATCAAAGTGAATGATAAAAAAAACAGTTAACTCTACAAAGCCCGAGTATTTCTCAAATTACTTAGTGTCATGGGTTCAGCAGTAGCAGTCATTTTTCTCCTTCATAGTAGCTGGTGCAGTGATGTGTTTTGACTTGCAGCCTGGGAACAGCGCTGGTAACACCAGTGTTTCAGTTACTGCTTAGTAATGCTTTGGTCTGACCAAGGACTTTCTGAGTCTCATGCTCTGCCAGGGAGGAGGGGAAGCCGAGAGGAAGCAGAAACAGGACACCTGACCCAAACTGACCAAAGAGGTATTCCATGCCACAGCACGTCATGCCCAGGATGTAAAGACAGAGAGCAGAGACCCAGAAGGGTGGGGGTGCACTGCGTGGTTGGGCTTGGTATAGGTGGTGAGCGATTGTATTCTTTTTCCTGGTATTTGCCTTGTCATTATTATTCTTGGTGGTAGCAGTAGTGGTCTTGTGTTATACTTTAGTTACTAAACTGTTCTTATCTCAACCTGTGGGAGTTGCATTCTTTTGATTCTCCTTCCCATCCCTCCAGGAGTGGGAGAAGAAAGAGGAGGGAGGGAGTGAGAGAGCAACTGTGTGAGTTATAGAGGCTTAAACCACGACATTTAGTAAAACTGAAGAAAAACACTACTGCTTTGTATTTTTCTCCAAAGAAAGCAAGACATTCTGTGAAATGTAATCCAGAATCACTCATTTGAAACAGGCAGTATAATCTTTCTGCACCGTTTAGTTCAGTGAAAGCACTTTTTCTTGATTTTTGTATCTTCCATGTTTTCTTCAGCACAAATTTGCAGTCCATAGCTCATCTACAACAAATTTGAAATAGAATGTACTGATACTACTCCTGCACTAAGATATTCTGAGTTTCTTTAAAACCATGTTCTATTAACCCTGAATAATTTGAGTTACAAAAAGCAGTTTTTTGATAAAATCATGGGTGGCATCTGTGAGCCAATGAATGCCAAGTGATGTCCTTAGGATTCCTTCCCCTTATTAATTTCCAGGGTCATGTAAGACGTTAAAGGTTTAATGTAAGACATTAAAGTAGTATCAGAGAGAGGTGGCTGAAGATTAGATACTGAGATTCAGTCCTTTATAACTTTCACCTGATGAAAACAAAACTGCCTATCAGAAAAACAAAGATATCTCCCCTCCTTTTTATTTAATATTAATTACAAAAATACATTACAAGCCATTTGAGAAACAGCTCTACAGGTAACAACCAACATGGAATAAACTGTAATATTTGCCCCCACTGGGAACATCTCCAAATATTTGATCAAAACCTCCATAGGACGGTGTCGTGGTTTAAGCCTCTATAACTCACACAGTCGCTCTCTCACTCACTCCCCCCTCTTCCTTCCCCGTGCTCCAGGAGGGATGGGAAGGAGAATCGAAAGAATGCAACTCCCACAAGTTGAGATAAGAGCAGTTTAGTAACTGAAGTATAACACAAGACCACTACTGCTACCACCAATAACAACAATGACAAGGCAAATACAAGGAAAGAATACAATCACTCACCACCTATACCCAGCCAGACCAAGCAGTGCACCCCCACCCTTCTGGGTCTCTGCCCTCTGTTTTTCATCCTGGGCATGACATGCTGTGGTATGGAATACCTCTTTGGCTAGTTTGAGTCAGGTGTCCTGTCTCTGCTTCCTCCTGGCTTCCCCTTCTCCCTGGCAGAGCATGAGACTCAGAAAGTCCTTGGTCAGACCAAAACATTACCAAGCAGTAAGCGAAACATCAGTGTTATCAGCACTGTTCACAGGCCAAAAGTCAAATCACAGCACTGCACCAGCTACCAAGAAGCAGAAAAATGACTCCTACTGCTGAACCATGACAGTATCCACCCCTTATTCCATACCATTCATGTCATGCTCAGATCCCCACATTTTCAATATACCATCACATGTATATGTATACATACACACACAGAGAGAGGGAGAGGGATCATCCCTCAGTGCATGGACCAATCCCTATAAAGCTGCTGAGTCCATCCAGTCCATATCAGGCTCCATCTTTTGTCACAGTCTTTCAGAGCAGGAGAGGTTGTTCACACTTGTGAGTAACCTGGGCAATAGTGTCCATTTCTAAGTCCAGCCCTCGATCATAAGTCCATCTGTATGCTGCGTCTCTGCCCTGATGGCCTGAGGTGTCATGGGCCCACCAGGCTCAAAATAATTCACTCTCCCCTCCAGCAGTTTCTGCAGCTTGTTGCTGGGGACTCCATACAGCTGCCTTCCATCTGTGACGCTTCCAAAGCACTGGAGGGGCCCAATGGACTAGATACTTGCCCATACTGTCCCACACACCCTGCCACTCACGGCTGTCCATCCTTGGGGAAAATCTCTTGCTTATCCTACATCGTAGTCTAACCCCAGGCAAGGCCCACACCCCACTTTGCTTAACTCTCGGGATCAGACAAAATGATTGTGGGTAAAACACACTCTGTATGCATGTCAACATGCTGATCCCCATCACAATCAGCAGGTAGGTCTCAAGGGTACCCAAAGGCCATTTAAACCCTTCAGAACTCTCAAATGATGCTGCTGTACTTTTCACTGGGGCTGGTGTAGCTGCTGTGCTTGCCGGCTCTCTCACCACCAGCTGCAATTTGTTTGAGTCCAGATCTTCCTCCTCTGCCTTGCTGGGAAGTGCTGCGTGGTCTCCTGCATCCTCCTGGGGCTCGGGCTCACGGGGCTCTGTGGGCGGCTGCTGGGGAATGCTCTCGGCCACTGTGGGGCTGGGCTCTGTCGCGGGGCTCTGGTCCTCCGCCGCCTCCTCCTGCTGCTTGGCAGCCGCCGGGCTGGGCTCAGCTCGGCAGGGGAACTCAGCTCCTTCCCCGGGGTCACGCTCCCTGGCCGTTTCGGCCACCGGTGGCTCCCGGGGCCGCGCCCCCTTCCCCACAGCCTCGCGAAGACGGAGGTGAGGATGAGGGCCAGGACAGTGAAGAGCAGCTGAACTGCCAGGTACAAGTCCACGTCCACTTCCACGTCCGCCCCCCCCCCCCCCCCAGCTTCCAGAGCCCGCCTGTGTTGCAAGCCATTCCAATAAAGTACAATGAAACAAGAACCTTAACCCAAAACCCGTATCTGAAAAATGCTATGATAACAAATACCAGCTGTAAGTAAGGTACAACAGGCTGGAACCATGAACTCAAGAGAGTCAAAAGCAACAACTTTGAGAGCCAATAAATCAGCATGGTGATGAGTGGCTATTAATCTTGTTGTTATCTCAACCCTTCGTGCCCCATGTTGGGCGCCAAAAAGAACTGTCGTGGTTTAAGCCTCTATAACTCAAGCAGTCTCTCTCTCACTCACTCCCCCCTCTTTCTTCCCCCTGCTCCCGGAGGGATGGGAAGGAGAATCGAAAGAATGCAACTCCCACAGGTTGAGATAAGAACAGTTTAGTAACTAAAGTATAACACAAGACCACTACTGCTACCACCAATAATAATAATGACAAGGCAAATACAAGGAAAGAATACAATCGCTCACCACCCGATACCCAGCCTGACCACGCAGTGCACCCCCACCCTTCTGGGTCTCTGCTCTCTGTCTTTATATCCTGGGCATGACGTGCTGTGGCATGGAATACCTCTTTGGTTAGTTTGGGTCAGGTGTCCTATTTCTGCTTCCTCCCGGCTTCCCCTCCTCCCTGGCAGAGCATGAGACTCAGAAAGTCCTTGGTCAGACCAAAACATTACTAAGCAGTAACCGAAACACTGGTGTTATCAGCGCTGTTCCCAGGCTGAAAGTCAAAAACACATCACTGCACCAGCTACCAAGAAGGAGAATAATGACTCCTACTGCTGAACCCAGGACAGACGGAAAGAAAATACTAATCTCTGAGATCAGAATACTTCAAAGGGTTTTTTGTCTTAAAAAATCTGATTTTTTTCTACAGCACTCCCTCCACCCTCCCAATATACCTTTATACAGGGGAACAACATTATCACAGGTTTAGGTATGCAAACTGCTCTAGTTATTTACAGTTGTATTTTCCAATAAAGATGAAAGGTAATGCTAAGTGAATGTGTATGTTTACATACCCAGTGTACACTTATAATGCAGTCTGCAGCCTGTATAAAGATACACCTTGGTCAGAGTAGTTCCTGATAACAGTGCTATTGCAGCTCCACAGGGTATGTGCTGCTTCACAGGTACTTGGCTGAAGTAGCACATCCAGGCTAGCTTGAGCATGTTTGTGTAATTTGCAATTATATTTGTGTAGTACAGATCTGTAAACAAGAGGACACAAGTGCTGAAGGAAGAGCAGGGTATAATTTCTTGGGTTAACTTTGTAGAGCTCAGAAAGCAGATGAAGTGACAAGGTACTTCCTATAGGATCTGTTCACGTATCTGAGAAAAGGCAAGACAGTATGCTGGGTATGAATAGTTTTGGACAGCAGAGTTCACTTCTTTTGATTTCCAGCAGGTAGGATCCATTTATTCTGTGAGAGGTCAGTTAAGGTTTTAAATATATTATGTATATACACAAAATATATGCATATATTGTATATGTCAAGGTTCCATGTACATTATATATAGAACCTCTATTCTAAGCTATTATTCATTATGATAAAGTTTACATCTAATATATACATAGCATGTAATACAGGTGTACATAAATAACATCAGAAAACGTTATACAACCCTGTCATTAGAAGTCCATTACAAAGATTAATACATCTTATGCATACATATATACATACATATGAAACAATAGTAAAACTATAACAAATCTAACCACACATTATACTGGACATTAAGAACTCAGCACAAAGTAGTGAATATTTGCTGAGTATTTTTTGATGACCTATATTCTCAGTTCATTTGTTTTGCATATAAATGATTCATCCCATGTATTGCACTTGCCTTACTTGTGATTGCCAAGATAAATTAAGAGGCTACTCAGAAGTATTTCTGAGTAGAGAAAAATGCTTTGTGGGTCAGGAAATCTATATTTGGGATAAAAGATATACTAGGAATAAAGAACCTAAGCTGCCTACAAAAATGCAAGGCTTCAATACCACGGATAGCAAATTTCCAAGATCACAATATATGTTGCTAGTTGCATTTCACTATGTGAAGAGGCCTTAATAAAGTCCAGTTTATAGTTGTACACTTGTAATGTACGCTAGGAAATCCTTGTGAAAAGCGTAGCAAAGTGAATAGAACAAAAATGTTAGATAACCTGATTTTGCATTCCTCTTCTAGTGACATGAAGTTGCTAATAATGTAGATACTTCAAAGTATGTTTTATGTGATTATTTCATACTGCTACCTATAATATGTACAGCTGTGGGAAAGGCATTAATAGCACTGTATCACAGAAGATAAAAAAAGCTCAGGTAATAAAATATTGAAAAATATATTCATAGTTCGTATTGGTATTTGAATCTCTAACCCTAATAGTGATGAAGGTGTTATAAGTAGACACCTACTTCTGCTTCATAATGTAGCTGATAAAAAATTAGGTCACTAGATTTATTTGAAGTCTGGATTTATACATTGCATTTTTACTTCATTGTTAGATGAATCAACAATGTGTTATGTAACAACCCTTTGAAATCTGTGAAAGACAGAGATGGAAACTTACAGATACTCGCCATTTTAATGGTGCTAGAAATCAAAGGATACTTTAAAAGAAATTTTAATAACACAGTAATTAAGAATAGTTAGTACTAGTGACAGTCAAATATCCTAAGTATTGTTCTTTGAGCCCTGATTAGGATGCAGCACCTGACTAAGGTGCCTCATGAGAGATGGCTTGATTTTCATGATGTTTTCAGCCTTTCTGGATTTTGAAGGGGACAGTGATGCTTCATGTTATTTAAACAATTTTGTTATTAACTGTTTCACAGCTCTGCTCATAGCCTTTATTGTAACCGTTCTAGTTCTCACAAGAACATAGAAGTGCAAAGGCAGATAATATTGTTATGCCTATAACAAGTAATAGATACTGCAGAGCCATCTTGCACATGTCCTGTACACTACTCTTCACTGGACAGCAAGGGAGTAGATACTTTACCATAAAAATTTCATGAAGTTTTCCAGGTCTTAGAAGATGCTTTACTTATTACTGTGAAATAATCTACACACAAGAAATAGTATTATTCTGTTAAGACTAATACACGGATTTAGCCAAAGGCAGCATGACTATACCAAGGTTTCTTAACATCCCACTGTCTCTGCAGCTGGAAACAAGCAGACAACACAGCATGGTCTTGTATTCTTCTGATGACAAAAAAGTAAAATCTCCAGGCATCAATGCAGCAATCCTGACAGCAGCCAATGGCAGGTGTGGGCAGAAAAGGCTCACAGCTTTTCATTTTGTATGTAGCCACAACGCTTCCTTCCCAGTATACCCCTGCAATTCCCTAGCTACAGAGTCTTAGACTCCTTTCTCCGTTCAGATGCTCTTGCTTCTTCTTCTTGGACTTAACTATCTAAATAAGACAGCATGTTTCTTCATGTCATAATAGTACACCCTTGCCTGTCACTTACTTCCAGGAAGCATAAAGTTACAGAAATTATTTGAGGGGTTTTTTTATTTCTTATTCAGACTTCAAGACAAATTATGTTCAGACTACCATTTATGAGCTATTGTTAAGTCCCAGAGACAAAACTAAGGCCAGACATTCCTTGAGCCTCCAGTCCTGTGTTTGGCTGTTTCCAACATTCTCTCCTTTAGGGTCTCAACAGTTGTGTTTGTTTTGGTTTGGTTTTTTTTATTTTATTTAAATCAAGAATGTCATGCTATCTTTCTGAGAAGCTGAGAAATTGCCGTACGCATTTCCTCACCAGGATTAAAATCTGTATATAATGATGTAATTGATCTAGCAATTTTGCCTTTTGTCATTACTCACTTCTGTTTAATACTTTCCAGTTGCTCATATTTGCTTTTTTAATTCTGATTAATATCCCTTCACAATCAAAATCTTCATAATTGTATGCAATATATATTCTAACCCCAAATATATATATGGTCTCATCCTGTTTTATTTGTCTTGGAATGCAAAAAACTAAAAGGTAGTGTTTCTATCTTCCTTTGCATGCCTACAGTATAAATAAAGCATCAAATAATTAATCATGATGCCTTTGGGGAAAAAACAATGTCTGAGAAACACACGGGAAAGCATTTCACAAAATATAAGAATACACTGTACTCCATTCAAGTCAAGGAGGAAATTTAGCACTGTATGTAAATCTAGAAGTGAACTGAAAATACTTTACTTTCCCTACACCAAAAAACAGAATTTAGATGAAGATTAAAGCACAGAATGTATGGAAATACTGCTACAGTATACAGCTACAGGTGAGATTCACTGCATCTATGGAATGTCTTTATCTTTTGGCTCCATGTGAAAAGCTGGATAGGTCAAATACATTTCCTGCTGGGGAAGTTGCCTCAAAGCCTTAACTTAGCAGTAATCCATGTCTGTGGACTGAAGTGCTCTATAAATAAAAGGGCTATATGGAAGCAGATAGATAAGGTGTCGGCAATTATCATACAGGAATGGGTAATTAAATCCATGTGCCTTGCAGTAACTAAATGACCTTTTTTGAAATCCAAATAGTTCCTTCTGTCCATCTCTATACTGCTCATCACTCTGCCTTCCCACACCTAAGCCTATTTCTCAATGCCTTTGATATAATTTGTACTTGTAGTTCCCTCATGCTGTTTGTAAAGAGTGTGAAGACTGCAGGTAAATTCTATCTTACGACTATACCTTGTTTACCCCTCTCTAAAGTCCTCTTTCTTTTAACACTCATGAGTTGTCTAAATCACAATAAAACACTGTTTTTACATAAGATAACAATATTACACTATAACAGTGTTATAATTAGGTAACCAAGTATGTAGGAAATATTACATCAATGATTTTAATGGGAAAGGAAAGAAGAAAAGAGCAATTGTTTTCTTCCACTTTAAAAGGAGTCTTGCCCTCCTCAGGGAGGAGGAATGCTTTTAATCAAATATGTGCTTCTTAAGCCAAGTTTTTGCCTATTTTTCATTAGTTTGTATCTGAAGTAAGGTAATTTGGTTTGTTACCCTGTCATAGATTCATTGTTTCAACCTTTGTCCTTTGATTTTGTATTCAGAATAGCTTTTTTTCGGCTGAACCTTTGGGCAAAAATCAATAAATCAGAAAGTTATTGATAAAACCCTCAGAACTTCGGATGTGCAGAACACCTATTCTAACATTTTAGAAATAAATTTGGACTTCACCTTAACACTTTAAATTCATACTCTTTCTGTAGCTGTTTAGCTGTAGGATTCTACATAAATTAGGATAAGCATCTTTGTTCATATTCATTTTGGCGGAGCTGGTTAGCATGTGGTATCTGCCCAGATTTTGCTTCCTCAGTAATTTTGATATCTGCACTTTGTCAGAACTGTTTAATTTACTGTTATGAAAAGAACAGTGTAGACTTAATTCATGCTGGGTTTTTTGGGTTTTTTTTTGTTTGCATTTGCCAAAAGAGCTGGAAGGCAGAGTTATTACTAGATTCAAAGGCACTGCTTTCAGATCCTATTTCATCTAATAATTTCAGACTTAGACATCTCATAGCTATCTAAAAAGGAAATTAATTGAAAGAAAAAAAACCCCAACATGACATTCACTCAAGTGTTCCTGTGTGTAACATTCATACAGTTTGAATTCATTCTCTTAATTTTCTCTTGAATTTGATCCTAAAAGACAACTAAAACTGCCTTCATCACAAAGCAGAAACTAGTCCAGATGTCAGCTTTCTCCTATATCCACTGTCTGAGCTAACTTGAAACTACTTTTTTTTTTCTGTTATAATCTATGTTTTCAAATGCTACTGCTAAATGCTATTTAATTACCTTGTTACTTCTTTATTTTAAGGAAAGTGATTCACTGCAGACAGCAGTGTGATGTAGCAATATCTACAGTAGCTGAGGATATCAGAGGCAGCTCCTGCAAGCTCCATGTGACTAAGCTGTCTTGCTTGTCTCTCAGAGAGCTCACTGGTCTGTGTTGGCATATGCGGTCTCAAGGAGAAGAAGAAAAATTTGGATCACATAAAAAAAGCCTTGTCTACCAGTAAGCTTATTCAAAGGAATTGGTCATGGCACTACTGAAATACCAAAGCTGAAGATAAAGGAAGAATTTATTCCAGTTAGCCTTTCTCTCTTTGTAGATATGTAAGGCAGAAAAATCTATGACTTACCTAAATGGAGAGATTGATCCAAGTTTCAGGCATATCAAGATCCTACAAATACTGCATAATGGAAAATTCAACTCTGTCTCATCCTCTGTATTTCAAGTTATTCATTACGTTTGCCCTGTATTTCAGTAATGTTTCCTCCTTTTTAATGGGCTAGATTTAAAATGGAACTTCAAATTATTGCTTCATATTTCAAAGTATGCCAGGAAAAGATTTCCTGTGTGAAACAACATTAATTTCTCCGGTTCTGCACTTACCTCAGCAGATGTGGCAGTAACCTCTACATCCTACCACCTAGACTAATGATATTAGATGAACATTTAATTAATTAATTAACTTATTTATTTGAGCACATTACATTTCCTTTTGGCTAAGAATAATTTTAATGGTTTTTGCAGGCTGCTTCTTTGAAGAGACCATAACTGACATAGTTCTGCTAATAAGAGTAACTGTACAGAACTCACCGACATGTCCTCACTGCCTAGTTACCAATGACTGAGAATCAAAACAGGTTTGTCTTAGTGCAAATCACATGACTTTGAAGGATCATTTGTAGCAATGCTGCTTGAAGAAAAATTAAAAGCATTTTCTGTATGAAACTATTATCTAACTCTATTTCGTTTTATTTTTGGACCTGCTTGACTTCCATCATTTACTTATTGAACTGTAGGGAAACTTCCTTTATCTTAGGATGTGAAAGGAAGCTGAAAATGTCTCTTTAACCAAAAGTTAAAGGAGTAGGTTTTGCTGTGGATACTCCTATGAAATGAACCTTTTCTCTTCTTCCTGCTTCATTGATCTGGTCAGGGAAACACTACTCTCAACTGAGCAAAATAGGTTCTGAGAATTTCTCCATTATGACAAGTAAACTCCCAAGTCACCTACTTCCTACCTACCTACTACCTACTCAGTACTCTTCAACGGTTTCTTTCAAGAATATTTTTGAAATGTTTCCTTTTTGATGGACATAAGAATTCCTGGTGGAATGGAATGGTTTTTATTCAGCTGCACCATAAGCTTCAGAAATTTTGGAAATTCAGGGGAATTTCGAAAAATTTCTTAGATAAACATGCTGATGTTATATTTATCCAAACAGAGTGTTTTCTTGTTTTACTCTCAAGGCTCCACTTATTGCATATAGATTTAGCTCTGGAGCACAATTTCATATTACTGCTAAGATACAGGCTTGCTGCCATCTTCTTTCCAAAACTAGAGATTTCTTCTGATATCCATACACAAGGATTTTTGAACTTTTAGGTGACTTCTTATGCATGGACAAATGCTAGGACAACAAATACCTACAGTGGTTATTGTACTAAATACTATCAGATGTCTCAGCTATTTTGAGAACTCTTACATTTCCTTTTAAAGGTGAGATTGTTCTCTGACATATTTATTTCATCTGCAGGATTCACTTTCACTGATTGGTTTATAATATATCTCACTATATAGAGAAGCACCTAGAAGCATGATTTTGAATTTTCTTTATTCATATAGAAAATTATAATGCTGTATTACCTGAGGATATACAATATTTCATTTCTTAGGTATGATAGTACTAATAAAAAAAAAAAAAAAAACAACCCAAACAACAACCCAGAATACTAGAGAAAAGGAACTGGAAGTTCTACATGAATGGTGTGGTATGAAGCATCCTGGGCTGCCTTTTCCCGATGGCTGGGTGCATTAAGAAGAAACTCTTGTCCTGAGTTAAATGACTTCTTTTTAAAACTTTTATTCTAAGGTGTAAATTTATTGCAAAGAAATATTGTGAAGGAGAGAACTATTTCTAGCTTTTCCTGAAAGTCATACTTCAGGATGAATCCAAAATCTTTTGTCTTCAAGCTAGAATGGAAAACTCTTTAGAAAACAAATCCAGATATGACGTCTGCACTAAAGAGATCAAGTGTCAAGTTTTCAAGATTAATAACACACATGTATTTCAGCTATTTCAGTGGAGGAACCTGTTTACATCCATAGGTTCAAGTCTTGTGAAAAGTTGTTTTCACTCTTTCCTTCTCATCAGTTAAAACCTAATGGCATATGCTGATGCCTGGGGTAAACAGATTCTTGCATGAAATGAGTTTCTATTACTGCATCTCACTGAAATGCAATATAAAAATATTTTCATTCATATTTGCCATTTTGCAAACAACCTGAAATTTATACCTGTCCAAACGTATTTGGAGAAATTTTTGATAATGTCACACACCACCTAGATGCAATTAATCTCCTATACTGAATCTGTGTCCTGTGAAAAAAGCTAGCAATAATGAAATATTTGTAATTAAGATGCCAGGTCTTACATGTACTTTCTATGAGATATATTTTGTTGAGGATGTTATGATCCTTCTTGTATGATAGGTGAAGAATTAAAACATAATGGCATCATGTTTCGCTTGCTGAATTTTAGTAACTGTTGAAACACATCTAACATTTAAACCTTAATGAAGAAAGTGCCCGTGTTTGGGGAGTTTATCAAAACAAATTTAAGTTAGACACATGCTTAATCTCTATTCTGAAGAAAAATGTTTTTAAACAGATTCTCCTGAATGGATTAAATTCTAATGTATCACTTTGTATCTGTAAGCTTTTATATTCACAGAAACATACTGAAATAACACTCAATTTTGATTCTGTTTTTTTTATCCATTCTCTAGCTACAAATACTCCTTGGGCCTGGCAGTGCTATTAGATGAAATAAACCCCATATAAACATGCATATTCTGCTGCTGAAGGCAGAATGTTTTTTAAAATAGGCAGAATGCCTCTATGTTATGCTTCAGAGACATTTCAGTAATTTTGCTGGGGAGGACACTTAGTTTAGGTTGACTTGCTATCTCTAGCTATGCCAACTACACAGGTCCACTGATCCTCTGATTGCAGGAGGGTTATCAGACTGGCTTAGCCCTGCAGGGACTCCAGGTCCAGGTGCAGGCTATTTCTGTGCTCAACCTGATAAGCCGCACTATTGGAGTACTAAAGTGCAGAGCAAGGAGCCCAGCTGAGGTTTCAGAGCAGCTACACTGAGTCTAGCAAGGAAATTGCTGAGCCAGAGTTAACAAGCTCAGCTGACCCTGAACTAACTCATTATGGAGAACTGCAAAGTTTCTGCAATGACCTCTATACCTTTATCTTTTGGGGTCAGGAGTATTTCAGCTCGTTGAATAATGAAGAGCTGAATACGTGCGTGAGGACTTGATTCTCTGTTATTTTTTTTTTTTTAATACTGTAGGTCAGATTTTAGATTTTTCTTTACAGAAATCCTAATGCCTGAAATTCCTTTTTCAGACATTACTTATTTTTCCTGTCTCTCCCTCTTTTTTTCTTTTCCACCTAAGAAGCAATTTCTTTTTTTTTTGTGTTTGTTTTGTTTTGTTATAGTCCAGCGAGGAGCCCAGTGTAACAGACATGAAACCCCTCTCTTTCGCATTTAAAAGTGGTACTCTAAATTAAAAATGTGGATATTAGTTGCTTGCCTTGTGTTATATCTCTGAGTTTTATTTGTGTTAAATGAATTTCCTATCACTGATCCCAAGCTGATATTTTCGAGATAGCATGAAATTGGTTTCCAAGTTCTGAGTTCAACCCTTCACTACATTATAATGCCATAATGTTATACAATCTCCTTTGCTAATGACCTAATCTCATTTAGAACAAAACGTCTTTTAGCAAATGCTCAGATTGATTAACCACTTCCAAGCTGAATCAGCATACATGCACTGTTAATGTAATAGGTTCCCAGAATCATAGAATAGTTAGGGTTGGAAAGGACCTCAAGATCATCTAGTTCCAACCCCCCTGCCATGGGCAGGGACACCTCCCACTAATCCATGTCATCCAAGGCTCTATCCAACCCAGCCCTGAACACCACCAGGGATGGAGCATTCACAACTTCCCTGGGAAACCCATTCCAGTCCCTCACCACCCTTACAGTTAAGAACTTCTTCCTTATAGCCAATCTAAACTTCTCCTGTTTAAGTCTGAACCCATTACCCCTTGTCCTCTCACTACAGTCCCTCATGAAGAGTCCCTCTCCAGCATCCCTATAGGCCCCTTTCAGATACTGGGAGGCTGCTATGAGGTCTCCACGCAGCCTTCTCTTCTCCAGGCTCAACAGCCCCAACTTTCTCAGCCTATCTTCATATGGGAGGTGCTCCAGTCCCCTGATCATCCTCATGGACCTCCTCTGGACTTGTTCCAACACTTCCATATCCTTTTAATTTTGAGGACACCAGAACTGCACACAATACTCCAAGTGGGGTCTCATGAGAGCAGAGTAGAGGGGCAGGGTCAGCTCCTTTGACCTTGCTCCTTTTGATGCAGCCCAGGATACTCTTGGCATTCTGGGCTGCAAGCTCACACTGCCGGCTCATGTTCATTTTTTCATCAATCAACACCCCCAAGTCCTTCTCTGCAGGGCTGCTCTGAATCTCTTCTCTGCCCAAGCTGTAGCTGTGCCTGGGATTGCTCTGACCCAGGTGGAGGACCATGTACTTGGCATGGTTAAACTTCATAAGGTTGGCATCAGCCCACCTTACAAGTGTGTCAAGGTCCCTCTGCATAGGGACCAGATGCTAGGACAGGTCTTGATCACCAGCTGACGCAGAATAGCAGAGCAAAGAGACTGCAAGTAAAGGGAAATAGACATTTTATTGAAGGAAAGAAAATATCAGAGGAGAGTAATGGCTTCTGTCTCTTCAAGTTATTGGTAGCATGGGTTTGCTGCAGGTAGGTTTTTGCAGCTCTCACAACACATCAGCCTTACCCCAGCACCTATAAGCATCAGTTTACCCCAGCATCACCTCGCAGCAGACTCTATCTTTCTGTACCATGCAACATTTCCCTTTAGATTTTCGGTCCTTATAAAATCTCCTACAGGGCTTTGGTTTCAGAATCTAGAAGCTTTAGAGAAGAGTTAGTACACATCTATACCAAGGCAATTTTTTACTTTCATACAGCAACCTATGAAAAGCTTGTTTTCATTCTTTCACTGTCCCTCATGGAAACTGGAAACTAAATAAACGTATATAAGAACAATAAATATTCTAGCTCCCTGCCCTATTTGTTATTCTTCTTCCTTACCAGTCCTGGAGCAGATTTTAAAATGCATTTGTTAGTGATATGCCAGAACTTGAGGTTTGTTTTTGTCATTATAGATCAGATGATTTCTCTTACCTTCTTCAGTATGTTTACATTTTTTTTGTATTGGATTAATACTGGTATACACGTGTGTAGAAACATTTTTAAAGCTGCTTTATCTGTTATGTAAACAGACAATCGAAAATTCTATTACTGTAAAATATTACCATGAGCCTCAGAAAGAATAGGTATTGATAGAGACTTTTCAAAAGCTAACATAAAATCACCACACCATAAGTGCTAATGATTTTAAGGCTAAGATTTTGCATCAGAGCTATAACTTCAGCCTTTGACCTGTATGTATGGGGCATTTACTTTTGTACAGTCTTCCTATAGCTGGTAAATGCTGGACACAAGCCTGGGCATCCATATCAATTTGTAGATCAAAGAAGAGCCCAAACTAACTATAAATAAAATCATGAGAAGGTCTTAGAAATTGTGAGCCCACGTTTAAGTTGTTCAATTCAGGAATCATGGCTGACATGTTAATGTATGCTGACTAAATTTAGAAAAAAAACCCACAAAGCCAAAATACAACAAACGAACTTTTCTGTTGAAGGGAATGTCACAAGGGAATAAGAAACTTTTAATTGAGTTTTGAAATACTGCCTTTGATTCTTTTAATGCTGTAGTAAATAGGTCACTGTTTGGTTAAGACTCTTTGACAACTTTTTGTCCAGGGACTGGAAGTTAGTATGTGAAATAAGATTAAACAATCCAAACAGGTATTTTATAGCTGTGACTCTTTAGACAAGGGGGAAAAAATCAACAAAAAAACAATGGAATGCAAAGAATTAAAAGAAATTGCATAGACCAAGATAGATCTTTTAAAATATGTTAGGTCTAATATGGTATGAATTGTTTTATTACAATAGATGTTTTGATATACTTACAAAGATGGCGATATAATTTTTCTGTAACATAGCTTTCTTTTTCATGTTACTTTTCATTCACAGCTTTCACCCACTGCATGCCAGAGGCATTTGCAACCTTAACCTCTGCCAACATCCCTTGCTCTGACATAGCACCTGGGGAAGAAAGGGATGCAGGTGAACCAGGGCTAGATGAGAGAGGCATCAATATTTGCTAGGAGGACTGCTTTGAAACACAGGCTTTGTTTGAAAGCTGCTTTTCCCTGAGGGAGGATAGGATGCAGGATCTCTTTACATAATTGGCTTCTCCCTTCAATGCGGCAGTGTATACAGATAAATGTGAAAATTGCTTTCCTTCTTTGGTGCTTAGAGGGTGATTATTTGCTCCTTTGTCCTTTTATTTAGTTGTTTAAAGTAAATAAATAAATAAAAGTTGTTCCATCCTAACAGCCACATTTTTCTGTGAATTATTTAATTACAGTAGGATTTCCAAAGGTGTTCAAGGAGCAGTTTATCTCTACTCCCATTTAAATAATTGATGAACATACTGTAGACATTTATGCGAATAATGGTAAGCCATTTTTAAGTAACTTTGAAAAATACAGTTCTGTTGTAATCCCAAGAAGCTACAACCTCCTTTGAATAAGGGATATAAGGAATACAGGTATTAAACCTGATAGTCTGTTCTCTTTGTCCATTCACATTTGTGTAGCCCAAGACCAGAAAAAAATACAGGTATTTCTTCTCCATATAGCATTACAAAATGAAGCTTAAGTGTAGCAATAATAATTTTTCTTGTTAGTCTAATATGTAGTTGGCTTTCCTGCAAAAGAAGAAAAAAATAATGAGAGAGATCAGTTGGGATGACAAGGCTAGAATTAGGCCCAGTGAAAGAATGTAACAAACAAGAATGGGATTCAGGCATGGTTATAATCATATGGATAATGTGACATTAGAAGAAAATAATTTTAGCTACAACAGTAAAAGACAAATTTGGAAAATAAGGCAGTCTATTAAGTAAGTAATTATTCTTTGTGAGCATAAATATTATCCTACGTTGTCATAATATAGTGCGAGGTGCCGGTATGAAAAGGACCTATTAAATCACACAATTCATTTCAGTGGTAATCCAGCATTCTTACACTGCAAAAACCAAACTTCAGTTATAATATTTGAAAAGTTTTACAAGGAATTTTGGAAATTGGATCAGCGTTGATATTTTAGAACTGGATTAAAAGTCATACTTTGTCAAAATACAGTCTAAAGAAAAAACCTGCTTAATGAGAAGCTTTCTTCCAATATTTTTCCTGCCAGTAGCTTTTTCTGTTCATACAAAAAAAACCCAAAACAAAACAATAAAATGACAAAATCCCCCAAAACTACCCACAGTAACCCCCCCCAAAACTAACTATGTGTTTCAGATGGAGGTGAAAACAGTTTCAAAACCAAGAAATATTTGAGGATTTTTACTCTTGAGGTTACTAGGGATTTTTAGCGCAACTGCATGTAATTATGAGTCAACAAACAGAAACGAAAGTTTTCAAGAGTGAGTACATAGCTGATTAATTAGCCCAGAGGTGAGTTTTAGTAAATGTAAACATTATACAACATATTTTTCTTTGATACAGGGATGTAACAAATTTCCAGGCAACTGAATGGCACAGGGAATACTGATAAAAATAATAAATTGCAGTACTGTTGTGACCTAAAAGTAATTCCAGCACTCTGGTAAAAATAAAAGTAAGTAAGTGCATAAAAAATTTTAGCATAAAATATTTTAGTTTTTCCATCTCTTGTAATCTTACTAGATCTACAATAAATAAATTCATATCTATTAGTACTAGTTATTTCTTTTCAATATTAGATGTGTACACAAGCAAATAAATGAAAAAGAAGATAAGGAATAACTCAAGCTCAAATTAGGACATATACTTGCAGCATTTGAATTATTTCTTTTAATACCCACCCAACCACCTCAGCCTTCCATGACAAGGAAATTTAGGTTGAAATTCTGCTTTTATGTGCAAGCCTGTGGAATCTATGCTCCCTCCCTCAGCAGCAGAAAATGATATATGATTGAGATAATATTTGTTGGATATGGATGAATAGAATATAAAAAACCCTAAATGCTTATAATGAAAATTAAAACCAAGAGAGGATACTTAGCAAAATGATTAAAAAAATGATAACAAAAAGGGCAATTAGCTCATACTAACAGGATAATAAATAGAATATTTGTGGTAGACAGTAATAACAGTCTCCATTACAATAGTGGAGGATAGGATTGCAGTGACAGAGCATTTCATCTGAGTCATCTTGAGGTTTTCAACAATTTTTTTTCATTCTTCAGGGATCTTAAGAATGCCAGTGGAGGTTCAGATTCACATAAACTAAATTCTAGCTTAGGCATCTAGAGATAACAAGACTACTCCTTTTAGTGTTCTTTTATATATTTCAATGCTATACAGGCACATTTCTCACTCCCAGAAGTCCTGAGACTTCAGCTTTTACTAGTTTGCACCTAGTTCAAGATAAAGGTGAATTTAAATAATTTCAAGCGCTTCCCTACTATTAAAAATACATATCATATATTCCCTTGTATGTTTGACAACAGTGATAATATCAGTTACAAGTTCATATGTATATGTGTAAAAAAATACAATTAATGAAAAGGTTACTTCAGTATAATTCATTACTGACTGAAAGAAAATCCAAGTGACAGCTGTTTAAGTGCCACTATAAACAAATAAATTGAGAAGAAAGAGACCCAGAAGAATGGAAAAAAGACAAACTGGGAAGTGTCACTGTAAAAAAAGACAAGAAAAAAATATTGAAGGGCAATCCCAGGAACAGCTACAGGTTGGGCAGAGAAGAGATTCAGAGCAGCCCTGCGGAGACAGAGTTGGGGCTGTTGATTGATGAGAAGAAACTGAACATGAGCCAGCAGTGTGTGCTAGCAGCCCAGAAAGTCAAGAGTATCTGGGCTGCATCAAAAGGAGCATGACCAGCAGGTCGAAGGAGGTGATCCTGCCCCTCTACTCTGCTCTCGTGAGACCTCACTTGGAGTATTGGGTCCAGTTCTGGTGTCCTCAACATAAAAAGGACATGGAACTGTTGAAAAAGTGCAGGTCCATGAGGATGATCAGGGGACTGGAGCACCTCCCATATGAAGATAGGCTGAGAAAGTTGGGGCTGTTGAGCCTGGAGAAGAGAAGGCTGCGTGGAGGTCTCAAAGCAGCCTTCCAGTATCTGAAGGGGGGCTACAGGGATGCTGGGGAGGGACTCTTCATGAGGAACTGTAGTGATAGGACAAGGGGTAATGGATTTAAACTTAAACAGGGGAGATTTAGCTTAGATATAAAGAAGAAATTCATTACTGTGAGGACGGTGAGCCACTGGAACAGGCTGCCCAAGGAATTTGTGAATGCTTCATCCCTGGAAGTGTTCAAGGCCAGGTTGGACATTGCCTTGAGCAACATGGACTAGTGTGAGGTGTCCTTGCCTATGTAGGGGGATTGGAACTACACGACCTTAAGGTCCTTTCCAACCCTAACCATTCTGTGATTCTAATATCGGATTTCTTCTTTATGCCCATCTGCCTTTCTAAGTAACCTTAGCCAATAGCCAAAATTCCTGGTATACTTGGGAAGGAATAATTACAGCAATGTGAGGCTCTTCAGTGGATCAGTTTTCCCAAAAATTATGTGCAATTCCCATCCCTGGAGGTTTTTGAGAACTGAATTGATAGAGTCTTGAGCAACCTCATCTGATCCCACCACTTGAACAGGCAGTCAGTTAATATGGTCTCTTGAGTTGCTTTCCAACATGAGTTATTCTATGATCTTACATACACTGCTGTTACTCAAAGCCTTCAGTTTAAATCAGTAACATATGCTATTTAAAATCAATTAGTAAGCCATGATCTGAACTGCCAGTTCAAATTGGTGTTCAGTATTGAAGCAAATTTTGGTGCATTATTAAATATCCAGTCAAATGAAGACTGCACAGTTCTGTTAGGTCAATAACCCAGTGGATCAATAAACCACACTGGGTCAAATTCATGCCTAAAGTTATTTTATTGATTTTGGAAATATACCACTGGAAATATTACGTCAAGTATCTTCTCTCAATACTCAGTGGTTCATAGGGAGTGCAATAAACTCCATAGCTGAAAAAGAAAGTAAATTGCTTTCATTTTGCATAAGCTTTCCTGAATTTTCATAAATCTCTAATCCTTTTATAGTTGTACTAAAGTTTTAACTCCAATAATATTTTGAAGAGATTAATGATAAAATTTCCAAGAATAAGTGCAGAATTACTTTCAATGACCAATGAACATCACAAATAGATATTAGAGTTCAATTTATAATCCAGGCTCTGCTTTTTAGCTAAATTATTTATTAAAAAAGAAATTAGCTGCATGAATCACCATATTAATTATGAAGCATGATCCTGGTGCAAAACTCATTTATATTTACTTTTTAGATACAGCAATGTTTCCTCTGTCATGATTTATTTAATTCATAGATACCAATGGTGGAAGTCACCTCTTTGTAAAAAATGTGATCACAACCACTTAACAATAGTTTTTCATGGACTTCTACACAGGACTGGAATAATTTTTCTTCACTCATGACTCAGAATATTACAGTTTATGGATTATTGTCTAACTGGATTATTGTTCCAGCCGTCCTCTGTTTTGAACTACGTGATGGCTTTGTCTGGGATAGAGTTAATTTTCTGCGTCTTAGCTGGTATGAGGCTATGGTTTGGATTGCAAATGCTGCAAACAGTGTTGGTAACACAGGCATGTTTTTGTTCTTGTTGAGCAGTGCTTACACAGAGTCAAGGCCTTTTCTGCTCCTCACACCACCCCACCAGTGTTGAGGCTGGGGGTGCATAAGAAACTGGGAAGAGACATAGCCAGGACAGCTGACCCCAACTGACCACAAGGATAGTCCATATCATATGATGTCATGCTCAGCATATAAAGCTAGGGAAGAAGAAAAGGGGGGACATTTGGTAGGATACTGTTTGGCTTCCCAAGTAACCATTAACTTGTGACGCAGCTCTGCTTTCCTGAAGATTGCTGAACACCTGCCTGCCAATGCGAAGTGGTATATGAATTCCTTGTTTTGCTTTGTTTGTGTGAGGCTTTTACTTTACCTGTTCAACTGTCCTCTCAGTCCACAAGTTTTCTCATGTTTTCCTCTTCCAGCTCTCTCCCTTAGCCCACCTTCAGGGAATGAGCGAGCAGCTGGGTGGTGCTTAGTTGCTGGCTGGGGTTAAACCATGACAGACTAGTTTTTGTTATTCTGTTGTTTTAGAATCCAGAGGACAGGGGTAGATTTATACATCTGATTTTATTTATATCAATTCAACATGTATTCAGAGAGCTCTTTTTTCAGTCTCAACACTTTCCAAAAACTTTCAGAGGTACATTCTTCATCTGTAAGATTATAAATTTAAGACATTTGATTGAAAACTATGCTGACGTGTTTCTTCCAGAGCCCAGAAGAGAGTCTTCATAGGTGTCGTGGTTTAAGCCTCACAGCCACGCAGTTTCACTCACTCACTCACTCACCCTCTTTCTTCCCCCCGCTCCCAGTGGGATAGGAAGGAGAATCAAAAGAATGCAACTCCCACAGGTTGAGATAAGAACAGTTTAGTAACTAAAGTATAACACAAGACCACTACTGCTACCACCAAGAATAATAATGACAAGAGAAATACAAGGGAAAAGAATACAATCTCTCACCACCTATACCCAGCCCGACCACGCAGTGCACCCCCCACCCTTCCGGGTCTCTGCTCTCCTTTTTACATCCTGGCCATGATGTACTGTGGCATGGAATACCTCTTTGGTCAGTTTGGGTCAGGTGTCCTGTTTCTGCTTCCTCCCAGCTTCCCCTCTTCCCTGGCAGAGCACGAGGCTCAGAAAGTCCTTGGTCAGACCAAAACATTACCCAGCAGTAACCGAAACACTGGTGTTACCAGCACTGTTTCCAGGCCGAAAGTCGAAAACACAATGCTGTACCAGCTACTATGAAGGAGAAAAATGACTGCTGCTGCTGAACCCAGGACAATAGGTAGAATAACCTATGGTAGAACATTATCTCCAATGAAACAATCTATGTTCAAAAGAATCTGCAGTTCAACAGGACTTACAGTGGGATTTGTTTTTCACAGCTTATAACTTCTGTCAAGAATTGTTTCATTTCTAGTTTTGTATGATTTAGTAGATGTTCATGGAAGTTGCATGACTGGCTTGAATTTCTTCAGGGTGTACACGAAGCACATACCTAGTGTATCTGCATTGTTCTGGTAGAACAATTTAAAAAATCCTTTTCTAATCATTCTGACTTCTGCACACTTTAAGAAGATAATCTGAAATTTAGAAATTAAATAGTTTAAGTACTTCATATACTTAATATAGGATAAATGTAATTGCATCTAGTCTTGTTTAACAGCAATGGTTCAGTTAACCTAAATCCTTCTTCAACACACTAAAATTATTTGAATTCTCTGGGCATTCCTAAAACCTTTTAGCCAGTATGACCAGCCAGATGATGTTGGGACCATTTCTATGCAAGATGTCCAGTCTACTTTGAAACATAACAGTAGTGGATATGAATCATATGATGTGATGAGAAAAGGAAAGTAAATTCACCCGTGTCTTTGGCTTCTAGACGCAGTGCAGGAAAAAGAATACTAATATTCGACAAAGCTCAAAGGAACATCAAAATGAGTGTGGCATATGGCCCACCAGACAATTAAGCAAGAAAAATCTTCAGTAGTGAGTAGACATAACAGAACACTGCAATGAGAGCACACCAAGAAGTGTTTTCTACACATCTCCTTCCCTCCTGTTAATGACAGCAAGACCACAAACTCTAGAAAAAATAGAAAATCTCTGTTAAAAGCTCATAAGATCAAGCAATCATAGAATAGTTAGGGTTGGAAAGGACCTTAAGATCATTTAGTTCCAACCCCCCTGCCATGGATCGGGACACCTCACACTAAACCATGCCACCCAAGGCTCTGTCCAACCCAGCCTTGGACACTGCCAGTGATGGAGCATTCACACCTTCCTTGGGCAACTCATTCCAGTCCCTCATTACTCTTACAGTAAAGAACTTCCTCTTTATATACAATCTAAACTTCCCCTGTTTTAACCTGTTACCACTTTTTCTGTCACTACAGTCCCAAATGAAGAGTCCCTCCCCTGCATCCCTATAGGCCCCCTTCAGATACTGAAAGGCTGCTATGAGACCTCCACGCAGCCTTCTCTTCTCCAGGCTGAACAGGCCAACTTTCTCAGCCTGCCTTCATATGGGAGGTGCTCCAGTCCCCTGAACATCCTCGTGGCCATCCTCTGGACTTGTTCCAACAGTTCCATATCCTTTTAATGTTGAGGACACCAGAATTGGACACAGTACTCCAAGTGGGGTCTCATGAGAGCAGAGTAGAGGGGCAGGATCAGCTCCTTTGACCTGCTGGTCACGCTCCTTTTGATGCAGCCCAGGATACGGTTGATGTTCTAGGATGTGAGCACACACTACAAGCTTATGTTCAGTTTCTCCTCATCAGTCAACACCCCCAAGTCCTTCTCCGCAGGGCTGCTCTGAATCCCTTCTCTGCCCATCCTGTAGCTGTGCCTGGGATTGCTTCGACCCAGGTGGAGGACCTTGCACTTGTCATAGTTAAACTTCATAAGGTTGGCATCAGCCCACCTCACAAGCATGTCAAGGTCCCTCTGGATGGCTTTCCTTCCCGCCAGCGTATCAACCAAGCCACACAGCTTGGTGTCATTGACAACCTTGCTGAGGGTGCACTCAATCCCACTGTCCGTGTCGCTGACAAAGATGTTGAACAAGATCCGTCCCAACACCGAACCCTGAGGGACACCACTCATTACTGGTCACCAGCTGGACATTGAGCCATTGACCACAACTCTTTGCGTGCAACCATCCAGCCAGTTCTTTATCCACCGAGAGGTCCATCTATCAAATTGATATCTCTCCAACTTAGAGACAAGGATGTTGTGTGGGACAATGTCAAGTGCTTTGCATAAATCCAGGTAGATGACGTCAGCTGCTCTACCGCTGTCCATCAGTTCTGTAGCCGCCTCATAGAAGGCCACCAAATTGGTCAGGCAGGATTTCCCCTTAGTGATGCCATGCTGGCTGTCACCAAGCACCTTGTTGTTTTTCATGTGCCTTAGCATGCCTCCCAGGAGAATCTGCTCCAAGATTTTGCCTGGCACAGAAGTGAGACTGACTGGTCTGTAGTTCCCCAAGTCATCCATTTTCCCCTTCTTGAAAATGGGGGTTATATTTGCTTTTTTCCAGTCATCAGGAACTTCACCCGACTGCCATGATTTTTCAAATATGATGGACAGTAGCTTAGCAACTTCATTTGCCAGCTCCTTCAGGACCCGCGGATCGATTTCATCAGGTCCCATGGACTTGCATACTTTCAGGTTCCTAAGATGGTCTCGAACCAGATCCTCTCCTACAGTGGGCCCAAGGTCTTCATTCTCGCAGTCCCTGCATCTGCCTTCCAAGACTCAGGTGGTGTGGCCAGAGCATTTTCCAGTGAAGACTGAGGCAAAGAAGTCACTAAGAACCTCAGCCTTCTCCAAATCCAGGGGAGCCAGTTCTCCTGATAGCTTCCAGAGAGGGCCTACATTGCCCCTACTCTGTCTTTCATTTGCAATGTACCTACAGAATCCCTTGCTGTTGTCTTTAACATCTCTAGCCAAGTTTAATTCTAAGTGGGCCTTAGCTTTCTTAACCTGGTCCCTAGCTTCCCGGACAACATCCCTATATTCTTCCCAGGCTGCCTGTCCTTGCTTCCACCTTTTATTAGCCTGTTTTTTCACTCAAATTTTCCTCAGCAGCTCCTTATCCATTCAAGGAGGTCTCCTGGCCTTTCTGCTGCACTTCCTTCTAGTTGGGATGCAACACTCCTGAGGTTGTAGCAGGCGATCCTTGAATATCAATCAACAGCCTTGGGCCCCCCTGCCCTCTAGGGCTATATCCCATGGAACATTACTAAGCAGGTTCCTGAAGAGGCCAAAATCTGCTCTCTTGAATTCCAAGGCATTGAGCTTGCTGCACACTCTTCTCACTGTCCTGAGGATCTCGAATTCAACCATCTCATGATCGCTGCAACCAAGGCTGCCCTGGAGCGTCACATTTCCAACCAGCCCTTCCCTGTTGGTGAGCACAAGGTCAAGCATGGCACCTCTCCTTGCCGGCTTCTCTATTACTTGCAGAAGGATGTTGTCTTCCACACAATTAAGGATCCTCCTGGATTGCTTGTGCTGGGTCATACCATCCCTCCAACAGATATCCGGGTGATTGAAGTCCCCCATGAGGACAAGGGCCTGCGAGCGTGAGGCTGTTCCTATCTGTCTATAGAGCGCTTCATCCACCGAGTCCTCTTGATCAGGCGGTCTGTAGCAGATCCTGCAAGTAATGTCTCCCGTCTCTGTTCTCCCTTTAACCCTGGCTCACAAACTCTCTGTTAAATGATCACCTGTCCCCAGACAGAGTTCCATACTCTCCAGCCTATCCCTAACATAAATAGCAACTCCCCCTCCCCGTCTGCCAGGCCTGTCTTTTCTAAAGAGCCTGTAACCTTCCATTCCAACACACCAGTCATAGGAGCCATCCCACCATGTTTCTGTGATACCTATTATATCATATCCCCATAGACGTGCACACATCTCTAATTCCTCTTGTTTTTTTCCCCATACTATGGGCATTTATATAGAGGCATCTGGGCTGAGATCCAAATGAAGCTGGCTCATTGGCTGGAGTGGCTGAAATATCTCTACATTGCTCTGAACATTTATTATAGGTGCTGGCCAGTGACTGGGTGTGTTGGGATGGAACAATGCCCCCTCCCCCAACATATCTAGTCTGAAGCTTTCTTGACCAGCCTGGGAAGCCTTCTAACATCTCTGGTGCCTTCAGGCCCATCACTCCAATGTAGTGGGTAGTATCTTGCAATGTAGTTGTTTCTATCATTTAGTGCGATAAGCAGTTTGTCATGAAAATGTAAGACCACCAATAATTATACTGAATGAAAGGAGGTATTATTTAAAGCACTGGACCTCCTGAACTGAAATCACAACATGAAATGCTGCCACTATAACATGCATCACAACAGTTGTTTAAATCTCAGGGTGGTACTCAGAAGTGATAAAACAGCATGCCTCACTGCTCAACTGTCGCATTAATAAAGCCCAGTAAAAAGATGATACTATTTTAAGTCATCTGTGATTATCCACACCTCTTCCTTGGAAAAGTACAGTTTAGTTACTTAAGACTGCAATGTTTATTTGTTTTAAAATTTGGTTATCACTAAAGGGAATATTTTATGCCAGATGCTCTTCTACTGTAATAATGAAGGGCTTCAGCCAAATCTCTGTAAAGCTATAGAGATATACATTATGAATAATCAAGTACTGGAATGCAAATTCAATATTCTAGAAAGTAGTGCTCTACTGATATTCAAATTTTAATATTGCTTTGAAAGAAAACAACCATACTGGTTTTGTTATGAACTATTATTGATCTGTGTTATTTCTGACAAAATTATTAATTGCATTACTCCAATTTTTACAAAATAAATCATAATAGATTAACACAAACAGGAAGCCAAGAAGACTGCAGATATATTGTTAGCCTGGTTATTTCCACTAAAATAATCTCTGGAG
Organism: Ara ararauna; assembly: GCA_028858755.1. Taxonomy (NCBI): domain Eukaryota; kingdom Metazoa; phylum Chordata; class Aves; order Psittaciformes; family Psittacidae; genus Ara; species Ara ararauna. Next base: position 34,736,592 of record CM054376.1, read on the forward strand.
AATCAAATTCACAGCTAATTCTTCTTTTTTCAAAGCTTGCCTGTATCATCATGTATTGTAATTAGTTTGAATATAAAAGATAGTACCTGCTGCATGTGACTTCTTTTGTTCACTTAGGATTACAGCTAACAGCATTCAGCCAAATTCTTTCAACTTTGAACAAATGTGCTAAACAGAGGAGAGATGTTTCCCCCCAGATGTAGGCACCTACACAGGATGCAGACATAATTAGTATGGCAGTGTTCCCAGAGTCCAAGCAGGAGGTGGGAGGACTGGCACTCTTAACTGCAGCTCTCCTCAATCCTATAGTCATTTTTCTTGTTCTGAACCATGTTTTGGTTATACCCACAAGGTCATTTGCATACACATAAAGTTAGAGGGTGATACCTTTTGTTTTTATTTGCCCTTGATGGATGTGCATGATATTGTTCCAGTTGAGCACCTATACCTCAGACATTGTGTTGGAACCTGAAACTGAATGTTTGTGATTCTAAGAGACTGCATAAACACAACAATGACATTGCAGTACCTAAAATAGTTTGATCTTAGCTATGTCTGGAGGAGACAGAGTGAAATTTCTAGGTAACACAGAAATTATGTTGGCTCTGAATGCTAGTTCATGTGACTAATAATCTGGGCATCCGTTATCAATCATCTACTAAGCCCAAGAGCCCGCCTTGGGTTTTCAAATAAGGGCTTCTAAAGAAATAGTACCTAAATTTTCCTTTCAATGAAAGTCCTTAAACTAAGCAGAAACTGAATTTTTGGAAAATTTCATAAATTTTTATTATTTAATCTCAAGATAAACTCAGACATATTCTTGAGTTCAGAAGCTGAAAACCAGTGTTACTTTCTTCTAGCTCAGTGCCCCTAAATTCCCTTAAATTCCACAATTCAGCTACTGCAGAATAGTAGCTCCTCTGCCTTTTGTTCTTTCCCCACAAATCTAGTCTTCTTGAAGGCATGACAGCCTCACAAAGAGGTAGGAAGTCTCATACTCAGTTTCATCTACAGGCTTCTTAGAGTGGTCTCAACAGAAGCTGCAATAGCAGGTATGAAATCTTCCCAGCATGAAGTTTGTTTCTCCTTTCTGTGGGAAGGCCAAGGGGAAGGAGATTCATATGGGCACAAAACTATGATATGAACAGCAGGCAGACCTTTCTGCCACTTCTAAAATCTGGCTGGCTTGTCAGGGATGCAGTGTTGTTACTTTTGTGCCATGGTTGATGTGCAGAGATCACTGTGTATTCTCAACAGAGGTGGTAGCTTAGGATTCTTTGATATACCTCTGACTCAAGGCTACATTGCAGCTGAAGTTCAGCAGGGTAAAAAGGGTTTAGCTCCTGAAATTGTGAGTCATGCATGAGCAACCAAATTTAGGTGACTGGATAGTGCAAAAGTAGATGAAATTGAAAAATAGATGCACAAAGTGCATTTCTGTGACTCTGCTCTAAGTTCATTTCACATACCAAAGCTGATCCTCTGGGTCTGGCCTTAAATATTTCATGCCACAATAGCAAAACTATTTCATTGCAGCTTCAGCATAGCCTTCATGGAAGGCTGTAGCATTTGAAGTATGGTAGTCGTATATCAAAAAACCAATTTTTAACTAGAGTTCCAGTAAATGTCACCTATGTTGATTTTTCTTCATGTATTCTGAATACAAAACAATTGGAAACTATGAAAAATTTGCTAACACTGTTGAATTTTTAATGGTAATTACTATAGCAAGCACCAATATCACATTTGCTTTTTCTTCCTTTAGGAAACCATTATTGTGGAAAAACCTGAAGATGACAGTAAGCAGCAAGAGAATACTATTTTAAAGCCACTCATTACTTCAAACATCAGTTATGTTGCACTGTGGTGATTTATATTAAAAGTAAAAAAAAACCCACAAACTTTTTAGACTTTTTATGTTCATTTAGAACTTTCCGCATAATATTTTGTCTATGTACATAGCTTGAATAATCAGTACATTTTTATAGTTAGGTTTTCATGTTTAACTATATCTGAGACAGTAGATTATAAATTAATAATAAGTTTCATAAGTCATTATAAAGGACAAATTTATGGTTTTGTTCCCTACAAATATAGCTTTCTTCAAAAATTTGCAGTAATTGTAAGTTTACAAATAGATTTCTGAATAGTGTGCCTAGTCATGTTTTTTAAATTTTCTTTTGATTTGACAGCAAAAAAAAACCCCTGAAACACTGTTGCTGCCCTATTTTTGCCTAAAGAGAAACTAAAAACAGATTTATTTTGGCATTGCTGTTTTACAAATAAAACAAAATAAATTTTTAGGTATGTTGAAGAGAAAATTTAAAATAAGAAGTTGTTTGCCTTCACTAGATAAATTGCAAACTGTAATTTATTCTTTCATATGACAGTGATTTTGTGATGTTTTTCCAATGCACTTCAAAAATAAATTCCAAATCTGTCCACTTAGAAGTGTCTTCATTTTTAATGCAACAGCTTCTCATATGTTTCCTTTCCTCGTATCCCTCTCATATTGAAGAACCCCGTTTTTTGATGGCCAGACAGGCCAAATTCCATACTAATCAGCATGTATTGTAGCTGACTTCAAATTAATCATTATCTTTCATCTCAGTTTCTATTTGTAATTCAGACTATTCTTCTGAATTCAAAATCATACTTTTAAAATTTATTAAGCATTCTTACTCTAAGGTCCATTAAAATTCAATCAGACTGTTCTGTTGAAATGCAATGCTCCGCAAGGCCATGATGCACCAACTCACATCGATAAATGGTTTTCAAGGGGTCTTCGAACAAAGAAGGACCTATGGATAGATTTTATATTACTGCAGAATTTGTTTCATTGTCATTACCAGACACTTCAAAGAGATTTAATTGTACATTTTCACATCTGCTGTGCTTTCAGAGCTATGTGCAGCACCAGTATTTGTTCTGTCAAAATAAAATACAATCTATGAATGTCATTTCATTGCTGCTTGCTGTCAAGAAAATCAATGTTACATGACCCCTTTTGACTTCAGTAAAACTGAAAAAGCCTTTTTTTTAACCATATCTCTGTTTAAATAGTATGAATAATGTTTGCATCTGAAATGACTGTCTAAGAAAAAAAAAAACATGAAATCTATCAGAATAATTTGGTTTAGCAGTAGCAGCAGTTGCTGGTGTGACATTTTAAGTGTGAAAGGCTCATTTTCAATTCTTGTCTTTACTCCAAAAAAAAGGGACAAAAAGGAAGGAAGTGACTTTATGAGGCTTGTTTGCAACTGGAAGACTTCTGAGGCTGTGTTTTGGGGTGAAGGAAGAGGAGGGGAGGAAGAGGAATTTCTTTTAATTAGCTAGACTGGTTATTACTCTAAGCCCATGGAGAGAATGTATTTTTTCTCATGATTCTAATACTCACTCTCTTACTATAAGAAGTCAGTAGTAGTTCTAGTAGGCAACAATAGCATTCAGGTAACTCACTGGTCCACTTTCATGATAGTCTCTCCAGAAATGCTGTTTGAAGGTGTTGCTCTCTTTTTCATTCTTTCCCATTTACCATTGTCCTTGTTCTACAATGTGCTAAGGAACATATTAGGCTGACAGCTAAAATTTTGGGCAGTTGTATGAGCTAAATGGGGAACTGATCCAGATCAAACCCCAAACCAGATGAAACTAAAAATAATTTGGACCCATTCCCTGATCTCATCCATTAATTCTCTACTCCTAGAGCTGTGTCAGCCTACCAAAAGAAGAGACCCAGTCAGGTCTGGAGCTGGAGTACAGCAGCCAGCAGTGGGAGTTTCTGCTCCAGAGCAGTTTCTGCTCCAGAGCAGTTTCTCATTCTTTCCCCTGTTACTGTTGGCAAACAAGTTTTATCATTGAGGTGGGGACGGGGAAGAGAAGGAAATAGTTGGGTGAAACAAGATGATGGTCCATCTTTTCCATGAGTTCCACCTCCCTACAAGCTACAAAACATAAGTACTAGTGAGTACATGAGTACAGTGATACTCAACAGGAGTCTGCTAAAGGTACATTTTCACACAGTGACAAAGTGTAAGAAAGCAGTGGTATTGTGATCTCAAGAAATCTGGGAAGAGTACTTTAACCAGGAAAGGAAAAAAGTTATTTTTTCCCCTGGCCTGGTTCCCAGGATTAAACAGGTGATTTAAATCCTCTGTAATTATGCTCCACAGTCTTCAGAGCATTGTGAGTGTGTTTCAAAATGTTTCCTCTATTTTCTCCCTGTATATTATCATTTGGTTCTTACTTACTGGGCACGAGCAGATAGATTTGATATGGCTACAGTGTTACACTGTCGGGTTTTTATATAAATTATATTGTCACACTTTCCCCAACCACAATCAAATCTAATACAGTTTCTTTTTCTTTTCCTCTACTTAAAAATAATAACAATAAAAAAGAAAGTCCTCCAAAGATAACTTTCTTCAGTGAAATTATTAAGGAGCTACTGAAACTGAATGTATCTTCTGAATTTGGTTCAAAACAAGTTCACAATGATTTCTTTCTCAGTAACAGTTTATTTGTAGAAAATGTTTGGGTCAAGCAATCCACATGTACTTAAGCTGAAAACACAAATAAAGGATAAATTCAGTGCATTTATTCACACTTGAAGAATGTTTCCTGTCCCCCTCAAAAACCAAAATATCTCACCCTAAGCAAATGCATTTCCATAATAAGAACTTGGAAAAAAATCCATCATTGTTTTTTTGAAATCACAAAGTATTTGTTGACGTCTACTGAAACTGAGTTATGGAAGTATCAACATATAGACTGTCTCTGGAATAAATGGAAATTTCATTCAGTTGTTGCAATAGGAAAGTCTGCGTGCAAGGGAGAATAGTAAAGAAAACTGGGATCTAAATATTTCAATAAAAAATTTAACTTATAATACCATCATAACTCAATAATCTGAGGATTTTAAGGACTGGATATTGACTATGCAAGCCTTTCCACACATGTATTCAGGGTAATTCTGCCATAACATGTGCTGAGCTAGTAGCCTTTCAGATAATTTGAGCAGCTGGCTCTAAAAGGTACATAGCTAGTTGTTAGATATTTTCCCAAATGCAGCCGTCTTCTGTGTTTAATAAAAATTGCTAATTTTGCTGAGGGTGTTGGAAGTAGAGCTCTGTAAATCTTCAAGGTCAATGGGTTGCTGGGTGCTAACAGACAGAAGTCCAAGTAGATCAAAGAACGTTCCTTTTTTTCCAGAAGACCCATATAAATCAAATCAGAGAAAACGCCTTCTCTCCCCTACCCTCAGTTTACAGGCAGATTATAACTTCAGTTCAGTCATGTGCGAGTTCTCTCACTTGAGTGTTTCAAAGAGGGTGTGTAAGAACTGCATGGCAGTGGAGATAGATGTGGCTGAGAGGGGTAAGGGGTAAGTCCCACTTCAATCCCGGTGTGCTTGGATCCTAATGGGTTGAAACAATTCAATGTCTTCAGAGGGAAGATGGATCAAATTGCATGGTATACTCCACTTAAGCACATCAGAAGTGTGCGAAATAAAAACGTAGAATAGTTAAAGATTGTGTAATAGAGTACAATGTAAGAGCAGGTGGTCATCATCATCTCTACAGAAGATATGATTATCCTAAGAGCACAAGTGAAGCACAATAATGCCAAAACCATGGTAAATAACTGCCTTCTAAAAAGCAGGAAAACATACTTGGTCCTGGAAGCAAATTACCCTCCTTACTGAAGAAAGCTAAGCAGCTAGCACAGGAAGGACTGAGAGTTGCATATCTCATTGATGCAGGAGTGTGTGTAGCAGACAACTCCTTGTTTAATATTTCCATTCATATGGAAGGGGGCAAAAAACATTGACCCTAATTAAGAGGTATCTGCTAATTATGGAGGGAAGAAGACAGGAAAAACTGAACTAATGTACTGACCTTGAGTTCAGTCTAAGTTTAGGTGATACAATGATAGACTGAAGGAGTGGAAAGCCTATAAATTCAGACCCTGGCACACTTTATTCAGGTACTTTGGCTCCCCAGTGTATTCTTCCCTATGTCCAAATGTTAGGGTAGGTCCTTATGTAAGCCTTGCACACCAGCTGGATAGCTGGGGGTTATGCAGACTTGTCTTGCAATATCCTTTTTTCTGTTCTGACCCACCCCTGCCAACCCCCCAGAAGTAAAGGCTGTCACTTTGGAGACATCCTCATAATTTGTAGTATAAAGAACAATGCTTTGATTTTTTTTTCAGGTGTTTTCTTCACAATATTTTAATGCAGTCTTCTAAGAACTTTATTTATTATTTTATTATTATTAATTATAATATTGAAATAATTAAGCAGGAGATTGTGCCTCTGGCAATAACAGAAAGCTTATGAGACAGTTTTGGAAGTATAGTTTGCCCTTTGAAGATTAGGTCATCCCATCAAAGCTAAGAGAAGCTCTGAGTAGGTATTATGGGCCGTATGACTTTCTGAAGTCTCTTGCTGCTTCTGTACACAGGTAAAATTCTCTCTCAGGTTTGTCTTTTATGTAATGGATTATGTAGAAACTACAGATATGCTGGGATGTTTAAATAAGTCTCAAAGTTTATATTATACATGAGACACTAATTTTTGAGCTCCCATTAATTCTTTAAAAACTGCTACATGTCAGCACCCAGCCCCTGATGGTAGCTAGCACCAGATACTTCAGGGTAAGATGCAGGAGTGTCTGACTTGAACAACTACAGAATAAAGTGCTCAAAAAATAAAAAGTTTTTTACTTTATTTTTTCACGGATATCTGCCCACCAATGCTTTGCTTATCCTCCAGGGCATTACCTCCTTATCAGCTGTAACAAAAGGCTATCATTGTATACACGACTTACTTATCTGCACAACAGCATTTTTTTCCGGCCAAAGGGCTACATTTTTATCCAATGGAAGCACTGAGCCTTGAGCTATCTTTGTAAGATAATAAATTATCAAAAGACAGACTGTTTGACTTGGAGAATTTTTAGAAAATCTGGAGTTTACCAATCATTTTATTCTAAAGTACACCGCATGTAATGACCTAAGGATCTGCCAGAAGGTGTATTTTTTCATCCAAGTGAATTCTATGACTGAGCTGCCATGAATGTCAGCTTCAAGGTTAGAAATCTTAAAATTGTTGCGTGCACCAGTCAGTGCTGACTAATGCATTATTGTTAGAGGGCTTTTTTCATACCTGAACACTTACAATTATTCTAGAACACCCTTTCTTCTGTTAGTAATAACAGGTTAACAGTAATATGCTGTGAGAAATACCCCATCTATTTCTGAATCCTTTCCTAAGCTTCTGGAATGCTAAGTATGGCCTTGGGACAGTGAGTTTCACACCTGCATTGTGTGGTAGAGACAGTATTTTGAATGCATTAACTCCTGGTAATAAACAGCATTGTAAGGATCAAATATTGCAGTTAATAACATGAACACTGATTCTTCCACACCCATGTTGTCAAAACATGGAGATGTGTTTTTGTGATGATGCGTTAATTTCAGTTTCTTACAGCTCCCCTTAGGAGAAATGGAGGTAGCAAAATAAAATCTCCCTTTAAGTTCCTAAAAGAGAAGGTCCTTGACAGAAATCTGTACCAACAAATCTTGTGCTAAAGGCTAATGCAAAAGAATAATTTTAGGATCTACTACTTCTGGTCTCCCCATCGTATCTGCTGTGCTGAAACAGATGTTCATTCAGTAAACCAAATCAAGTAGATGATCCAGGGCCCTTGATCTATCTCTAAATAAAATGTCTGGGTCTCTGGACCACCTAAAGAGCTTGATTTGCTAATCCAAGTCACTATGTGGCCATACAAATACATAAACTGGCACAACATAGGGAGAAGCTGTACACCATTGCCAATCTGTTACTCTTTTGTAGTGTATAATAAGAAGGATTGATTGTTGGGTTTCTTTATTAGCATTTTTGTAGAAAGCTTTTATAGTGTATTTAAAAGATTTGGTCCTGTGAAGTGCTAGATCTCAGAGGCTCACTAATTTCATTTGGAGTGGAGTCTGCTGAGCATCTCTCAGTGTACTCAGCCTTTTAAAGGATTAGACCATTTTGGAATACTGTTTGTGTCAATATTTTATCAGTAATACAGAGATTAAGCATTAGATTGTGTTTTAGCCTGATTTACTGCTGTGCTGAAAAGGGATATTGCGACTTTATGTCCTTGATAATCTAGAATAATATTTGATTTACACAGTATTAAAGAACACAAAATAAACACAGATGCTCAAAGTGCAATGCATTAATACCTTCTTATATCCTATATGTCCTATATCTCTGCAATAGTTATAGGCTCCTTAAAAGGTCTACTGGAGTATGTGTCTGACAGAATAGATAAGAGGGAGATAGGGATTCCTCTCAGGGAGAGAGGATGTGTACCCAGCATCTAAGCCGTTCTGTTGCCCTGTCAATACTGTGAGTAAGTCAGAAAGTCAAGTGGTGAGAACAGCAGGAGAAACAGTTGCTGCATATATCTACTGCACTGTTTTGTGATGGGAGATGAAACTTTTGATCTTGAAAAGCTGAGAAAGGATCATCCCTCTTCTTACGGATACGTCGTCAAGTAGAGAAACAGAGAGGGAAAGATACACATTTCTATTACATGTATCTATTTCTACAGGCTGGCTCACTCGAAGGGCAGAAGCACAAAGAAGACATATACTGTAGAGTAATTTTTGTCATTGGTTTCTTGCATACTGGAATAATATCCATGGTTGATATGACACAAAATGACAATCTTTTCCCATCCCTCAAGTTTCTTCCGCTTTTGTTGGTCTCAGTATTTCATTCCTACATTTTTATTCCCCTTTCCTATTCTCTTTGATATTTCTCCCTCTTTTTCTTACAGATCAGTCCAGTAAAAATCAGTCCATTCAGGTACGGATACTATGTTTAGTATATGCCTTCCCAGGTCACCCCCCCCTGGTCTTGCTTTCCCTGGCCTTCCGTTTGAAATGTTGCCTCCTCTAGACACCTTGCCTCGGTACTATCCCTTTCCCAGCCACCACACATTCTTGTCTGAGGAGGTGCCTGGCTTTCATTTTTATCCCTACTTCAAAACCCTTTGCCAGGAGGTACTGGAGATGTGGCAGGGCTGTGTCTGATACATGGTGACCCTGCTTAGTCCACTTGCATAGTGACAGTACAGTACACCCAGGAGAAAAGGTCTGAGCTGAAAGATGTGGAACAACTTGGCCATGCAAGAGAAGCAGTGACCAACAAGGCAGAAAAAAGGGTACGAGTTTCAGTGCATAGAGTAACTCCAGAACTGTCAAATTTGGTAAAAGTTCACAAGAAAATACAAGAGATTTCTGACTCTCTTTGAAGAACAAACTATAGAGCAGTGACACACACAAGCAGCACTGGATGGCACAAATGTGCCTTGGGTTAGTATTTCACCATGATCATCAGAAGGTAGGAGCCTTTCTTATGTGATAGAGAAATGGAAATATTACAGTATATTTTGGTGAGAAAAAAAGAATGCATTTTGTAGAGCAGAAAAATATAGATAGAGAACTGGTGGACATAGCTGTTTCTGAGACTTCATCCATCTTAAATTATGGAATGTACAGCAAGCCATGTCTTTACTTTCAGATTTAATATTGTTTACTAAGCTACTTCATTGAGCACTGCAAATAGAGCTTCTGCAGCAGACAATGCAATTTGATTTGCAATAATTGACTCTTATTCATAAATTTATTTTCTTTTATGATTAATTTCTAGCTACACTAATGCCAGTTTATGACGCTGTTTTTAAAAGAATCGCAATGTCATTTTCATTATCTATTTTGGAATGTTTGTCATCTTAAACATATGTCTGGTGACATTTAAATGAATATTGTATTTGCGTGTAATAAGTACGTAGGATAAAACTGTAAAATAGGTTTTTAATGTTCAAATAAACACTATATTATCCCATTGCTGGGAGGTATTTTCAAGGTTATATGATGCATTGATATCAGGACAAACAGATTTTCAAGATGGAGCTCAATGAAAAACATAAAGAGCAGGACGTGAATTGCTCACCCATGTTAAAACTCTGTTTCTTTTGAATGTGAAAATGTTGAAACAGTTGACCTACCACTAAATGCTTTTGAATATGCCTTAAGAAATGGTGGACTTGCTGGTCTTGCTACACACACGTTTGAAAGCCACAGCATCTGCCAAGTTGTATTGCTGATGTCAGTTTAGATGGTGAAGTTATTCAAAAAAAGCCAGATTATTCTTCATGTTTACTGAAGCAAGTTTTCACAGAACTGCACCCTAACATTGAGATTTGTGTGTTTCATGTAAAGAGATGAAGAATTAGTACAGTGCTAGGTGGTTGACTGGATGAGATAAGAATACATGATATGATAAATAGAAAGTATTTCTCTTTAACACCTGGATTACTCATCAGGATAAGGCCAGCCTGATGTGAAAAAAAAAAGAAAAAAATCTCAGTCTTTCCTCTCTGGATTGCAGGAGTTACAGGAGCATGAGGTAAGAGGGAGGCACAGTGCAAAGGGAATGTTCCTCCCAGCAAGTAGAACAATGGAAAATGTGAGAGGAATAAGATTTGTATGGAGAAATGCAATTTTTTTATTAAAGCTGTCGACAGGGCTCAGGGAAGAACAACCTTTCAAACAGGCAAAATCATCTTCAGATCTGGAGAAAAGTTAGAGATTTCAAGCCAGCTACTGAAGAAATTGCTCTCATCACAGTTATGTGAATCAGTTGCTCCAATATAGAAAAGGGTGGTGTTGCGGTTTAAGCCTCTCAGGCAGTTCGCTCACTCACTCCCCCCTCTTTCTTCCACCCAGCTCCCGGAGGGATGGGGAAGAGAATCGAAAAAATGCAACTCCCACAGGTTGAGATAAGAACAGTCCAGTAACTGAGGTATAACACAAATCACTGCTGCTAACACCAATAATAATAATGACAAGTCAAATACAAGGGAAGAGAATACAACTCCCCACCCGACACCAAGCCTGACCCAGCAGTGGGCCCCCCCTGCCGGGTCTCTGCCCTCTGTTTTTACATCCTGGGCATGATGTGCTGTGGCATGGAGTACCTCTTTGGTCAGTTTGGGTCAGGTGCCCTGCTTCTGCTTCCTCCCGGCTTCCCCTCCTCCCTGGCAGAGCATGAGACTCAGAAAGTCCTTGGTCAGACCAAAACATTCTAAGCAGCAACTGAAGACATCGGTATTATCAGCACTGTTCCCAGGCCAAAAGTCAAAAACACATCACAGCACCAGCTACCAAGAAGCAGAAAAATGACTCCTACTGCTGAACCATGACAGTATCCACCCCTTATTCCATACCATTCACGTCATGCTCAGATCCCACATTTTCAATATACCATCACATGTATATATATACATCCACACACACACACACAGAGGGAGAGAGATCATCCTTTCGTGCATGGACCAATCCCTATAAAGCTTCTGAGTCCATCCAGTCCATGATATCGGGCTCCATCTTTTGTCACAGTCTTTCAGAGCAGGAGGGACTGTGTGCAGTGTTCATACTCGTGAATAACCTGGGCAATAGTGTCCATTGCTAAGTCCACCCCTCGATCATGAGTCCATCTGTATGTTGTATCTCTGCCCTGATGGCCTGAGGTGTCATGGGACCACCAGGCTCAAAATAATTCACCCTCCCCTCCAGCAGTTTCTGCAGCTTGTTGCTGGGGACTCCATGCAGCCACCTTCCATCTGCGACGCTTCCAAAGCACTGGAGGGTCCCAGTGGACTAGATACTTGCCCATACTGTCCCACACAACCTGCCACTCATGACTGTCCAGCTGCAGGGAAAATCTCTTGGTCCTCCTACATCGTCATCTAACCCCAGACAAGGCCCAAACCCAACTCTGCTTAACTCTTGGGACTAGACAAAATAATTGTTGGTAAAACACACTCTGTATGCATGCCAACACTGTGATCACCATCACAATCAGCAGGCAGGTCTCAAGGGTACCCAAAGGCCATTCAAACCCTTCAGAACTCTCAAATGATGCTGCTGTACTCTTCACTGGGGCTGGTGTAGCTGCTGTGCTTGCCGGCTCTCTCACCACCAGCTGCTCTTTGTCTGAGTCCAGATCTTCCTCCTCCGCCTTGCTGGGAAGTGCTGCATGGTCTTCTGCATCCTCCTGGGGCTCTGGCTCGCTGGGTTCTGCGGACGGCTGCCGGGGAATGCTCTCAGCCACTGTGGGGCTGGGCTCGGCCATGGGGCTCGGCTCCTCCACTGCCCCTTCCCACTGCTGGGCAGCAGTGGGGCTGGGCTCGGCAGCGGGGCTCAGCTCCTCTGCCACCTCCTGGGGCTCCTGTTCCCCAGGGCCGCTCTCCCGGGCTGTTTCGGCCGCCGGAGGCTCCCGGGGCAGCCCTCACTCTGCTTCCCACAGCCTCACGAAGACGGAGGTGAGGAGAGGGCTAGGATGGTGAAGAGCAGCCGGGCGGCCAGGTACAAGTCCACATCCACATCCATCTTGCCCTGCTGCTGAGGCCCACCCATATTACAGGACATTCCAATAAAGTACGATGAAACAAGAACCTTAGCCCAAACCCCATTTCTGAAAAATAGAAAGATAGCAAATAGCGGCGATAAGTAAGGTGCAACAGGCTGAAACTGTGAACTCAAGAGAATCAAGAGCAACAGCTTTGAGAGCCAATAAATCAACATTGTGACGAGTGGCTATTAATCTTGTTGTTATCTCAACCCTTTGTGCCCCACGTTGAGCGCCAAAAAGTACTGTCCTGGTTTAAGCCTCTCAGTCAGTTCGCTCACTCACTCCCCCCTCTTTCTTCCACCCAGCTCCCGGAGGGATGGGGAGGAGAATCGAAAAAATGCAACTCCCACAGGTTGAGATAAGAACAGTCCAGTAACTGAGGTATAACACAAACCACTGCTGCTACCACCAATAATAATAATGACAAGTGAAATGCAAGGGAAGAGAATACAACTGCTCCCCACCCGACACCAAGCCTGACCCAGCAGTGGGCCCCCCCTGCCGGGTCTCTGCCCTCTGTTTTTACATCCTGGGCATGATGTGCTGTGGCATGGAATACCTCTTTGGTCAGTTTGGGCCAGGTGTCCTGTTTCTGCTTCCTCCCAGCTTCCACTCCTCCCTGGCAAAGCATGAGACTCAGAAAGTCCTTGGTCAGACCAAAACATTCTAAGCAGCAACTGAAAACATCAGTGTTATCAGTGCTTTTCCCAGGCCAAAAGTCAAAAACACAGCACAGCACCAGCTACCAAGAAGCAGAAAACTGACTGCTACTGCTGAACCCAGGACAGGTGGTCAGCACCTGTACAGGAGATAGGGATTTCCTTAAGTATACTAGTTAATAATAAAATATAAAATAATTATTCAAAACTGATTTGGTGATCTATTTTTTCTTTCAAGAATATCTACTAAGGACTTCTATTCTCTTAAGCTACATCTCAAGACCATAACATATGTTTACTTTGTGATACAGATGAAAACCAGATTTAGAATCAAATTTTCCTAATTCCTCTGAAGCATGAGAAATTTTTCCCAAGTTACTTCCTTGTAATACAATACATGGAGATTTTGTGGGTATGAAAAACTATTCAAGCTGCTAGACACCTCGGAAAATACTCTTAAGGTCATCTGGAAGAACGACCTCTACTTCTCACAAGAGCTGTCCAGGTTTTGCTCAGGAGAAACTAGCAATATTTTCCAACAGGCATGTTGCTTTGCATTTCTGTTGGGCTTTTCCAATTTTTCCTAAGAGAGACATATCTTTTTCCTCTCCTTTGACGGACTTTTTTCCAAAAGAGAGTGGCAGAATTCGGAATAGAGTCAACCTTTCCACCATTCTCCTCAGCCGCTGACTTTTAACAAAATGCCTCATAAATTGCAGGAATTGCATAAGGAAGTTATGCCATCTATCACGCAGACACATGACCTCTTGCTATTTCTAAGAACTTTGACAGGATGAACTGTGCCACCATCTATGTGTGTTCCGGATAAGGATGCAGAACCACAATGTTCTGCCACTTAACACACTGAAAAATAGAGTCACATTTGGTTATACCTTCCACTTATTTGATGAATACATTTGCAATCTACAGAGTTCTTATGGCTAATTGCAATAGAATTCCTTTTCCATTTTTCCATAAGAAAAATTCTCTTTCATGCAAATACTAGTTTTTTTTTTCTTCCATCAGGATAAAAGAGATACCTTTTTATGATGTGAAAATATTTTATCCTAATGTTTTGGAAAACCAGATTGAATGTGATTAAATATGATTCAAAGCTTTAGACTGTTCTATGACATCTGCATCTGATGGCTTTGCCACTGGACTCTTGGCTCATCTGGTCTCTGAGTGCTGTTGCTAACCATTGGGTTATGGCTACTTCAGATTTTTTTCTCTGGTTTTGGTGAGGAAACCCCTTCTGGACCTAAGCAATTTTCCTCAGAAGATCTTGTTAAAAGTAATGGTTCTGATTTTAATGAATCATATGTCTGATGCAAAATTTCTGTCAAAAATTCTCCCAAGACCTGGTTGTCATTTCATTCATGATTCAGATAACTTGCTGTTGTAATAATTCCTTGTGTCCCTTTAGCTTAGCTGGCAGCTTAAAGTGCCCTTATCATGCCTCTGAAGCTTCCTTGCTTGTGAAGAACAGTGAGATTTGCATCTCCTTTTGTCATCCACTGAATCCAGCTAAAAGAGACACAAGCAATATGTTGTTACTGGTCTCTCATTTGTTTATGAGAATCTGCCACGTCTCTTTGTTAAACAGCAAATTGCACACAATGCAAATATACTAAAAAGTAACGTAATATTTGTTTTTATTGGACTGCAAGTTCCCTCTGCATCAACCTTGCAGTGAGGTTGCTATGAGATGATTTCCTGAATGTGCCTTTTGCCCACCTGCTCTGTGCCAACTCAGCTGGCTACAGGCAAGAAAAGTCATTTCAGTTCCAAAATGCAAACATTTTTCAGAATGTCATCCAAAACCAAAAAAAAAAAATTTTTTCAGAGATTGGGCAACTACTCCATTTTCAGTCTCTATTACTTCAGCCATTCATTCGAAATAGACCTATTATGGTAGGTCATATTACAATGTCAGCTATTTTAAGCTTGATACAGTGAAGATTTGACAGCATTTTATTGGGAGAGAAGTGTTTTCAGTAATACCTTCAAGATCCTTTATGCAGTCCGTTAATGTTATTCCTTAATAAACTGCTCATTAGTTCTTTATCAAACTGTTGATTGAAGAGTATGACATAATGTGTTGGATGTAAGCTTTGAAAACTTTTAATGCAATAGAAAACTACTAACGTTTTTAAGAGTAAGAAGGTTTATACTCAGTATTTCAAGTATATAAGGTAGATCTCTGTTAATCATAGAATCATAGAATAGTTAGGGTTGGAAAGGACCTTAAGATCATCTAGTTCCAACCCCCCTGCCAGGGGCAGGGATACCTCCCACTAAACCATGTCACCCAAGGCTATGTCCGATCCAGCCTTGAACATCGCCAGCGATGGAGCATTCACAACTTCCCTGGGTAACCCACTCCAGTGCCTCACCACCCTTACAGTAAAGAATTTCTTCCTCATATCCAGTCTAAACTTCCCCTGTTTGAGTTTGAACCCATAATCTAAAAACACATGTTGTAACTGCCTCCTGCAACTTCGTAGTCAAATCATATCTTCAGGTGTAACTAAAATTGCTTTTCATACGTGTTAAAAATAAAACCAAAATAGAAATAAAAGGTTTTAATAGCAAAAGAAATTGTGCCCCTGCATGAAAGACATCTATTTCCATTTTATTCTTATTTATAATCCATAACAGGAAACACAAAATGCTTCCAGCTGTCAAGCCTGGAAATCTGAGTTCAGAAACAGTATGATAGCGAAGCGAATAGGTAGAAGTTTTTGATAGCTGATACTCATTGACTGTTTCTAATACAAGTTAAAGGGAAGAGACCAAAATGTTTCATCTTCTTGTACTCCCTTTCTTAGTAATCCAAAATCTATTCCAGCAATGATTTTTGTTTTTGTTGTTTTGTTTTGTTTTAATATTTAGGATCTTAGAAATTCAGATAGAACCTTTTCTGACATCTCTAAAATTGATCCAGTGCAAGCATGGTGCAAAACCTTTCACTCATTAGACTGCAAGCAAAACGTATATGCACACAATGTTCCTCTGGCATGAAGGAGGCAGTAAACAGTATGATAATATTCACTACTGCAAGCTCTTCTGTATCCTCTGAACCTTTGAAAAACAGAAGACATTGACGGCTGGAGGTAGATAGTTTTAACCTTTAACTTGTCTGTTTTGCTCACTTGGAGGCCACATAAAATTGAAGTGTAGTTTAAAGACAGTGAGTTTCTTGTTCTCCAGTTACATGCACAGCAAAGATACCCAGAGCAAATGACTAGAGTTTCTTTTCCTGCAGCACTTCAGTCCATATAATAAACAGCTTTATACTCAGAAATAAGCAAAACTTAGTGTTTGGGGGGTTTCCCCCTCTCTGGATCCATCTCTGCATCTATATGTGCTGCATATTTAACAGTAGAGTAATTATGAAGTTACAGCAAAAATTATAGAGTTTCTCCATGTTTGTAGCTCATGATTGTGCAGGCTCAGCCAGCTGTAAGATACAGCAGAGCTGAAAAATTGCTTGCTCCTCTGAAAAAGCAAAAGGAATGAAATAACATGGGTTTGTTTTCAGCAGGACAAGCCATCTGCACTTTCCACAGCAGCTTTCCAACCCGAAAGTGGGCAGTAAATAAGCACATTGCAAATATTGACAGACACATGCAGTGAGTAATTACAGCATCAAGGTATCACCAATCTATGTGGTAAAAGTTATTGTAGTTAACCCACAGGGCAAAAAAAGCATTGCCTTTCCATTAACACTGTTTGGTACATTATCTGGTTACATTTAGAAACATGACCCCAGTTAGATCTGGAATCTGTCCCATTTGTTGCATTTCAGCTAAGATATAGGGCTCTTTCTGCTAGATTGACCTATTCAGCATCTTTTTGTTCTCTGAGCTTTGTCACATCAGCAGTGACCTTGCTGTGGTCTGAGCTCACCTTTTTCTGGGACACTTTTTCTCCTGGGAGTTTTGGTCATGGGTGACACTGGAGCTCAGCTGCAGGGGGATGACGTTTTCCCACTTCTTTGTCCTTTAAAGCAGCATCTTGGAATAACTGTCCTCTTTTTGTTTATTCCATTGCTTTCCATTGCTTTCTTTCAATGTTCTCTTTGCTCAAGCACGTGCCTGCTTTTCTGCAATTATCAATTGGGTTTTCTGGTATCCAATTTTGGGGGGTTTTCACGTAATTGTGGAGATGACAGAGGTTTTAAGTAAAAGCACACAACAATTTTGTTTCTAAGTTCTGCTTGTTGTCATCTGATTCTTTTCTATCATATGCCTTGAAAAGTAGTCAACGGGTTGCTTAGGTTTTTCTCCTCTTTAGTTGACAATAATAACTTGCTGTTCTAGAACGGTGTTTTAATTTCCAGGTGGCTTTGTAGCTGTTGCCTTTGGTTTTCTTTAGCAAGCTTCTTTCTTATCCTATTTCTGCAAATAAAATGTTATTATCACTGCTGCTGCTAAATGAGATGCAAAATGAATATGGAGTTTGAAAACAGAATCATTATTTTGTTTTGGGGTCTAATTTCATATATATTTGCTTTTCTTGATGAAAAATTCCATATGCCTCATGGATTGGAAAATTTAAGAAAATAATCCTGGATTACACTGACCAAATTCCACTGAATAGATTAGAGAGATAATATGTTAATAATACCTTTAAACAGTAATGTAGATATAAAAGCTTACTGAATGGTTTGTTATTGCTATACACCTTTGCAGAAAAGCGCAAAACGTTACCAGCTGGAATAACATATTTGGCAGACATTTGGCCGATGTCTGGATTATTATGTAAAATACATGCAAGATAAATATGAACTTTCTGCTGTGATTTTCATTATATTAGATATGGAAATTAGACTCCTGGGGAACACTGTGGATGTCTCTCAGGTTCAACTCTACTACAATATTTATTCTGATCTTCACAGACTAGATTTCCTAATAGTTTTTGAGAGACATAAATGTTGATAGTCAAAGCATGAAAACTTGTTATTTTTTGCAGTGGTCTTTTTTTATTGTTGTTCATTTTGAATTTGCGATGTATAAAAGAGGATGATCACAACTGAATCATATATCACTAATAATACGTAATGTAGAAATAACATCTAATATATTTTATGTCTATCATATACATAATAAATATATATTGTAAATATTAAAATAGAAAGTCCATACCTTGGCTAATCTACTGCCAGCCACGTGAGATTATGCATGCATATATAAATAAACAGTTACACAAGGAAAGAAAGCTGGTTTTCCAAACACATTCTACTCACATGTATAGCCACTATAAATATATTGGTATGAAGAGTTTCGAAGTTTAATAATATGTTTTATGCAGTGAGAAGCATTAGTGTGTACCCTTTGAAAAGTCCAAAAAATGTTGGTATAAACCAAAATCTATAAGCAATAAGATACCAGGGGGGAAAAAAATAACATTTCAAAAGCTATGTGTAATTATATTAACACTAGTCCTGCCCTGTGAAGCTAGTTCTCTTTCACAGCAATACATTGAAATTCATATTGCTTCTGAAATCTTTTTTAACTAAACTTCAAAGATAACTGCAGCATATGTGCTTGCTTTCTGACCTACTGGATGATAAAGACTTGCTTCTGCTGTCTCTGTAGCTACAGGTACTTTTCTTAGTTGTGCTTGTTTTGGCTGGGATGGAGTTACAGCATTTCTGTAAAATATTTGTATTTAGGATTTTATATTATTCATTCTCATAATTTTTATTAATTTAAAAATCTTCTCAAATAAGGATTTTGCTTGTATTTTCAAGAGGTTTTTAGTTACTTTTGTAGAAAACTGGAAGGTGCAATAACAATCTATCATTTAAAGTGGCAAAGTAAGTGAATTTTTTAAAGCCTTTCAACGCAGCTTTGAAAATGTACATGATTTTTCCTTAGAAAAAAAAGGCCAAACATAACATTTTTAAGATAACCTGTATATCCAGAGTTGAAAGGGCTCTAAAAACAAATTTGGGAACTTACTTAGTGCTGTCTCTACAGTAAAGCACAGATAGTGGCATAGATTCATACTTAGGTTTAGAGTTCATTGAACTTTGGTGACATATTTTAGGTAGATTATTCTAAAATAGTTATTGAATATAGTATTTTAAAGTGAGTTACTACAAATTTTTTTGAAACTGCAGATGTGGTGTCCTGGTCCAATATGTGCAGACAGTCATAGCAAATATGCACACAAATGGCCAATTAGAGATCTAGAACCTCATCTAAAGGCAGTGGAAGTCAGTAGGAATACATGAACTGACATCAATAGATGCTGGACCAAACATGCAACTTACTGTCAGAGAGGCAAAGTTAATCTTCCTAGAGTACAAATATTCCCCAGCCATCTTAAACAATTATCCTTAAAGACCATAAATTTCACAGTGTAATTACATATAAATTGTTAGATTTAAAGCGCATCTGGAGTCAGTGTTGGATTAGCAAAACTGGATGCTTTGGACAGGCAGCCTACACAGTGTTGCTCACTTGGATCAAGGATGTCTGGTCTGACCTGGCCTGTGGCCCGGTTGGACTCACAAGAATTTTACCGAAAAGAAAGTACCACATAATAAGTAATCAAAACATTGGTATAATTGCCAGATGATGACAGCTTGATGGGAATATTTTTCTAAGCAATGTTGCCTGTAAGTCTTATTTTATAAGGAAATCTCTGGAGTCCTTGGTACCTAATGAGCTAGTGCATCTTAAGAGCACAATATATATGTAGAACTGAATAACAACGAGAACAGAAGTTCCCTCAGACAAGGTATATTGGAAACTGCCCTTTTTATGCGCTCTACTACAGTGCAGAAGTTAATCTCAATGAGAAACTTAGTTGTACCCCAGTAGACAAAATCAACATATGGAGGTGCACAGCAGTTTTAGTCAACAGCTGTTTAAGGAATTCTCAGAACCACAACTGACTTCAAATTTAACATGGGGAGAAGGGGAATAAATAGCTCAACTTTTGGTAAACTGTAAATAGTGCATTTAACAAATTAAATGAAATAATTATTTTTGCATTTTGAATAGACTCAAATATATTGAGTTAAATTTTTGGTTTGAAGAGTTAAATACATTGTTTTTATGAACATTTCATTTTTCTAATGTTACAAGAAATATTAATATCTCGTAACCACATATAAAATATGTCCACACAGATTACACCAGGAGTAGAAAGAGCATGATTTGACTACTATTCAAGACTGTGCAAAAGTTTTGAAGCAGCTGTATCTTAACATCATAAATTCCAGATAAATTGTGTACATCCAACAGAATGAGTGAACTATAAGATTAATATATCTATATAGTAGGAAAGTTATATTAAGATTTTGAGTTAATATTATAAAATGATAAACACATATGTGGCTTGAAAGGTGTCACATAACAACCTCAAAAGTTAAATGAGAGATGTAGATTTTCCTGGCAGAAGAGGACAGTCTTTACTTAACCGTATGAAATGTTCCTAAGAAGGAATATATTTTTTGCACATTTTCACTGCATGTTTTCCAAATAAAAGAAAGATTATATACAGATATAATAATGCATATTCATTCATAGCTACTGAGGAGTTGAACATTTTCCTTAAGATGTGCTAGAGCTAAATTAAAATAAAATTAAAATAATATATATATATGTATTTTTTTTTTATCTTTGGCAAAAATCCCATACCAAACCAGATGTCCATGTTTTGAAGAATTGGATTTTACCTGATGTTTACACTCCAACCCTGTTCTTCCAAACACTGGCCTAGTGAAATAATTAAGATTTACTATATGTTGAAATAACAGAAACACGTAGGTAGGTATTCTTTCCTGTCACATCAGATGTTTTAGATATGTCTCTGAAGTTTTAAAATGGCACTTTTTAGGTATTCCTCTGCAGGTCTAGAATGGTACTTACAAGCAGGAGAAAATAATCGAAATATCTGGAATATAGTCTTTAATTCTCTACTTTAACAATACCCCTTACACCCTTTCCTGTAGTCTGTAAAAGAATTTCATGAGTAAGATATTAATCTTTTAGTTATACTACTTTCTGAGTAAAAAGAGAAAAATAATTAAAATTAGTGGAAGCTGTTAGGGTGAGGTTGGTTTGTTTTGAATCTAAACCTGGGTTTTTTTTGATGAAACAAAAAGACAAATGACAGAAACTGGACATCTCACTTTTCTCACAGGCTTACTGCAGCATTGTAGGAGAGGTTGTTTCTCAACTCAAGCTGACATAAAGCTGTGATAATGTCACGTCAGAATAGTTAAACAAAAGGCAGAGAAGGGAAATAGAAACAAGAAGGAATTATGCAGGGAAATAAGAAGACACATGGGAGAGCCTAACAAGAGGAACAAAAGCTTTAGTCAGTGCTGAAACTCAAAGTTCAGCCCAGGGCAGTGTAAGCAAGGACAGTGCAGAAGAGCAAAGTTGGGGAATCTAGATATTTGTTTGCACTATAAAAGGAGATGTTTTAAATGGATTGATTAGTTGGCTTTAAAATTTGACATGATTTTGAGACTGCTGAGTTTATAGCTACTCTAAATCAGTGTTTCTAGACTTTTAAAATTATCAACTCATGTCAAAATAATAAATAATGGTTGATAACTTTCTCTAATGTTTTGACTCCTTTTACGGTTGGTTTCTGCCCAAAGGTGAATTTATCCATTCATGGAGGAAAGGTTACTTAATATGGATGAAGTGAGAGACCACTCTAGACATTATGTATAATAGATACATGAGATAGTGATTTTCATGTTAATGTTATATCTGACCTACATGATTTACATAAAATTGTCAGAATGCTCCAGGTCATGAGTCTAGTCATCATACACTTTTCTAAAATATTCTGGCTCTATGGAAGCTTGTGAGTTCTGCACATTCAAAGACAGACTGCAGTTTTCTTTGCCACCAGAGCAAAATTGATCAGTGAGGATTTCAAATCAAAATATGTTTGTATTGAACTTTTAGCATGGGATTACATTTAGTCTCTAGATACAGGGCTAGGCATATCTCTCATTTGCATTTCCCAGATAATATCATGTGTAGACTCCAGTGAAAACTTCTCTACACAGATTCTTATGCTTGGTTATTCTGCAATCAGAAAGCCTTCATCACTAATGAACATACCTAATTTACATTAAAACCACATTTTAGTCGCTTGTCATGATCTATCTTTCAATTCTGAGCTTACCATTATTTCTGAATGGGAACATAAAAGAGGTGTTTTTCAGTTTCATTTAAATCAAGGGGGAAAAATTCTTTCAGTATTTCACAGTGCCGTTAACAGTGCTTTAAGTACAGTTAGGGGATGGATAGGACAAAAGAACACAGTCAGTTGGAGAGCTTGTTTTGTCTGATCTGATTACCATAACTGCAGTTCCCATGCACAACACATTTTCTAGGAAAAAGGAGCACTAAAAGAGGGGATGATGTGGGCAGAATAGATAGACAGAACAGAGTTTATGACATACATAGGAGAAAATCAAGACCATCATTCCCAATGGCAGACCACTAACCATCTTGAATCCCTTTCAGCAATACCTTTTACAGGGAACCTTTACTAAAAATGCACTGTGAATTTATCTAAAATGTTCTGCTTGAGTAAGTGTCGCGATTTAAGCCTCGCAGCCACGCAGTTTTGCTCACTCACTCCCCCCTCTTTCTTACCCCTGCTCCCAGAGGGATGGGAAGGAGAATAGAAAAGAATGCAACTCCCACAGGTTGAGATAAGAACAGTTTAGTAACTAAAGTATAACACAAGACCACTACTGCTACCACCAAGAATAATAATGACAAGGCAAATACAAGGAAAGAATACAATCACTCACCACCTATACCCAGCCTGACCAAGCAGTGCACCCCCACCCTTCCGGGTCTCTGCTCTCTGTTTTACAACCTGGGCATGACGTGCTGTGGTATGGAATAACCTCTTTGGTCAATTTGGGTCAGGTGTCCTGTCCCTGTTTTCTCCCAGCTTCCCCTCCTCCCTGGCAGAGCATGAGGCTCAGAAAGTCCTTGGCCAGCCTAAACATTCTAAGCCATAACTGAAAACACTGGTGTTATCAGCGCTGTTCCCAGGCCCAAAATCAAAAACACAGCACTGCACCAGCTACCAAGAAGGAGAAAAATGACTGCTACTGCTGAACCCATGACAGTAAGGATTTGGGCTGCTCTTTTTAACAACTACTTTCAGAGATGGCTTGATTAATGGTAGCAGTGCTAGCAGAAGAAGGCAATGCCCACTTTTCCTTACAAAAATCCACAATTAGATTTAAAAAAATATTTGTAGAAAACAAAGCAAAGCAAAACAACAAAATAAAGAAATGGTTCATGTGATGAGTGGGAAACTGGCTGACTGGACACACCCAGAGGGTGGTGGCAAACAGCTCCTTTTCAAACTGGTGACCTATCACTAGTGGGGTCCCCCAGGTTATCAATATTGGGCTTAATGCCATTTGATATCTTTGTAAATGATCTGGAAGATAAGATTAAGTGTACCCTGATGAAGTCTGCCAGCACTACCAAGCTGAGTAGGGGAGGGGACATTTTGGGAGGGAAAACCACCTTGCAGGAAAACCTGGCTAGGCTGGAGGAGTGTGCTAGCAAGAAACTTTTGAAGTTCAACGAAGAAAAATGTAAAGTCTTGCACCTGGGAAAACACAATCCAGGAGTGCAGCACAGGCTGGGATATACCCAGCTGGGGAGCAGCTCTAAGGAAAGAAAACTAGGGGTCTTTGTAGACAACAAGCTCAATGTAAGTGAACAGTGCACAGCTGTGGTAAAAGACAACAGGAATCTAGGTTACATCAATAAGGGCATCACCAGCAGAGATAAAGTTGTCATTATCCCACTCTACTCAGTGCTGGTCAGACCACACATGGAACACTGTGTTCAGTTGTCCCCTCTGTGAAAGCAGGAAGAGTTTTGGACAGGCTGAAGAGAGTCCGGAGAAGGGCTACAAAGATGATCAAAGGACTGGAAAGCCTGTTGCGCGAGGAAAGGTTGGGACAATTGGTTTTGTTCAGTCTTGAGAAAGAAAGGCTCAGGGGAGAACTATCGCCATGTTCCAGTATTTAAAGGATGGCTACAAAGAAGATGGAGATCTCCTTTTTACAAGGAATCGCATGGAAAAGACGAGAGGTAATAGGCACAAGTTAATCCTGAGGACATTCCAATTGGACAAAAAAGGAGAATTTTTCACAATGAAAACAATCAGCCATTGGAATAATCTCTCTGGGAGAGTGATGTATTGTCCTGGTTTCAGCTGGGATAGAATTAATTTTCATTCTAGAAAAAGGTACAGTGCTGTACTGGTTTAACACAGCTGGCAACTGAGTACCATGCAGCAGCTCACTCACTCACTGCCCTCCACTCCCCAGTGGGATGGGGAGGAGAACTGGAAAAAATATAAAACCCCATGTGTTGAGATAAGAACAGTTTAATAATTGAAAGAAAATAAATAAATAAATAATAATAATAATAATAATGATAGGAAATACAGATACAGAGGAAGGAATAAACCCAACCCCTAGAGAAAGAAAACAAGTGATGCACAATACAATTGCTCACCACCGGCTGACCAACACCCAGCCTGACCAGAGCAGCGATCTGGGCCTTCTGGGTGACTCCCCTCAGTCTATATACTGGGCATGACGTGCTGTGGTATGGAATACACTTTTGGCTAGTTTGAGTCAGGTGTCCTGTCTCTGCTCCCTTCCAGCTTCTTGTGCCCCTTCTCACTGTTAGAGGAGGAGACTGAAGAGACTGAAGGGTCCTTGATCAGGGCAAGTGCTGCTCAGCAACAGCTTAAACATTGGTGTGTTATAAGCATTATTCTCATCCTAAATGCAAAACACAGCACTATACCAGTGTCGTGGTTTAAGTCCAGTCAGCCACGCAATCTCTCTCTCACTTGCTTCCCCCTCTTTCTTTCCCCCCGCTCCCAGAGGGATGGGAAGGAGAATCGAAAAGAATGCAACTCCCACAGGTTGAGATAAGAACAGTTTAGTAACTAAAGTATAACATAAATCACTACTGCTACCACCAATAATAATAATGACAAGGCAAATACAAGGAAAGAATACAATTTCTCACCACCTAAAACCCAGCCCGACCATGCAGTGCACCCCCACCCTTCCGGGTCTCTGCTCTCTGCTCTCCATCCTGGGCATGACGTGCTGTGGTATGGAATAACCTCTTTGGTCAGTTTGGGTCAGGTGTCCTGTCTCTGCTTCCTCCTGACTCCCCTCCTCCCTGGCAGAGCATGAAACTCAGAAAGTCCTTGGTCAGCCCAAAACATCACTAAGCAGTAACCGAAACACTGGTGTTATCAGCACTGTTCCCAGGCCCAAAATCAAAAAACACAGCACTACACCAGCTACGAAGAAGGAGAAAAAATGACTGCTGCTGCTGAACCCATGACAACCAGCTACTAGGAAGAAAATTTATTCTATACCAGCCAAAATTAGAACATGGATTTCCTAGTGCTGGATATATGTAAGGTTCAGCTGGACCATCTTGTCTAGACAAGGCTTTTCCAAGAAAAGTTGGACCACACAATCCTGTAAGTCCCTTCCAACCTGGTATTCTGTGATTCTATGAAACAGTGAAAATTGAGATAGGAGAAGAGAGATGTGTGCACAGGAGAAAAGGAGGAGATGATGGAGAGTATTTTGGATAGCTTGGGTTGGGAAAGCTGAATAAGGTGAAAAACATAATAGAAAGAAGGGGGATCTCTACAAAGCTTACTAACCTTATCATAAACACAGAAGAAGGAACACAATAAAGAGGAAAAGACGAATTTCAGAGATATGATACAAGAAGCAGTAAGAGAGATACAGGCTAAAAGTCTGAATTAAAGTGAATCATCTGGACTTACGTATAAACACTTATTATAGGATGAGTGAGCCAAATTTATTTACAGAACTGAAAGGGTATATGAAAGGAGAAAAATAACAAGGGTTTTAAATTGAAATAAAATACAAGATGTGATAAAAACAAATGCTTGTATACTGATAAAATTATTTAGAATGTCCATTTGTTTTTTTCAGTTTGAAATCTTAACAGACTGAATTGTTTGCTACATTATTAACCCTTTGAAGGAGATGAAAAGTTGAGCACTGAAAAGAAGGTGAATATATTTGAAAATGTAACTATTCTTGAGGACTTCTCAGTTACATGTAACAGAATATTTCTAACATATTTGGGATTGTTTTCTCAAAAATGGTCTACATTTTTGTTGTCATGCTATTTCTTTTTTGTACCTGTGTTTACAAATTCATAGTTATAATGAGGTCAGACTTAAAAAACAGCTGGGATCTCTAATTTAAAACTCTCAATAGTTTCTATTCCATTTAGGTAGCATCTAGCTCCTAAGCAGCAAACTAGCACGGTGTAACTTTGCTGGTCTGCTCTCATAACTTCTTTACATGTTGATACGTTTCAGCCAAATGTGGACAAGGGCCACAGAGTTGGGAAGTTTGTGCCACTTTTGCGAGAGGAAGATACAACAAAGGGGGAGGCTATGTGTGAGGCCATCCTTATTAAAAAACAGGAAATCTGAGGTCCCCACAAATCCAGGCTTCAAAAGTTCTGTTGCAATACATCTGTAGAAATATGTATACATACATAATAAATGAAGAATTATGCTTTTTATGTGACAGGTGAATCAATACCCTTGCTAAGATTGAGATATGTAGCCGCACACTGCCCTTCACTAAAATCTTTCCTACTACTTTTTGGAAAACAATTTATCAGATCTGTGAAACTGTTTGAACAGTCTTACTAGGTTCAAGAAGATATTCTTCTGATGTTATCTTCTTTAATTACAGTGAAGTTTCTGCCTCCCTGATCCATGCTGTCTCTGAAGAGTAGTGTGCAGAACTGAATCTCTGCAAGCATTTCTAGAGAAGGCCTCTATGAGCACAGC
The DNA here is from genome assembly GCA_028858755.1 of Ara ararauna. NCBI lineage: Eukaryota > Metazoa > Chordata > Aves > Psittaciformes > Psittacidae > Ara > Ara ararauna. Next base: position 34,763,637 of record CM054376.1, read on the forward strand.
TATCTTCATAAGTTTAACCAACTGGTTCCTTCAAATACAGTCCTCACTAAGAATAGGAAAGGAGGTCAGATCACTTTATATATGTGGCCTATATGTGTTAATTGTAGTGTTTCACTATTTTGTAATGCTCCCCAGTTTATATGTATACTGTCAAAATTTAAGGCCAGTTTTAATAACTTTACTCAGATTCGCAGTATCTGTAATTAATACTAATCTCAAAAAAAAAAAAAAAAAAAAAAAAAAAAGAAGAAGAAACTATTCAACATAGTAGAACATAGTAGATGGTGATATAATCTAACAGTGGTGTTTCAATCTGAAGTACTTGCTCACATAGGAAAGCCAAATTAAGAACGTAGATCTCTCTGGAAGTGTGTAGTTCACTCAGTGCTCTAAATTAGGCAAGTTTCCCATGACTGTCTCATTAATACCACATCATGAAATGTGTGCAAGCACTTTAAGTTTTGCAATAAGTCTTTCTTCTGAGGTTGTAGGGAACATAATTCTCTAGAACTGCAAATATTGTTCTTGAGAAAATGAACAGTAATAACTGTGAAGGAAAACAAGACTGTTGTTCAATTTAAATGAATGTAGTAATTTTAACCCTGCTTTTTATGCTCTAAATTTTTTGGATGATCTGTATCTGTAAATGGGTATTTGTATATTCAGACTATTAATCTTTCAAAGTTCTCAAATGTCTAATTCATAAATTACAGAAAAAACAGCATCAAAGAAAAGGGGAAAAAGCAGAAAGTCTTTGGAAGAAAGGTTTTATATTTTGAATTTTAAAATATACTCCCAAATCAAATGTGTTTTATCACCACAAAAGCATTCCATCCTGAAGTTTATTTCATATACTACATTATCAGGTCTGTTAGCAGAATAGGATGCAGATGAAGGAATGAAGGATAGGAATAGAATAAAGGAGTCTGAAGGCCAGGAACAAGAACTATAAAGTATATTCAAAATACATATATGTTACTTTAAATAGTGTAAGATGAGAAGTGTAGGTATTCCCAGATTTATATTAAGTGAATATTGACAACGTATCTGAAGGGCAGAAACTGATTTAACCATAGGGTCATAAATCATCTATGGTTGTGCTGCATTTTGAGATTATACTATAGTATGCTTCAGTATACCTCAGAATATTTCAGTGGTGTATGTCAGTATCATTGATTAGCCACACTTTTCTCAAATTAGTCTTAAAAATGACTATTTTGTCTTGATGCAGGGCTTTCACATGCATGGAAGCTGAACACCAGATGGTCATTCAGATACACAGTTATGCTGGAATGCAAATATTTAGATAGACTGATAGAAGAGTGTAAAATAGCAAGTTAATTTTTTTTTTTCCTCAGGTCAACTAGAAGTCTATTAAACATTAATCTGTTAACATAAAACCAGCAGATACTGATGTAAAACAGTATGAAAAAGACTGGTAGCTGCTGTACAAATATTTTATTATACATTAGTACCAAGAAATTAACATGAATATGCTTTATTGTAACTACCCCAGTCCCACACCAGCTATGTTCAGCCATCATGTAGTTGAGTATAAAATCTAAACTGGATTAATCCAGCTGAAGTGAGGCATGTACAGAATGTATGGAAGTGGCAACCAGTATATAGTGGAATGAGACAGAAGCATAAAAATAAGTTTAAAAAACACACTTTCATGCAGAAAGATTTATTGAAATATTAAAAAGGACCAAGTTGTTGCAGGCATGAAGATTGACTGATAGAAATACACTCTTTTTAGTATACAACTGACTCAAATACATTATCTTGAAATAGGAAGAGAATGTTAAGTATCCTGTTAAAGTAGCTAAGATATCAGGCAGAAGTCAAAGGTAATAGTGACAATAGTGTGAGGGAAATGGCATAAGGTTGTAAATCTGTAAGGGCTGGAAAGGAGGAAAGAAAACACAAAAGCAACACGAACTGGGGAATGAAGAAGTAAAGAATAAATCTAATGTGTCACCTGCACAGTGTAAGATAGTTCTCCCAAAAAATGTATATATGTAGAACCTGAAATATATAAAGTTGTGTTTGGGCAATATCAATTTACAGCAGTCTATATGACATCATTTTTGGTGAGCTTTTTTTCTTTTTTTTTTTTTTTTTTTTTTCTTGCAGTTCATCTCTCCTGACATGTCAAAGAGTCAGGAGCGTGGGGAGCTGTACTTGGCTTACAGTCACAACCATAGTCCCTGCAGTGTGAGTGCTTCAAGCTGATTTCTTGTGAGGTGCTCTAGGAAATGCACCGTCTCTCTCTCTCCTCCCCAGAAGAAAAGCAAGCTTTGCTTATTCTGTGGGAGAATGCTCATACAGAGTTCACATTTGACTCAGCAGGTGAGGGAAGACAATTATCTTTTTAGGTTTGTTTTGAGAGATCTGGCTGCATGACATAAGAGTCCCACCATGGCTGTCTGCCTCCCAGCCAGGACATGCCATCCCTGGGATGTCCAGACACCCTGCAAACTGCTCAGGGCTTCATGACGGAGGGCATTTTGCTGTTCTGCTTGGCTTTAGGGTATAGAATGGGTTAAAGAAACCCAGTACAGTACATGTCTTATAGCCACGTATACCATCAATCAGAATACATTTTGAGTGCTTTTATGAAGTTTATTTATAACAAGAGCTGGAAATGTGTTTTCCATTGGAATTTCTCAACAGAAAATATAGCTTCTGGAAAACTGATTTTTGTGAGAAGTTTTTTACAATGCCAAAAAATGTATTATCCTTTAAAAAATTAGCATATGATTTATTTTCATTTTTATTTGAGCCAAAGCAGAGAATTTTAGTTTAGTACAATTACTTCAAACTATAGATTGCATTTTCTTATGGTACATGGATTTCCTTATGAGGCAAGTAACCCCAGTAGTCCCATCCTTCACATGGGATAGCATCCCTGCAATGCTTCATCTTCCGTAATGTCACTTAGAGTGCAAAGTTTGATGTTCATACTGTCTCTTAGGATAAGGAGGGGTGTGGGCGGTCTGGCTCTACAGAACCTATTGCACATTAGGTGCACCACAGGAAAACAAAGTTTCATTTCTTAAGTGATTTACATCACAGTGCATCAGGCCATTCCAACAAATCAGAATGAAACATTGCAGTTTTAGGAATGTAAAAATACTCATTTTCAAAGCTGCAGTGAACACTCTGGATCATATGAGACACTATAATATGAAATAATGGTTGGGGTTATTTTGGGGGGTTGGTTTTTGGTTTGTTTTATTTTGGGTTTTTTATTTTTTGTAGAACAGTTCAAAATAAACTTTAATTGAGGGTGTAAATGAAATGGTTATCACTGGAATTTGCTTTGGGCTTAAAAGGTGTTTTTACTTTTTTAATTCATTTTTTAGTCACTTATTATTATTAACCTAGAAAATATCTAATTTCAAGACTCATCTTGTTAAACTGTCATGTGAATTAACTGAACTTCTATATGAGGGAAATGAAAATAAACTTTGAAACACATCTGAAATTATTCTGGATATGAGACAAGTTTTTTTCAGCATTGCTTTGTGGGCTTGTTTTAGCAGGAAACCAAAGAAAAGCAGATCAGGTATTAGTTAATAGATTACAGGGATTTTCAAGATTTTAAACACACATCCTGATTTCCCACCTTTGTAATTACCAGAAAAACACAGGTCATATCCAAGTACAGAATTGCTGAGGAATGCCATCTTTCTTGTTCTTGGCGCATTTGAAGGGTTTGGGTTATTTTATTCATTTATTTTAGCTTAAAATGTAGAGACATTTAGAGAAATTAGAAAGCATTAGATTTAATGAAGAAATGAAAGGAAAGGAAAGGAAAGGAGATGTTGCCATAATGAGTCAAAAATTAACAGTGTAGCAATTCATTTAGGGTAAAAACTGGGATTGTATTTCTGCATTCAAGCTTGTTTCTTTTGTGATGCTGTTGTAGTGCCTGCTTCTTTTTCCATTTACACTGCTTAATGCATTCAAATTTAACCTTATTTTAAGCTCTAGCTTGCATTTTAAAACATAGCTTCCAGGTTTATATTAAATTAATATATTTAATACCCTGTGAAGTTCTTTGTCTTGTATTTTTCTGAAAATAGGGATGTTATTTTCTACATAAATCCCCAGCAAGGCAAAGATTACTATTTGATCAACTTGCAAATGCCAGTAGATCTTAGTGAATAGATCATCTAGTAAAAATATGCTTTACAAGTGTTGAAATGATCTATGAAAAGGTTAAATAATATGTTAAATTATTTCTAATTCTATAGTAGTTCTAAGAGACTTTTTTTTCATATTTAGATTTCAGAAAGTGCTGCCAAATATAATCTATAGATCAGGACCAAAAGCCATCTCCTTTCTACTCCATGAACTGCTTAAATAAAGCATTTTTGTTCATCAAAAGGCATATTTTCCCTTGGCTTAATTTTATTTAAAGATCTTCTAGTAATTTCCAGACCCTACTTATAGGTATTGTCTAACCTTTTTTCCCAGGGAGTAATTCAGCTACTTAGAGAGACTTGGGTGAGAAGGCAAGGTGGACAAGAGCCACCGAGATTGCATATTCTTCCTGGTGCAATAAAGGAGAAAATTAATTAAAAGACACCTGCTGTATGTAGTCTGCCAGAATTTAATTGTATGAAGTGGCCGATTATTATAGATGAGAATGGCTATTTTCTTTATTTTTAACTGGGTAAAGCACAAGAATTCAAACCTGTCCATTGTCCTTTACAGTTCAGAGCCTCACCATTTGTCACAGACAGATTTAGTAAAGGTGCTGTGTCACAGCACACAGCATTGAGCTTCATTTAGACTCTCAGTTTTAAGGAGCTTCTCAGTTCTTAAAATACAGACAGGCTAAACTGATGCCTTTGTCTTGAAACAGGACGAATAAAAAGGCTCTTTAGCTATTCTGAACATGTCATTAGTAACTTCCAGAAAAGAAATCCAAGGATCAACTCATTACCTGACTTTTTCTTCCTAATACCACACACTTTTCTTGCTTGTCTATTCTGTTCCCTGGAGGCCTGATGACTCTGCTTTTTAGGTCATGCAGCAGAAGATTAATATCAGTTTTAACCCTTTTGAGGTTAAATGCTATCTTTGGCTAAGTTCCATGTGGCATTGATAATCAGTGTGTGTGATTTGTCCAATTTGGCATATACAACAGAAGCTGAGTTTAAAACTTCTAAAGCACAAAGGATAAGGACTGGGCAAGGACTAGATAGGACTTTTAAGCACTGTTCACAGTCTTCTCCTAAGTGATTTTCTTACTGAAATTCTATCGACATCAGAAGCAGGAATGAAAATCTTAGGAGTATGCTGAATAGTGATCCAGAGGGACCTTGAGAGGCTTGAGTGGTGGGCCAGTGCAAGCCTCATGAAGTTCAAGAAGGGCAAGTACAAGGTCCTGCACCTTGGTTGGGGCATTCCCAAGCACAGCTACAGGCTGGGTGAAGAATGGATTGAAAGCAGCTCTGAGGAACAGAACTTGAGGGTGTTGGTTGATAAAAAGCTCAAAATGACTCAGCACTGTGTGTTTGCAGCCCAGAAACCAAACGTATCCTGGGCTGCATCACAAGGAGTGTGACCAGCAGATCAAGGGGCATGATTTTCCCCTTCTATTCTGCTTTCATGGGACCCCACCTGGTACTGTGTTCAGTGGCCCCAACACAATAGGTATGTGGACATACTTGAGCAAGTACAGAGGAGGGCCATGAAGATGACCAGGGGGCTGGAAAATCTCTGGTATGGAGACAGGTTGAGAATTGGGCTTGTTGAGCCTGGAGAAGAGAAGGCTTCAGGGAGACTTTCTAACAGTCTTCCAGTACCTAGAAGGGGCTACAAGAAAGCTGGAGAGAGACTTTTTGCAGACAGGTAGTGATAGGATGAGGGGGAATGACTTTAAACTGAAAGAGGGGAGATTTAGATTACATATTAGGAAAAAGTTCTTAGTATGAGGATGGTGAGACGTAGGCACAGGTTGCCCAGAGAAGTTGTGGATACCCCATCTCTGGAAGTGTTCAATGCCAGGCTGGATGTGGCTTTGAGCAACCTGGTCTAGCAGAAGGTGCCTCTGCCCATGGCAAGGTAATTGGAACTAAATGATCTTTGAGGTTACTTCCAACCCAAACCATTCTATGCTTCCATTCTATGATGTATTGCAGGTTATTTTTATCTAATATCTCAGGAGACTAGAAAAAATAAGCGATGTGTAATAATAGAAGGAGGCGGGGAAGGAGACACCAAAAAAACCCTTAGTAGCTTGGTAAATGGTATTACCTTACGTATAAACTCGTCCTGCATAATGCAGACTATGCTAATGTATTTCATATACAGTTGAGCACCCCTTTAACAGTTTATATACCTTTGAAAGTAAATAAATAATGATTTAAATAGCTAACATTTATATCTGAAACAAAGAAACAGAAGAGAAAAATGAAGGTTAGCAGTAGTAATGCATTAATAAAGTATAAATGAGTTGTCGGGTCATCGGATATACTGTGTTAATGAGGAAGTATCACATCTTGCTGCGATACTGGCCTTAGGTAGAGGACATTAGTATATCAACTGGAACTCCACTCCGGTATGTACATCTAGAAAATACTCAAGTGACGAGAAGTAATGGTTACTTCACTCAACCTCTTCTTAATGCATGCTGGAGAAAAGCATGATAACAGGAAAGTAACTCCTTCCCACCTCCCCCATGTCCTGGTATAGAGGTGTTAAGTCTTTAAAAGAAATATGTACGTAAGAAAACTATAATATAAAACCTCTTAAAACTACCTTAAAAATTAAAACAAATAATGAAGTTTTCATACGGTTACCAGCACCAGATAAGGTTCAAGTGCCATATACTTGCCTGCTCCCCCCTCCTCCCAAGCCTGTACCCTAGATTAGACTTGTAGGTGCGTGTTTTGTTTTATAAAATATATCTGTAGTATTTGTCTGAAGTCTTCTTTAGGTGACAATTTATACATTGCAGGTCTCTAAAGATCCTTCAATAAGATAAACAATCATGTAATGAAGTAGAAATGGAATAATACACTTTTAACTAAATCTTGACACAAGCTCAGTTGTCTGGAAAAAAAAATATCCATTCTAAAGCATATTATTTAGTGACTTATGCTTTTTTCTGTACAGTAGCATTATCCTAATATGGAGTATTCCTTATTCCTACTTTTTAATTATTTCTCTACAAGCAAAAAATCCTCCAGCATCAGGAAAGACACCCAATGAAATCTCACAGTAATCTTTATATGATGTAAAGAGCAATGCTATCATTGCTATTAAAGACAAGGTAAATCCCAAACTTTGAAAACAAAATGGAATGCAAGGTGAGATGTTAATCCACACGAAAATCTCTACTAGGGCCTAATTCATAGACAATTTGAAATGAGGCCCTGTGAAGGGATTAAATTAATTTATTGGCTGTGGAAGGGTCTAGCAATCAAAGATTGTTAGGAATGTAAGAAAACCACACCTTTTCTTTTGTTTTCCTGTTTTAGTACATTATCTCTCCTTCAATTCCAGAAAACAAACAAAAGAGGCTAACTACTTTGCCAGTAGTGGTGTTCTGCACAGCAGAGTTTCTCCAGAGGCAATACAGAGTGGTGGATTTATTGACAGGGTTGTGCTAAGAGGCTGCAGCATCGCATCTCTGTAGTCATAACTATTGCAGTATGCATGTTCTGAGCATACAGGTGGGGTACTGAAGCTTTATGTTAGATTGCAGTAATCTCTAACTAGACCTCTCAACTTTATATCAAGGAAATATTGTCACAAAGCTCTAGAAAACTGAAAAATCAGGTTTTCATATACTTATTGTGAAAAACATTTGTTTTGGCAGAACAAGCATGTTAGTCTTCGTTAAGCTTTGTAGGTTACACATTTTGGTGGTATTAGGCCAATTTATGCCAGTTCAGGATCTGCGTCAGCAGATCCAGTTTTCTAAATTTCTTACCCTGATTTAGACTTTCAGATTACAGCAAGTAGGCAATTGATTTGCAGAGAATGCTTTCTGTATATGAAATATATAACATAGGATAAGGCCTCAGAAAGGACAAGTATCAGATACAAAAAGCACAGATATTTCCTCATACCATAATTACCTGATTTAAATGTAGTCTGCACTGGTAAAAATGGGCACCATAAAACTTCAGTAACAAACTAGTTGTAGATGCTTACTTCATTTTTACTGCTGCGAGAAAAAGACTTCTAACAAAATATATTAATACAAATCAGAATTGCTAGAATCTTTGCTTTATCTTTTTCTTCTTCTTCTTAATCAGCTCCAAAGAGCTGCCTATGAAATCCAAGAAGCAGCTACTTACTCTCAACATCTTCAAAAGCCCTGGCTAGACATTTAATAATGCTTTTCCATATGATGCAGAAATTTTATTCAGAGAGGATATAAGACTACATAAAGGTTAATGTGAAAAGCTTAACTAGGTACTTTAGGTTTATGACAAGAAAATATTACACCAGTTGCTGGCATATAAGGGACATGCATGATAATTATTAACCACCATTCCCTGCTGGAGCAGGGATTAGGGCTGGTCATGCAACCCCTTGTGTGACAAAGACCCCTAAATGTGAGGCTATGGGCAGCTCTAGAAGTCTGTCATTTTTGCTCTCTTGTGTTCACTGTGCTTTGAAAATTCCATTGGAAGCCTTCTTATCAAGGACATGTTGCTGGGAAAGCAGCTAAGTTTCAGGACAAAAGCTCAAATGTTTGTTAAAGGATGAGTTTTGTGCAAGTTTCAATCATCTCTTGATTGCCTTAACAGAAATCAGACCTTTGAATAATGCTAAGTGAACATTTTGAACACCTAATAGTCATGGAAGGTTGAGAGGTGCTAGCAAAAGATCTCTCCTAGCCAGTCTTAGAACAGATGTGAGCCGAGTCGTTCTAGTATGAGGTGAAATTGCCAGTCTTCTTCTCCAATGGGAGATAATTCTTAGGCATTCCCTTCTTCTGCACTCTTTACAGAAACATTCCTGTGTGAAACATTTGAGATATCACCTCAGTCTGAACATATTGTGTTGAATATACAGAACTATTCTAATACACACACAAAAAAAGGAAAACTGAATGCTTACTATCCTGAGAACCAGGATTAAGGACAGCATCCTGAAGGACATCAGAGTTCCTTTTGTATTATGTCCTGAACTGAGAGACAAATACAGAGTTTTGTGTACCAGATACAGAAACTGCACTCAGAACGTGACTGCTGGTATCAGTCTGTGCAAGCAGCACTGTTGGCAGGATGGCGAGCTGAATGCTATACTTGAAAGTAAATTTGCTGTGCCAATACAGATGGACAAAACTCACAATGATAGAAAAGAGTGTCTCTGAATAAAGATTAAGTAGAATTTGACCCCTAGTGATAAATGGTGGACAAAAGTGTACAAATTTTAATAAATGATGCTATTTGAAGGGGTTTATTTTATTTGTTACAGTACTTGTTATTCATGGGGTTTAATATACAAAAGAGTATCTTAATTTATAGCTTAATCTATGTTAATAAAACCAGAATCCTTAAATAGCTCTTTTCTTTTCTTACAAGAGAACCGTCATATGTCTTTATTATCAGTGATAGGAAATTCCATTTCCTGAGCTGGCCAGAAATCTCTGTTGAATTTTCTACAGCTGATAACTTAAACCCATTCTTTTCATTGCATGAAGGTGCTTTGTCAAGTTTGAGATACTTTTTTGTCTGTCTTCACTTATCTTCTGCAATTATGGTGATTTTTTTGATAGAAGATCCTCTTTGTTTCCTAGACATATTTTGTACAATGCTCTCACAGATAAGCTTTTGTAAAAGTGTATTTAAAATTTCAGTTTCCATGGAAAATAAATCCAGAGCTCCCATCTATGTGGTTTATTAAAGTATTTTCCCTTCTCCCCTTCATCCAGAAAAAGATATTTTGACTGATTTTTTTTCAGATTTTTCCTTTTATATTTCAGGGACTGTGTTCACAAAATACAGCAAGTTATTCCTGTATATTTAAAAAATTTAATAAAACTGCCTCCTCTTTGTCAATGTACTGATATTTCTTCCTATGTTCTGTATATTTCTAATGCCTTACAGAATGTGATTAGAGAGCTATCTCCAGAAATATATTATTTTTCATGCAATAAAAGAAAGCACTCAAAGATAAGACTGATGTAAGAAAGAAAAGAGTTTAGGAAAAGTAGTAATAAACTACTAGTTAGACTAATGGAAATTATATTTTCCTGGAACAGAGAAAACCAGCATACAAACATTTTCTCGGAGTGAAAATTCCTGGGTGCTCTTTTCCAGGAAAACCATATGTGTATATTCTCACTGATTCAGATCAGACTTAGTCACTGAAGACTATAGCTTAATGGCAATTATAATCAACATATGTTTCGAAATTTATTATGTGGTACTTACTTAGAACTGAAAATATAATGCACACTGGAAATTATTATTTTTATTTTAACTACTGGTATAATCAACATTTCTGGGTCCTTCTTATCATTGCAGGAGTTTTGTATAGAGGAATATTTTTATGAAGAACCTGCATCTGTTACTTCACATAGAGTTGGACTCAATCTTGTCTTTTCCAATCTAAACAATTCTGTGATTCTACTCTACGATTCTATATGCTTATGTCCCTGGAGTCTCAGACACTCTTCATTTCAGCCTCCTCCAAAGGTGAGAAAAATCACACTGAGATTTCTGTCTTCTAGCTTGAATTCTTTAACTAATTGAATACTAAATAAAATAAAATTAAAAACCATAGCCATTTTATTGAGACACCTACAGATTTTTATGATTATTGGTTAATCATATCCTGAGAAATCTTATTGGATTTAACCTCAAGAGCTAATGAAAATAATACCTGTTTTTCATAACTTTTTAAGAACTGTACATGATCTTGGTGCCAAATCCCTGAGCATCCATAAACCGAGGTTCTAGCACAATCTTGGATAAATGAAGAACTTTACTATCAAAAAACTGAGAGTTCAACGTTGACAATAATTAGAGGTTTTTAAGATCCAAAGTTGATATTGGGTGAATAATTCCACATATACCAAATTCTCAAAGAGCTACCTTGAAAAAATATAGCTGTGTCAATTCCAGACCTGTATGATAGAGATAGATTGACAGGTTGCTCTTCAGAGGTAGACTATACATAGTGATTCCTGAAACACTTCATGTCAATGAAGATTTGTAGAAACTAAGGAAAGTAAAATGCTTTGGGTGTTCCATTTCCTCTTTTTCCATGTCTGTACTAGACTTTTTTGATCAATTGACAAAAGTTAGCAAGATATAGACCAGTTTTAAAAACTGATTTTGACAAGACTCACTCCCTGAGGTAGGCTGTTTTAGTACAATGCTGATGTTTGTACTAGATCAATAGCTCTGGGACAACCACTCTCAGAACTGTAGTCATTACATATGTTAAGCAATGTCTTTTTGAGATGATGAATAACAAATAAACAAGACGGTAAAAAAAAGACTGCCCTCATTAAATAAAAAAGCCCAACTGTGATCCCATTAGAAAATAGAGAATATGGAAAAGGTAGTGAATACAGGTATAGCAGCAAACAGATCTAAGAAAGTCTTTTGAAAGACAACTTTCTATTGCTTTTATGCAAAGGAGGGGACAAGGCAATGACCAGTATAGATGACAGGAAGAAAAGTTTGCTGTGTTTCTTGCCCATCTTAGCAATAGCGCTATCATTACCTTGCAGCCATTTTGCATAGTTGTCTGAAAATGTGATTACCACCTACAGTTATACACATGGCCTAACATTTTTTGCTGCAGTTCTTTTACCCAGGGATCATTCACAAACCTTAATTAGCTGGATAACAGGTTCAGTCTTCTAACTTTTTTTTTAATAGAAATATAATAACATTGTAACATTTTGACACTTTCCATATTATTTGCGAGTTGTCTTTCCCCTCATCTTTTTAACTGCTCTTCCATTGGAAGTAATTTAAGATGCTTGCCTCTTTGGTTCCTGAGACACTAAATCTCAGTTCTTTGGTTCTTGATTTTGTACTTTTCTGTTCCAGGTTACCTTCTAAGCTAGGAAATCCAAAAGTAATTTACTTATCATGTTCACTGGTGCAATTTGTGGTATCATAGAATCATAGAATAGTTAGGGTTGAAAAGGACCTTAAGATCATCTAGTTCTAACCCCCCTGTCAGGGGCAGGGACACCTCCCACTAAACCATGCCACCCAGGGCTCTGTCCAACCTGGCCTTGAACACCGCCAGTGATGGAGCATTCACAACTTCCCTGGGAAACCCATTCCAGTGCCTCACCACCCTTACAGTAAAGAATTTCTTCCTCATATCCAATCTAATCTTCCCCTGTTGAAGTTTGAACCCATTACCCCTTGTCCTCTCACTACAGTCCCTCATGAAAAGTCCCTCCCCAGCATCCCTATAGGCCCCCTTCAGATATTGGAAGGCTGCTATGAGACCTCCACACAGCCTTCTCTTCTCCAGGCTGAACAGCCCCAACTTTCTCAGCCTATCTTCATATGGGAGGTGCTCCAGTCCCCTGATCATCCAGGTAGATGACGTCAACTGCTCTCCCCCTGTCCATCAGTTCCGTAGCTGCATCTTAGAAGGCCACCAAATTGGTCAGGCAGGATTTCCCCTTCGTGAAGTCATGCTGGCTGTCACCAACCACCTTGTTGTTTTTCATGGGCCTCAGCATGCCTTCCAGGAGAATCTGCTCCAAGATTTTGCCTGGCACAGAGGTGAGGCTGACTGGTCTGTTGTTCCCCGGGTCATCCATTTTCCCCTTCTTGAAAATGGGGGTTATATTTCCCTTTTTCCAGTCATCAGGAACTTCACCTGACTGCCATGATTTTTCAAATATTATGGACAGTTATTTAGCAACTTCATTTGCCAGCTCCTTCAGGACCCTTGGATGGATTACATCTGGTCCCATGGACTTGTGCATGTTCAGGTTCTTAAGCTGGTCTCGAACCAGATCCTCTCCTACAGTGGTCCTAGGGTCTTCATGCTCACTGTCCCTGCATCTGCCTTCCAAGACTCAGGTGGTGTGGTCAGAGCATTTGCCAGTGAAGACTGAGGCAAAGAAGTCATTAAGAACCACAGCCTTCTCCAAATCCAGGGGAGCCAGTTCTCCCAATAGCTTCCAGAGAAGGCCCACATCATCCCTAGTCTGTCTTTTATTTGCAATGTACCTATAGAATCCCTTCCTGTTATCTTTAACATCCGTAGCCAAGTTGAATTCTAAGTGGGCCTTAGCTTCCCTAACCTGGTCCCTAGCTTTCCAGACAACATCCCTGTATTCTTCCCAGGCCGCCTGTCCTTGCTTCCATCTTTTATAAGCCTCTTTTTTCCTTCGAGTTTTCCTCAGCAGCTCCTTATCCATGCAAGGAGGTCTCCTGGCCCTCCTGCAGCACTTTCTTCTAGTAGGGATGTATCGCTCCTGAGCTTGCAGGAGGTGATCCTTGAAGGTAACCCATCTTATACATAAAGCCAGTAATTCATTAGTATATATGTGATCATAATAGCCTAATCCAGGATCCGTTACTAATCCAGATGTAATTATTATAGAAAAAGAAAGAAAAAGAAAATAGACAGTAATATCTCTACAAAGAAAGATTCTCAGTAATAGTAATGCAGTTAAATTTGTTGCACACACTTTCTAGTATCGAATTAATTTCCCTGTGTTAGTTAATCTTTCCACTGCTCCACTAGATCCTAAGTTTGATGCTTTCAGCTCAGTGTGTGTGATGTATGTGTGCATAGCAGCAAGTTTTCATCATCTGGAGTCCTTTGCTGGGAGGAATACGATGTCCATCGCTTCTTCTCCCTCACTTCAGAATCTGACTGGTGCTGATTTTATAGATTTGCTATCATACTACTCTATGTTCTTTCTTCATTGTTCTCTAACTTCATTTTATGACTTTAGATTTCTTTTACATATATATTAGATATTATTCAGGACTTTGTGGAGTTTTTTACATACATTAAATACTATTGATTTAATCTCTTTGTTCTCCTATCTCTAAATGCAGATTATCCGTATCCCTGTTTGTATTTCTTTAGCTGACCAATACGGAATTGGTTATAGCCATGGGGTCTCAAGTGCCAGACTATGCTGAAGTCTGCATAAGTTTTATCAGGGAAATGAAGAGTCATAAACCACTGTTTGCTCTGGATCAAAGCATCTCTTACTTTACCTTTTGCTTGCTAAAAGTCAAAACTGTTAGTTTGGAGGGCTGGCCAGCCTCACACCTCTTGACTCTGGGAGGGTCAAAATAAGCTACGTACAGCAGCACATGAATTCATTTTTTTTCACAGTACTGTCATACTAACAGATAGAATGAATTCTGTCAGAAGCTTAAAAAAGGATTGTCATGAGAAAAAGATTTGGATACATACAAATAGCAAATATTTTAAGAGTTTGGTAGTTAGTCTCTGCTGACATACAGCTTTCTCTGATAAACTCTAACAAGTAGCACTGTTTCTTAGATGTAAGAATTTCTCACAGGGAAAGTCATGTTTTCACTGTAATCATTCAAGTGCATATGGTACATCTGTTAAGCTTAACTGGTGTCCCTCTATTTCACATTAAAATAACAGTGTTGAGAAGTGGTGTGGTGAATACTGCATGGCAAATTACAATGAAATCATTATAATTTTAAAATAATAATCAATACTAATAAAATCCATTTCGGGACACATGATGCAGAAGTTAGGTCATTGAATTGAAAGAATATAAACATTGATGCTCAGGCCTGCTTTCAGGTTAATTTTTTAGGTTTTCAGAGAAAGACAGTTGTAGACAATAAATGTTTCAATGTCACACAAAAAATTTGTTTTTATCACACAGTTTTTATGAGTAATAATTTCAAAAGCTTTTTTTTTTACTCTGTTGATGAAGTAATGAAAACAGTTTTATTTGAGGTCTTGCCAGGATGAATTAGATTTATATTCTGAACTATAAATAGTCAGAAGATGTTTGCCTTCTATCCTACAGTAAGTAGCTCTTCTGAAGATATCCTCCTATTTGGGGGAAGCAGGATGATTTGCACCAGCTGTAGTTAAACTAAGAATTAAAAAATTACTATTATAGGAGGCCTTTGCCTCTTACATTCATTGAAGAGAGGAGGTGAAATAATCACTGCTTGGCAATGTACATCTGTGGCATCAAGGCCATATGTACAAAGATGAAAGAGAAAATCTAGTTCCAAATGAGATTCGGCTTTCATTGCCTAGCTCAACAATGAGATGGCATTTCCTTGTATCTCCTGAAAATGAAGTATTTTTGAGACCTCCAAATCCATTTGAGAGCTCTGAATCTATCAAGAAGCCCAGAAGCTATGTTCTTCCCAAAACCTGTTTCTTCTGCAGTCTTACACAAGGAAACCATGGAACAATATATTGTACAGCATCAAAAATTGTTGATTAGTGCATGAGACACTCCTTCAACAGTATTTGCAGCTGCTTTCCTTTAGCAGAGAGGACTGCTACTGACAGAGTTTCTGAAGCTTTGTGTTACCTCTGTTGTCTTTGTGCATTCTCTGTTACTGTGCAAGGCATAGTTCAAAGGAAGGTGTATTGCATGTTGGAATTAAGCTGCAGAACTAGGATGGCACAGAGGGAGGTTACAAGTTGCCTCTGTAACTTCTGTACCAACCCTACTGAGCCAGGCTGTTGGATTATTCCTTCTGCTCAGCCGCAGTGACTGTTGTCATAGAAAACAAATTAATTTCTTCCTCAATCAGATTTCCTAGGGATAATATGGTTACAAGCCAAACACTGACAATCTTGTTTTGTTTTGTTTTGTTTTTCTTATATATTACCACATTCTGAAATTCTGCTTTTGTGGTAAATTAAATTGAATGCTTTGAGAAACATGATTTTGGTTGAATAATAGAAAGGGAGAAGTCATGAAGCACTGGATGGAAATGGCTTCTTAAATTGCCAACCTCTTTTTTTTTAAATGTAGGAATATAGGCATGCTAGAACAATGAAGAAGGTGCATACTTTTGAACTGCTGGGACGGCATTACACTGTAAAATAGACACAGGTGAATGAAATATTTAAATAAATTTCTCTCTAACATTATATGATTGGCAGAATACCACTAGAATGAATTAAATTATTAATTCTCGATGATGTCACTGATAATGACTGTGGTGAATTGCATATGTTTTGCATAAGCAGGTAACATATATTAATGAACTTTAAAATCTGATACATGTTACAAAGTAACCTAGATGCTCTTATTTGAACCTTTTGCACAGTAACTCAATCTTTCGCAGTATGAATGTTAGAACAATAATTTTATTTGGGCATCATAAATATTAATTAATTTTAAGACTGATTTTTTTTTATGGCTGTTTTGCATAGAAGAAGTTCAAAATGACAGCATTACTTTGTATGTTTTGGTTTAAATGTGTAGAAAAATTAATTTGGTTTTAATTGCAAATTGTTTATCGAACTGGTCACAAATAATTTTGGTTTCTTGAAATGGCTGAACAGATTTAATTTCTTTTCCCATTTTACTTGCAAGAAGTCAGAAAAGTTCATTAAGGTACTTGGTATTGGGAATTTTATTAAAATGAAAAAGGTCATAATTGATTTTACAATTCAGGTTCATATATTTATTACTCCGTTGCATTTCATAGCAAGTTAGGCCATCTTTTTAATTTCTTTTTGTATTTTTTTTTCTAGAATATATCAAATGAGCACTCCTAATTCGTTTTTGTCCTTTTAATCTTCCTGGCAAAGTGGCAATTTGTTTTCTTTATCATTTTCTTCTAATACTTTAAAACTTTGCTTCTGGTCTTCCTTTCATTCTCATTCACTGGTGCTGTTTTTTGTTCTCTTCTGGTTCCATCTTTTTTGTCTTCCTTTTCAGGTTTCTCCATGTTCCAGTCTGTGAGTGGCTCAGTGTAACTTTGTCCCTGGGAGAGACATTGTAAGGAGAATTGTGAAAACCAAGTTGTCAGTCTTTGTACTGGCCTAGTTGCTTTTCCCTTTTCTGTTGAAAGGGTATAAAGGGATGTTTTATTAGGTTGGGTAATTTGTCATAAAGTGACTATTTAGTAGACAAACAAGGCTTTTTCTCATTTTCCCTTCCATTTTGCTGAGGATATTTTTTTGAAGAACTGAGTTCAAATTTTTTCTATTAAAAAAGTGCTTCAGTCTGTGCGTAGGGAAAATTTAAGTGCAATTGCACCAGATCAGTGCATTTTTACCTCATGTTCCGTTATAACAGCAGTCACTGTTTTCAAGTACATTCACCATGTCTTACCAGTTGTATTATTTAGATTTTCTTCCCTCATGCTTCTGTCTGGTAGCTTATAACCTATAGCTATTTTTTAGAGACGTGAACATTCACTGGTACATGGCTAGTGCATATGTGCAAGACTGTTCGAATGGTGCATTTCTAGAATTGTAATGATTATCTGTATTAATTGTACAGATAAGTGCCTAGATTTCAGTGACTTTGTTTGATAACTGAGCTTCTCAGTGACGAAGATAACTTAGAAATGCTATAAAGGCAGATTTCCAAAATAAAAATTTCAGATAATATACTTGTTTTGTAAGATTTCATATACTTGTAACATAGAGGAGTGGGAATGTTTCATATTACTGCATAACATCAGAGTAGTCTAGGACACTGTTATGATACAGAAAGCAGCTATTTCTCTCTAAAGCTAGAGTATAATCATAGGAACTAAGAATTTTCCAGTATCTTTGTCTCTAACCTTTATATAGCACATCGGTTTGGATTAGAGCAAATACTCTCTGCCATAAGTAACATTTACCAGAAGCTACTAAAACCTCATACACCTATGCAAAAAAACCCAACAACCCTAATGGAAAAGACATGTTGGCTGCAGCTTTCCAAGAAGCACAAGTGAATATTTGTGCTGTGCTCAGGGTACTGTAGTAGGAGTACATTAAACAGGCCCCATCCCCAGAAAAACTGGATTCCTAGCAAATTTTAAGATGAACATTCATACTCCAAGTCACTAATGACTTCTGAAAATATAAAACTTAGGAAACTATAACTCTATTCATTGTAGAAAAGGGCCTTTCCTTTTTTCCTGAGCATGCAGTATTTACTTTATGGATGTTAAGTTAGAATGTTCATAAAGAAATAACCTCAATAGAATTGTTTGAAAAAGAGGATTTGCCTAAAAAAAAAAAAATGAAAAAAGAAAAACAGATCTATCTGACCTGTTCTCTCCAAAAATCCTGCTGCAAAACAGCTGATATAAAATCTTAAGATACTAGGAAAAATTTCCTTCAGCTCCCTGTTTATGCGTATTGAGTGAAAGCCAGCACTAAAGGCAATGGAGCTGTTACTCAAGACCTGGATTTGTCCCAGATGTCTGTTCTGTTTACACATGTGAAAGCCCATTAAACTTATGGTGCTTGCAATAATGGAGGCCAAGATGCTGGGTTATTTGCAGAACATAACTTGAACTTAATGTAAAAGTTGGCTATTATATTAATGGAGGGATACATCTTATTCAGACGATAGTTATACTGGGTCTACTTTAGTACGTCTGAGCAGAAATTCTTACAACTGCTTAATTTCTCTAATAACATTCTAAGCTTGCAGCTGAATGGATTCCTGCACACGGCATAATAATTGGGTTAAAATTACAAGTGTGTCAGAGTTATAATATACTCTTACTGTGTACAAGACAGAAATACAGAAAGTATTTAGAGGAAAATGACAGGATGATGAAAAAGATGATGTTAGCAACATCTTTAATTTTGGTTTACTTGAAGAATGACAGTCATTGAGTAATGACAGTTTTACAAGAATGACAATCATGGTTTAACCCCATCTGGCAAATAAGTATGCAGCCAAAACTAGGAGAGTCATGTAGAATGAGTTCAGTAAGAGACGTGAGGGTCAGAGCTCAGACAGGCATCCGGCAGTGCATACTGCAGTAAATTTTCAGATCCTGGAGTGGCTTCTTTGCAGAACAGCTGCAATGCTTATTGGTCAAAGAAGAAATCAAGTTGCTGACAATGTTTTAGAAATGATAATGGATAATTATGACAACACAATGCTGTTTTGTAGACTTGCAAATGCTTTTAGATGTGTTGATAATACTTACATGGAAATATAAGTTTATATGCAAATTATGGAAATTGTTGAAAAAAGGTTTCTTTAGACATATGCACAAATTCAGGTGATCATAAGGTCTACACATGTACCCCTCCTCCCCAAATTACCAAATTAATTGATGTCATTTACCTCTGAGTGTATGTGTACATGCACATGCATATATATGTGCATATATATAAATATACACAACACCACCTTTATTGTACTATGTATAACTGCATTCAACTGGATGACATAAAGGTACCAATTTAGGTTTTATTTCAAAGCATTCATTTGGAGGCATTTATAGAGTCTACTATGTCTCTTTCAGCAGATGCAAATCATACTAGGCAAGCCGCAACTTACTACTTCACATGCAGCAGTTTTTCAGTAGTGCCTTTTTTGAGTTCTAGATTTGGTTGTGCCCAGACAATCTTGAGAAAGAGAGAGGAACAGAATGGGCTGATCTTTCCAGAAGCTTTTAGCTGGGTAATTTTCATAGGCCAAATGGAAATGGTACTAGTTACTTCCTTTGGAAGTTCTTGACATTTGCAGAGGCACTGGATTAAAAAGCAGCTCCTGAACTGGGGGCTTGTAATGCCACTTTGGGGCTGCCCGACCACTCCTTTTCTTGACATGCCCACTGGAAACTATTGATCTTTACATATAAAGCATGCCCTGCTAACAATGTTAGTATCTCTCTCTCTGTTAACATGCTGCAAGTTCAATTCTTCAGCTATAAAAAGCTATCCTTTGAAGATCTTTCACATTACTTACCTACTTTTTGGCATACATGTGAAACAGATTCCTCCTGCTTATTTCATTGAGAAACCTTGAATAGAACTTGCCTATCCGATTTCATGCTAGCTATCAATACACTGGTGAACTGATTTTTATACCAAAATGTGGTTTTGATTAGGAAGTCACTAATAGATATTTAGATGAGAAATAAATATCATCTTTTGCAATTGAAATCCAAACACAATGAATTTTTGGATTTACTCTATGGATGAACATTCATAGATTGCCCAGCGAGGTTGTGAAGTCTCCAACCTTGGAGATATTCAAACCCTGGTTGGGTGAGATCATGAGCAGCCTGCTGGAGCTTAATCTCCTGAAAGCAGGGGTTTTGGACTAAGCAATTTCCAGGAACCCTGCCCATCTCAGCTTTTCTGTTTCTGTGAATCTTTTTTCCCATTAGTACCTTTGCTAGTATTCAGAGGAACATTTTATGTAGGAGATCACTCTTGCAGAGAAGAATAGATGAACATAATATGAAATAAATAACATGCTAAAAAATAATGGTGTTTCCAGATTTTGACACTTCTAAGTCTTCCTTAATTTTAAAGAAAATTAAACAGTCCATCAGTCTTATATACTTGTATGCTAGTTTTCTAGTAGTAATTTACTGTTGCCTATTACACAATTTATTCAATTTAAATTTATATGCACACTTTCATTATTCAGTATAATATGAATTCCAAAACAACTTGACTGGACTTAAACCACGACATAAAGAAACAGAGACTTTAGAGAAATCATGCAAAAAAAAAAAAAATTATAATGTGCTACCATTAAGATCAGTTCCTCTATGCCTTTAAGTGTTCTTTTATCAGGAATAAAAACTTCACTGTTATATTAAAACAAAATCAAATATCTCACGTTTTGAGCTTCCCTTTGTTGGTAGATAAAATAGTGATATGGATAACAAAATACTTTTGGGTTTTTTTCTGTTTTGTAATGTAAAAAAAAAGTTCTTTAGTAATTAGGCCAGTTTTAAATGCAGTCTGTCTGGAAAGGTTGTACCATTGATGAAAGACTTATAAAGGCAAAAGCTTTTATATAATTATTACAATTAATTCAGACTATAATTCTAATTGAACAGTCATTTTGCAAAATCATATTTGAAGAAAGTAATGTCACAAAACAAATTGACATACATTTGCATTATATGACCCAGGAACTACAGATGATTGAAGCTATCAAGTATAATATGGTGTGCTGACAAATGAAATGGCTTGCCAATTTGCAGAAGATGCACATTGTAAAGGGTATTACACTTGGTCTATCATAAATCTGTTGGTTGATATGCTAATAAGCCAGATTGGTAGTCCTGGAGATAGCTGTGCACCATGTTACATGGATAGCAATATGGGTTTAAACAAAGGAGAGTACACTGAAAATGTTTAACATAGTTATAAAAAGAATACCTTAAGTATGTTTTACTTAAAATGCTATAATTCAGAATGATATTACATTAAAATAAAAAAATATATGAGCTAAGTTCACATGAAAATTTACCTACAAGATTAAAATAAACTCTTTAAAGTTTCAATTTAAATTGGGGTTTTTCTGTCACTCTATAGATTTTTTCATGTGAAGTGGCTTGAATGACTTGTAGAAGAGTCTCTCCTCATGTTAAAATAAAAGATAAGGAGAATAGATCTTAATTTGGCCAACATCCCCCCCCCCCATTCTTTCTAGTAACACATTGCTTATGCCTCATCATTATTTCTGAAATTATCATTTTCACATTCAATTTACTATTTCTGGTACTATCCCAGGAGATTCAGAATTAATTCTGGACTTCAAACTTCACTTTTGCCGCTTCTGCCCTGGACTGCTCTCTTTCCTCCTCTGTGTGCTTTACTTGTTACATTGTTAGAGTAAGGCATTGTCGTCCTGTGTAAAGCAATTGCAGAAAAAAAAAATATGAAAAGAGCTACAACAAAGGTATGTGTCACTATTATTTACAAAGCTGGACCATACTCAGATTTTTTTCTATTGTTCTATGTTATTGTTGTATATGTCTGTGTAAGCATTAAATAGTAACTTGGATCAATAGCAGCAGTGCCGCAGGTAGAAGCAGTTGTGTCTGAGGCCTCGGTGCATACGCTATGTAGTGCTGGAAGTTCATTTTCAGTTTTAGCCCAATCCCTGCACTCAGCATCTCCCCTAATCACGTGTTTCAAACACATTGAAACTCCCCCTTATCTTGTACACTTAATATCCCTACTAGCCATGAGGTACATGACTTGCCTTCGGGTATAAGCCAGAGGAGAGTTTCTTGCTCTGTTTCCTCTGAAGGGATGCTTATTTTCCTGTATCTGTTGTGGTTTAACCCCAGCCAGCACCAAAGCACCACCCAGATGCTCTCTCACACCTCCCCAGTGAGATGGGGGAGAGAATCAGAAAAGTGAGAAAACTCATGGGTTGAGATAAAACCAGTTTAACAGGTAAAGCAAAAGCTGTGCATGCAAGCAATGCAAAACAAATAATTCATTCACACTTCTCAACAGCAGGCAGGTATTCAGCTATATCCAGGAAAGCAGGGCTCCATCACCTGTAACGATTACATGGGAGCACAAGTGCCATCAATTTGAACATTTCCCCCCTTCCTTCTTTCACCAGCTTTATATGCTGAGCATGACACCATATGGTATGGGATATCCCTTTAGTCAGTTGTGGTCAGCTGTCCTGGCTGTGTCACCTCCCAGTTTCTTGTACACCCCCAGCCTAATCGCTGGTGGAGTGGTATGAGGAGCAGAAAAGGCCTTGACTCTGTGTAGGCACTGCTCAACAAGAGCAAAAACATGCCTGTGTTATCAACACTGTTTCCAGCACAAATCAAACCATAGCCCCATACCAACTAACATGAAGAAAATCAACTCTATCTCAGCCAAAACCAGCACAGTACCAGAACTGCTGAGCAAACTAGTGAATGGAAGGTAGGAATGACTGGGATTTTTAATAAAAACTACTTATGGATGTAGAGTGTATATGTCATCCATCATAGAATCAGAATCATAGAATAGTTAGGGTTGGAAAGGACCTTAAGATCATCTACTTCCAACCCTCCTGTCGTGGGCAGTGACACCTCCCACTAAACCATGCCACCCAAGGCTATGTCCAACCTGGCCTTGTACGCCGCCAGCGATGGAGCATTCACAACTTCCCTGGAAAACTCATTCCAGTGCCTCACCACCCTTATAGTAAAGAATTTCTTCCTCATATCCAATCTAAACTTCCCCTTTTTAAGTTTGAACCCGTTGCCACTTGTCCTCTCACTGCAGTCCCTAATGAAGAGTCCCTCCCCAGCATCCCTATAGGCCCCCTTGAGGTATTAGAAGGCTGCTATGAGGTCTCCACGCAGCCTTCTCTCCTCCAGGCTGAACAGCCCCAACTTTCTCATCCTATCTTCATACAGGAGGTGCTCCAGTCCCCTGATCTATCTTATCATTATGAGTAGTACAATCAGTAGTTTTCTGATAAATAGTACGGCTATAAGTTTGCTGTTGAGAAAAGAAGAAAGCAAAAGTACAGTTATAGCTACCTAAGCTTTGCCTACATATGAGGTATTTTAAATATGAGGCAAACTGATACTAGAAAAATGTTCGTATTTTTGAACTGCAACCATTTATTTTGCATATTTGACTTCTTTGCCATACTTGCAAGCTTTTCATCCAGGGAGTTTCAGTTTTTGCTTTGCGTAGATAATGTTTGAGTTCATCTTAATCTCAGTGGAATGTACTGGTGAATAGCCTTGCAGGGATACCTGATGAAATTGGCAGACTTACTTCTGGGAAAAAAGACAATAAAGACATTTAGCAGTTCATTTGTCTTTTTGTGGTCACACAAGATTGATGTATTGCTTGCTGTAACATCTCAGTATAAGCACAAATACATCTGTAACTGTGTTTGCACTTACCTTTTACTAGACACATCAATAAGAAATAGTTTTTTGTAATGATTTGGGGTATGCAGGATCCCCCTTCCCTGCAAACTGCATTCAGAAAGTGATAAAGCATGATTACTGAGTCACTATGGTATATAGTGCAACTGTTAGTTGCTGTAAAAAGTAGTAGATGTAAAATGTTTCCAGTAGTAATTGAATGTTATTTTACTCTGTAGCACATATGGGGCTTTATAGCTCTTCCTAAATAAATTCTCTGGGTGAATTTATCAGATGTAGAAAACAATATTGCCCAGCAGGGTAATTAGAAGGAGACTGAAGGGATCCATAATAGATCCATAATAGAAAGAATACATAGATGTTATTCTTATGTTGCCAATTTTAGCACGTGGTGAATTGTAATAGATAAAGTAAGATAGTGTGACTGGAGAATGAAGGGGAAGATTTGTCTGTGGGATGCACCAGAAGGGACACAGCAGGGATGGGGTCTCAGGACAACCTGCATCACTGGGACGCATATTAGCATGTCATCAACATCCCAGACCACCTACCTGCAGTTTCACAGGACAGACCTTTCTGGAGACAAAGGTCAGTAAAGGACTTCGATTATTCATGAAAGTGAGATGCAATGGAGACACAGATCACCCTCTGCTCTAAGAGTCCAAAAAGGCATACCTGAAATGTGCACATCGTTGCCAGCCTAAGACTAGCCTAAGTAGGTGTAGAGGACTTGGCAGCAGGCTTTCTTTGTCCCCCAGGATATTACAAAGGACCTAACAGCTGGACATAAATATTGCAGAGCCCAATGGCTGGACACCCACCTCTGCCCTGGCATCTGGCAGCTGGACAGACTTCTTAAACCCCACACTTTTCCAATGCTTGTGACTGAGACTTAAGTTTTTACTTAAAATAGAACCATTTTCTACTCCTTGGTATCGGCTGCATTGCTGATCTAATGTTGGAGCAGCATGTACCATGAGCACGCTTCCTTCCTTTGCTAGGATTTGCCTCTTTTTTTTCTGAGAAATGAACTGTAACTATGACCAGAAAGTCCTTGTGGTAACAATTATGGTCATGTTTCAGGCCACACAGTCTGGACCCTTGGCATTAGAAGTAAAGTTACCAGCTGTGGCTGCTTTGCAGTCATGGTCTGTGACTAGAATGGGATAAAGTTTAACTGGAAGCATGTTCTATATTTATTTTTCCTGGGACTTGTAGAACTTTCTCTCAGCTTCTTTGTTCACAGCCAGTTTTATTTTAAGAAGGTTAAATGTAAGTGTCTTACTGAATGCATTTTCAGGTATTACTTAGTTTACATCAATTTCTTTTATATTTGTTGGGTTTTTGTTTGTTTTTTTTTTTTTTAATGTTGTTTTCTGCCTGTATACAAAAAAACAGTGTCACATCTGAATTCTTTCAGTAAAATTTAATAACTATCTAGACTTCAATAGCAATTGCAGCATTTTCGTATTCAAGTTAAGCTAAATTTACCAATCACGTACAAAGTACTTCTTTATTTTTAGAAAACAAACAAACAATCTGTTACTTGTTATTTGTAGTTAATTTAAACTATCATGGACTGACATTTCTATGCATTCTGGAAATTATCCCTCCAACTGACTGTAAGCCTCAGTTCGTTGTTTCAAAACCATGATTGTTATCATTTGGCTTTGAATGAAACGTTCAGGAAGTGTTTATTGTTCATGTTGATCCATGCTGTAGCTGACTTTGCTGTTTCTGTCATCACGTCCTGTTAACAAATAATGCCATTGTCTTACAAAAAGAAAGAACAGATAAAGCATCTCTTGTTATTTCATGTCCCTCTGTAATAAATGGCAATAAAGTCATAATACCATGTAAAGCCATGAATCAGTTTAACAAGCAAGTTCCATTGAAACTGCTGATTATATTTTTTGTAAGGGCACTGGTCATCTGTATTTTCTGTAAACAAGTATATAACTCCAGCTACTGTGCCTGTAAAGGACTTCCATGCCTCCACATTTGTTTCACTGTCTTTTTTCTGAGACAAGAAGAGAGTACTTTTACTATTTGTATGTATGAAACACAGAAAAACAACATAGAAACTTCTTTATCATAATTTTTTATAAAGTGGTGAGATTCAGGATAATAGATGGTATAAATGCTGACTTCACCTTCAGTACTTTGGGATACAAAACTGATGTGGGGGACAATTGAAGGGAAGGGGAAGGAAGGGGAGGGAAGATGTCAGGTTGTTTCCTGAAAGCTGGTGGAGAGGTCAGTTTAAAGGCTCCGAGTGTGCTCAGAGTACCAGCTATAGTAGCAGACTGTGCGTACATTTGTTGGCTGTCTCAAATAGGGCAAATTCATGAGTGTTTGTGCAGTGTCAGTTCCAACCTTCTGCTGGAGCATGGTGGGAATTAGATTGTACTTCTGAACCCTAGAACTGCTGCCAAGTTGCCAAGTCACCCATGCAAGATAGGAGTCCCAATTAACTGTGAAACTGGATATTGGTTTTCCCAAGTTTATTCTATATCCTGTGAAGTTTTCTGTTTATACAATGGATTTTCAAGATTGAAATTATTGGTTGGTACTCATAACTGCAAAATATTTTACCTCTGGAATAGAGCGATACATGAATGATGATTGAATTTTGTTCTTTTTGTCCTTGTTGCTGATAAAATGTACAAAAGGGTTGCAAATAGGGAAATTAGGGAGGATAAAAGGAGAATAGGATCTTTAGAAAATGATAACTAGTACATTTTAGTATAATATAATGTAATTCCAAAGTGGATGCTTAGCAAATGCTGGATTTTATGGGATTCACAGCAGAGGTAGTTCTTAAAGACAGATTGAAAGAAAGGTGAGCAAACGTAATGATTTTAAAACTTGAACATAAATCCAGGCTTTGGAAAAAGTGCTTGTGGGACATGTAGGTATGTGAGAATTCATGGCTATTACTGCTGAAATTCTCTAGAGTATTGTTGGTACCTTTTTGTGAAGTCTAGCACCTTAGTCCAGCGTAAGAGGGACACAGTCCAAATCAGAGTTCTTGCTTTATGGTTTATTAATCTTGGTTAATAAATCTACTGTGATTAGCAAAATCAGTTTTGACATGTTTTTTTTTCCTAAAAACGTGACACTGCAAAAAAGACCAGTTTTGACACTCTTGCTGTTAAAGCTGTGTCAGGGAGGGTATTAAAGGAAACATTAACACCATTATGATGAGGCAACAGTATATCCTTAATATATTCAAAACTCCTGAGATTTTTATGAATGAAAACAGATAATCTCTGACTGTTTTTGAGTTTGAGTTTGGAGTATGATTTTTGTTTTTATTAGTTAACTAGTTTTGCTGATTATAACAATAGAATTACAATTGCATAAAAAATATGGTGGCATATATATGTATTTCTTCTCACATACAGGAGAAATTTTCTTAATATTTGCTACCTCTAACTATGGAGAAGGAGACACTGCTGTCTAGAAGTCATGATCCAGCTCTAGCTATGCTAACCCATACATCTGTGTTATGACAGCCATGTTTGCAGAGGTTAACAGGAACTGCCACTCAGCAAGGCTAATGAGGGTGATCTGACAGCCTTATTAACATAACTGTAATGCTTTTTGTAGTAGATATAGCATGTGCAAATAATTCTGTACATCACCACACTGGGTAGTAGCAGTGATGCAGATTTAGCCCTTGAAAGTGCTACAGTCTTGATGACGCAAAGTGCTTACAGAGAGAAAAAGTCCAAATGACATGCTATCTGATTTCCTTTCACAGGTAGCTACAGGATTTATTTTCTTTATTTATCTGCTTCTCCTTATCAGTTCAGTTTTGTTCAATTAAAGTTTTATTGTCTTGGGCAGGGACAATGTATGTAACAGTGCTGCAAATTGGAGTAACATGGGCTAACTCTGCTTAAGAACAGAAGGAGTCTGAGCACAAACCAGGAAGAACCACCTGATAGCACTTAAGGCTCACTTGTTCAGCACGCTGCTGATGTACCTACAAAGCTAACTGCAGTCGCTCAGAAGAGAGCTGTGCTGTGTGGTGCCAATATGTCATCCTGGGCTGGCAGAGCGGTGCACAGTGCTTTTGTACTGTTCTCTGCTGTCTGAAGTAGACATCCTCTGTGTGCCTCATGCAAAGCTACAGCTTTGAACACAGTGTCACTACTTTGATAATAATGCATGTAGCTGTTATTGTTTCTCTGTTATGAATGTTTCACTTTTTTCCTCTTTGATGGGAAAAAAGCAGATGGGCTTGAGAAACTCAAGGCAGTTAAAAAGAGGAAAACATAAGCAAAATAGGAGATGAGATGAAAGACTGCACGGGGAGCAGAATAAGGATTTTCAAAACTTAACATCCAGTTCCAGAGCAGGCTACTGTTTGTCACCATGTTCCTTCCTCCACTATCGAATACTTAAGAGTAGCATTGCATTTTTAATCTATTCCACAGAGGTTTGAGTCATGCAGCATTTGAAATCAGGTGATCAAACTCAGTGCCTTACTGTAGAAAACATCCCAAAGCTCCAGTCATTTGTTCTACTAAGGCGGTTTCAAATTAAATGGATTTGAAAAAAATCTGCTGCAACTTTGTGAGATGTCAGCACATGGAGAAGCTGAGAGCTACAGGGTTATCATCTGGGCAGCACTCATTGATAACTTTCCTTTGTTTTGATGCTAATGAAATTGGCCTATTTCACAAAATGGATTTGTTAATTGAGTTATTTAGACTAAATACAGCTAACTAATATAAGTTGTGTTTTATTATAGATGTAGAGTGCTGGGCTGTGTAGCAGTATCCATGAGGGAGAAGGAACCATAAAGACCTTGTTCAGATCCTTTTCATTAAGTGATTTGCATATATGTTGCAAAAGAGAAAGAAAATGAGATAAAATTAAACATTGATGTTGTCATGACTGATCTGCAACCCTAGAAGAGGAACTCATGTTTTGTGTTCCCAAGTGATGTTTTGGGGAGAGATTATATGGGAGGCAGGACTAGCTTCAGTCTTCATGCTGGTGATTGTGGATCATGAAAATGGTATTTTTTTGCTGTCATCCTAGAGAGCTTACATTTGAAAAGCATGTGTCTTGTAAAGTCACAGGAGCCCCATTGTCAGCAAGCTGAGTGCGAGCTGATATAAATTCAGAGAAAGAGAACTCTGTTTCTGCCTGAATACAGCAACTTTGGTTTTGCCTATTTCTCATTAATTGTCCTATTTTACAGCCCATATACTTGCCCACTACAATTTAATTTGAGAACTTTTTTTCTATGTATTTTATTAGAAAGATTTAGGAAGTTGAGATTAGATATTGGCTTTTGGAGACTGCACTTAATCAAAGGTTTCTCACTTGTCTGAAGGAAAGAGATGTTTCTTTTTCATTTTCTAGTTTTTGCAGATTAACTGAGTTAATCAGATATTATACTGGCATATGATCAAACACACACAGGGTGACTGTGGAGTAAGGCAAAAAACAGTGCCAAAGGCACATGATATTGATCACATGCCTTCAGCAGGAAAACCACACTAATATCAAACTCGGATATTTTCTCCATCTGCAATATCCCTCTGTATCATGAAAAGATTTGAGTAGTGTATCTTCCTATTCTTGTTACCCCTGAGACATACAGGTAGGCCAGAAAGAGAAGATGAACTTAACAGACTGTGTATACTCCAGCGTCTGGTAGAACCCATCAAGTTTAGTTGTCAAGTAGCTTAACAGCATGACATGCCTGGTCCATGTGCTCCTGTTGTCCTAGCTGGGCACCTGTCTGGACTGTGCTGCAGCTTCCTTGAGGGTCCTTTCTAGAGCCCTGGTGACATAAGGGTGAGGAGGAGGGAGGATGGCAGTCTCCTAGGACCAGGTGGAAGGAGCCAAAAAACACTCTAGGTCTAGATGAGTTTGAACTGGGGTTTGTTGGTATATGAAGGCCGGATAGGTGGAATAGTTCAGTGTGTTGACACAGAAAGATGTAGTATGCCAGATATAGGAAAAAAATCTCCCAAATTAGTGGGCATGCCAGGTTCCAGTAACTACGTTTCCTAAGACAGCATTTCTAAAATGATCAATGCATCATTCCCACTTCAGCACATGAATGTGCTTTTAATTCATATATCCATTGGATTCACCTTCAGATGACACAGTTTTACCAGGCGTTTCACTTGTGTGTCTGCCCTTGACACTAGTGTCAAACAGACTGTGGGACTAACTTGCTAGTCTTACTGGAGGCTGCACCTTGGCTTACCGCTACAGGGCTGGCTATGCTATGCTTTTTGTCACTATCCTTGCAGCAGGACCATGGCAATTTACAATTCTCTGGAAACTACCATAAATCGCTTCTCACTAGTCACAAGCATTAACTGCGGGATGCCGAACATTTGTCCCACAGTAGTCTCTAAATTACTTTTTCTTGCCTTTTTTTTTTTTAATCTTGGTCTTTAGTGACAGATATCTGCTGTGATTCTCTTCAGTGATTAGTCTGTTAGTTTTCCAGCAGCAGAGAGGAATGTGTATTTAATTATGTGACTTCCACTCAATATCGCATTAATTTTGAATTTTGAAATTGGGGGTTGGAATTAGGTTGTTTTTTAAAAGGTTTATATAATTGCCTTTCATATATATTCTAAGCTTCCTCAAATCTGGCCTTGAAGTAGAATGGTAGATAGCCTCTACAATTATTAAATAATAACTAGTGGCTGTACAAATGTGATTTAATTTTAATAAAATGAAGGTTTCTCATTTGCAATTATTATGATGTATCCATTCTGCTTCAAAGGGTTTTTTAAAAAGCCAATGTATACTGATGCAAAAAAACCCCCAACAACCAACTTGATTTAAACTATTAAGCGAAGATGCATATGATCATTAATGAAATGTCTCTGTGTGAAACAGATCTTTCCTGTAGCAAAAAATCTAAATAGCTTTTAAAATTGCTTTAAGATAGAGAGAAACACATCTAACAAAATCTGGAAGCATTGCTAAAGAAATCCATTCATTATTAATATATGCTTTTTACAGCATTTATTCAATGTAAAGTGGATTTGCCTGTACAATTAATATACTCTTATGTAACAGTTTGAAAAATTTCTCTATAAATTCATAGCTTCAACCAGCCTGTTCTGTGTCTTGTATACACAAATACTTGTTCACAGCAGCATGAAACTCTGAAAACAAGTGTTGCATGACCTGAATATATTTGAAGGAAGCTGGTCTTTGTGTTGTGCCAGATATACTTGGTGGGTATTGCAAGCGTGATTGTAGTAGAGGCATTGTTTTTTTTTTTTTAA
The DNA here is from genome assembly GCA_028858755.1 of Ara ararauna. NCBI lineage: Eukaryota > Metazoa > Chordata > Aves > Psittaciformes > Psittacidae > Ara > Ara ararauna. The sequence goes on from CM054376.1 coordinate 34,794,709, forward strand.
GTTATGCATGATCTGCAGTACTCTTCCATGAGTAAACAAGTGTCTATCTAGAAAAGCTCAGAATTCTTTACTAAAATAGTTTGTTACAGCATAAACCCGTCTTAGATACAAGCAAACCGAACTAATATAATTTTACAAATACAAATTCATATGTCCTATTATATTATTCAAATCACCAGCATTTTGAAGTGCAGATGCATTAGGCTAAAATCAGTATAGTTTTCTTAATGCTACATTTTGAAGATTATAGCAAAAATACCTCTATTTTATATAAGGGTGTAATAGAAATAAACTCAGTTTCTTCAAGAAAGTGCAGCACTTCAATTCCTCATCAGAGGTCCAGCTTCTTAATAGGAGCTCAGCATTATCTCTCCAACTAAGTAAAATTACTTTCAAAGATACCATTAAATGCAACTTGTAATCTTAAGATTTACCATTAAGTAACATTTCATAATGATAAAAGGATTTAAATAACCGTAGAAGATGAAGTTTTCTTCTGGATAATGCTCAGGATAACTGTAATGATGTTTATACAGAATTTATATGTTTATTTATATGAATATATCAACAATAATGCATAAATATATAATATAAATATATAAGTATAAGCTCTACAGGCTGCTCAGTTTAAGATGTATATCATTCTTTTTAACAGAAAGTGCTGCATGGCGGAAATATTACAATTTATGTCATGAATGTGAGTGCTCTTCTTTTTTATAATATAACCAATTATGTTTTTTTCAGTATTACACCTGTTTATATCGGTTTCATTTGAGCAATATTAACTAAACAAGGTACATGTTTATACATGACAGTATTTTAGATTCAATGATAGAACCCACTGCCTACGCTGCTGAGTAATAATGATTTGCTGTTTCTTTGCAATGTCTGGTACTCTGCATCCATCTGCTCATCTTACATTCGCTTTGCAAATTCTTGTTCAGTGTGTCTATGTCACAGCTCACCTTAGTATTGAGGAACATCTCTGTAAAACTTTCAATGCCTGACAAAAACGTGTAGGATAGAAGCAGAATCTAAATATTCTATCATTCAGAGGATGGTATTCAAATATCCATTCTGAGTGAAAAGCTCTTTATTTTCAATCTTGCTGAAGCTAAAGAAGAGTTAGCAACCAGTAGTTATAGCAGGAAACATAAACTGCAATCAGACACCATTGTGTTAAGCATTATATAGTCACTTGATAAATACTGCCCCAGTCCTGAGGACTTTATGGTGAACTAACATGCTCTCTTCGCTACAGCGCTGAACAAGAAGAATCTATTTGCAAAGGTCTTTCTACAGTAAAGAAATCTTATTAACTTAAGATGGATCTTTCTCTGAAGTAAAAAGATTTGTAGTCTATAACCCCCTTAGAGCTCTTACTGGCACAGAGAATATAGTGCTTCAGGCAAAACGCAGAAACCTTTATTTTTGCTATCCTCTTTCATTTTATTTCATAGCTCTTTTTTGTCCTCTTTCTTTTGTGTCTCAATTTAGTGTTTAGGGTGTGCTATAAGTACATAGACACAAAGGAGGAAACTTTTTTGTTCTTTCAATTATCAAGTTATTTAATTTTTGTTATCATAAAAATAAATTAATTCAAAACTTCAATACTAAAAAAAAAACATAAGCCCCCCAAAACATCATCATGGTTGTGCTTCTGCACGTGTACTGTTTTTTTTAACCACTTGAATTCATGTGCACAAAGGGGATAACATCCTGGCTTTGAAGTGGATACATTGACCAGAGCTGGCTAGCTCAGTTCCCTGGATGAAGAGGAGAGGGAGTTAACAGGAATGGGTTTCCTAGAAGCCAAGCCACCATTTTTGTGACACAAAGAAATGGTGCATAAGGGGTACCTGAGGGAAGGTGTGCCTGAAACTCATCTCTCACTGGACTTTACCTTACCTCCGTAGCATCACTAGAGAATGGCTTGTCCCAGCATGAACAGCTTGTCTTTTTCAGGGGCACAAGCTGCTTTTCAAAAATCCCACTTGCATTCAGAAGGCCATTTTTTTTTCCTTGAAATGTGTTAATTTAGTGCTATTCAGTGTTTAAGATATTGTGATCTGACACCGTGCTTCTCTTTAAAGAGTTATATAGTGATAAGGAAAAACTGGAATTCAAAGATCAACACCATTTACTGCATTTCCTGTTTCACTGTTGTGGTATTGGCCTTATTTTAATCTGTTAAAACATAATTGGAGAGGGAGGGCTGTACAATATCTCATATGTAAAAGGCAAATATTTGCTGTTAACATCCAAAAAAGAGTGTTGCTCAATTCAATGCTTTCCTCAGCAAGACAATTAAGCTCATTTCTCTGGCTTCCCAAGCTATGAAAAGAGAAATGCAATTTCTTTTGCATTGTTTTCTGCACAGCTTTGGGGAGCACCAAGAAAACAAATAAAAAAAGATTTTGTAACTCTTTTATGAGAAAACTTCCTACAAGAAAAGAGTTCTAGATTTTAGTCCATGTTTCTAGAAGCACTTATGCAAAATGAATAAATATGTTAGCTAATATATACAGTGTGGGAGGCTTTGCTGGTGAAATGCCTTCCCTATTGGATTACGTATTCCTACTCCATCTCAGATTCTCTTAATGGATTAAATTTAAAATCTTTGTGATATAGTTATGATGAAACAGGCAGGTATGATTTCTCCACCCTAAAGAAGGATAATAAACTTGGATCTCGTATGGATATTTTGGTAAGTAAGACCAATAGAGGCACATGAAAAGCATATCATATGCTTTGCAGGTTACCGATGGATCTAGATGGAAACATCACAGTTTGGGTTTAAGTGGGAGTTATAATGCAGTCAAATCATCTCTACTTGTCTGCATGGGGAGAAAGCTGATGATCAACCCATTCCTCCAGATGTGAATCTAGAGCAGCAGCTCTTTGGGGTTTGCCAGGGAAAAGCAGAAGGTTTTGGGTAGGCAAACATTCTGTTTTAGCAGCATGCTTGGAGTGAGAAGCCAAAGGAAAGAGAGCCAAGACATCTGTCTCTTGGTGACTGAGCTAGACAGAACAGCACTCTGTACAACCAAAAGGGTTGGTATAGTTTATATTGTACCAGAATATACCAGCTGCTCTCTAAAAAACAGTTTGTGAAACAATAGATTCAAGAATTCCCTTTAGCTTTAAATAGCTTTAAACTAACATATGAAATGAGTGACACTTGTTAAAGCCTAAGGCACAGCTTCTGTGCACCAGTTACCAGTCGGTCTGTAAAAGTTATTTAATTATTTCCTTTATTATGTCTATTTATACTTGATGCAAATCCAGTTCCTCAGAGAGGTTGTACTGTATCATAGAAATCAGTGGATGTAAATCCAGTTCCTCACAGAGATTGTACTGTATCATAGAAATCAGTGTTGTGCTCAGCCTGCCAATATTATTGGTTTTGTATAAAGAAATCAACACAAACCTGTGTGCCTTTCTGGGAAAAAATAATGATAAAAATTACAGCAATATTTCCATTAAAATATTTTTTCATCACTAAAGCATTTTTCTCAGAACGGCAGCAAATAAGTGGAATTAGTTTTAAAGTACAGGAATTCCTATTCTAGCAGAAAGTACAACACTGAATATTCTTCTTTTCCATGCTTGTCTGGCTAACATTTTCTAGATAATTAAAGAAAAAGCATAACTTATATTGTTTCTGAAAATAAACATTGATGATTAACATTTCAACATCAACAGATTTTTTTTTTTGTACTTGTGATTTTCCATATGGGAGTTCTAGATACATTAATTTTATTTGTTACAGGCTGCTATTCTCCCACTTAAAAGTTTCTCAGAGAACAATATTGGGCAAGCTATGAAATGTACCACAAAGAGTCCATAGAATGTTAAAATTATGTTATTTTTTCACAAATTGATAAATGCTTTACAGTTCAGAATAATTACACATGTATTTGCATAGAAAAAGGAAAACTTCTCTCAACAAATATTTAAATGAGTAATTTAAACTTACTTTAACTTGATTAATTTGACATAATCATCAAACTATTCAGGATCTGAAGCCTTTTATATATCAGAACCTCTCTTTGAGCATACTTACTGCATAGTTATGAACATTATTATCATTAAACACAAAGTGAAATTAAACACAGAAAATCAGAATTGTTTTACAACATTACAAATTTACAGATTACTTCTTTTCATCAAACCAGTTTTGGGTTCAAATTTTTTCTGGATGTCAGTATTGCTAAGTGCATTAAAAGCCACCTGAGAAAATAAGAAAAAGTTAAAAAAAATGGTAAGTAAGAATCAAAAGCTTATGTATCTTATTTGGTCTCAAATATCTAATTATTTTTATGCAGATGTATGTTGCAAATTCATCAGTGATGCTGGGAGAAGGTTGGGGAGGAAAAAAAGGAAATTATTAAGGTAAAAAGATAGGTAATTCTGAAAAAAATCACAATCAAAAGCTAAAAACATATAAAAAGAAAAACAAAGTTAAGACTAACACAGAGCATCCTATGACTGTAGAATTCAGAACAGAGTGACAATGTACTTAATTTCAAGAAAAAAATGAAATTAAAGTTAAATTTTTCTATCCAGTTATGGCAGAGGCATTTTAACTATGCAGGAAGTTCAGAGAAGAACTGATGGTATGTGAATATGACAGAGGTGTTGACTGCTGAGGAAAGATTACAAAAGTAAATATGTGTATCTATAGAAGGTGATGATTAGAGAAGGTAAACAACAAATATCACCTGAAGAGTATAAAGAGCAAGAAAGAAGAGCCTTATTTACATTACAGTGTATGAATAAGAATATTAAATGAGATTAATAAATTTAAATAATAAAATGTGACCTGACAGTTAAGAATTTTCAAAATAATAGCACTTAAAAGGAATAAAGTCTTATTCCTTTGTCAACTAAAATTATGTTAGTGACTATTACAGTCCAGAGGTGAAAACTTGGCTCCCCTGAAACTGCTGGCATAGATCTTATTGGTTTGACTGGGATCAAACATTTACCCTGATTTTTCAGTGATCAAGGGTGTTCTAGAGGTAGACCTAGTGTCTACAATCAGTGCAGCAGATCCTAGTAATTGCTGTGTCTGTAAAAGCTGGTAATAAAATTCTGGGTTTAGTATTCCATTGACTTTCTTTGCAAAGTCAATGGAGTAACTCTGAATGTACATTTGTGAAAATTACACTAAGATTTAGTCTTTAGTTGCTTCTTCTCTTGCTTCTGCTTCAGAATATTTCATAGTGAGTCCAAATAGTGCCTTATAGCTAAGAAAACCTTAAAATCCCAAAGGTTCCTGGAACAGTAAGTTCACAAGCAACATTTTTATGGGAGGCATCCAGCATATGGATAACAGAAGGGGGCTTCCAGCAGCAGCTTCAAGTGAGACTCATTATGCTAAGTTAATGCTTGCTCGTTAACAAGTATACATGTCCCATAGAAGACATTTTCCTGCCCTGTCACATCACAGATTGCTTATGACTGTAATTAGTGGGAAACAACGCTCACTACCTGGTTATTGTTCTCTATTCATATTTTCCTTTGATAATTTTTCATCCCACCAAGTGTTGATGTGGAACACTTTGTCTAGAGAATGCTCCTTTCCTCCAGTATTCTGCTCTTTTATTATTAATATGAATCTAAAAGTCTCACTCTGTGTTTATGTTAACAGGGTGGCAGAAGCAAGAAACCCACAGAACACGATCAATGTTACTACAAATCACTGAAGGCACCATACAGGGTCCGGTGTGAAGATATCAGAGCAAGATTTTCATTGCAAGGACTTAAACTCTGTAATGCCAAGCAACATTGTGACTTTGCCATGTTGCTTGTCAGATACTTGAAGTGAACCTAAACAAGCCTTTCAGGGCTAGTCTACACTCCAGACAAGAACCGATTTAGAGCAATATGCTTCTGTGAGTAGGACCCAAGATTGTTTGCTTTTCAATTTATTTTATTCAAATTACTTCAGAGTTATATTCACTTCACTGTTGAATAGACTTGTCTTAAACAGATAATTTGCTTTGTATTTTCCCTGTCAGTAGGAACCGTGGTTATTCACTGCCCGACATTCAGTGAATAAAAGGTGGACAGAAGAAAACATGCCGTAGTTTGAAGAAATGTGTCTTGCTATCCTCTGCAACAGGCTGAATCTGTGTGATGCTGGTAACCTACAAGGCATGATGTGCAATTTTCTGCAGGAATGGAGAAGGCATTCTGTGCTGCTCTAATCTCAGGGCAATATTTAATTCAGTCAACACTATTACATTCCTCTTAAAGTCTGTTATGAGAAATGAGGAGTTGATCTGTAAAAAAAAGGAAAAGTTATACTTACAGAACACATTTATCTTTTATCGTTGCGAGATTCTATGATGGAGTTACAGAACTGATGGACAGGGGTAGAGCAGTTGATCTCATCTACCTGGACTTGTGCAAAGCATTTGACACTGTCCCACGTGACATCCTTGTCTTAAAGTTGGAGAGACATCAATTTGATAGGTGGACCACTCGGTGGATAAAGAACTGGGTGGATGGCCGCACACAAACAGTTGTGCTCAATGGCTCAATGTCCAGCTGGAGACCAGTAACGAGTGGTGTCCCCCACGGATTGGTGTTGGTACTGGTCTTGCTCAGCATCTTTGACGGTGACACAGACAGTGGGATTGAGTGCACCCTCAGCAAGTTTGCCAATGACACCAAGCTGTGTGGTTCGGTTGATATGCTGGAGGGAAGGAATGCCATCCAGAGGGACCTTGACACGCTTGTGAGATGGGCTGATGCCAACCTGATGAAGTTTAACCATGCCAAGTGCAAGGTCCTCCACCTGGGTCGAAGCAATCCCAGGCACAGCTCCACGTTGTGCAGAGAAGGGATTCAGAGCAGCCCTGTGGAGAACGACTCGGGGGTTTTGGTTGATGAAAAAATGAACATGAGCCGGCAGTATGCGCTTGCATACCAGAAAGCCAGCCGTATCTTGGGCTGCATCAAAAGGAGCGTGACCTGCAGGTGGAGGGAGGTGATCCTGCCCCTCTACTCTGCTCCTATGAGACCTTACTTGGAGTATTATGTGCAGTTCTGGTGTCCTCAACATATAAAGGACATGGAACTGTTGGAACAAGTGCAGAGGAGGGCCACGAGGATGATCAGGGGACTGGAGCACCTCCTGTATGAAGACAGGCTGAGAAAGTTGGGGCTGTTCAGCCTGGGGAAGAGAAGGCTGCGTGGAGGTCTCAGCAGCCTTCCAATATCTGAAGGGGGCCTATAAGGATGCTGGGGAGGGACTCTTCATGAGGAACTGTAGTGAGAGGACAAGGGGTAATGGGTTCAAACTTAAACAGGGGAAGTTTAGATTGGATATGAGGAAGAAATTCTTTACTGTGAGGGTGGTGAGGCCCTGGAATGGGTTGCCCAGGGAAGTTGTGAATGCTCCATCGCTGACGGTGCTACAGGCTGGATTGGACAGGGCCTTGGGTGGCATGGTTTAGTGGGAGGTGTCCCTGCCCCTGGCAGGGGGGTCAGAACTAGATGATCTTAAGGTCCTTTCCAACCCTAAGTATTCTATGATTCTATGATTATTTTTATATTCTGAACTCTAAAGGACTCTGTTCACTGTTCTAGCTCCTTGAGTGTAGAAACAGATGTTTTTAAGTAGATGAGATAGCAGACAATGCACAGAAATACAAGACTGTGTGTTTCACAAAGCACAGAACTGAGTAATGTTTGCTCAGGGCTGAATGGCAGTTCTACTCATTTGCATTAGTGACGCAAAGAGGAATTATTCTCATGTTATTTAACTTCTTGCTATAATTAGAAATATGTGACCTATATAAGTTAGATAAAAAAACTTCATGCTGCTACTTCTGCAGGTATCAAAACAGGTTTTCATAATAATCAAGAAAATGAAACAAGTAACTAATCTTCTTCAAATATCTCTTCTAGTTTTAAAACAAGACAGTAAGCCAAAACGAACACAGCTTTGTTTAAGTCCATAAAAGGAAAATTTGATTGGTTAATCTGCTGTTATAAATACATCACCAAAGGTGATTGCATTCACAAAGTCAGGCCAAGAGCTCATCTCTCTCGTTTGTTTCATATTATACACTAAACAAATGCTTCATTATTATTATGTGATAGTATTCCCTGCAGAACTCTTCCATACCTTGTTACATTGGTTACCCTACCCAATAGATTGACTTCAAGCTGTTTCTTTAACTCATACACTTTCCTTATGTCTTCTTTTCCCACAACTTAAATTGAAAGAAACCAAGCAGGCCCCTGACTCCTTTTGTTTCTCATAGCTTTTTGGTTTGGGTAATGGTAATAAACACTAAATATTGTGATCTTACATTTTGCAAGAGTCTCTCAAGTATTTAGAAGTTAGAATTACTTTATATGTTGAGTTACACCAGGAGTATAAAAACTATGTTTGGTCTTTATCTTAGCTAGACCATTTTTGTTCACCTTGGACAGGTTGCTTGAACTTTATGTGCTTTAATTCCTCCTATGTAAAGCTTTGGTTTTAGATATTAAAAATGTTTAGATAATAATAATGTTTTCTTTCTTGCACCCTTTGATCGCTCTACCTCTTCAGATCACAGTGCTTTGGGGCTGAGGAATGTCACTTCCTATTTACAGAGTAAATGAAGCATTAGCTACTTTTAAATATTTTTATTTTTTGCTTGCTAGTTCTCCAAATGCCAGGCTGTTTTCCAGAGAAACCTTGCTATCCATTAAGACTGCAAACTGCAGATTGCTTTCTGCAAACTAATTCCTACAAACACCATCTGCCTTTGTGTGTGGCAACTTCAAAGCCAGGCAGAACTCCCCTAACAAATTACTTCTGTTGTCTGCTTGGTGCAATCACCACAAAGAAAAGTGAAATTCATGGAGGCCCCAAACCTATACCCCAGGTAGCTAAATAGCTTTTGAAATGCGCTTAAAGCAAAACATTTGGGACATGTGAGCTTTATCCAGGGAGAGCTCAGTATGGGAGAGTAGCTGCTTTAGCAATGGAGGTGCCATGGGAATAGTTCCATGTCCCAGTGCAACCACTGCCCTAGGATCTTCCGTCTATTAAGGTTTCAAACTCGTTATTTGATATGTTTTGCTCTTAAAAAAAATATAAAAAATCTTGGTTGATTTACAAATATAACCCAAGATTCAACACCAAGATGTATCTTGCTTATAGGCTGGTTTTCAACACAGTTGAAGCATTTTGTGAATTTGTCTTCCTTTTAAATGTTTCATGAAAACCAAATGGTAGAGTACCTGTTGTGCTATTTGATTTCTTTGGGTTTTTGTGTTGGTTTTTTTTTTTTAATTGAAACAAAGTTTTGTTTGTTTGCTTGTTTTTGGGAGGTAGTTGGGTTTTTGTTTTGTTTTCTTTACAATCTGCTCATTAATACATATTGGTAAAGAAAATAATTAAAAACTATCAGTGGAAAAATAGCTTTAGGCTTTGTTTGCAGTATTTTTACTGGTCGCTATTGAGCATTAAGAATCAGACTCAAAACCAAGAGGTAACTGTTCTTAAAATACATATTTTTAATGGAAATATGCCAATGAAATTGTGTAGCATTCTAACACTGCTGTCTTAAAATTGAATGTAATATGCAAGTGTTAAGGAGGTCTTCTGGTTCTTAATGTCTGAAAATTCCTAGGGTAATTTGCATCATTTTTATTAACTCTTGGTATAAAGTCATATTTGGCTGCCTAGCACTGTCACAAGTGAGAGGCCTGAGAAGTGTGGCACCAGCTTTTCCTTTTCTTATATCCTGGCCTTTTTATAGCAGCTTAGGCTTGGAGCCAGAAGGAAAAATGAGCCTCTTAATGGGGAATCAGTGACTGTTCTTCCAGGAGGGCAATTCTAAGGAGCAAAAATCTCATGTTATCTCTTGCAAATATGTACATTTTTGGCAAGAGTCTAAAACTATATCTGTGGTGTAACTGATTGTCGTGGTTTAAGTCCAGTCAGCCACGCAATTTTGCTCTCTCACTCACTCCCCTCTCTTTCTTACCCCCTGCTCCCGGGTGGATGAGGAGGAGAATCGAAAGAATGCAACTCCCACAGGTTGAGATAAGAACAGTTTAGTAACTAAAGTATAACACAAATCACTACTGCTACCACCAGTAATAATAATGACAAGGCAAATACAAGGAAAGAATACAATTCTCACCACCTGATACCAAGCCCGACCATGCAGTGCACCACCCCCCCCACCCCCCCCCTTCCGGGTCTCTGCTCTCTGCTTTTCATCCTGGACATGACGTGCTGTGGTATGGAATAACCTCTTTGGTCAGTTTGGGTCAGGTGTCCTGTCTCTGCTCCTCCCAGCTTCCCCTCCTCCCTGGCAGAGCATGAGGCTCAGAAAGTCCTTGGTCAGACCAAAACATCACTAAGCAGTAACCGAAACACTGGCGTTATCAGCGCTGTTCCCAGACTGAAAGTCGAAAACACAGCGCTGCACCAGCTACCAAGAAGGAGAAAAATGACTGCTGCTGCTGAACCCATGACACTGATATATTTTAATTTAACGATTTACTTAGGCAAAATAGCACTAACTAATATTTCTCATCGCCAACACATTACTGAACAATGTACAAAAATTATCTATTAATCCTTATAATGTTCCTTTGAAGTTAGTCAAGTTTGAACACAGAGCACTGACTGACTGTTCAAAGTCCAATTACCTAAATGTCCTGCCTGATATGGCAAATTTTAATCCTTTGATTTGAATTACTTTGAGCATCAGAGAAATGTATTTCATTAATGCAAATTTTTCAGTCAAGAATTAGGGCCATTGGAATGAAGATTTCATGTAGGCCACTTCTCTATACGCACAGTAAGTCCTCTTTTGTTTACATTTTTCCATTTTTAGATTGGATTATGCTATTTTAGAGCTTTTTAGGGTTTTTTTTTTTTTTTTTTACATTATCTGGTGGTGTAATAGTCAAACAGTCAAAGGAGTTTAATTAATTCCAAAAATTGTATAAGTGCCCCTCAAAAAGAACATTTCTGTAAAATAAAAAGAAATATTTGCTTCTTGTTAAAGAATGATTTTGAGTTGGTTTAAAGATTGAACTTTTCATGTCATGATGAAATTATCTTGTTTGTCTTACCATTTTTTATCATTCTTTTTTTTCTTTCCCTTAACCTAGCTCCCTTAAATTAATGTTTCTGAGGTAACAGAGGAAAAGAGTTAGAATCAACATTACCATAGGTTATCCAATTAAGTGGTTTTAAATTCTGAAGTAATGTATGGTTGCTTGAAAGCAATATGTACAAAAATGAAAAAGTGAATATTAGGCAATTTTGGAAAGCCAAATTGAAACTGAATTAGAAAAGACAAAATGGAAAGCTGATATAAGAGCCTGATCTCTTCTGAAAATTTTAATCTAATACTGAAAGGCACTATAAACGAATGTTGTGTTAATTGTTTTCATAGCTGGAGATTTTTTGTATTCTGTATTTGTAAAGTCTGTTGAGTGTTCAGCCTCAACCCAGAGTATTTAATTCAATGTAAGTTCCTGTCAATTAGCATATATTTTTAATTACTGTTGCACATATTGAAAAAAAAGAGAAGGCAAAAATTAAAATTAGACATTTAAGAAAACACTTTTCATCCCCTCTTCCATGTCTTGACTTCACTTGTTTACCATATGTTACTCTCTGTGCCTCCTAACTCCCTTGGGGGGTGGTGGGTAGCCTAGGAGTTTGGGGTCAATGTGTAATGATTTATTTCTTCCACTTCTTGCTTTTTACTCATTTTCCTCCATTGATTCTTGCTCCTTACTGCTCTCCTGCTCTGGTGTGGGCCCTCCAAGGGCTGCAGTCCCCTGCAGCAGTGCAATTTTTTTCCATGACTGTTTCTCCAGCCATTCCACCACAATATCCCTTTTCATATGCCTCTTTTGCACTTCATGATGTCTCCTGCCCTTTCGGAAAAAAGTTTGAGCAGAGGCAGCATGCAGTTCTCTAGCTGGCGGCAGTTTTAATACAAAATAGATCATTCTATCCATGTCAGAACTGTTTGGATCTGGCACAGGGAAGGACAGGAAGGACACAGACTCCTTCCACACAGGGTACCCAGCAGCCCACTGATGCCCAAACCCTGGCCGTTATGACTAGCACATTTCACCCCTTGCTTATGCAAAACACTCTGTGAATATACACCAAAGTTTACTTTTAACATCATCTCATCCTTAGCATTCGTGCATTACAAACTCTGCCCCTCCATCTGGACCATAGGCTCGACATTGTAAGACCATGTGCATGCATTCAGTAAAACTCCATCCCTCTTCCATGCAGAGGTTACTGAGGCAAATATTATAAAAAAAAAAAAGATTGTGTATCATGTATCTGTTATAAACTTTACCCTTTTTCCCCCTGCAAAACACAAAACTGAAAATGTTACCACACTCTGAACATCTATGCATTACAATCTCCACTCCTTGTCTCTACAGGCTAGACTACTGGGTTTAGCATAATAACAATCTGAACTTGTATTAAAAATTTCAGGGCTTGTGCAAGCCTGACACACAGCCACAAACATTACAGCAGTTTAAATATGGATCCATTACGAAGTTCAATCTTTTTCCCTCCATGGAGTTATCATCTTTGCTGTAGCAGCAGGATTGGGCCATTGCTTATCCATCAGCAGACCCCAGGGCTCTCTTGCTTTTCATAGGACCCCAAACTCCTAGGAAAAGTTTTCCTGACCCATCAGCTATAACCCAAGTGGCTCCAGTTTCCCATCACCTCTATAGCCATTGCATGAGCATCTACTTTGGACAGTGGCTGTAGGCAGCCCACATTTCATTAATTTAACTTGGAGTAAAGGATCACTGCATGATGCTTTGTATACAAAATTAAATGTATGGTAGAATTATTTTATGTCCAGATGCATTTCTGCTTCCTACTGCAAACTGGGAAAGAGGAAAGGGGAGGAATTAGCTAAAAGACGTCTTCAAAATCAGCTTTCAGCTTCAAACCCCAGGCTCTAGTTAAAGAGGAGCATATTCATGATGCATTACCACTGTTAATTAGATTTTTTTTGTTAAATACTAAAATGCCTTTAAAATAGAGTTGTCAGTTTTAGCTTATCAGTGACTTTATATTTAAAGCATACAGTGCATTCAGGCATTAAAACCGCTGTTTTGGATGAGCATTACTGATGCCCTAATTAAAAAACCATGTATAGTGTAGAAAGCAAAATTGTTAGATGATAGCAAAACAAAACACGGTCACCTTCACCTGCTCAGACGTGGATACACTACCAAATACAAAATGAAAAAGTCTTGAAATATACTGTTTTGCAAAGTTGTCTATGGTATGTATATTATAATATGTCTTTACAAAGAAGTAGGAAAGTGACCTAGAAAGATAGTCATCTTTATTTATGCTCAGGCTGAACCACATAGCTTACACCAGAGCACATAATCTGGTCATGAAAGAGAAAATAGATGATGTCAGAAACTTCTGTTTCAGTGTTTAACAGATGCTTTCCTGGAAACTGATTACTGAGGAGTATGCTTGGAGAATGCTGACCAAAAAAAAAAAAAAAAAAAATCAGTGTGGATGCTTGCAGAGTAAGAAAAAGGTATCTCTATCACCAAAAAGCCATATGAAATATCTTTAATTTAGCAGCTTCAAAAACCAGTCTGAAGGTTACTTAGCAGTGCTAAGTGAAAGGCTGGAATACTAACTCTTTAGTGAGCGATCCACCCCATGCATTCATCTTAGCTGCGCAGTTGAACTGGGCTGCAAATACAGAAGAGTGCAAGATCTGACTGAAAATGGAGCTGCTGGCTGGGCTTGCTGCATCAGTACCACATGCAGTTTTGTGGTGTTGCGGTTTAACACCAGTTGGCAACTAAGCACCATGCAGCTGTTTGCTCACTCCCCCCTCCCCGTGCTATGGCATTTTCTTTTACATGAACTCCAGAGCTCTATCTCACCCTGACAGGATTTTGTTTCATACACAGTTCAGAAATAAATTTAGCTCCCTTTGAACTGCTGTCTTTGAAATCATATTTGGGAACTTCTGAGAAGTCAGGTACCTTGTTGTGCTGGGATAGGAGAGGGTATTCACGTATCACGAACAATTTCCATCTAGTTTAATAGAATGAGGAAGACTTTTTTAATCCTCTTTATTTTTTTTTCCTGTTGATATATGCAAGCAAGTCTTGCCTTTTCTCTTAGCCAGCTTCAAAGTCCTAACTCTTTATGCCACTTCCAGTCAATAGATGGTACTGTAAATAGCTAATAAATTGTAATAAACAAAATTGCACCAATAACGAGAAAATATTAGGAATGGCTAAATTGCAGAAGTCACGTACAAAGCTAGTGGAAACTCAGCAGGAGAGGGAATATTCCTTTCTATCAATTAAAGCAAGGTCAAGGACCCAGAAATTAATCCAGCAGGATCATTTATCAGTGTCAGGAATAGGAAACAAGGGAGAAATAAACAGTTTGCAGTGTCTGGAGCTAAAAATAGGACATCACGGCTTTACTAAATTTCAAGACAATTTTCTCTTTAAAAAAATATTCTTCCTTATATTTTAGTCCCTTGGAAACCACTATTGGTAGCTGAACTGATTTGGAGAAATAACCATTACTGAACTAAACTTTAAATTTAGAAAAGATTTGGGAAGCTGCCATTCGCCTCACTGTTGTCCAACTGACATGTCTGCTCTGTTTGAAGTGCCCAACACATACTGTGGATTTGATACCTGTGATGGCAGTAAGTCTTGAAAATTTACATGCTCAGCCACTTTATCATAGGCTTCGAATGTGGTTGGTGGACAGCTTTTTTTTATATTAAATGTACTTCAAAGTAAATAAGTGTAAAGGCTTTGATCATGCTAATAAAAGCCATGGACACTGATAACCATGATAAGAAAAGGAAAGTTTCAGCTCTTTTCAAAAAACTTAATGACTTTTTTTTCTTAAAAAAATCAATGTTTTAAAATACAATAAAAAATATTGTACTATACAATCTTATATATAAAAATATGTTCCCTAGATAGCATTTTTAATTATATTATGTCAAGTTATGTTATGTTATATTATATTACAATATATTATATAATATATATTACATTACATTATATTATATTACAATATATTACATTATATTATATTATATTATAATTATATTACAAATGCACTTCAATTATATAAAGAAATATATCATGACATTCTTCTATAATAAATATGCTCTATTAATTTTTTGTGGATGCAGAAAGAGAAACAAGGAAGTCAGCATTGTCAGCTGCACAACCTTATGTGGTGCACCATGATACAGATAGGTGAATTTACAGTACAGTTACTGAATATCTGAACATCCACAACTTAATTTTAAGTTAATGGCTACAGATGTTCAGCACTACAGAAAATTAAAAGTATCTCAGGTTCATGCACTAATTCAGAGGCTTCTTATAATTACTTTTTTTCTGGATGATTTACTTTAAATGTTATCCAAATCAGAGCAATGGTTTGATTTTGCATGTTTTAGATTAATGTAGAAACTCTTATTATGCAAAAAATGAAAGCTATTATCATTACATGCTCATGGTAAAATCTGAATTACTCAAAAATTTGTAAGATTCCAAAAATTTTCCTAAAAAAAAAAAAAAAATCTCTGTAGCTTTTTAGACTTTTCTCTACCCTGTAATCTATGAGCTGGCTAGATGAAAATGCAATTAAATGCCTGTTGTTAAAAATAAGTAGAACAATAATAAATAACAAATAATTAAAAGTGCAACAAGGGAGAAAAATCACTTCATGAAGCTGTTAGAGCTAATTCACAAAAAACCTGACAGAAAATGTTAGAAGTGTCGAACTACAATTTTAAGTAATTAAATTTATATTAATGACTTGGTATGAAAAATTTTTATGTGCTATAAATGAGCTTTTCTTATCTCCCTGACATTCAAGTGACCATCAGAAATAGTTCTGTGGATTTAATCTGTCCTTGACTACTTAATGATATCAGCATTCAGCGTGGTTCTATACTTTCATTCTATATATGATAAAGCTCAGTCTACAAAACCACTTAAGTCTAATTACATGCTCTACTGCTTTTTTCATGGGTGCAAAGGACTTAATGACTTTTCCCCTTCATCATAGCATCCAGGTTTCAAAATTAGGTGTTTTGTTTCTTTTCTCTGTGTTTGTGACTTTGAGTTATGAGACTTTGCAAACTTCAATTAACTTTTTGGGTTGTAAATGAATGAAGATGACAAAATTAAGATGGGACATTTTGATAGTAATTATTTTAGAATGTGACTGAAAATGTTACTGTTGAAGAAACAAAATAAATTTACTTTGATAATGGAGGAAGACAGAAAAATTATTTTATGCCATTTGACTCTCAAAGTACAAAGAAAAGAAATCATAATTTAACCCTATGTAAGTTCAAAAGAGAGATTTCTAAGTCTTCTGTATATTGTGACTTCAACGTTCTGCCTTTCAAAGGGAAGTGGAAGTCAAATGAAGCTGAGACTTGCATACAGCTTCCAAAATCAATGAACATCTTTTATTTCAGAATTCCTGCATCAGGTTCTGCCTTTACTCATGGATACTGGATTTAGGGTGGCCATTTTTGCAATTTATCTATATTTCCAAAGCAACAATAGAGCACCAGATTTCTGTTGTGACCAAGACAGATTCAGAATTTTAACTCATATCTATTATTGCCTCACTCTTTATTTTCCTATTAAAGTGCTACATACTTACGGTAAATTCATTAGCAAGTTTAAGAGCTCTATGTCTATGTGATCTTATGACTTATTTTAGCACTATTATATCCTTCAATATTACATAACAAATAATAAAAATATTATTAATTCAGGCTTGAAAGTTGTTCAAATCAGTTTTGCACAAAAATCAGAGTTGCACTAATGCAACCTTTTTTGGAAGGAAGATTGTTTGCAAATGCAATGTTGAAAGTGCGAGGATTGTAGGATTGTAGGTTTTTGAGATCTACACAATAGGGGGGGTGGCCCGGAAGAAATTCTGAATGATCAAAGCTGGCAAAACAGTAATAATTACTCTGAAATTCTGTAATTATGCAGAACATAGATAATTGGACTCTGACACTTTTTTTTTGGTTCTGTCAGGTTCTACCTTGCAGTCTGGACTTCAAATGTCAGTAAGGAGTTAACTGCAGAAGTCTGTGGGGAGCAAATCTTTACAAATTTTTCTAAACATCAGCATGCTTTGGAGATGATGTTTCACAATACTATCCTCATAGACAATGACTTCAGCAAATGAATTGGTAGTACATACAAGCACAAACATTATTACTCAAAGTGACTTGGAAACTTCCTGCAAATTTATATTACTTTTCAGTTTAATTTTTAAAAGAGGTCTGTTTTGTTTTGGCTTTCTAGTAGTCTTCTTTCTTTAATGGATATCAATCATCTAATGATTAGCCAGGAAATTATAGCAAAGGACTAATAACAAAATTACATGTTTTACAGTGTCTTAATAGCCATATTTCCTCCTTCTCCACTCCCCTGCCCAATGAAAAGTGCAACAAAATATGTTTTAGGTATTTGAGCCTTTGAGTGTAGTGGATGGCTTGGAAAAATCAGTCATGCTAGAGCTTCAGAGTAGCAGAAGCACAGCCTGTCAGCTCTTTTGAATGCCTGTCAACTTTGTGTTGACTGCCTTCCTGTTTCCGCATCATCTTTCTGGCGTTTCTTAGTTCCAGCGTGGAGACATTGCCATCTATTCTCCTGAAAGCTCTAAAGCTTGATTCCTCACACTTGTGTTTCTAACCTGATCTCAGAGATGTTCTCCAGAACACATGCAAAGCCTGCATAAACATACTTCCATGCAGGGAAATACCAAAAGGAATCAGATTTTGGGTATCTTACTGCAACTCTTCTTCAGTCCCTCTGAAGTAAAAGACAGCACAGGATCTTTTGCAAATATTTTGTATGGCAGAGTTGATACTGTCTTTGAACTGACCCTTACCAAAGATGTACTGTTGTACTCAGTTCAACAGCATTTCATGGTTATGGAAATCCATTCCTTTTTTCATACACAGACATCTTTGTCAGGGGACTGGTGAAGATTTCACAGTTCTTATTCTGATGCACAAATTACATCCATAGCAATCTATTAGTACTTACTAAATTCCAATCTCTTTATTTCCTCATCTGTTAAAATACATTTTGTAATAATGAGTTTTGGTTTTTTGTTTTTTTTTTTTTCTGTACTCTCATTTCTTTTGGGGGTTTGTTAGTGTATAGCTCTAGAAGGCCTATCACCCCTTTATTCTCTTTGACATCTTCTTAATTTGTCTTTAAGCTAGTTTAATGCTCTGCCTGCCTGCTATTCTCACACTCATTATCGATGATAAGTGGAATAGAAACAGTGTTACTTTTCAAAAATTGGTGGACATTTTGTTTCTGTCATTTCACTGAGAAATAGGAGTATGTTTAATGCACATGAAAAACATGCACATGAAAGCTTTTTTATACTAAAAATAAAAAGGTAATAGCATAAAGTACAAATTAATCTTGAATTTTATATGTTAATGTGTTTCTATATGGAATTTATTCTCATAGTTGTCCTTACTTCCTGATTTAATAGCTGTGGTCCTAACAGGAAAGTAAACTAAATTATAAACATAGTAAAAACATCCTCTTTTGTTAAGTTTATGCTCATAGTTATTCAGCTGAAAGGCTAACTAGATAGTGACCAGTATACATAAGCTGAAGACTAGTAGAACCAGAAAGCTTCTTTTCATTTAGACTTACTATAAAAGAAGAAATAGAAGAGAAATGAAAACTGAGAAAATGGACAGGAACACCCCCCCACACACACACATTCCAGTCAATTACATCTCCTAATCCCCTATGTTTAGTTTTCTAAAATACTTCTACTGCACAAAAACTTTTATGTCTCTCTTCCAATAATATCTGTTGTCTTAATAACTTTTCTTTGATTAAGGCATTTGCCACTGGTTGTTCCTACATGTAGAGAACAGGTTAATTAAAAAAAAAAAAATGGAAATTGAGAGACACTTGTTAATGCGTTTGCACCAGTTGATTGTTTAGTATTATCATCGTGAAATATGAGACAGTTATCAATTTTCAATGTTTCAAATTGCTGTATTTATGGTTCATGTATCAAAAGCAGTCTGAAATGGCAAGATAAAAAGATTCAAATAAACTCTTAAAAGCAGACTGAGATCTCTGTCTCTGCAGAATGAATATCTCTAATTATTGGAGAAACCATAGGGCCAGAACCTTAGAAGCTGTAAATTTGGAAAATTTCAACCCAAAAGAGCTACCTGAATTTACAGAAGCTGACTATTACAATATAACTTTAGAAGATTTTATTTGCAAGAACCATTCTGCCTAACTGCAGGTGCCAAGTACTTTCTACGGTTTAAGCTATTTGTGAGGAATGAGAGAGACTGACCAGGAGGAAAGGAATCAGGGCAGTTCATGTGAAAACTGTGATGACTGATTTAAAATGCACTTAAAAAAATCTGCACAGCACTTGAAAAGAATGAGTTTTGAATTGCTATACTTGTGTATTAGAAACAAAACTTCATTTTATATTAATGTTTCAATGGTTCTTCTTGAATAGTGCTCAATTGGGTACTGTCATGCATGTGCTCAATGGAGAATTACACTTCAAATTCTGTGACAGGGAAGTTATGTAGTAATTCAAGTCTACCACTCTTGCAAGGATTTTGGAATCTCAGTGTATGAGCTGACAGTGTTCCATGATATTTTGTTTGAATTTCCAGGCAGGCAATTCAGACTTAGATCCACAAAACAACTCTGCCATGTAGCCTATCTGCTGCCAACCTCTTATGTATATAGAACAAAGATGCTATGTCAAACTCACAGCTTCATATGAATACAAAAAAGTCCCATTAAAGGATTTATGCTCATTATTAAGAAGCAATACTGTCTCATTCATTAGGATAACATTTTGTGTGATATAAAACAGTAACTATAAAGAATATATATTCTACGCTGGACAATGCTTTCAATAGCCCTTTAAAGCTCCAATATTATAGTTTATAACTATTATCTTATTTTAACTATTTGTTTCTCTGCTTTTGGTAATATTACATCAAATGGGCAATTACTTTTGTTGAGGTTCCCTTGTGTAGAACAATCGGGGAAAAAAATAATTTATAGTTCTGAAATCAAAGTGGGTTCTATAATAAAAATCTTAATTCCCCAGCTAATGACACAATTTGAAAAAATTGCCATTTTCCTTCCTATTCTGATCAGTTCCTGATACAACTAGAGCAATGGCTGTAACTTCATTGGGTTCAGCACAAAACCACTTTAAATGCTTACATCCCCTTAGAATCCCTTTTGTCACCTAAACCAATGCATGTTCATTTTTTTCCTTATGAAGAACTACGGCTACTCTTCTTCTGTCTTGTGTTGTTTGCCCTCTCATAAAGCTTTTAGCTTGATACTGCAGACCTTTGCTTTTTACATTTTTGTTGACGTTTAAGTGAAGTCATCGACAACTACAAAGCTGTGCTGTGATTTCTTGGAATTGTGAAAATTGAATATTAAATTCTTTATTTTGTTCATCAAGTAGAGAATTTTTAGGAAAAGATATACTTTAAGTGTAGCGTAGTAGCTGTCTGAGAATATTTTTCAAGTTTTTTCAATCTTTTCACTAAATCCCTGGTCTCAAGGTTTGCATCTCTTCTACTCCGTAATATCAGAGGTGTTCTAGTTAGGATCCAAAATATATCATGTGAAAGAAAATGTAATACACCTTTCTTGTAGCCTTGATTATACAGAACATCAAATTTCTTTCTTAGTTGTGTAGTTTGGTACTTACCCATAAAGAACAGTAAGTATAAGATATTTTGTGATACTACCCTTTTGTATTTGTGAGCCTTCAAGTTAGCTTGTACAAGATTTCATAGATTCTGTGTCACATATAGCTTATAGAAAACAATATTACACTATAATAATATTGTTTCATTTCTGTATTTGTCAAAATTGGATTCTGTTGTTTGAGAATTGAAAGCTATCTCTTGGAATACAATACTTTTACTGCAGTGGCTTCAGCTGTATAGCAATAGAATTTCCTCTATTAAATATTTTACATTTTTCTTTCCCTTTCCATTCTTTCCTCTTGCAAAAGATGTTGTGCCTACCAATTACTAGCAATTAGCCATGCCTCATATTATGTTTGCAGGCAACTTTTAACCAGCATTGGTGGTATAAAATGGTCACAGATGCATAAGCATGTGAAAAAGATCTTTTCTTACAGTAAATTCTAGGAGAACAATCTACTTTCTCTGACATGGAAATGACTTAGAAGAAAATTATATACTTTTGAAGCTTTTCCCAGTGTTTAAAAGCCCACTTTACCGGGAGCAGCATTTTGTAAGCCAGATTTGCAACACAGAAAATTTCAAGCACTTCATTTTTTTCCTCCCAACAAATTCCTTTCTGGTACAAAAAAATGAATAATCTAGCAATTTGGGCATACCGCAATCCTTACTGAAACTTTTTTCAAACACCTCCATAAAAAAGAAAATCTTGATGTTTCAGCTTCTAATGATTAAAAAGTGTATAGAAAAATCTATTTATAGAAATAGGAACCCTGACTGAAAATACTCAGCCTGTGGCTCTGTTCATTTTATACACTGAGGCAAGCCCACTTAAGTGTCCCAGCTTATCCCGAGTGTGGTAATATATCCTGGAGAATTTATGTTGACTCTCTGATCTCACCCCATTTGGGCTTCAGTACATATATCAGAAAAAAGTTCTACCTGTGAGACAGTAATTAGCTAGAACACTTCTGGAAAGCCATATGTTTGTAAATGTCTCACAAACAGTGCCTCTTACTGCAAGTGATCACAGTTTTTGATATCTCAGTAGTCTATCCGTTAATGGCAATAGTCCTTCCCAAGATGAACATGACAGAGTTAAACAGAGGACTGACTCAAGCTGAAGTACCAAACAGTTTCAAAGAGAAGTATGAGGTGATAACGAGCAGAGGTATTTCAGCAAAATGTGGTTTATCTATGAATAAAATCAGATTTTAAAATCTCAATTCTTACTTATAAATGAGTGATTACAATTGATTAATGATAATGTAGAGTAATAGTGTGTTGATCAGCCTTAAAGGTAATAAGACACTTACAGTAAAAATGATGTGTTAAAAAATTAGTCATGTACATTCTCTATTAATAGTTTCACAGTTTTATTCAATACAGGCTGAAGTATTCAGAAACTTTATACCTTCTCGTAGCACTGTAAGCCACCTGCAATTGTTACTTTGATTCAGAAAAGAAATATAGTCAAACTGCAAATTGATTTTAGAGTGATTAGCAAGAATGAACAAAAAAATAAACAGAAAAACCCTATGATGGTTTTACTTCTAGTGATGTCTAAATTCTAGTGAACCTTCCTATTCACTGACTGATTAGGAATTAAATATTACACATTCAAAAAAAAAAAAAAGCCCATCATTTATGGATATTTATATCTGTGCATATTTTTATGATCCTGATTCATGGATAATCCCTTTAGTGATCATCAGCGTGAAAAACACAGATGCACAGAAATTAGAGATGGGGAAGAAACACCGGTTAGAACATTGGATTTATTCCCTTGCTAGTACAGCAAGATAGATTAGGAAGGCACCAGTAAATTAAATATGGAGAGTTTTCAGGCACATAAGATTTACCACATCTCATTAATAATTGAGTTTCCAGAGTGTTCCTGCTAGAGGGCTAAGTAAACATTCCATTTAGTTGAGGCAAGAATGTGTTCGCTGATCTGAATTTGGCATTTCAACCAAGCTCTGAAAACCAACATTTTATTTGCTTATTTATCTTTTGCAGTGCCTTTGGATATTTTTAAGGTGGGTTGTTGTTTTTTTTCTTTCATGAAAGTGTCTCAACTGGTCATCAGTCTTTCAGACAAACAGTGACCTAAAGGATTGAGGAAAGGTTGCCGTAAGACCAACATTGTTTACAGACTATCTGTCTTCTCTTTTCACATTTTGTTTTGTTTCCTGTGGTTATATATATGTTCTGAACAACTAGCCATTGATGAGACATTGTATTCCTAAAATAATAATAACCTAAAATAAATTTTGATTATTTTTTTTTAACTTTGGTTCCAGTATTTCTTTTACATGTACATGGTGTCTGTACTTTTATCAATACAGAGCAGTTGCTATTTTTTCTTAGGATTTTTTTGCTGCCACAATACATGTTAAAATGCATGCCCAAAAATCTGCTCTGTCTTAGAGTTTGTAAAACACTGTGGGTCCAAAAGTGCTGAGATTTAGACGTTTTTTAGATACATCAGATTTACTGCGCATGCCTAAAGCATCTGTGCAACATATGCTCACTTAGACTTGATAAGTCATGGATGAGCAAGTGAAATGGCTATTTGTTTGGGATCCCTTGAAATTCTGAGCAAATCAGCTGAAGGAACATTTCCTGCACAGACAGTGGAAAAGAGAGATATATCTTGGAAGATCTCCTCAAGATGTTATTGGGAGATACTTGAAAGGAATGGAAGCTTTGTTTGTTTCCTGTCATGGTACTGGCTGCCTGGCATTTCGTGTCGCAAAGTAGTTGCAAGGAAAGATGAAGAGTTAGGTGGGGAAAAAAAAACAAATATAAACCTTCAGTTATGAGGTCAGCCTTGAGGGTAAAGAAAACCATAAGATCACAGGCAGTTCTTAATACCTCTTCATAGATCTTAATAACAATAGATGTTAAAAGATCTTATCAGTATGGATACAAATACAAGCCTGTATAAAATTATTCAGAAGTCTATATTATAACTATGAAGATTGTAGCCTTCCATGCTTATTAATTTATCATAAAGTATATTTAGTAGTTAATAATAGAGATGTTCAGACAATTTCAAGGAACTTGGGGTGTAGCAGCAAAACTATGACAGGCAAAGGCTGGGATCCGCTCTTCAGTAAAGTGCAAACTCTGGAAGGCAGCTTCTTAGTTTCATTCTTCCTGTATTCAAACTTTCCGCTATGCTGTTTTCTGAAAGGAATATATAATAATAAATGGCTGTGATCTGAGCTGATATCTCTCCACATAAAATAGTTAAGAGGTCTATAAGTGTGAGTTATAAATAAACTGTGAATGATAGAGTGTAAATCTAGATGCCTACAGTCACTTAATAAGCATAATATTTTTAAAAAATAAGTGGAAAGATAATTATCCAAGATACCTATTCAGAGTAAAGATGAACATTCATTCCCACACACATGAATGCATAGTATATAAAGAAGAAAAAAAAAAGAAAAGAAAACAAACAAACAAAAAAACCCAATAAGAGAAAAGAATCAGAGGACTTCTCTTAAGGAAGAATTTCAAATTAAAAAGGATGCATTGTTTTTGATTGCAAAAAGGAAATGCATGATATCAGAGCTTATACTGTTTACTCAAAAGGTACTTTTCAATTAAAATTATTATAGTTTATAAATCTAAAGTCTTATAATTTTAGCAAACACTAGCTTAAATATCCTACAGAACACATTAAGTTGTATCTACTCTGTATTTCCTTATATTGGTGTATGATTTTCCTCTTGAAATGCCAGAAATTAAACACACAAAGCATTCAAATTAATGTTTACAGATCTTAATATTTTTTCTTTAATAGTTTCCAAATTCTATTTTTTAATAAAAACTTTTTAATTACTAATGGTTTATCTCACAATCAGAGCACTAAAGAAGCTGACAAAAAAAAAAATCAATGGCATGTATAATAACTTCTGAAGTTTAAATGACATTATTTATATTTGTAAAGGATTTATAATTTGGAAAGGATTTATCATCTTTTAAACTGCTGCAGGGTAGCTTTAAATTATGCCTATTAAAACCTCATAAAACAAAAGTGTTGCCTTAGGAAACAGACTGGTGAAAAGAAGAAACAAAAATAATCAAAGCACCCAGCATTCAACTCTAGAGATGCTCTGAGAATTTCCAATTAAAAGAATTAAAACAATTAGAGGTAAGATCCAAGGTATTTAATAAGTTGAAATGGGCTGAAGATGTTATTAAGGCCAACTTGTAAAGGGTACTAGAACAATAATGAAAAAAAGTATTTTGTTTTCCCTATTTATAGAAAGAAGGAATTATATACACTGTATAAACAGTTTCCTTCTAGCTCTTTGTTCAAGCACCACATATTATGGTTAGTCATATTCACCTCTGCATGAAAGAGAGCTGAAAAACACAGACACACAGCACTGCACAAAAGGCTGAGGAATTTTTCATTCAGCACTTGAATCTCAAGAGTAAGTAACAGTAAACACATCACCTGAGATAAAGTAAATTCTAAATTGTTGTTAAAGAAGTAAATGTAACCATTCCCTGTAACTACTTGAATGTCTAGGAGCATTCCATTGTAATTTGAAAAATCTGGTCTTTTAGATACTTCCGGCTTCTTCTGATTATTTTTTTTTTTAGTTTAAATATTTTTGAAGAGAAAGTATAACAAAAGAAGCAATTGAACATGAGAATTGTTTTAGGTAATTTATGCTAGTTGCTCTGCAAAAGTCAAGACTATTCCCTTTTGATATTCTCTTGAGCAATGAATATTGTTCTCTTTGGGCTTAGTTATGATGTCTACTATTAACCATTTATAAATTTAAACTTATCCAACATAAATAAACCAGAAATAGTTAACTCATGGAGATTTTTTGTTTCTCTATCTCTAAGCTTTTATACAGTACAAATGTACGCTATTTATCTTTTTCTGATTTTCACATTTGATGTTTTCTAATAATAAAACTATTAGGTATTATGCCTTCTTTGGGATAGATCTAGTCTTAAAAATGCAACTTCTTTGGAAAGATCTTTATAAGGGAAAAATTCATAGAGATTTTCACAGAACTTGCCACTGTTCATTGTTTACATGTTCTTTTTTAAATCAGTGTGCTAATCACAGCCAATAAATGTGATACCAAACTTAAAGAAAACATGTCTTCCAAGATTCAGGTAAATTTAAAACCACTCTAAAAGTATGAAGAAACACATAAATTCTGAAATTTGTACCATTATCTGTTAGCTACATAAATTTTAGTAACTTTAAACTGAAGTCGGCTCTTACCTAGGAATTTAAAAGACCCTTTTTACCACATACTTGAAAAAGTAGCAAAACCTGTAAAATTAAGCATAAATAATAGCACATATTTTTCAAAGAGTTCTCCAATACTCTCTGATGCTAATGTCTGAAACAAAACATAAGGTCTCACTTCAGTGTATTCTAGGTGATGTTTAATTAGAATCAATGCTACTGTTTGCATGTTTAATTTTTGGGTTGCACTTTTTTGCCTTTTAGACTGTCAGGTTGCTCATGTGTAAGTGAACATATTGTTTTGTGCACTATAGAGTGCAAATTCTGATAGTTTGATGGGTATATGTGTATAAAGACTTATAAAATGAAAGTTGTTTTATGAAAAATATCAAGCAATATCAGCTAGACAATAAGACTTAACTTTTATATTAATGTCACAGGATGAAAAGATAAATGAATCTGAGCAGATAATCTGGGCTTTTTTTTAACCAGGGAAGTATCTGAAACAATGTTTAAGTGAATGGACTAATGATTGATGCAATATTGCGGAATCTTAAACAGGGAAAAAAATAATTTGGAATAGGCAATGCAGTATATTAACTTTCTATCCTTAATGGTAAGATGTCACTACCAGACAGACATGTTGAATATTGTATATAGCTTCAAGCTTTAAATTAACATCTTATTTTGTTTCTTGGCACCTTAGTTATAACACATTCATTAAATGTAACTGTCAGAAGATTGAAGACAACTGATATTGTCTTAATTTGTGTTACTAAAACAAATATATAAGCTACCTGTTTCTGTCTTCTTTTTTTTCAAAGGAAAATGCCATGATTAGCAGCTGGCAAAGAAGACAAAATCTGGCTCCAACTGTTTTGTCTCCTGTTTTGACCCCTCTGGTGAGCTATGTTTAGTGTTCATGGTCATCCACCCATATACTTTTGTCTCCTGGAAAACTCTGAATGGAGGTAAAATTGAAAAAGGAGTTATGACTCAAAGTCCATTTAGTTTTGACATGTTACAAAAAAAAAAAAAATCAATATTTTTACAAAACAACTCTGTCAGTTAGAAGTAAAAGAAGGAAGCAGTCCAGAAGCAAGCAGCCTTATGATCAGTTTCTTAGGGAGTGTTTTTTTCTCTTGTCTGCCCTAGCCTGCACATAACTTTGGCACCTGCACTTTATGCCTTTTACTGCTGATTCTTCTGTTTTGCATGGCTAAATAGACATGGAGTGAGCAAATGTAATGGGAGAGAACAACCCACACATCCTCACTTCCGCATACCTGTGCTAACATCCTGGAAAGCAATTATTATTTGTAAACACCCTCACACAAGCTATTTACAAGTGACTGAAAGAGAGGAAAAGTTGTTCAGCCATGTGAGGGAGAGTAGGTATTGCAGTCACTGTTTCAAACATAGAATAGCATCAGTTGAGGTGATTGAAAGTATCACAATTTCACAATATTCTCAGCTTTGTATTGTTTAAAGCAGCTAAAAACATGTGACGAAACATGTCCAGGGTTGAACTTGTCTGTAAGACTGTGACAGACTGGCTCCATGAACTTAAACTGAAATAAATTGGTAAATTGATGTTGTGTCAGCAAAGCCACCATTTGTTTCAATGTGTAACATGTTCTTTTGGGTATCTGTTAAGGATTCATTTTGTGAACTTGGATCAAAAAACATTTCCTGTCATTTGCCTCAATATGTCATTCTGAAATTCTGAAATTGCTACAGAGAAATTAAGTTTTATCGAGTCTTCCAAATCTTTTTTTGTAAGACTGTAAAATATACTTATAAGGGCAAACATGAAAAATAATAGAGAAATAAAGAAATAATATTGTTGTATTAATTACGATATCATCTCTAATCACAAACTTTGTCCCTTTGAATGCAGAGAGTGGAATATGGTCACCATCTTCTTTTCAATGTGGATTTAAAAATTTTAGTGAAAATTTAAAGCCTTCTTTTGAAAGCAAAAGTGTTTGCTTTCTGTCACTAGTCATCACAGTACACACGGTCTTGAGAAACAGCAATTAAGTTTTCACAGCACTAAGACACAGTGTAGTCTGTATCCATATTTAGATATTTGGAATGTAAGCTTAGAGAAATCAGATTCACATTCACATACAAGTAAGGGGAATTGAGAGCAAGGAAGGGACACCAGACAAAGCATATTGAGTATATGTTTTAAGTAATTTATGGCCTTCAGCCATAGATTTCTAGTTGTAATTTCCTAAATATTAAAGAAAAGCCAACTAGTGGGAATGAAATATCTGCACCTGTGCTATCAAGTTCAACCACCTTAAATAATTACATTTTATTAGACAGGTGTAAGTCCTCATTTCTGTGGGTCAAAATTGGAATGGGTTGAATCAGGCATTTTTGTTAGTTTTAGGTTTTTTCATCTGAACTATATGTAATCTAATATAGTAAAACACTGGAATTACTTTATCGAACTGGATTGTGTAATGTCATCAAATATCAATATAACTTTTGGAGTGCTAAAATATTTGTTAGGTAATTCAGCTTTCAGCAATGCTGTCATGTGCTTCTGCTTTGTGTAACTACCTATTGACATAAAAAGAAGAAACATCTGGTATGTAGAAAGTAACTTACTGGCTGATTGTTAGCAAAGAGATGAGCAGACTGTTAGCTTTTCCAAGCTTTTCTAGATGGAAAAAAGATCAAGCCAACCCAGGTCATAAAACATTAAGGTACGTTCCAGATCAGTAAAGCCTTTTTTTGTTCAATTTAGTCCCATGTTAAAATTAATCATCACGTTTTACATTATGCATTTCTAATTTCAGTGTTCATGTCATATAATTATTCTGTATAATCAAACCTAACTGGTGGTTTGCTACACTGAGCTATTGAATGAGTAATCGAACAGTGAAGCTAGTATTTAACTATTTATTTAAGAAATATGCAGACCCATAATTGAAGAAATTTAATAAATCTGTAATTACGAGGAGTACATGACTTTAACATTTATGAACAATGACAGCAAAAGAAATAACACACATTAAGCAACAAAAGGGAACCCTGAAAGTGAATGGCATGCTCTGACAAGTTCCTGTTTACCATTTTGACCAGAATGCCAATTCTGTTCTACTTCCAGTCTGATTATAAATAAGACAGCAAGTAAGAAGGCAGTTTCCATCCTCACAGAATCTGCGCTTTCCAGGCAGCAACGTTCTGTCTCATTTGGTTTTCTGTTTGTTTTGTTTTTTTTTTAATTTAATTTTATCATTTTGTTCTATTTTATCTTATTTTATTAACACAAATCAAGCAACACCCAAAAAGTCTCTGCCTCAGTAATTTGGGCTTCCAGGGCATTTGGTGTGATTTCAATGTGATTTTGCTTCATCACTTGTTTATTTTCTGTGACAGGAAAATACTTTAACTCCACCTGCAATGCTACATTGAAACTGCTATAAAACATCATGTTATTATGCCTAGAAAAAGCAGAACATCAGTTCTTAGGTACATATAGTAAAATTTTTCTTACATTTGCAATATTTAAAATGCAGAAAATAATGTCATTGTGTATATTACAGTATTTAGAAAAGGCAGAAAAATATATTCTCATGCTAATAGTCCTTTGGTTCAAATGCCAGGTTGATAAGAATCTGGTTTTCTTCACAACTTATTTTGAAAAATAATAACAATAAAAATACAAAATGGATCTTGTCTGATTTTCTATATTGCTTCAGATTCTTAGACTATACACACAAGATCTTCAGGCTTTGGAGTCATTGCAAGGAGATGAGCTAAGAAAGGAGTTGGAAAAAGAAAGTTTAAACAATTTCAGTGGACATAACTATTTGTTAAAGGAACATCTGTTAGCATCTTCAGAATCCATATGTTGGAAAAAAGGCAAGAAGGACCATCAAAACAAAGCCTGTTTTCTGTTATGTTAATGTTTTGTAGATTAACTTGTGTCCTGGGTTCAGCAGTAGCAGTCATTTTTCTCCTTCGTAGTAGCTGGTGCAGTGCTGTGTTTTTGATTTTCAGCCTGGGAGCAGCACTGATAACATCGATGTTTTCAGTTGTTGTTCAGTAATGTTTACTCTGATCAAGGACTTTCTGAGTCTCATGCTCTGACAAGGAGGAGGGGAAGCTGGGAGGAAGCAGAGACAGGACACCTGACCAAAACTAACCAAAGAGGTATTACATACCACAACACGTCATGCCCACTCTGTAAAGTGGGGTAGTTACCTGGAAGGGTTAGATCACTGCTCAGGTTGGGCTGGGTACCAGTCGGTGGGTGGTGAGTGGTTGTATTCTCTTCCCTTATTATTTCACTTGTCATTATTGTTATTGGTGGTAGCAGTAGTGGCTTGTGTCATACCTTAGTTACAGGACTGTTCTTATCTCAACCTGTGGGAGTTATATTCTTTTGATTCTCTTCCCCATCCCTCCAGGAGTGGGGTACGGGGGAGGAAGGCAGGGAGTGAGAGAGCGGCTGAGTGCTTCTGTGTTATGATTGGGCTCAAACCCTGACAACTTAGAACTTGACACATTTTTTTTCAATAACAGACATTTTCTGGAGAAAAATATTTTACAATTTTCCAGTTAAAAATTCGTATGGTATCAATGTTGCTAATTAACAGTCATCCATATCATCTTGGTTTTACTCTATAAATGTGGTTCTATTTTTTATTATTTTTCTTTTTAAATGAGCTTCATTTCAGAATATTGGTGGTATACTTTCAGCAGGAAAAAAAAAAAGTTGTATTAGTCATTACAGTAACTCAGTATTTTGCTTTGATCAGAGATCTAAATTCGTCTGTATTGCTACACAACTTCCACTGGAACACTTAACACACCCTAACTTTAAAAAGTAGGTACTTTTTCAGTATCTTGAATACTGGAATATTACAGAGTGACTTCTACCCTATAGCTAAGCTGCACCCTGCTAAGATAGAGCAGGGTGCTTATGCTTAGTTTCCCATACAGGCAGGAATATAATGAGGTCTGGGAAAATGAGTCTGAGGCTCAAAGTGACTGTATTTTGTTAGGAGACAGAGTGGATCAGTTACTGCAGTGTTTCAGGATCTAGGCATTTCTGTGGCAGTCTTCAAACTGATCTCGCAATTGCTTTTAATTAACCAGTATGAAATAAGTAATGTAATAGCTATAGAACATTAACATTCCAATTTGTTCCTTAATTTTCCCAATAGATAATATAGAATACAATACTACATATAAAAAGTATGTTTATATCCAATATAAACTTGAATCTGTGCTGTGCAATACTGGTTTTATACAATATAATTGCACTGTGTCAACAGTCCTTTCACAAACTAGGATGTTAACAGCTAGACAGGGAATTACCTTGCTAGGATAGAAATGATGTATTTGCGTTCAGCAGTGTGTCATCTTACACAGATACAGCAGTGTTTAATATGTGTTTCTAGGAGATAGTGTGAGCTACTATCGATCTATCAATTACTTATCAGTGGAATAACCATGAAAGGATTGCCCTCTCTGCAAACAGTGCAAACATGTTACTTCAACTGGCTACCTGAAAAAGTGTTTGTCTAATTTGTTTTATTATTACCTTGAGCCAAAATCATGCTGGAAGTTATCATACATACTGATTCAAGTAACAAAGTATAACAGGCAAAATCTGTTATAGTAACCTACTATATAACTGATAGCGGACCTTCGTAGAAATTGTAAATTGTTATTGCAAAGAAGATCCAAGAATGAATTCACAGGAATGTTTTGGTTCAAGTTTATAATTTGTTTATATTGATAGTACAAAATGTGCATTTGGTAAGTTTTGGATAAAAATTTTGTGAAAAAATTATTCTGAGAATATTATGACAGATTTGTCTTGTGGTAGGTTTGTTGAACAAACATACCTCAGAAAATTGTCAATGAGCCTCGAGTTTGTTTAAATATTCATTCATTTTTTTTACATGTAAAGAATTAGTTTTTTCCATAGAATTCTTTAATTAATCCTTTATCTTACCAAATAACAGTCACTGTATTGCCACGGAAATGTGTGTCTTATGGTAACCTTCCTGCATTTCATATACCATGATCAGAGCTCCTACGAGTTGTGCTGATTTTCCCTGGAGTTGGGAAGAGTTTGAGGTGTATTTATACAGATATCTGTCTTATGAAACAATAGTCACTGGCTCACACTTCTGCTAAACCTTAGATCACTTTGTCTGGTTTTACAATAAGGAACTCCTCATGTTTTCCTGAATGTATATTGCTGCTTTAAAATTGTTTAGTTTCTTACTGAAACAAATGATACAAGTAGGGAAAATGCAGTATCTGATTTGTTGTCTCTTTGATTCAGAAGAGCCACACCTGCCAGACAATCTCTGCTGCATTTTGGGTGCATGAGTGTGTATTTATCCATATATCCTTTCCCTTTTTTTCAGAAAGGATGTCCCAGAGCAATAATGGTGTTTTTTTTATCCTAGGACATGCATAAGATAGGTAGGCAACGCAGTAATTCAGCACTATCTTTTATTCAGTAACAATTTCCTGTGTTTTCTGAGTTGATATAAACTCAATTGATGACCCAAATTTAACCTCCATAATAACTTAGGTATAATATTAAATGGTTTGCTGATTGTGAGTTAGGTGGCTGGTATTTATAAGCTAGAAGCAACCAACTTGAGTTTTTAGCTGTGATACAGGCATTAGTAATGTAAGTTAGATGAGGTCTAGTTTTCGTCCATACATCTTTATTTATTCCCTACAATACTATGAAAGATGTAGAGTTGGAACCCTGAATATCTCAGCTATGGTGCCTGGGCTCTGACCATTAAGCTATTAATTTTTCTGAGACCTCACAGCATAAGGCTTTCTAAAGAAAATATATCATTACTGAGGAAATCAAGCTAACTAAATGACTTCTGACCACAATCAGGTAGAGAATTTTACACCCACAGACCTATAAAATGAAGAAAATCATCATGCCTCACTACATCATGCATCTTTCACTTATGTCATCTGCACTTTAGACTGAAAGCGTTCTCTAAGACAACAACACTTATTTGCTTAAAGCAGATACCTACCTAAGTTAATTTTTAACAAGCATTCTGGTTTTTAAACTTTATCTGCATAATGTATGGTATGTTAATCAAGTAAGGGTTTTGTATGCAATACAATCACATGTTCCACATGTTCCACATAAATGTTACAATAACGGAATAGATATTATCCAAGTATGTCTACTGGATCAAGGTGTTCTGGCAACTCTGGATGTCAAGTGAGAGAATGCAACTGAAAAATGATTGAAAAATTACCCATTGTAATTTAAATGACATGAGGCCATCTTCATGTAAAGTGAACAATATAAGTTAGGGTTGGGTAGACACAGAAAGGATCTCTTTTACCTCCTTACCTTTTCAAGTGTTTTTTCTTTAAATGCTTTTGTCTTTTTTTCAAGTTAACTCTATTAATGCATCCATTGATAATCTGAGTAATACAGCCTTTCTTACAAAGATTCAACCTGTATAGGGTCTTAAAAGGTAGATTTCAAGTTAATGCAGATTTTAGAGCAAGAGTAGCCTTCTACAGTGCTCTGAAGTGAAATCAAATAGTGCCATGACTGAAACTGAAAACACCGGCAGATCCACTGCACTCCAGCATGCATTATTCAGTTCCACAAACTGCTGCGCTGTGCATGTTTGGGTCTTTGTACCTGATGGAAACCTTCCTACATCTAAGAGCAGGATGCAAACATTGTTCCAGTCTTAGAAGAGAAATTTTTATAGTCAGAGTACACTTCTGTCCTCAACTTATTGCTTAATGCTAAATCTTTCTCTGCTGCCAGACAAGGGTGTGACGAAGAGGCACTTCTTTCCATATTAAGCTACGGTCCTGGCTAATGGAGCAGTACATTCAGGTGTTTTATAAATAATCTATGAAGCTCTTTAAACCCTATTTGTGGAAGATACCATTTAGCAGTCTGCACACTAAAACTCGTTCATCATGAGATGGAGGCATGCTGTCCCCCCTTAAGACAGGAAAGATTTTTCCTTTTTTTTTCTTAAAATCTAATCAGTGCTACTGTAGTATGGGAATGCCCTGCAGCAGACCACAGGCTCCTCATAGCTGCCAAAGTAGCAAACCAGTTGTAACTTGAACCTTTGCTATCTGAATCAGCAGAATAGAAAAAGACTGATACCTCAAGTTTAATAGCTGAGCCCCAGAGACTTGAAAGAAATTTAAGAAGTTCCTAGACTAGCATTTTTAAAGAATCAAAAGGAGATAATGATCCTGTTGGCACTTGGAAAACAAGCTTCTAATCCCCTTCATCGAGTTTGAAAAATTTGCTGTCACTGAACAGAACTTTTTAGTCAGCTACCTGAGAACATGCCCAGGCACACAACATTTATTAAAATAAAGGTGCAATTTTACTTGCCACTGCAGCTGGAGTTCAATATGCAAATTCTCAGTGAAAACTAGACAGTTATATAAAACTATGCAGAACTGCGCTTCTCGTGCTGTTCAAAGAAACAAGTTCTCTAGATAATCAATCATGAACAGATTTTTAGCGTAGATAGGCCACTAAAGTCAAAAGGAAAACTTCCTGTCCTTTTATACCTTTTTCTTCTCATGTTTCCTGTTCCCTCTTCTAATTATTTTTTTTAGCCTTGAACAAAAAAA
Source organism: Ara ararauna (assembly GCA_028858755.1). NCBI lineage: Eukaryota > Metazoa > Chordata > Aves > Psittaciformes > Psittacidae > Ara > Ara ararauna. Next base: position 34,829,413 of record CM054376.1, read on the forward strand.
TAAAATTAAGAGATAAAGACAAAACCAGAGCTTGCAAAGATGTAAATGTGCATTCTATATTTATGTAAAGATTGGCTCAGAACTAAAGTGCATATAACTTGTATATTAATATAAAGTTAACATAGTCTCTAAAGCTCATATATTAATACAAGTGGTAAATAATGCAAGAGTGTGCATATTGTACAAGACCAAATTCTCTTATGAATAGCAGCAGTAAAAAGGATATTGTGTTTAATAACAGGGTTTTTGTAATACTGGTAGACAGACAAAGTCTGGTTATTGCAGATATTGTTGTAGTAGACATTGCTGTAGCAGATATTGTTCAGTGATGTAGACTGTCTTGGATATAATTAATAGTAAAATATGAGTTTATGGATGTGCTATGATTTTGATTGATAGTTGTTGATGGCTCTTTAAACCCTGAGATGTAGCTGCATCTTATCTCCTTCTAGAACAAGAGCTTAGCACATGCTGTTCTCTATTTGCTTATCTTGGTTTCTATGCTGGAAGCCCAAAACTACAGGCTGCATGTTTTGCAAAACTAGTCATGGTGCAGATATCAGCCATGGGTCAGTGAACAAGACTGCAGGATTTGACTATCACAGGGACTATTCCCTGTTGAGAAGTCCTCTGACTGCAATGGAGAGGCCTTTTGCAGTTAACTAAAAAGTTGCTATGTTTGCCCTGAATGCTATCTATACTAAGTCATACGGGTTTTGATATTTTTAAAACAGTACAATAATTTGAGGGCCAGCATACATTATTGATGCTACCTTTTAGCCTCAAAATGCTCCATCAAGTGCTAAAAGAAGAGATTTATGAAAAGAATATTTTTTTTAATCCTCAACAACAGTTGTCACCCCCTTCTCTTTCTTGTAATCCAGGTCCTGCTGCTCTTTAGTCTGTACTGTTTCCTTGCTTTTCCTAGTTCTTCTGATGATTGTGTCTCTATCCGAATAGCATTAATGACTATCTGCTGAATGAGTTCTATTCTTCAAGTGCTCTTCCAGCTGTTGTCTCATTCTGTTTACCATATTCCAAGTGCTGCATGCAAATAATAGCATTTACTGCAGATGCAAATAAGACCGCTAAATAAAATGAAGATGGTTTTGCTATCCTTAGATAACAGTCCCTACATTAATGTTGCAAGAATCTTAAAACAATGAGTGCTGATACCACCTAGACTGACAGGCAACTAGTTCAATTAAGTCTCAGCTAGTTTTGAAAATAAAGTCTCAGCTTAAAAAGTCACCTTGATTTTTTTTTTAATTTTCTGTTTTATTTTCCTTTTTTAGAAAACAATTATCCATCTTTTATTTGCCAGGGGGAAAAAGAATAAGCATTGTGGTAACTATTGAAATTTTTTAAACAAAATAAGCAGAATTTCTGTGTAGTGGACATTCAAAGCAGTAAGATTTTCACTAAAGAACCCTAACTAAAGTATGCAACAATATATACAGTATTGCCATTTATGAAAAACTTTGACAATGCTAACAGACAAAAGCTTAGGTGAAAAACAAATAATTAATTTGGCTTATATTTGCACTCCCTTATTTAACCAAAAATAACTAAACACAGACTTTTAATGAAGAAATCTCAAAGTTGCCATTTCTGACTGTGCAATGGGAAGGATTACATATGACCAAAAAGTTATAATTTTATGAAATTTTCCCCCCAGAATCAAACTTGTATGTTTTCCTTTGACCTTATAATAACAAAATTTTTCATAAAGATTTTATCAGATTAAGAAAAGAAGAAATTTGGCTATTGAATCTGAAATGTTATAATAAGCTGAAGGTAATTATATCAATTTTATCAAAGTGAATCATGGCTTCTTTTTTTTTTACATAGATTTTTTCTGAAAGAAGAGTTTTGGTTTTGTTCTCTTGTTCTATGAAGTTAGCAGGTAATGCAGTGGTATAGCTATGTTATTTTTACAGTAAGAAAAAATTTTAAGATCTGCTTTCCAAACATTCCAGTTCGAATGATACTGTTCACAGTATGAAAAGAATCCTTTTTTTACTGAATTCATATGCTCGTCAGTTATTTAATTGGATTCATCAATAGCTTCTTTGGGTAAATGAGATGCGAAATTGTTTTCTGCTGTGGTTTTGCAATTTCCCTAAAAATGTGATAAAACTAATTTTTAAGAAAAGAACCTACAATTTGCTTGTTTGTTTTAAGAATGCATGTGCTAACTATAAAGTGATCTTTGAAGAGAGTGTCTGGGAGCATTGTACCCACACATACAAACTAACTGCTTGAGCTTCAACATAAATCTTCCACTATTTGATATAGATTTCTGTACTGTAGTTTCAATTTCTTGATCTGTATTGAAATACTTATCCAAAAATATTTTATCTATGCTGAATATAGCCCTAAGGAATAATAACTAGTTTTCAGACTTTTTTAGATCAGAGTGCTTGTATGCTATGTTTAGTTTGGAAAGTGATGTAGCTAATCCCCACTAGTTGTCTGCTTTCAGCATTTATCCCCATCAGTGAACATATTTTGGTTTGTGTATGGAATAAAAGGCATGGTATCCACCCCCACTGAGCACAGGCACAATTTTGTGAAGCTCTGCATTGTCTTGAACTTGAAAAAAGCAATAAAATAATGAGGAAACATATTTTCTAATCTACTGCTTATAGAGATGGGAATTTACATTCCTTAATGTGTGTAACTCTTGTTCCTTACGTGTGTATGACTTGTCCCTTACACTCAGCAAAAATTAATTCAGTCTGGATCACATACAGAAAAGGATTGACTGAAGTGGGAGGAAGGATTGAGAAAATTTCTAACTTTATCTTAGTGATATGAAAACTGAGGTGACAACTTGAATAATTGCTGTCAGTAAACTCAATGACTAAGAAAGCACTAGGGAGGGACCTAGGCTATATTGCTGGCATGAGAACTAATGAGTGTAGATGGCTATAAGGAAATCAAGGATATGAATAGAAAGTTTAGACGTTTTTAGAGTGTGAATATGATGTTGACAGCTGTACATAATGTTTGGTGCAATTATTAAATAAAAACCTAGAATATTAGGCAACTACAATCTGTCATTCAGGTGACTGTTTTTGTTCTATGATCCTGCTTCCTATTCAAAATAATTTATGCACTGAAAGATATTCTTTTCTTGTGCTTTCTTCCCAGTAGCAGAGTTGACATCAGTTCTCCGAACCTGGACTTCAGCACTCCAGTTTTACACAAGCAGAGTGCTGGTTCTTTATTGAAGAATGTGTTAGAGGAGTTTTGAATTTGGAAGATGTTATCTCCTAAAGAGCCTGGAGAATATAATCCATTCTAATACATTTGGAAACCAAGTATAATCTCTGAGAGGATCATTGACCTTAATATATTTTGATGTCATTGAATACAGACCAGTTACGTTCCTTCTAAGCATATGACTTGAACTGTGACATTAATCCATTCAGTTCCAAGGAATGACAATCCATTTTGCTGTATAAACTTCACTGATTTATAATTTCATATGTGAATAAAATATATTCTTTTTTAAAATTTCTTTACTTTCACTTCTGTCCATTCCAATATTCAGAATTACACATTGCTGTATTGCTTAAATCCTGTGTTAGTCTGAAATACTCATGCCCCTCATAGCAAAATTGCATTAACATTTTTAGGATGATTTTGCAGTTCTAAAAGATACATTCCTTTACTCATTGATTTGCATGAAGATAAATTAATTAGTCCTGCATATTCTTAGGTCTACTTGCTTCTAAGGTAATGATGTGTTTGCTTCTAGAGCCCTCAATTCCTGCCCAGTACCTGGTTCTGGGGACCTGGTTGTAAACTTTCACTAAGTAATAGCTTTGTTACAGTTTCTATGTCATAATTACCTCCCTTAATATTGGCCATAGTCTTGTCACTCATCACAACCACTGGATGGACAAGTGCTTTGATAAAGTTATATCCTCTGAGTCCAATATTTTATTTGATGGAAATGACATATTGCATAGTTCTCAGCTATTTGCAATAAGATTTTCAGGTCTGAATTTAGTACCCATTTCTCGTATCAGGGTTACACAATCCTGAATTCTGCCTTAGTCAAAACAGGGATGCTAGAAAACAGCCACAAAAACACAAAGTAATTACACGGAGGACAAGCTTTCTGTTTTGAAATTGAAGAAAAGAAGTTTATAGTTTGGGGAAATCCCTAGGTTTCCTTGTCTGGTTTCACAATTCTAGCACTCTTTTAAGAGTGACAAGAAAATTCTGCTTTGTCTAATTCAGTATGTTCTTTTGCCAGATATGACTATCTAGAGAGGAACAGAGATGCCTTTTGGTTTCTTTGACTCAATTCTGCTAGTGTACAGTGAAATCTTCAGAAGATGCCTTTTGGTCTATCCTGCTTTGTAAACAGGGTACCCATGGATATATAAAACAGTAGGACTGTTTTCAGTTGTACTTTGTATGGTGAAAAGCTTACCAGCATGCTGCTTCTGATGTTGGTCTCTGCTCATGGACTGTATACATGTGGGTAATAAACCCTTTCATGTAGGTTGCAATTCTGTTATGTTCTTTTAGTAGTTTCTACTACTATCTACTACTACCAATAGTAGTTTCTACTATTATCTTCACAAAAATGCTCCATTTTATGGACTTATAAGAGCAGTGCAAGTGTCTCAGCTTTGGAAGCGCTTAGCAACCTCACATTCTGCTCCTTCAGCTGTGATGTGGGATGCAACAGCTAATCATGCCGCTATTCCTCCACTTCTGGTCAAGACTACATTGCTTACCAGTGTTGCAGGGTTTTTTTTGTCTTTAACTTCAGTTTTTGCTGGGATAATAATGGCTCTTCTTTTTGAAGTTTAGACAATACTCCCTAATTTACTTTGAATGTTTGCGCAAGGAGAAAAAATTATCTTACTCTACTGTAACAATGCAGAATTGTAATTTCTTTTTTTTGTAATGTTTCCTTTACTGATGCCTATGTTTGTAGAATACTTCCCTGTTTCAGTTATTTATTCTAAAGTTGTCTTGGAAATACATTTTAAAATTTCATTCATTAGAAGTCTCTGATCAATAACATTTCATTTAAGCCAGGTGACTTGAAAATTTTTCAGAAATCTGCTTTGTTTAGAAAATATCTTAAAACATGTTTCTTCTTGTTGCTAGCTGTAGAATTTAGGTGAGAAACTCGATTTGGATTGTGCTTATAGTCTTTCAAGCCAAATAATTTGCTTTTCTCATGTATATTTGAGGTGCTACAAGAACAGGAACTTGTTTTTACTTTACACAAGCATCAAAAACCTGAAAAGCCAGAATATATCAGTGTTGGAGAAAAAGAAGGAAGGGTGTCAAAATGAGCAACTCATCTACACCCAAATTTACTGGTCTGTTGCACTGAACTTGAAGCCAGAAGGGAGATTGCATGTCTAGTGTTTTGAAAATAGATTACTAAAGCTGTATTAATCTTTCTGTTCTTATGTTGAAGTATTCCTCTAGCAGCTTCAGGGTTGCCTTGCAAATGTGGGTGTGTACAGAGGACATGCATGAACATTCTGCTTTTAGTGTGAACACTGCAAATTCAGCCCTTCAGTGGCTTGTCACTGAGACAAAGAAGTTGATATGCAGCTATCCCAAGTTAGAGGTTTCTGGTAAAGCAATATTTCATTCATGATAGAGTTCTAATCCCAATACCCAGTTTTGATTCCTTTGCCTGTGTTTGAATTGCGAGTGATCCAGCTGCTAATTTCTGTTGCAAGGCTTGATATTACCTGACCATTTGGCAACATTTTGCAACATGTAGCAATATTTCTGGTTTGTGCTCTTCCAGAGCGTTCTTTTCTGAGGCTTTATTTGAAAATTAAATTCTTTACCATATATAAAAACTGGGGTTTGGAAAATGTATTTTCAAGAGGCAGCTTAGAGATTAAACCTGAGATCTGTGCTAAAAAATCCACATCACACTTAACAAATATTTCTGAAAGTAGCAATGACGGGTTTCTGGCACAATGGGTATTGGAGCCAAATTGTTTCCATTTTTTTCCAGAATTCCATTGCACGTCTTTTTAAGTTGGCCTCAGTGAAGAAGGATGACCTATATGGGGGTGACTTGCTACATATGAGACAGAAGACTACAGAAAATAATCACTTTGAGCATTCCTGTGCACTGCTAGGTTCTTAATCAGCTGTATCAGACCAATGTTCAGGTGAAACAAAACATAAGAGTAATGCCTTGTGGTTCATATTTCCATCCTTCCAGGGAAGAAAGGATCAGATTTTCCTATAGAGAAGATGACAATTTGACTGCTTGAACTGTGAATTATCATATTTTTAAAATTTTAGTTTTCTTGTAACTTTAAGTTCTTTAAATTTAGAAAAATAATATTTTTAAACCTAAAAAAAAGGAAAAAGAGAGAGATTTATTACTTCTGACATTCTTGCAGTGTAATAAAAGTTTAAATCAAAGATCTGTGTCTACATTCTTCTTCTTTCATTTGGTTATTATTAAATATCTTGGGAAATCTGCCACTCTCTACTCACCAACAGTTAGCAGGTATTTTCTTTTTCACATCCTCAGATTAAAAAATTGACATTAACATTTTAATAAAGTGGCACTCTGGCACAGACAGAATCTTTCTTTAGTATTTCCTGTGTGTCTAGCTGGGCGAGAGTTTGGACCCGTGGGAATGTTTTGACAGCTACTTCTTGGGGACGGATGAATGCTTTTAATGCCTAAATCTTGTAAGAGTAGAATGAAGTAGCAAAATTGGAAGAAGAAGGTAAGTTTGAAATATCAAGCACTTTACCTGAAACTAGTTGAACCCTTGTATAAAATGGTTATTGAGATATATTCTTTATTATCTTTTTTCTGATTCTGGAGGTATTGGTGAGGTTGAGGTAAGTGATGCAAATGCTATCAGTTTAGTATTAGGTTTCATGCAAAGTAGTCAAAAGCAGCAACAAATATTTCTATACAGTTAACACAAAACAAAACCAACAAAACAGCAGAAATGATCAGTTCCTCTCACTTTGCAAATTCTTTCCCCTCACCAATACAGGATTCTGAGAAATGTGGACCGGCTCATACTTTTGCAGCGTGAAAACATCCTTCTGCCTGCAGTCTTCACTGGTGTGAGAGTTAGCCTTCCTTTAAGGCAGTCAGGCACTGAGATTCAGAGCAGAACTTGACTTTATATAATGTGATTTCAAAACTCTAAATGACAGATTCCTTTGCCTGCACAAGGTCTTTTTTATCGCATTTTTGTTTGAGTCAGCACATGAGAAACACTATTCAGGAAAAAAGAGTTAATGTTGTGTCTGGAAGTGTGATACAGCAAATCAATATTTGTGCTTCTTCAGTATGGAGTGTGTAGATCAAAAATACTTCACCGAGCTTTGCTATTTTACGTTCAGCCAACCAATATTCTTTGAGAGCTGTGAAAATATAAAAATGCAAGACCAAACGACAGAAGAACAAGAAAATACCTGTGAAATTGGGGCAAACACTTTAGCCTTAAGTTTTGAATTTTAAAATTAGTTCAGCTACTGCTGGCGTTTTTATTGAGAAACCAGTAGGCTCTCAAAGAGGTTTTCTAGTCTGCAGTAGACACAGCTACTGGGGCTGTTGAAATGTTTTTTAGTCACTGGGTACTCTTTTATGTCCTTATGATTACTCATACATCTTCATGTATGCATCGTCAGGAAGTTTGTTCCAAGCATTTTCAAGTTAGGGATTTGTTTGCTGAGATATTTTGAAGCAGTTTTCTGTAACAAATTTTATCAGGAATTAGCTTTGACATACATACATTTATTTGAATCAAATATAAGTGTTATGTCATTGACAGGAACAGAAATTGTCAGGTGCTTCACGTGGTCACCTACTTAGAAAAACAGTAAGTGAAAAATTTTAAATCAATTCACTAAGTGCCTTTCTTGGACAAATCATGTCCTGAATGACTACATGTGCTGAAGAAACTGAAAAATCATAAATAGACATAAATAGATTACCTTTTTTTTTTATTATTTCAGGATAGTTTCCAGAGAGGGAAAAAAAAAATATCAGTACAAGGAGTGAATATGAGGTCAAATTGTGGAAGCATCTAACAGAAGATATCAGTGAAATGAAAACGGCTGCTGGCGTCAAATGGGAGCACATAAAAACTAAAGCTAACAAGTGTGATGGAGCCAATATATTCTCTAAATATACATGGAATGAGAATCTCAAAAATAAGACAGCAAAAATGTTATTGATGGCATATGTGGGAAAGAGTGTTTCAGACGGTGAATCAGAAAGTGTGCTCACAAATGAGCAAACAGCGATTTGGGGAAGATGTACTTTTGTTGTACAGGGTGAGAGAAATTCATAGCAAAGGAATAACATGAACAGAAACAAATTAGAGAAGATAATTCCAACAGCAAAGCTTGCCAGGTTCCACTCATATGGCATCAGCCGCTTAATGATAGAGGATCAAAATCAGTATCAAGCAAGAATGTCTATAAGCTGGTGATGGTTGTTGACAGTGGAGCCTGCTGTATGCTACATCATTTGTTTTGATATAGGAAGAAGAAAGCAAGTAAATAGACCTTTCTTTTTTTAGTTGAGAAAAGGAAAAGGAAAAAAAAACACAGCATGATGTTAAAGGAAGTATAGGGTACACCTCTTGCTATTTTACAAGAAGAATCATTATGACTACCTTATTTTCTGTAATTTGCGTGAAACTACAGTATTATTAATGAGGACATCTTTGGAATATCTTAGGAAGACAATAAAGCAAATGGATTTTTATTTTCTTTAAAGAAAACTTTAGATTTTTCAAGAAAAAAAAAAAACGTAGGCTGAGTTTTCCTGGCAGTAGAATTAAGGCATTTAGTTAGATCTGTTTAAAGAGCAGAAGACTCCTGATTAAAGGACAAATGACAATACTAGGCAAAAGTTAGCATTTGACCAGTTCTAAACCCAGCAGACTGAACTGCTGCTTCTTTGTCGCTAAATTAATAAAAGTAACTATTGAAAGTGTAGACTATAAAAATTTTCTTACAAAAGACTTAATAGAATCTATGATAAAGGAAACAGGAATCAAATGTAATTTATGATTCACTGTTATTGAAGTAAGAAGTATGATACATTTTCCAAGGTTTTGTATAGGTTCAATACTACTATCATGATGATAATATACAATTTTAGGTGTCAATTCATATTCTCAGATTACACAGGTACTATTAATTATTGTCTAGTAATATTTTGGGACAAATTCCCAAACTACAATTTGGTAACAAAGTCAACAAAAAACAATGAATAAATTTCATCTTTCATTACCTCATACAAAGACCTTAGAACAACAGCAAATTTTCAAATGTAATAATTGAAGTAACTTATATGTTTTATTGTTGTTGTTACTCATTTCAATTTTTCAAAGCAAAACCTTATTTTATACTCTTTATAGTTTTTAAACTGATTTAAATAACTTTGATCAGGTAAAGCTGTCCGTTTTCTAAGATTCAGTAGGAGAACTGAAATATTTCTGTCCCGTTAATTAGGACAAGAAACTGAATTCAGGTTTCTCATTGAAAGAGCTTTCACTCCTGAGCAATTAAAAAGTACACATGATCTTTCTGGTTTCAATTTTAATCAGCTACTGCTGTGATTGCAGTCAGCTAATTTTACCATTGTAAGATATTTTAAAAAACACTTATTAAACACATTTGAGGCCTCCAATGGAATCATCCTCCTTCCAGATTCCAAATAGACCTTTTGTAAGAGAAATGTGTGGACTTGCTGAGGTTAGAGTCTTTACACCTGCAGGGAAGAAGGATTACAGGTATTTTCAACACTGTAAAAGAGGGAGAGATGTAGTGTGAGAGCTGGCTGTGTAGGAAGCAACAAAGAGATGTATATGTGCACTTGTGACATGGCTGTTTGGCTAAGGTCACTGATGTGCTTCAGTTTTATTTAAATTTTGGTTAGGTGCCTTGGCATGCTACTGAAATTTGCCTTAATCACCACAGTCCTACTTTGGATAATTTCCGTATGCAAACACAGAGTTTTGAAGAAGTGGTATCTTAACACAAAAGATTGTATTGTTTCCCTTTGTACAAGACAAGATGCTTACTTGATATAAATAACACAAACAAGATGGCTTGGACCATAAAAGAGAGTGACAGCTGTACAATTAGTAGCCGTATAACAATAAATGTCTATGAGAAGTGAAGGAACATGCATATGTAGCTTGTGCTAATCTACATATATCACAGTAATTAACAAGAGTCCTTTGCCTGAGTAATAAATACAACAAATGTTTAAACTAGGAACATAAAAAATTGCATATTCTTGAGTGTCTTTTTTTTTGAGAAGTGACCACTTTTAACACATTGGTTGGGACTGTTCAAATTTCTGACACTAATTCTCCTACATTTTTAGTGCATATGTAAAAAAATATGGTATTGTAGTGGTATAAGCCATAAATCATGCAGCCCGCTCACTCACTCCCCTCTCTTTCTTCCTCCCCACTCTGGGGGGGGGGGGGGGGGGAAATGGGGAGAAAAATCAAAAGAATGTAACTCCCACAGGTTGAGATAAGAACAGTCCAGTAACTAAGGTATAATACAAATCACTACTGCTACCACCAAGAATAATAATGAGAAGGGAAATACAAGGGAAGAGGAAACAACTGCTCACCACCAGACAACCAAGCCGTGAACTGAACTCTTCGGGGTTCCTGCCCCTAGTTTTTACATCCTGGGCATGATGTTCTGTGGTATAGAATACCTCTTTGGTCAGTTTGGCTCAGGTGTCCTGTTTCTGCTTCCTCCCGGCTTCCCCTCCTCCCTGGCAGAGCATGAGACTCAGAAAGTCCTTGGTCAGACCAAAGCATTCTAAGTCATAATAGTAAACATCAGTGTTATCAGCGCTGTTCCCAGACTGAAAGTCAAAAACACAGCTCTGCACCAGCTACTAAGAAGGAGAAAAATGACTGCTGCTGCTGAACCCATGACAGTATCCACCCCTTATTCCATACCATTCACATCATGCCCAGATCCCATATTTTCAATATACCGTCACATATATATATATACATACACACACACACACAGAGTGAGAGAGATCATCCCTCAGTGCATGGACCAATCCCTGCAAAGCTGCTAAGTCCATTCGGTCAGTGGCGTTAAGATCCATCTCTTGTAATAGTCCTTCAGAGCAGGGGAGGCCATGTGTAGTGCTGGATCGTTGCCTGCTGATGCTGGTCGTTCCTTTACTGCAGAACTCATTCGGCTCCATTATTCATTCTTTGTTGGGGTGAAGGTCAGAGGGCCAGTCGCTGATGACTTGAAGACATCTAGTTGGTGGGCTATAAAAGTATTACATAGCAGGCAACAGCATACAATTGAGTTCATTGGCTGTTTTCCCCTAAAACCAAATCCCCTGGAGGTACATATCGGACTTCCCCATCTTCCCGCATTATCCACCAGGTATATCCGGGTCCCTGAGCAAAAGCAATCCCAAGAGTGGGTTTGTCTTTACCTGAAGCAGGAATAACCCAGACTGTCTTCCCCAGCAAATTTTTTATATGCACCGCAGGAACTTTGTCTCCCTCCACAGTATGTAGAAGTTCTGACTGGGCTGGACCAGCCCTGTTGGCAGATCCTCTGGTGTTGACCAGCCAAGTGGCCTTTGGTAAATATGTATCCCAATGTTTGAAAGTCCCACCACCCATTGCTCTCAGTGTAGTTTTTAATAGCCCACTGTACTGTCCGATTTTCCCAGAGGCTGGTGCATGGTAGGGGATGTGATATTCCCATTCAACGCCATGCTCTTTGGCCCAAGTGCCTATCAGGCTGTTCCAGAAATGAGTCCCATTGTCTGACTCAACTCTCTCTGGGGTGCCGTGTGACCACAAAATCTGTTTCTCAAGGCCCAGGATAATGTTCCGGGCAGTGTGTGGGGCACAGTGTATGTCTCCAGCCATCCGGTGGTTGCTTCCACCATGGTAAGCACATGGCGCTTGCCTTGGCGGGTCAGTGGGAGTGTGATATAATCAATCTGCCAGGCCTCCCCATATTTGTACTTCAGCCATCGTCCTCCATACCAAAGAGGCTTTAGCTGTTTAGCTTGCTTAATTGCAGCACATGTTTCACAGTCATGAATAACCTGGGCAATAGTGTCCATTGTTAAGTCCACCCCTCGATCATGAGCCCATCTGTATGTTGTATCTCTGCCCTGATGGCCTGAAGTGTCATGGGTCCACTGGGCCAAAAATAATTCACCCTTATGTCGCCAATCTAAGTCCATCTGATCCACTTCAATTTTAGCAGTTTTATCCACCTATTGGTTGTTCTGGTGTTCCTCAGTGGCCCGACTCTTGGGTACATGAGCATCTACGTGGCGTACCTTGACCACCAGGTTTTGCACCCGGGCAGCGGTATCTTGCCACAGTGCAGCAGCCCAAATGGGTTTACCTCTGTGTTGCCAGTTGCTCTGCTTCCATTGTTGCAACCACCCCCACAGAGCATTTGCCACTATCCATGAGTCAGTATAGAGATAAATTACTGGCCACTTTTCTCGCTCAGCAATGTCCAAGGCCAGCTGGATGGCTTTCACCTCGGCAAACTGACTCAATTCACCCTCTCCTTCAGCAGTTTCTGCAACTTGTTGTCAAGGACTCCATACAGCAGCCTTCCATCTCCGATGCTTTCCCACAATGCGACAGGACCAATCAGTAAACAAGGCATATTGCTTTTCACTTTCTGACAGTTCATTATATGGTGGGGCCTCTTCAGCACACATCACCTCCTCCTCCTCTGGTGACCTTCTAAAATCTTTGTCCTCTGGCCAGTCCATGATGACTTCTAGAATTCCTGGGCGACTGGGATTTCCTATTCGAGGTCATTGTGTAATTAGTGCAGCCCACTTACTCCATGTAGCATCAGTTCCATGATGTGTAGAGGAGACCCTGCCTTTGAACATCCAGCCCAGCATGGGCAACTGGGGTGCCAGGAGGAACTGTGCTTCAATGCCAATCACTTCTGAATCAGCTCAAACCCCTTCAGAGGCTGCCAGTATCTTTTTTTCAGTTGGGGTATAGCTGGCCTCAGATCCTCTGTATCCCCGATTCCAAAAGCCGAGGGGTCGACCTCGGGTCTCCCCTGGAGCTTTCTGCCAGAGGGTCCAGGTAGGACCATTCTCCCCGACTGCGGTGTAGAGTACATTTTTAACATCTGGCCCGGTCCAGACTGGTCCGAGGACTACTCCATGAACTATCTCTTGTTTAATTTGCTCAAAGGCTTGTTGTTGCTCAGGGCCCCATTTAAAAACATTCTTCTTCCAGGTCACATGATAGAGAGGGCTTACAATCAAACTGTAATTTTGGATGTGCATCCTCCAGATCCCCATAAAACCCAAAAAAGCTTGTGTTTCTTTCTTATTAGTTGGTGGAGACATTGCTGTTATCTTGTTGATCACATCTGTGGGGATCTGGCAACGTCCATCTTGCCATTTTATTCCCAAAAATTGAATCTCCTGTGCAGGTCCCTTGACCTTACTCCTTTTTATGGCAAAACTGGCTTTCAGCAGGATTTGGATTATTTTCCTCCCTTTCTCAAAGACTTCTTCCATTGTATCACCCCACACAATAATGTCATCAATGTATTGCAGGTGTTCTGGAGCTTGCCCCTGTTCTAGTGCAGTCTGGATCAGTCCATGGCAGATGGTAGAGCTGTGTTTCCACCCCTGGGTCAGTCGGTTTTAAGTGTACTGGACGCCCCTCCAAGTAAAAGCAAACTGTGGCCTGCACTCTGCTGCCAAAGGAATTGAGAAAAATGCACTGGCAATATCAGTCGTGGCATACCACTTGGCTGCCTTTGACTCCAGTTCATACTGAAGTTCTAGCATATCTAGTACGGCAGCACTCAAGGGTGGTGTAACTTCATTCAGGCCACGATAGTCTACTGTTAGTCTCCACTCTGTTAGAATTTCGCACTGGCCATATGGGGCTATTAAAGTGTGAGAGGGTCCTACTGATCACTCCTTGACTCTCCAATCTATGGATCAGCTTATGGATGGGAATCAGAGAGTCTTGGTTGGTGCGATATTGCCGCCGATGCACTGTTGTCACGATTGGCGCTTCTTGTTCTTCGACCTTCAGCAACTCCACAACAGAAGGATCCTCTGAGAGACCAGGCAAGATGGACAGCTGCTCAATTTCCTCTGTCTCCAAAGAAGCAATACCAAAAGGCCATCGGTACCCTTTTGGGTCTTTGAAGTACCCTCTCCTGAGGTAATCTATGCCAAGGATGCATGGAGCCTTTGGACTAGTCACAATGGGGTGTTTTTGCCATTCCCTCCGAGTCAGGCTGATTTCAGCCTCCAGTACAGGCAACTCTTGGAATCCTCCTGTAACTCCAGAAGTATAAATGGGTTAGACCCCTTGACAGCTTGATGGCATCAGGGTACACTGTGCACCGGTATCTACTAGAGCCTTATACTTCTGTGGGACTGATGTGCCAGGCCATTTGATCCACACAGTCCAGTAAATCTGATTGTCCCCTGCCTCCACCTGGCTGGAGGCGGGGCCCCTCTAATAGTCATCACATTGGTCACTCATGTCTTGTTGACAGGAATTATTCCTTATCACAATAGCTGAAGTAAAATCGGCTCTTCCTCTCCCTCTGGGAACCTGTTCACCAGAGACTGAAGCCGCAGCCTTCATGGGGTGATCAGACTTGACCTTTGTTCTCCTCTTCAATTCATGCACCCATTCCTCCAAAACTGAAGTAGGCTTTCCATCCCACTTTGTCATATCTTCTCCATGATCCCACAGGTAAAACTACAGGGTGGCCCGTGGCATATACCTTCTATATCTTCTCTCTTGAACAGTAGGACGCCTTTTGTTAATAGCTGAGATGTGTTGGTACACGTGAGGAGCTGGATAGATAGTCTCTCAATTGTTTGAGGTCCTGGGACAATTTTTCCACAGCTGAGATGATGGAAGGGGTAAGATTGTCTTCAAACTCTCGGAGTTTATGAATCATTTAATCCACTGTTGGTGGTATTATGTCATTCCAGGTTACTGTTGCCAATGAGTGGGCATATGATAGGGGTGAATTCCGTGTAAATTTCCACCACATGGGTAGTGTACATTCGACTTCATCTGGATCTATGGGTATATCCCCATTATTTGGCTTGATGTGATAGATCATCTCTACAATGGCTGATTCCCTCAGAGACTGGAAGCCCTTTTCTAGAGTAGTCCACTTCGCCAAACAACTCATAACATTGTCCTTGTATGGAGACCTTTCTTTCATAGCTGCCAAGAGCCACCTCCAAAGGCTGAGGGACTGTTTCTCTCTTGCTATTGCTTTGTAAATTCCCCCTTCCCTAGCAAGTGATCCCAGTTGTTTGGCTTCACTACCTTCTAGTTCATGACTGTCAGCCCCATTGTCCCAGCATCAGAGCAATCAGGTGATGATGTGCTCCCCTGGCTGACAGGTAAAGTCTTTTCGCATATTCCACAGCTCGGTTGAGGTCTGAGATCGGCAAGTCACCTCTTCTTCTTCTTCTTCTTCTTCTTCTTCTTCTTTGTTGTGTGGTGATGACTCCTGGTCAGATGCTGTCCCAGAAGGTGAGTACGTTGTCTCTTCATCTTGCTTTATCTTTCTTGCCTCTTTTTTGCTTTTCCTCTTGCGTACAGGGGCAACCGGTATTGGTACGAGTTGGTCCTCTGGTTCAGCTGCGGTGATTATCACTTTGGTTTGGGTGGCTGCTATACTTGTCACTGGGGTTTGAGTAGCGGCTGTACTTGTCACTGGGGTTTGGGTAGCAGCTGTACTTGTCACTGGTGGTGGTATAGCTGCTGTACTTGGAGCTGAAGTAGTTACGCTGTCCGTTACTGTTGAAGTTTGAGTCGCTACTGTACTTGTCCCTGCGGGTGGTGTAGCTGCTGTGCTTGGAGCTGGAGTAGCTGTGCTATCCATTACTCTTCCCCCAGATCCAGGGACATTTTTTTCTTTTGAAGGTGCTGGATGGTGTTGAACAGGGCTCTGTAAGCGTAGGCCAAGCCCCAGCACATTGCCATGATTTGTCCATCTCTGGTGTGACCAGAATGACAACACACCTCCTTTAAGTGTTTACTAATTTTTCTGGATTTTGCATTTGTTCATTGGTGAAGTTCAAAGCACTGGAGGGGCCCACTGGCCTAGATACTTGCCCATACTATCCCACACACCCTGCCATTCATGACTATCCAGCCTCGGGGAAAATCTCTTGGACCTCCTAGATCGTCGTTTAATCCTAGACAAGGCCCAGACCCGACTCTGCATAACTCTTGGGACCAGACGAAATGGTCGTGAGTAAAACATACTCGGTATGAGCGCCAACACGGTGATCCCCATCACAATCAGCAGGCAGGTCTCAAGAGTATCTAAAGGCCATTCAAAACCTTCAAAATTCTCAAACAATGCTGCAAACGGTGTGGTGGGGGGGCTGGGAGCATAAAAGAATATCTCCTTCACAGGTTGACCATCCGAGGAGGTGAAAAGAGATGTGTAATTGCTAAACACTTCTATTATATACCTCCCAAATTATAGAGTTGGTGATCACACTGGGAACAAAAACCGGGTCAGTTTCATGATCACTGAGTCTATTGTATTAAAAGTCATTGCAATAAAGTGCAATGTAACAAGAATCTTAACCCAAAATCCATGTCTGAAAAATGTTAAGATAAGAAATACCTGCTGTAAGTAAAGTATCATACACTGAACCTGTGAGATCCAGAGCAATAACTTTGAGACCCAATAAAGCAGCATTGTGATGAGTGACTATTAATCCTGTTGTTATATCAACCCTTCGTGCCCCACGTTTGGTGCCAAAAAGAACTGTCGTGGTTTAAACCATAAATCACGCAGTTTGCTCACTCACTCCCCTCTCTATCTTCCTCCCCACTCTGGGGGGGGGGTGGGGGTGGGGGGTGGAATGGGGAGGAGAATTGAAAGAATGTAACTCCAAAGGGTTTAGATAAGAACAGTCCAGTAACTACGGTATAACACAAATCACTACTGCTACCACCAAGAATAATAATGAGAAGGGAAATACAAGGGAAGAGGAAACAACTGCTCACCACCAGACGACCGAGCCGTGAACTGAACTCTTCGGGGTTCCTCCCCCTAGTTTTTCCATCCTGGGCATGACGTACTGTTGTATGGAATACCTCTTTGGTCAGTTTGGCTCAGGTGTCCTGTTTCTGCTTCCTCCCGGCTTCCCCTCCTCCCTGGCAGAGCATGAGACTCAGAAAGTCCTTGGTCAGACCAAAACATTCTAAGTCATAATAGCAAACATCAGTGTTATCAGTGCTGTTCCCAGACTGAAAGTCAAAAACACAGCTCTGCACCAGCTACTAAGAAGGAGAAAAATGACTGCTGCTGCTGAGCCCATGACAGGTATTTAGTCCTTCATGCTCACATAGTTAGAAGAACCAGAAGTTGCCCTCTCTTCTGGCTTGTATTGCCACAAAACAGTCCAATAGACTACCTTGGTTTTACTTTCATAAACATTAAATCTTCAAAATTGCATAGGCATTGGTCACATCAGGTATCAGATGGCTGAAAATTTATCAAACGGAGAAAATGGGCATGCACTATGATAAATTCATAAAAGTGAAAGGAATCGAGGAGGGGGGGGAAGCTTTTTTTAATGGTAGTTTCTTTTGCTATATGCCAGGATTGATTTTGTGTTGCTCAAAATAAAATTTATTTTTAAAATATTATTCCATCTTTGATGCATAGAACAAGAATGACACTGTACACCACATTGCCATTGCTCAGAACTTTTTTGATAAAATTTCACTATTTGCATTTCTGACAAGGTAATAATTGCTAATATAGATGAAGTAACAATTCCAATGAAGATCAGTCTTACCAAAAACAACCTCTAAAATAAAAGTGATCATACATATAATAAAAATTGTAAGTTTATGCAAGTTTAATGATGGCCACTGTTTACCCTTGTGACGCGAATGGCATAACAAGTGCTGGAGAAAAGATAGAACTGTGATTTTCAATATCATCCCACAAGGTAAAAAAAGGAGAGGGAGAAATTTTCAGAATTAAAGCACTTACAGTAACAAATCAAATTTCCTAGAGCAACGTTTCCCTACATTTCTTAATACTGAGACATTTTGAATATCCATAGTGTTAGAGGCATTATCTGGAGAGAAACTAATTCATAGATCATAGAATCATAGAATAGTTAGGGTTGGAAAGGACCTGAAGATCATCTAGTTCCAACCCACCTGCCATGGGCAGGGACACCTCCCACTAAACCATGCCACCCAAGGCTCCGTCCAAGCCAGCCTTGAACATTGCCAGCGATGGAGCATTCACAACTTCCCTGGACAGCCCATTCCAGTGCCTCACCACCCTTACAGTAAAGAATTTCTTTCTCATATCCAATCTAAACTTCCCCTGCTTAAGTTTGAACCCATTACCCCTTGTCTTATCACTACAGTTCCTCATGAAGAGTCCCTCCCCAGCATCCCTACAGGCCCCCTTCAGATACTGGAAGGATACTATGAGGTCTCCACTCAGCCTTCTCTTCTCCAGGCTGAACAGCCCCAACTTTCTCATCCTATCTTCATATGGGAGGTGCTCCAGCTCCAGTCCCCTGATCATCCTCGTGGCCCTCCTTTGGACTTGTTCCAACAGTTCCATGTCCTTTTTATGTTGAAGACACCAGAACTGCACACAATACTCCAAGTGGGGTCTCAGGAGAGCAGAGTAGAGGGGCAGGGTTACCTCCCTCGACCTGCTGGTCGCACTCCTTTTTATGCAGCCCAGGATACGGCTGGCTTTCTGGGCTGCAAGCGCACACTGCCAGCTCAGGTTCATTTTTTCATCAACCAAAACCCCCGAGTCGTTCTCCACAGGGCTGCTCTGAATCTCTTCTCTGCCCAACCTGTAGCTGTGCCTGAGATTGCTCCGGCCCAGGTGTAGGACCTTGCACTTGGCATGGTTAAACTTCTAAAGGTTTCATTGAGTTTCTCTATGTAGAGGACCCTTGCTACCTTGGCCTGGGTATTTTTACTTTAGAATCTGTTAATACAGAAGTCCATATGTTCATTGCAACTGGTCTTGGGTCTTTGTTTCCATGCATGATCTTTTAAAAGAAAACTAACACTTTTTGAATGAACACTTACTTAACTGAGTTTCATGTGCAGCAAATTAATTAATTTTCAAGTTTTGCTTTAGTATAGCAGTCCTAGTCACAGATGACCTGAGTTTAGTTCAGGTAATTCCTAGGGCAAACCGAAACTGCAATTACTATCAGTGCTAGCATGTTTTAAGCACCACTGCTGTCACCAATAAGAGAATACAGTCTGTGTTATCATCTAATTTGAGAATACATTTTATTTAAATGGGAAAAACCCTCTGGAAGTTAGTGATTGTCTTTTGTAATTTTTAAACTGAGTTTTTCATCATACAGTTAACATCTGTATTACTGACTAAATTTCTAACCTGGTGTGCACAAATTTTAAGCTTCTACAGAAGTTTTAATTCTCAGGTAGACTTTTTAAGTAAGTGATGCTTTGATCAGAACAATTTCCATTAAGGACAGCATTCATTAACTATCAGGTGTCTAAAGACATGTCTGTCAGTAGACTT
Source organism: Ara ararauna (assembly GCA_028858755.1). Lineage (NCBI taxonomy): Eukaryota > Metazoa > Chordata > Aves > Psittaciformes > Psittacidae > Ara > Ara ararauna. Next base: position 34,849,030 of record CM054376.1, read on the forward strand.
GAGCATGCCTTTTCCATCTGACCACACACACAGTTGTACTTTAAAGGAAATGTTTTCAAGACAAAATATTCGTAAGGAATACTTGTTTTTCTTCTTCCTGCCCCTGAGCTAAACACTCTCAGAAGCTGTTCAAAAAATGTGAGCACTCTGACTTATCCTAATCAACTTCAAATACAAATGACTGAGGCAGCAGACTTTCTCAAGCAGAAAGCACAGAAAATTGCTACAAAAATTCCCACTGCTCTTTCAGCAATACCACGGAATGAAAAAGGATAAATTGCATGGACGTTAAATACACTTTGCAGAATACTTTGTTTATTTATACAGTTCAGTAGTTTCTAGACAATTTAGAGTTTTTCCTTGTGGAATTAACCTATTGAACTCACACAAAAAAGTATACAGACAATTCATATCTCTTTCTAGCTAGCTATTTCAATGAATGTGAATATTGTTTTTTCTGGACAAAAATATTGAAATGCTGCACAAAAATAGTTTTCAAATGAAAGGAAAAAAAAAAAATAAAGGTATCTTACAAGCAGCCAGAAAATCCGTCTCTATAGTCCTCTAATTAGCTGCCCCTCCTTGCTCCCCCCTGCTTCAGTGTTTCGTGAAACTTTGATTTTGACAGATTTTGGTGATCACAATTGCATATACTTAAGAGAAAAAAGCTTGTTTATAAATAAGCCTAAGCCATAAACAGATCTGAAACATCTTAAACATGGGAATGGCTCAAGTTTTCATACCAGCTCCATGCCTTTGAAGTTTTAAGATTTGTCAGAGAACTAGCCTTTGTCAGAGAACTAACCTGGTTGTTTTATAGCTGTGGTCATAATGTACTTAAAACATTGATTTTTATATTCCTTCATCAAGAAGGTGAGAAAATAAAATCAGAGAAATCTTGGCTAACTAGGCCATGCACTCCTGTGTATTTTTTTACAGCATATTTTATATTTTTCAAGGCTGTTACTATTTAGAAGTTGCATGATTCTGAAACAGCCCTGTTGATGAACAGAGAAAATAAGTTGTGGACAGCTATGGCTTGTTGACAGATGCACTGTTGTCTCTTGCCCTGTGAGTTAACTCCTTGCTAGCATGGACATTGACTCTCTAGTGCTTGCACAGTTTCCTGGCTATCTCTTATGGAGAACAGCTGCGTTGATACTTTCAGGCATGGTAAAAATAACATTTCTGCCTCCGTGGGCCAGAGATCAACCATCCAAAATTGTAATGACATGTCAAGGTAGGAAAAGGAATTTATGTTTTTTTGGGCCCTCCTGTCCTGTGAATTGGATGTATGATTTCTGAAATGACTGATTATCTTGGATTGAGATAAATATAGCATTTATGATATATATGTACTCTCCAATAGCCCTGATGCAAAAGGTTAAGTAAATGATGTTTTGTGATGACAGATGCACCATTATTATCATTTAATCGACTACTTCAAAGGAATTTGCAGCAGTAAGTTGCCAAAATTGTTCTCTTATGTTGCTATCAGAAGTACTAGCCCTTAGCTAATATCAGAGCTCAGCGGAAAGGTTCTCAATGATTTGTTTTCCATGTGCACTACATTTTACTAAAAAAAAGTAATCTCTCAGGGATCCCGTGTTGTTAATAACATTTCTCTAAACTGTTCGCAAAACCTGCTTACATAGGAGAAAAAAAAAAAACCCCAAACAACTGGAAAGCAATTTTATTCTCATTTCTTTTGGTTGCTGCTAAATCCCATGTAAAAGCCAGAGACTAAGAGCTGTGAGAAATTAACCTTCTAGTCCAGCTCTGCAGCAGAATTTTGCATCTAAAGAAGCAGAAACATGCTTATCTGGTCTTAGTAGTTTGAAAATGTTTGTACCAATGCTATGGGGTTTTTTAAGCCTTTAACTTTGTTTTCTAGCCATAAAGATTAAAAAAATACTTGATTAATTTTGGAAATTATGTATGAAAGTCACTAGTAGTGGGTTTGTGTAACAAAGCACCTTTGCTTTTTTCCTCACATTTTTAAGTCTTCATGATGAATATGAACAGCCTGTTGAAGCCCTCATTCCTGCATTTATCTGTGAGGCTGTAGTCAGCCCATTGGTCATCCTAAGTGGGTAAGACCTGCTTTGTACTTCACTGAAACACCTATGAGAGAAATGTCACAGAGCAAAGATGCTTGTGGGAGCAGTGTACTCATATATCCCTGTATCAGCCTTCTTTTTCTAGGAAAAGTGGAATTTACTATTGCTATAAAGGAAACAGCTATTCTTAGCCCTTAGCAGTCTTTCATCAGCTACAGCTGTCTACTGACTAATGTGATGCAGGGAGGGAGGTGGCTACAACTCTGTGCCTTTGCCATCACTTGCTGAGTTACAGATTGAATTGCAGCATACAGCATCTCTGGCTGGTGGTATAGCCCCGCTAAGGACTGCTTTCATTGGAAACAGTATGGCAGGATTCAGCTACAAGAACTTAAACTGCACAGTTTGAGTCCAAGCTCATCTAAAAACTTTTTCCTAGCTTTGGCAAGTTTGTCGTTGCTCCCTTTCCTTAGATGGGAAGTGAGGCAAACATTTACATTACATGTGCTGAAGAGAGTTGCCTGTACTTGTGAAGGTTTTTTCATCCTCTGTGATAAAAGATCCAATAAAAATGTATGAATGGATATGAATTGTTGCAAGTGTATGCATATATCAACACATTTCTGAAAATTAAATTATGCAAAGCCTGGACTAGTTACAGTAACTTTTCAGGTTATGTAATTTCTTTAAATATGACATGGGTTATTTTCTCCTGTGCATTGGTAATAGATTTTACGTAACTAGACCTCTGGAAATTACCTTTCAGAGTATGTGTGGGAAGGGAGAGGATTATTCAAGTAATTGAATGAAATGACTGATATTTTCTAATGAAGGCTTTGATCCACCCTGTAGGAAAGACAGGCTGTCTTTTAAGGGTGATAACTTTACCTGCCAGTCATGCAGATGTGGTTCAACGACCCCTACCCAGTCCCCAAACTACGTGGTGATCTTAATTTGGTGTCAGGACAAAGCAGAAATATAAAACTCAAGCTGCCTCTAAAAAAAGCTGACTCTGTGGTGAGGAAGGAATGTCTAGAATGTAAGGGAGGAGGGAAAATTTGTGCATGAAAAGACTGCAACCTTTAAATATCAGAAAGAAAAAAAAAACCCAAACAAAACAGGAGAAAAAACTACCTGAAACAACCCAACAGTCCCAACTTTTGAACAATCAGCTGCTGTTGAGTGATTAAATACAAAATATATATAAGGAATTCTCGTGGTTTAAGCCACATGGTTTTCCCAGTGGCGTAACTGCCCCCAGTTTATATACAGGGCATGACGTGCTGTTTGGCTAGTTTGGGTCAGGTGTCCTGTCACTGCTTCCTCCCAACTTCCCCTCCTCCCTGGCAGAGCATGAGGCTCAGAAAGTCCTAGGTCAGACTTAAACATTTGAGCAGTAACTGAAAACATCGGTGTTATCAGCACTGTTCCCAGGCCGAAAGTCAAAAACACAGAGCTGCACCAGCTACTAAGAAGGAGAAAAAATGACTGCTACTGCTGAATACATGGCAGAAATATATATTGCTATTGCATAGGTAAGTACTTTGCATAACTCTATAACATGTTCATCTGACCTAAGGTTTTCTCAGAAATAAAGCAGTGAAAATAAAGTCTCAACAAAGATGATACATTTAATTTAAAAGGTCAGAGGTCTGATTTATCACATTAGCAGGTCCATTGCTGGTTTTGCTCTTCAGGATTTGAACACAGAATTTATGCCCAAAGAGTCAGAATAGATTTTAAATAGTATTTTGTATTTATATTTAAATAATCTTTTACCAATAACCTTTGGACATTTTTTAAAACCTAATTTCCAAGCAAGTGTTCAGTATTTCTTCTGAATGTCTAATTTCTAGGAAGTTTCTAATTCTCTTTCAAACCTGTTCTGTAGGACAAAACAACATGAACAAATACACTTCAAAATTTACATAATTTTTTAAAATCAATAAAATGTTTCTAAAACTTCTGGAGTGGTTGTGGGGGGAGGGACAGAAAGGGAAAGAGTCTTTTTTTCTTTTCTTTTTTTTTTTTTGTACTGGATTTTTTTTTTTTATTTTTTGTTCTGGGTTGTTGGTTTGCTGGGTTTCTTTCCAAAGAAAGAGAGAAAAAAAAAAAAAAAACAACTCAGGATTGCTTTGCACTAAAAATATTAATTTGGTAATTGGCAATAGATTAACATACAACTGAGCACCACAACAATGAGGTAGTAAATGTAGCTAATGAAGGGAGCAAAGTCTGTGATTCATCGTGAGTAATGAAGAACTAATTTTGGCAGACTGAGAGGTACCTTGCTTGAAAAGTCAAGGTAGCTTCCAGAATATTTGGGAGTGCAGTATAATGTACTCCAGTGTACACTTTTGAGGTGTCATTTTTTTACCCCATGCAGCTGGTCAGCTGTAATACCAGGGGAGTTAAAGAGGAATGAAGCTGGTCTACTACCTGTGTGACTTCTTGAAATAAGAGCAAACAACATTACTTTTCTCTAGATTTTTGCAAAACTGCAGTCCAAACTGGATCCTAACCTGGCCTATCAAAACACTAGTTCAGCACACCTTAAGACCTACTTTGACTTTTCTATTGCTGAACATGGTAGTGGCTTTGAATATTTAAAAACTGATGACATTCATGAGACTGGTGACATTCACGTCACCTTCCAGGACAACAGAATCCTCTCTGTGGGTATAGATTTGCCTGAACTCAACTGTACTGGATATTTCAGCATACAAGAACTGGTGCTGATGCAAATTTGAGAATTGGACATACAATTCAGATGGTTTTATTATGCACTGGAGTGAGAAACACTCTAGCAAGGCAAGCAGGATGATATGACAATGCTTTAATGTGCTAGTACCGTGTTGATGTAAGTGTGGCACAGTATCACTCTGCCAACTCACCTTCTTTCTGTGGTGGAGATGTACCTGCTTAACCTACAGATGGAAATTAAAGTTCAGTTGCTCTCTTACAGATTCACAATCAAGTTCATCTACTCATATTAATCTTTTACAATTATTAAACCTTAAGTGCATGTGTTGCGTCTTCTCTGGCATGTGTTGCGTCTTCTCTGGCATGTGTTGCGTCTTCTCTCTCATTCACATCAATTTTCTACAAACAAGGTGATGCTAGGTTGTATCAATATGACAAAGCTGAAAAATAAAACAATATAATAAAACGCAAAACAAATAATAGAATTCACTGAGTATATGATAGCAGTGCTGGAATATTAGAAATAAACTTACCATTGTTCTGTTATGTCCTGAAACTATAATAATAAATGCCATTTAACTAAAGTAATGTTATCTAATACACAAGCTTATACAATTGTTTAAAGTAGAGATGCACAAATTGTATTAGCATCATAAACTTGATATGAGTTAAGGTATTATATTAAGCCTGGGTAATGTTTTGCTTCTTCAGGACTGAAACAAAGATTGCATATAGGCATGACCTTAAAAAATAAAATAATGAAGTAGACTTACCTAAATTGTCCCAGGCTTTTGGCTGTCTCCACTGCTTTAACATTTTTGGTTTTAGCAATAAATATTCTTTACCTCAATATGGCAACACTGCGTAATTCGTAGCAGTTCATCTTTGGCAATTACCACTGTGTTTTGGCTTTAGTCTTTCCTAAGGTCATGTTCTTTCCTCTTTTTTTTTTTTTTTTTTTTTTTTTTTTTTAGAAAGAAGCAGAAGTATATTTTCTCTATGTTACAAAATGTGGAAAGGAGCAATTCGGTGAAAAATGCATCTCCCAAAGGCATAATTTCCAATGATTATAGTTCATATTTAAAGAAAACATCATATGGAAAAGTCTAATTTAAGGGAATGAAATATAACTGTGAAGATGAACAACACATTAGAGAGGAGCAGGAATCACAAAAGATGACAGATTCAGACGGACTGATGTCTTCATAGCCTCCTCCAAGGATGTAGAGCAAGACTGTCATTTGCTGACTGTCACTGTGACACAGGAGGATCTTTTAAAGCTGAAAAAGAGCTTAACAAGAAAGGATTAAGACAGAACTCTAATTTAACAATATCTTCCTTTCTCACACATGATTCATGCTTCTAATTAATGTCAATTAGAGTTGAACTAGGTACTATGCAACAATTTTTTTTTTCCAACATTGCAGAGTGTTTTATCTCAGTGCACATAAGGGCATGCCTCCTTTTTATGAGTAATACTATGCAGAAAGGTGATTTTTTAATGTCAATGTCAGCATTTTCTTCACTAAGTGTATATTCAGGAGCAACACATCAGATTCTTTCTACAGTCCCCCTAGTACAGATCTGCAAGATTATTAATCCTTTTGCAAAGCCCTGAATTCCTTTTTGTTTAGCATGATGCACATGTTTACATGAAGAAGGTTTTAAGCCTTCTGATTCTTGATTATGTGAGAATCTGCTGGTGACAACCTTTATAAAAATTACTCGGCTAAGGCTCAAAGCAGAGGTAACTTCCTGTAATTGTTGCACTGACCCAGAGCTTGGTTAGCATACTTGACTGAAATTTCACTCTCAGGGAAGTACTTGAAAGGTGACTAAAAAGAGAATTGAGGCTTCACAAGGAATCACACAGATAAAACAAGGGTTGACAGGTACAAGTTGCACTGGGAGGGGGTTTTAGCTCAAAGAAGAAAAAATTTTTTTGCAGTGAGAACAGTAATTTACAGGAACCACCTTCTCAAGTCCATGGCATAGTCCCCAGCACTGAAGGTTTTCAAGATGTGGTTGGACAAGGTGCCAGATAGTCTCATTTAGGCTCCTTCTCCCAACAAAAGGTTGGATCAAAAGATCTTTTGAGGTCCCTTCTAACCTGGACAATTCTATGATTCTATGATTATATTAATACGTACATAGTAGGTTGCTTTCTGTCTTGTGCTGTCCATGTTGAAAGTCTTCCCAACTCTTTACTCCTGTTCAATGTACCATCTCTATGCCAGTCCTGTTATGATGATGAAGTACTGGTAGACAGAGGTGAAAGATTCCATGAATCAGCCACAAGCCATTTGGCTCAAGCTGGTTAAGTCTTGCTGGGCTGCTGTTACAAATACATTTTTGATTAGCTTGCATTTGACACAAATCAGTCATGTCAGTCTGCAAAAGGCAAATCCTCTGAGCCCTTTCAATATGTATTAATGGAAGAGAACTGTGTTTTTCAAGACTGTAGAAAACATGACACAAATTGATATGTGAGCTGATAAGTGTTTAAATGAGTGGTATCACTGCCTGGATGGCAATGGAAGACAAATATAATATCACAGATGTGCAAGTTGCTTGGATGTGGTGACTCAGATAGAAGCTGGATTTCCTGATTACTCTTAATATATCATTCGGGTATTGGTGGACTGTGTTACCTATAAAACTAAAAATGAGAAAATGTGTATCAATAAGTAGTACATCTGTTTTGTCATCTACAGGAAAGTGGCGTGAGACTTAATATTCATGTTAGAAGAAAACCAGTGAAAGACCAATGCAAGTGCTGCAAAGCTTTGAATGACAAATAAAAATATAGTTCAGAAGACATCCTAAAAATATGAGCAGGATTGTTCAAAAAGAATTGAGAGATGACAGCATCTTCAGACTGGAAGTGAGAAAAGCTATTTGGTGCTACAATATATTCACTGAAATTAGAGCTGAAAATGAAAAACAGAAAAAAAATGTCAGTGAAATGAGTGGCTGTTCTTTTTAAGATAAGATACACAACATTTTGTTTCTGCATAGGTAAGTAAAGCAGTAGGAGCAGATCGGAGGTTAAAAAGAAGAAAAAGTAGCTAGCAGTATACATCCATAAGTCTTCTGGAACAGGTTTCAATGGTGTAAATTATCATACTGCTATTAGCTTCAACATTGTCCTTTTTTTCAAGCATCCTGAGGGACCCACAAAGGCTTATGGATGTATAGGACACTAGCTTTGTTTGTCACATCTATTTTGGTCTTAGGTATATGCTAAGTATATGTATGTGTATATAATTATGTATGTATATATAAATGTATATATGTAGATACATATATGTATGGTTTTGGACCTCTTATATTCATCACATATTAAATCAGTGGCTTGACACTCTGATTTTGATGTTCAACTTCCATAAATTCAGATACTTTAGGCAGAGAATGAATACAGTGCTCTACATTAGATCATTTGCTTATAAACAAAGACTCCAGGGACTTTCAGTCAGAGAATATAAAATGAAGCAAGCTAGTAAATATCATACATTACAATATAATGCATTTGAGGATATACAGGTGGAATTTCAGGAAGGAATTATCCGTGCAACTGCATGGATGTCTATCCTCAAGGGTTAATCAGCAGGGTTTTCGAAAACACCAGCTTCAGGGCAATGACATAATCTATTTCACAGTCCATGACATAAGCCATTCTTCCTTTCATACACCCGGCATACAGCTGTATATGACTTGTGTGTGACAGATGGAAATAAATGCATTTTCTGAAAATAATTTCATAATCAAATATCTATGTTAAGAAACACACAGTTTCTTGAAAGAGTTTCTCTGTCCAGGATGGTTCTTCCAGATGTAATGGTCACTTTGCTGGAAACAAGTCTTGTATGAGAATGGAAGGAGAAGGGATGAAGGACATTCAGAAAAACTCTAAAGAGCAGGAAGAGATAAAAGGAGAAAAAGAGATAATATTTAAAGTACCTGGAAGAGTGAAAGAGAATTCTGAACTTTTTAGATAAAAAAATAATAAAAATAGAAGTATCATACAGAGAAGAAAGATCAGAGCTTGAACAATTATTAGCAGGATAAACAAAGAATTCATAGGTAAGCCATAAGAAAACAGTCATATTCTTCTGGTAATCCTGCTTTAGGAGGCTGGTTGTTTGGATTGTTTTTGGTTTTGTTGCTGGTTTTGGTTTTGGATTTTTTTTTTTTTTTTTTTTTGTGTGTGTGTGGATATTTTTGTTTGTTTGTTCGTTTGTTCATTTGGTTTTGTTTTGTTGATTCTTTTGTCCTGATTTGTTAAATCAAATCTGGTAACACAAGCCTAAGTCAACTATACCAATTACTATCATTTCTCACTTGAACTAAGGGAATCTGAAAACAAAAAGCCTCTGCTACCTTACTCATGTAAGAACAAGTTGCTTTGTCCACAAAATATGAAATCTGTGAAACATTTTGTCTGGGTAACAGTCTTTCTAGATATACGTGCTTCCCTTTATGTGGCAAATCATTTGCTGTACTGCAGGCTGCATCAGAAATTAAACAAAAATAAGTAACATGAATATAAATAAAAAAGAATATTTAATGTACTTAAGAAGTGTTGTCATGATCTTAACTTCATATGTGCTTCACTTCACTGATAGCTGAAAAAAGGAAGGAAGAAGATGACATACCTCAGACTGAAAGTTGCTTGCTTGATGGCACTTATTGCTCGGCTGGTAGAAAACAAGAATTCCTTCCATGTCATCTAAATATCCAGAGTCAGGGTACTAACATAGGGCATGAAGGATCAAAGAGAACTTGCTTAGCTTTCATTTTAAAAACTTTACAAATTTCACTGCTTCCACCTGGAAAGTTAGCTTTGGGAATGTTAAATGAGGCAAACTTATCACCAGGATAGAAAGTTTATTGCTGATTTTCTCCTAAAGCTAACTAATTGATGGCAATCTAGAGCTGAATCACCTCAGCTGTTGAATAGATGGAGTGGGGTCTGGCTGGAAGCAACAGCAGTTTTATAGAGACTGATTTAGAAGAGTAAAGGAAGAGCTAATCCTCTTTCTAATGCTGCCTTTTACTGTCTAGCTTTTTCACAGTGAATACTGGAAGTTAGACGCATAAATTCAAGAAACTCTGGAGTAAGTGCCTCCTCCTACCTTCCTTACCATTAAAATAGATTGCAGTGTGGTGGCACGACTTTATTGCGACAGCTATTTGATTTAACCAGATGTCTAGATTTCTGTGTGCATCTGTGTGGGCTCTAATGTGAGCTTCTTGCAGAAAGATATGCTTTGGGGCCTAATATGATGCATCCCACCTCTCTGTACAGTATCCCTCACTTTTAACTTCAGTTCATCAGCTCTACTCATAAAGTAGCATTAAATAACGATCTTCTAAAAAGAGAGTCTCAGAAACAATGCACTGACCTTTCACACCGTGCCTTCTCATTCCAACATGTGGCAAGAGACTTCTGCATTTGCTATGCTCTTCAATGTACACAAGCTATTGGCAGCACCCCCAAGCAATTAGAATCTAACATTACTGACATAAACGTATTCAGCTGGCAGAAACTTTTAATAAAGTAAGTCAGGTTCATCTAAAACAAAAATATGATGATTTTTTTTAATTTTAATTTTTTTCCCCCCCACATATAAAAGCACATGGAACAAGTGTATTTGAAAAGCATTTACCTGTGTGGGATATTATGGATGGCACATTGCTGACATCGAACTTGTGTTATTTACTGGTAATCCCCTTCTTCCTGATACTCACCTGAGTGTGCAAGATTTGTATTGCTGATATTAAGAGCTGGTCTCTGAACCTGATTGCCTGTTTTGTTGCTAGCCCAAAAGGGAGTGAAAGCATTTGTAAATATAAGAATTAGTATTTGTTGTCTTCGCCGCCTTCTGCCTCCTGAGATTCCTCTTTTGAACTAAGAAACTGATGGCTAGAGGTTAAAAGACATGCGATAGTGGACAAATTGAACTTCAGAATTGAAAGGTCATTTCAAATAAGTTTTTTATCTCCCCTGTGGTAGTCTGTTGCAAATAAAACTTGGTCTAATGGTTGCACTTGCACTAGCCCTAGGTATAAAATATTAATAGATTTTTAGAGAATCTGAAGCCGGAGGGGACCATTAGATCATGTAGCCTGACTGTCTGTATATTTCAGGTCATTACATTTCACCAAGCTGACCTCACATCTGATGTGATATCTTATATCAAACAGAAGCACGTCTTCATAAAGAAAGCCAAACTTGCAAGACTTTTGGACTTGCTGAATGTATGTTAACAATGCGTATCAACAATTAATCAGTAGACGTAGGTGTGATTTTTATTTTTTTTTTCCATTGGGAAATCCAATCTGATCTCATTGCAGTCATTTGCACTAAAAGGTTCATTCTAACCATACTTTTTTTTTTTTTTTTTTGTATTAGTATTTTCAAAATGAAAACAGATTTATTTTCCATTTTATTGAAGCAAAATAAATAAAAAGAAAGAAGTATTAAAAAAATATGTAGAAAGAACAGTATAAAACTTGAGTAGAGGGGAGAAATAATTCTAATTAAAATTGATCAGCTAGTCTGGACTAGGTTGGAAGGAAAACCAGTATAGTTTGGAAATATTCATCATGAAAGCTATTTCCTACTAGGTCTTGTTAGTAAGCCAGACTCTTTAAAAAATAGGGTCTTAGCCTTTCCCACTTCTGATTTTAATTTATCTGCTCCCAGTTTCTGTTAAAACCAGTAATGACTTTTTTTCCTTTGTTATGTGTCTGCACCTTTACATTTGCTTTACATTAAATGGATATCATTTGAATGGGTCAGTTTTTCAAATGAGCCTTATGACTGTGCAGTTAACAGCATTCATAATTTCTTAATATTTCATCAGGCATTAACAATTTTATAAACACTGATTTTATCATCACTTCCTTATCATTAGTGAAAATTTAAAATTATATTTATATAAATCCCTACAGAAGTTCATGAAGAACTTCAGTTATAAGAGGACTTCTTGTCAGTAGTGACTTTTGAGTTCTGACACTCAGTGTTTTCAGTTCTTTTGAGATTAATCCATCCTTGGAGTCCCCATTCTTGGAGATGCACAAAACCCATATCCACATAGTCCTGGTCAACTGGCTTTAGGTGGCCCTGCTTGAGCAGGATGTTTGAACAAAATGATCTCTGGAAGTCCCTTCCAACCTCACCCAATCTATGATTTTGATTCTGATAATAAGCTAGCCTATTTTATTTCAGTGTTAAATAAAATTCTTATACCAGTCAAAATATGTTTTGTAGAAATACTTCTGCATTAATTTAATGAAGCAAACTCACAGTCAGCTCACTTCTGGACTTCAAAGGATTTATTTAAAGTAAATAGTCTGTAAGCCATCAAACTTTGGAGTCATGTCTTCTGAGATGTAAATGTTCCTCAAATTTTTACTGATTAATGGATGCAATATTTTGTTGTTCTAATAATATTCCCATTCTCTTCTGGTTTTGTCAATTAAATAGAAAAAAAAAAATGCCCAAAAGAGTTAATCCTGTCAGTCCACTTCTTTGCAAATATAGCACGGAATACTTATTGAAGACTTCTGTTTGCATTGCTCATCAATTTTAGCAGCTTGGTCTTTCATAGGCCAGTAATTACTGCTAAAAATCTTTAACTTCCAATTGACACATTAAAAATACTTCTTTTCATTAGCCTTATCTACAGTACATTTTCCCTTGATAGATTCAGCATTTTTAATCAGTTCTGTGCGTGAAACAGTGCAATTACAGTGCATTTTCCCAATATTAATGCAGCTGTTTGTCATTCCCCAAATACTTGCCTTGAATTCATGGCTAAATCAGGATGGACATTTAAGTGAAATGATTGTCGTTCTTAATTGTGAAACTGTACCTCTTGTATTGTGAACATAAAACCATACATTCCAAAACAAATACAGAAAAAAGTACCTCTCTTGTATTTCCTTTCCCCTCACTGTGCATTAATAAATCAAGTATAACAGGACAAACTACACCTTTCATTTTTGTTGCATTATAAGGAGTACACGTTAATTTTTATACAAGTTTTCCAATACAGTATTAATGTTTTATTAAATATAGTGGTATACCTAAATGAGCAACCTATAAACTCACACTTTCCTAATCTAAGGTGGGCAGTACTTTGTTTACAAGTACAATAAAATCAATTATCATAACAATATTGTTTTCTGAAATAAAATCTACTTGTCTTCTGGACTATTGTAGACCAAATAGCTTGAGAACTACTGCCTGATGAGTGCACGAAGTAATTTGAAAACTTTGCTAGGGACATTGTCCTCCCATTACTTATACCACTTATCTTTCTAATTAGATATGACCCAAGTACTTCAAACTATCAGGACACAGGATACAACAGACAGTGTCCATCTCATAGCTATCTACATAGCAAAAGTTCTGTACAGATTTTAATAAAAAAAAAGGTCACAATAGAAATTATTAATGTTTAAAATATAAATTGATTTGTTCTCAAGACAATACATTAGTAGCTGTTTCCTTGCCTTATCCCCTACTGAATAATTCTTTTCATTCAGTGCATTAATTTAGATAGCTCTCTTGGTTCTCAGTTACTGTAACAAATTTGTCTAATGTCTATTCTACTTATGCAAATATTTGCATATGAAAACAAAACCAGAAATGTAATTAGAAAAAACAATCCAGACACAATTTAAAAGTCTTGTATAATTAAACACATACCACCAGCTTTTTGTCTTTAAAAGAGAGATTTTCTATTTTGTGGCCATAGGATATTTGCTAATTATAAGCAAAATACATTTTAGAGCTCATATAATTCAATTCTATTAAAAAGGCTTTGGTCACTGTGCATGGTGAAGCTGAGGCATTTATTAAGTCTGAATCTTTCCTTTTGCTGTCTTTACATATCTACCTCCTTATGTTAGTGGATCAGCAAGGATTTCAGCTATCAGGAGTTTGTTTATACAGGAACAGAGAAAATGAAAGATGCGCACAGTGGTTTTCAAAGACATCGTGGCAGTGATAATCTAATAGCAAAGACAGTGAAAGAGCACATAGCTTTGGTTTGCTGGGTAATGTTCAGCTGTCAAGCCGCAGAGAAGATATTTTTATTCAGAATATAAAAGTAACTTCATGTTCCACTTTGCTTCTTGGAATCCGTCATCTAGATACCCTCTGGGCAGCCTCTAAAGCAGTAAGCCTGGATGTGCATTTGCAAATGGATTCTCAGCTGTCAGCTGATGAACTGAGTTGAACTAACCTGATGGATGTAAAATCACCAGTGGATTACAGCACCATATAGATGGAACTGGATTGTCTAGTTTCTGTTCCGATTAAGTTTCTTGGTGTCTAGTGTGACAGAATATGTAGTTGCAGTCAAAAGAAGAATAGAATCAAATAGAAGAAAAAGACAAAAGTATAAGCAAGAAGCGCAGGTTACCAGAATGTAATTTATGCACCAAGTAGCACAATATTTAAACGCAATTATAAGTATGGTAAGGATGAATTTTTAAAATGTGGTTTTGTCGTTGTTTAAGACACTATAACTGACCCAGTTCTCTCACTCGCTCCCCCCTCTTTCTTCCCCCCAGCTCCCAGGGTAATGAGAAGGAGAATCGAAAGAATGCAACTCCCACAGGTTGAGATAAGAACAGTTTAGTAACTAAGGTATAACACAAACCACTGCTGCTACCACCACTAAAAATAATGACAAGAGAAATACAAGGAGAGAGAATGCAACTGCTCACCACCCAATACCAAGCCCGACCCAGCCACGAACCCCCACCCTTTCGGGTCTCTGCCCTCCGTTTTTACATCCTGGGCATGACGTGCTGTGGTATGGAATACCTCTTTGGTCAGTTTGGCTCAGGTGTCCTGTTTCTGCTTCCTCCTGGCTTCCCCTCCTTCCTGGCAGAGCATGAGACTCAGAAAGTCCTTGGTCAGATCAAAACATTACCAAGCAGTAACCAAAACACTGGTGTTATCAGCGCTGTTCCCAGGCCAAAAGTCAAAAACGCAGCACTGCACCAGCTGCTAAGAAGGAATAAAATGACTGCTACTGCTGAACCCAGGACATATTGCTCTTTACAAAGGGCAATATGCAGTCCTGGGGAGGCCAGTCTTCAATTTCATATGAGTTCTCACTACAGATAATAGTTCTCTGCATGTGAAAGAATTCTGACCTGTCATTTTTTAAAAAAATATTGAACTCTGATTGTGCATAAATATTAAGAACATCCTGTGATTATTTTCAGTAAAATCTGAATTTAAATTCTGGGAATTATTTACATCTGCTTGTATAACCTGCTGAAACCAGGACATACGGTAGCTATCATTTGTATAAACATCATTGATGTTAGTGTTAATAAGTGTTACATCATCTAGTATATTGAAAGATGAATGAAACTGCGCATAGAAAATTCATTTTTGAAAAACTTAAAATACTAATACTAACATTTTGGTCTAAATGATATAAACTGACATACTTGTAGACATGTATATATAACCTTAAATGCATTTATAGTTTAGTAAACTGCTTATTCCATGTTATGGATACTTTTTAAGATATGCATAATTTAGCTTGTGCATTAAAAAGACTGGGATGCAGTAATTGCGTCCCAGCTGGTACAAGTGAATGTATTAAAATAATCAATTTTGTAAGTAACTCAAATATTACTCAGTGCCAAAAAGTGCACCTGACAACCAATGTGAATTATTTTTCTAGATGCTTTTGTGACACAAATGCTTACAAAACTTGTTTTATTTCAGACAATAAATTGTGATTGATGTGAGAACTAAAAGTGTCTTTTTCATATCTTATTTTATAGAATCATAGAATAGTTAGGATTGGAAAGGATTTTAAAATCATTTAGTTCCAACCCTCTATTAGATTAGATTGAATTTATTAGATTATTAGATTTAATCATATCTAATTGGTCTGTTAAATTATTATAAGTTTAGCTAACTGAAGTGCAAGTTAAATTTGAATTTAGATATTTTGAAGTGTGTTTTCTTTTAGTAATACATTGTTTATAAACTTTTCCTACAAATGTAAAGTGAAGACTGCTGAAGGAAAAAAAATGCTTGAAGCTCTACACATAACATAAGGGAATCTCTCAGCTTCATTTCATCATGCTGTTATAAAAGGTATAACTACTTAATGGGGTTAATAGACAGACATCTTTGAAGGCCAAAGGTTATTATTTACACTGATTTATGTATTGTAGTAAGAGCTTTCGTTTTGGCCAGGAATGCAAGTCCACAAAAATTTTCATAAGAGTGTGCATTCATTGGTAATATTAAAGCTAATATCATCCCTGGTATGTGCTTATTAAGTTAATCACTTTGAGTGGCACCTTGACGTTTATAGCCGCTGGATGCCAGCTGGATGAGGTTATAAGCCTAAAAGAGCAATTTATACCAACATCGCTTGTCTGTATCCAAGAAGCAGGCCTCAAGCAGTGGAACAGAAGGAAGCACTTTCTTATCCCATGAACAACACTGTTGAAGAAAATTAATTTTTCCTGCATTTCCATTTTCAATGTGGTAAAGTCAAAGGAATGTTAAGAAGCTTAGTAAATAAGTTTCTTGGTGATTCTCACATTAAAAATTGACCTGTAAAGATACATGGCTACATGATAGCATTAGTCTTTTAAACACTACAATCTGACAGCTGAATCTGTTTGCTGCAGTAAGGAGTGAGGTGAAGAATTACAAAAGACAGTGCATTAAATTATACAAAGCTATTCATAGTCACATACAGACCAGTTTTGATCTGTCACTGTTGATCTTTATTTGCACGAATGTATTCAAGCATTGAAGACTAAACAATTTAATATATTTATTTATTCATTAACCAATTTGTTAACAATTATTGACTGTTAGAATAGGCCCTATATATATAATCTGTGCCACATTTAAGTTTATCATTGTAAACCAAAACGACAACAAAAAGTGACCTTTTATAATTTTTACCTAACTGTATGATTAATTGCAATGGCAAGTATGAAGCACTAGTTAATATCTGCAGTTTGCTAAATAAATCTTTCTTAATTTAGTTAGCTGTAGCTAAAATGAAATCTTCTAAGGAATTTAAATTACTTTAAAGCTACCATGGTTCCCTGGTATTCCCTCCATCATAATGCAAATAAAATAAATTGGACTTAAATGTCTTAAACAGCATCAAACTGTTCAGAGATCATACATGCGCATTGTGATTACTTGATTCAGCAGGGTCTCAATGGTCCCTCTGAGACGATTATATTGAAGAAAAATATACACATAAAACACTCATGTCTATGTATGCATATCTCTGCCACCAGGTGTTGACTTATTTTCATTCCTTGTTGTTGACTTTGCTTTTATGTAACATACGAAGAACCATACGCTACTGTTACAGCATAAAAATACCCTAACTTAACTAACTTAACACAACTACATATTGAATAAAAAGATGCTTTTTTCTTTTCTTTCCTAACAAAAAACTTACCATCCTGGGTTCAGCAGTAACACCCATTTTTATTCCTTCTTAGTAGCTGGTACAATGATGTGTTTTCATCCTTTAGTCTGAGAACAATGCTGATAACACACCAATGTTTTTAGATGTTGCTAGGTAATGTTTACTCTGATCAAGGACTTCCGTTTCATGCTCTGCTGGTGAAGAGGGGCACGGGAAGCCAGGAAGATGCAGAGACAGGAAACCTGGCCCAAACTAGCCAAAGAAGTATTCCATACCACAGCACATCATGCCCTGTCCAGTATATGAACTGGGGGCAGTTACCCAGAAGGGCTAGATCACTGCTCAGGTCGGGCTGGGTATTGGTCAGTGGGTGGTGAGTGGTTGTATTCTCTTCCCTTGTTATTTCCCTTATCATTATTTTTATTGGTGGTAGCAGCAGTGGTTTTGTGTTATACCTTAGTTACTGGACTGTTCTTATCTCAATCCGTGGAAATTACATTCTTTCGATTCTCCCCCCCATCCTTCTGAGAGTGGGAGGATGAAGAAGGGAGGAGAGAGCGAGCAGCTGCGTGGTTCTGAGTTGCTGACTGGGCTTAAACCATGACATTAACCTTGAAGAATTTTTTGGGGATTATGCTTGCACATACTAATCTGTGAATGTCTGAAAATCACTATGTCTAAAAATGGTAAAAAAAATATTATTTAGGCTTTGATTTTCGATAGGCATATTTGCTTCAGTTTAGGTATTTACATATGTAGAGCAGGAAATGCAAGCTTGAAAGAGAGGAAATTTATAGGATCACAGAATATCAGGTTGGAAGGGGATTTCAAGGATTGTCTGGTCCAACCTTTCTTGACAAAAGCATAGCCTAGACAGGATGTCCCAGCACTCTGCCTAGCTGAATCTTAAAAGTGTCCAACACTGGGGAATCCACCATTTCCTTGGAGAGATTATTCCAATGGCCAATTGTTCCCACTGTTAAAACTTTTCCTCTGTGTCTCCCTGTGAACAATTTGCACACCTGTTCTTTTCTGCGTGATTCCTTGTAAAAAGGGAGTTTCTATCTTCTTTGTAGCCACTCTTTAAATTTTGTAACATGTCATATGGTGTCCCCTGAGCCTTCTTTTCTCAAGGCTGAACAAGCCCGGCTCTTTCAGCCTTTCCTTATACAGCAAGCTTTCCAGTCCTTTAATCATGTTTGCGGCCCTGTTCACTCAGTTTCTCTTCAGAATCTATTGTGTTTCATGACTCTGTGGACACGTAAAATCATAAACATGAAAACATCTATTCTGGAATTGTATGACGTCCATGTAGCAATTTTCCTGAAATATGGCAATAAGAGGGACATAGACTTATTTTACGGTAATCTATCCAAATGGCCAGCTCTTAAGTTTTTTCTCACTCATTTCCCAGCATCTCATCTCTTGCATTGCTGCATTTTATCAAATTGCAGCACTTCCCCTTGGTAAGCAGTACAAAATCATGACCTGCAGAATTTTTTCTGTTTCTGACATCTATCTATTTACATTTCTGTTTCTGAAAAGATCAGTAAAGAGAGAAGATATGCAACCAGAAAAATAAAAGCAGAAAAAAACCCCAAATGACAAAAATATTTGTGAAAACTGTTAACAGCCTCTTCCTGTTTTCTTTTGTGCTCAATATCTTCCCTTAATGTTGCTTGCTTAGAGAATTGTTGTATGCCATTACTGCTTGTTCAGAGGGTCTTTTGCTTTAAGGGGCTCTCTCTTTCTGGAACCCCTCTATTTTATTTGGTTCATACTGGTATAAATAGGAGAGTGGTAACTAGAAAAGTGTTAAATAAAAAAACAGTTTTGCATTTTTGTTTAAATAACTATTTCTCCTGACTAATCAGCAGTATTTCATTCTAAAGTGTTCATTTTTACCAAAAAAAAAAAAAAATGGACTACACGCATCCTTTATCTTCTGAGTAATTTCTGTTTAATTTACTGAAAAAAAGGAAAAGTTTGACTATTTCCAGCCCTCAGAGTCAATAAATCTATATTTTATTCCACCTCATTCATCTTGATGAAAAGAGAAAACTAGAAGATAAATTCTTGCCTAATGGCCAAATAGTCTTTGAAAGGGTAGGTATTTGTCCCCCAAAGACATCAAATAGTGCCTTACTATTTGATTACTATTCTACAGTATCAGTTCTGGCTATTTGCAGAATGTCATATATTCACCTGATGTCAGCTTCTACCTCAAAGTGTGACATTATTTGGTTTGATGACTGTAATGAAGATATGGATTTGGTGGTATATGTAGCAGATTTCATATAATTTTAATTTTTTAAAGGAGTTGACTGTGAACAAATGTTTATCCAAGAAGTTTCTTATGCATAAAAAACCCCACAAACTGATAAAACGGATGAAATTGCTTTATGAAGCAGGTTTTTTTTTCTCTTTTGCTTTTTTTCCTCACTGCTTTCTGACAGTTGTTCCTTTCTTTTGGCTCTTGAAACTTATTTCACATAAAGAGTGTATGTTAGAAAAATGGTACATAAAAAAGACAATGTTCATGAATGCTTTTTTCCTCTGAATTAAATTCATCCTTAGTGTGGCTATTGAAATGAGTAGAAAAGCACCAAACATGCTTTTAGATGTATTAAGAAACAAAGGGGGAAATATATCTTTTTATCCTTGACATTTGTTGCTTTTGGTTTTAAGTAAAGGCAGCTAATCTAAGTGTCTCTTTTCCAGCCTTGGAAGCAGTACAGCCACTCTGCCATAATGTTCTGGTCAAGTTCAACACAAACGCAATTATAGCTAACCCCCAAGCTTTTTGAAAACCCATAGGATTAGTGAAAGCCTTAATAAGCTGCTTAACTTGCAATCCGCTATTTATCCGTTATAACTGATGGAGGGAAGGAGAGAAGAGACCAATCTTTTAGAAAGTTGTCACAAGCTGAAATTCTGTCCTTTATCAAATTAGAGCATAAAAAACACCAGGAGCGTTCAAAAACTGTGGGTCTTTTTGCCACCAGTATAATTATTTCACTATGTTACAGACCCCTTAGAGGGAATTAAGACTGGATAATCTTCCAGCTGAGAAAAGTTGCTGCAGCAGGAACTTGCTCTTACAAATGAAATTATGAAGGAGTACTCAGTGGGAATTATTACTACTATTTTCTTTGTTTCAAAGACATCTTCCACCATTTTCACATGATTTCCTGTTGTCCTGGGAGCTTTAGGACAGCTGTAGCAATCATTTTTCTACTTCTTAGTAGCTGCTGCAGTGCTGTGTTTTCATCCTTTAGTCTGAGAACAAAGCTGATAACACCAATGTTTTTAGATGTTGCTAGGTAATGTTTACTCTGATCACAGACTTCTTCAGTCTCATGTTCTGCCAGTGAGAGAAGCCAGGAAGGAAGCAGAGACAGGACACCTGACCCAAACTAACCAGAGGGGTATTCCATACCACAGCGCATCATGCCCAGTATATGTACTGGAGGCAGTTACCCGGAAGGGCTAGATCACTGCTCAGGTAGGGCTGCGTGTTGATTGGTGGGTGGTGAGTGGTTGTATTCTCTCCTCTTGTTATTTCCACTATCATTATTATTTTTGGTGGTAGCAGTAGTGGTTTTGTGTTATACCTTAGTTACTGGACTGTTCTTATCTCAACCTGTGGAGGTTACATTCTTTCGATTCTCCTCCCCATCCTTCTGGGAGGGAGGGAAGGGATGGAAGAACAGGGGGAGTGAGTGAGTGGCTGTGTGGTTTTGAATTGCTGGCAGGGTTTAAATCATGACACCTGCAGAAGAGAACACTAAGAACAAGCCTCCAAAATGTCCTGGGAAAATAGACCTTGGGAAAAAACCTTCGAAGTTATTATCTTTTCATTTTTACTTTAACAGTCTCAAAAAAAAAAAATAGTATTTTGACAGCCGTAGCAATGAAGGCTGTTTTCTGGGCTTCATTTTTAAATTCATAGCTAATGGGCTGATGCAAGTGGTTACTTATAAGACATCCATATCCAGGGTCCTGTGACAAGTTTTAGGTCCCCCAGTGTGAGAGGGAGATTGAGAAACTGGACAAAGTCCAGTGGAGGGACAATAAGGTGGTCAGTGAGCTAAAGCACATAAGCAACCCTTAGCATTTGTGCATAATATTCTAGGAGAGAAGATGCAGGATAATAAAGTACACACCTCAGCATTCAATGTTCTTTGACTTAAATATTTTCTGTATTTATAAACCAATCAGAGGCTCACCTTAATCTGAGCGTGTAGGTTCTGTGTAGAGTATGACTGTTACCACTTTCACGAGAAGATTACTCTGTACTGTCAGAGAAATCATTTGAAAGAGTATTTCTTTAATAAGCTGTTCCTTTTTTGCTTGCCTGAGGCAGTTGAAGGTTTGGAGCTTTTAAAAACTTAGGTAATGTTTTCACAATATGCTATAAAAAAACCATTAATAACTATCATTATACCAACCTTTTGTCGCTGCTGTTTTTTCTTTTCTTTGTTTCCTTCCCAAAATGTATGCTTACTGACCTATTGTGATGGTCAAGGGACCCTTTTTGTGTGTGTCTCAAACAAACTCAGAAGGAACTGATAGCTTGTTATCAGTTGGGCAAAAGGTGGTCAGGGTGGCAGAGCTGCTTCACCAAGGGGGGAGATGGTTTCCTGTGTTGTCTGCCCTGAGGCCGAAAGGACCAACTGCTGGGGCAACAATCTTTTTTTATACTTTTGGGGGATATGAGCTAGGAGGATTAGAAATGGGAAGAGCTGTAATTTAACATTTAGTGAAGGCTATAGGGTTACCCTGAGACTTGTAGAAAATATATTAATGCATTTGTGAAGCACTTGCAGTTCCCACTTCAAGAAAAATGCACTAGAATAAACACTGAACTCACAAAGCTGTTTCCTGATATTAAATGAAAAGTTACAAACAAAAACAAAAATCTGTGCAAACCTGATTGGAACTGCCAGCTCTTGTTAGTAATGGTATTATTTGTGTTAATGGTGGAGCTACATATATATTTAATTACCTTTATCCATACCTTCAAAAAGAATATGTCCATAAATATTTCTACACATTTCTTTATAGGAAATATCATTTCAAAATAAAAATCTAGTTTTCCTCTGTAAAATCAGTTATGCAATAGAAACCCATGAAACTAAGGGCTATCTGTCAGCTTTAGTGCTCCTTTGAAAACTTCTCCCTTTAACCTTCATCAATATCTTTTCACTGTCATGCTTTCCTTTTATGTCTACTTATTTGTTAGACTGACTTGTGAAGTGGTTTGAGATAAGCTTGTGCAATGTGCTACACAAAAAAAGCTGAAGCAGCATGCTATTCCAGCATAGATGCAGATCTGGCGTAGAGAATTGGCAAATCTCTCAAATTCCCCTAGGCACATGGTTTACGGTAAAACATCTTATGACTCTGTAAACATCAACCAAGGATGCAGGAAGCTGTTTTTTTCCTCCTCTTAATCCAGATTTTTCTAATTCAAGAGTTGTTTACCAAGGGCAAAGACATCGTTCTGTATCCCCTTCAGTTTTTCCATATTCCAGTTTTCGGCATTGCTCCCAGGCTTCTTTGTTTAAAAAAAAGAATGCTTGCTGAAACATCTCATTGGCTTTATTGCACATAAGATAAAAATGTAAGGGTTATGAAGTTCAGCTGAACTGAATCAATCTGATATACATTAGGAGAAAACAATAGTAAACCCAGCATTAATACATGACTTCTAACTATACAATGACAATTATTTAATTTAGTTATGACAATTAATTATTTAATTTAGTTATGTCAATTTTTAAATATATGCTTAAAAACCAAGACAAATTCCCTAAGATTAGTACCAGATGATTAAGGTGATTAAAGATTGATTCAGTCAGTTTGTTTTGATTTTTTTTTTTAAGTAATTGGCCAGGTTTAGAATGGGTTTCCTCATATCCTTAAAAAAAAAATACAGAATTTGAACCTACAACCAAGTCCTTGTTTTGTTTTAAACTTTTGTTTCTGATACCTGTGCTGATTCTAGTTGAATTAAATCTACCTGTAAGTGATGTTTACATTTAGCACACAAGACCCGGTGGTTTCACTCTGCATAAAATGCACCTGAAATATTTGAAGTTAAATTTTTGATGAAGTGGGATGTGCTCTGAATTAGACTTTACATCTTTGTATTTACAATAATGAGCGGCTTCTAATGAAGGTACTTCACCCTATGTTTAGTCTCTTCATACTGGAGTTATCTTCTTTAGAGCACTTTAATGGTTAAGATTTATTTCTCTCCTACCCCTAATGTATGTGTATAATATATATCATTTGCTGAGGTAGACTTCAATTTACTCATGTGCAGTGTATATCTGTGTTGGCTCAGAGAAGCAGCCTTTCCCAAACAATCTTCTACTTGTGCCTTCCATCTTCCAAACAGGGAAAATACTGCTGCTGCAATAGCATTCCTCTGAGCAAACACAGCTAGTCATTGTCCTGAGGCACAAAGTAGGTGCTGGGCAAGATCTGCTCCCAAGGCTAATCTGCCCACCAGTGTGACCATGAAGGAATAGAGAGTAAACATTTGCTAGTAATTGCTCTGCATCTGGTGGAAGAGCTAGTTAGTCATAACAGTGCTTATACAGGCTCTTTGTACTAATTTGCATTGTCAAACAGAAACACAAGTTACAGCAAAATCTTTTCTAAAGAAAAAGAGCTGCTGTCTTCTGATTGAGGACTCCAACTAATTTTCTATTTAGAAACATACTTTTACTGCTGTTATTTCTAATTCTCAACTATTTAATTTTTTCACTGATACGATTATTCTGTTTCTCTAAGGGTTCCTTTCATCTTTCTGTATTTTCTCACCTAAATAAGTATTCTTTTTCACTGCATTTACACAATTGAAAAGCTAACATTACAACTGGGAGATTACACTTTCAGGATAGAAATAAAGGACAAGATTAGTGTGATGCAATGTGACAAAAGCATATTTCTGATTTGAACATGAGAAAAAACAGTTTTATCTTTTTATGTATTTACAAAAAAAATGTTTCTGCTATATATAATCTATATACATTTCTGAATTCACATGCGGAATTGTTGTTTCTAAAATTTTTCTGTAATTTTTAGCGTATGACATTTTTAAACATTCATTTTCTGAGCTTTTGCTATTGCAGAATAGTTTATTTAGGCCAATTTTTGCTTCAATATACATCAATTTTCTTTCTTTGGAGAAAGACAAGGTTTTTTTTAAAACGAGGTGAAGTTTACAGATTGTATAGACAGCAGTAGCCAGGAGAACATAAAGAAGGACTACAGAGCTCTGGGAGAGGCGGTCAGGGGCTCTGGAGTGCAGATTGTCTTTTCATCAATTCTCCAGGATACAGGGCAGGACCTTAAAAAGGCTAGGAGGATTGGCCAGGTTAATAAATGGTTAGAAGGGTGGTGCTATAGTCAGGGTTTTGGGTACCTTGAACATGGGACTCAATTTAGTAGACCAGGTCTACTGGGGTCTGGTGGAGCTGGTCTGACAAAGAAAGAGAAGAGTGGATTTGGGAGGAGGCTTGCCAGACTGGTCAAGGATGCTTTAAACTAGATGTGTTGGGGGAGGGGGGCATCATTCCATCCCAACACACCCAGTCACTTGCCAGCACCTATAGTAAATGTTCAGAGCAATGTAGAGATATTCCAGCTGCTCCAGCCAATGAGCCGGCTTCAACTGGAGCTCGGCTCAGATGCCTCTATACAAATGCCCGTAGCATGGGGAACAAACAAGAGGAATTAGAGATGTGTGCACATCTACGGGCGTATGATATCACAGGCATCACAGAAACATGGTGGGATGGCTCCTGTGACTGGTGTGTTGGAATGGAAAGTTACAGGCTCTTTAGAAAAGACAGGCCTGGCAGACGGGGAGGGGGAGTTGCTATTTATGTTAGGGATAGGCTGGAGAGTATGGAGCTCTGTCTGGGGACAGGTGATCATTTAACAGAGAGTTTGTGAGTCAGGGTTAAAAAGAGAGAAGCATTAAGAGACATTATTGTGTGGATCTGCTACAGACCGCCTGATCAAGAGGACTCAGTGGATGAAGCACTCTATAGACAGATAGGAACAACCTCACGCTCGCTGGCCCTTGCCCTCATGGGGGACTTCAATCACCCTGATATCTGTTGGACGGACGGCATGGCCCGGAAGAAGCAATCCAGGAAGTTCCTTGATTGTATGAAAGACAGCTCCCTTCTGCAAGTAATAGAGGAGCTGACAAGGAGAGGTGCCATGCTTGACCTCATGCTCACCAACAGGGAAGGGCTGGTTGGAAATGTGATGCTCCAGGGCAGCCTTGGTTGCAGCGATCATGAGACGGTCGAATTCGAGATCCTTAGGACAGTGAGAAGAGCGTGTAGCAAGCTCACTGCCCTAGACTTCAAGAGAACACACTTTGGCCTCTTCGGGAACCTGCTTAGTAAGATTCTATGGGATATAGCCCTAGAAGGCAGGGGAGCCAAAGACTGTTGGCTGTTATTCAAGGACCACCTGCTGCAAGCTCAGGAGCGATACATCCCTACTAGAAGGAAGTGCTGTAGGAGGGCCAGGAGACCTGCTTGCATGGATAAGGAGCTGCTGAGGAAAATTCAAAGGAGAAAAGAGGCTTATAAAAGGTGGAAGCAAGGACAGGCAGCCTGGGAAGAATGCAGGGATGTTGTCCGGGAAACTAGGGACCAGGTTAGGAAAGCTAAGGCCCACTTAGAATTCAACTTGGCTAGGGATATTAAGGATGACAGCAAGGGATTCTATAGGTACACAGTGAATAAAAGGCAGACTAGGGACAACGTAGGCCCTCTCCAGAAGCTATCGGGAGAACTGGCTCCCCTGGATTTGGAGAAGGATGAGGTTCTTAATGACTTCTTTGCCTCAGTCTTCACCAGAAAATGCTCTGACCACACCACCCAAGTCTTGAAAGGCAGACGCACAGAAAGTGAGAATGAAGACCCTGGGCCCACTGTAGGAGAGGATCTGCTTTGAGACCATCTTAGGAACCTGAACGTATACAAGTCCATGGGACCTGATGAAATCCATCCACGGGACCTGAAGGAGCTGGCAAATGAAGTTGCTAAGCCACTGTCCATCATATCTGAAAAATCCTGGCTGTCAGGTGAAGTTCCTGATGACTGGAAAAAGGGAAATATAACCCCCATTTTCAAGAAGGAAAAATGGATGAGCCGGGGAACTACAGACCAGTCAGTCTCACCTCTGTGCCTGGCAAAATCTTGATGCAGATTCTCCTGGAAGGCATGCTGAGGCCCATGAAAAACAACAAGGTGGTTGGTGACAGCCAGCATGACTTCACTAAGGGCAAATCCTGCCTGACCAATTTGGTGGCCTTCTATGATGGGGCTACGGACCTGATGGACAGGGGTAGAGCAGTTGATGTCATCTACCTGGACTTGTGCGAAGTGTCTCACATGACATCCTTGTCTCTAAGTTGGGAGGACATCAATTTGATAGGTGGACCACTCAGTGGATAAACAAATGGCTGGATGGCGACATGCAAAGAGTTGTGGTCAGTGGCTCACTCTCCAGCTGGAGACCAGTAACGAGTGGTGTCCCTCAGGGATCAGTGTTGGGACCGGTCTTGTTCAACATCTTTGTCTGTGGCATGGACAGTGGGATTAAGTGAGCCCTCAGCAAGTTTGTCGATAACACCAAGCTGTGTGGTTTGGTTGATATGTTGGAGGGAAGGAATGCCATGCAGAGGGACCTTGACGCGCTTGTGAGGTGGGCTGATGCCAACCTGATGAAGTTTAACCATGCCAAGTGCAAGGTGCTACAGCTGGGTCGAAGCAATCCCAGGCACAGCTACAGCTTGGGCAGAGAAGAGATTCAGAGCAGCCCTGAGGAGAAGGACTTGGGGGTGTTGGTTGATGAAAAAATGCACATGAGCCAGCAGTGTGCACTTGCAGCCCAGAAAGCCAACCGTATCCTGGGCTGCTTCAAAAGGAATGTGTCCAGCAGGTTGAGGGAGGTGATCCTGCCCCTCTACTCTGCTCTTGTGAGACCTCACTTGTAGTATTGTGTGCAGTTGTGGTGTCCTCAACATAAAAAGGACATGGAACTGTTGGAACAAGTCCAAAGGTGGGCCACGAGGATGATCAGGGTCCTGGAGCACCTCCTGTATGAAGATAGGCTGAGAAAGTTGGGACTGTTCAGCCTGGAGAAGAGAAGGCTGCATGGAGACCTCATAGCATCCTTCCAATATCTGAAGGGTCCTATAGGCTGGATTGGACAGAGCCTTGGGTGGCATGGTTTAGTGTAAGGTGTCCCTGCCCCTGGCAGGGGGGTTGGAACTAGATGATCTTAAGGTCCTTTCCAACCCTAACTATTCTATGATTCTATGATTCTAAGTTCATCTAAGATAGGCAATAGATATTACAGAGCTGAGAGGAAAACCAGCTGCTACAACTGGGAGGAGCACACAATATAGAACTAAACAGATGCCTAAGGAAGGAGAGATGAATTTAAAATAGGACCAGTCTGAACTTTCAGTGGCACTGCTTGGAGATGTGATATTGTTCAGCTGTGATGGGAAACTCTGTAAGCACAAAATGACTTGCAAGACATATTTTCTTTAGTGCTGAACACAACAGGCCCTGGTCTAGTGAACAGATATGTTTAATCTATTAATTCCTTTAAAATAAAGTAACAATTTCTCTCCCTTAATGTTTATATGTTGTTAACTTTTTTTTTTTTTTAAATCTGATTACTTAATTTTTTTTCCTGTAGTTTATGGAATATGAATGCATGTCATCCTAGGAAATACGTGTTACTTATGTTGGACAGTATTATAACTGAAGAAAGAAAGATAGTACTTTACGTGAGGTGTACAGATTGTAAACCACTTGGTGAGTAGCTGGACTAAAATTTTGTTGGAAGTCTAACTTACTAGGTTACTGACATAGTGACTTTCCTTAAGGGAAGGTGTATGTATATAACTTCTTGGTAGGGTGTAAAAACATAGCACCTTCCATCAGTTCATATTAATGAACGCCATACAGTTTACTTTGGTGATCTCTTTCCAGATGGATATATGGTATTTAGCACATTGCAAATATTAGCCTGATGTGAGGAAAAAAAAACGCGCACTAGAATGATTTAAAAAATAAAAATATTGAAAGAAACAAACATTTCTTTCTAAGAAAAGACAACAAATATGACATAAGCAAAGAAAAAAAAGATTAATTTGGAATAATAGAGGAGATGAGGGAAAAGGTAGCTTGGCCTTCATTTTAATTGCAGAAAGAGAACAGAATCTGAAAAATAAAACAATAGGTCCATATGTGATACACAGAAATATCTCTATATAAGAAATATATAGAAAAAAGATACATATTTTCAATAACAACATCTAAAAGTAATTTCATTTGTTTATTTATAGTTCACATCTTAAAGAACTGTGTAGTCTACATGTTTGCAAGATCACTTGGGTATAGCCAAGCCAAATTTAGCTCAGGATATTTTACATTAAGTCAAATGCATGCTTTAAGTTTTCCAAGTAAAGCCAACTTTAACGAGAGTGTTCCAGCTTCTTAGAAGAACAGTTCAATGAAAATTTCAGGTTTAGTAATGGTTAGGGAGGAAAACAAACAAAAAAAGCCCACCAAAAAATGCTTACTGATAGTCCTTTAACTGCTGAAGTACAACAGACAGCAAAAAAGGTAGATCAGAAATATGGGGTAGATAATACAGAATGCACTACTTTTACAAAAACTATATTTCTTTAGAAAACACCCTCTTTTATAAAATATTTTGTCAGCTGTGAGGTCATGTTTAAATTCTTGAAAATACTGTGAATTTTTCCTCCATAATGCTTTGCAAGATAGTCACAGCTTGGGTTTGTGCATTCTTAGAAGGCACTAGAATTCTAGATTTAGCATCTGAGCGTGTGTTACAAATCTTCTCCTTCATACACTAATTAAAAGTAACAGGAAATGATAGGAACAGCACATATCTTTTCTGTAGCAAAAACTTATTTCATATTTTTAGAAATTCTTTTACACACTACACTCTATGCTTTTCTTTTACATTTTTCTCAGGTCATGTATTGAAATCCAATCCCTGAATGTTGTCCTTTCTCTGTTATCATTAATTCTAGAAATCCCATTGTATTGTGAAGCAGTAACTTAATATAATTTGGTACTCTAAATGATTCTTTCCTTAAAGTTTCTCCAAATGCCTTGTCTTCTCTGTATGTACTTTAAACTGTAAATTCTGAAGAGCAAGTACTCTGTATTTTTCAGACATCTATTATGCAAATCTGTGGCTCTTTTGCTAATCAAAAGAGTATGGCTAGGTTTGCCAGAAACTGAGTTAAAATTTATACAGATATATGCACATCCAGTATGAGGATACCTTCTGCCAAACAGGAGGCTGTTTCGGGCAGTGATTCTTTCTCTTCCAGGTCCTCCTCATGCTTTGCAAACTTGAAGAACCTGAGCTGTCATGACTATGTAAGAATAGTTTCTGTGAAAATATAAGGAGTAAATATAGTAGAAACGTCTTTCTTGCTGATGTTTATCTGAACAGTGTTTTTTGAATGTAAAGGGGAAAGATTTATGAAAATCTTGATTATGCTTACAGTTAAAATTACTCAACTTGATGTTTAGCCTCAGCTTTCATTTTTCATAAACATGTGTTTTTCCTTTTAGAGAAAGTAATTAGAATTCTCTTAAAAATATTCTAGCCCAAATGGGTCTATTCATTCACCTCAAAATCTGAAGGGACATTTGTGACAAAAAATGAGCAGAACTGAAAGGTGATGTAAGACACGCAAATTCTGGTTCACAGGGGGAAAGGAACACTCCAAGATTCTTCACTTAGGGGCTTAGCTTAAAGTGAAGCATTTTGCTTCATCCCTGCCCTGGAAAAATGAAGCAGAAAGAAGCGAATGAAGATCTGCTTTTCTATAACAGTAAGAAAAATAAAATCATTGTAATAAAGTGAAAGATTTTTGCCTAGAGTGTCAAAGAAAATTAGTCTCAGCAATAGAGGTGTCAGCATACTGTGTAACTTAAGATATCAAATGCTGACTGATACAGCACATTTAGGGTATAGCAATACTTTCAGTGATCACTTTTTTATCTGCAATGAGCATTTTTGTGTGTGTACAATGGGGAGAAGCAAGGCTAGACAGATGTAGACAGTGAAATGTTCTTCAATTGGGAATATGCGAACACATGAGACTAAATAATGCTATCAGTTCAAATATATCATGAGGATTCATAGTGCTTACACTTTGATTTTCCTGATTTGATTTGATTTACTGATTTGCTTTCAATAGATATATTGTATATTATACAGTTTCCGGAGAAACTACAGAAGCTTCATGATGTGCATAGCCCAGCTACCAGTTGCTGAGTCTTCTGTGGTTGATTGATTTAACAGTCATTAATGGAGACATAAATTGGCACTTCCAATAAAATGGAAATCATGGAAATCTTGAGTAATTTTACTACCAAATGAGGTTGAACATGTTACTGATAATTCATCCAGATAGAGAATGATATTTTTCAATGTGTTAGAAAGAAATAGTGCTATCATCAATAGGGTATAAAAAATGTTTAAGGTGCATAAAAAAAGAATACTTGGGTCAGTTTAATCAAAATAATATCTTTTTTCTTTTTTTTTCAAAAAAGAGTCAAGTTGTAAAAGAAGGTATTTGTTTTAAAATTATTAAATAGTCCTTCTTAATCAAAATAATCCAAGGGATTTCTTCAATGTTTATATTTTTTTAGATTTATTTCTTAAATTGAATGCTTAATCTTTATCTCCGGTGATTTTTATTTAGAAAAGAAACAGATTTTTATTCTTGAACTATGTTCTGCTGCATTCTAAATCTTTATTGAGATCCCAGTCCTAAATCTCTTGAACTGTTTTCTTATGAGAAATTATTATTGTTTGAATGTATCCAGCTTTAACTGTTATTTTAAAAATATAGAACTGCTGTCTGTGAATATATTTTTCCTTTTTTGGTTATTTCCAAGGTCCTGACTGTGCTGTCTCATTATTGGTTTAGTCACAAAAATTGCATGTTACTGGTATTTTATAATGTCCATGTAGTGTGCAGGCTATGGCTTGCTGAAATATTTGTTTTTAATAAAGCAGAGGAATATTTCCTTTCTCAATAGACATTGCTACTTTTTAATCAGGTCCAGAGTGAGAAGTGTTGCTGAAAGCTCAATATGCATCATTGTATATTTTCCTAATTTAAGATGTATGAAATTCAACAGATTATATTATTTAAGCTCTTCACATCGGTGTAAGTCAAGGTAATTGTTTTTATGTTGCCTTACTAGTTACCTGACAGCCTGTTTATAGAGAAAAACCATATTATAGAGACATGGGAATGGTGTTGGTGGCTTCTCTTTCCTTTTTTCTTTCCTCTTTTTTTTTTTTTTTGGCTGTTTTGTGAAAAATGGAAGTTCAAGTGTCTAGCTATTTAGTCTTCTCTTGTCAAGTGGTGTTCTTTTAGATACTTTTATTCTTTCTGCTAAAAAGGGAATAAAAGAGAGTGAAAGAAAAGACAATGCTTAGTGAGGATTTCTCTCAGCCTCTAGGATCTGAGTCTTATGTCTCATGTGAAGTGTCTGGCCAGCAGTATTCATTTGCATTGTGCTTATTTACTCTTGTGACCACCCCAGTGGATGTGTGTTGTGTTATATGGTGCTTTAACAATGGGGCTTCTACAGACATAGTGCTAAGCCGAGTTCAAGGAACTCATTGATCTGACTGATTGCCCTGGCAATCCAGAGCAAATGTGCTCTTCTAAGAGCAAAATACTAACCAAGCTTCTGCAATGCTTTTCATGCAAACTTACACTCTGCTTCATGAAAAAATGCCATAGATTAAATCACTTTTTTAGTGAGAATTAGGGAAAAAAAAAGGGAAACAAAAATGGACTTCTCATTTTTGTTTTCCTTTTTCTCAAGTTTATTGAACTAGCACTGAATGCTGTCTCTGAATGAATTTCAAACTAGTATGTAAATGAGACATACATGAAAAGTAGATGGCCTGTAGTATAGAATATAAAAGTCTTAACCTGAGAATAGGAAAATCTGGGATCAGCAAGTCATATACATACAGGTTATAGAGCATGCTGGAAGCTATTTCAATTATAAAATTTAATAAATGTTTGACAATAATTATTAATCTAACTCCCCAAAGACTATCAAGAGTAAAATGATGCTTAAAATGTTTTGAACAGCATTTTGTGCTAATAATAACTCAGGCAGCATTTTTTTTGACAGAAGTAGTAAAGTAAAGCTTTACAGCAGTCTAATTTAGAGGTCAAAAAGGTGTCAAATAAAGTTACCAGTGTCAGTCCACAGAAGCCTTGAGTGAATTGTGTTTGGTGACTTTGTGTATGAAGTTCTACTAGTGGGCACAAAGCAGTACATGGAGTGGCCTTGAAATAAGGTAGAAAGAGCTTCGAAAGAAACAGGCAAATTTAGATAGTGAAATAGTGAGTTCATAATTTTTTTTGTTTTATTTGTTTAGCCCAGAAACCCAAGGCTTAATTTTCCAGAATAACATCTTTCTCAGGACTGGCTATAAAGTCATTCTGAAATAAGTTTTTTGAAACCAAAATACAGCTGAACTATTGAAAAGGACGTAAGCTTTTTTAAAACACACCTTAAATAGTTCTTAATATCCAAGAAGAAAGCTGTAATGCCAAACTCAAACATTTAATTGCTCCTTTGATTGCCAAGCTGAAATCAAAGCAGAAAGCAGACTTTGCTTTAAAACTTGTTAGTATCGTAGATTATATCTTTGCACTTAGTTACTGTCAACTATAAACTGATAAAGGCTTATTTGCAATTAAAATCAGTTTTCAGATACACTTTGTACCACCTGTTGCATTAATCGTCTTTGAGCTGATACAGCAAACTTTCTACTTACCAACTTATCTTCACTAAATTTGAGTTGCAGAAGATAGTAGATGTCATTGTGCTCTAAGTTTTATATATACTATTTAAATTCCAAAAGAAAGTGTGAAGATTTAAGACTGGATTAAGTCGTTTAATAAATCAAGTATGAACTTCAGAAGTTTAGAGTTAAAGCTTTTGAAAGTACTACTTATAACTACTACTGCTGAAGGCGACAAGGAAACTTCTGCTGAAACAAATTTATTTGTATTTGAAAAATTTGCCTCAGATTTTTGGTTTAGATGTGCACTCATGCGCTTGAATATTTATTCCAAGTATATTAAAACCTTTGAAAAATCTTTACTTTAAAAATGGAATTGAAGTATCAAACTTTCCTGAGGAATTTCTTTTACAGCTTATCTGAAAAGACACAACAGCAATCCCATTTAGACAAAATATACTCTGTTTGCTCTTTAGGGCACAGTTGCTGTCTCTTCTCAATGGCAGGTGTTCAGGACAAAATGACCCCTCTGGGTTTTTTTATCCATTTTATCTGCGCAATCCTTTTAAAAATTTTCCCAAAGTTTTAAGAATCTCTGGATTTATCATTAAAATTTGTAGAAGTGATGTATTTTATTTTATTATGTCATGCTAGTTCTGAGAGTTTGGTTGTCTTAGGAAACACTAAAATAAGATTGAATGCAAAAGCTTCTTTACCTGGGTTTTCCTTCTTGTACAAATTTCAGTGTAATCTATATAATGTTTTATTCAAGAATTTTTGCTTAAGTTTTGATTCTGTAAATGTTAGCATTCAAGCCTAACTGTAGATAGCAGCATACAGTATTCTTTATTCTCAGAGGGCAAAATACGATCTCTAATGCAGCTCAGAAGTTGAATTAGTGATACAAAAACACTTGAGGGAATTCACATTTGAACATTATTTTTTTACAGTGATTTACCTCTCAGGCATTGCTAAGCACATCAGGAAAAGTTAAAAAACTTTATCATTATTCCAGTTATTTGATTTATCATACATACAAACACACAATGTGATTATGATATTGCATGGCTTCTTCAGGAAGAATGCAAGTGTCACAGCAACGTATACTTCTCTGTGTTTGTGAAAGGAAAAGCTTTGTTTTATCTGAAGTGATATTTTGAAGTTTGCAAAAGAAGCTGTCAAACCAAAATTTTATAGCTTTAAAAAATGAAAACTATAATAATAAAAAAAATGTATTAACCTTATCATCTCCTCATTAGCATCACTGCTGTGACTTCTGCAAGAGATGGGAGCACTACTAAAATGTCTCATTTGCATTTTGCATATCTAACAAAAGCATATTACTTTGTTTAAATTATAGTTAATATCACTGTAGTGGTGCCATATATTAGAAATTGATTACCTTGTTTCTTCTTCTGCAATGACCTCATTATACTTAATTTTTATGCCTCATTTTTTTTTATTGAACTAACAAGTACACAACAGTGAAATCATTAATATTTTATATACACTTCTGATTTCACCTAGTACTTCAGATGAAACACATTGACTAGTTTGACAACAAAAAAAAGCTCTTTGTGAACATGGTCTGTCTGTGAATAAAATTGGGCTGCTTATGACAGCTCTGGTTAGCTATAAAGAGAGAAAAATTAGTATACAGTGTATTTTCAAAAAACAGTATGAACTGTAGGTTTAGTGTACAGAAAGAAAAAACTTGAATAATAAGCCTGGAACATGATCTTTGCATAAAGATTATGAATGGGTATAAGAAGGTAAAACTTGGGGAAGGAGAATGAGAGCAGGGTTTAGTACATACCTCAAACTACAGAACAAGAACAATGAAACACACAGCTCTTCATACTGGGAAGATGACTTTTACTCAACCTATACAGGTTTTTTTAGTTGTGATATGTTTAGTGCGTTAGTTTGTTTGTTTGGATTTTTTTTTATTTTATTTTGTTCTGTTTTTTTTGTTTGCTTGCTTTTGTTTTGTTTGGGCTTTTTGTTGAAATTATCTCTATCAGTAGATTTTTCCTGTTCTAATGTCTGGTTTTCTTAATTTTTTTTCCTATTCGGTATACAATTGGAAATCAAAATAATTCTTGTGTGTAAAGATTGATTCTAACTCCTTGCTGTGAAGCGTCTTAACCTGAGATTGATTCTGACTCCCAGCTTGCTGTGGAGTGTCTTATGCTGAGAACAATAGCAATCCGAGTGGTAAGAGCAAAGAGTTTATCCCTTTCAAGCTGTTCTTTACCTTTAGTCCTCTGCAGCAGCTTTGTAATATTTATGAATGTTCAGCAGTAGCTTTCAGATATTCATACCACTCTATTTACTGTGTATCTGCTTAGATATGCTGTAATTCATAAATAAAGCCTTATAGTAATTTAAACAGTTTCTTGACAAATTTCCTGTGTTGAGGAGCCCAAAACTGTGCATCATATTGCAAATGTGCAATCAAATCCTATATGGAAACTGGTCATTATCTCCCTTTCCATGATGCAAAGCAGCTATGTATTTCATGATCAGTTTTTCTATACACCCGGTCAAAATATCTTGGCTTTGCTGGTACTGTATGACCTTCCAAGATCATATTTCTCTTTTCTTACCAAAATTACCCCTAAGTTTTCTACAGTTTTACCTCTTTCAAAATATTCCCTTCTGTTAACTGTAAGTAAACACTGAGAATTCACAAATGTGTTAGAATTTTGTTGAATTTTTTTGTTGAATTTGCAGCTGTGTGCAGTGCCAGGAAAAGTAAGGCTCAAAAAATACATTGATTTGAATCTTGTGCCGAAACATTCATGCATTGACCACATCAATGGAAGTTTGGGTACTGCTTGGTTTAGACCTGCCTGAAGCAAAACACTGATAGACTACCTCAGTGCCTTCCTGTGTGAAGAAGAAATTTGCTTGTGATAGGATGATGCTGCTTCTTTCTAAACCTCCAGTTTGGCCAGGGGGTGGGTCAGAGCAGATCCCCTCTGAACACACCAGACAATGCAGCAGAGCACAAAAGCACCCCCTGAGGTGCTGCTTCTCAAACAAGAATGGAGATATGGCTGATAGTGACAATAATGAATGAATAACTGCAGGTTTTGTATTTGCCTTAAAATTAAATTAGGAAGGTCTTTGCCTTCCCTTCCAAAATGACTTGCTGGAGATTTATAAGACAAGTTCTCCGTCAGAGACTGCCTTTTTGCCATAAATTACACCTCAAGATGTTTTCGCTGGAACAAACCATTTCATGAACATTTATGCCATCTTTAATAAGCTACATCTTCTCTGAAGTCTTCCAGGTAGTCCAGACATTTAATCTTTCTTTCTGCAACTTATTTCCTTCTTGTCTAAGGAGCAGTTGATTGTATTAACTGCAATCAGTTAACCATGAGGTTAGATTGATGCCAGTAGTACTACAGGAGAAGAGATAGAGTATATATATGACAACAAGCAATGGGAAAGTGCGACCAAGCCATAAGATCAACAGAGCTTGGATTGCAAACTGAGTCCTTGTCATAGCAGATTCCTGTTACACAATCTCTTTTATACTGAATCTAGTATTTTACATGAGGGTGAACAGTAATAATTGTATTCAATGTATAGCTTTAAATAAGATAAGCAAATAAACACAGCTCACTATTACAAACTTGCATTAAACCCTTTAGGATAACAATGGATTTGACCAATTATTGTCAAATTAGATAGTGTATGCTTTCTTAGTGCATTGTCATAGTTTAAGCTCAGTCAGCCATGCAGTCGTTAGCTCACTCCCCCACTTCCCCCCTCCGCTCCCTAGGGGATGGGGAGGAGAATCGAAAGAATGTAACTCCCACGGGTTGAAATAAGAACAGTCCAGTAACTAAGGTATAACACAAACCACTGCTGCTACCACCAATAATAATAATGATAAGGGAAATAACAACTGAAGAGAATACAACCGCTCACCACCTGCCGACCGATACCAAGCCCTACCAAGCAGTGATCTAACCCTTCCAGGTAACTGCTCCCAGTTTATAGAGTAGGCATGACGTGCTGTGGTATGGAATACCTCTTTGGTCAGTTTGGGTCAGATGCCCGGTCTCTGCTTCCTCCCAGCTTCCCCTCCTCCCTGGCAGAGCATGAGACTCAGAAAGCCCTTGGTTAGGGTAAACATTACTGAGTAGCAACTAAACACATCGGTGTTATCAGCACTGTTCCCAGGCTGAAAATGAAAAACACAGCACTGCACCAGCTACTAAGAAGGAGAAAAATGACTGCTACTGCTGAAGCCAGGACATGCATGCACATATGAAAGTACTCCAATAACTACTTTTTTTTTTTTTTTTTTAAGGGAATTTCTGGTTGATATTGTCGGAGCAATCACAGGCACATCGGAGCAATCCTAGGTGCAGCTACAGGTTGGGCATAATAGAGATTCAGAGCATCCCTGTGGAGAACGACTTGGGGGTGTTGGTTGATGAGGAAATGAACATGAACCGGCAGTGTGCACTTGCAGCCCAGAAAGCCAAGCATATCCTGGGCTGCATCAAAAGGAGTGTGACCAGCAGGTTGAGGGAGGTGATCCTGCCCCTCTACTCTGCTCTTGTGAGACCTCACTTGGAATATTGTGTGCAGTTCTGCTGTCCTCAACATAAAAAGGACATGGAACTGTTGAAACAAGTCCAGAGGAGGGTCACAAGGATGATCAGGGGACTGGAGCACCTCCCGTACAAAGACAGGCTGAGAAAGTTGGGACTGTTCAGCCTGGAGAAGAGAAGGCTGCATGGAGACCTCAGAGCAGCCTTCCAGTAATCTGAAGGGGGCCTATAGGTATGATGGGGAGGGACTCTTCATGAGGAACTGTAGTGATAAGACAAGGGGTAATGGGTTCAAACTTAAGCAGGGGAAGTTTAGATTGGATATGAGGAAGAAATTCTTTACTGTAAGGGTGGTGAGGCACTGGAATGAGTTTCCCAGGGAAGTTGTGAATGCTCCATTGCTAGCGGTTTTCAAGGCCAGGTTGAACAGAGCCTTGGGTGACATGGTTTATTGTGAGATGTCCTTGCCCATGGCAGGGGGTTTGGAAGTAGATGATCTTAAGGGTCTTTCCAACCCTAACTATTCTATGATTGTATGATTCTATATTGGTATAACTCCTCCCTCTCCCTGGTTGAGACATCCTAGGGTGTCTGTAACTGAAACCTGCTACTCAAGGGTTGAAGGAGATCAGCATTTAGCTTTTGCACACAGACATCAAAGGCTTTTCAAATGTAGGCAGTAAGTAAAGAGAGAGAAAGGTAAAATAACTGCAATCTCCAGGCCTATTTTCTGAGGTGAAAAAGCTAGGCGCTGCATGTAGGTGTACAGATATGAATCAACAAACCAGAATGAAGTACACAAGACAAGCCTGATTATCTGCAGTTATTGCTTGGTTTTATTGTAGTAACACACTACAAAAATACACTGCTGAGCTGGGACCAAGCTGGTGAGTGTGGTTCCAGGAAATTTACCTCTCCAACTCCAGAGTCCCCGGATTTCTTATTCTTAGCTTTTTGCCACGCAGTATTTTGGACATAAAAGCTTTTTGAATCATAAAACAGAGTATTTTTTTTTTCTACTGGTACTCATCCCTTGAAGAACATAAAGGGTTTTACTCACCCTCTTGTCATGCTGTGTATTGTAAACCTAGATTATATAACAGTTAGCTTGAGGAATTCTAAGAACAAATCTGTCAAATTAGTAAGAAATGGGCAGAGCTTCATTGTATGAAGACAGAGAAAACTGTAGGCATACTAAGATCTTATACTTACCCCAAACAGTTTCTTGTTCAAAGCATCCAACAGTTTCTTCAACATTTATTTAAAAAGAAAATTAAATATGTTATGTATTTCCTGATTTCTTTTCAGGTTGTTCTTTAAAGTTTAGGGGTTAAAATCAACAAGTTATGCAAAATTTTAAGATGCCTTTATTCTTTCTTATATTCTGACATATTACTACTATCTTTTTTATCTGTTCAGTCAAACCAATGCAACAGTCAAGTGAAGCAAAGGGGACAGAAGGTGAAAAGTGAAAAACAGGCAAACGGTCCTTGGATTTTCCTGAATATATATAATGATAAAACCACAAAGAAATATAAAGAAATTATTTTTAACTCCATAACTTCAAGTGAAAATAAAGTAACACATTCTAATTACTTGTAAACTCCTTCTTAGGTATAGAATGTATTTATGTTGCTTGATCAAATGTTAGCAGTGAAGATACTTCTGCTTTTCCAGAGATTGGTTAGAATTTTATTTTGCTAAATAAATTGCCACTTGTATAGAAGAAAATACCATGTTTTAAATCTATGCACAGTTTAACATTCAATTTTGTAGCACAAGGATGTTGTCTGTCCATCCCTGATAGTGATCTCTCCATTGCTTGTGAGTGATCTTTAAAAAGCTGGAAAAATCTTAATGATTGCTTCTTGTTACTTCCAGCTTTTCTGCAGAAGTCTAACCCTATACTTATTCTAATAGCACAGAAAGAGGGGCCAATCTAGATGTCAATGCTATATAACAAATAGAAAGTCACATTTAACAACAGAAAGGTTTAATAAACTACAGAATATTTGAGGATGGTGTTTGTAGAAAACTGCTCATTATAATAAAAAATTGCTGTAGAGGCCACAGAAATAAATGGCTTGACTAGCAAAATGATGAAATCTTGAATCCTTTAAATTTGATGAGTTTGACCTTAATTAATTGCTATTGGATCAGTGTTTCTCATTCTGTCTCTTTAAAAGCAATTGCTGCTTTGAAAAAAAACACAATAAACAAGCTCTCCCTTCTGCCCACCCACACACTCAGATTAGACATATTAATGTTCTATAAGATGTTTTACATGCTTCTGTAGAGATCTAAAGGACAGAAGAGGTTATTCCTGTTGATATCTTGCTCATAGGTCTTTTTTTTTTCTCCAAAAGTCCCATTTTACTCATAGACTTGGTAAGAGATATGTGTTTGGGTTTAACTACCAGTAAAGGGTGTTGCAGGCACCAGCTAAGGGATTCAAATGGCAAGCAGAAATTGTATTAACATGATTATACTGTATACAGAATTATCCAAGTGCCAGTATCTGGTGTCTACATGACATTGTAGCTGTAGGGGATTGGGGATTCTGACCCCTTTTTTTGCTGTGTTAATTCATGCCTCACCTATGTTCCTGAAAACATTCATGGATGCAGATTAGCCTTTAGCAATGGATCAGTGGCCTGCAGACCTTTGTCATATGATTTCTTTCTCTGAAAGCAATGATGCATAAGATACTATTACATATTATGTTACAAAAAGTGAGCATGTCTCCTCTGTGTAGAGGACCTCCGCCCAAGAGTGCTAAAAGGTGGATTTAGACCAGGTTTACTCTTCTATGAAATTCCTTCTTGGTTTATTAAAATACCAAGGAGTGGGATACTCACATGTACTTTATCCATGAAGAGTAGTGTGTCGCAATTTCCAATGGTTCCACAAAGAAAATAAGTCATTTTCTGAAGATTCCTACTTTATAAGCCACTTTTTTCCACCTCCTGTTACACATTTCCCCCGAATTTTCCCTTATACTAAGGGACAAGAAAAGAGTGATTATTTTGATAGTGAATTATTCTTTGCTCTGATACATACACACGTCCAGATCTTCACCTGCTTAGCAGCCATATACTGAAGTTCCTGAAGGAGGCTTGGCTTGGTTTTCTCTCTTTTTTCTCTTTTTCCTGCTTTCGCATGAGGAAAAGAAAAGCTACATACAAAGACTGAACGTACAGGAAGATGAAAATAAGGCACATAACTGTAAGGGTTCTGGACCTTCAATCACTCCTGAAAAGTCAGAACACAATCGGATGATAGCTGTCATTGCTTTTGGATTGGGCTTGAAAGTCGGGAGCACTTTCATACTTTTACAGTAGTTCCATGTACTATTGATATTATACGACCAATAAATAGTTTTCATTACAGCTGTGGACCCTATTTTCTCTCACCAGTACAGAATTCTTAGTCTTTCATGTTTATGTATTTTACAATTTGGGCTGTGCAGTATACTTCATTATTTTGTGTGTTATGAAACAAAATACTTTATAGTTTCAGCTTGCAAAAAATGAAATAAGCAGCTGCCATAAACATTCAGAATTTTAACCTATTTCTTTTTACAGTAACATCCACACTTTAATTTTCCACTCAATTTTGTACTGCACACAAATAAGAAAACACAACAATTTGATTTGGGAATATGGTCTTCTGATCTTTGTTGTTTTATATAGCTTGTTACTTTATCTGAAATTCTTCTATAGAAATACACAAAGGTTATATAAGCCAGAGGCTTTGTCTATTGTTTTGTTTTGCTTTGTTTTAACTTCATTAAATAGAATAATGGGCACTCCCCAGGCTTTTAAAGAAGCTTCTCCTACCTGTCTTCTGCTGAACACTTTAAAGAGTGTTATACTTGAGCTTTTGTTGGCTTACATGCGTATCTGAGCATATCAATATACATTAGTACAAGAAATAATTTGCCTTATCAGCAAAAAGTAATTTCTTAATTACTTTATTGTGCTACCCTAGGTTTCTTTAACGTTGTTTTTTCACACACAGAAGTACACTTTTTCTCCTGACAAAAAATACTTATGGAACAGGTGTTAAGATGCAACAACAACTGGTGCTGAAGGGAGGACCTATTTCTAAATCTCTGTAACAAACTCACCACAAAATTATAGCACACTTAACATCACGATGTTCACTGTTTCTTTTTTTTTTTGCTTTTTCTTTAGATATTTTCATGTTCATAATGGGGAAAAAAAAGCCCTTGCCATTTACTTTCCATTACATAATGGTGTGAACAGACAAAAGTTTGGTGCCCCTGAATAAGCAGACAGTTTCTCTTTTCTTTTTTTTCCCATCCAGGAGGGAATCCAGCAACCTGTGGGGTCCAGGCACCTCAAACCCTGGTTTCCAAACCTGTTCCATGACTGCAGAACAGTTACAGGCTGTGATGAAGTCTGTGGAAGGGATGTTCTGCACATTCCTGTCTCCCCTCTAGCAGAATGAATGTAGCTAATTCTCTGAAACTTGCAAACATTTCTTGTTGGAGGAGTCCATCAGAAACCTATGGGTAAGTTACAGATATCTCTGTCAGAGAGAAAAATTCACTTAAACAAAAAGATGAAAACAGTAAGAATGCCACCTGACATTGAGGCAGGAATGGTGCATATGGCCCTAGGAAAGATTCATGGAATTATACCAATAGAAGTAAGAAGAAATAGCGAGTCCTGCCAGAATTTAATTTGTGATTGAGTAATATTTCTAGCTTTATCCTATGTTAAGTAAAAGAACTGCACAAAGCACAAACAATGAAGTAAAAGCCATAAGTTTACTATAGATAATTTAAGACAGGTGCATTGTAAGTTCTCCCCCCGCCAAGAAACAAAAATTATATATTAATGTACATATCCCTGCTTTTGCAGGAGTTGGATTTTGATAAGCAAAAAAAAAAAATCAGTAACAGTGAACTGTGTAGGCAGGATGACTGTTATTTTATATTTTCCTCAGTAAACAACTTCATATGTTTAGCTATGTTGCATACCAATTGTTGAAAATCAGTTCCCGTGTGTAAGGTATAGAGCAAGCCTTCTGTAGAAGTACAAACAGGCTTATCACAATTACACAATTATTTTGAAATAATTAAATTGCTCTTTGGTTTACAAGATGTGAGGGCAAAAAGGTAGCTCACAAACTGCTTCTTTTTCAGAAGTTATAACTCAGAAATCATCCAGTGGAATGTTTTTTTTTAATTTGTATTAACTCCAGATTGAAATCCTGTACATCCAATTTTAGCCTTGTGCACATTTTTACAGCTGAATGTACAGCTGGAACCTCTGGAAATAAGAGCTTTTATTATG
Source organism: Ara ararauna (assembly GCA_028858755.1). NCBI lineage: Eukaryota > Metazoa > Chordata > Aves > Psittaciformes > Psittacidae > Ara > Ara ararauna. The sequence continues at coordinate 34,892,037 of CM054376.1, forward strand.
GAAATGCTGGCATAGTTTTAGCTAGGGTCGGCACACCAGCATTCTGTAATGTGCTTTAAAACTTCAGATGGAGACCAGAAGTCTGAGACTCAACAGTAGCAAACTCTGCATGTATGAAACCCAAGCCTCCCAAAATAGTCATACAAGACTGCTGCTCCCGGCATAACTTTCACTGATTTAAAAGGTCAAAATGAATCCCATTGTGTTTGTTTAAAAAGAAGATGGTAACAAGACAGGCATTTGTTTACGAACAAAAATCCTCAGAATAAGAATAAAAGATACGGAAGAGCATAACAAACCACTGCAGTACATATGAAACTAAGTGATCGGTAAAAGAAAATTTAGTTGTGTTAAAATAGATAAATGTTAATATTTTCAAACCACTGTTTAGATTACTGACAATCAATCAGATTCCTTAGCCAAAAAAGCAAGTGCTGGAATGTCAAAGCACTTGAATTTATCCACCTGTATAATTTTAAACTAACAGGTGGGACAGAAGCAGTGTTATAACAGCCTGGTCAGGATGAAACAATGAAATGATACTGCAGGAAATGACCTGAGAAAATGCGTTCTTTTTGGCAAGGTTCATATGATGGTAGTAAACCAGCCTGATCATCTCATTAATGTGGATTTAAAATGAGAGGTCAGGATTACCGGTATAAAAGTGCTGATTATCAAATAAATGGAGTCAGATGTACAGTGATGTTCCTTGTAATTTTTACTGTGCTTAATGGCAAGTGACTTTGTGTATGTTTAATACATATGAGTACAGTCCTTTCACTTTCTACCCTTTCTTATTTCTCACTTTATTCCTTATTTTCCCATTTTTCATTCGCCCTCTCCTAAGCTTCTAAATTTAACACAGCTATTCATTGTGCCTCACTCTCCTGGTCATTTCACATGGGATAAATTGACACTCTTAAGCTATGCCTTAGTCTGCCATGTTCAGATGCACAAATGGCTGCTTAGCTGGGGCTGTGTAAAACACTACTGCTGGTGTGGAGATGGACTAAACCTAGGAGGATAATCCTCAATCTTTCCCACAGCTGTTACTGAGGGAGAGTCACATTTTCTTGTAATTCTGATGATGGTTGTTGCAACAAGAACCATGAAGTGTCTGCTTCCAAACTCAGGCATTTGCATACATAAAGCATGAGGAGAAGAAATGCCGAATAATTTCTGTGGAATGTTTTTATGTATGCTAGGTGAGCTGTTCAGTCTGAGGAGGCAGTCACCCATCTTAAATGTCCACACAGACACCACCTAAACTTCATTCATTTATCTTTACCTTTATTTCATCCAAGTTTCATCCTTTTCTCAAAGATGTTTATGATTTGCATGTGAGGAAATTCAGGTCCTTTGGATTTTCCCAATGCTGCCCTTATTTTGCCCCTCCCTTTATTCCTTCTCTCATTCTTGTTTCATTTGTTTGTTCATTCTTTCCTTTCTTGGCTATGTAGACAACAGATAGTTGAGCTTTCACACATACGCAAAAAAATTAAAAAGTAATGATACACAGAATTTTAACTGATTTCTTGCTGAGAATGTAATCAATCTCCTTCATTAGAAATGGACAAAAGTGAGTTGTCCGAATATCAAATGGATTTAAATTCTTTATATCCTGCTGCTGATTTTCTACCATGTGTCTTCCAAGAAAGAATTTCTTTCACTTTGTGCAAAGTAAATGCAGTGATGAGATAATTGTCAAAACCAACAGTAGTACATTAATATTCAGGCCATTTGTGCAGAACCAGCTTTTCTAAGTGGACAGATATCTTCTAGGAGCCTGTAAGTTTCCTAGGTAGACTGACGTTTCTTGAAATTTCAATACCTGAAAAATTACTTCATTACTTTGAAAACTACAGCATTTAAGGAAGACAATTTAGAAATAAGGGGATGTCTTTGACATACATTTTTATGTAAATTGTAATGAAACTTTGTACTAAATACTTTCAATAGACATTGATATCTTTCTGGGTTTAGTAGTGCATTATGCAGTGGTTATGTAATTATTTACTGGTGGTGGCCTGATCACAGCCACATGTACTGTTGTGACCAGAAAACTAAGGAATCAGCCTTTTTTTTTTAATCCTCTCTTGTGGGTTTTATAGCAGGCAGCAGCGCACTGATGAACACAAAGGAGAGAAAGACAGCGCCTTTTTCCTTTGCTGGCCCTCCAGTGAAATAGCATGTGTTTCTTCAAAACTGAAATGCATTTTGAGTGAACTCATGACCTGTCCTATTCAGAAGGTTTTGGCCTAGCAGTTTGAATCTCTTCTGTTTCCTTCTATTACACTTTCCCTTGAAACAAATCACCACTGAATAATTGGATGAGGCCTTGAGTAACCTGATTAAGTTGAAGATGTCCCTGCTCACTGCATGGGAGTTGGACTAGATGATCTTTGAAGGTCCCTTCCAACTCAAATCATTCTACTATTCTGTAATTCATCACTTGTGATTTTACTTTGGATTTCTTTCTAATCAGTTCTTGCAACGTTGTCTTCTCCTAATTTCTAATTATGTAATAAGTTTTTAAGTTATATTTGATTTTCTGAAATTATTTAAGAATATAAATCTTGGCACATTCTTAAAAGAAAATAAGCTGTTATGGCTCAACACTGTTGCTGCCTTTGTGAACTAGAGGTGAGTTAATAAGGTTTTTATTTTTTTCACGTTCAAAGTTATACTTAGGAATACAGAAGGCAGCTAAAAACAAAGACTCAGAAGTTATCTGAGGCAGGCTTAACAACAGCCACAGCTCTGTCAGGGCTGAATGTATTGTATGTAAAGAATTGATTCTGTATCACTGAGAGTTTTGGGTGCTGTGCTCATGCTCATCCCTTAGGGATGCATCTATTAATTGGAAAAGCAGTTGATAATCTTCATTTTTCTTGCTAGTAGAATCTGTGATACAAAAACTATACAGTTCTGTAGTCAACCTCCTCTTTTTCCAAGTCCCCTCATCTGAAACATAATTTTGGCTCTGGATTGATCAGTTATGTTTTTAACAGCATAGACCTCTGTACTTCTTCAGAACTTTTTAAACCAACACATAGATGCATATATATGTTCTTCAACAAACCCCCTCAAGTTCCTAAAATAGGATTTGTTAGCTAACATCAGTACTAGTTATACAAATTTAGAAATAATTAGTATGGGATCATGTCTTTATTATATCTCTGTCCTGGGTTCAGCAGTAGCAGTCATTTTTCTCCTTCTTGGTAGCTGGTGCAGTGCTTTGTTTTTGACTTTCAGCCTGGGAACAGTGCTGAACACACCAGTGTTTTCAGTTAACTGCTTGGTAATGTTTTAGTCTGACCAAGGACTTTCTGAGCCTCATGCTCTGCCAGGGAGGAGGAGAAGCTGGGAGGAAGCAGAGGCAGGACACCTGACCCAAACTGACCAAAGAGGTATTCCACACCACAGCACATCATGCCCAGGATGTAAAAAAAACGAAGGGCAGAGACCCGGAAGGGTGGGGGTTCGCTGCTGGTTTGGGCTTGGTATCGGGTGGTGAGCAGTTGTATTCTTTTTCCTTGTATTTCTCTTGTCATTACTATTGGTGGTAGCAGTAGTGATTTGTGTTATACCTTAGTTACTAAACTGTTCTTATCTCAACCCATGGGAGTTGCATTCTTTCGATTCTCCTCCCTATCCCCTCGGGACTGGGGAAAGAAGTAGGGGGGAGTGAGTGAGCGACTGCGTGGCTGAGAGGCTTAAGCCATGACAATCTCGAGATAGATGGACAAGCATTAAAGTCATGTATAACATATTCCGAAGGGAGAAATCTTTTTAAATAATGGAGTTTTTATACAGGCAGCGTGAAAATAAAGAAAAGGATTTGCAGCCAAATTTTATATACCTTTTTAAACAATGAGCCAGTAAGATCAGTGGTACTTGGCAAATGTATGTATATGTGTGCGTGTGGTTGGCTTAAATATTCAGGTATTTGGGTGAGAGGCCTTATTTATGCTTGCCAAAAGCTACATAAATCCCAGCTCAGATAGACAATGAAGCTGGGGGAGCCATATTTTCAAAGCCAGAGAAGTGGGGTGCTTATTTTAGATTGGCAAGATTTCAAAAGTGACACTGCATCAATGCAAAAGGAATGCTAAAGCAATATGGCTAGAGTCAGCATCTTGGTTATTTCCAGTTGAAAAATCACTGATAACAACGAAAGTGAAAGTTATTTAGCAATAACTAGATTTTTTTGAGATATCTTATACTCAAGAATATTTTGTTTTGATCATGTACCAAGGCTCTTGAAGTCGCTGAGTTTTCATTATCTAAAGAGATAGCATATTTTCTGGTCTGTACATATTTCATTCTCAGACATAAAAGGCATGCTTGCAATCAGACCTTAGTTAGCTATAAACTACACATTTCCACAACATAGACTTCCAGAGAAAAGGCAAGGAGGTTTGGATGTGAATGTATGCATCTCAGAAGATTCGCAAGCACTGTATATAAGCCTTTGTTCTTGGGTGCTTGCCCCACTCACGCTCATATAGCTGGTTGCTCCTGCATGTTTTCAGGAAGGTGTTTGGACTCCCCAGTAAAGACTGGCCTAAATTCTGGACATTTGTTCACAGATTTAGCCCAAGGGTTAGAAACTGTTCTCCTGACTACTTATATTCATTCATTATCCTTTGAAGACATTGAGCAAGAAACTTAGCTGAATATATGCATATCTATAGATTTTGAATGATTGCATTTCCTTGTTGAATCAATAATGCACAATTAATGTTTTGTGCTCCTCAAGAATTCAGAAAATCAGATGGAACTTTATACCCAGTTCTTATTCATTTAGAATCTCATTTATCATATATGAACTTCATTCCACTGTTTTTTTTTTCACAGTCATTAAGAAAAAAATACTCACATAGGTGAAAACTGAGGCAGATTAAAACCTTTTTAACATTTAAAATGTAGTCAGCTTGGTATCTTTAGATGTAAAAGTATTTACATTATATAAAGTATTTGTTACACAGATGAGTTAATTAATTGTAATTAATTGAGAAGTATTTATCATGCATTTTTAATAGTATTGTATTAATTGTGTGGGGTAATCCAAAGAGAAATGCTTTCCCAATTCCAGGCTTCTGAGCAGCTTTTAAATCATTATAATTTCTTTAAGCTATCATCTCAAAGTATTTTGTTCCCTAACTGAAATCCCCTGCTCTCAAATATATTGGGCTGGGGCACAAGGGAGACTATTCAGTCATAGGTTAATAGAAAGTTCAAGATACAGCATTTTGTCAAGAACTGACATTAAAATACGTTTTGATGGTATTGGGAATGCAGTAGCTGCTATATGCTTCAGATTAAGTCAAATACCATACCTTAATATCACAGCGTATTACAGCATCACTAACTCTTTTAGGGCTTCTTGAGATGTTCCTAAAATTCTTACTTAACGTGTGTGGTGTCCACACTATGTATATTTAATGCCTTTTTTTTTTTTTTTTTTTTTTAACTTCAGACCACTTGTAATCTGTTTCCAAAGACCAAATGCCTGTTTGCAGCTGGATTACATTATGCTATTCCTGGAGTCCATCTTCTACTTCACTTCCATTTAAAAAAAATGTTAAAACATCCAGCTTCTACTTTCTGAGAATTGAGAATGCAGACCAAAGCACAGTAAATGGAAAACCAGCTTAAGTTACATTGATTCCCTCTTAAAGATTGCTTACATACATACAGTACATCTTTTCGACAGTCGTTCACCTTTGCAGAGTGAATCTATGTGAATTTTCATCTGATATACATATTTAATGCCAGTCTGAGTCATATACTGCTATAGCTTTTAGGATAAGAAACTATTTAAAGATATGAGTTTTGCAAAAAGGGCTTTCATTTTTTTCAGCATTTCCATATATGTATGTGTTCCGTTATGCTGTTACCTGTGGTACTGATCTTAATGATACGTATGTAACTGGAGAAGACGTGAAGGTTAAGTCCTAAAAGTTTTTGAACAGCACTGCCTCAGTGATATATTATCCTCTTTACTAGCAACAGGGTACCTTGTACTGTTACCTTTATTTCAGGCAGTGTGAAACTTGAGGTTTTGAATTATAATTAAAAGGTACAAAAGTTATTTGAATAATTCTTTTGTTGATAGTATCTAGTCTGACACATGGCTGAAAAAATTATGTACTAGGAAGAGCTTAGCAGCTATTCAGGGATGAAAGCCATTTCTTCATAATTATTAACCTAGATTTCACTGTTTTTTCAATGGACTGGAGTTAGTTCAATGAAAGGAAAAGATCTGAGCAAGTAGCCAGTATCCCAGATTACAGATCCAATCTTATTAACTCATAGTAATTATTTTGAAATTTTTTGGGGGGTTTTATCGACTTAGAACAGGTTTTCATTTGATTTAGTTTGGTTATTATTCATAAAGTATGGTTTTACTTGAAATGAGATTTGCTTAAGACTAAAATTTAAACTGGAATACTGACATAATTTGTCAGTAGTGCTCACTACGTTTCACATCTAAGTCCTACAGCATAACTGGCAACATCGCTTTGCTTCCTCCTTACACCCATTATTTGAAATTTAGTATCAGGAAATATTCTGTGTATTCCTTTTGCTTCCAATGGCATTTAAAAAAAAAAAAAAAGCCTACTTTTTCATCATTTTCAGTGTTTATCTTTTAAATGCTTCTCAGACTTCAGTACTTGTTTCTGTTCGCCACCTATAAGCATCTCTTGCCATTTGAGATGCCTCCAAACATCCCACATCCTCTCCAGGTTCTGATTCAAAACATCTGAGTTTTTCACAGGTGGTATATACAGTCCAGCCACATGAAGTTGGCCTGATACTCTGTGACATCTAAGATATTATCAGATGCTAGTGACTGTCAAAACTGAATAAAATCTTCAGTGGTTGGTGCAGGCTTGGTGTTCTATTTATACTATGCAGAAAAACTGTCCTGCATATGTTTGGAATTTGAGCCTACAGCCTTAACTTGAATAATACTGTCATCAAATTATGAATTATTTTCCCTGTGTTCTTTACCTTGTTGTATTGACATCAATAGATATAATATGACATTATGCCTCCATTCACAGGAGGAAAATCTGCAACTCCCCACCATCTAATAGTATCTTGCCTGGGGGTTTATAGTGCTTCCTGTTGTCGAGTACAAACATTGCCTATTGAAATTTTTCAAAATATATGTTAAGAGTTTCATGCAATTTTGAGCAAATAGAAAGCCTGTTAAACTCTTAGAATAATTTGAATTTGAAAAGCAAATGAACAGCTGTGACAGTTTGTTTCCATAAGTGATAACCAGCTGTACAAGGAATAAGAGATCTAATTCCACTAAAAATTAATAGGAACTGAGGATTTTTCTTTTGCTTACTAAAACCAAGTTTTTCAATTTTGAGGACAAAATCTACAGGTTTCTTTTTGTTGCTTCTGTGGAATTTAACAAATGAAGAATGCAAATGATCATTACAATTTATTTTAGTCAATTGAAATTCTATCTTTAAATAAAATTGATATATAAATTAACTTCAGAAGAAATTCAGGCAACTTTTCCCACAAGACAGAGTCCCCCATGAAGCAATATTGATAGAAAGTATATTTGTTTTTTCATCTTGCTCTGGGCAATAAAATGCCATTTTCTGTTCTTTATATAAAAATACTGATAATGGAAGTCAGATTTACCTGATGACCAGTATCTGAGATAAGGCAGAACATTTTTCTGTACTGCTAGTTTTTGAGCTAATGTGATGGAAATTTCATACACAGATAGCTAAGTATAATTGAAACTATTGAAGAATTTGTTCACTATCTCCTTATGGTGTAAATTTTCATACATCTGATCATGCTGTTAGGATGTCAGTTTTCATCTGTTGAGAGCTTGCACAATATCCACATATCTTTCAGGACCATATGAGCAGACTTCAGGGCTTGTACAGCACTTTAATGGGATTAAAAAGTGTTCAGTTGCAGGAGATTCACTCATTTGGAACAGTAAAACAGGTCACTGAAGAATTATTCTATCTGGATCTTAATGCGTTGAGCATTTGTCTACCGTTACTTAGTTTATCCCATTGATATTCATCATTTTTATTGTATTTTCTTTTTTTTAAAAAGTTACATTCATTTTATGACCTTTTGGAAATGTGGCATTAATAATAGTTGAAATGGTACTACCAAAATAATGGTCTGATTACTGCTGAAATTCCATTTATTTTTAGTTCCTTTATTCTAGAACTATTAAAGTCTTATGTACATAAACTTTGCATAAATGAATGTTAAGCTGCCAGCAATGATTGTCATAATGTAGCTATAAATACCAGCAGATGCATTCCTGTTTTATTTATATATCTATTTATTTAAATAAGCAACCTTCAGTGTGTTCAAAGAAGAGCTCTTAACATATAGGTACAAAGAATTTAAATAACTGGGTGAGCTAAGCATATTTCTAAAATATGTTTGACAATAAGTGCTTGTAGCAGCTTGGTTTTCCTCACTTCCTACTTATATATTATTTGTTATCAAGACGTTATTTTGACAGGACAGTATTGAAGCTGTATAGAAGTTCTGTAAACTGTTTTCAATTGGCTAGCTTTGTAACCATTATAAATATAAGTTCAAATAAGATTCTTTTTAAAGACATAACCTTTACTAAATTATTGCAAGTCTGTGCACACTGTTCAGACTCCTTTTAATACTTACAAATTATGACTTAAAACCACAGTAATGATCCCTCAGGTGCATTTGGAAAGTCCTGCCCATCCTTTCCAGAACAAAAAAGATCTCAAATCAAACTAATCGATCAGAGGGGTGATGTGTTCTAGCAGAGATGGTTCACATAAATATCACAGTCAGATAAGAGGCGTACAACTCAAAATGAGGTCATTTCAAAGAAAACTCAAGTCAGATTTGAGCAGTTCTAGAACCGGTTTTTATTAAACACCAGAGGGTCCAGTGACAGGGGAATGGAGATGCACATATATACATATACGTATACATAGATGCATGCATATACTTATACGTACACACAGCCATATACATATACATACACATTTTATTGATTTTCACTAGAAGCTCCCTAGAGATACTGCAGAATTTGAACCAACAGCAATAAAATAAATTCCTGAGATAAAAATCTGACTGTAATTTAAGTCCTTGTAAATGCTCTCTTCAGTCACAAACGAGAACAATAATCAAGGTCAAAATGCTGTGAAACCATAAAATTCAGAAGCAGCTTTTTATTTGAATATTCTTGTCCATTTAACAAACACGTTTTGAAATCTATCTTTGTATCAATTCATATCAAAACATTGGTAAGAATTTTATTTTCAAATCTAGTTGAAAGCAATTTTGCTTACAAAAATAGTTCCATTTAAGTAATTTGGATGAATAAAAGCTGCAGCATCAGACTCCTGAAATGTGAACTTTTGGACTGCTAAGCTCAGTGGGAAAGATATAATTTTCCTTTGAACACAATATTAACTGTTTTCCTTTTTTCTCAATAATATAATCATAGAATCATTGAATAGTTAGGGTTGGAAAGGACCTTAAGATCATCTGGTTCCAACCCCCCTGCCATGGGCAGGGAAGTTTGTGTATCTGGCATAACGTACCCAGTCTTTTAAGCAGTCTCTCTGAGTAAAGGGCAATTACATTAGCTCAGTACAGAGCAGGAGTGCTTTATGGAATGCTTCCAGATAGTGGAAAGTGGCTCCAGTGTTAAATGTTATGCTGTGTTAAAGAGAGAATCAAAAAGATGTAGACACACTTGTTTTCTTCACATGATTCTCACTAGCATTTCCATGCAGGAGCAAACATCCTTATGGTGAACATTTACTTATCTTTCTTTTCCATGTGAAATATTTGTCTGCCCTTGGCCTTGGTTTCATCTTGGGGCAGGATTTTGTTAAGCAAAACACAAAAGATAAGATAATATTCATCTCTGCTTGGCAACAGCAGTGAAGCTAGCAAAAAAATGCATTCATCTTTGTCCACATGGCAGTAGCAAGAATAAAGCATTTTTATGTTTTTCCTATATATAACAATAAGCCCCCGAAAAAAAATGTATTTCTTTGTCCCTGAAACTAGAAACAGCAAGGACAAAATTGCACAAAGCCCAGTGTTGCTTGCAGTAGGCAGCATGAAGGAAATCTTTTTATCAATTTGAAAAAAAGAAACCCAAGCAAAGCCTTTTTTGAAGTTATGTTTAGAAGATCACAAAGTATTTAGGATTTTATTAACCATATAATTCTGCTAACATGCAATATTAATCTTGGGCATCAATATTATATAAATGATCTTATACTTGGTATGCGATCATGTCTCAAATTTTAAGAAACACCTGACTGTATGCAAGAAGACAAGGTATCTCCAAAAAGTTAACTCAGATTTTATTGGAGGCAAGATTTCTTCACTGCTCTGTACTTTGTCCTTTCAATGTGGCTTCTGATTGTGCCGTGGGCCAGTTTACTCAACCTAATATGACTGATGTAACATTTGGACTGTCTGGGTATATAGTTTCATCATTATAACCATAGTACAGTATCTAATCTACTTAAATTGAATGTATGTAAAAATGCAAAGTTATGTGGATTGCGTCAGCTAATCAGATCTTGTAAGAAAATTCCATGAAACTTTAATTTTAGCTAAAATAACATTTTTTTTGTGATAGCAATTTTTCTTGAAATTTTACTTGCAATCATTTATTCATCAATTATATGAAAATAATTATATATTAATTCTAATACTTTACTTATTTATAATGTAATTGAATGACTTCAAGATAAAATTGACATTCACCCAGAGTTACACATAATGGAACTGGGAAATCTGCAGCACTTTTTAGTCAAATTAACAGGTCAAATAAGTTTGTATCTTAAAGGATTTTGTCTTCTTATAGGATTGTGAAGAAAGGATACATAACTTCTTATAGCAGCTGTAAAGCATATGTTCTACAAAGAAAAAACCCCAGTATTTTGTAGCTTTTTTGAGATGTTAGAGGTTTTAGTCCCTCCATACAGTGGCGACACCTCCCTTTAACTTCGCTAGCACTAGCCTCTCCTGACTAATCATCATCCTTGAATGGATTTTATAAAACAACAAAACTCTGTATACAATTACAGGATCCTCCTTGAAGTCATACATCTGCAACTTGTTTTCCAGGAGATTTGAGTTCTCCAGGGCCACTCTGCCTGTAAAAATCTGAAAACATGGTAGGAGGATCTCTGACGGGAGGATTGTGACTGTCTCTGTGCTCAAAATCTACTTCATGGAAGCAATTTATGATTTAATTTCCTCCCCCCCCCCCAAGAAACTAAGAGGTCTTAATGAGACTTCCATGAGAATCTGGGAATATTTAGGTTCTATTTATGTGTCAAAGATGTGACAGCCTGAGTGCTGTTTATACTGGAGGGGGAGTACAAGTATTTTGGCTAGAAGACCATGGAAATATCAGCTATATCCAGAGCTGGAAATAAAATGAGAATCAGTTTCTTTTCTATTCTACCTTAGTGCTACTCTAGAGTATATAAATACTTGTCTGTAATCTTAAAAAAAATTGAAAGCAGAAAATTATGATTCTGATTATGTTCTACCTTAGAATTTTTGTAAGCTTATAAAGACTTGACTTTTTTTGATTTGGGCGGCAAGAAACACTTGAACCTGAGAACTGCTTACATTTCTTCCTGAATGAACTAGAACAATAAAAAGGAAGACAAACATAATTTATGGAAAAGTTAAAATAGTATGTATTCCAATATTGGAACATTCTGTCTTTAGTTATAGGTTAATATTTTAGGCTAACAACTTGCTGCACTTTTATGCAGGGTTTTTTTTGTTGTTGTTGGCTTCTTTTATATTCTCACAATATTATTTGGTTAACAAAAATCAAAGTGCTGAATATTGATAAAGAAAGGGGAAAAAGTCTATTGCATCAATATGTTTCTCAGTCTACTATTGAGATTTTTTTCTTGGTTGTCTGAATTTTTCTTTCAGAAAATTTTACTAAATTTAAAAGGAAAAAGGAATGTCGAAGGTTACACATAGTATTTCCAAGATCTGAAATCTTCTGAAACCAATAAATTGAAAATGCTGCCAAGCCTCAAGTCAGAAAGCACCTAAGTTACTAACATTTGTTGCATTTTAAGACTGTAGTATCAGATCAGGTAAACAGGATAATAGTTTGATTCTGAATAAAAAAGATTTTATTTCCTTTTTAATGAATAAGAGACCAGTGCTGGTTGTCATAAGGGCGAACAATTTTTTCTTAGGACTCTTGGGATTGTAACAAGAGATTTTCAAAGATGAAAATACTGAATTAGAGCTTATGACCCATATTCTATTGATATAGATCTATAGAGCTATAGATATGTGAATAAGAGTCTTAGCTGCTTAGAAATCTAAGTACAAATTTGTGCCCCTTGATTTAAACTGAAGATGAAATATAGCATAGTTCTGTGCATATTTAAGATTTTGGAGGGTGACTCCATGCTTTGAAGTTCCCGTTTTTCTAAAGGATTTTTTTTCTACTTTTTTCTTTATTATCTGCAATTGCCATGTGACCTAGGCAGTACAAAGGTAAATTGTCTGATTGACAGCTCCTTTAAGAACAAGATAAGCACCAAGATAGAACATTATCTAAAAAAAATATTTATTAATAAGAATGAAATGCAATGCCACTCTGAAAACTAAACCTGAAGTTACTACGTTCAGCTTGCTACAGATGAGTGAGTTGCTAGCGCAATAGGAAGTGAAAGAAAAAAAATTCAGGCAAGGCAATGAGAAACACTTTTTTCAGTTGCCGAATAATACATGTGGGAAGTCGCCGCCGGGCAAAGTTGTGAATGCAGAAGCACTGCATTCACAGTGTGAACTGCAGAAAACAGGGTTATTCAAGTAATGAATGTCTATTTTACAGGAAAGTAATGTACAAGGAAAGGATGAACCACAGGGCTGAGTGCCCTTTTTCATTCTCAGTATTCATGCATCACAGCTGTCATGCTGCAAGGTACGTTAAAAAGAAAAGATTACGTGCTGATGGCTGTGAGATCTCTTCATCCGAAACTCAGCTCCATATGCTTCTAGTTGAAGAGCTTCTGCTATTTGACACCCACTGAGCCCAGTTGCAATTTTGCCCTTCCAAGAGCGTTATCAGCAAGCTCATTATTTACTTTCACTAAAATAGAAATAGCAACACACTGCACAAGTGATTCTGGTAGAAGCACAGACCAAGTAAGCATCTTTAGGACAAAAATGTGGCATTCTGTCACCAGTCCTGAGGGAATGTAGGCAGAAGGAATGCAACATTTCTAAAACAGGCATGATTTGTGTGATTTGCTTGCATGAATGAAGTGGTGAAAAGACCATGCTAAATATTCTTCTGTGTTTATCACTTGCACAGGCACACAAAGAACTTTCTGCCTTATATCCTATGCCCTGTGTTTTATAAGGTATTAGCTTTCAATCCTAAACCAGGGTCTGAAATATAATCATAGCAAAAGATTACATGACCCATATAAGAACTTAGAAATTCTTATGCAATTTAAGGTGTGCTTCGTTGAAACTACTCTGACCAAGGACTGTGGAAGAAGATACTGATAGAGTTGCCACTATCTTGCTGAAAGTACATTTTTGCAGAAGCTTTTCTTTTAGTTTTGTTGCTTTGCTGGAATTGAAATGGTTTGAAAACTGAGGTCAGCTTCATTCAAACTAAGCCTAGAAATTAAGAGCAAACCAAAAATCTCTACCGAAGTTGCAAAAATATTTCAGCATTTAGTTTTGATGACTTGCAGCAATCGCTCTTTAGAGTTTTCATTTTTGAAACTACTTCAGATGTGTTTGTCTTCCACACCACTCTGATATTGTTTTAGTATTGCTATATTATTGCATTAAATGACATTAAATTTATATGTGACAGTTTATTGAAAGGAAGAAATTTCAAAAAATCATGAACCTTTTGCTAGTTGTATTAATTCCATCCCAAAGGATGATTTCTGTTCTCCAAATTCAATTTCTGCTGGGCTTGGGAAAAAAATTTAGTACTTTTCAATAGCAATTAAAGTGAAATTGTAATTTCAATTAATTTGTGGTTTTGCTAAGAACCAGCTGATTTCTGGAGAGCACATAATTTGTGAGGAAAGGAAGGTAAATTTAGATGGAATTTTGATTTACCATAAATATATGTATGCTTCTTGAAGTATTGGCATGCCTTATTTCAGTACAAACCCCAAAGTGTTTGATCTTATATATATGTGTATTAGTATGTGATTGTTATCCCAATGAAAAATAATAACATTTAAGGAAATAACCCTTTCTTTTTTAGTTTTTATTTGCTTTTCATACCTATGGCATAGCTATAATAATAGCTACACCATTTGTCTCTGAAAACGACTTCAGAGGAAAACATTATGATCATTTGGCAACGTGACACATACAAATGTAGGTAGCTGAATAGCAAAATACAGTGTTTGTGAACATATGTTCAAAAATCTAATGGTTGTGCTGATCAGACATGCCTGACCATTTTCACCTGCCTTGAGTATACTCACAGGTTTATGTGTGCTCAGATGTTAAGAAATTTTTGGTTTTCAGAGTTATGTGCATATTCATATGCTAGCTAGGTGTGTCTAAAATCCAGTATTTGCTTGTATTTATTAAGAGTTTTCCTGATTAGAAAAGATTGGTTTATCAACTGGCAAAATTAAGAGGTGTGAATCTTGGCAGCTTTCTGAAGTTGCAACATAAACTTTTCAATTAATGGTGGATGATGGATAAGGACCATTCCGGACAATTTATACATGGATACAGCTAGCCTGATATTTGCATATTGGAATAATAGGATTAACATTAACAGAAGTCACTAAGACCTTCTTCACATCCAGGGGAGCCAGTTCTCCTGATAGCTTTTGGAGGGGGCCCACATTGTCCCTAGTCTGTCTTTTATTTGCAATGTACCTATAGAATCTCTTCCTGTTATCTTTAACATCCCTAGCCAAGTTGAATTCTAAGTGGGCCTTAGCTTTCCTAACCTGGTCCCTAGCTTCCCAAGCAACATCCTTGTACTCTTCCCAGGTCATCTACCCTTGCTTCCACCTTTTATAAGACTCTTTTTTCCTTTGAATTTTCCTCAGCAGCTCCTTATCTATCCAAGGAGGTCTCCTGGCCCTCCTGCTGCACTTCCTTCTAGTTGGGATGCAACACTCCTGAACTTGTAGCAGGTGATCCTCGAATATCAACCAACAGTCATGGGCCCCTCTGCCCTTTAGGGCTATATCCCATGGAACCTTACTGGGCAGGTTCCTGAAGAGGCCAAATTCTTCTCTCTTGAAGTCCAGGGCAGTGAGCTTGCTGCACACTGTTCTCACTGTCCTGAGGATCTTGAACTCGACTGTCTCATGATCTCTGCAAACAAGACCATCCCTTTGCATTTCCAGCCAGCCCCTCCCTGCTGGTGAGCACAAGGTCAAGCATGGCACTTCTCCTTGTTGGCTCCTCTATTACTTGCAGAAGGAAGTTGTCTTCCACACAATTGAGGAACCTTTTGGATTGCTTGTGCCAGGCCATACCATCCCTGCAACAGATATCAGGGTGGTTGAAGTCCCCCATGAGGACAAGGGCCTGTGAGCCTGAGGCTGTTCCTATCTGTCTATAGAGCGTTTCATCCACAAAGTCCTCTTGATCAGGCGGTCTGTAACAGACCCCCACAATAATGTCTCCTAATGCTGCTCTCCCTTTAACCGTGACCCACAAACTCTCTATTGACTGCTCACCTGCCCCCAGACAGAGTTCCATACTCTCCAGCCTATCCCTAACATAAATAGCAACTCCTCCTCCCTGTCCATGTCTTTTTTTTTTTTTTTATAGTATGTCACTGTTAACAGAGTTAGTTGGAATATCAGTAAGCAGTAACTTGTGTGAAATGCATTATGTTTCAGGAAGTTTTCACTGGGAATTTTCTCAGACACAAGAGAAATTACCTCAGAAATGGATAGTGCCTGAAATCTGCTCTACAACCGCATGGTTGTAGCATTCAGTCTATGCGTAAGAAATATTCTATATAAGAAATAGTCTATGCGTATTGCTCTGAAAAAAAAAAAACCAAAACAAGGTTTTATAAGATATGAAGCCGCAATGAAGATTTTGTGTGTTTAGAGGTTAATAGGAAGGTTTTTTTAATTTTTATTTCAAATATAGAACACTTAATTGCTCTTTGTTGTCAGACATAGTTGGCTACCTTAAGTTTTCCTTGCAAACAGTGTGACAAGCTGTCTGCATCTGATTTAATCTGTTCAAATCAAACCAGTCAAAACAGGTTTTCACCATTTTAGTATCCCTGATTTAACTTAGCTATGAATACTGGGAGCTCTGAGGACTATACAATGTTTTATTTGATGTGATCCACGCAGTGGATGTTTTCTGTATAACACTCCTAAATTAATATGCTTTTGTTTCAAGTTTAAAAAGGTTATTTTTTGACTTGGTTAAACAGCTAGAATGCTTCCTCAGCTAATGATATATTTGGTCTGCTATTTGCTTTTTAAATTGGATTCAGATTTTTGGCTTGGCTAAGTTGTCTAGACTCTAGAGTAAACAGTTTTCTCATGCAAGTCAAAATCAGCTAACTTTAAGTGTCTTTTTGTGGTTTTTAGAAAAGGCAAAAATATTTAGCTCATCTGCAAAATAAATATATAAGTATTTAGTAGCATGTGGCACCCTTTCATGTATGTATTTTGGATAAATGTCTAGATCACATCCTAGACCTTCTGAAAGGTAATTTACCAATAGCCTATGACTTCCTTTCATCAATATTAGACACATTTTGCAGAAAGATTGTAGGACAGCAATATTACTTGCTGCCTAGAAAAAAGTTAATATAGTTTGGCTTGATCTCTTGATCTTGATTAGAGCTTCTTTGATATATCTGCAGTAGGTGCTAGACCTAGATTACACTTTCATGACCTTGTAGTATCATTTATTGCATACATTTATCTGACAAGCCGCTACTTCATCTACTTATGTTCACTGTAGATATTAATGATATATAGCCCTCAGTAGTCCCAAAATTACAAGACTTCTTTCTTTCTTCTCAATGCTGCACAGGTTTTCTTTCTGTTTCTAGTCCTGACATGCTGTCTTGGATAATCTATAAATAAGTGTCTTCATCTTTCCCTACACTTAATCCATAGAGTGTTAAAGCTTAAAATCTGGCTAAACTTTGACTTTGTTTTTTTATATGCATTTCTGAATATTTGGGATATAATTGGCCTACCAGAAAGAAAAAAAAAGTCAAAAAAAAAAAAAAAAAAGGAAAAGAACCTTGTATTCTAATGAATATTTGTTTCCTGATTTCCAGAACAATTTTTCACATCCAAAAGACATGCATAGCTCAAGCAAACTCTGAGAAAGATCACCCACAAGTGTTGATGTTTAAACAAAATAGCTCAAGTAAATGATGGATTTGATATTCATCCAACTATCATTCTTTCAGTGTTGAGATAGAAAATTACTGCACCTTGGATCTGCAATAAAATGGTGACATAACCTCAGGTGAGATCCTATAGCCTTAGTCAGGAGAACAAAAGTTTACTGTGTGTAGCTAAAAGCTATGGCAGCTGCCTGGAAAATGTATTTCACAAGATCAGAAAAAAAAAAAAAGAAAAAAATACATCTTACAGAACATTAAATATTATTTATGTGGTCTTTGAGGTTTACAAACTCATATCCAGCTGTGTAAAATACCATTCTAGCAACAACTAATACTATTGAAATAAAGTTATAAGCAGATTAGTGGTCTTGCTAATAGTAGTTGCGACCAGTTACATCTATGGCACTGAAAAATAATAACCATTTTAAGGATGTCATCAACTGTTTTTTTAGCAAAGTAGTTGGATTACAGATAATTGCAAGGTGTTTTCAGAAAATAAATTTACTTTTTAAAGTCTCATTTTCTCACTCTGCTGCAATTAATGCTTCCTGTAGCCAGTAGGCACAAGAATTTCATTGTTCTGTAGAAAACTGGCTTTCCATTCTCCATTTTTCATACTGAATGCTTGAAGTTGACCATATTTAATGTAGCTTTTGGCCACAGATGTCGGGATAAATTTCTTTCACTTTTGCACTACAGGACTGTAACACACTTCAGCTTCTAGGACCCACTGAAAAAAACAAACATAGTTCCTACAGAAAGAACATCAAAATTCTGGGCAATAGCTGTGAGGACTAGTTTGTTCTGTGGAACACAATTTTTCCTCAAAGTTCATGGTATAGCCATATTTGTTTTCATTTATTAATATTTTCCTGCTATAGATTTCTCAGGAACATTTTCCTTATGGAGGAATGGTCAGTATCATCTAAGAACACTCCTTGCTTTTAGAGACATTTAGTAACAATTTATAAAAATTTCATTGTTGAACTTCCCTGGACTTCAGCCATGTTACTTATGTGGTGATTATTGTTGTATTTCAGGGTTTGCTTATGATATTTATTTGCAAGTAATTCTTACAGCTTGCCATTTTTCTGGATCAAATTGCTCTACTCATCTTCCTAAAGGTCTCAGGTTTTGTAATTTGATTTATATTGTAACCTTGAAACAAGGAGAGACATTAATAGACTGTTCTGTTTTAATGAATGGCTTGTCAGGTACTGGTTGACTACTTCAGTGGCTGGAAACTCTCTTCCTCTAGGCACCGATTAGAAAGACAAGGCTTCAGGCTTTCAGTCATGCCTCTGCCTTGCCTTGTTTAGTATTCAACAGCTGGAAGGAATAGCATTGGTTTGAAGGACTCATTTGATCAATAATGACTTTGATATTTCTATACCTCTCTTAAATTCTTGTTTAACTTTTTACATTCAAGAAGGAAGACTTGGCTTGTCTTGGAAATACTGAAACTGGCTGAATGCATGCTGCCTCACAGCTCTCTGAGTCAGAAATTGCTGAGGAGCACTATGCATGTAGGCACAGAAAGACCTTACCCATGTCTTTCAAAGGCAGATGTCTCCTTATCTGCTTGATATCTGGTTTCCTTTCTTCAACCTTTTCATTTATTATGTCTTTCTCCTGGTGGCTGGACTCCCAGGTGGACTGTGGAGGTTGTGACTGGCATCTGCAATACAGGGCACTGCTTATGCCACCTCCTGTTTGTCATGAACCAGAAATCCAGCAAACTTCGGGCTAACACACTGGCCTAAAAAGTCCGGTATCTCTAACTTTACCGCACTTTACCCTCTGAAGAGAAGGGATCACAGGGCAGACTCAGGGATCACAAGGCAGGTTCAGAGTGTGTAGCCTCATGTTGCATACCTGCAGCAGCTCTGGAGAGCATCTCCCTAAAGTCAGATTTCAAGCCACAAAACCAGGTTTTGTTTGAATGTTATCAATAATCAAAAATTATTTTTCCTTATGATTCTTTATGATTTCCTATCACTGTTCTATTTTTTCATGATGGGGTTTGGAAAGATTGCTTGGAGCATTTTCTTGTCACCTGCAAGAAATATTACCAGTATTTGTAATCGCATGTTTTGAAAGTAGTGGTAGAAATCTTGTTGGCTGCTGTGTCTAAGTGTTTAAGAAACTAGTGTGCAAATATGAATTGGAATGATTTCTAGTTTTTGGTTTTCTTCTTGCTGGAAATAATTGTAATGAAAAAAACTACAACAAAACCAAAGCCAAAACCAAAACCCAAACCCAAACAAACAAAAACCAACCAACCAAAAATCCCTGGACACCTTCATCAGTATTGCTTACCTGCTTTTACAGCTTCATTCTTAACATTGCGGTTGTTGGTGTACAAAATCTTCCCAAGCCTCTTTCTGATAAAGATAATTTATTTGCTTCACTTACTGTATCATTTGAGTATCTGACTTTTTAACAACAATGCTGTTTCCAGGGCCATCTCTATGGCAGATTTGGTATGAAAAGAAAATGGATATTATTTGCATGTTGCAGGTAACTGTCTGTAGTGTCTGCATTTTTTTTCCCAAAACATTCTAAAAATACAAATTGCATGCATGCATAAATTATTAAATGCATAGATAATTTAATATAAAGAGTTGTGACTGAAATAAACAGGAAATTTCACTCATGATCAGATTAAAGAGAGTTTTAGTGTCCTGGAACTTGGCTCTTATTAACTAATTCAGCTTACTCAGCAGGTTTTCATATCCTGCTTTTAGAATGTCATACACAGTCAAGTGATCCTTGTCAATGTCATCATTGTCTTCTTCCTTTTCCTCGTCCTCTCTATATTATTATTATTATCATCATCATTATTATTGTTGTTGTTGTTATACTGTGAGTACACTCTAAAAAATTTCATGTATCCACACTTATAGTTAGTATTAGTTGGAGTTCTACTTTGTTTTAAAACAGACATCACATTCAAATGATTATACATTAGATGACAATTGTGGCAGTTAAGATTTTTTGAATTGCACAGAAATTAATTCTAAAATGGAGGAGCTGGATTTAATAAAACAACCATTTCTTGGGAAATAAGCAGTTGTTACTTTTAAAGAGATTTCTCTAAGGTTAAGCTTTTTTCAGATAAGCACAAGAAAGCTGGAAAAGAACTTTTGCTCAGCGCTATACAAGTTTCTCATCAGAGACAAGAGTAAGAAGGGGAACAGCTTCAGTGCAGCACAAATATCTGACACATTCGTAAAATACTCTTCTTACTAGATTTTATGGTCAACCCAGTATACCTAAATCCTAGATATATCAAAGTGATGTGGCTCAGCTATTAGTTGTACATAATTATTTTGTGTTTGATATTGCTATTACATCAAACACTGTAATAGTGAACTAAATCACCAAAAATGTGTGGAGCAATTGTAGAAAAAACTTCTGAATTTTCTGTTATTTTTTTCAATTTCTAGTCTTTACTACTATTTAACATTTTCACAAAGAAAGGATTAAAAGACAGGAACAAAAGTAATTCATTACAACACAAACAGTGGGGTTTTTTTCCAATTTAATGCCAGGCTATGCCTTTCAGAGTCCTGTGTTTCTTCTCAGACTGCACTGTTTTGCTATTTCGTTAACTGATAAGCTTTAGACATTGTTCAGATTCTGTCTTATTCATAGAGTTTGGTTAGGTGACTCTGATCTACTCATTTGCATGAACTATGAAGCTGGTCATATGTAGTGAAAATGTATTAGTAGTTTTACCTTCAGTATGAATTTGTGTTCCTTTAGTATAGAGAGAAAAGTATTTCTGTTAATCACACACTTAAGACCAGGACCCCTTCGACTGGAAATACCCCTTAGAGTACTTGTTTTTAAAAAGGTTGATCTGTTGTCAAGTCATCATGGATGTTCTCAGCTTGGGTTTTGACCCACTTTTTATTTAAGAGACTAGGATTCCAAGATGTTAGCATTAAGAAATAAAAAACTAATGTTTATTCTACTGATCCTTCTACCCAGATCTTTGACTTTGACTTTCTACCGGTATGGACTGTGGTTAGATATCAAATTGTTTTCAGCACCTGTAACTCAATATAGTATAGAAAGTACCTACGGAATATAAAAAGCTGCCTATCTTGCTATTGAACTCTGTTAACTGAAGCTAAGGACAGACTATTTTGCAATCAAGCACTATGGCACTAACAAATAAGGGATACCCATCAAACTGACAGTTCTGTAGGTTTTTTAAATGTATATATAGTTGTTCTCAGAGAGCCAAAATAGAATTTGATTCTGTAAAGAAGACTTTGAACAAAACTGCAATGAAAGCTGTAAATAGTAATAAAAGAGTAAACTACCAAGGCACAGGCTGAGATCAACATTGCTCAGTTCTCTTGTTATGAATTTCAATATCCTGCTGAGTGTGGTTGATTCTTAGCTGGGGATTGAAGTTTTAACTTGCTATCAAAATAGCACAGCCCAGAGTCAGTGAACAGTTACACCCTATTTTCATCCAACTGTACCTTCATAACACATCTGAGACTAAAGAATAGAGTATTGCAGACTGGTTTTCTTCTGGGATTACTGATTGTTTATCCAGACTCACATTAAAAAGAAGCTTTTCTAAAGAAGAATATCCACAGGCCTTATAGCAGAATAAACGGGGTTTAGAGACAGATGTTTTCTTTCTCTGCTCCTCTGGATAGAAAGGAGTAAATGCACGGTCAGAAGCATGTATGAAACAGGGAAAGAACATTTATTTTTCTGGTCTGATATTTCATTTTGTGATCTATAAGAAAAACTGTGTTCCAGAAACATGATCTGTTTTGCGGAAGAGCAGGTGTTGGAGTTAAAAATGGCCATTCACTGATTACAAAAATTGAGCTCTTTAATGCTCAGAAAGATCAGATTTTTTCTGGGGGAAGTGGTGAGGGGGGACCTCTCTGTAGGTCACAGCCATCCAGTAATCTGCAGTGACTTTCTGCAAGGGTGGAGCAAATCACTGGTGCATCCATCAGAATTTGAGGAGACTGCATATCTTTTGAATACAACACTTTTGAAAAGTGTGTAACTGAGTTATCTGCATCCCACATTTTTTTTTTAAATTATAAGTGTTCAAAATAATAACTAATGAAACAAATCAATTTATTAGCTTTATAGTTCATTCTTTGCAAATAGGAAACTTCACTACGCATCATGATCTCTTCTGATTACATCCTAACTGAAAGTATGTGCAACAGTATCTAATACAAGGAAAACCAGGCAGGTAGAGAATCCCAAATTTTAGTTTTCTATATGAAGACACTGGTACTGTTCAGCTTTTAATTACATGAAGTTCTCTGTTCTTTTTTGAATCTTAGTGAATTAGCTCCTTGGTGAAGGAGCAGTCTAGGGTACGTATCTGTTCTTATTTATGGTAATATTGTTTTAAAGGGACTACCATATGTTAAGTGCAGCCAACAAATTGACGATAACTAGATCTGTAAATCAGAACATGTCCATTTTAGCCATTACAATAGCATTGACTTTCACCAGCTGCTACAAAATGGTTTTGAACACCATTCAAGTTATGTTACAATACGTAATTATACTCTGATCTGTTTCAGAAGCATGCAAAGAATTTCTTAGGGAAGATTTGCCCTGGCTTCTCATACATAGGCACAAAAAGTTCCATATGCATGTACAAAAGCATTTATGTGCATTATAAATCAAGTCTTAAGGCTAGAGTAAACTGGATGAGTTTTTGAGAGAAACCCAGAACATATGTATTTACAGAAGTCCACTCACAAATATTGCATGCATGCAAACTAGAAGTTATTTGAACAAATATGATCCAGCAGTGTTAATGTAAGGTATTGTAAATAAACTATGCGAGGTACCGCCATGGTATGTCCCGGTGGCTGATGGTGGCAGTATGTACAGAGGGCTTGTATGCATATTGGATGAAGTTTTGCATATTGGATGAAGTTTTTCATGTTTACTCACAAATCTGTAGAATCACCTGCAGTGACCCATCAGATAACAAGCTATGTCCCTAAGGACAGCTGCAATGTGTCTAACAAGAGCAAGTGTAGAAGGTTTTACTCAGGTAAATGCTCACTTTCAACAGAAGCTCTTATCTAAGTAAAGTCTGAAGGATTTGCTTAAAAAAAATTGGCAGAGTTATACCGGAAATAAGACTGAGACATTGCATGTCATTTTGGTGACACATAATGAATAAAAATGAAAAAGAACACTATGAATAAATATAGTCTTTTGTGCATGGCTTCCTAACTTTAATGATTTATTTTCAATTCCTGCTAGGTTGGTGCATAGCTGTTATATTATTTTTGCTAAAAACCTGTAGTTTTTAATTTTGTTACTAATATCTCCTTTTTTGCATTCAGCAAAGGGATATGCTTGTTCAGAGCTTCACTGACATGGACAATTTATAATAGTCACTTGGGAAGTATTTCATGCACTCATAACACTTTATCAGCACGAAAGGAAGCACAGAGACTCAAAATAAGAGATTTCACACAGAGCAACAGAAAACAAGACTCGCACTGTAGAATATTCATGAAAGGCTTGCAGTAGAGCTGAGAGGTATCTGAAGATACTGTGATAGCATATGCATTTCGCAGTCTTTAAAACTGTATAAGCCCTCGGGTACAATTATTCATAGCCTTGCACAGTTTTATTCAGTAGTCTTGAAGTATTAAACACTTGTTTATAAAAGACAGAATTCCCTGGGCTCTACTGATTGTTCTTACGGCGCCTTGAAGATAGTGCAAACCATATAGATTAGTAATACTTGGAACTCTCTACAAGGCAGCTGCATATTTTCTGTGACACACAGCTGTAGGAAACAAAACATCATTTATGAAAACAAGTTAGAAGAACAAAGAGTTTATTGTAACCCACATGATGGCATCAGCTTTGATTCGCTAGTGTCTGAGACACAGGAGAATAATTTTATGAGCTTGAGCACAGCCAAAGTGCAGTGATGCAAATTGGTGTGTGAGTCTTTCGTGTGTCTTATTTCATTGACATCTAAAGTAACTAAGAAATGAAAAAAAGAGAGGAGAGGGTGGTAATAAAATGTACATGTTAATATTCGCTTACTAAATTCTTCTTTAAATCTTGTAATCTGAAAGCTAATTTAATCCAATTGCCTTTTGGCTGTAGTGCCTTGCTGCAGCTTCCAAATATAATGACTTTTTAATATAACTAACATTGTTCTATTCCCAAAGTTGGATTTAATAATGTAATTTATTCAATCAGAATCAACGTATTTTGGAATTAAGCCTTACACCTGCACAGTCTCTACATTAAAGTATTCATAAATCTAGCTTAAGCCTAGAGGAAAATGAATTTAAGAGCAGAAGATGCAAACCTAAACAGCATCTATTGCGCAAAGCATAGTATAGATACACTGTACCACTTACCCTCCATTATTCAGGTATTCTATCATAAGTTGGGAGAAAAATCTGTGGGTTTTTTTCTTCATATGGTGTTCTATTGTCAGAGACAAAACTGAACACTAAAGGTTGAAATCAAACTCGTGTTAAATTAGTGTACATGAATTATTTAGTATATACAGAACACTGACATTAAAAAATGGATGAGACTGAAGCACACATTGTAAAACCATGAAATTAAGCAAAGCAGCAAATGTCACTTTTTCTGCTGATTATTAAATCAGTAACTAATATTCATATTCGAAACCCAAGGTTTTTTTATGATGAATGGGATTTTTTGATATTGTCACTGTTTATAGCAAAAAAATATAAGGAGTTTGTGGATATTGAGAGAATTGAGCACAAGAAATGACTCTTAAAATATCAAGTGTAAGCTTCCAAACAATGCAGTTTGAAGATCATAAAGGACTTCATGCTATTTCAACATGGTAACATCTTGTGTAGCATCATAGTTGACACCTTAAAAGGCTAAATTCAGTTGTCTGAATTCACTACATGCGTTATATAGTGTCACCTTGAGAACTCTAATATCTTCAGGACATCCATAGGATGTATGGGAACCCTAATAGACTGGCAGTTAGCGGCCAAGATAAGCCTAAGCACCTCAGGGTTCCCTGAGATGATTAAACCAGAAGTCTGCCTACCTCTGTATTATTTCTGACATTGGTAATAGACGGTATTTAGAAAAAGCTTATGAAACAGATAACTTCTTGTTATCCAGCATCTACAGTGTCCCTGTAAGTCCACCCATGAGCCTCTGTTTGTCTTTGCTCTTGTCTTTGGACACTCACCATTTTTTTTTACAACACCAGGAGCTCCCTGAACTATGTGCAGCCCGGCAAAACCTGTTCTCCTGGTAAAAGCAATCTTGTGGTGCATGTAGGATTGCATGTAAATCTCTCTCTGGTTATCTCCGTGCTATAAACTGAGTGTCCTCTATTGTTGTTACATCCTAGAATTGCCTGCATCGTAAGCTTGAAAGCCATTAGGTTTTGGAAGTTTACAATACTATAGATTTTCCTCGAGTTAGATGTTCCTCAGGAGAGGAAGTGTCTCCTTTTATGCGACTCCACCCTTAGTAAGCAAGTTAGCAATAGGTGATTCAGAGGTAAACGTCCTGCATTTCCTCATGCCGATTGTCTTCCCTGATGTTCACTGTTGACAGGGTGACAGAAGATGCATGTCATTTGAGAACTCAACTGTATTGTAGAAGTTGATGTGTATTGGAGGGTGAGTTGAATCACTCTCTAAGCTCCACTGATGGAGTCAATAGTTCTAGGATGATCATATATTGAATAGTTGTGGGATGACTACAGGGAGTGTTCAGAGAAAACACAGCTGGTTATGTGTAGACTTTGCAACTCAAGGTAAGTCTCTTAATTTCAGTCATACCCACACCTGTATCATAGAATTGTACAATCATAGACTAGTTAGGGTTAGAAAGGACCTTAAGATCATCTACTTCCTTCTTTGTGAGTCAGGAAAAGGAAATGCAAAGTACAAAGATGAATTTTAAAGAGAATGAGGCTGCAGAATGAGGACTTTCGATATCTTTTTCCTGAGTGACAAAGCAAATCTACTTGTCATGTGAACCTTTTTTTTCTCCTGAAGCCTAGTAGAAAAGATAATGCAACAGCAACAAAAAATTTCCAACTGAATAGATAAATAAGTTAATATCTATTTCAGTAGGAAGGGAGAGAGAGTCAAATATAGAGCAATCAACAGCATTTGGAATTTTTGATGTTCTTAAATCAAGGGAATCCTAGCAGTGGGGGATGGAAAGACTGGGGGAACTGAAGACATTCCTCAACAGGATGATGCTAGTCCAAGATGTCAGTGCTGTAAACTAGTTTGCCTGAACAGACCGTTTGCTCACAGATTAAGAAACCTAATGGGTTGCCATTAATAAGATAGAGTTTGAATATTCCTACTTCCAAAATTATTATAATTCCTAAATAATTTCATTTAGCTATACTTTTAGATAACATTCTCCTGCCTGTTGGGCAAGAGGTTGCAGAAAGGCCTTATCTCAAAAATTTCTTAATTGACAATATTCTCTCACTGCTTCACCATACAGTATAAATTGTTATGCATATGAGCTGCAGATTCTTAATCACAAGCTCTGCATATTGGTGAAATCTTCTTCTTTTTTTTTTTAATCTTTGCTTTACACACCAGGAATGGGTTTTTTTATAATTGCCAAATAATTCATGTAATACTGTGGGAATGCAGTCAACCACTTAAATACAGAAACAATTGTACATGAACTTTGTCACTTGTAGAAACCTAATGTAATGCTTGTGTGTACTGTTGCACTCTAATCACCATTGCTTTTTTTCCTTCATAACATGTACTTCCTGCTTGCTTGCTCATTTGCCCTCTTTAGCTTTACATCTCATTTTGCTTTTGAATTACAGTTTTTGGGTAGGGGAGGGTATGCATAGCTTGTGAAGCAATTTGGTACATCTGCAAGAACCTATGGAAGGCCAGATTCCTGCAATTTCAAAACCTGCCAGTAATGAGACAAAGGTTGATCCTAAACAGCATATAACTTAAAAATTTGAACAGAAAGCACCTGGTATATATTTTTTTGTTTAAAACCACAGTGAAAAAAATGTGCTTTTAGTTGGAACAAGGCTTTATTTAAAATTTGCAGTCTGGTTTGTGGTTTACTGTTCTCTGCTGTCTCTAAGTGCAGGTACGGTAAATGGCTCCTAGTACAATTTGCTTTGTGGCTTATATCATAATCTGCTATTTAACTGGTTTATATAAAAAATAAAAAAGTTTTATATATAATTCTGCTCTACGGCTGAGAGAGAAAATGTATATACTCACATAATAAATAGTATCATATTATAGATACGATTAAAACTCTTTAACATTGATCCACTTTGTCTTTATCCCTTTCAGCAGAAAAAAAGAATTCGAAAAAATATTTTAGAGAATTTCATGCAAAAATAAGCAGTGTGGAAACTGTATAGCAGGAGAAAAGTGGTCTTTAAAGGAGAGAAGAGGAAGTCAGAAAGTCAGGATGAGTCAGAATGTAATCAAGACTAGTAGTCTCTGTGGTGGAACTTATGTTCTGGGTATACCTTATACAGATGAAGGGCCTGGTTTAAAGGAAAAGCAGGATGAATGATCAAAACCTAAAAAATTGATATGAGGAGGGAAGAGAAAGACTAAGGTGATCACAGGAAGCCAGAAGGGGGTGTTTACTATGGAGGGAAGAAGTAGAAGACTAAGAGAAACTAAAAAGAAATGCCTCTCATTAAAGAAAACGAACACAAGTTCAAAAAATCAGGTCTTCTCACATGTGTCTTAAGACAATCGTCCAGCAGTTTTCTATGCTCTTTCACCCCTCCCACTTCTGCCTTTCCGTCTGAAGTGGAAGGAAACCTATCTCGATAAGTTCACCCTAGAAATGGCTGCCTTCCTCAGTATAAATTAGTGGGAAAGTAAGTGAATAAAATCTGGTGTCGCAGCGTCCTGGGTTCAACAGTAGCAGTTGTTTTTTCTCCTTCCCAGTAGCTGGTGTAGTGCTGTGCTTTTGATTTTAGCCTGGGAACAGTGCTGATAACACTGATGTTTTTTGTTGATGCTCACTAATGTTTACTCTAACCAAGGGCTTTCTGAGTCACATGCTCTGCCAGGGAGGAGGAGAAGCTGGGAGGAAGCAGAGACCGGGCACCTGACCCAAACTGACCAAAGAGGTATTCCATACCACAGCACATCATGCCCACTATATAAACTGTGAGCAGTTATCCGGAAGGGTTAGTTCACTGCTCAGTCAGGCTGGGTATTGGTCGGTGGGTGGTGAGTGATTGTATTCTCTTCAGTTGTTATTTCCCTTATCATTGTTATCATTGGTGGTAGCAGTAGTGGTTTTGTGTTATACCTTAGTTACTGGACTGTTCTTATTTCAACCTGTGGGAGTTATATTCTTTTGATTCTCCTCCCCATCCCTCCAGGAGCTGGGGAAGAAAATGGGGGAGTGAGGGAGTGGCTGCGTGGCTGACTGAGCTTAAACCATGACATCCAGAATAATGTTCATCCCATGCTAAATCTAAAGAGGTAAAATGTAATTCGAGTCTTTTCTAGTCCTGTCAGAGCATATATATTTTTTGCCCTGCCTAAGTAGTTTCTTTCTCAGACGAAGACCAATAGATTTGAAATTAAATTGAAAAAAAAAAAAAATAGTGCTCCAACACACTGGAATTATTATTCTTCATGTCAAAGATTACTTGAACTTGTACAAGTTGTGCTCATTTTGTCTTAAAACCTATGTTTCTATAACCTGGTACCAAGGAGTAAAATCCAAACAAAACACTATGCAAATGCCTTTGCAAAAGTGTAAAAATATTCACCTAGATTTAATGAAAAATCCGTTTGGTGCAATGCTTGACCTTGTGCTCACTAGCAGGGAGGGGCTGGCTGGAAATGCAATGCTCCAAGGCAGCCTTGGTTGCAGTGATCATGAGAGGGTTGAGTTCAAGTTCTTCAGGACACTGAGAAGAGTGTGCAGAAAGCTCACTGCCCTGGACTTCAAGAGACAAGACTTTGGTCTCTTCAGGAACCTGTTAGTAAGGTTCCATGGGATATAGCCCTAGAGGGCAGAGGGGCCCATGATTGTTGGCTGATATTTGAGGATCACCTGCTACAAGCTCAGGAGTGCTGCATCCCAACTAGAAGGAAGTGCAGCAGGAGGGCCAGGAGACCTCCTTGGATAGATAAGGAGCTGCTGAGGAAAATTCAAAGGAAAAAAGAGTCTTATAAAAGGTGGAAGCAAGGGTAGATGACCTGGGAAGAGTACAAGGATGTTGCTTGGGAAGCTAGGGACCAGGTTAGGAAAGCTAAGGCCCACTTAGAATTAAACTTGGCTAGGGATGTTAAAGATAACGGGAAGGGATTCTATAGGTACGTTGCAAATAAAAGACAGATGGGACAACGTGGACCCTCTCTGAAAGCTATCAGGAGAACTGGCTCCCCTGGATTTGGAGAAGGCTGAGGTTCTTAGTGACTTCTTTGCCTCAGTCTTCACTGGCAAATGCTCTGGCCACACCACTCAAGTCTTGGAAGGCAGATGCAGGGACTGAGAGAATGAAGACCTGGAGCTGTTGAAGCAGGTCCAGAGAAGGACCACAAGGATGATCAGGGGACTGGAGCAATTCCCGTATGAAGATAGGCTAACAAAGTTGGGGCTGTTCAGCCTGGAGAAGAGAAGGCTGCATGGAGATTTCATAGCAGTCTTCCAGTATCTGAAGGGGGCCTATAAGGATGTTTGGGAGGGACTATTCATTAGGGACTAGTGAGAGGACAAGGGGTAACGGATTCAAACTTAAACAGAGGAAGTTTAGACTGGATGTAACGAAGAAATTCTTTACTGTGAGGGAGGTGAGGCACTGGAATGGATTGTCCAAAGAAGTTATGAATGCTCCGTCCTTGGTGATGTTCAAGGCCGGGTTGGACAGAGCCTTGGGTGGCATGGTTTAGTGGGAGGTGTCCCTGCCTATGGGAGGGGGGTTGGAACTTGATGATCTTAAGGTCCTTTCCAACCCTAACTATTCTATGATTCTATGACTTTTCCAAGTTTTTTTAAAGGTTTCTCTTTGATGAAGACCAAGGAGTGTAAAGGGGAGATTCATGACAGATATTACTGCACTTGCAAATGCTTTTTATTACATATGGAGCTTGTAAAAAGACAATGAACTGTTAGTTGCAGAAATAAGAACTCACAATTACCTTGTACAAATTGCCCTTTATCCAGTCCACATATGTTGTATTACTATACGCCTTGGTCTTGAAATACCACTTCTTTTGAAAACTGGAAAGTAAAATTCACAGCTTGTAATTGATGCATCTATCATGTAAGATAGCTTTAAAACAAACCAAAACCAAATGAATTATGTAAGACTCCTGCTAACTCATCAACCTCTGCACAGGAAGTACTCCATATTTAGGAGTCCACAGTTTTTAAGTTTTTCATGTTAAGAGGAAAACATCGTGGTAATAGAAAACAGGATCAAGGTAATGTAGCAAATACAACCTACCTTTTATTTATTCTTGCTAATGCTGTGTTTTGATTTAGAATAGTTTAAGAGCTTAGATTCATCTTAGTAACGCAGACTATGGAATTTGTTACTGTTTGGGAACAATCTAAAAGCACACATTGTAGAGTGGTTGTTCCCAAAGAGTGATCATCAGCTTACCACCTGTGAATAAGAGCTATCTAACCAAACCATGTTTCCTTTGTACTATTATGTTTTAAAGGTTTAATGACAATACTGTGTTTGGTCCCTGAAAAATGCTGATGGTAGTTAATGGCTGAGTGGTTTGTACAATATTGTATCGGATGAATTAATCAGTCTACAGGTTTCTAATGGGTGTCAAAATTGTAACGAACAACAAGTTTTGTTAGTTTTTCCTTTAAGTTTCTTCTATATCTGCTACTCAATTTTAAAAATTTTTTTCTGTTCAAAAAAAGTACTTGAAGGGCTTAACTCTGAGAAGTACCTACTAGGAATTTTCTACCAAAGTGGTGTAGATTGATCTTCAAAATACAGTGACACTTAATATTTTTCTTATGTCAGTCTATCTGTCTAATCTAATAGGATCTTGTGTGCCAATTTGTACAAGATATGGGTACAATAAAAACGAGGCTTAGGAATGAAAAGTCTGTCAATACAATTTACAACATTATTGCATTCCAATTTGCCAAGCTGCTAAAATATAACAAAGTTATGGACTAATAAAATGAGAATGATACATAAGATCCCATAGATCTTAACTTTCAGGAAGAAAAAAAAAGTAAAGAAAAGAAAAGAGGTTTTGTATGTATATCCTTCATATAGTGTGTTTTTCCAGTGTGGCTTAATTTACCTAATTGTTAGCATTTAGAAAACTTTACATTAACAATATTAACTTCTTTATTTAGTTCCTCTTTACATTTAAAGATTCCTAGTTGAAATTGTCTGCAGGGTTGTGGTGTTTTATAGATTTTTCAGCATCAAACCATGAAAAAGACAGTGGTAAGTGATGTGTGTGTTTACAATACATCACTATTGGCATTATTTTTGAAAAAAAAAAAAAAAAAAAAAGAAAAAAGGATTTTGGAAGTAAAATATTCAACTTGCGTTTTATGCAAATTATACATTTTCCATATTCTTTGCTTGATCTACATATGACAGAAAACCATAACTATGGTGACATTTTCCAAAAGTGAAGCTGAGATGGTACTGTCCTCACTAGCGTATGTCACTGCTGAGTTCAGAGCATAGCAAATATAAAGAAATGAGAAAATAAGTATTTCATGGTGAGGCAGCGACCCATGATGTTAACAAGGTGAAGATTTGATTTTTGCACTGTACAGAAGGGATAGGGGAGGTCTGGAAAAAGTGGAATGCAAACAAACAGTCTGATGTGTGCTCTTGAAGCACTGTAGGATTTTACTGTGAGGCTATGGAAATGCACAGGGAAATAAAACATCAAATCAATGCTGGGCCATATCACTTAATGGACCAAAGCATAAAAGTCTTCAAGGACTAAACCTAGGTACTTTGCTGAGCTCAGAGAGAGAAAAAAAACAACAAACCAACAAAAGAGCACTTGCCAGAAAATATGCTTTCCCTGTCAGTTTCTTAGAAACCTCAGTCACAAAAAGCAATTTAATACCTTTGGGTTAGACAAGTTATTAATTTTTTCTGAAGACATTTATGAATATCCTGGGTTCAGCAGCAGCGGTCATTTTTCTCTTTCTTAGTAGCTGGTGCAGTGCTGTGTTTTTAGTTTTCAGCCTGGTAACAGTGCTGATAACACCGATGTTTTTAGTTGCTACTCAGTAATGTTTACTCTGACCAAGGGCTTTCTGAGTCTCATGCTCTGCCAGGGAGGAGGGGAAACTGGGAGGAAGCAGAGACCAGGCATCTGACCCAAACTAACCAAAGAGGTATTCCATACCACAGTACATCATGCCTACTATATAAACTGTGAGCAGTTATCCGGAAGGGTTAGCTCACTGCTCAGTCGGGCTGGGTATTGGTCGGTGGGTGGTGAGTGATTGTATTCTCTTCAGTTGTTATTTCCCTTATCATTGTTATCATTGGTGGTAGCAGTAGTGGTTTTGTGTTATACCTTAGTTACTGGACTGTTCTTATTTCAACCTGTGGGAGTTATATTCTTTCGATTCTCTTCCCCATCCCTCCAGGAGCTGGGGGAAGAAGGGGAGGAGTGAGAGAGCAGCTGCGTGGCTGTCTGAGCTTAAACCATGACAATTCTTTTTGGTGCCAAATGTGGGGCACAAAGGGTTGAGATAAAGACAGATCTGACCAGAGTGCGTCTAATCGTATTTGTGATAAACATTCATTGTTTCGGATTCATAGTCACTCATCACAATGCTGATTTATTGGCTCTCAAAGTTGTTGCTCTTGATCTCAGAGTTTCAGCATATCGTACCTTACTTATTTGCTGTGTTAGTGTTTATCAGCTGGGGGCCTTGGGCTATGGTTCTTGTTTCATTGTACTTTATGGAAATGACTTGTATAACAATAGAATCATTGATCATGAAAATTACCTGGGTTGCGTTCCCAGTGCGGTCACCACCTCTACACTTTGGGAGGTGTATAATAGAAATGTTTAGCAATGACACATCTTTTTTCCCCTCCTTGGGTGGTCAGCCTATGAGGAAGACACTCCCACATGCCCTAGTGACAAATACAGCAGCTACTCAAACTCTGACTACAGCAGACAGTGCAGCTACTCCAACTCCAAGCACAGCAGCTGCACCAATCCCAGCGACCCAGTACAGCAGCTACTCAAACTCTGACTTCAACAGACAGAGCAGCTACTGCAGCTCCAAGCACAGCAGTTACACCAGCCCCAGAGACAAATACAGCGGCATCATTTGGGAGTTCTAAAAGGTTTTGAATGGCCTTTGGGTACCCTTGAAACCTGCCTGCTGATTGTGATGGGGATCACCATGTTGGCACGCATGCAGAGTATGTTTTACCCACAATCATTTCTCCTGACCTCGAAAGTTAAATGGAGTTGTGTTTGAGTCAGACAACGATATAGGAGGACCAAGAGATTTTCCCTGAAGCTGGACAGTCATGAGTGGCAGGGTATGTGGGACAGTATGGGCAGGTATCTAGTCCACTGGGCCCCTCCAGTGCTTTGGAAGCATCAGAAATGGAAGACAGCTGTATGGAGTCTCCAGAGACAAGTTGCAGAAACTGCTGAAGGGGAGGGTGAATTATTTTGAGCCTGGTGGGCCTATGACACTTCAGGCCATCAGGGCAGAGGTGCAGCATACAGATGGAGTCATGATCAAGGGGTGGACTTAGCAATGGACACTATTGCCCAGGTTATTCACGAGTGTGAAATGTGCTGCAATTAAGCAAGCCAAGCAGTTAAAGCCTCTTTGGCATGGAGGATGATGGCTGAAGTACAAATATGGGGAGGCCTGGCAGATTGACTACATCACAATCTCTCTCCTGCTCTGAAAGACTGTTACAAGAGATGGAGCCTGACATCATGGACCGGATAGACTCAGCAACTTAATAGGGATTGGTCCATGCACTAAGGAATGACCTCTGTGTGTGTGTGTGTGTGTATGTATATATATGTGTGTGTGTGTATATACATGAGATAAGAGTGATGGTATGTTGAAGATGTGGGATCTGAGCATGATGTGAGTGGTATGGAATTAGGGGTGGATACTGTCCTGGGTTCAGCAGTAGCAGTCATTCTTCTCCTTCTTAGTAGCTGGTGCAGTGCTGTGGTTTTGACTTTTGGCCTGGGAACAGCACTGATAACACCGATGTTTTAGTTGCCATGGTGCATAGGCTGTTTCAGAAACTGACACCTAGTTTTCTCTGGGACTCAAACTGCGTAAACAGCCTATCATTGGGTCTCACTGCTGTTGCTGGTAATCTAAAGGTAGCAGGGGGACTGCTTTCTAAAACAAGTCTGGTTTTAACCCCATCCGTGTCAATTCAGATTTAATTTTCACTCTGTAAACCACCCTTCTGCTTTTGCTCTTCTAAGCCCTCAAGTTCAGGGCAGAATATTTGGATGATAGGGAGAAGGTACATTTTATCAATGGCTATGGAGCAATTCTCAGGAAAAATGAGATCTTAAAGAAATACTACAAAAATTTCCTTGGTTGTTTTTTTTTTCATCTCAGATATAATCACCATTTTAAATACATGTTGTCCTCAATTACCAGAATCTATACACCATAAAAGCTTCTCAGCTTGTATTTTTTGTTTCCTGAAAGGGCCGCTGTGCATAGTCTGCTGATCTAGAAACAGACTGTGAATCTGAAATACACAAAATGGAGACCCAGGTGAGCACCCTTTTAAGGCTCCTAGTGTTGGAGCCATACATCTACAGTTGACACTAGATTAAAGTGAAAAAAATAGAGAAACTCTTGAAAGGAAGGGCTTGTGCCTACCTGTAGAAATCTGTAACACAACCAGAACTGCTTGCTTTGATTTTTCAGCCATGCTGACTAAAGATGTATTCAATACCTCACTGAGGAGTAGGAGAAATTCTGGAGAGCATCTGAAGGAAATTTGTATTTTACCAATTTCCTAATGAAAATTAATGAGAAACTTGCAAGTTTTCACAAACTTCCCTTGAGCCTCTGTCAGTTTTCAGAACACAGCACTATAGTAATTGAACTGAGCACTGAGATTGATGTCAGGATTAAAGGTTATGAGCTATGAAGACAGGCTGAAAGCTTGGATCTATAAGCCCTGAGAATGCATGCTATTGAAATGCTATATTGAATGCTAACCTGAAGTTTCTGGAGAGGTACTTGGTTGTTTTTTTCCCAGCATAACTGTGCTAGGTGGACAAGTGAGTGTAAATGGCAACTAAGGGAAAAGCAATTTAGGATAGTGTCCTGGGTTCAGCAGTAGCAGCCATTTTTCTCCTTCGTAGTAGCTGGTGCAGTGCTGTGTTTTTGACTTTCGGCCTAGGAACAGTGCTGATAACACCAGTGTTTTTAGCTGCTGCTCAAATGCTTAGTCTTACCAAGGACTTTCTGAGTCTCATGCTCTGCCAGCGAGGAGGGGAAGCAGGGAGGAAGCAGAGACAGGACACCTGACCCAAACTGCCCATAGAGGTATTCCCTGCCATGTCACGTCATGCCCAGGATGTAAAAACTGGGGGCAGGGACCCAGAAGGGTTGGATCACTGCTGGGTCAGGCTGGCTATCGGTTGGCGGGTGGTGAGCAGTTGTATTCTCTTTCCTTGTTGTTTCACTTGTCATTATTATTATTGGTGGTGGCAGTAGTGATCTGTGTTATACCTTAGTTACTGAACTGTTCTTATCTCAGCCCATTGGAGTTACATTATTTCGATTCTCCTCCCCATCCCCCCGGGACGGGGGGGGGGAAGAAAGGGAGGGTGAGTGAGTGAACTGTGTGAGTTACAGACGGGCTTAAACCATGACAGATAGGTACCAGAAATTATTTTCCATGCAAATAATCTGTAGGTATGAACTGTTACAAAGATTGAGAAAAACAGAACCGTTTAACACACCCCTCCCCCTCAAAAAAACCCCTGATGTCATACATGAACTTGACTGTTGCTTATTCATTAGCTATGGCTGTGGGGCCAATTGCTAGTGTAAGCCAAGTTGGCTATGTATTGCTTTAGCAATTCTCAGCAGAATTAAACTTGTTGTGACTAACCGGGGATTTATCCCACATGGGAGAAATCTCCGAGCAATGTAAACCTGTCTTTGCAGCAACCTAGCTAAGGAAATGCTTATTGGAAATGTACTGGAGCAGGAAAGACTATACTTGGAGAATACCAAGCTACTGTCATCCATGCCAATGTAATTGCCTCTAAGGGGTACTACCATCTGGTGCAAGTTACAGAAAGCCTGAGTCTATTTTAACTTATACTGGGATTTAGCCAACAAACAGGAGAGTGCTAAAGTGGCTGTAAGCCAGTTTCACCTTCTCCTGCATCAAGCAGAGTATTTTGGTAATTATAAAATCTACCTAAAATCCATTGAATTCAATTTGTTAATACAGAATTGATTCTGACTTCTGAAGTGGGAAATAGATCTTGGAACCAGATAAAGTTCTGTGTTCTCTGCTTTTCAAGCAAATACTCCTAATAAGAAGAAAACCAGACAAAATGCCAAATGCACAAGCAAAATGTTCTTAGAACAGATTCTTTTTTTTCAGAATGTTTCCATTAAGTCAATTAGAAATTCTAACTTGCTGAAACACATCCAAGAGTAATAACAAAAATACCTAAATAAATAAAAGGTGCACATATGCAATTCAACAGGAATGATGTATGGGTACAAACCTGTCATCACTCCCTCACTACATATTTCTACCTGTTCCACACCTGTGGCATGTGGTAGCAGTGAAAGAGATAGCCAGGTTTAATGTTACAGCTGTATATACCTGTGTCCTTTGGAACCCTTTGTGGAATTTTGTTTAGTATTCTTCAACCAATGCTCTTGCTAATCTCTAATATTGTCAATTCATCATGACAGTATATTCTAATTCTGTTCTATGCAAAAAGAGTCAGTTTGGACACTCCAGCATATTTTATTGAAAGCCAGAGACATCATCCAAAGATAATACAACTAACTACAATTCATAGTTACAATAACATTTGTTTTCTTTCAGGTTATAAAGAAACCTTTCTTCTTCTCCTGGTTTTACAGGACGAAGAGATCACTAGCAGGGGAATGATATTGAAGCTCTTTTTCAATGGGGAATTATTAATACTGAGATGGATTTTTTTCCTATTTGAGTCATATCATGCTACTGAGATGTTTTTGGGTGGGGTTTGCTGTGGGTTTTGGTTTTTTTTTTTTTTTTTTTTTGTTCTTGCTTGTTTAGTTTTTGGGGGTGGGGTGGGGCTTTTTTCTTTGGGGAGGGTGTGGGTTTGGTGGCTGGTTTTTTTCTAATATGCAAGCCATTCTGGAGTAACTGATAGCTTCATGATTCCCTGTCATTGCTATGACTTGAGTCCCTCAATCTGTACGTGAACACTGAATCAGGCTCTTCAGAATGCCTGGGTATCACTCTCCTCTCACTAGCTGTGGTCAGAATTTGGCTTGATAATGATTATTAGTATCACTGTGCTTCATAGCCTGTAAGTCTCGTTCATTAGAAGACAAAATCTGTGTATTGTTGGATTTATACAAGCACCATTGCATCAGGATAGCCCAGAGATTTTTTTCTGTTGCAGGCAGCAGAGCTTTAGATTTTCTTGCATGACTCATACCTACAGACCCTTTTGCAAAAGTAGTTTTCTTGTTTTGCTTTAAAATATTGCATTTTTTCTTACACACTTACATACAGTTTTCCGCAAGTAGAAGTAATGATACATATACATGAAATGAGTAAACTAACATTGAATATACCAAAACTAGGCTCAAGTTTGATAGATGGAGCTTTCCAAGAAATTATAACAATATTAAAATAAAAAAAGGTACTCACATACTACTTTTTTTTACAAATTCATGTGTCCTTTTGTGTCATTTGGCTCATAATCAGAACACCTAAGGTTAGAATGAGCATAAAACTGCAGTTTGTTGTTAAGATTCTTTTTCCCAAGTACAAGCCTTTTTCCACTATTTCATCATTCTGAAACCAATTTAAGTACAGAAATTATCCCTAAATTAAGAAGAAAAGGCAATAGAAAGGTTAGATTATGCCACTGGGAACTTTAAAAACATCAGGATTTAACTAAAGTGAGTACACATTTTATGAGCCTGAATAATGTCTGTAGTTTTAGTATCAAATTTTAGTAAGCAACAAAAATGTGTCAACAAAGGTGGTAAGTATATTACTTGACCTCTCTATTTCTGACTTACTACTCATGATGACCCAGAAAAGCAGTACTGGGCCTATGAAATCTGGATTTCCTGTCTAGAAAATGGGAAAAGAGGAGTAACAGTTTGGAATGGTGATCCATTCTTAAGATAATTTTAAGGAGGAGGACAGAAGAGGAGAAGAATAAAAAAGAGAAAATGAGTATTTCATGCAAAATGATCATTGCTGTCCCAGATGATAGATTCCCACTTGACTGATGATCATAGGTTTGTCTAGTAAACACCCATGTGCTGTTATCACAGTGAGCTAGGGCTTAGTGGCTGAAAGTGTTTTTCTCTCTTCACCCCATAAAAGAACAAATAAAACACAATCATCATAACCTAAAATGATAGTGTACAAAGTGACGTGTGTTTTCATGTTCAGACAAGTTCAGTAGCATTGTAGCTTTTTTGGCATAGCATATTGTAAAAAACATTGCCAAAGTCAGCAGACAACATAGCACGTGCTTGTGAAATGCTAAATCACAGTGCTCCCAGAAGTACTGACAGTCTTATTTCGTGAGTTTATTTTGTATCATTGCCCAATATGTGATCCAGTAGCAGTTTGCTACATTTTTTGTTGCTGGTTGGGCTGCCTAATACCTGCTTTCACAGGATTACTTTGTTTCCTGTAACAAGCGTTTTATCAAGATTTGCAATATTTAGAGGAATGAAAATACCTGTAAAATAATTGGAAATCTAAACAAAACATTAAAGATCAGCATGATTACTTTTAAAAATTTTGACAACTCACTTGTCATCTTTACGTTCTCTCAAGAATGCCATATTTGGAGCGGGGTACTCTCAGCTGATTCACAGCGCCTCATACCTTGCGACCATTCTTGGAAGCTTTCTTGGAATTCAAAAGTAATACTCCTAATATGCAGTTGCCAATGAAAAAGAATAAATGATTTTCCTTTAGCTCACAGAAATAAATAATAAGTAGGGCTAGGCAAACAGTATGCTTCCTGATGTTATCAGGAACTGTAATTAGGTGGAATAGAAAGTGAATTTTCATTATATTTTCAATTAATCTGATTGTTAAATTGTTGAACTTTATGGGTTTTTTTGCATTAAGGGAAATTTCATTAAAGTGATTGGAAATGCACTTCTGGAATATCTCAGTTGAAATTGCTTGGTTTTCTTGTGATTTTGAGAGAAGAAAGGCAATTCACTGAAATCAGAATTAGTTTGTAAATATTTTTCTGTTAACAAACATTTTTTTTTTTCACTTGAAGTACCTTTTAAATTACACACCATTTTTTAGTCTCATTTTATTCTCTTGCTCCCAATTCCATTATTTTGCTGCCAATAGAAATATTTCTCTCTAGCTATCTACAATTTCATTCCCCTGTATCTTTCTGCAATTTATCTACAATTAACAAATCAAAGAAGTGACATCAATATAAACAATTAAACAGGCCATACAAATGTTTTGTACACTAGAAGTAGTGCAGAGGCATTCATAGAATCGTAGAATCATAGAAAACTTAGGGTTGGAAAGAACCTTAAGATCATCTAGTTCCAAATCCCCTGCCATGGGCAGGGACGCCTCACACTAAACCCTGCCACCCAAAGCTCAGTGCAACCTGGCCTTGAACACCGCCAGCAATGGAGCATTCACAACTTCCCTGGGCAACCCATTCCAGTAACTCACCACCATCACAGTAAAGAATTTCTTCCTCATACCCAATCTGAACTTCCCCTGTTTAAGTTTGAACCCATTACCCCTTGTCCTATCACCACAGCCCCTCATGAAGAGTCCCTCCCGAGCATCCTTATAGGCCCCCTTCAGATATTGGAAGGCTGCTCTGAGGTCTCCACACAGCCTTCTCTTCTCCAGGCTGAACAGCCCCAACTTTCTCAGCCTATCTTCATACGGGAGGTGCTCCAGTCCCCTGATCATCCTCGTGGCCCTCCTCTGGACTTGTTCCAACAGTTCCAAGTCCTTTTTATGTTGAAGACACCAGAACTGCACACAATATTCCAAGTGATGTCTCACAGGAGCAGAGTAGAGGGGCATGACCACTTTCCTCTACCTGCTGGTCACACTCCTTTTGATGCACCCCAGGAAACGGTTGCATTTCTGGGATGCAAGTGCACACAGCCGGCTCATGTTCAGTTTTCCATCGACCAACACACCCAAGTCCTTCTCCACAGGACTGCTCTGAATCTCTTCTCTGCCCAGCCTGTAGCTGTGCCTGGGATTGCTCCAACCCAGCTGTAGCACCTTGCAGTTGGCATGGTTAAACTTCATCAGGTTGGCATCAGCCCACCTTACAAGCGTGTCAAGGTCCCTCTGTATGGCATTCCTTCCCTCCAGAGTATCAACAGAACCACACAGCTTGGTGTCATCAGCAAACTTGCTGAGGTTGCACTCAGTGAGGTTACACCACCCACTGTCCATGTCACCAACAAAGATGCCGAACAAGACGGGTCCCAACACCGATCCCTGAGGGACACCACTCAGTACTGGTCTCCAGCTGGACACTGAGCCATTGACCACAACTCTTTGCATGTGGCCATCCAGCTAGTTCTTTATCCATCAAGTGGTCCACCTATCAAATTGATGTCTCTCCAACTTAGAGACAAGGATGTCATGTGAGACAGTGTCAAACACCTTGCACAAGTCCAGGTAGATGAGATCAACTGCTCTACCCCTGTCCATCAGTTCCGTAGCTCCATCATAGAAGGCCACCAAATTGGTCAGGCAGGATTTCCCCTTAGTGAAGCCACGCTGGCTGTCACCAGCCACCTTGTTGTTTTTCATGTGCCTCAGCATGCCTTCCAGGAGAATCTACTCCAAGATTTTGCCTGGCACAGAGGTGAGACTGACTGGTCTGTAGTTCCCCAAGTCATCCATTCTCCCGTTCTTGAAAACGGGGGTTATATTTCCCTTTTTCCAGTCATCAGGAACTTCACCTGTGTCATGGTTTAAGACTAACTCACGCAGACTCTCTCTCTCACTCACTTCCCCCTCTTTCTTCCCCCTGCTCCCAGAGGAATGGGAAGGAGAATCGAAAAGAATGCAACTCCCACAGGTTGAGATAAGAACAGTTTAGTAACTAAGGTATAACACAAATCACTACTGCTACCACCAGTAATAATAATGACAAGGCAAATACAAGGAAAGAATACAATTCTCACCACCTAAAACCAAGCCCGACCACGCAGTGCACCCCCACCCTTCCGGGTGTCTGCTCTCTGCTCTTCCATCCTGGGCATGACGTGCTGTGTTATGGAATAACCTCTTTGATCAGTTTGGGTCAGGTGTCCTGTCTCTGCCTCCTCCCAGCTTCCTCCCCCCTCCCTGGCGGAGCATGAGACTCAGAAAGTCCTTGGTCAGGCCAAAACATTCTAAGCCATAACTATAAACATCGGTGTTATCAGCGCTGTTCCCAGGCCGAAAGTCAAAACACAGCGCTGCACCAGCTACCAAGGAGAAAAAGTCACTGCTGCTGCTGAACCCACGACAACCTGACTACCATTATTTTTCAAATATGATGGACAGTGGTTTAGCAACTTCATTTGCCAGCTCCTTCAGAACCCGCAGATGGATTTCCTCAGGTCCCATGGACTTGTGTATGTTTAGGTTCCTAAGATGGTCTATAACCAGATCTTCTCCTACAGTGGGCCTAGGGTCTTCATTCTCACAGTCCCTGCGTCTGACTTCCAAGACTTGGGTGGTGTGGTCAGAGCATTTGCTAGGGAAGATTAAGGCAAAGAAGTCATTAAGAACCTCAGCCTTCTCTAAATCCAGGGTAGCCAGTTCTCCCGATAACTTCTGCTATCTTCCTATGGCCGTGTACAGAGCTGTGTAGAGGTACTGATTTGAATTCAGAACTCTTTGTTTTCAAGTTAGACTCTAAAACTGAACTAATAAACATGGTTTCAGTGAGGTTTGTTTACTTAAACACAGGACAGTTCATGGGTATACTGCTTCACCCGTATGGCCAGCTTGATCCTGGCTAATCACAAGGACTCTGTACAGGGTGCTCCATCATGATACCCAGAAGTGGTGAATCCGGATTTCTTCTGAATCTCCATATAAAATTAGTTTTCTTTCCCACTCTCCACACAAAATTTTCATCTGCTTCTTAGTGCACTCCTGCTATTTTCAAAAAATAATCAGTCATATGGGTATTTTATGGGTCAAAAAGTACATTTGATAATGTAGTAGTCCCTTTTGAAGAAATATTGCATATAGAACCAGCTTAACCATCAGCTGAGATTTTTTTTTTATTTATTTGCTATCACTCTTTTGTTTTGGGGGGTTTATATGGAAAGAAAATGGATCTTTTAATTCATAAATTTTAAGGAGGAACTAAGATGCTTATTAGTGAGTCTTACATAAGTGATCTCACAGCATGTGATATTGCAATATTTCAATTTGAGTTATTTTTGTCTACTTCTTTGATAAAAACTCATTGCCATTGCAAATTAGAGCACCTTTTCTTCAAATGATTCAATAAGATATTTTTATTACACAACTGAAAACATGGTACAGTGCCATGCATTATTTTAATTTACATGTTAACTCATCACCAGCTTCAAGTTCTCTTAAAGAATCACCACAAGAAATTTTTTCAAGTCCCTTCTCATATTTTCTTGATCTGTAACCTATAATACTTTAACCTTAGAGATCTTGGCACCGAAGCAGAATATTGAAAAAATTGCTTATTACTTGTTAACACATTTTATGGCTGTATCTTCAGCCTGTTTAACTAGGCAGCCTTCTATTTTTGTCAGGATCCTTCTGGGAAATAGCATTTATGGGACTGCAAGGATTCTCCCTTGCAGGCATCAAGTGTCATAAGCACAGGTTAAAAGAGATCATAGAGCCCTTGTGCACCACTGCTTTCTTCTGAAGTCTGCACCCTTTGTTATGCCAAGTACAATTTTTCCCAGTGCTTTTATAGATTTTCCCCAAACACAGAAGGCTTGACTAAATTTTCTTACCAAATCACACCTGGAGTTTTTATCTTGTCTCTTTTTTTAAAAAACCTTATCTGTAAGCGAAGCTATCTTAGTTTGCCTTATCTATCATGTAATACTACAGCTGTTAAAAATGTTTGTTCAGGTGTCTTTCTGTCACTGAGCAAAGACCAGTTAAAAGGATCAGTAAAATGCTGTATAATTTTGCAATGCTGCTGAACACAATGTGTTTACGATACTGACAAATGGTCAGTGTATTCATCCAAGTGAATGCAAGATTTGTTTGACTAGTTTTGCTTTTCTTTACTTAATTTAACCAAAATATTTAATGTTCTGGGTTCTGCAGATATGGGGCTCATTGCCAAGTTTAGCAATGCAGCGACTGTGGATAAGATCTATTATAAAGCCACGGAGAGCTCTGTATATAAAAGGATGTCAGGATCAGTTGCAGTAATCAATGGAATTTTTTTTTTCTTCAGTGCTCAGTCTAGTGTCTGCTGTATCCCCTAACAGAGAAGTGTATTTTGAAGAGGATCATATGTTCAGTGTTATCTGAAAATCTACGCTGTTGCACATAATTGTGTGTAAAAACACAATTGGGCTACATTATTATTATTCTTCTTTCTCCAGTTGGCTTATGTTAAATTTCAAAAGCTAACACTCAGTGCTGTTGCCGAAAAGCCTGTACATGTAAACATGCACCTAAAATAATCTTTAAAAACACTTCCTCCTGACTCATAAAATACATACATTCTTATGTGATATGTTAGGTTTCTGCCTGAAGAAGCAAAGAATTATATAGACACATGTCCAACAGAAGAAAACTCCCTTATGCTTTCATCTGCTCACTTCGTATTTGCTTTCTGCAATCTTCCACCTGGCTTTTGATTTTCAAATTTGCAGAGAAAGATGATGCAAGACTTCCCTATCTTTGAAAGTACTATCAGGTTTACCAC
This sequence comes from Ara ararauna, assembly GCA_028858755.1. Taxonomy (NCBI): domain Eukaryota; kingdom Metazoa; phylum Chordata; class Aves; order Psittaciformes; family Psittacidae; genus Ara; species Ara ararauna. The sequence continues at coordinate 34,936,620 of CM054376.1, forward strand.
ATTTTTGTGCAACATACACTCTTAATGTGATTTTTTTCCCATTAAAAAATCCTTGAAAAGGAGAATCGAACTTTAACAGTAGGGCTTAGAAAGAGATTGAAACTCTGAACTAAAATTATCCTTCCACAACACAGAGCAAGATCTATAGAAGAATCTAGAATTAATGCATGTGCAAATATTACTTATCTAAATGGCTTCATGTTCTATATTATGGAATAAAAAATTCCTCTCTCCTCATTCTAGAACCTGGTGGAAAAACTCTGAAGTGATGAATAGAGAAGGGCACTGTGGAAAACTGAACTAGCAAATAACCTCTAACTGAGTCATTCCGGATTTTGTAATTCCCCCACAACATAGATATGTGTATGCACCATTTATGGGACTTAATTTCATTCCTACAGAAGAGCAAACACAAAACATGCTGAACAAAATTTTTACATTGCTGTATCTCTTTGTGTTTCCATTTCTGCTTCAGAAATATTCTCATAAGGATGAAAGACAACATTTAATTTTATTATAGTGTGTAAGAAAATTATTTTTTTATCTCTCTAGTGCTTATAATCCTAGATTTACACATTAGGAAAAACTGTTAAGGGTACTTTCGCAAGACTATGAAAGTCATCATGACTGTACTGTAGAAGATATGAGCAGAAAAGACCTCTTCCCAGCCTCTTTCCATTTGCAGAACTGGTTATAATTATATGTCAAAAACCATAGATAGTACCAATGACATCTCAATGAATTAACAAATGCAATACTGATGACACATTTTAATTTCTAGCAAATATCTAATCAAAAGTTATTATCAGACCATCATATATATTTAGTAAAACTCTTTTAACAGCTTAACTTTGTGCCGTTTTCTATTCCTTTTGCATATGGTTTAATGGAAGTCAAAAAGGAAAACATTAGTGTCTCAAATATTAAGTGAATTGCAGATAACAGTGTGCAGTTCTGACCTCATTAGTATGTGGGATTACAATTGAGTATGAATGCCATATGCCTGCAACTCCAGTGTCCCGTTTCATTGGAAAAGAGAGTAGCATCAAATCAGCACTGGAAACAGCTAAGTGATTGATGTGACATGGCTTTTGTGATGCCACATTCTACAAAGCTCCAGCCTGTATGTGTTTATGCACATCCTCCAAATTCTTAAGATCTCAGTTCACTGTCTGTATTTAGGAAAACAGAAAATTGTTGAAGTAATTCCAGCTGTATGTAAATATTCATTACAGTACAAAACTAGGAACTTGATAAAGTTTAGTTCCTGATATGACAGGCAAATACACTGTTAAATCTTTCTAAAGTTCTGCCTTGCAGTGAAGGAGGTTTTCTGCTTCACTGTGGTCTTTTAAACACTGCTACAGTATAAGCCTTTTGGTAACTAAAAATCCTCCTAATTTTCAAGAGTTACTTTATTTATGACCAGTTTATACCTACTTATTCTTGTGCCAGAATTTAGGTAAGGTTATATTTTTCTTATGCTCCTCTTTCGCCCCACTGAATTAAAAGCCTCTGAAATCGTAAGCAAAAAATGGTATACATGCTCAATCAAACAGAGGACTATGCATGTCATAATGTCATGCTATTTTCTGTTCTTGCTACAGCCAATGTCACCGGCCTGAATTATCAGAATATTGTCTTTGATACTCAATGAGTGATTTACAGTGCACAATGTTTGGGTTTTTTTGTCCCACATTCTTTCAGGTTTTTGCTTGCTTGGTTTAAAAAGCCAAGTCTTTGACTCCTTTTGTAAGAGTAGTTAAGAAAATTTCTGTCATCTCCCCCCCACACACACCTTTCCTCTACAGAACTATGGATGGCATAATAGAAAGTCGAGAGCCATGTATAAAACTGTTGGTACTCTCACATCTTGACAGAAAAGGGCTTATATGAAGTGTTTTGAGAGGGACCTGTAATTTTCAGAGTCTTGTTGCATTGCTGTCTCATAATTACTCAGTGATTAATACACAGCAAATTGCTCCTTCTGCCCTAGTCAGTGAGCTCAGAGCTAAAACTATGTTGGAGCTGCTAATAAAGAGTGGTTCATCTATTATTGTCATCTCAGACCTTGACTTTGATATGATCATTTTAATCCTATTCCTATTTCTTTATTCGTTAGTCATCCTTATCTTCCTGTATATTCTAACTCTTCAGTACTAATGATATCTGCCAACTATGTGTAATGGTAAAATTAGTTATCATAGTTTCCTATTTTTACCAACTTTGTTAATGAATCTGTTGGACAGCAATCATCCTACACCAGATCATTAAGGAAATGGCCTGTTAATTTCTCTTTATTATTCAGCTTTCAATACAAGCAGCTGACTTCTGCTTCTTCTCTTGAAAGTCTCAGCTGAAACTCACAATCTCCAGTCTAATTTTCAAGCTTTCCAGCATGCAATGCTTTTTATTCAGATAAAATACAGTTTTTGACAAATATAACAAGTGAGGTTTTTTACAGAAAAAGAAACAATCAGGATGCTAGTCTACTATGAAATATCCCTGGTAAATACATTACATTTTCATTCCTTGTATTTCCCAAAAGTGCACTCACTATTTGTTGCATGGTAGCACTGTTGTTTGAATAGTAGTATTTAAAACAATTTCTACTGGAACCCTTATTCTACTGCCAGTTTAAGCAGCTTGACATAGAAAATACCTAGGTTTTTTGTCATTGTTCTCAGGCTCATTCATTCTCTTCCTTTCCCCATTTCAGCAAAGAACTCTGAAGTTTCTCTTTTATTGATTCCCCCCCCCCCTCCTTCTGCATGTTTTTTACCTTCTCATTATTCTACCCATGCAGTAGCAGATAATCTGAAGTGATGACTGTGGGAAAGGAATTGTGACACTATCTAAAAGTGTGGGAAGGATCTTTTTGTTGAGTATTTATCAAGAACACAGCTTGGTAGACTGATCATCCCTTGAAATAGAGGGCTACATCATCTATGTTTTGACTTGGTTGTGTTTATTGGGGATTGACTACCTGGAAATGGGGCAGAGAAACAATCTTCAAGTACTTAGTTTCTTTCCTGAATACTTAATACTGCAATTGCAATCCTTAATATAGATCACAAATAGTATTTTAGAAATGGTGTATTGACTTGTCTTAGATTACTCACCAGTATAGACACAATCAAAACTGAAAGCTACAGCAACAGCAACAAAAATCCACCAGATGTTAATCCTTCTATTATTCACTGTAATAACATGCGTACTTCAAGTTGTGGCCAGACACAATGCATTACTGTTACCTTCATTTAAAAACACATTTGTTACATTAATTTAAATTATTGTTAAACAGTGAGAAAACAAGCTTAGTTACATAACCACATCTTCTTCAGTTCATGCTAAAGCAATTAGAGGTTGATAGGACCTTTGCAATTTGTTTTGTGCCTAAGGAGAGCCTGCGCCTACTTGATAAACAATTTTTCTTACCCTTCTCCTGAGCTAATATAGCTTTGTAAGTTACCAAACGTAAAAGCCACATTTTAATTTCATTGTAGGGAACATCATGACCATATGCCTGATTCCAATCACATGATATAGAATCTTATGTTACTTAATGAGGCAAGTAGACATACTGAAAGCAAAGTTCCCTGTTCTGCTTTACAACATAACTCCATCAAAAAATACCAGTGATAATGAAAATTCCTAAGGATAAGAAAAAATATTCCTATTCAGTCATAGCTTAAATTTGACTATCCTGTTCCTATTCTGCATTTTTTTTCATTACCTATTTGTTAACTGGGGGGGGGGGGGGGGGGGTGTTGTCTTACAAAAATAATAATAAAAAAATCTTTTCTACCTCTAAATGTTTCAGTTGGTTGTTTTTTGTCTCCCAGATCTTCCACATAATCTTATTCATCCTAAATGTTCAAATCTGCAAGGCTTCCTAAATTAAATGAGGAAGAATGATAAAATATTACGTGAATATTGGATTGTTTTCCCAAGTTCCTGTAAGAGAGACTTGTCATAGAAACCTTTGCAAAAAAACTACAGTGCCAAAGTTTAAGGCCATTAAATACAGCTGAATGAGATGAATGGAATAAGACAAATATGTGACAAGTCTAACTCTTGAATTTTTGAATTTTTGTTTTTCTCCAAATTCAAAGGAATGAGGCCTGTTGAGGAAAGGTAGGGACAGCACCACCTTCAATTAGAGAATTAAGAATTAAGAATTAACCAAAGTATAGCTAAAATATCTTCATAAAATTCAGGAAGAAATATTTAGAATAATGGCTAAAAATACTTGTACCAGAAACCTATTTCCAATCAATGTATTTCACTGATCTGGACTTATTAAGATAGTGTGATAATTTAGAACCACATGTATAAAGAAGACACATTGCTCTAGACCCGATATATCAAGAAGGGACTAACTGGTCTACTACTGAACTAGGGAGTTCATTCAGTCCCACCTCATGTATCCCTGCTGAATACATATTAATCTACTGATTTATCACGTCTAGAATAATCTTCACATCATCCAGTGAATTAATCAGAAAATTAATTAAGTATTTTCATAGCATATGTCTAGTAAAGGTAGAATGATTTCTCCTTCTAATTATAATATTTAATTTTGTTCTTGCCATTCCTCAGCAGCTGTACTGTTGTTCATGTTGGGTTTTTTAAATTTAATTTTCTTTCTTACCTGTAACCTATTAACCTTAAAGTGTTCTTTTATCTCTCATGAAAACAGATGACAAGACTATTTTTCAGTTCAGAACTTTTTCATAATTACATTTTTGGCCTCAAGGGAAAAACTGTATACATTATCAAATCCCCTGGCTTTTCAAATGAGTAGCTTTAACAGCCCCGCTTGCTGCTTGCAGCTATTGTAATTTAATTTGAATAACAGAAAATCCTTCAAATTATAAGTTCTAATGAAGTAGAGTCCTGTTCATATTGAAAGTCATTATACAGTGCTTACTGCCTTGTCAACTTATCCGGTCATTCTTTATATCTGTTTGTTGCACTTCCACTCCTTACGGTTCCCACTAACCATTCATGCTACAGTGGATCTATCAGTATCTATTTATCCATATAAAATCCACTGGCCATTTATCACTTGTATCTGCACATGCATTACAGGGCAATCCAGGAATGCTTGTGAGCAGTGCAGCACTGCTTGAGAAAGGGTGAGATGCTTCCTGAAATTAAGCTCAAACTCTGTAAAAGAAAATCCATATTTTTTTTTTTTTTTTTGCATTTAAACATCAAGAAGAATTATAAAATCTGAAGGTCATTTACTGCATCAAGTCTTTCATATGCAATTTCATGTCAACAAGAAGTTAAGGAACCACAGTCATGGTCCAGGGCACCCCTCAAAAGATTTGGGTTTCAATGAGCTTCACAGAAGCTCACCTGAATATCAGAGTTGTATAAAAAGGAAATTAACTCTGGATCTATAGTCAGGACATAACTGAAAATATGATCTTCCCAGATTCCTTGCTTACTTGCAGGTCATAAATTGAGATGCAAAGAATAAATCCTGTAAAGTGAGAACAGCAGAGACACACTAGAGACATGTCAAACCCTAATGTTATTAAACAAGAAAAAAGCAGTAACCATGTAGCTGTAGTGAAATTCATGTGAACTAAGTTTGTGCACTGTGTGGGTACTTGAATAATTTCAAAGAAAGTACTTGTTCTCAGCTTTTCTCCTAGGAATGATAATTTTCATTCAGAAATTCTGCTCCTACTGTTGTGTAGATCATTGTTACCTGCAGGATACCCAGCCGAAAATTTCTGCTTAGATCTTCATAGAAGTCAATTCAATACTTATGCATTTTGTAGTTAAGTTGGTCTTTACACTAAGATCAGAAGAGCAGCTGTTCACATACCTGATTCTATAGCTTCCTCTTTCTAAGCTATTATCTTAATAATTAGAGATTTCTGCTTTTGACAGGCATCCTCAGAGATACAGAAGTGTTTTCTAGTAAGAGAAAAAATTTCTTTCTCCTCTTTCTTTCTTAGGACACCCAATCATACCTAGAGAACTAAAAATCTTTTTGAACACTTGAAGTTTAATTTAATTTTGTGAATACGTATCTATAACACTTACCTAGTCAATAAGGCAATTATGCACAGTGTAACTGAAACAACAATTTCGGTAGCCCTTGCTGTGTTCTGTAATTCTGCCTTCTATCTTTGTTCTGACATAAAAAGTAGACTCCTGGTTTCTACATGCACTAGATCAAGCCAGTCTCTTGTTTTAGGCTTGCCAAGGAGTACAAGTAAAAAAAACCTGCATCACTCCTCACAACCATTAAGGTTGCACCAAACTATGTGCTCACTTACTCCCATTAGCTTCTTCTTACTTGATAAAGGCACTCTAGCTATGTTTCTGTCACTATAAGTCTCTTATTGAGATCTTTCCCTGATTGGCTTGATCTACTTGAAAGACTTTGATTAGCTAATTAGCACCTGGAATCTTAATAGTAGTGAACTTGCAGTAGCTCTAGTTCTTAAGAGCTTGTAATTTTTTCCCGGCATCTTTGGGTATTGGAATAGGCAAGTCTTTCATTTTGCTTTTTCTTTCTCTTTTTGTTCTAGTTAAAGGTAAGTTTTGAAATGAGATTGAGATAGCAGCTGCAACCCTAAATATTTAGTCTGGGTGCTTGTTTTAAGATTGGCTATACATCAAAATTAGATTTGAATTTTCTAGGCTGTGTGACCTTAAAGCTTTTCTAATTGCTTGTCTTAACTTTTACTGTAATATTGTCAGTAGGTTGTTTGTGCAGCTACCCATAATATCACATGGTCCATGGTTAACACTTTCTAACTACGTTTGTGTTATTACATTAATTCTGGTTATGCTTGCAGTGTGTTATGTTGGGCAGACTTTCTCAGTAATGTTCTTTAAAAATGTTAGCAAGAATCTGAATTAGACTTAGGCAGCATAGTGAAACAGCTTGAGATAAAAATATGCATCACTATGTACTTTTCTGAGATGCTTCCAACTTTCTTTCTGCTTAAAAGTCCAGAAGATATGTTAGAATAGATAAGGTAGCATATTTTTACATATATAAGAAAGAAAAAGGAAAAAAACAACCCAGGAATATTTATTCACCTCATAATTTATTAACAAGAGAAACAGTATTTCTTCGACTTTGTCCCAGCATCTAATTACTTTCACTTCATACATAATAGCTTTCCATGGTGTGTTTCATGCTTGATTGTATTTAAAATTGCAAGAAATACTATCTATAAAATTATTACACTAAAGCTGATTAAAGTTTATTGAGGTTTTGCTATGTCCTTGCTTCAGTACTAACAAATACATTATAAAAACATGAAATGGAGTAGAATCCTACTTACTATTTAAAAACAATGTTTATTTTGGTAGAGTGTGGAGAAGTTCACATTCTAACTGTATATCATTTCTTTGGCAGCCCAGGGAAATCTCACTGTATACGTTTACATCAAATATAGAAAACAGGCCTACATTTTCTAGTCTCTCATCTGTCTTAGGGACTTCTGTCATGTAAAAAATACACAAGATTGTAAATCTCCTTCCATTTTCTTTCATTCCTCAGTAATACATTGCAATGGTTATGAAAACTAAATATGTTTTATGCTTCTTGTCCTGCCCAATATTTTGACTAAATATTTTGGTGAAAAAGAGTCCTGAACAAAAGGCTGTAAGTCCAATATATACATACCCATTAGCAGCCTATATATAAAGAGAATAAGAATGATTTATTGTATATCCAGCATGCCACTGAATGCCATTGCAAAGATAAATGAAGAGTTCTAAAGTAATTAAATGTGAAAGACAGTCTCACAGCAGCAACATGAAACAAGGAAATAAAATGTTATTGTGGCTAGGAGACACAAAAGAAAATAAACTTCTGTTGAAAAGATTTTATATAATGATAGGCTTTCTTTATGGCTTTCAAAATAAATAGAGGTATGTGAGGAAAGTTTACATTTGCCTTCTGAAAAGTACATTCTAATCATTTATCTATGACACAGTAAAGACAGCTACAAGCCACTACATCTGTGGTTCTTCTCAGTGAGGAAAAGTTCTACATGAAAATAACTGCTTTTAAATGGAAGTGGCTAGAAATTTTTCATTTTTTCTCTGATGGAAGCCAGTAAACTGCCTTGTACAGAGCTGGAGTACAGAATTAATAGTGAGAAAGAAGCTTGAGGGTATGTTTCCTTATTCTCCAGGGAATTAGAGAAATATGAGGAAACAGTGAAATAAGACATAGCAAATTACTAAATATGCCAGTACAAAAATGGGAGAAGATGTGACTCAGGAGGAAGTTTTCTCATGCTAGTCTATAAATAAGAAGGTGGATGTTTCAAAGCTTTCAACAGAAACACATAAATTTAGGGAACAGGGATTCATTTTTGCACCTAGCCAGCTGCTATCAGTGAAATCAATGAGATCTGAGTCACAGTAGTTGAAACTCTAATGAATTCACAGAATTTATGATTTTCTCTCTGCAGACTGCCCAAATAATGGTTAAATGTTATATGGGGCTCAGTTTAGTACTGATTTGAGCCTCACTTATAATCAACTGGTATTTGAGCTTTTGGGGGTTTTCCCAGTAGATGAATTTCATCCTTCATCTTTAAGTGTAAATGAAACAAGTCTTGTTTTGTAGCTACCTTAGTATTTTAGAGTGACAATATTTTCTTTCTGTGTTTGGTCTTGTTAGCTTCTGAATGTTATGAAGAATAAATATTTGTATGAAAAGATATTGGAGCACAACCACCAAAAAAAACCCACCCTGAAACCAAATGATCTTACTGAAGCTTATGCAGAATAATAGTGAATGTGGCCATTATTGCCATTTAGAAGCAAAGATATTCTAATCTGTTTGGGTTTCAAAAAGCTATTTTTGTGAACAGTTGATGTTTTCCAGTCTGCAGGCTGCACTACATAAGGAACTGTTTTTGTGCACGTGAGCAGTATTTTAAGTTGTTTAACCCACATAAATATTCTTGCCTTTTTTTTTACCTGTAGCCTAAAAGCGACAGGTATTAATATTGTTGCACTTTCAATATTTCTTTTTCATTTCAGTGCAAAACACATAGTTGAAACCTGTTAACAATCATGATAGTAAATGCCTCTAAACAGAATTCTATTCAGAAGTTTTATTGGTTTATGTAGTTTTAGGGCCAATCTGTGTTTTATTTCTTTTATTTTAGGAAAGAGGCACACCAGCTTTGCCTACTTTCTGAAGTAAAATCCTAAAGTATTATATAAAATTTGTTTTACTATCAAAATAATATAATGGAAAGTTTCACTGAAACAGGAGAATGATTTTTTTTTCTAAATATGATAAGAAATTTCCACTCTATACTTCTCCTATCCCATAGACACTAACAATATTGTAGCAAACTTAAATTCCTAGAGGTTGCTGTACAAGAGCAGTCAAACAGTCCCTGCTTTCCAGAGATTATATGTAACAATCTCGGTAGAGCTTGTTGACTAGAAAAAGTTTTCAGTTCTTTCACCACTATATCCACCTTTGAATGCATTTAAATTACCCAGTCTCTCTTACCAGCATGTACATTAGATGCTAGGTACTTGTAGGGATTGTGGGCTCATACAATGACAATTATTTGATGCAAATATTCTAGAAATATTTTGGAAGATTGGAAAACCAAAAGCCAAACCTAGTTCTCTTTTATGACTACCACTACCCACACAACTTACTACAGTAAGATCACTTCAGTCAGGAGATTCTACCAACTAGGAACAAAGAAGGCTAATATGATGATTCAATGAGCCAGAATAACCCTAGTATTTGCTTCAGAAATAATGATTTCGTTTGATTTCTGATTCCTTCAGAGACTTCCTGTTGTAGTAAGAGAAAGAGTTCACCAGTTCTGAAAAACAGCAGTGTGGTGGAATGCAAAATTCTTCTCAGCTTTGGCCTGATTGTGTGTCTGAATCTCTGTGAAGGTAGCCAGATTTGTCCTCATGGACATGAGAAAGAATCTGCAACAGGTTTTTTAAGAGTCAGATACAAAAATTACTTTGTGAAATTAATCCTACTTAATATTGTAGGAATCCTATAGATGGGTCATGTAGCTAACTCATAAACGCTTATCACTGTGTGATCTCAGTTAACCTCATTTTTTCCCCTTATGTTTTAAATTGTAGATTCATAACAATTTACACACATTTTTTCAAGTCTATGCTGCAGTATTCTGCATTAGCTATCTTACTTTTCTGAAAATTGCCATTCTGAGCTTTATCTATGTACTGCAAACGTAAATTTAAAATGTTAGAGGTGAAAGTTTGAAACCATTTCAACGTTAGTCCTATATAACCATGTCATCATGTAGCCTGAAAAATCCTCCCTAAAATTAACTGACACGGAGTAGTAAATCGTTCTCTGGGGGGACAGAAATGAATTCTGTTAAAGCTCATGAAAATTGCACATTTGTGGCACAAGAGTGTATCTTCAGAAAAGAAGGAGTATGTGGAATAACTTTATTTCAAATTTAAGCCCTATGACTAAACTGGGGGGAGGGTCACTACACTTGTGAGAGCTCTGAAAAGGTTTGGTACTCTGACAAATTTTGAATCAGTAACCTTGTTAAATAGTGATAAAATCAAATTAACTAAAAACTAAAGAGTTGGATTATTTTAACATGGTTGGAGTCTGACACATTCTTCTTTTTTTTTTTTTTTTTAATAATCTGAACAAGTTGCACCAGTGTTCACAAAGCAGCATGAAATCCTGAAGCCTAAGTTTCTGGTTTCAATGTTTAGAGGTACTGTAGGTACATTAAATGCACATAAAATAACGATTTTGTCATGGTTTAAATCCAGTCAGCCACGTAGCTCGCACACTCACTCCCCCCTTTTCTCCCCCTGTTCCCGGAGGGATGGGGAGATGAATCGAAAGAATGTAACTCCCACAGGTTGAGATAAGAACAGTCCTGTAAGTAAGGTATAACACAAACTACTGCTGCTACCACCAATAACAATAATGACAAGGGAAACAACAAGGGAAGAGAATACAACTGCTCACCACCCGCTGACCGATACCCAGCCTGACCCAGCAGTGATCTAACTCTTTCGGGTGACTGCCCCCAGTTTATATAGTGGGCATGATGTGCTGTGGTATGGAATACCTCTTTGGTCAGTTTGGGTCAGGTGTCCTGTTTCTGTTTCCTCCCAGCTTCCCCTCCTCCCTGGCAGAGCATGAGGCTCAGAAAGTCCTTGGTCAGACTAAAACATTACCAAGCAGTTAACTGAAAACACTGGTGTGTTCAGCATTGTTCCCAGGCTGACAGTCAAAAACACAGCACTGCACCAGCTACTACGAAGGAGAAAAATGACTGCTACTGCTGAACCCAGGACAGATTTGTAATTGTAAAAGTAGGACAGAGAATGGTTTAGTAATAATAAGTTCTGTGCTTTCATTAAGAAAGTGTGATCTTGGTACAATAGAAGGTGGACTACCTAGTGGAGCTGAGCCAAACATCTGTGTTTTACTGCATAATATTTTTTGTCCCCTTTTCCACAATGGAAAAGCAAGAACTAACAGAACTGGGTAGAGAATATCAAACTCCTCCAGTCAAATATTGCTAGGTTTTTCTTGATGTGATTTTCTTTTTCCTTTGTCAAGGAATAAAGATTCTATGATGACTTTAGTGCAACTGCTATTTTTGTGAGGTTTTTGTTTAATATAAAGGGATTCCTGTCATTCTGGGGGACCTGTTCCTGGCAGGTATATTTATATTACAAAAATATGCTTCTCCCCAACCCTCTTATGGTATATACAGTGCTCAGTAGTTCATTCTCTTACTCATACTCCAAGGTAACTCAAAAGTCTTTGAACTTCCTGAAACACTGTTTTAGCCAGATAGAAGGATGAACTTAGGCCATATGACTAGACCTTGAATTAACTTCTGTATTTCTAAGGAATAAATTTACAACTATTAGAGATTTACTTGGCCTAAGATGACTTGTAAAATTAATGAAAGCAGTACATTCATTGACAATGAGATAAATGTTCCTGTTATTTTAAGCATCATCAAATAGAGAGCTTATGACAACTAAAAAAAATATTGCTCCTGACAGTGCCAAGAGACAGCCTTTTGAATATGGGATTTCTTTATTACTGTCTTTTCTCTATATTAATCATTACCACACCTATTATTTTCCTAGTTTGTTATTCTCTTAAGGGACCAAGCCTCTGATTTTGGAAGAGGCCATAAATGAGAGTCACCACTGAATATTCCTGTCATTAAGATTTCCTTTGCCAGGGTTGCTCACACACTATTTTCAGAAAAAAAAAAAAAAATGGTAAAGCATCTTTCCTCGAATAATGGAAGAAAACCACTTGAAAGGTGTTTCTCCCTCCTTCTGAGACTATTCTAGCTGTTTGCTCCCATGTCTGTAATAACAATAATTAAGGACAGTACAGCAGAGACAGTGTTTGAGGTCAGTAAGCAGGTTACTTATTTTTAGTCTTTCAGCAATAACTTCTGGCACCCTACTTGTCCTGGTTTTGGCTGGGAGAGAGTTAATTTTTTTTCCTAGTAGCTGGTGCAGTGCTGTGTTTGGCTTTAGTCTGAGAATAATGCTGATAACACACTGATGTTTTAATTGTTGCTAAGTAATGTTTACCCCGATCAAGGACTTATCAGTCAGTCATGCTCTTCCAGTGAGGAGGGGCACAGGAAGCTGGGAGGAAGCAGACACAGGACACTTGACCCAAACTAGCCAAAGGGGTATTCCATTCAGCTGCACATCATGCCCAGTATATAAACTGGGGGGGAATTACCCAGAAGGCCTAGATCACTGCTTGGGTCAGGCTGGGTATTGGTCGGCATGTGGTGAGTAATTGTATTGTGCATCACTGTTGTTTACTGTCTGGTTTTGCTTTGTTGGTTCCCCCTCCCTTCACCCTCTTTGGGTTTTACATTCTCTCCCCTTGTTATTTCCCTTATCACTAGTATTCATATTATATTGCACTTTATTATTGTTATTGGACTGTTCTTATTTCAACACATGGGTTTTAGATTTTTTTTATTCTCATCCCTATCCCACCCAGGGAGGGGTGAAAGTGGGGTGAGTGGCTGTGTGGTACTTAGTTGCTGGCTGGACTTAAACCATGAGACTTATATAACTGCCTACCCCAAAAAAGTGCAATTACCTATGTTTCTTCAAAACACAAAGTATTACTTCAGCAAAATTTCCATTAAAGTTGGATATATCCATTTTTTTTAAAAAAAGAAGACTGAAATAAAAGGAAAATATAATAGATCCATAGTAAGGAACTTATATTATTTTTTCCATAGTAGCTTTTTATCTTGCTTTTCTCTTATGCCTTTTCTGTTCATATAATGAGACAAATTCCATGAACTGTGTTTGTTCCCATAGTCAGTAGTTTTAGGTTTATTTGTTAATTGCGGGAAAACAAATAGAATAAACAAGAATTATGCTTTGACTGGCGCAGTAAGTTTATTTATTACTTGTGTATTTTGTATTATTCAGTTCTTAGAAATTTGGTAAAATTTTTAAGGGTAGCCATGACATCTAAAAGTCTGAATCTTGTTGGAAGTAAACAGAATTCAGGCTTGTACATATTTAAATCACTTCTAAAACTGAACTTAGACTCCACGGTCCTGTGAATGCTTTATATATTTTACCACGTGTCTCTTCTCTGATACTAAGCAAGTTTAACAAAAATAATTCATCACAGCATTTATCAAGTGAAAACACTTTCAGACATAAAAAAGAAAAAAGGCTATTAGATTTTCTAGTAATATTTTAACTTAAATCAGAATAATTTTTTAATGGGTATTTGGGCTTTCTGATAACTCCTCATTTTAAATATGAACATATTTACCACTCATTGTCAATGCTCATAATAATTGGATGGCTGCTTTGAGTTATGCGCTTGAGATATGGCAAATATTGATGAAAGAAGGTGTGGTGTGGAAGGTGAGCCCTCCAAAGGAAACATGTAGTCCAGAATTAAAATCTTGGATGCTGAATGTGCCAGTAAAACAGCTTTGTCTCTCATATCGTTCTGAATGATGCAATTGTTTATCTTTTCCAATAATCTGATGCTTTACTACGTGAACTCAGGATGTTAGGAAACCCTGCAGATTTGCTTTATGATATAATGTGTAAAATTTTAAAACGTATAACAAATAATAAATAATTGAGTGTGAAGTAGTATGTAATTCTTGTGTGTGTAATACATAGTGTACAGTATAGCCATGTAGTATATATAGCAATATATGGTATAAAATGAATAGTGTAAAATATACATGGTGTATAATATATACATGACTTTTATGTATTTATCTTTCAATATATATATTTTAATGTATTTTCATAACTACATTTTCTATATAGGATATAATATGTAAGAGTGAGACTCATCCTTTAAAAGCAGAAGAGGCCATTTAAGTTTATAGCTTCTGATCAAGCTCGCAAACTAAACATAGACATTACACAATTTGATTTATACCAGGCAAGATATACCTCAGTTTGCAGCAGAAATTTACCTGCAATAGAGTCTTCACAAATATTCTTTCACCTTTTACTTTCGTTGAAACTCCTGGAACATCAGTGTTAGAACTGGCTTTTGCTACGGAAAAGCTGATATTCATTGAAAAAGACACCTGATCACATCAATTTTCTATTCCTCTTTTTTCTGCCCTGAGCTCAAGTGGAAGAAAAAGACTTGCCTGGAGGAAAGTTAGAGCACAAAGTGCCTTTTAGATTCCTATAACATTACATGTCTGCTCTATGGCTGGCTACAGATTATGGAAGTACCAATAAAGTCAAAATCTCAGCAAAATATACAAGTTATTTCTCCTGATCTTTCCATGACAATAATTTGTTGTTTTCACTACACTAGTATTTCATAATAAAGACTTTTGAATGTGTTTCCTTACTGAAGACTACACAGGTGAAGCGCATTTTTTCACCGAGTTCTTTCTGAGAGATAGTTTTGAATGAAGAGCAAATTGCATATAGTTTAAATGGTCAAATAAACTAAAAAGGAATATAAAAAAGCTCTCTCTACAAATAAGCACAGTTTTTCAAAAATTCTCACTTGAGTATCCAAAAGAAGTGTTTACTATTATGGCTGCAGCATTATACTGTGATAGTACTATTTTAACAGCTGCAAAAAAAAGCTGTGTTTTAGCTGTATTAAATTGTTCTTTGCAACAATATTGAATTGAGTAAAATTTATCTTGTGGAAATTTCCAAAGCCATAATCAGTGATATTTTTTAGTATAGAAAATTTGTATTTCACTATTGTTTTGTTAATGTCCACAATTTATATTTATGACTGCTGGTTATCTTGCTATATTAAAAAAAAATCTTATGAAATCAATAAAAACTTTGCTGTCATGTTCAAAAAGAGAAGTATAATGATCCAGTTAATGCTGTTAGTGACACTGATATAAGTCAAAAATAACCCAAATTCACTGCAATCAGAATATGCATATGGTTCTACACGCTTAAGACTCTCCTTGCTGAGTTATGATTTCGAAGTCTGTGGGGGTTCTGAATGTTTTCACACCTACTACGTAAAAATAACTTTGAAAAAGCTAAATATTTCTAAAATGGGAGTATGTAGGCTGTGGCACTTGGGGAAAAAAAAAAAAAAAAAAAAAGAGAAATCTGATGCTGAAGTACCAGACTCTGTTTTATAGTGTTTTGGTTGGTTTAGGTTTTGCGTTTTTTTGGGGGTTTTTTTTTGAGGGTTTCACTGACTATCCAGATACTCGTGTGAAACTTGTCACTTGTAGGTGTTTGTGGTTTTTATTGGGTACAGAAAAAGCTAAGCCACTTAAAGAAACTCTTTTGCTTTACTGTTAGTAACCTCCTTCTTAACTCACCAAGTTGAGAGGAGTACAGATGGAGTAGTAGGTGCAGTTGATACACGAAGAAGAAAGGGCACTTTCAACGCTAGTCAGCATCAGGAGTCTGAAGCATTGAGAGAGTCCTCCATTCAAAATGTTTGCATTCTTTAAATAGTCACTGAAGAGGAGCAGAAAAATGTCTATATACTCACACTTTGGCAGCTCATCAAATGACAATGTTCACATGAAAGACAAGTTCCATATGAAAATATTTTAGAGCATTTCTTCTTTTCTCTTCTTTTTGCAGCAAAGCCGTTTTACAGACTTTAAAATACTATTGTTATCCTTTGATTTCCTTTAGTTTCCATTTTATTGGCTTTTCCTTATTCTTAAACTTTCTAAATTCCACTATTTTTTTTTTTCAGGTTCTGACATTATTCAGTGAAAGAGAACACTTGCATATCATGCAGTGCCTTCACTATAAGCTAAAGGTACCCCACATCACACAAGTCTTAGACTTATGGTCCATAGCCATTAGGGAAGAATTCTTTGCATGATTTTTTAAATAGTGACATTGTTGGGATGCTGTCTTCCAAGCTAAGCAAAAAACCTATGAAGTTGCAAAAAAGATAAACATAGACTCATAGAATCACAGAATAGTTAGGGTTGCAAAGGACCTTAAGATCGTCAAGTTCCAACCCCCCTCCCATAGGCAGGATCACCTCCCACTAAACCGTGCCACCCAAGGCTCTGTCCAACCCGACCTTGAACACCACCAAGGACGGAGCATTCATAACTTCTTTGGATAATCCATTCCAGTGTCTCGCCTCCCTCATGGTAAAGAATTTCTTCCTTATATCCAATCTAAACTTCCTCCATTTAAGTTTGAACCTGTTACCCCTTGTCCTATCACTACAGTCCCTCATGAAGAGTCCCTCCCCAGCATCCCTATAGGCCCCCTTCAGATACTGGAAGGTTGCTATGAGGTCTCCACACAGCCTTCTCTTCTCCAGGCTGAACAGCCCCAACTTTCTCAGCCTATCTTCATACAGAAGGTGCTCCAGTCCCCTGATCATCCTCGTGGCCCTCTTTTGGACTTCTTCCAACAGTTCCAGGTCCTTTTTATGTTGAGGACACCAGACACAGAACTGCACACAATACTCCAAGTGGGGTCTCAAAAGAGCAGAGTAGAGGGGCAGGATCACCTCCCTCCACCTGCTGGTCATGCTCCTTCTGATGCAGCCCAGGATACGCTTGGCTTTCTGGTCTGCAAGCGCACACTGCTGGCTCATGTGCATTTTCTCATTGACCAACACCCCCAAGGCCTTCTCCACAGGGGTGCTTTGAATCTCTTCTCTGCCCAACGTGTAGCTGTGCCTGGGATTGCTCCAACCCAGCTGCAGCACCTTGCACTTGGCATGGTTAAACTTCATCAAATTGGCATCAGCCCACCTCACAAGCCTGTAAGCCTGTCCCTCTGTATGGCATTCCTTCCCTCCAAAGTATCAACTGAACCACACAGCTTGGTGTCATCGGCAAACTTGCTGAGGGCACACTCAGTCCCACTGTCCACGTCACCAACAAAGATGTTGAACAAGACCGGTCCCAGCACCGATCCCTGAGGGACACCACTCGTTACTGGTCTCCAGCTGGACACTGAGCCATTGACCACAACTCTTTGCATGCGGCCATCCAGCTAGTTCTTTATCCATCAAGTGGTCCACCTATCAAATTGATGTCTCTCCAACTTAGAGACAAGGATGTCATGTGAGACAGTGTCAAACGCTTTGCACAAGTCCAGATAGATGACATCAACTGCTCTCCCCCGTCCATCAGTTCCGTAGCTGCATCATAGAAGGCCACCAAATTGGTCAGGCAGGACTTCCCCTTAGTGAAGCCGTGCTGACTGTCACCAACCACCTTGCTGTTTTTCATGTGCCTCAGCATGCCTTCCAGGGGAATCTACTCCAAGATTTTGCCTGGCACAGAGGTGAGACTGACTGGTCTGTAGTTCCCCAGGTCATCCATTTTCCCGTTCTTGAAAATGGGGGTTATATTTCCCTTTTTCCAGTCATCGGGAACTTCACCTGACTGCCATGATTTTTCAGATATGATGGACAGTGGCTTAGCAACTTCATTTGCCTGCTCCTTCAGGTCCCGTGGATAGATTTCATCAGGTCCCATGGACTTGTATACATTCAAGTTCCTAAGATGGTCTCGAACCAGACCCTCCCCTACAGTGGGCCTAGGGTCTCCATTCTCACTGTCTTTGCGTCTGCCTTCCAAGACTTGGGTGGTGTGGTCAGAGCATTTTCCGGTGAAGACTGAGGCAAAGAAGTCATTAAGAACCTCAGCCTTCTCCAAATCCAGGGGAGCCAGTTCTCCTGATAGCTTCTGGAGAGGGCCCACATTGTCCCTAGTCTGTCTTTTATTCACTGTGTACCTATAGAATCCCTTCCTGTTATCTTTAACATCCCTTGACAAGTTTAATTCTAAGTGGGCCTCAGCTTTCCTAACCCAGTCCCTAGCATCCCTGACAACATCCTTGCATTCTTCCCAGGCTGCCTGTCCTTGCTTCCACCTTTTATAAGCCTCTTTTTTCCTTCGAATTTTCCTCAGCAGGTCTTTATCCATCCAAGGAGGTCTCCTGGCCCTCCTGCAGCACTTCCTTCTAGCTGTGATGCAACATTCCTGAGCTTGTAGCAGGTGATCCTTGAATATCAACCAACAGCCATGGGCCCCCCTGCCTTCTAGGGCTATATCCCATGGAACCTTACTAAGCAGATCCTAGGAATAGGAGGACGAGGGACAGGCTGTCATTAGTGATGAACATTACCTTACTTAAAAAGTGAAACTGACTTAACCTGAAGCACAATTCAAGAGTATGTATGTCTGGTTCTAAATCCTTTTTGAATATTTCTTCCAACTCTTTTTTTTTTCTGTGAAATATAGCTTTGGGGTTTTCTTTTTCTGGTGGTTTTTTTTTTTTTCATTGTATGTGTTTCTGCTTTTACACTTTTTGCCTTTTCTCCTTATTCTTGTCTAAGGTTTTCCCTCCATTTTTCTCCAGTGCTATGGCATGCTAATGCCACCTCCACCTGAAAATATTGGGAGAAAAGCTGCTCTTACAAGCACCTTCATATATTATTCTGCAGTTTTACTACTTTTCAAGTATTTCAGTTCATTTTCTGTTGATAGTGTGCAAATGTGTGCTAAAAGCATTCTTTGTGTGTTTGGTAATGATAAATTTGGATTCCAGTCTTTCAAATTCAAAATTATTATTAAAAAAAAAAGCAGAGTGAACATCTGTGGCAAGCAGGTAATTTTTAATAATATCAGAGAGTTCCTTTCTGTAGAGAATTGCTACTCTCTCATCCCTAATCAACCTTCTCTGCTGTAGTAGTAGCTGCCAATTAGGGATGTTGTCTCTTGGCAGAGTACTCAACCCACACTTAATTTAATCTATATGTGTTGTGTTTCTCTATGGAAGGTGAGGGGTGCTTTTCAGCATTTTATGCCATCAGAAGCTCATGTTATGTTATACAAAGTGCTGAGATACTCTCATATCACAGTGAAGTACTTACAGATTCAAGCAGATTTTCTCAGGGGACAAATCCTCTCATCTAAGCTCCTGACAGTGTTAAAAAGAGGAATACTTAATTTTAATTTTTTCTTATATAGTAAACTCCACATTCATTTCCGTAGAAAGACCCTCACTGATTTCCATGAGAGCTTTTTGTATGATATTTCTAAGCATATTGATCTAAAAGTTAACTGTTATGTCTAAGCTACTTGTGTTACCTCCCTAGTAAAATAGAAATAGTAAATAGAATGAATAAACAGAAAAAAATCCTAGGGGAATCATATGGAGAATCATCCTAATTTAGACTCCAAGGTTTGAAGGAGTGGAACTATTAATATAAATGCACCTTTTTTTTTGTTGTTGTTGGTGTTGAATTTTAGCTGTATGTTTTAGAGAATATGAAAACATGTCTTGCAATATTTACGCCATCTTTTATTGAATCTCTTCCCTTTACCTGAAACCTCCTTTTTCTACATGAAAACGAATATGTACAAATTCATTATCATAAATGTCAACAAACCATTGAAGCTTTGGAGTTTTGATTCAATTTAAAATAAATATTGCTAGAGGTACCAACATCAGGCAATTTTAAGATCTATCTTCTGTTGATCAGATATTAAAATTGCTGCAAAAAAGGAAAACCACTTCTTTCATCCACGTGATTCTTCTTTATTCAATAACTCTTTTTTGAGTTTTATTCCGAAAAAGCAAGCAAAACTAAAGTATGTCAAATAACTTGATAACCAAACAGAGAGCAGAGACTGGCAGAGGCAAAAATATTCCTTTTTTTTTAAGAAGCCCCTAGCTTCATTTAGTGATGTGAGAAACTAAATGGTGAAATAGCAACTCTTGCAACCTGCAAAACAGGCCATTAAAACTGGCCTGTAAATCAGGCAGTATGTTCCTAATCTTCAAAAACTATGAAGTTTGAAAAGATCATCAACCGGTTCTCAACGAGACTGTACATTTCTCATGCTATTTTGATTCTAGACTTTTGTTTGGCTTAAGAACCACATTCATGGCTGCAAGAATGTCTGGATAATTAAGAAACTTGGAAAAAAACTCATCTCCTGGGAGGTTAAACCGTATTTAGCTTGTCTAATTTTGTTGATCAGCAAGACTTTTTCTCAAAAGAATAAAACAGAAAAACTCATAACAAGAACAGTGTAAAATGGTGATATTTATACACTCCCAAAATTAACTTATGGCTTGAATTCTGACTTAGAAAACCATGAGGTTTTGTTGTTGGCTTGTTTTTTCCATAAATTAATTTTAATTGCTAATTGATGGATTACTAGATATGATTCACAATCTGAGGAATGAGCAGCTTGACAAACCTTATAATAATTATTTGCATAAATATATGTCAACAAGTATAAACATGTTTTCATACTTAAAAAGTAGTGGTTCCCACCTTCCTTAAAAAAAAAAAAAAAAAAAAAAAAGAAAGTGTAAAACCTTTACAGAGTTTATGTTAAAGCTTTATAGTACTTGGGCAGTATTCTCACTCCAGTCTCTATCAGTCAATGCAATATATGTGAAGTTTATTAATTGGGTTACTTTGTACAATCTATTCTAAAGAGATACCAGTAGAAAGAATAAAAACGAAAGAGTACTATTGAGAAATAACTGAATGTTAAGAAACAAAATACAGCAGAAAAACAGAAGAGGAACAAGGGGAAAGCAAAAGGTGAAAAAAAAACTCATATAGAAAGTTTGGCTTTTAATAAAATGATGGATAAGTGTTGAAGTAGTTTCACTTCAAGCTGTATCATTTCCTGGAAATGCTATAAGGCATAGGCATTGGTTATCAAGATGATAGATATTTTCTTCTCCTATGCTTGAAGCAAGAAAACTTTATTTCAAAGGACCTAATGAACTTTTGGGATTCACTGTGGCTGTTGCTGCTTTCCTTTTCTATTTAATAAAGACTTGTATTTTATCAAGCAGTCTTGCTCCTGGAAAATATTTTCTTCTATCAGTTCTTTAAATGTATCATAGTAGGGAACTTATGGTTAGACAATTTCAAGAACAATAAACATTGAATACTAGGTAATTCTGAAAAATTCAATATTTCATTTTCAGAACTCCTTAAATATTGGACTTCTGGAAAATCTTTGACTTCCTGCTGTAACATCTTCGACTTCCTGCTGTAACATCTTCATAACGAATATTATTGCTATTTACAATTTCACTCCATGAGTCAGCTTTTCCCAATTATGCCACCACTTTTTTTCCTTGAATGTGGAGCATTCTTATCTTGTTTGGTGTACCTGGATTCTCCTTCAATGTATAATAATAAAGTGCCTTTAATAAGTCATGATTGATAGATCAGCAATAGCAAGCGTATAGGCAATACTAGAGATCTTCAGGAGAGTGAGGAGAGCATGCAGCAAGCTCACTGCCGTGTACTTCAAGAGAGAAGACTTTGGACTCTTCAGGAACCAGCTTAGTAAAGTTCCATCAGATATACCCCTAAAGGTCAGGGGGGCCCAAGGCAGTTGGTCGATATTCGAGGATCACCTACTACAAGCTCAGGAGTGTTGCATCCCAACTAAAAGAAAGTGCAGCAGGAGGACCAGGAGACCTCCTCGGATGGATAACGAGATACTGAGGAAACTTCGAAGGAAAAAAAAGGCTTATGAAAGGTGGAAGAAAGGGCAGGGGGCCCATGGCTGTTGGTTGATATTCAAGGATCACCTGCTACAAGCTCAGGAATGTTGCATCACAGCTAGAAGGAAGTGCTGCAGGAGGGCCAGGAGACCTCCTTGGATGGATAAAGACCTGCTGAGGAAAATTCGAAGGAAAAAAGAGGCTTATAAAAGGTGGAAGCAAGGACAGGCAGCCTGGGAAGAATGCAAGGATGTTGTCAGGGATGCTAGGGACTGGGTTAGGAAAGCTGAGGCCCACTTAGAATTAAACTTGTCAAGGGATGTTAAAGATAACAGGAAGGGATTCTATAGGTACACAGTGAATAAAAGACAGACTAGGGACAATGTGGGCCCTCTCCAGAAGCTATCAGGAGAACTGGCTCCCCTGGATTTGGAGAAGGCTGAGGTTCTTAATGACTTCTTTGCCTCAGTCTTCACCGGAAAATGCTCTGACCACACCACCCAAGTCTTGGAAGGCAGACGCAAAGACAGTGAGAATGGAGACCCTAGGCCCACTGTAGGGGAGGGTCTGGTTCGAGACCATCTTAGGAACTTGAATGTATACAAGTCCATGGGACCTGATGAAATCTATCCACGGGACCTGAAGGAGCAGGCAAATGAAGTTGCTAAGCCACTGTCCATCATATCTGAAAAATCATGGCAGTCAGGTGAAGTTCCCGATGACTGGAAAAAGGGAAATATAACCCCCATTTTCAAGAACGGGAAAATGGATGACCTGGGGAACTACAGACCAGTCAGTCTCACCTCTGTGCCAGGCAAAATCTTGGAGTAGATTCCCCTGGAAGGCATGCTGAGGCACATGAAAAACAGCAAGGTGGTTGGTGACAGTCAGCACGGCTTCACTAAGGGGAAGTCCTGCCTGACCAATTTGGTGGCCTTCTATGATGCAGCTACGGAACTGATGGACGGGGGAGAGCAGTTGATGTCATCTATCTGGACTTGTGCAAAGCGTTTGACACTGTCTCACATGACATCCTTGTCTCTAAGTTGGAGAGACATCAATTTGATAGGTGGACCACTTGATGGATAAAGAACTAGCTGGATGGCCGCATGCAAAGAGTTGTGGTCAATGGCTCAGTGTCCAGCTGGAGACCAGTAACGAGTGGTGTCCCTCAGGGATCGGTGCTGGGACCGGTCTTGTTCAACATCTTTGTTGGTGACGTGGACAGTGGGACTGAGTGTGCCCTCAGCAAGTTTGCCGATGACACCAAGCTGTGTGGTTCAGTTGATACTTTGGAGGGAAGGAATGTCATACAGAGGGACAGGCTTACACGCTTGTATTGTTGTTTAAGCCTCTCAGCCACGTCGTTTTGTTCACTCACTCCCCCCTTTTTCTTCCCCCATGCTCCCAAGGGGATGGGAAGGAAAATCGAAAGAATGCAACTCCCACAAGTTGAGATAAGAACAGTTTAGTAACTGAAGTATGACACAGAACCACTACTGCTGCCACCAGTAATAATAATGCCAAGGCAAATACAAGGCAAATATATAATCGCTCACCACCTATACCCAGCCCAATCAAACAGTGCATCCCCACCCTTCCGGGTCTCTGCTCTCCGTTTTACATCCTGAGCATGACATGTTGTGGTATGGAATACCTCTTCGGTCATTTTGGGTCAGGTGCCCTGTCTCTGCTTCCTCCTGCCTTCCCCTCCTCCCTGGCAGAGCATGAGACTCAGAAAGTCTTTGGTCAGACCAAAACATTACCAAGCAGTAGCTAAAAACACTGGTGTTACCAGCGCTGCTCCCAAGCCGAAAGTCAAAAATACAGTGCTGCGCCAGCTACCAAGAAGGAGAAAAATGACTGCTACTGCTGAACCCAGGGCAGCTTGAAAGGTGGGCTGATGCCAGCCTGATGAAGTTTAACCATGTCAAGTGCAAGGTGCTACAGCTGGGTTGGAGCAATCCCAGGCACAGCTACAGGTTGGGCAGAGAAGAGATTCAAAGCACCCCTGTGGAGAAGGCCTTGGGGGTGTTGGTCAATGAGAAAATGCACATGAGCCGGCAGTGTCTGCTCGCAGCCCAGAAAGCGAAGCGTATCCTGGGCTGCATCAGAAGAAGCATGACCAGCAGGGCAAAGGAGGTGATCCTGCCCCTCTACTCTGCTCTTATGAGACGTCACTTGGAATATTGTGTGCAGTTCTGTGTCTGGTGTCTTCAACATAAAAAGGACATGGAACTATTGGAACAAGTCCAGAGGAGGGCCACGAGGATGATCAGGGGACTGGAGCAACTCCCATATGAAGATAAGATGAAAAAGTTGGGGCTGTTCTGCCTGGAGAAGAGAAGGCTGTGTGGAGTCCTCATAGCAGCCTTCCAGTATCTGAAGGGGGCCTACAGGGACACTGGGGAGGGACTCTGCTAGGGACTGTAGCGATAGGACAAGGGGTAACAGGTTCAAACTTAAATGGAGGAAGTTTAGATTGGATATAAGGAAGAAATTCTTTACTGTGAGGGCGATGAGGCACTGAAATGGGTTTCCCAGGGAAGTTGTGAATTCTCCGAAAGCGACCTAGATCTCCATTGGCAACAGACAGCACCTGAGAGCACCTTCCTGGCCCTAAAGCTTCCTGTTTCTTCTGCCAGCGGCTCTGCCTCTTCACCCTGCCTCTTTACCCTGCCTCGTTCTTGCTTGTGCTTGCTGTATGTCTCTGTGCTCAGGAGCCTGAAATGGTGGCATGGTCTTGTTGCAATAAGATGAAAATAATGGAGTATATATGTATGTGCACACACCACACTTTTACATATAAATATATATAAAATATATACATTATGTTTGACTTTCATCAATTATCTGATTCTAGAATAAAAACAAAAAAGGATTTGAGCTATTGGGTTTTTGCTCCAATCAACGACAGGAAAAAGTATTTGGAATTTCAAAAATGCCCCTAGGATAGAAACAAATATTTCCTGCTCAGCTCCAGACTTCCTTCTTTTTCCTTTTTTATCTCAAGAATACCTCTTCGTGCACATCACAAAAATTGTTGTGACCTGTAGTCACTGTGTATTTGACCACCTCTTTGAACTCTTGTAAGGATGTCATCAAATAGTAATATGGTTCAATAACAAGTGATGTTTATAGCGGTTTCCCTTTTGAATATTTCTGAGATTAAACCAACCACTTACAAAGATATGAAATATTTTCCCAGTGACCCTCAACTATTTTTTGAGCTGGTCTTATTATATAACTGAAATTTCTTAGTCAACACATAATCCACTTCCAACAGTCCAAATTCTCAAAGTTAGAGCAGAAAATATGTTACCAATAGAAACCGGGTTATTTTCCTATTTTGTTCTGTTTTGTTTTGTTCTTTTCTTTTCAACATATCTACGTTCTTCATTTGTTTAAATGCTACACATATTCAGAAATAATTTTCTTTTTTTTTTTTTTTTTTGAGGGAGGGAAGTTGCAACTATATGTTTGGAAGTAAATCAAAGTTCTGATATAGTGGTAGAGATGCCCTCTACTCTGCTCTCGTAAGACCTCACTTGGAGTATTGTGTGCAGTTCAGGGGTCCTCAACATAAAAAGGACATGGAACTATTGGAACAAGTCCAGAGGAGGGCCACGAGGATGATCAGGGGACTGGAGCACCTCCCTTACGAAGATAGGATGAGAAAGTTGGGGCTGTTCAGCCTGGAGAAGAGAAGGCTGCGTGGAGGTCTCATAGCAGCCTTCCCATATCTGAAGGGGGCCTATAGGGATGCTGGGGAGGGAGTTTTATTAGGGACTATAGCGATAGGACAAGTGGTAATGGGTTCAAACTTAAACAGGGGAAGTTTAGATTGGATATAAGGAAGAAATTCTTTACTGTAAGGGTGGTGAGGCACTGGAATAGGTTGCCTAGGGAAGTTGTGAATGCTCCATTGCTGGTGGTGTTCAAGGCCAGGTTGGACTGAGCTTTGGGTGGCATGGTTTAGTGTGAGGCGTCCCTGCCCATGACAGGGGCTTGGAACTAGATGATCTTAAGGTTCTTTCCAACCCTAACTATTCTATGATTCTATGTGAGAAAGCCATAGTAACTCACATTCATGCCAACAGGACTTTTATATATATATGTATATATATATAATTTATATTTTGGCTCTAATGTCTGTGGCCACACAACATCTGCAGACTTAAAGGTTAGCTTTCATTTATCTGCAGGCTGATTCCACAGTGCAGACCTAGTTGGGAGCAATGGTGCCCCTAGTTTTTAAGAGAAGAGTATTAGGTGCAGTAACTGTAGCACCTCTGAGCTCAGCTAAGCATATGTCTCTGTCCTCATAATCCCTCCTATTCCCCCTGTACCTCTTATAGTTCATCAGAATTTGCCTGCTAAAGTATTGCAAGATGATTTGTGTAAACTGAGTGTGTTCCAGAGCCACAAAGTGAATTTCTTGTAAGGAGGATGCAGCACAGATGCAACAGTGCTTTCTATCCCACCTGATGACAAAAGTCTGGGCAACGGATAAATGCAATGGACTGAGATATATGGGACCATCTCTTTTTTCTCAATTCAAATTCTTATTAATGCTTTCCCTCATAATTCCCAGCTTTCTCTACAGAAAAAGGAAAATGTTTTTTGGAGTCTGGATTGCAGTAAAGTAGTTTTTTTAAAAAATTTCCAGGACTGAAAATGATTGATCTCAATTTTTTCACCATCTCCAAATTCAATAAATAAACAAGAAAATATTCAATATTTACCGAGGTGTCTGTGGCACTTTATTTCACACTTCATTCAGCAGGCAGCAGCTTATTTCAGTTATTTGGATTAGAACTTGTACAGTTTGGCACCGAAATATAGACTGCTAACCTGAAGGAGAGACATCTATCTCCATATGATGGACTAATCAGGAAAACTGCTCTGTATGAGGTAGTCTGACAGGGGTATACTAAAGTAAAGGGTAGTGGTCCATGTTCATCCATCGTATAAAAGCCAACCTTCATGACACAGGCTCAATGATGGAAAAGGATTTTTTTATGCCTCACAAAGTTTTCATTTAGACTTTATGGCTTTCACTTTTCACTTTCACTGTGTGAATGTATCTCTTCAATGGCAGATAAATCACTGAAGAATAATGAACATGAATTTGCTCGCAGGCACCTTGCATTTTGTGACGTATATCCAGCAAAATTTCCTGTGTATAATTTGATTAAAATAACTGACAATTTATTTATTTTTAACATTTAAATCTACCTTTAAAATCCTATATACTACTTTTTGTTTCCCTAAGGTGTGAACAAAATGTTTAATGATACACCTAAAATAAGGCCTGTAAAATCAAACACCATCCCTTCTTCTACCAGAGTAGTTAGAAAGGCAAGATATGATGACTGTACGAAATGACTGTTCAGAGAAATATTACTTGATGTCCTGCAAGTAGGAGTATATTATTAGAAGTGGTCTTTGAATGAACAGCTCACTTCAGCCAAAATATCATTGCTCAGAATGATTGGATGTAGCCTCTGACAGACTGACGATGCTGAAAAGGTGATGAAGCAATAACAAGTAGTACAGTAGCAGTATGCAATTCTGTCCTGCATTCAGCTGTAAAAAGTTATTTTTCTCCTTCCTACTATCTGGCACAGTGCTGTGTTTTGGTTTTAGTCTGAGAACAATGCTGATAACACACCCACATTTTACATCGAGGTGTTGCTCAGTAGCACTTACCCTGATTAAGGACTTTTCAGTCTTTCATGCTCTGCCAGTGAGTTGGGGTATGGGAAGCGGGAGACAGGACACCTGACCCAAAGTAGCCAAAGGGGCATTCCATACCACAGCACAGCATGCCCAGTATAGACACAGGGGGAGTTACCTGGAAGGCCCAGATCGCTGCTTAGGTTGGGCTGGTTATTGGTCAGCAGGTGGTGAGCAATTGTATTGTGCTTCACTTGTGTTTATTGTTGCTTTCTTTTTTCCCTTCCCTTTTTAGTTTTATATTTTCTCCCCTTGTTACTTCCCTTATCATTATTATTATTGGTGGTAGCAGTAGTAGTTTTGTATTACAGCTTAGTTACTGGACTGTTCTTATCTCAACCCATGGGGTTTATATTCTTTCGATTTTCCTCCTCATCCCACCTGGAGCAGGGGGGGAAGAAAGAGGGGAGTGAGCGAGCAGCTGTGTGGTAACCAGCTGGTCTTAAACCACGACAAGTTCCAGTTATCCTGTTCATGTGGTATCATATTCTTTCCCTACTCAAATATATGGTCTAAGCAAGATTATTAGGTGAAACTTTAGAATTTAGGTGAGAAAGTTTAGGTAAGAGTTTTTTCATTTCACATTTCTAAGCTGAGTAATCCTTGTTCTGGGCAATTTTTACTTCAATGTCCAGGAAGAGACATTACAAAACTCACCAGGAGAATCAATATTCCAGATGAAAGATGAGCTAAAATACAAAGCCACTTCATGTTTTGTCTGATTAAAAATACATTAGACAAATAGAAAGCATTGTAATTATTCACACATGCATAGTACTGTTATTGAACAAAGAATATCAAATCACTTGGTGTGATTGTTTAGTATTTCAGTACTTGATCCAAAATTATATGCTATTATTGAGTTATTCATAATTGCCCAGTAAGTTTTTTAAAGTATTGAGCTCTTTGAAAGAAGCAAAATATGACCATCACTGTACTAAATTTTAAGAGGTGAAAGAATAAAGTTTTCACTTCAGTCAATGACTGTACTTAAATTGATGCATCCTTCAAAAAATACATGCATACTTTAATGATGCCTTTTAAAAATTAAAGTATCTGCTAAATGCTTAACTGAATTGAAATTTTTAGAGTAAGTACTCTCTTATGTACAAGAAGCCAAGTTTAGAGGTCATCCTAGGAACCTGAATGTGCACAAGTCCATGGGACATGATGAAATCCATCCTCAGGATCTGAAGGAGCTGGCGAATGAAGTTGCTAAGATACTGTCCTTCAAATTTGAAAAATCATGGCTGTCAGCTGAAGCTCACAATGATTGAAAAAAGGGAAATATAACCCCCACTTTCAAGAACGGGAAACTACAGACCAGTCAATCTCACCTCTGTGTCTGGAAGGATCTTGGAGCAGATTATACTGGAAGGCATGATACAGCATATGAAAAATGAGGTAGCTGGTGACAGCCAGCATGGCTTCACTAAGGGCCTGCCCAGTTAAGTGGGCTTCTATGGTAGGGCTACAGAACTCATGGATAGGGTCAAAGCATTTGGACACCATCTACCTGGACTTGTGCAAAGCATTTGACACTGTCCTGCATGACAATCTTGTCTCTAAACTAGAGAGACATAAATCTGATGGATGGACCACTCAGTGGATAAAGAATTGGCTGAATGGCCGCATTGCAGAAAACTGTGGTCAATGGCTCAATGTCCAGTTGGAAAACAGTAGCGAATGGTGTCCCTCAGGAGTTGGCATTGGTACCGATCCTGTTCAACATCTTTGCCAGTGACACGGACAGTGGGATCAAATGCACCCTCAGCAAGTTTGCCGATGACACCAAGCTGTGTGGTTCAGTTTATACGCTAGAGGGAAGGAATGCCATCCAGAGGGATCTTGAGACACTCGAGAGGTGGCCAATGCGAACTCCATGAAGTTCAACAAAGCAAAGGGCAAGGTCCTACAACTGGATCAGGACAACCTCGAGCACAGCTACAGGTTGGGCAGAGAAGAGATTCAAAACACCCCTATGGAGAAGGACTTGGGGATGTTGGTCGATGAGAAAATGAACATGAGCCGGCAGTGTGTGCTTGCAGACCAGAAAGCCAAGCGTATCCTGGGCTGCATCAAAAGAATCGTGACCAGCAGGTCAAAGGAGGGGATGCTGCCCCTCTGCTCTTGTGAGACCTCACTTGGAATACTGTGCGCAGTTCTGTGTCTGGTGTCCTCAACATAAAAAGGGCATGAAACTGTTGGAAGCAGTCCAGAGGAGGGCCATGAGGGTGATCAGGGGACTGGAGTACCTCCTGTGTGAAAATAGGCTGAGAAAGTTGGGGCTGTTCAACCTGGAGAAGAGAAGGCTGTGTGGAGACCTCATAGCATCCTTCCAGGACCTGAAGGGGGCTTATAAGGGTGCTGGGGAGGTTCTCTTTATCAGGGGCTGTAGTGATAGTGATAAATCATGCCATGGTGAGAGGTCGTTGACCAGGGAGCAACTTGTACTTCCATGTTCTAGGCGAGCAATATCACTCATGCATCCTCCTGGGACAAGAGAAGAAGCACTGATGCAGCAAAAAACACTTTAAACTACCTGTTTGCACTCATTTATTTTCAGCAGCCACAAAGCATAGTTTAATCAAAACGTTTTATTTTCTCCTTTTAAAATATCACTATTCTGTGACCCAGTTCAGTACCATGTCAAATGTAAGTCTCTGTATTTCCACAGTATCAGTTTTGGACTGATTTCAGAAGTTGCAACTGTTGCCCCCTGAGTTTGCTTTAATGGGTTTTTGTTTGTTTGTATTTGTTTGTTTTTTAGGAGGATTTTGGTTTTGTTTTATTTTGTTTTTCTCTAACACTTCTGAGAACAAAAAGTAAATACAGATAGAGAATTTAAATAGCTCTGAAATCTTGTTTTACAAGGTTCCTCAAGCTTATAAGGGGTGATATCAGTGTAACTTCTCATATCGACTATCACAAATTTTATCATTTTTGTTATGTGTGACTGTGGTACAAAAGAATTTGTGAGGAGTTCGAAAAGTGTTCTGACTCTTACATCAGTGTGCCACAGGGCTTAAAAGGCATTTGATGAATTAATTACTTATTAAGTAAACAGCATGCAAAATAAGTTTTTAATTTCAAACACCAGTTACAGGTTGACTTCGGGAAAATTTCTCTCTATCAGAGGTATACAGTACATTATATAAGTGTATTATTAGAAATTCCTTTCTGCTGCACACAAAGATATTTTTTTATCATCATTGCCAGATCATCGTTTATTGAAGTTGCACAAAGAAGTAGTAAATGCTCCATTCCTGAAGCATTCTGCGCCAGGTTAGACAGGGCCTTGGATATCATGGTCTAGTGTGAGGTGTCCCTACTCATGGCAGGAGGGTTGGAACTAGATGATCTTAAGGTCTTTTCCAGCCCAAACCATTCTAGTACTCTATCAAGTTAAGTGTGGTCTGACTGGAGACTATGAAGTTTGCAAGAGAGAAAGGAACTCTCCCCTGACTCTCCTGCTCTTTTTTGCATCCATGGAACAAAAATCATCAAATTCAACTCTCATCTTAGTCTAAACTAAATGTTTTAGACTACTGAGCTTGATAATATTATTAGTCAGATTCAACTGTGATATTTTTATATGGATGAGATTTACTATATATGAAGCTTATGCACTATTTGAACCTGACGCTAAGCCTTTTTCTAAAGCTTGGGCTTTATGCATAACTGATTTTCATACGTTCGTAAGTTGCTGCAAGCCATTATTCATATTGGATGAATGAAGAATTTTATAGACATATTAATATCCACAGGTTTCTTATTCAAATTTCTACAGTAATCCACATCCACTGAATAGTCAAAACTTGCGCTGTATGTGTAGCTGCCTAAGTCACCTTGCAGTGTTCAGTTCCTTGACCAATTCATCAAAACTTTACAATGAAGAGGAAATACATGTGAAGATAAAAGATTAGCAAATCCTTTAAGGAAATAAATAGAACTTTTAGAAGGGAGCTATGTAATATGACTGAATGAAAATACATATATATATATATATTTAGGGCACTTAAAATCTTTTTAATTCTTCTGTACAATATAGTTGCCTGCACATTTAGGCCTTAAGGATAAAATCTGAGTGTATTAATTTGGTTTATTGATACGCTTGAAATTTTGCCTTTTCTTTTTCTTCCATCTGATTTCTGCTTACAGACTATAATTATTGAGAACTGGAGCTATGGGGGGAACAGGTGGTGCTTGAGAAATTCCAGCAGGAATTTACTTTGTCTCTGTTTAGCACTTGAATACATACACTCTGCTGTGGGAAAAAATGTTGTCTCAAAAAAAAATTTGTGTTAATGTGCGCACATCAGAGTTCACAGAAGAATAAGGAGAATGCACATATGAAAACAACTGCGTCAACATTTTTATGTCATTTGTTTAGTATAAGACTAAATCCACAATTAAATAATATGCATTTGCATCAGACAAAAAATTCTTTAAACAGAGGAACCTTGCCCTGTGCATCTCTCTGAAGGGGTGTCCTGGGTTCAGCAGTAGCAGTCATTTTTTCTCCTTCTTAGTAGCTGGTGCAGGGCTGAGTTTTTTGACTTTTTCAGCCTGGGAACAGCACTGATAATACCAATGTTTTAGTTGCTGCTCAGTAATGTTTATTCTGACCAAGGACTTTCTGAGTCTCATGCTCTGCCAGGGAGGAGGGGAAGCTGGGAAGAAGCAGAGACAGGACACCTGACCCAAACCAGGCAAAGAGGTATTCCATACCACAGCGCATCATGCCCACTATATAAACTGGGGGCAGTTACCTGGAAGGGTTAGATCACTGCTTGGTAGGGCTGAGCATCAGTCGGCGGGTCGTGAGCAGTTGTGTTCTCTTTGCTTGTTATTTCCCTTATCATTATTATTATTAGTGGTAGCAGTAGTGATTTGTGTTATACCTTAGTTACTGGACTGTTCTTATTTCAACCTGTGGGAGTTACATTCTTTTGATTCTCCTTCCCATCCCTCTGGGAGCATGGGGGTTGAGGGGGGGGGGAGTGAGAGAGCGGTTGCATGGTTCTGAGTTACGACTTGGCTTAAACCACGGCAAGGGGAAATTCAGATTCACACTCTCTCAGCTAAAAACACTGGCTCTTACTTTTTTAATGTAAATGTAAATCCAGGGATCTTTACCGCCATCACCTTTACTGAATGAATTGTAAAGGGAGAAATAAGGGAGGACAAAAAGAAGCATTTAAAAATGTCCTTAACCCAGGACCAGCCTATGGCAATTTTGTTATTGTGAAATCAACCCTTTTATACTCCTTTTAATCATCTTTTCACTCACAAAGTCTTCATCTATTCAAGGACTGTAAATACTGGTGGGAAGCTCATGTGCTTTTAAATGTTACAGTTGGCATGGTTATATTCATACGTGGGTATATTCAGTTTCAATGTTGTAAAATTATGTGCAGTTATACAGAAATGCCATATTACCTGAGGAAGTACTTCTCTGTGTGCAAGGAAAACTACATCTCAGCACAAAAACATAATCATTCCCTTTCTTTCTTACTCTGCATTTCAGCAGCATTTGCTGGGGAGGTTGTTTCCTGCTGTCATGTCTTTTTTGGAAGTTATATCATCGCATGCTTTTCAGACAACACCGATTACAATTCAGTCAGTGGTGTTTCATTAAAAATGCCAAATCAAACTCGTAATGAGACTGCTGAATTCAAGTGCTCTAATCTTTGTCTTGATTTTTACAACCCAGAAACAGTAAAGACTGGTCTTTCAAATACCCTTTCCGTATGCATCCCGTGAAACAGCACTGCCCAGATTTAGTGAAATGCAGTCTGCTAAGTTGCAGTACATGACTAAACTTTTACTTCAGTAGACTTTAAAATTATTTTTTTTTTTTAGAGAGCAGTTGAATGTTGATTCACCCTGTTGTGCTATCTGCTCAGAAAGTTATGAATTCTTCAGGATGAATTCTTTCACACAGTCCCAAAACTGTCCCATTTCTTTCATTCCTAAACTTCTGGAAGGGTTCTTAGGGGAGAGAGATTTCTGGATCACTGCTGCTGCATTTTTCTCCAACATAGCAGCTTTCACCCACCCATAAATGTAAAACACTGTCACAAATTTAAATCTTAGATCAACTTCAAACTGCAGAATTTTAGCCTTGAACATGTTCTGACTTTTTTATCTACTGGTGTTGCCAGACTGACTGCACTACTTGGGTTATGAGCAGCTGTAGCAGAAAAGCATGTTCCACCTCTGCAGAGCAATTCATGCTGCAGAAATCGTGAGAGAGGCAATAGTGTGAGAGAGGCAATAGTGTGAGAGAGGCAATAGCATGAGGTAGGGCAAGAGGGAGAAAGAAGCAAAAGGGATGGAACGGCAATCAGAGATGCCACTGGCGTTGTTTTTTTTTATGGTAGGAAGTAACAAGATTAGATACAAAAATCACATTTTACAGCAACAGTGTACTTTACTGTGTTACCCTCAACATTTTCCGCTCCTGGTCATTTAACTACTTTTTTCCCCTGTTCAAATATTTTTGCTGGCTGGCTGTAACTTTCCACAGTGCCGTAAATCTCCTGGGACCAGTCCATAGTTTAGTACAGCTTCATGCTCTGTAAAACTCTGAATGCATATTTTCTCCATCTCTTTTCTTCTGCTTTCTTCCCTAGATCTTATTTGATATAGCAGCAAATAATATATTGGGCTATCCAGAAGGCATTGGCATAAGATTGAGCTCAACACAGATGATCGAATATAGAGGGGAAAGTTACTGAACAAGTACAAAAAGAGATGGAAAATTTTTTAAATATGACTAATCTATCTGTGTTGCTTAAATATTCCAAGTAGCTCAGCTACTTACTTCAATTTCCATAATTAATTTTGGTGGGTTTTTTTTTTTTTTTAGGGTTTTTTTAATCTTCATGAACATACTCCACAGTATTCCTGATGTGCGGAAAGACTGTCAGCAGTGTATTTGTTACCTTTCTGCTTAAAGCTTACTACTTCCGTAAAACATCATTTACCAGCAACTCTGCATGATAATCTTCTCAAGGGAAATTAGCTTGCAGTGAACTTCATGGCTAAACTGCCAACTGTACAAAAGCAGAGTAATTTACAGCTGGATTAAATATTTTAAAGTTACTGTGCAGTCATGGAGATATCGTCACATCCTTGTTTTTTTCAGAGGGAAACAAAATTTTGTAAGGCCTGTCTTTTTATTTCTGGCTGATCCATGTGAACCTGACATTTTCCATGTCCTTAGCTCTTTTCTTTTCTTTTGCAAGAGCAGCTCCAGAGAAACATTACAGTTTCACAGAGCATTCTTTGAGGATTATAATGCACACCTTATGCTAATGAATTACTGAAGCAGAACTGATAATACCCAGAATATCTGAAAAGAGGATGAAGAGACATAGCTGGCACTCAGGGAAGGCAGTTAGGGGGGATTCCCAGAGTACGTAAATCAAGATGACTTGGCTGTTATCAATGGTTTACACTAGAGGCAATGGTTAGCTCTCATTTAAATCTATTAGCCTTTGTGTTGCTCCACTAGGATCCCTGACCTTCTGTCTTAGTTTCAGGGGTATCTTCATGTGTTTACCTCTTCATACCATCTGCTGTTTACAGAATGACTCATTAATGAAGTTCTTTCACATGCCGGAACAGGAAGCCTTCTCTCAGAAGCAGAAGCACCATATTTTCTTTCTGTGCAGAACCCTCTGCTGTTGTGACTCTTCATGGTTTTGTACTTAAACTACTGGCTACACCCCTATCCCACTTCAATCTGCTGTGCATTTGCACATGTCTTGATCTGATTTCTCTGATCTTTACAATACTCCAGAGTTACTCCAGAGTTATATTACAAGTCAAAAGTATAGGCATCTTAGCCTGCTTCACAGAGTTCATGTGAAAATTGTAGCCAATTTGTTGAATATGAATATTTCATTAATTTCATTTTAAGACCAGTCGTATCTTAAAAACAAGTCTTTAATTTCTATATTTTAACTGTAAAAATGAAACAAGTAAAAAAGAAGAATGGGTTTGCTATGATAAAAAAGAAAAAGGGAATTACATACAAGCCAAGAATATATTAGGTGGGATTTTGTCAGTGAAAATGTTTGCTGGCAAATAATAAACCCTCCACCAAAGGAAAGTGTAACAAAATTTCTGTAAAAATCTCTATTTCCATGTTCATGTTTTAAGTCATTTTTTGAAATAAGATCAGTTACTTAATAGGCTAAGATACAGAAATTATACTAATGTACTGAAAAAATGTTTGGTTCTTTGCCAAAATTAAATGTGTTAGGAAAAGGAAAGCTGCATTAAATATCATATGATATGCTTACACTAGCAATTATAAAAAAGCAGTACGGAATTTAACATTTTCACATAATCTGTGTTTCTCTCTTATCATGCATTCGCAATGGGCAAGGAGAGTGATGGCTTACTTACACAGCAAGGGCTATTTGTAGATTGTGGTAAAACAGGCAGAGCAACTAAATTCTGTCCTAGTGAAGTCTATGTCATGACTTCAGTAAAAATGATGTGCAGTCACTGTTAACTACGATTAGACAAGCTGTAACTTAATGAAATTTATTTACTTTTTTTTTGAGAGGGTAGTTAAGTTGAATAAAATAAAGTTGACAAAATTTATTATTAATTGCCTGATCAAAGGTTTTGTGAGTCATATCATCCTGTATATTTGTGTAATCCCTCTGAGAATGTGGCTTTAGTCATGACTGTGGCTCCTGGAGAGTCTTTCACTACACATATCATAATAATAGTGCTTCACAATATCAGAAGAGAAAACTATATTATCAAGGGATTTTAGTAAGATATCCACTATTGATTTAAAATGGTCTCTGAAGCTTAAATCCATTATGCAATATTATGGAAAATATAACCTACTAAGACTGTTTAGACACAGACGTATTATAATTCCCTGTTGCTTCTTTACTATCACAATGATTTTAAAAGATAAAAGCTTGATATTCACTGAGGTTTTTGATAATCAGGTAGTCTTAACCATTTCTTTAGAAGGCAAATTAGAAATCTATGCTGCCAGTAGCAATTTGAAAATATTCCTGCAAATCTTTGAGATAG
Organism: Ara ararauna; assembly: GCA_028858755.1. NCBI lineage: Eukaryota > Metazoa > Chordata > Aves > Psittaciformes > Psittacidae > Ara > Ara ararauna. The sequence continues at coordinate 34,973,439 of CM054376.1, forward strand.
AACTTAAAATGACATCCCATTTGCTTTATGTGCCAGTTGATATTTTAGGCCAAATCTTTCCCTGTCCATAAAATATGGCTCAGTGTGATAAGGCAGGAATAAATTGTGGTAAGATTTAATCTTTCCCAAAGAAAATGGAAGAGAGAGTAAATGAGAAGTATGTAGTGCTGTAGTGCTGAACAACAGAGCACAGAGGAAATTTAAAAAAATTTAATTAGGAAAGAAAAATTTATGCCACACAAAATAGTAGGTGCCTACTCCCAAGTTTGAGAATGTTTAAATTGCATTTATCTGTGAGTTACTTTCTTCTTGTGAGATATATACAGAAATGGTTAATCAGTTGAAAAATGTGATGTTAAAACTAAAATTGCTAAACTAAAGTGGGTGTGTGTGTCTCTTTTTTTTTTTTTTAATGGAATTATTAACTTTGAAAGAAAGAAACTGACAGAGAATTTATGTTTGTTCTGTACTTTCACTAAAAATCAAAGATTACTAGTACTCTGTTTATATTTTAGCGGGTATTATTTCTCAGGGCAGATTTCCCTAACTGAAAGGTCGTAATACAAATGCACAATAACTATTTTGTTCAATTTGTCTTACTGGCAGATATTATAGTTCACATAACTTCCCTCTGTAAATTAGAAATTCCAGTGTACCCACTCCTAGTCCAGAGGGAACTTCATCAAATCTATAGATGGTATGGAGAGCTTAATGAAATTTGGTAGTTTCATGGAGGTTACTGTTTGTTTTTGGTTTTGTTTTATAGTTTTAAGTACAATTCAAGCACTGTCCACAAACTGTCTCAAATGATAGTTTTTAAATGAATCTGGAGAAAGGTAAAGTAGGAGAATTTTTTGTGCAGCATTATTTTGTTGAGCTAACTTTTTAGTAAGAAGTTTCTGTGACTGCTTCTTTATAGTGTCTCATTTACATACACAGTCTAGCTGATTGCTTGTGGAAATACCTTTCAGAAGGTTTTTTTGCAAATGTTAATTTCTACAAGACCAATGGATATAAACATTAGGTAATACAGTATCTGTTCTCTCTTCCTACAATGCTTGTTTTCTAGTAGTGAGATTTCTAGTACAGTAAGGCTCTCAGAATGTTTTCCTAAGCAATTACAGAAAGAAAAATAGAAAGTTCCAGCTGTTTAGATTTATAATTGGAATAAAAAGAGCCAATAGCGATTAGGTAACAAAAGATGAAAGTCTTGTACACTTCCAGTTTTCTACCATAAATGAAACCCTAAGAATTGAAGGGCTAGCAACTGCCAAGCCATAAGAAAAATCACAGAAAGGCAGAGCATTCCATTGCTGTTTTTGCATTATCATTTCTTAAGAATAATTATAAAATTGCTGAGCTTAACCTCACCTGAACAGCAAAGATATTAGGCATGCTTTGAAAGCAGATTTAGAGAAGGGATCTATCTATGCTAAAGTCACACATGTAACTTGCAGGGTAAGTAATTTCTCTGCTGCTGTACATAGACTGATGCTCATAGCTAAGCCTGACTGAATGAGGCCCAACTTTGGAGTCTCTGTTTGGCAGTAGATGATGCCTAGATTTGTCATCATCTATGGACACTTTGACTTTCTGGTATGGTTACGTGCATGTGTTGCCGGTAGTGCTGTACAGATACTTTTCCAAGATGAGGACAAAAGTACAGTGCATTCCTGCATCTTTGTAGACTAATACCTGGAGCCTTCTGATCTGCAGGTTTTAAAAGCTGTCCTTTAAGCCTGTACATGGCCTGTGGTGGAGCCAGTAAGATAAGGTGCTTGGAAATAATCTTACATACAAGCACTTTAGGGCTGAGGAAGTTATAAATAAATACCACATTAAACTGATGGTGATTTGGGGAAAATATCATAACAAATAGGGATATCCATTCTGCTTGAGAACAGATAAAACATCCTCCAGCTTGTAAAAGGATAAAAAGAATATTATAAAGGCAGAAAAATAAAAGAAAAGTCTTTATTTGTTCCATTTAGACATTTCCACCCGGGACATAGTGTTAGGCAGAAACTATGAACAATGTCTAGGGTGTATATAGAGCCATAGTTTCCTTAGGTTGACTTGGTATTCATCAGTGAACATATTTGTGCAGATATTGGTGCTGTATCATGCCCCTCTACTCTGCTCTCGTGAGACCTCACTTGGAGTATTGTGTGCATTTCTGGTGTCCTCAACATAAAAAGGATATGGAACTGTTGGAATAAGTCCAAAGGAGGGCCACGAGGATGATCAGGGGACTGGAGCACCTCCCATATGAAGATAGGCTGAGAAAGTTGGGGCTGTTGAGCCTGGAGAAGAGAAGGCTGTGTGGAGACCTCATAGCAGCCTTCCAGTATCTGAAGGGGTCCTATAGGGATGCTGGGGAGGGACTCTTCATGAGGAACTGTAGTGAGAGGACAAGGGATAACAGGTTCAAACTTAAACAGGGGAAGTTTAGATTGGATATGAGGAAGAAATTCTTTCCTGTAAGGGTGGTGAGGCACTGGAATGGGTTGCCCAGGGAAGTTGTGAATGCTCCATTGCTGGCGGTGTTCAAAGCTGGATTGGACCAAGCCTTGGGTGGCATGGTTTAGTGTGAAGTGTCCCTGCTGATGGCAGGGGGGTTGGAGCTAGATGATCTTCAGGTCCTTTCCAACCCTAACTATTCTATGATTCTATGATTCTGTGATGCAGAACACCTATCTGTCACACAGTCCTGTAAACAGTGTGGCTACATTTATTCCCGGTATTTCTAACTAAACAAATGCATTAAGCGTTATAAATACGGCAAATCAGTGGGCAGTTGTAAAGGCAAGAAAGTAAAATTCACTTCATAAATTAAACAGCACATTTTTTTGTGCTTACACAATATCTTAACTAAAAATGTTTTGAATGAAACCTAAAAAAGCCCCATGGTTTCTGGTTTAGTAAAAAAAGCAGTGCTTCAACTCAGTGTCTGGTCACAGTATAGCACTTCACAGAGCTTTATTTGCACTGCAGAAAAAAACAGTTTTGGCTAAAAACACACCCAGCTCTGGAACTTCATGGTATATTGTGTTGATGATGTTTTTCTTTAGGGAAGTTCAATCTCTTTGTTTTATCTGGCAAAAGGAAATTGATATCTGGAAACAGTGTCATAATATGACGTAATGTCTTGAACGCAAAAATTCCAGGAGGCATCTACGTGTACTGCAGGAGCATATATTTTACTAAGAAGAGAGGGCTAGATCTGTGCTGCTTAGCAAAGAGGATCACTTCCTTGTGTCATCAGCACAAACAGATTCCTATACAACACACAAGTAAGAAAAATCTTAAACTCCACAACCAAATCCTTGTTAGAAGTTCACTGGGTTTCATGTTTACCCAGACAATTTGTCCTTCGCTTTTCAGTTTCCAGGACCTGGATCTGTGTTGTATTCTAACTTTTCTGGAACATCTGGTGTCAGATCTAGTCCTCCCTCTTCTGTTGCATTCAGACGTTTTGACAGCTGTTGCAAAGGGCAGAATTGTTGCAAAAAAGAAAAAAATCTCCTTTTTATACTTCCGATACTGCCAGCTTAAGCCACAGTCAGCAGCAAAAGGTATTCTGGAGCTGAGAAAGTAATGTTCTGCTCAATTTAATTACTCAGGAAATGGCTTGATCACTTTGTTCTGCTGATTTTGTTTAAAGGTACTCCAGCAAAAAAGACTTATGGCTATCAGAGACAAGTAGTATTTGGCAAAGTAATTTCTATACAATACATATATTGGCACATTCTATACAGGGTTGCATCATATACAGTAACAGTTGACCTATTTGTCCTCAGATTATTCCCTTGACCCTCTCCCAGCAACTGCATTTGCGGCGCACTGTTTCTGCAATGATTGGGATATGAAGGGTAAGAAGGGCATGAATGCTGAAAATGCTGAAATTAGATATGTTAAGAAATTATATGCATAAAAAGCATACTTTTGCTGTTTTGTTGTGTCTTTTTTTTTTAACTCTTCACTTGTTCTAGTATTTTTGAAGTAGAAGTAAATGAACAATCCACTTTCCTTTATCTCTGTTTCACCTTGCTACCTTTCAATAGGGTTAATGCTTCTTCCAGGCAAGGTATTTCAAGAATTCAATTAACATGCTTAAAATGTATTAAAAGCCTTTTAAAAGAGTTTATAAACAACACTGGGAAAAAAATAATTACATGTGGAAAAAAATAATTACCTGTGGTTACTGCTCCAAGTAGAGTCATGTTCCTTTATGTTGAATTTGTCTGCATTTATCTGTCTTTTGCCTATTTGTTCAAATGCCTATGTAACAAGTAGCTCATTTTTATTCATGAGTAGTTTTCTGGGGATCAATAAAAATGCTACAGATGTATGTGTAGTATAAATTAGATGCATTAGAAACAAACATATTTTTCCCTGCTCTGTATATTATCATTAGAGTTCATTTTATTGATAAACAAGCAAGCTAATTGATGCAGAATCAGAAAGTATTTATCAATTCATTTGCAGGCCATGATTTAATACACTAATTAGAACTTGGAGAAAGCAAAAAAAAAGATAACATACCTCATATTCTCAGTAAAAACATTTAGAAACTAATTTTAAACTGCGGACAATCCTAAATGTTTTAGAAAAACTATTCCTGGCTATTCTTTTTTTTTTAATTACATACATACACTAAGGGTAGAATTTACTGAGCAACATAAGGTTCCATATCCTGAAAAATTAACCTAACTGACCAACATGTTAGATCCAGAAGTTGCTATATCATTTTTTAGCATGCCAAAGAATGTAATTTAGAAGCTTAATACGAACCAAAAGAAGTGCTCAGTGATAAGAATGACTCAGTGTTTCAGGATGAGATACTAAACAGGTCCAGTGAATTTATATTATCACAATTCTAGTGACCAATTCAATGTCAGGATGAAGTTTACTCTGTTTTTCTTATCTAATAACTTTAAGGTATAACTCATTTGATTGACCATTGATTATTTGCCACTTTGTTCAATTTTTCTAACACTGCTAGATATGGCTAGATTCTATTTAGATACTTGTCACACTGGATACATGTTTTAGTACAAGAAATAACTATTCTGTAGAAAGTTCAAAGTTTAGGTGTTTGGTTTTTTTTTTTAAATCCAACTTTCAGACAACTCTTAGGACATGCATGAACAGCCTCGAGTCAGTCAAGTTTCAATCCTGGCTTTCATTTAGTAAGTAATAGAGAGTTCAGTCCACCCTTCAGGTGATCTTTATGTCTCGGTGCTAATACAGACCTGCAAAACAAAACCAGCAGTGTTCTAATACTGACTTTTCTGAATTGGTAGCCTAACATCATCATGATACCATATGCTATGGCATTGTTTTGGTGAGATAGCAAATACTTATACTTTCCATTAACTTTAACCATTGTTGGTTATAGTACATTTTATATAGCTGCTGTAAATGTCATATTGCAAAATGTGAATAAGTGAAAATACTTAGTTATAAAGAGAAGATTTATCAAATGAAAATACTAAATGCATTTTCATCTACTAAAAACATGTCAAAATGAGTAGTAGTACCTATATTTCTCAGCTGCCAATCTTGCCATATGTAAGACACTTATTTTAGCTTATAGTAAGATCTTTTATAATACTGCTACAATAGTTGAAAAAAATCTAGGCAAGCTATGGGGCATGAAAGCACTTCTGTGTATACTTAAAACTGTATTATAGTGTCACTGGCACTATTAATCTTCTACTTCTTTTGATATCGGACAAATCCAGTTCTGAGTCTTTAAAGATGCCTAAAGCTGGACTGTCATTTGGGTAAGAAATGTAGTGCACCATCTCTCTCATTATTTTACCTCCATAAAATATATTATTTGTTTGTTTGATATGTATGTTTTTATACATACATACCCACCTCCAGACTGTTATACTTGTTGACAAGGCCTAGATGTGAGGATTTACAACTTGTAATCTTATTCATGGGCTACTGCTCTGGAGTTAAATCCTTTTATCAGTTTACATACAGCTAATGTTATTGGTTGTATTACAGGTTATTCTGTTTTAGTGCAGCTCCATATCTAGTAGACAGTTCATAGACAAAGTGTGTATCACTTGCAAACTTCTTCATAAATTATTGATTTCTAAAAGCATTTTGAAGATGCGTAAGAAAATTCAGTAAGTTTTGAAAGACTATATAATCCATTTATCAATATTTTGCAGAACAAAGAATAAAACGGACAAGTTATTACAAATTATCTGCTTAGTTCTATTTTTCACTAAAATGATTTTTTCCTTATAGCTTTCTTGAACAGTAAAATAATTGGTTCTTTTTTCTTACATGAAAAGTCAAATTTCTGAATCCTGTCATGAATTCAAAAGAGTGCAAGATATTTAGTATTCCCTGAACTAGTGAACTCTATGGTATATGATCGTTGATGATGTAGTAATAATAATAATAATAATAAATATTACTTACATGAACTCTACTACCATTACTTTAGACACAGTGTATAAAACCAACATCTTAAAACACAGTGAACATCAATACAGCCATGTGTAAGCAGACACTGTTCAGTACTTCTTAGACAAAAAGTTACTCTTTTACTTTTTCGACTGCAGAAATGGATAAAAAAAAAGACAAATCTTAAATTATCTTAGTAGGGCAACATAAGCTTGGAATAGTATATGAAACTGAAAAATTCCTGGTATAGGTCAACAGTACAATAATAAAATATTATTCAGTAAGTATGGAATTTTTAAAGGCTTGTTTTTACAAAGTTTGTTTCTTTTCAGATGAGGGAAGCAGGACAGGGCATTACCATACTAGCCAGAGCTGTTAAGTATTATGAAACAGTAATGTGCTTTATAGAGAAAAAGAAAAGTTCAGTCAAATCTAAAAAAATCATCAGCCTCTTGGCATACATAACTAATGAGCGAAGGAGCATGCTGCCTTTCTAGAACCAAACCAGAATCATTGCTTTTGAGCACAATGGCAAAACATCTTTGGATCTGGTCAGGATGGCTTTTTGTGGTATTGCAGAAAATACTGTGGGATACCCTGGCATGCGTACTGAGTAGAGGTGGCATGGCAGCACATCTGTGGGTGGTTGCTCTCTCAGTGTCCCTCTGCACCTGTGGTCCCCCCCCCGTGTAAACCTCCGACAACAAAGGGGGAAGTGAGCACAGTCCTGGGTCAAGAAGTAGCTGCATAATTGACGCGTGGCTAGCATATACATTAACATACCAAGTGGATAGTATAATGGTAACGCCTAATATTCCCTAACAAAAAATTCAGAGGAAACACCTTTAAAAGTCTTGGTTCTATTTCCATGTCTATAAAACTTAATACTTAACAGATGCAGGATGGAGGAGGAGAAAAGAAGGAGGCAGACTCAATCTTCTAACAAATCTGCAGAACTTTCTGCTTCACAGGTGTGAAATATTTCTCTATGTTTACAACCCATTCTGTAAGGATAGCTGGGTCTCTGCTTATCCTTCCAACATATTTTTCTCTTGAAAATGTTATTTCAGCTTGCTGTTATTGGCTGTACTCCTTCACCTTTCTTCTTAGATATTCAGTGATATTGAGGACTTGGAGTGATTAATAGCTAGATTTTTGTGGAAATTACTGGTAATGGAGTTCAATATAATAACCTAAAGTTCAGATATCTGTGTGTCACTTTTCCAGCTTCCTTGTTTCCCAAGATACCCACAGCTTGACCAAGGGCCATTAACAGCAGACAAGGTGTTGTTAACACGTGTGTCTTTCACACCTTCACCTGGAACAATTCATGCTTTGGTTATATTAATGAAAGAGCTGCTGAAAATCTCACTTTGCTTCTTACTATAATTGAAGTGGCTTGAACCAGTCCATAGGTAAACCTTTACAGTCCTCAAACCATGGAACAGCAACAGTAGCTTGGGAAATGTATCTACTGCTATGCTTCATCCACTGTATCTCAAAAACCTCAGCAATGAGTTAAACTTGCTAAGAACAGAGAATTGTCCAATTTTACTGTTTACTCACAGTGACACCCTGTGAAGCTGGCTGTACTTCTGCGCAGGAGACTAAAAAGGGATTAGTGTCTAATCTAATAGATACTAAGATTACAGACTGAAATATTTTGAATGATCCATACTGCACTGGTGAGAAGATACAAATACATCACATATGAAGAGTAACCTAAGAATAGATGGTATTTTGGCTCCAATTCATTCCTACTGTGTAACAGCGCAACAGGACTGCCTTGGAAGAGAAAATAAATATTTTTAGCCTCAGAATCACATGACAGTCATGGCTAGGATAGGTCTTACACTAAATTGTTAAGAGTTGCTCCAGTCCGTTCTGGAAGGGTAGAGGGGAAGAGAAAGTAAGTAAGTAAGAAAGGAAGGAAGGAAGGAAGGAAGGAAGGAAGGAAGGAAGGGAGAAAGAAGGAAAGAAAGAAAAGAGAAAGAAAGAAAGAAAGAAAGAAAGAAAGAAAGAAAGAAAGAAAGAAAGAGAAAGAAAGAAAGAAGGAAAGAAAAAAAGAAAAGAGAAAGAAAGAAAGAAAGAGAAAGAGAAAGAAAGAAAGAAGGAAAGAAAAAAAGAAAAGAGAGAGAGAGAAAGAAAGAAAGAAAGAAAGAAAGAAAGAAAGAAAGAAAGAAAGAAAGAAAAAAAGAAAGAAAGAAAGAAAGAGAAAGAAAGAAAGAAGGAAAGAAAAAAAGAAAAGAGAAAGAAAGAAAGAAAGAGAAAGAGAAAGAAAGAAAGAAGGAAAGAAAAAAAGAAAAGAGAGAGAAAGAAAGAAAGAAAGAAAGAAAGAAAGAAAGAAAGAAAGAAAGAAAGAAAAAAAGAAAGAAAGAAAGAGAGAAAGAAAGAAAGAAAGAAAGAAAGAAAGAAAGAAAGAAAGAAAGAAAGAAAGAAAGAAAGAAAGAAAAAGAAAGAAAGAAAAAGAATAGGGTCTACATTTTATAAGACAGTTCTGCTGACATGTCACACAACTTTAAACTTTGCCTTACTGTGTAGTGTGTTGAAAACAGCAATAAAATGCTAAATTACAATTGCATGAGCTGGGGATTAGAGGCAAATTTGTGAGCTTGGAAGTTGTAGATCAGTTCACTAAATACATAAAACATCAGCTTACACTAAGTAACTATTTTCAGCAGAAAGAATATGTATAATGAAAGGTTGGAAAACGGAACAGGTACTTTCAATATGATTTCAAAGTGGCTTTAATGGATAAATGTATGATATATCATGTTCAAAAGTGTTACCTATTAGCTAAGAAATCATCCAAAGAACTTTTAAATGGGCAAGCAGCCTATCTCAGAAAAATATGATATTATTTACTTTGTAAATAGGCTCCATTATCATTTTTTTCTGTACCTCTATTCAGGGGTTTTATATGCAACTGTAGAGTATAAATAGTCCTATGTATTGGCATACTTACAACATTGTTTGCAAAATTCAGTATTGTTGGGGAGAAGGTTTTAAATCACAAAGAATACACAGAGGGTTCTTAGAGATATCGAACATAGAGGTACTGAAATGGTAACACATGCTTCAATTTGTTGATGTGTACTTTCCAGAACAGGGTGAAAAGTCACAGATTACCCTTAGGTAATGTCCAGAAATGCTGGAAGATATGGCCAACAGCTTTCTGAAAGTACTTGTATCATGTCTGTTAAAGATACACAACAGATGTTAATCTTTTTCTAGAACAATTTCTCAAGAATGGCTCATATTCAAAACCCATAAGCATTCTCCACTGCAAATGTAAATTACTTTATTGTCAAATCTCTTGTCAAATTACTGTCAAAGTATTTAGAATGTTCAAAATGAGGAAGTCTTTTGGGAATAATAATTCATACAACCATAAATAATACCTAAAAATAATACTATTATACAAAAAACTGGAACAATACTTACTGTTAATACAGTGTTGTGGTAACTTCAGAAGATGCAAATTTTAAGTTCATGCATAACAGGAAAAGATCAGATATTTGTAAAATGTTTCAGGTATATCTCATGCTTTCTTTCCTCTACTCACTTGTTTATTTTCCACCCAATATTTCCCTGGTATTCCCCTTTCTCCTAGAGGCTGGTACATTCCCTTCTTTGTTTTATGCACTGAAATAGCAGCTGAAAAGTACGCAGCCCATCTTCAAAGGCTGTAATTGACAACTGTTTCAGCTTTTCCTTCTGCCCCGTATTATAAAATAAGGCTATAATAAAATGCATAGTGGCTTCAGTGAAGCTGATTGCCACCTTCCATGAATTTCAGTTAGAGGGCAATTTATCTTTCTGTTCAGCAATGTATCCCTGGCACTGTTGAAGGCCAGGATGGACAAAGCCTGGGATGACATGGTCTAGTGTGAGGTGTCCCTGCCCACGGCATTGGGGGGTGGAATTAGGTGATCTTAAGGTCTTTTTCAACCCTAACTATTCTATGATTTCTGTGATATCCAATATGTAGTGTGCCTGGAAAGTGCTGTTTTAAACGCATTAGAATTTGAACGGGTGTCAGCACAGGAACTCTAGCAGGATTTCTTTGGTGCACAGGCTAAATTTGTGGATGTTTTAACATAGTCAGGTAGTTTAGAAACCTACTTATATACGTATAGCCAAAACAGAACTGTGAGATAGCACACCCTTCCTATATAGTGTCAAGTTGTGTCTGGTTGTTCTACAATGAAGAGACTCAAAAGATACACAAAAATATAGAAAAGTAAAACCTAGTAAACCAGAAGGTTTGGAGATGTAGGAAAAAAAAATAGGTAGTAAGATAATTTTTCAGGATGCCTCTGGCCTCCATTTGATGTTTTATATATTCTTTTTAGGTAATTTTAAGTAATAGGGGAAAATAGCAATAAATGCTAACAATCTAATTTAGTTTTACGAGAGAAAAACTGAACAGTGAAATTACTTAAAATAGTTTTAAGCTGAAGATTGCATAAATGTTCTTATAAAAAATGTTCTTATTTGAAATCTGATCGAGTGAAATGTGATGGCTAAGATTTGGTGTAAATTTTATATAAGTGGCAACAATAAAAAGACACAGGTTGTTCAATTCAAAACTTCTACTAAATTGTGACCATCAGTAATTTGGATGGAGTTCAGATAGTTCTCCCAGCATGCCTTTGGATTGCAAAGGAAGTTAAGCAGGAATTTATCTCAATTTCTCCAGAGCCAAAATTCTGTTGTGTAAAGAACTCTAGAATCTAAAATAAGCACTGAGTGAATGAATGTGAGCAGCTTCACTGCTAGGTAACTTCTCACATGAGATTTCTGAGTTTGTTCTTACAGTTAAATATTTAATAAAAGACTGTATCCCATTTTATGCCCTATTGTAAGGACACCATACCACTCCCTGTATGACAAGCTTCCATTTCAATGGAATGGTGTCATTAAGCGTTGCTGCAAAACTCCTCTAAACTCCTCTCTTTAGGTGTCCATATAGCTCTAGAAGGTCCTCTAAAATGTATTTAACCAAATTGTGAACATTTTACTGGAAATGCCACTGAATATGTTCTAGTGGAAGCTATGAGTTGAAGTTATTCAGCCACAAGTAATCATAAATGCTTTTGAAATATGGAACCATCTGATAAACATAGACTGCAGCTACTCTGCTCTTCCACTGACAAAAGCCTCCAGAGATCTTAATTTTCCAACCATTCAGATCACGCTTGACCAAAGAGGGTATATAATTCCTTTTTGGTCTGCTTGTATGATTTCCTTCACACATAAATTATGCATGGAAGTATATTTTACAAATGGGTCTTTTCTCAAGAGGTTGAATCGCTATCTTGATATGCTGTTGAATAATGAAATGTAGGTATGGCCACAGCAGCCAAGATGTTCCTATCATTGACAGTTGGATTAAGTTAGTTAATTACTCAGGACTCTTGGGATCACATCTTCCAAAATATCTAGATATTCAATCCCTATTTCATTTTTGAATAATATCTTAAAAAGTAATGCTCTTAAATAATTTTTTAAAAGCAAGCTTTAGAAACTTAATTGTTTCTATATTCAATATAAGTCTAAAAGGGCCAAAGTCTGAAGTCTAAAAGGAGCAAAGCTAACAACATAAGAAAAAGTATTAATCATTGCTTTATTTAGTCGCTGCTTGTTTATCCATGGCATTGGCTCACAACAGAAGATTGTGCATTTGGTTGGTTGTATTGTGCCATGAAATGTATACTATACAGGCATGGTTATTGTTTTTTCTTATCTTGCTGTTCATTTTAAATTTTTAGTCTTGTTTTGAATTGCACTAGGAAAGTAGAATCTACAAGTCAATACTTTATCTGTTCTTGCTTCACTCTGGCTGCTACATGTTAAAAAAATAAAAATCCTTTCAGCATTTTCCTTTCATTCTATCAAGGCACAAACTTCATAAGTGGGTAGATAATTAAAACATGCACAGCCCACAAGCCTCTGAATCACATCTCTTTTCTTAGCTATGCATACTTTTTTTTCACTGTGCACATTTCAGCTTGGTTTTACACTAATAAATTCATTATATAGCGTTGATGGACAAGCTTTATTTATTATAGTGGTAATTGTTAAAATAACTCTTTGTGGGAAAACAGCTCTTCACAAATTTTAAATCATGCTGTTTACATGCCTGCTTCTAGAACTATGGAAATTCCATAAATTATGATGTTAATTCTGCAATTTTCCTAAACAGAAATGTCACTTTTTTCAATAAAATCAATACAAGTAGAGTTTGAATCTCTTCTCTTTTATCTGCACCATTATGTTAAGTACTACTGAGGTGTACTTATACAATCATAGAATCATAGAATCATAGAACAGTTAGGGTTGGAAATGACCTTAAGATGATCTAGTTCCAACCCCCCTGCCATGGGCAGAGACACTTCACACTAAACCATGTCACCCAAGACTAGGTCCAACCTGGCCACAATAACATGCATTATCCCAGGACTTATTGACCTAGAAGGTTATTGCTTGAAAGCATTTATGAATATTTTGAATATACTCAGTCTCTTCTTACTCATTTGATCTCATTTTTTCAGTTTCTTTTCTTTCCCTGTGACTAGATACTTACACTTTCTGCAAAGGAAATTTTGAAGGGACAAGAAGAGGAAACAGAAATGGAAAGAAATTCCTTCAGTCAATAAGCTCACTATTGCCTCTTTGATGAACTACACATCAAATGTAAATCACCTTGATGCATAACAGTCCCCACCCATTGCCACTGCTTCCTTCTTTTTGTTCTCTTCCATGTAAGTCTGTACACATTCTATCTTGATATTTCAGTTATGTGAATCATCCTGTAAATTTTGTATCATTACACATATTATAATCAACATCCTTTATAGAAATTTTTGTTATTCTTTGTTTTAGTGTATTGACCTGACATTGACCCGGAACATTCTGTTGTTCATTTTTAAGGGGGAAATAAAGTGGTAAAAGCTCCATCCCTGACAGTGTTCAAGGCCAGGTTGGGCAGAGCCTTAGGCAACCTCATCTAATGTGAGGCATCCCTCCCCATGGCATGGGGATTGAAACCAGCTCATCTTAAGGCCCTTTCCAACCCTGACTATTCTATGATTCTATGTATATATTTGCATTTAGACATACTCATAACACACTTACTTAAATATGAATTCCCATCAAGCTGATTTTGTCTGCCTATTTTGTATCAGATAAAATTTTGCATCATTGTATGATTTAAACACATGAGCACCAAGATGTATTTTAACAGATCAGTTAACCTGTAATTTTTTTTGCATTGCATCCTTTCAGTTTCTTTTATTAGTATTTGACTTTGGGTCTATTTTTACAGTGCAGTTCACACTAAACTTAACTTAGACAGATTTTTATTTTCACTGTATTCTCTAGTATGGATTTGTCATAATATCTCTATCAGAAATATAATTAATTAATATCAGTACCTGTGCTCTCAGCTTTGCTCTAATACTGGTGGTTAAGACTTATAAAATGCTCAGGGGTGAGAAATTGCTCCAGAGATTCAGATTTCCAGTAAAGCTGTCCTCTGCTCTCTCATAATCCCCAAAGACTTCTGACACTGTATCCACAATTGTCTGTTGAAAAAACTAAATTCAAATAGAGTGAAACTGTTTAAATCTTCAGTTCCCTTATTAGTGTGAATAATCAGCAAAATGCTATGCTGCCAGTGTCTCTGCAAGTTGATGCAGAGACAAAATTTTACTTTATGTTTTTAATAACAACACATTCCTTACTCCTGATCCATCCTTGGCTTGTTCTCATTGTTCCTGAGGTGTAAAGGTCCTTTTAGAATAAGCTTAGTCTGTCCCTCTCTATTTTTCTCCTGCTCTTTCTGCACATTTTAGACTCCTTTGGTGCTATTACTGCTACCACCCCACCTTAATTTTCAATCTCTGTGGTGAAGAAGTGGTTTCAAATTAAAGTCTTCCCTCTGTGAATCATTTCCTTTCACTGGATAGTCTTGATAAGTAAGATATCCAGACATTTGTTGTCTTTCGTATTTCATCCTTCACTTGTAGGGGTCAGTCTCTGCTTTCAGCCAAAGCACAGCTCTTGCCCATCAGCTGGAACAGTGTGCATAGAACAGACCAGAATGCGTCAGCTCCTCAGTTTTCTTTCTTCTTTAACTTCTTTCCTCTGAATTCTTTCCCAAGTAAAACAATTTTGTATCCACACCCACCTGTTACACTACTGTCAGTTTCCAGTTCACTGCTGGGCTATCCTTTTTTGAGTTCCCTCTATGGGGTCCCTTATTTGCTGCATTGCAATTTACCAGATGAATTCAAAAAATAATAAAAGCTTGAGTTACCTCATTCTTTCCCACATTTATTATAAATCTATTTCAATTTCTCTTCTCTGTTGAACTCTGGACTTTCAGAGTTCAAGAGAAATGTCTATATTAAGGCTCAGTGGTGACATAAGAGCCAGTACAGAAGTTAAACACCAGGGTTATGAGAAGCTATATTTCCCGACTACACTCAGAAGCTGTGTTGCTTCTATCTTTCAGTAGCGCACCAAAAAAGTAGATTCAGAAAGGTTCAAGGATGAGACTACTGGTGGCAAAACAAACAAACAAACAAACAAAATCAACCCCAAAATCCCACAACCAAACAAAAAGTTTCATTGCTTGTTGTCCTCTCTCTGGGTTTGAAATATGAAATTATGTGCTGGAAAGTATTCTGCATGTCTTGGTTGATTTCTGGTCCATCCACACAAAGTAAAGCTATCTTGAATGTTGTGCTGTGCTGTACAAGTGATATTCACCGTATTTCACTGCAGTAATCAATTCTTACCTTCCAACCCTTCCCCACATCTTAATGTCTTGGTTTTATCCTGCAAAAGAAAACCACATTTTCTTTCAAAAATGAAAGCCCTAAGATATAGGCAAGAAATGTATTTAAGAATCCAGACGAAGGATGGACAACAGTTATGATAGCACCTTGCACTATTTTTCTGCATTTTGGTATTTGATGTTTGCTACATTTCTAACCTAAAACTCAGACAAAAAGAGAACAAACAAACCCCAAATGAAACAGACAAAACATACAGAACTCTTAAATTTATGTTCTACTTATGAGAAACAAAACCACGCAGAACAGAAAGGGTGAAATTTCTGCTAAAACAAAGAACCTAATCTGCAATATTTTCCCTAAATATTTAATTTTTCTGCAGGCAACCAAGCGATCCTAGCAGGCTGATGCTCTTTCTCACCAGTTAATCTAAGCTGCTAAGAACTATTGTAGTTCTCTATCCCCAGCTAACAATGACCTACTTTAAGCTACAGACTCCTGTTAAGTAAAAACCCATTAAAAGAAAAAAAAAATTCCCTCTAGGCCATCTGTTGTTTATTTTTCCGTCAGCAGCAAACTGTTCTCTTGGAGACCAAGGGTGAGACAGTTCCATAAGAAATAAGGACATCTTGGCCTTTCATTTGCTGCTTTGCATATAGTAGTAGGTATTATTTTTCCCTCCTAATGTTTAAACAGGTAGTAGTGGGTTAAGTGATAATGCAGTCTCTGCAACTATTGTTATTTGAATTTTCTATAGCACGACTTAATGTGGATTTATGAACTCCTATTCCATGGCATTTCTTTTGCAAATTCTGACTACTTTCCTTATTCAAATTTATTTTTTGTTTCATGCTTCAAGTTTCTGAGAAGATAATGGCATGACATATATTATCATGCCAACATTTCAAATATATGATTTTTTTCTTTAGTCTAACTGTATTTTGTTTAACTAGGAACTTACTTTCCTCCAAAAAATAAAAAAATTGCAATGTATTTTAGCTCAAAATGAGCAGTTTAAGCATTTCTTTTCCCACTTAATATTCACAGCTATTAGTCAGCTGTGGATAAAGAAAAAGGAGAGAAATCTTACCCATGTATTTTCTGCAGCATGAAGAGGAAAAGAAGTAGAAATACACAGTGAGTGTGATATAACATTTAAAGTTAGGAAGGCCAAAGCAGTGAGTGGTAGTTTGGGGCAAGAGTGGTAAATCATATAGCAGCAGTGAATAAAAAGCTGAATTTTTAATGAGACATAGTAATAATTAGTAACACAGTCAATAAGGTATTTTTTCCCCCTTCATTTTAGATTTCTAAAGCTGGAGGGGTGTGATGAGCAGTAAATTATTCTTTTCTTTATTTATTTATTTCTTTTTCATTTATTGTCATATTTTGTAGTGAAATAGCATTCCTCAATATAGGTAGAAGCTAGAGAACAATATTAATTCTGGAGGCAAGGAAGAAATATAGACCAGGACTGCATCATTTCTTTTGATTGTGCTTCGCACAATAGTGTTAATCCACTTCAAATTAACTTTATTAAATGTAATCCAAGTTTGCTTCCTTCCACACTATGTAATCCAAGCCAAAGAAATCCATAATATGAAGATTGTTTAGAAATAAAATATGTCAATCTGACAGCAATCAGTTGTAAGTCTATATATATATATATATACAAATATATAAATTTGGGGAGGTTTGGGAATTTTGGAAGATAACTTATTTTAATAGTTAATCTATCTATGCTGGTGCTGATTACACTAAAGATTGTAACCTCTAAGGGACAGACATTAACTTGAAGGAATTATGGAATCAGTCAAGCTTTAGTGTTTTACTATCTATTTTACTGCCAGTACTAACTGATACGCTGTGTAAATGAAGTATTTGAACAATCATTTCCATACAACAAATTACTGTTCCAGGAAGTGTTTGCTTGTTCTGGTTATTTTTATCACATTTTGGTTCTGAAGGCTAAGCTGGAACCATTAATGCGACAGTTTCAGATGATTATACTACACCGTATGCCAGCACAATTTATTTAAGCTACTTTCTTGCATCTGTTTCATAACATGTGCTTCAAAGTATTTATCATACTGCTATACAGAAAGCAGAAGGGTCATTGTTTTTGTTTCGATTTCCTCAGCTTCCCCCGCAAAATGTAGTCAAACCAAATGGATTCTAGAGACTGATAAACATGTTTTATTGATTTTGATAGAGGACTATAAGCAGTGTTACAATGAGTAGATTTAAAATAAAGGAGCATTGTTTTAGAAAAGACATGCATATAGGCCAGAGAAAAATCATTCTGTAAAAACTGATGCTACCACTATTTATGTATTTATTTATTGTTTTATATAAATTTATTGAACACTTATATTCTGAAAAAGTAGTATGATACTGTAATAAAAAGCCCCCAGTCACCTCCCAGTCTGTTTTCATTCACCTTCTTCAGGTCTGGCCAGTATTCTACCCCAACAGTGATGCACCACTGCCCAGGCAGGGTGGAAAGGCTTTTTCCTAGCTGACACTCCTGTTCAGAGCCCTGTGTGAACTACATCCTTCCCTTGTTGGAATCAAAAGGTATGTTTGCAATGTTTTCACTCGGGCCAGGCTGAAAACAGTGCTGTGGGTGAAAGTTTGCAATCTATTTATGAAATGGCATCCTAATTCCTTTGCTATAATCATGAAATCATTCTTTATTCATGCTGTCATTCTGTTTGTTTTGACTACAATGGCATTTTAAGCATAGCTTTTTACTGATTTTTCCCTAATGGCACTCATACTTCTTTTTTTTTTTTTTTTCTTCACTACAACTGATTTGCATCCCACCAATAATCAAATGGAAATTAAAGAGAGTTATCAAAGTCAGGAAAAAAACAAGACATTCTGAAGTGAAGACAGTCATTGTAAGTAAGAAAAAGAAAAATATATTTCTAATTTTTCCTTAGTAATAATATACAACATAAAAGAATAAATGGATATTCTGTTGACCGAAATCAGATGTAGATGAGAACAGCCCCCTGTAGGATGATATTAGATTAAGGACAAACTGAGTAGCATAAACAGTTCATCCGTGACAGCACTTTAAAATATTCTACATTAAAAAGAATACATTTAAAGATATATTGTAACTATGAGCATGTTCTGTTTATCAGAAAAAGTGAAAAAAAAAAGAGATGAAACCCCTTTAAAATTTAGGATGGTGTATATTTTCCTTTAGAAAATGTTATGCTTCTGATTTTTAATCAAATTTTCTCATGACTACAAAAAAAGCCTGATATTTTTAGTGGGAAATATTTCTAAGAAAAAAGAGAGAAAAAAAACAGGAGAGCAAGTTCATTAGAATATTCAAACCAGACATTAAAAAACTAAAGGCTGCAGTTTGATTTATTTAGATTGACGATTGTTTCCCCCTTCCCTTCCAAGCTATCCTGGAGGTGCATCTAGTACGCACTTTTTTTCATAACTTGAAAATTAACAAAAGATTTCTACTCCTGTTAGAATCTTTCAACATCTCAGTAGGCTTTTGCAGGGAAAATATCCTGGGTTTGGTTTTGCTTTTGTTCTTGTTTTATTAAAGAAATAATATCATAATATAGGTTTCCTACGACATTTGGGGCAAAATTCAATGGAGTTGTAAGACCAGAAGGCCTTAGGCTCAGGATGAAAGTGAAAATGGTAACTAAGTTTCACTTGGCAATTCATGACTTAAGTGTGAAGCATTGGTCTTTTACTTTAGCTCAAAGGAATATCAAATTAAACAATATGTGATTTTAGAATTAAGTATAATTTTTAATCAGAAGTATAAGTGTTAGGCACAAAACTACAGTAAGACTAAAAAAAAAGTGAGTAGGTTTTGAAAACTCCTTCTATTATTGTTCTTCCAATCTGACTATAAACAGAGCTTCAAAACTGACAAATGGTTGTAGTTACAGTGCCTTTATGATTGCATTAATAATCTGTATTCACTTAGGTTCAGCATAAAAGCCAAATGCAGTTTAATCACTTGTATTCATATCTTTTGTAGGAGGCAGTATATGAATGAATGTGCATAACCCATTTTTTTACTCCAAACAATGGAAAAAATGAGCTCAAATGGGATGCTGGATAATGTACAGTGCTGTTCAAATGCTTTCCATGGGGGAGGTGAGAAATTTTATTTTGAACTTTCTGTCTTTGGACTCCATCACATTCACAGTAGGCATCAGATAAACATTCCTTAACAAATCCAAATTTGTATGAACAGTTATATTACTTCCAAAATCATCTTCAGACACCCTCTTCTATGAGTACACACCAGAATAGTTATCTAGTGCTTCAGATTTCTGTAATTCCCCTTTGGAGAGTTTATGTAGTGTTTCAGTTTTTGCACAGACCAGTGTTGTTTTGTTTGTGCAGCTCTTTAAAGGCATGCAGTTTCCTTCTGGGTGAGTAGTACTGTTTCTGATACTGCTAGCTTCTGTGGTCAAGACTAGCTTTAAGCAAAGCCATATATGTGGAAGACTGTATAGCCAGTTTCTAATTCAACTGGTATTTGTTTTTTTCATGAGAAATGTTTAATATGTACTTCGGTTCACTGGATGTTTCTCATCTCCAGAGTATCTGGTATTTTGCTTCAGAGAATATTTTCTTCCCAATTCATCCTTTGGCTCCTACATGATTTAAAACATTTTAAATTATAATTTTAAATATTTATCCAACAGATAATGGTCTGGAAATTGAGTTAATGGCATTCAGTCTCTTTTCTTAACCTTTCTTTTCATAATTTAATCAGCCTGTCTTAAAAAACGCTAAAACTCTTCTGCCAGTAAATATTATAGTGATTCTCATGGAAGAAGGACAGTTTGCGCTGGCTTCTGCCCATGAAAGAGAAGCAGCTGAAAGAAGGGACTGTACCATAAAGACCATTACAATGAAAAGAGGGAGGCTGCGGATGTTGGGAAGATGCTAGGGCTGTTGAATAACAGAGTTTTCTCTTTTTGGACATGTGGTCTTTTCTAGGACACCTTGTGTTTCAGATGAAGTGGCAAGAATTGATTGAGTTCAGTCATGAAGAGCAACATGGTCAGGATCTGATCCATGGATTCAGAGGTAGCTTCAGGGACGTTTAATTGCCTTTAGCTCTATGCACATGTTTTTTATTTAGAGATTATATTAATATTGCTTTTTAAAATACAAAATGTAGTGGGATTTCTCAATTCTGGTAGTGTTAATGTCTGTTTACATGGGAGGGTAAACTTTTGTCAAAACAGAGACCCAGTGGGACCAAACAATACAATTCTTAAAGCGAAAAAAGGAACAATTTACTTCCAAACTCAAGAGGGAAGGAGACTGGAAAACTGAACTGGGTCTGGAAGCTATCAAGCCACTATGTTCTTCTCTCCTGCTAAATTTCATTGATGCCTCAAGCCAGGTTCTCAATAGCAACTGGCCCAGCACAGGAGGAACAAATTTGTGATGCAGAGCTGTTTGTGCCAAGTGCCAAAAATCCATTCTGTATTTTGAGGGGTTTGTCTTGAACTGATCAGGTGATACCTGATCCCATAGAGTAAGAACCTATTAAAAATTGGAGCATATTAATGGGAAAATCTGAAGCAGACTTTATTTAATTTCATTGCTAGTAATCCCGTTCATTTACATTGTGCAAATACATCATGTTAAGTGAAAATAAGCAGGATCCAATACAGAAGTGCAGTCCTGTCTTGGTTTCAGCTACAACAGTTATTTTTCTGCTTCCTAGTAGCTGGTGCAGTGTTGTGTTTCAGCTTTAGTCTGAGAGCAAGGCTGATAACACACCAGTGTTTTAGTTGTTGCTAAGTAATGATTACACCAATCAAGGACTTTTCAGTGTCTCATGCTCTGCCAGTGAGGAGGGGCACAAGAACCTGGGAGGAAGCTGACAGAACACCTGATGCAAACTAGCCGAAGGGGTATTCCATGCCACAGCATGTCATGCCCAGTATATAAACTGTGGGGAGTCACTCGGAAGGCCCAGATTGCTGCTCAGGTTGGGCTGGTGGGTGGTGAGTGGTTTTATTGTGCAGCAATTGTGTTTATTGTTTTTTTTTTCCTTTCCCTTTTTAGTTTTATATTCTCTCCCCTTGTTATTTCCCTTATCATTATTATTAGTAGTAGCTGTAGTTTTATGTTATATCGTAGTTACTGGACTGTTCTTATCTCAACCCGTGGGGTTTACATTCTTTCGATTCTTTTGATTCTTTCTCCTCCCCATCCCGCCCAGAAGTGTGTGTGTGTGTGTGTGTGAGAGAGAAAGAGAATGGCTGCATGGTTCTGAGTGACTGGTTGGGGTTGAGCCACGACAAGTCCTTATCCAAAGTAAAATACTAATGCAGATACATCCTGAGAGTCTCTTGACCTGAGTAACTTTGTTCTTCTGCTTTATTTCAGAATTAAAAAAACAAGAGACTTAATCACCCAATAATAAAAATCTGTATCTTTTTTTTTTTTCAGTCAGTTACTCACTACTGAAGACTTAAAAAAAACAAGAGAAAGTAGTTTTTGCAAGAGGAAAAATTCTCTTTTGAAAAAAGCTGTGCTGTGCAATACTAGCTGAGGGTTGTAAACTATATCCCATTGAAGTAATCCTAAATAAAACATATGCAAACTAGTATTTCACCCTATTCTCTACGTAAAAAAGAAAAAAACCCAAGATCAGTGATTTACTGATTAAATGCTTTATTTCACTAGCTGTCTAAAGCAAAGTAATTAACAAATATCTTACTTGCACAATGTAAAATAAAAAAAAATTCCATATCACCCAACTTAAGTCACAAATGTGTTATCTTTTTATTACTATTTTGTATACTTTATTCTTTGTATCTTGCAATAATATCTTCCAATCTAATAAATAATTCGAAAACTTAGCACTTGATATTTGAAATAATAGAAATACGCAGAAGTCCCATTATTGGTGATCCAGTTTCTCAATTTAGTTCAGAAGCCATTTTTGCTTCAGTGGAGACATCGATTACTTTGCAAGGATAGTCACATGGTTGCTGGAGATAATGCTCACATTATAGTAACACATCCTTTTGCTATACCCTGGGGTTATCTATTAATCTCCAAAGCACTTGCTAATTTATCTTTATATAAAGAATTTTTGGTTTGCGAATTCAGTAGGATTATTGCCAGATCTGACATACTCTTATTGATGCCCCTGAACAGTTTACCATATCCTATCTGACGACCAGTGGTTGCTCCTGTGAAAATGAGTAAAAATTGCATTCTGAGAAATAGCACCTTTCACCTGTGATGAGTTTCAATACTTGCAGGAATGTAAGGTAACCCAAAAATGTATTTTTAGAACAAAGACACTTTTTTTTTTTTTTAAAGCTGTCGCTGTTTACACCCATCCAGCAGCTCAGCACCACGTAGCCGCTCGCTCACTCCCCTGTGGTGGGATGGGGAAGAGAACTAGAAAATGAAAAGAGAGAAAACTCATAGGTTAACATAAAGACAGTTTAACAGGTAAAGCAAAAAACACACAAGCAAGCAAAGCAAAGCACAGAATTCATTCTCTACTTCCCACCAGCAGGCAGGTGCTCAGCCATCTCCTGGAAAGCAGGGCTCCATCACACATAATGGTTACTTGGGAAGACAAATGCCATCACTCCAAACATCTCCCTCCTTCTTCTTCCAGCTCTGCAAACTGAGCATGACAGCATATGGTACGGAATATCCCTTTGGTCACTTGGGGTCAGCTGTCCCATCTATGTCCCCTCTCAACTTCTTGTGCTCTCCCATCCTCCTTGCTGGTGGGGTGGTGTGAGGAACAGAAAAGGCCTTGACTCTGTACACTGCTCAGCAATAGCGAAAACATCCCTGAGTTATAAACGCTGCTTCCAGCACAAATTCAAAACATAACCCCATACCAGATATTGCATAGAAAATTAAATCTACCCCAGCCAAAACCAGCACACAAATGTACCTCATAACACAGATATATATGGTGTTGCTGGTTTGGCACAAGCCTTGTGCTGGCATAGCAACATAAAGGCTTGTCAAGCCTTGTCTCCTCTTGGTATCATCTAGCTTTAGCTCAGCTTCAGCTGTAACAGCATATTGCCCAACAGTTACATGCCTCTTGTCTAGCTTTTCCTGCATGCAACAGCAAAGTTGTCTAATGCTTGGATGACTAACCTCTGACTTGTTCTTAGTTTCAGCTTAGTGTTGTGCTATTGTGCAGTTATCATCCTACAAAACCCTATGTTCAGTAAAGATCCATAATCATCACATAACTAAGTTATGCAGATGGATTAACATCAGACTTCACGAAAATGTTTGAAAGTGTTGCTAAGTGAAAGTCAAAGAGCACCTCTACACACAAACACACATGCCATTGGCAGCATGCTCCTCCTGGTGAAGATGGCTCCCCCGACACCTGATGGTGGAAGAAGGGCTTTCATCTTTAGCCTCTGCCTTTTTTGTGTGTATGAGACAAACAACAGAGAAGATGGGCAGATGCTCTTCTTTAAAAGCAATTGTGCTTCAAGTATAAAGAACTATAAAGCTTGATATTGCAATCATTTTCATATTAGCAGACAAGATTAAATGTTTGGACAGATATGGACTATTCAGTTAAATAAAAGTCTCAGTTTTACAGCTATAATGGCATTTCAGCTTGCAAGAAACATATGTTAGCTTCTCAAATTCAATCTTTCAGTGATTAAATAAATAAATCTTCTAAATAATTTCTACAAAAAATACTTTGAGAAATATTAGATATTCCAGTTTTCAATATTAACAATTAACTGGCTTAAAAATAGGTCTGATTTACTTGTGTTAAATTCATAAAATGGAAAATGGCTCATAAAAATACCTGTAAAAATAAGTAGTAATTGAGTTCATAATAATAAAGTCAATGATATGCTGGGTAGCTTCAAAATTCCTGTTTGAATTTCTTAGGAAGAAAAAAGAAATTATTAATTATTTTTTACATTTATTAAAATAATACTATAGTTCTTAAAAAGATATTTTCTGTGTTTAAATGCATTTTTATATATTTATATAGGTGTATTCATGTATACAGCTACATCTAAGAAAGGCTATGAACAAGATATCTTAAAATTACTCTTTGCAAATGCTTAAGGGATTGTTTGCTGAATCTAGAAGGAAGCTAACTAAACTGACATGTTTAAAGAATAACATGGCATTATATTAACAAATTAAAAATATTATTAATAGCTTTGCAACTGAAGGTTACACAAAACTATTAAAAAATTACAACTAAATGGTAACATAACTAGTGGATTATTCCATGGGGATGCCAGCAGTTTAGACTGCAACCTGTTAAGCATATGATATCTAGTGACTAACTAGAAAAGATCTGATATAATTTCTTTTAACTCAGAAATAAGCAACAAATTTAAATCTGCCCTGGGATTATTTACATGCGCTATAAAATTATAGATCAATTGCCTGTTTCTTTCAACTCAGAAATAGACAACAAATTAAAACCTGCCTTGGGATTATTTACATGTACTATACAATTATAGATTAATTGCCTAAGGCATTTGTGATGATATAAGATTTAAATATTGCGAAACTCTAATGAATTAATGAACTGGAAATGAAAAACCTGAAGATCATAGAATAATAGAATAGTTAGGGTTGGAAAGGACCTGAAGATCATCTAGTTCCAACCCCCCTGCCAGGGGCAGGGACACCTCACACTAAACCATGCCACCCAAGGCTCTGTCCAATCCAGCCTTGAACACCGCCAGTGATGGATCATTCACACCTTCTCTGGGCAATTCCAGCGCCTCACCACCCTTACAGTAAAGAATTTCTTCCTCATACCCAGTCTAAACTTCCCCTGTTTAAGTTTGAACCCATTACCACTTGGCCTCTCACTACAGTCCCTAATGAAGAGTCCCTCCCCAGCATCCCTATAGGCCCCCTTCAGATATGGGAAGACTGCTATGAGACCTCCACGCAGCCTTCTCTTCTCCAGGCTGAATAGCCCCAACTTTCTCAGCCTATCTTCATGCGGGAGGTGCTCCAGTCCCCTGATCATCCTCGTGGCCCTCCTTTGGACTTGTTCCAACAGTTCCATGTCCTTTTTATGTTGAGGACACCAGAACTGCACACAATACTCCAAGTGAGGTCTCACGAGAGTAGAGTAGAGGGGCAGGATCACTTCCCTCAACCTGCTGGTCACTCTCCTTTTGATGCAACCCAGGATACACTTGGCTTTCTGGGCTGCGAGCGCACACTGCCAGCTCATGTTCATTTTCTCATCGACCAACACCCCAAGTTCTCTTGTACATTCTCAAACAATGAGAACCAGCCTTTCTGATCTTTTTGTGCTGTTTAAGAGGTGTTCAAAATCCAAAGCTTATGGCAAATTTCAATTTCTAAAGGGAAATAGCTTTTGTTACAAGAAATCTGCAAGAATAGGCATGCCAGCTTACTTGATATTGTACCCCGCTTTCATGGCATAGAACATGTCAAGAACAGGCAAAAAAAAAAAAGACCAAAACAAAAAATGGTGGAAAAGGCACATGATCCTTGCTATCCTGTCTAGTGAGGAATCCTAAGAAATTGTGCACCTTTAAACTGCCTTTTAAAGTCTTTGAAAATCATTGACCTCTTAAAGAATTGCAAAGTTGGAACTGACTTGGTTTTGCTCCTTTGAATACTGCCCGTTAATGTTTACATATATATAAGAGAAACTGTGATTAATTTCCAAGTGTTTAAGGCCAAAGGATATCAATTTTTCTAGTCCTCTGAGCTGTGAAATTAAGTGCTCCTAAAAGCTGTAGGTAGACAAAAATATCTCAGTCTTCAGGATATTAAACTCTGTGGCTACAGAGATAAAAGAGCAAAATCTAAGTGCTGTCAGTAATCTAAGATTACTGGAGTCTTAGGAAATTAATTTTTGAGATAAATTCAAGTGATCTTATTTTGGAGTTCGTTATCATAAGGTCCAAACTGAAATAAAAAATCTGTCCCCACTGTTGTAAAGAAGGAAAGAAAACTTCTGAACATCATATGAATATGTTGATACTGCTGTAAGAAAATTATCTAAGAAAGATTTAAGATGATTTTATATTTTGCATCAGGCTTTGCTCTGATCAATGTAGTATTTTCTGTCTATCCACAAAAGTTTGGAGAAAGTCAGAGAGAATAATAGGAAATAAGAAAGAAAACATTCAGTCACCTTTTTTCCATGGTAAAAACAAAACCAAAATCATTCTTGAAAACTTTTAGAAAGACGCTTAATGCTCACACACATTAAATTCAGTAGAAGGTAGTGTAGTACAGTACTTTCTACATGCTGAGAGCAATGTAAGCAATTCCCCCTTTTACCTTGACATCTAAAAGGAAAGTGTAAGGATGGGCTTTTTCTGTGCAGGACCTTGAATTCACAGCTTGAAAAGATTATCACACAGGATATAGTCCTATCCATTTTTTTGTTTGTCTTTTTGTTGTTTTGGTTTTTTGTTTGTTTTACTCGAATCTTGAAAAGAGCATATCTGCAAACTATGCCACTACATGTTATGAAGTGTGAGTTCCATTGATATCTTATTTCTAGGCTGCACTAACTGAGTATAACAACCAAATACTGCATTTTACATTATCTTGGTAACTTTGGAAATTTTTGCTTTATTGGGTAGCTTTGTAAGTATCCATACAGTAAGTTATAGAAGTATAACATTTCATAAGCTGAACAACTTGAAATGTATAAATGCTTATTTTTTCTCCCTTTTAATTGCTTTGTGTCATTCCTCTGAGGCCTTTTCAGTGTACACATATATGTTTGAAATGTGGTCCTTAAGCCTGAAATAATATTTTCATAGTAATCTTCTTGACACTACCTGTAAAGGCAGGATAGCTTTCCTATTTCTAATGGATGTTCCCCCTTTCATTTATCCAAGAAATGTACCAGGCCTATTTACTGGAACACTGGATGCGAAAGTCATGTAGAGATGATTATTCAGGATGATCTCTTAACTCTTTTCTGAATCACTGCTTTACCATCTGGAAGATGTGCCAGATATAAGTCTTTGTGTTTTACTGCAGTTATTTTGGATTAATAACTATTAAGATATGCTGAATATTTGGAATGTTTTTAAATTCTTGGAGAAACACACTGTATGTATGCTACAGGTTACTCTAAAGGACAATGCATCATAAAACATACTCGATATGCTAAATATTTAGACTTTATATGTTCTACATACTTCCCTTTTTAACAAGTTAGTGCAATTATATTTTTATTTATTTTTAATGTGTTCTGCATCAAATGGCAACAACTCAGTGTAGTGGTATTAATTAATTGCTTTCAAAGTAATTTGACTGTGAATACTGGAGATAATCCTTTTATGTCAGTACAGTTAAGCAAATTAGACACGATCAAATGAAAATAATATTATGTTAGGTTTAACTCATATGAGCCTTCACTTTCATTTTCAGCAACCTGATTTTCTAGTTTCCTTTAATGTTATCAACTTTATGTACCAGTGTATCTCAGATCTCTATAGGCGTAATTGGAATGTCAGTTTATATAGAAACTTATTTATTTTTCAAATTAATAACAAGGTTGAAATGGCTCTAAATTACAGCTTTTCGGTCTGGATCTCTGTCATGGGTTCAGCAGCAGCAGTCATTTTTCTCCTTCATAGTAGCTGGTGCAGTGCTGTGTTTTTGACTTTTCGCCTGGGAACAACGCTGATAACACCAGTGTTTTCAGTTACTGCTTCGTAATGTTTTGGTCTGACCAAGGACTTTCTGAGCCTCATGCTGTGCCAGGGAGGAGGGGAAGCCGGGAGGAGGCAGAGACAGGACACCTGACCCAAACTGACCAAAGAGGTATTCCATGCCACAGCACGTCATGCCCAGGATGGAAAGCAGAGAGCAGAGACCCAGAAGGGTGGGGGTGCACTGCTTGGTTGGGCTGGGTGAGCAATTGTATTCTTTCCTTGTATTTGCCTTGTCATTATAATTATTGGTGGTAGCAGTAGTGGTCTTGTGTTATACTTTAGTTACTAAACTGTTCTTATCTCAACCCGTGGGAGTTGCATTCTTTTGATTCTCCTCCCCATCCACCCGGGAGCGGGGGAAAGAAAGAGAGGGGAGTGAGTGAGAGAACGGGCTGCGTGATTTACAGCTTAAACCACGACAATCTCAAACATAAATTTTACGACTGACAGTTTTTTTAATTTGGTCTGTCATTAAGAGTGAGAAGCTGGATGTGAAATTCAAGTCTGGATCTGGGACATGGGTTACCTACCAAAGACTTAGGAGTTTTCTTCAATGGAAATTGGAAGTCAGAGTTGATATAGATCTGCCCTTTCTTTCGTATAATCACTGGACATCAGAATAACCCTGGATGTCTTGAAAGGAGTATAACTATAGATCACTTAGTAACTTTAAACATGCTGACTGTTTTCAGGAAAAGCAAAACTGTGTCCTTTTCATCTTCTGTCTCTTGATACTTCTTTGGAGGAAAACTGTAAATAATGTATATGAACTGTGTCTTCCTGCTGCCTTTGAGTAATCTTTATCCACATACCCTTGGGTGGACTAGATTCTTTGTAGTCCCCTGTCACGTGGGGACTCCCTAATTTCTAATGTGTGGAGAATTACACATTTTTTAAATTGCATGCATTTTAGCCTTGTTAATGTTCTTGGTACTGCTGGATTCATGGTCATGTTTTAATACTACTTCTGAAGTTTAGTAGTGAATGTCAGTGAAATGAAAAATAAAAAAAAAAAAAGAAAAAACCCTCATCTTTCTGAAATACTGAATATTTACTTTTCAGATGATATTCAGGAAAAGTTAAATGGCACCCATCTCCTATCGTGTCTTGGGAAAATTTTTCTTAGCAAGAGTCAGGAATTAAATATTTTTTAGGTTTATCTGAAGTGCAATAATGCTGTTAAACCTGAAAAGAAGAAAGGTGTTTCTGTTAGAACATAACAGGCGGAATTACCAAATGGGACAATGGGGAATAAGTAGCCTTTTGAGTTTAGGAGATAATTCTTGGTCTCAGTATGGAAAGCACTTTTGAGTTACAAGTGCAGAAGTTTTCTCCTCCTCTCAGATCCTTATGCAAATCTAAAACCCCAATAAATATTGCATCTTACATTAAAAAGTATTGTTTCAAGTGAACTATGTTACTATCACCAGTTTGAAACATTCCTGATCTTGTAACTGTCTTTGATCTTTTCTGTTCTTTTCTTTTCTTCTTTTTATAGCCGTTTTATAGCCTTCAGTTCTTCAGTGGCCTCCCAGTTATGTGTCTTCAGATTGCTACAAGGCATGAAAGGTTTTTCTGAGCTTTGTTGACTAGGTGGCAATGAACATTCTTCAAACTGAAGATAATGGTAAACTAAGCATGACTGCCTGTGATTACAGTGATTGCACTTAACCAAGACAAGCTTTTCTAGCCCTAAGCTCATGTGAAGCGCAGAAGAATTTCTATGTTAAATAGAAAAAAAGAAAAAAGATATTAAGAAATAAAACTCCAGAGTTATTCCTTTTAATGTTCTGTTTGTCTAGATATAAGTAATACATTTAAGTATTGGTTCCTTTTTTTTTCGTATACTATTCTTTACAATCAGTCTTCTATGCTGAAAAACTGTTTTCTTAAATCCTTTCTAACTTTTCACATCAGTGGTCCCATCACCTCAGCCACATAGAAAATCTGGTGAAAAACAGTAAAAAAATACAGAATTACATCCTGTCAGGCTCCATTCTCAAATATCAAGCTAAATATTTGACATTTGTATATTTATTGGCAGAACATCTTGATGGATAAGGTTGTCCATACTGACTTCATGACATTTACTATAAAAGCCACCCAAATACACTTTATATGGGGACAGTTTCCAAATAATACAGGAAGAGGAAATAAGCACAGAAACAGTATGAGAATTCACACATTGGATTATTTAACTGACCAGTAAGTACTATATTTGTGCACCTGCTATGCAAATTATGTGTAAGAAGGGAAATAAAAGTAATGTCTCCACCTAATTTTAAAAATACTTTCAAATATTGGTTTCAGATTTTTCACAAAGCTCCCCAAAAGCTTCCTTCTCTCTGCTGCAACTGTTTCTTTGAACTCTCTGATATTACCTAGCACATGAGCCATTTCAGTGGAAAGCCTTATCACATGCTATTTTTCAATTTAGTTTTCTGTTGTCAGACAACAAAGAAATACAGCAAGTGGTGCAATGTGGTATTCTGTTTTCCTCTTTTTCCTTTCGCTGGATATAAAGATATGAACAAATATGTCAACAAAAACAAAAAAGAAGAAAAAATGTTTCTGTGGAAATGGAAGAATGTACCATTAATACTTTTTCTTTTTTTTTCATTTAAATAACTTCAGTAGGACACTGGAATGGTTTTGCTTATCTCAGCAGCTGAAATTATTTGTCACACTTCAGTACATGTCCTTTATCTTGAATATTTGCTCTTATAAGATATCACATAGACAGTAGTAAATATATTTTATAAGGAAAAAAATGTGCTTTTTATTATAACCAATAAACTATTTAGAACTATGCATTGTGATTTTACATGCACATATCACATGAAAAGTTCACTGTATTTTAATCTTCTTTCTCTTTATTTCCCCCTGCCTTTCTTTTTTTCCTTTCTTCCTTGCAGTACAAGGCATCCATTAAAACAGCAAATCTATCACTGAGACAAAGCTGTGATTGAAATTTTACTAAACCATTCAGTGAGAGTTTTGCCTAAGTAACTCCTCCCACACCTTGCTAAACCTTGCTAAAAATTTTAATGAGTTGTTACATGGTGAATTTGCAGGGATAGTAATGTGGTTAGAATTAGATATATGCTTTCATATTTCACTCAAGAGGCAAATTTTAACTGTTATATCTTTATTTCTGCAATGTCAGCTTTTTTGTATATCAAGTAGTCATCCTTTTGGACTCGTCTTTTAAATTAAATCATATGTCTTCAGTCATGCTAGCTGGTTAATTATCTACACCTTAGGATTTTAAGTATTTTGACAGCTACAAATAATTGCATGTATTTCATCAATTTATCGCTGCTTTTCAGCAGCATAAGTGCATTTCAATTAGCTTTCTATGGAAGTGCTGAATTGCAAATAATTTTCAAATTAAAGGCAATGTTTATCATTTTAGCTCATTCTACAGTGATAATTTCATTGATTTGACTTAATACACGTGTAAGCCCAAGTGTATTCACATATAAAATGCCACAGGGACTAGAAGCCCTACTACAAACAGTTAGGTCAGTGTTTTTATCTCCTGGTAGCAATGGGCTTCCACATAATAAGATATTTTGGCAACTTTATAGTTCAGTAAGTATTGTCCAAGTGAGAAGGCTATATTCCCTCTGTGGCTAAACAATGAAAAAAGGGTTTTGGATTTTGTCCATGCACTAAGCACTGCTGTGTAGTTGTTGACACTGCAAATACTGGGATAACCAACAGCAGCGTGTCATTGACACTGTGGATGACTTCCATTTAATACTCTTCATTTGGATTTTGTTGGAATGGTATTGAAAATGAGAGAGTGGTTTAGTTCTAGGAGCATTAGAGCCTGGATTTTTAGCCACAGAACTGATATTAATTCTAATGGGAATGGTAAATCCCTTGCATTTTGTTACAAATACTCTTTAGTGATTTCCAGTGACTGCTACTCATGTTTAATATCCATTCACTCTGTTTCTTTTCAGATTAGTGCGGTTTGGGGTCTGACATTGATACACAGACAGTGAACACACTCCATCAGAGTTTTGTGATGAATGTCAGCCCTGCTCACAGAGCATGCTCAGTTGAGTCAGAAGTACAAGGCTGCTCACCACACCCCTTATCTGACATCTGACGGAGAGACTTTAATAGGTTTTGGAAGTGCAGGTCTCTTCACTGGTGCCATAAAGAAATCATAGGGTCACGAAGCAGAAGGGAAGGCTTGGGCTGAAAACCTGAAAGAGGTATACTAAACACCTAGCACTATGTTAATAGGAGCGGAGTCTACAAAAATGTTTCTACTGATTACATTCAGCTGACATCTGGATTCTGTTTTTAAGACAAAGATGCATTTCTTGCATGACCTTTGGATAAAATTTTTACCATATTGAAGGTGAGTGTAAAACATTCGTTCATTTCAATGCACTATATTGTGAATACGGAGTGCTGCAGCATGACTTGGTTAGCTTATATGCAGTTCAAACGCAATTCTAGTGGGCAAGACAGTGTCAGTATGTCACTAATGTAGTATTATAAATGTTGACAAGTAAAATAACTTTAGCTGGTAAGCAGAAGCTCAGAGTGACTGTAATGCTTTAGTTTGTTTCATAATAGCTGACATTTCTCCAATACTCTTACCTTAATAGCCCCTCTATGAATCCATTGTTACTACAGTAAAATAATTGTCCATAACCAATCCATTTTGGCATGCAGAATAATGAAAACTGTATGTAAAACACAGACTAATTAAAAACCATTTTGCACCTGCAATGTTTCCTGAGTGGCACTTCCATAGTAGAGTTCTCCATGCTGTTGCAATCAGAAATTGTTATCTCTACAATTCCAGAGAGAGAGTGAGCAGGCTGAAAAAGCACATGGAGCTTCATGGTAAACCCCCCCCCCCCCGACTTGCTAAACTGCACAAAGTCATTGGTAGAGAGTGGAAAGAACAATAAAATTGGATAGAAGGTTTAAAGTGATAGATAACATTAGATAAATGGGCGAGCTTGATGGTGTCAGTGAAAACACTGGCTATGCCTTTAAGGTAACTGTGAAATAGAGTGGAAGCTCCTTCCCAGCATCCCTATGGAGGGCCGCAGTGGTATATCCCTGAAGTCATGAATTTTGGTTTCCTTGTATCTTATGCCAGTTGAGGGAGTCCACAAAAGAACTTGCTCCTTAGTGTATTAGCGTAGGTAGAAATAGATAAGGTGCAATGTTGAATAGTGTCTTTTGGAACTATAAAAATAATATAATATTTTAGTTACTTTTCTTTGGAAAGAAGTCAAAGGAGGAAATACAGTACTGTCTATCAGTTTTCCCTACTGAAAGCAGCCCTGTAGTCTGCTTGTCTGCTTTTCTGCATAATGCTCAAAACATCCTTTCTTTCTGCTTTGAAAAATTCATTCATTCTGTGAAAACTGGCTGGAGAAAGCAGGCTTTTACACAGTCGGAACTACTCAGAAAGACTGTGATTTCTATTAGATACAACAGTGTTAGCTCAAGAATAAAAGAGCACAATTTGAGCTGGATATTAATAGAAATATATGAAGACACAGCCATCAATCAAAATTCTGAACCACTGAAAATTAAACTGTGAGATAATTTGTATCTCAATGTTAGTCCAGAGATGGGGATTTGATTCCATTTCTATTTCCAAAACATCATTTTTAACAGTCTAGCTTTTTCTGTTTCTGTGAAGAATACTGCTTTTTCCAATGAACACACCCTGAAAAAAAATATAAAATTAAATCACCCAATTGAACAATTCTTCTTCTTCCTTATATATGAAATTTGTTTTTTAGGATGATACATAGTGATAACTATTCAGCATTTTATTTTTTCAGCTGTTCCCACAAATAACCACATAACATGTTCTCACAAA
Source organism: Ara ararauna (assembly GCA_028858755.1). Classification (NCBI taxonomy): domain Eukaryota; kingdom Metazoa; phylum Chordata; class Aves; order Psittaciformes; family Psittacidae; genus Ara; species Ara ararauna. The sequence goes on from CM054376.1 coordinate 35,007,266, forward strand.
AATAGTATCATACAAGAAGCAAGCAGCAAATTTTAAAAGAAGAATGAAAGTATTATCCTACCCCTTGGACAGAATGTCTCTATACAATTTCTTTGGAAGGTCAAATGCTGAGTTAAAAATTGTGGAGGACTGCCTATATCATGCTAGCTATTCAGATGTGCATCTAAACAAGTAGGAATAATCAAATTTCATAGTGTAACAAGCAGACTGCATATTACTGGGAAATAACTTTATAAGGGAAATATTTCATTTTGCTATAGTTGGTTCCAAATGAAATCAGCACAGGCAAACAATGTGAAATTTGATTTATTTTCTCAATAAACTTGTTTTCAGCTTTATCTGTTGGCTGTGAACAGATTGGTCAGTCTTAATATTTGTTTTAAATCACTACCTACACATTATTACTTCTACGTGCATAGAAGTTCTTCTGATTTAATTAAAAGAGTGTGCATTTCTTCCAGTCTCTCAGCAATCCTTTGCTTGGACATCAAATTGGAGATGCAGTGAGGGTATGTTCTCTGCTGCACTGGCTGAATTTTACTAAGATGGTGAACTAAAGGCATTTAGGGAAGCACTGATACTTGCTGAACTGCTGTGAGTTGACATCAGTTAGTGCCTACCAAGTCTATCAAGCCTACCGAGTGTGGGGTCCAGCAGCATCGAAGAATGGGGTGCCCAGTGCTCTGCAGAGACAACAGGAGCACCCATCCAGGGTGGATGGAGCACACACAGGAGGGTATGTAGGGAAGAACTGACCATCCATTACAAGGGGACCTTCCTTCACAGAATGACAGGTACAAAATACACGTGCAGTTTCAAAGAGCAGGCTAAATTATAATTAAATATTCAGGGATTTTTGTTGGCAATGATAGGATTTTTTTCTGATTTTAGGGTATGGGTTTTTTTAATTTGCTTGGGTTTTTGTTTTTTTTTTTACTCAAAACAATTTTATCTTTCAAGCTTATCAGTAGCTCAGTATTTACTAGGATTTTCAAGTGGAAAAAGAGTAAGGGGGGGCTTTTGATTTTTTTTTCTTCTTTTTAAACTGACGCTTATATCTTCAAGGTTACCTAGTAAAAATAAATAAAGGTATGAAACTGGAAGAAAATTGTTTTCCTACATGTTCTCAGTCATGATGATTTTGATCCCATCCTGAGCTTTTGCTATTGTAGAGCAATTGGAAGCTTAGTTTACTGTAACTTTAAAAAGAAAAGAGGTTTAAATGCATATCGTGGTTTAAATGCATATTGTGGTTTAAGTCCCATCAGCCACACAGTCTCTCTCTCACTCACTTCCCCCTCTTTCTTCCCCCTGCTCCCGGAGGGATAGGAAGGAGAATCAAAAAGAATGCAACTCCCACGGGTTGAGATAAGAACAGTTCAGTAACTAAAGTATAACACAAATCACTATTGCTACCACCAATAATAATAAAGGCAAGACAAATACAAGGAAAGAATACAATTCTCACCACCTAAAACCCAGCCTGACCACGCAGTGCATCCCCACCCTTCCGGGTCTCTGCTCTCTGCTTTTCATCCTGGGCATGACGTGCTGTGGGATGGAATAACCTCTTTGGTCAGTTTGGGTCAGGTGTCCTGTCTCTGCTTCCTCCCAGCTCCCCCTCCTCCCTGGCAGAGCATGAGGCTCAGAAAGTCCTTGGTCAGACCAAAACATCACTAAGCAGTAACCGAAACACTGGTGATATCAGCACTGTTCCCAGGCCCAAAATCAAAAACACAGCGCTACACCAGCTACCAAGAAGGAGAAAAATGACTGCTGCTGCTGAACCCATGACAATGCATTAAATGCTTACTGATTATTATGGTGATGCTAACTGCATTTAACAGACACCTGTGTTATATTCAGTCAGAAAAGATAGCTCCAGAAGGCTATCTATATAATCAAACAATTTCATCAAGAAATATGAAGTATGACATGTTTGCATCTCTGCGCCTGAAGAGGAAAAAGGCCAATAAAAAATTTTAAGGATTTTGTGAAAACACATCTTCCAGGCATCTTTTTTGCAGTTACTGCTGCAGAAAGTCTGCAAACATAAATAGTAGAAAATGAGCAGAACCAACCAGATGTTCTCTGTTCAGCTGGCTATCAGTTCCTTGTTTGCAGTCTATCAGTGTGACATCCCTGAAAGAGGATGACATTATAAAACTTAAAATAGCAGCTTTGTCTTTAGGAAATTAAGTACAAAGTATGATATGCTAGGATACAAGACATTCACTGCTTTGAGACCTGTGTACAGCTTAATACATGAAATACCATTAATATATTATTATTTAAAATACAATCTAACCACATTATTTATACTTGTTATTAAAATATAATCTATGAAAGTGTGTATAAAGTCATTAATAATCAAACATGTATGTGTGTCTGTATATATGCATACATATATCTATGTAATTCCACTTCCAATGAAAGACTGTGATCGGTGTAATTAGCATTTACTGCTACTGCAGGTAAAGCCAAGCCTATAGGGATGCTGGGGAGAGACTATTCATTAGGAACTGTAGTGCTAGAACAAAGGGGTAACGGGTTCAAACTTAAACGGGAAGTTTAGATTGGATATGAGGAAGAAATTCTTTACTGTAAGGGTGGTGAGGCACTGGAATGGGTTTCCCAGGGAAGTTGTGAATGCTCCATCGCTGGCGGTGTTCAAGGCTGGATTGGACATAGCCTTGGGTGGCATGGTTTAGTGGGAGGTGTCCCTGCCCATGGCAGGGAGATTGGAACTAGATGATCTTCAGATCCTTTCCAACCCTAACTATTCTATGATTCTATGATTTGGTTACCTCTCTGCCTATGATGCCTCAGTCTACTGCTTGTCCAAGAGTATATTTCAAGGCTGTTGGAATCTCTTGTTATTTTCAGTTTTATCTGCTTGCCTTTGACTGCTTGTTCCTATTATATTCTCAGTTACAGTTAAGTGACTCTTTTCTCAAGATGAAGTATAATATGCAGGATTATGATTTAGCAATTAAGAAGTACACTGAGATAAACAGAAGACCTACTGAAAGTTTTTGTATGATTTGTTTTATGAGGTAAAAATTATCCTAATTAGGTATCTAAAAGCCATGGAAAACACAATGTTAGTGTTTAGATGTAGGGTTTGGGATTTTAGGGTTTTTTCAACCTTATTTTTTCCACAAAGGAATAAACACCTATTTATTTATTTATGTATTTATATTATTGCTCCTGTAAAGCATAGTTGTGTTTTCCTCCACGGAAAAGAGGTGATAATGGTGCATATATGGCTTTTAAAAAGTTATTATTTTATATGATAATTAAAACATAAAAGTTACAACTAATAGTTATGAAGGGCCCACACTGCTCTGCGTAAATACAGCACTCTTAAATTTTTCAACAAATCTCCTTAAAGGTTTGCATTTGATTTCAGCTTTTCCCAGGCTGCTACTTGAATTGATTTTCTATACAGATCAGCCTCTTCAAAATGTCCCCTGCTCCTAAATCAAACACCAGGTATTTTGTATTAACAGCTGTAGAACTGTAATATTTCTTTATTAGATCAGAATCTCTCTTAATCCAATAAACAGTTTTTAAAGACCAGTAGACAGCCTATCTCCCACTATTGTTTTTTAAAGGCTAATTCAAATGGAGGTGATCACTGTGATCTTTGAGACATCATCATGAAAGTATTAAATATCAAAATTTCAGAATGATAATTCATTATGAACTTCTTATTTCTGTTTTCTAGTTACAAAAATTTTTCAGAGCTTTAAGTAATATTACTTTCCTTTCTAATTCCTGATTGCTATGCTAACCTCATTGCTTATTGCAATTTTTGCCTGTAGTTCGAATGAGTTAGTTTCCTTTGCATATCATTATAATCAAAACCATTTTTCCTTATACAAATTATGACTACCAAGAAAGGAATGGCTTTTTTGAAAATCTGGTTCAAAATGGAGTAAATAAAACAACAAAATATTGTGAATCTGATTTTCAATATGGATATTCAGATACAGGACATAAGTTGAGGGTGTTTTTTTTTTTAAATATATTTCAAGCTTTCTTATCACATTTAAGGATTATTATAATTACAAATAATAGAAAGTATAAATTAAAAAGGCTGTCCTCTCTGACAGTATGTCAAGATTTTACTTTCTTTTTAAGTTTAACATGTAGTAAAAACCTAATCAGCTTTAACAATTAGATAGTTAATTTCAATTATTTGGCACATCAATAGTTTGATAAAAACAAATGATTTTCAAAATACGTACCAGACAGTGCAGAATCATGTTTCCAAGGAGTGATCCTTTAAACAAAAGAAAATGGAAGACTTACATCACTAACACCAACTATAATTCTGCCACTGACAGTTTTGGGAAACATTATTGTAATTTGTGTAATAGCAGCAATGTAAGATCAATTAAAGCAGTACATCTGCCACAATATTATTTTAATTGGTATGCCATTAACTGTAAAATGATGTATAGCTTGCACCGGTGGGAAGATGAATGAGGAGTATTTTTTGCTGAAGACTGTCACTGAGCAGTAAGTATGTTGGTATTGAAAAGGTACAACAATCATAGTCTGTAATAACTGCAGCTTTACCCTATATAGTGCAATTGCACTACACAGAGCCTTGTGGTCCACAGATTTAGTTTCACTGTATTTAGTGTGTCATGATTGCTGTGCTGTGTTTTCAAATGTATGTGTACATTATAGTCACATTATATATGCAGTGTGCGTGTTTGCATTTGTACATATCTGCAAATATATGCAGATTTAGATCAGGATATCGTTCTTTCTCTTTCTTTCTTTCTTCCTTTCTTAGTCCTGGAAATGCAACTTAAATCTGGAAAATAAAATTATTTATTTATTTCTTACAAATCTTTCACAGGTTCTGTAGTTCTGTATTATGTAAAAATATCATCAGATCCTAAACCTAAATCTAAAATTTAATTAAAGTTAGAAATTAACAAATAATTTTTATCTTTTTATATAAATGGAAGGGATACCACTCATTGCTCAATCTTACTTCATTTTGCTAAACCAAAAAAAAGAAAACCCAAACAAAACCATAAAAATCTACTTTTTTTGATTGCTGAAGTCATTGAAACTGATTCTGAATATTTCAGGTTACCAGAATTTTTTGTCATTTTAAGTATGATTATAATTTTTCTTTGGAATTTATTTTTTCAGTTGTGTAAATTCTTCCATAAGAAACAGTCATTCTGCATGTTTATTTTAACTTTTTTTTTTTTTTTTGGAGTTCAGATTTTTCTGGCTTGGATTTTCTTTTCTAGTTTTTATTTTTAAGTGTATTTCCCACTTATGGGCATAAGAAGAATGAATAATAATTTTAAACTTTTCCTTTTCTCATAATCCTCTTTTGAAAAGACCACAGCTGGTAGAAGCTACTGTAGAAAACTGTCATTTTCTATGTAAACAGGCTTCACAGGGGTTGGGAGAAATAATGAGTTTTTCAAATGTTGGAAAAAAATGTGGTTTGATTCAATAAGTTAAAAACCCTTAACAGTCAGATGCCATGTATTTTGGGAAGTCATGAAATGCTTCTTTTTGTCTATTTTGTTTTGCCGTTGAGTGTGTAACACATGCTTCTAAAGAAATTTTTATGGATTCATTACTCCTCATCTGTGTATTTAAAAGCTACCTGGCTTCACACAAATGCTCTGCAGAAAACATTTGGTACATGCTTTCAATCAGACTGTTCAGAGATACCATCCCTCAAGCTATTTTCAAGATCTAGAATTGAACAAAAACACTAAGCCCAGTAAGAATAGTTTATTCAGCAAAGACTCCCAAGTAAATGTATCCAGAAAATTCACTGAGATGACAATTTCATGTTTTCTGTCCACTGTACCAGACATTCGAAAGACTGCTGAGTTTGAACATCTTCAGAGCAAGTAAGTTTGAATTGCTTTGATGTTGCAAAGTGAATGGAAACTGCTGTAAAAGAAATTTTTGCCAACTGATAATCAGGTTTGGCATTTAGGTGTAATTGCCTTTAGTGAAGTTACCAGCGCAGCTGTGGTAAGACTTTCTACATGTTAATGGAGGCTCACAAGGTCTAATATGGTTCTGAGGAGACTAGACATGAGCCTTCAATGAACAGGAAGAAAAATGTCTGCTTCATGAATAGATCAGATTGTTATGTGTTCAGGTAAAAATGAAAATCCAGACTAAATCATGACTTTAGGTTGGTATTCTGTCATCTCTCTTTCTTTTATTAAACCACATCCTTCAAAAAAAAGGCAAAGCTAAACCACTAATAATAATGCTGAGCTCAGGATCAAGGCCTTGTTCATCACAGAGTGATCCCAGAGAACTGGGATGGTTTTCTGTCATGCCTTCATTTTTTTTTTTTTTAATTTAGATGCTAACATAGCAGCTGGATTAAATACATCAAGTAAATAAAGTAATTAATGTACTGGAGGATAAAGATCACACTTTATCAGTGGGACATTCAGAGGTGGGTGCTATGGGTATTTGCTATGGCACTCAGTCAGATCAGGTTGGTACCTTAATACATTTTTCCATTTGAATGCTGAGAAACATCAAATATAGGTATTGATAAAAACAGCTTTCAGATATTTTCACTGGCTGATTATGTTTCTACAGGTATGTGTTAGAGAACGTTTACTGGTAACTGGGTTGCTTAGAAATATTCACTTAGTGATACAGTTATTTTCAATAAAATATAAGTTTTATTTAGATTTACATACTTTACCATGCCAATCTCAGTTTTAGTACAGAGGATAATGTAGATAGTAGTGCACTGCCAGAAAGACTGATAACACCATTGCCACTAGTTATTTCCTGATATTGTTTAGATTGAGGACTACACTGAAGCATGAGGGAAAGTTTCTGTGCTGTTAGAAGACAAACTCTCCAAATGTTCTAGCAGACAATGATGAGGATACTGATGAATGTTGCCTTTCCATTCAAATAGGAAGCAAAAGCCACCGTGAATTTGCAAACTGAAAGTTTCCGAACTGCAGTCAGAATTTTAAGCCTTAGTCCTAGACAGTTCTCTGCAGGAAATCTCAAATATTATGTTTATGCCACAAGCAAGAGTCTTCTTCACAGAAGGTAAGGATAATGTGATGGTTTGAGATAGAGCTTGGTAAGGGAGAATGGGGGAGAGTAATGTTTACTTGATTTATTGGTTTTGGAATCCTGGTTGCGTTTACAGGCAAGTTCAGCAAATAAGCTCCAGAAGCCTATAAGTTTTCTCTTGGGATCCACAGTAAATTATCTCTCTCTGACCAGTGTCCCAAATAAAAAAAATATAAGATCTTTGAGCCGTTGCTTGCCATCATTCAAAATACAGATCACCTAGCAGTTACACTCGTGTGCTTTGTTTCTGCCAGTACTAGCTGACATGAATGTGTAATGCATATTTATCCAAAAATAGCCGGTAGGGCTTTATATTTACACTGGGTTTCCTTAACTCCCTGGCTGGAATTTTGAAAGCCAGCTTTATCCAGCAAGAGACTGATTGCTTTGCAAGGCAAAGCCGGTCTTTCATATGTATGTGTGTATGTGCTGTGTATGTCTTGAGACATTCACCAGTAACAGTGTTTTTCCCTCAATTTTTGTGGAAAATGAAAAATTATGTAAGCCTGGTCCAGCAGTGTCATGTAGCTGGCCAAAGTTTCTATTCCTTCCTATTTTTGTACGAATTCCATTGAACTCTGCAGACTGGTGCCAAATAACTGCTAAGATTACACTAACAATAGCCTTATTTATAATGCAGCAGAGCAGACAACGCAAAGGCTGGGGGAGCTTATCATCATTGGGTGACGTGGGTGAAGTTTTCAAGCAATGGAAAAGGAGCATTTTGGGAATGGGATGAAGACAGTATGAATTAGTGTTGTATCAGTTCTGTGCATTCTTCAGTCTCAGAAAAACCCCATGAGAGATGGACAGTGGTTCCTTCAGATGCAATGGAATTAATTAATGAAGGAATTAACATGGGAGCGTGATGTAAAAGGGCTATGGTTTGGAAAACCATGTTCAAAAAAATGCCAGAGGAATAGTGCCAGCCTTAGGTTATGTGGAAATACTTAGAGAAATATCTCTGAGGTGTTTACTGCCATATGAACATGGCATCAGAAAAGGGTAGACTTCATGAAGATAAAAAGTAACGTCCTTATACAGGGAAAAGGGAAATCATGCAGAATTTTTAAGATCAAAGCAGGACTTAAATTTGAATACCCTCATGAAAAGATCATAATTGATAAGCAATAGGAACTGAGAAATAAGCACATTTTCATGGGTAACATGAAAGACTGCACTCATCTGGAATGGAGACAGGAAAAAATGGATTAAAAAATTTGCAAAGGTGTTGTAAGAACACCTGAACACTGGATATCTCCAAACGTGTAACATCTGTGAGTGGGAGGAAGTGTCTCTGCATCTTAAATTCCACAATTAAAACTTGCATTAGGTTCTGTGCTACTTGCTGCTGCACCTGTAGGAGGAGCTGCTTTGCACTTTCCTTGTACCTCTCCAATGTTTTTTAAATACTGACTATAAAGTAATGGCCCAGACCAGTGCAGAGCTTAGGAAGGACAAGTTCTATCTACCTAAGTAAAGGTTATATATTATGTCAATCAAATTGATTTTTATTATGGTAGCCTTTCCTGTTTTCTTTAAGTAGTACTCATTTTAACTTTATTTTTGTTATTATATCACTCTATTTTCAGCTAAGTTCAAGCATAAGCCTTTCACCATTATTTAGTTTTGATGTAGCTATACTTAAACACATCTGCATGATTACTTATAGCTTTTAGTAAAGCCCCGGTCTTTGGAGGCATGCTCTAAAATTGGAAAATAACTCCAGTATGTCCCTTGTGACCAAACTTTGAAAAGTAACACTTGAATTAGGAAAACTCATTTCCAGCCTTGTAATTATACAATATTTTAGTTGATGTAATTTGTTTCTACTGGTATAAAACTGAAAAAATATCCCAAGCACACCTTTGAAAATGAATGGTGAAAATGCAATCAAAACAGCTTTAGACAATTTAGCAAATCTTTTTCATGTAAAGGTAACTAAAGGACAGAAGCTTTCCTATCTTGTGTTTACTTTGTTGATAAATCCAACTGTCAAAGAGCAACTGGAAAGAATGGGGAACAGAATATTAGAATTATATTGTTATTACTTAAAGTTGCTTTTGAGAATCGCATTCATACACATACAACTTCTATGGATTTGTTATCATCAACTTTGATACTAAATTGAACTATTGTAGTGGTTTAAGCTACAAAGTACTTATTATTTGTGGTTCTTGATCCATTCTGGCCTTTACAGCTTATAAAGTGAAAGATAGATTGCTCTGCTTTTATATACAGTATTTATAGCAAGTTTATTCTACATTTTCCTGCCTGTTATCTCAGTTCTATATTGTCTAAATTGCACAGATTTGTGAATGTGTAAAGTTTATTATTGAGGTATAGAACAATTAAGACACTGGAGTATTTTTTAGAAAACTTGAATTTTGAACTGTCTCGTGTCTCATAAAGTTGTGCTGTTTAATGCTACCTCTATGCTTATCATTTCCCCAGAGCATTTATTTATCAGATATTTTTTTCTAACAACCATTATTTGAAATCCTAAGAGACATCTTACAGCAAACTAAGCCTTATGCTCAGGATGCAAAATATATTTTTTCTGCAATAATCTATACTTACACAAGTAATATGATTTGAGTACCCAGATGAATTTATTCACTTTGTATGAAAAATGTGTTCATGCAATAGCATAGCATCCATTAAGGAAAGCACTATCTAGTTCTAAAAAAAAAAGAAAAACAGCAAAAAGGAAGACGATTTAAAACTTTAATAATAGCGTATTGGAGCACAAGTTTGTGCGCAGTCTTCACTATGCCTATGCAACCTTGTAAGGAACCAAGTAACCCTGTGTAGCATGCGCATTCCAGTGACTTTGTAAGAGTCTTATCTTAGCAGTTCACAGTAAATGTTGATCATGCCTTGGTCTTCTCTCCCTCCACCTTATGATGTCTGCATGAGGGTATCTTAGAGAAGTCATTGGAATGACTTGCAAAGAGCCATATTCCATGTCTATCTCATAACTTCTGCTGTCTGACCTTGGCATCTAAGCACAGGCAGACAGGACATCCTTTAGAAAAATGCAGTTCTTGCAGGAAGAATAGAAACATAAGACTGTAAAATGTACTTTAGTCAGCAGGATCAGGGTAGGTAAGTGCAAGTACTTAAAAATATTTTGCAGCTAGAATATCTAAAGAAGATAGTCAAGGACCTCTCCAGGGAAGCTGAAAGATACCCAGGATCCTCTCATCCAACCTTCTCTTTGTACACAGGGCAATTGGGGCTACACTAAATACTGAGGTAAAAAAGATTAAAAAAATGAGTGTCTAGATTATCATGGTTTGCTTGTGGGAACAAGTAAGTATGTTTCTTTTCCATTGAGTGTCCCTCTTTGCCCTTATATCTCCCTCTGTGAAAGTGGAAAGGTACAGAAGGCTACCCCAGTCTGAAAGGAAAGACAGAAGCCACAGAGTTACACAGGAAATTGCTCAGAGCAGCTGACAGAAGAATAGACATCGCTAATGCTACGGGCAAGGCTACTGCAGGCAAGTTAAATCCTTTCAAAAATGTCAGGTTGGCTGTAAAATGCAGACACATTGAGTAGGACTACCTGGGAAACAAAAATCAAATTTCAGGAAATGAAGTTCCTATTCTACAATTTATGCTACAAAATTACAGAGCCAGAAAACATCATTGTGCTCGCTGAATGAATCTTGCATAATGGAAGTGAAAAACTTACTTTTAAATACATTTGTGTTTGAGTATGTAGGTGTGTTTTAGAAAAATCATCAAGTCTTAATTTCCGAGACACTTCTCATGGAAAACTTTACCACACTTGAATAGTCTGCATCAAAATCAAGTCTGAATCCTTTGAGCTTTTCCAAGAAAAACAGTAATTGACAATCAATCACTCTCAAAATCAAGAAGTTCGGAAGGTAAAGCTCTTTTACTTGGACTGAGGAAACTATGGGTTCAAAATCATTCTGTAAGTTGGGAAGAAATATGAAAAGTCTCTGTGCTTACATTGTTTGTCAGAACTGAGAAAGGTACATGATTCTTTCCTGTAAATTTCTTCTTTGAAAATAAGTAACTGTCTTGATTTTTTCCTTCTTTAAGTATTACAGGCATCAGGAAATTTCCATGGACACGAGGATGAGTGCCAAGTATTAGAAATATATGGTAAAAAAATAATCTGTTAAAAATTAATATGTCCTGATAATTAGTCATTCACAAATCTTTATTGCTGAGGAAGATATTTTTTCTTCCCTGATTAATGGGCTATATAAATATTTAATATCCTTATTTTTTAGTAAGAATAATACCTAATATGCTAAGATAATGTCATTGTGTATGAATAAAATATGTAGTCCCTCTTTTGAAATATTTTCTAATGTTTCTTACTTGTGTGGTTATTCTGGATTTCACTACAAAATATTCTATATTGCACAGCTGTAATATTTCACGGGTCTTAGCTTGTAAAAATATATTGTATTTTTTAAAAATGTTGGTATTTGATGATTGTTTTCCTGCTGTACCTCACCACCACAGGGTAATTCAATTGCTCAGATGTCAGGACTCCAGTTTTTGAATGGCATCTTTATTTTCTTTGAACAGCAAATATCACCAACATTTCAGCCAGAACAGACTTCTGACCAAAATATCAGTCATATATTTAACCCTGCAGACCTGAGGCCTGAGATGTACTGGTCCCAGCAACAGAAAGTCATCCAGTACTCTGCACCTCACTTGGCAGCTAGATTTCAGAGCCTCTTGGGAAAACCTGAAGAAGCCTATTTTTCTAGGCTACTGAAGATTATTTTTCAAGAAGAGAGTGTTGGTGCTCAGAGGATTCAATAATGTTAAGCCATATGCCAGTGATCTGTGACCCCACAGCATCAGTGGCAGGAAGAGTTCAGCAGCAAAGCCCACCACCAGAAAAGATGCTCTGCAAAAGGTACTGACCAAATGAAATATCTCTGTTAAAGTTATTATCACACAACAATAAACCATCTGGCTGAATTTTTTTATTCATGACTGTTTTCTGGGTTTCTACATCATGAAAGGAGTGGCAGCCTGCCCTGACTGTGGAGGGCTTTCTCTTCCCCATCAGGTTGGAAGGCACACAGCTGAGGAAAATTGCTCAGAAAAACGTACACATTTTTGGGGGTATGAAAGGGGCTTTCCGCATGTCAGTTAAGCTTACTTTCCTTGAGTAAAAACTTTTTTAACAAAAAAAACCCTAACCTCCATTAAAAAAACAAAAATCCAACCTAAAAATTGACTTAAAACTATATGGAAATATGAAATTAATGACTCTTTTATCATCACATCATGGTCTTCATGAAGTTATGGCCAGCTATGTTATTTAGATCACTTTAATCATCTGCCATTCACATTATAGTATATATTTTTCCTTAAAGTAGGTATATAGGGTTAATTCTACAAACAAAGCTAAGGGGAAAATTTTCGTTTTTTTTTTTTTTTAAAGGCTGTTTTTGACATTAGATTGTTCCTTTTAGCAGTATAATGTAGCTGACATGAGATAATTTGGCACTGCTAAAGAATGCTTTTCACACAAGATGTAGGATAAGGCATTTTGAAAGTAGACTCTTCTCTCACTGAGATAGTTAAGAAAAATCAAACATTATTTGAATGTGTATTTTAGCAAAAAGACCACTAACACTGATAGAAATTACTCAGGTTAAAACTGTACTTGCTGGAAACAAGCAGAAGAATTTCATAGAATCATAGAATAGAATCATAAAATCATAGAATAGCTAGAGTTGGAAAGGACCTGAAGATCATCTAGTTCCAACCCCCCTGCCATGGGCAGGGACACCTCAAGCTAAACCATGCCACCCAAGGCTCTGTCCGACCTGGCTTTGAACACTGCCAGTGATGGAGCAGTCACAAATTCCCTGGGAAACTCATTCCAGTGCCTCACCACCCTTACAGTAAAGAATTTCTTCCTCATACCCAGTCTAAACTTCCCCTGTTGAAGTTTGAACCCATTACCTCTTGGCCTATCACCACAGTCCCTAATGAAGAGTCCCTCCCCAGCACCCCTATAGGCCCCCTTCAGATATTGGAAGGCTGCTATGAGACCTCCACACAGCCTTCTCTTCTCCAGGCTGAACAGCCCCAACTTTCTAATCCTATCTTCATGCGGGAGGTGCTTCAGTCCCCTGATCATCCTCGTGGCCCTCCTTTGGACTTCTTCCAACAGTTCCATGTCATTTTTATGTTAAGGACACCAGAACTGCACACAGTACTCCAAGTGAGGTCTCACGAGAGCAGAGTAGAGGGGCAGGATCACCTCCTTCGACCTGCTGGGCACACTCCTTTTGATGCAGCCCAGGATACAGTTGGCTTTCTGGGCTGCGAGCAGACACTGCCGGCTCATGTTCATTTTCTCATTGACCAACACCCCCAAGTCCTTCTCCACAGGGCTGCTCTGAATCTCTTTTCTGCCCAACCTGTAGCTGTGCCTGGGATTGCTCTGACCCAGCTGTAGGACCTTGCACTTGGCAAAGTTAAATTTCATAATGTTTACATCAGCCCACCTCACAAGCATGTCAAGGTATCCCTCTGGATAGCATCCCTTCCCTCTAGCATATCAACAGAACCACACACCTTGGTGTCATCGGTAAACTTGCTGAGGGTGCCCTCATTCCCACTGTCCATGTCACTGACAAAGATGTTGAACAAGTCTGGTCCCTATACTGATCCCTGAGGGACACCACTCATTACTGGTCTCCAGCTGGACATTGAGCCATTGAGCCCAACTCTTTTTGTTGGGCCAGTTCTTTATCTACTGAGTGGTCCACCTATCAAATTGATATCTCTCCAATTTAGAGATGAGGATGTCACGTGGGACAGTGTCGAACGCTTTGCACAAGTCCAGGTAGTGTCTGAATTTCATGTAGTGTATGAAGGACAACCAGGGTAGATTTGGAAGACTTTTTCTTCCTGTGATCCACATGAACCTATGAGCCCCATATGTTCCTTTTGACAAGCTCTGTTAAAGTCAGAGTTCCTTATAAAGCACATTCACGCTTCCGTTTAAGAATGAAGGGAAGAATAAATAGCCCTTGGTAAGACAGAGGGTGGGCTCTTCTTTGCCATCAGATTCATACAGAAGTGAAGTGGTCCAGGTTCCCATTTGGTCATTGCAAAAATTTATCTGCAGGAAGATAAAGCAGTAGTCACAAAGCAAATTATGTGTGTACCCATCACATTTTTTTTTTTCCATTTAGCCACGCCTTTCTATCAATCTTTTAATTTAAGGAGGTCTCTATCCCCAGCCCATAGAAATAGTTTGCTACCATCCAAACTTCCAACATTAAAATACAATCCTTGAAAATATGAAGCCAGGGATAAATAATGAAGGGTTTTTCACATAAAAGGTAAAAATAATATCTGAGTCAATATTCTACTCTGAATTATAAAACATTTTGCAGGGGCTGAACTGACCTTTCTGAATCACTGCCTCAGATGGCTCATCTGCCTTTAAGAAAATAGAGCTCCATGCCATAGGAAAACCAGACACAGCATTTCAAAGTATAATAAACTCATAATGAATATTAAAACAAAAAATTCTGATGTTTTGTACACTTGAAATTCTTTAATCTCTGAGGTCTGGAAGTTACAACCTTTGTTCATTTCACATTGTTTCTCTAAAAAATGTTCATGTATCTTGCCTGGCTTGTTTCCGCAAATACTGAGTTAGCTCACAGGGATTGTGGAGAAGAGCTCAGCCTGCTCCTCCACAGAGCCATACACATGTCCCAGGAAAGCAGTGCAGTTGTGATCCTGCTTTAATTCTCCCCTTGCAGAAGCTGTCTAGAAAGGAGTGAGTGCGATGCTTCAGCCAAAGACTCCAAAGAACATCTTTGCACCAGCAGAAAGTCATTTGTTCTCATCAAAGATCTTGAAAGCACAATGTTGACATGAAGCTAAATTTGTCCATCTGCATCACATGGTCTTTACTTTCAGTATTATTCTCCCCAGAACTGAGAGTTGAGTCAAAGTGCTCTATTCTGGTCTGCAAAACTATTTTGTCACTGCTTAAGTGCCAGATTTCTGGAGCAACAGAATGTCTATGCAGGAAACGCTTCAGCACAACTGACAAAAATAACTGATATATTACTCAAATGTAAATATTTGCACAATATTCAAATATACCATGCATGTGTACAGTTCCAAAAATCTGGCCATGAAACCATCCATATTTTAAGGAAACTTCTCCCAAATGTTCTAATATAATTTCCAGGCAATATAAATGTGAACTATATTAGGCAGCTTTCCCAGCCCTGGAGAAGAAAAAAGTGGTTCTTCTGTGAGCCTTAATGATTCCTTAACATTGATTCTTTTTATTCCTTGAGTCCAGATGTCTCCTCTCTGCTCCTCCCTGCTCATAATTTTTTTGCTGTCCACCTCAGCTGTGGAAGGGGAAACAGTTCCAGAAGCAGACAAGTATTTCAGAAGTGACAGCATTTACGTTTAATGTACAAGCTAGATTACATACACTTGTCTTTCCCTGAATTCAGAAGTTCTTACATCTTTAAAGATGTAAATGTATGATCTATACTGCTTTGTCCTTTCTTAGGACAGTTGTGAGAAAAGACCTGGAATGAGAAGGGAAGACATGAGGGAGAAGAGAAAGTTGAATAAGGGTTAGGGTTAGGGTTAGGGTTAGGGTTAGGGTTAGGGTTTGGACCACAAATTCATGGCTGAGTGCATATGGTTCAAATTCTAGTTGCAGCTATGAAACTTTTCTTTGTCAAAGATTTTCTGGAATAGAAAAACCTCATTTGTTTTACCAGAATAGAGAAATTTCATAGAATTAGTGGACTTTGATGATAAATTTTGTTACCTTTTTTTTGCTTATGTCCTCTCTGCTGCTGAGTTCAATGCAGATAATTGGGGTAGCACAGTAGTCTGCTTTGCAGTAAAAATGGTGAAGTATCACAAGACAAATATAAACACAATCTACTGCTATTGTTATTTTTTGAACTCAAGTAGTGCCTAATGGCTGTTAAATTTTTAGTGTCCTTGTTGTATTCTTTGCTGCACAAACATCCTGAAAGGATTCATATTCTATGTAAGGGCCACAGATGGCTATATAATAATAAAAGATAAAATAAGCGCAGAAAGAAAAGCAACCACAAGGTTGAAATGTTATCAAATATATATTCTGACAGTAGCATAAGGTTGTACTTTTTGTCACTGTTTCTTCTGTTGTCATACATGAGTAAGCAAAAAATTGCTTTGAATTGGTAATAAGACTTCATTAAGGCAGAATTCATGATTACACAGTGCTTGGTAGCAGCTGGTGGGAACGAAAACTACAACCTATTGCAAAGTCAAAGGAAATGAGGAAGGGAACTAAGGCTTAATGAAGATCCTTGTAAAGAAAGCCAAATTGTTTAATTAATGCAAGAGTTTGCATATGCCTTATCAGCAAGGAAGAAAGAACAGTTATAAGAAATTAAATTGTTTATTATGTTAGTATCTTTAATTAGATTTTGCCACTGTTTTTCTTCTTTTTCCTAGCTGTATGTGAGAATCAGCAAAACATGCTAGAAATTTTTAACCAAAAGGGAGTGACAGATTTTCAGCTTGGTCCCCAAGATTCCAGACACAGCTCTATCTTTTTCTGTGTTCATGCCCCAGAATGATGTAAGCAGGGCTAGTAATTACTTAGCAATATTAATCTAAGCATGTTATTCTAAACTTCATTTTTGGGATTGTTAGTATTATTTAAAAAAAAATCTGGAGATTTTCTCAATATGGGAAACCATCATTGTTCTTCTTGTTCAATAGCTTCACCAACACTGAGAAGTGTAGCGTTTTAAAATAGCTTCATATGCCTATTTTTACTCAGGCTTTAGGATGGTTTCCAAGATTCCCTTATTAATACAGCAGACTGAACTTCCCTTGAGTTGCCATTACTCTGTGCTTGTTTTTCTAAAGCTTTTTCCTAGCTTCAAGCAACTTTATCTCCATTAAAGAAATTCTGTTTCCACATCTGTATTTAAAGCAGCATTGCTTTATTACCTAAAGGTTATGTAATTGGTTAAAACCTAAAGCAACACAATAGAGATAATAGAACATTTATGGTCGGTTTCTATTGATCCTTCCTATCATTCAGAATCAAGTTTGCATTTTTCAAAGCTGGGATGTCCAGAGATAACAGATCCACCCGTAGAATTTACCCTGTGATATTTTGGGCTGGATCATTTTTCATGGTGTGCTTCTTCTGCCCCATGTACCTTCCAAACAGGTGTTCCACTGAAATTTGAATGATGGCCAGCTAGCTTGAAAACAACTAGGGAGTAGAGGTGAAGGGAATTAGCGAACAGAAGACAGGAATATGGATAAAAGTAAATAAAGAACAGAAAGGAAAAGGTTACACTAGCATACATATCGGTGAATAAATACAGGTAAAGCTTAAGAAGAGACAAGGCATAAAATACTGCAAATAAGATAATAAAGTCACAGCGACTAACAAAAAAATAAACATACTCTAATAATAAAAAAGAAGGGAATGAGAGAATAAAAAAAGGCTTAAAAAGAGTAAAAAAAAATGCAGAGAAGAGAATAGAGCTTCTACTTAGGTGGCAAAAGTATAATTTAGATCAACTATTTATTGCTGTACCCCATGGAGGGAGATTCTTTGGGTCTGAAGTATAGCTACCATTTACGTGGATACGTATTATAACTGTGATTTTATTTAACTTAATCCATATAACCCAAATTTAAACCAATGCAGGATTCAGATGTATATTTCACTTAACTAACACAAGATAAAATCACATTTTCTTTGTAAAGAGTTTCTTCGTAAAGAGTTTCTTCTGTCTGTATATTCACAAGAAAGACTGTACATTGAAATAACTGAAGAAATAGGCGAAGCTATTGAGGGAACTGGAACAAAGGACAGAACAGGGATAAAAGAATAATGAAGATGAACAAGAAATTAAAGCTTTTGAAAGTAAAAGATATTGATGTGGTATTTCTCCAAGTAGCGTGTGCCACTTAAGTATAAATTAGCAGAATTGTTGGAAAATAAATTCATACTCTTCACATATAAACTCAGTAAACAGAAAGTAAGTAAATATAGTGCCTTTAAGTAATTTACAAGACAATGTGTGAAGACTGGAGTTATTAATCAATATTTAAGTTTAGAGAAAAGACAATTAAGCTAACTGGATTTATTTTAAGACATAAGGTTTTGTCTAGATTAGAGTTATTTTCAAATCAGTCTTGAAACATTTATGAACTGTATAATAAAACAGAGTGCATATACCTATGCAGCTGGATCTTCAGTTTAGTAGAACAATACAGTTCTGATGGGAAGGAAATATATTTCCTCTTCTAAAATTTATTTATACCTTTTCTGGTCCTAAGTATAAAATAATATTGAAATAGCTTCTATGAAATGAAGAAAACACAGGAAAGTATAGGTCTCTGCCAGGAATTCACAGTGTCTGGATCTCACCTCTCATGTAAGAGGAGAATACTTACCTTAGGGAAGCTAATTTTCCCTTATAAAATTGGGCTATATTTGTGAAAGCCAAAAATGTAAAATAAGTGAGACAGTTCCCACTAACTGAGGGAATTATAGAAAATCACCTTGCCAGGATCAGGCAGACATGAAGGCTACAGCATTTCGACCTCCCCCTTCTTTTTCATAGCTAACTAAAATAGTACTATTATTCAGGGATTTTAAGTAGCAGTCTTTCTCTTTTTTTCAAATGGATTCAATGAATCTAGATTGAACATCTTGATAATGTGTGTTAACCACCAGGTGACCTGCTTTAAACAAACTACTGATAAAAAACTAGATTTCCTTTCTTCTCCTTTAGCAACAGGCTGATTCTGTTACAGTTGAATAGCCTTCCATAAGTTTCTCTAGCTCACAGTATATCTTGCAGAGGATTTTTGAGATCTTCAATGCAAGGCTGTTAGACAGAGTGATTCAATAGATAGCCTGGCTTTTTATGATATCTTCTATACAAAAAAAAAAAAACCAACAAAAAAAAAAAAAAGGCAACAAAAAGCCTGGACAAGATTTTATTGAAAGACTTTTTAGAATGGCATTGAATATTACGTTATTATTGTTATTTTGTATTTGGATTTCCATATATTAACTAAAGTCATAATTACGTGCTGTAATTAGGTTTTCAATAAAGCCAACTTGATTTTTTTTTTAAACCTGACTTGTTCCATTGCCCCAGGGTACTTCACACCTCAACAGATATCATATGAAAGGCACTGGTGCATAGAGTAATTAAAAAATGATACTGAAAGATCTCAAGTGACTGAACCTGGCAAAACTTTAGTGCATATATATGAACACCCAGTTCAAGGAGAGATTTGTAAAGCATCCTTTCTTTTAAACAGCAACTGAACTGTATGATCACAGTGACTTTACCAGCCTGTTAGTTGCCCTAGGAAAAATAGGACTTTTAGCTTTCTAAATGTTCATTCTTTGAGAAATACGGAATCCTTAAAAGGACTTGAATTTAGGGAAGGCAGAAATCCATCAGTAAATTCTCTCTCAAGAGAAATCATATGCTTCACAATGATGTTACTAATAAATAAAGATTTTGTCTCTTTTTAAAAAGATGTAAAAATCTAGCAGTCCCACTATAGTGCCAAGCTGGTTTTTAAATATACACATCACATATTTTCCTTTTGTGACAGGCATAATTTAAAACAAATTTCAGAACTCTCCTTGTAATATGTCACCATATGCTAGAAAAGTAGAAATCTTATGAATTAATTCTTGACTTACGAGAAAATTCTTAAAATCTGTAGAAATATTTACACAGATCTCAGAATCAAAAATAACTGCCTTCCCATTGAATTACATTGGCTAGTACTTTTTAAGACTTTCCTCACATTTCTAAAATGTCAATATCACAGCTAGACAACATATATCGTAAGTCAGATTTGGCAGCCAGTTCATCCATTCTACTTTCCCTTGTCATTAACTTAATCCTAAGACTATCTTGGAGAAATGCAGAGTAGTTTTTTATAATGACTTTGTTAATGAATCTGGTATATGTGTTTTATTAATGTGAAGAAATATGAAGGAAAGTATTGGAATAAAATTTTTATGTTTATGTGAATCACAATTTATTAATAGAAATCAACAATCAAATTTGATAATTAATGTTCTTGAACTACGATGTTCTGGACAATTAAAACATTCTGCTCTAGATAGTTTTTCAGCTATATATTGTGGCTTTTGGTACTCAACTGTCAGAGTATACGGGCTGTTTTCAACTTTTTTTCTTATCAGATAATATCGTAAAAATAAGTTTGGTCACTAGTGAGGCTTCTTTATGTTTTTTTCAGACTTACTTAAGATCAAAGGATTAGCTACTACTAGATTGTCTATCAATAAAAGCTACTCTGCCATGATCATGCCTTTAAACAATTCAGTTCAAAATACTGAGTCAAATGCCACAAATTAGTGTAAAAAAATTGCATTTATCATTTGCTTGTTAGCATGCCCACCCAGGCAGCAGGTGATATTCTAAAAAAAAAAAATCATTTTTTTTATTCACTTAAGAATTCACTTCATCTTCGCATCAGACAGCACAGATGCATCTTTGAAACATAAAGTGATTAAATAAATATGGGTTTTAAACTAACATGATATAGCCCTAGAGGGCAGGGGGACCCAAGACTCCTGGTTGATATTCAAGGATCACCTGCTGCAACCACAGGAGAGATACGTCCCAACTGGAAGGAAGTGTGGCAGGAGGGCCAGGAGACCTCCTTGGATAGATAAGGAGCTGCTGAGGAAAATTCAAAGGAAAAAAGAGTCTTATAAAAGGTGGAAGCAAGGACAGGCGGCCTGGGAAGAGTACAAGGATGTTTCTTGGGAAGCTAGGGACCTGGTTAGGAAAGCTAAGGCCCACTTAGAATTAAACTTGGCTAGGGATGTTAAGGATAACAGGAAGGGATTCTATAGGTACATTGCAAATAAAAGACAGACTAGGGACAATGTGGGCGCCCTACGAAGCTATCAGGAGAACTGGCTCCCCTGGATTTGGAGAAGGCTGAGGTTCTTAATGACTTCTTTGCCTCAGTCTTCACCGGAAAATGCTCTGACCACACCACCTAAGTCTTGGAAGGCAGACGCAGGGACAGTGAGAATGAAGACCCTAGGCCCACTGTAGGAGAGGATCTGGTTCGAGACCATCTTAGGAACCTGAACATATGCAAGTCCATGTGACCTGATGAAATCCATCCACGGGACCTGAAGGAGCTGGCAAATGAAGTTGCTAAGTCACTGTCCATCATATTTGAAAAATCATGGCAGTCAGGTGAAGTTCCCGATGACTGGAAAAAGGGAAATATAACCCCCATTTTCAAGAAGGACAAAATGGATGACTTGTGAAACTACAGACCAGTCAGTCTCACCTCTGTGCCAGGCAAAATCTTAGAGCAGATTCCCCTGGAAGGCATGCTAAGGCACATGAAAAACAACAAGGTGGTTGGTGACAGCCAGCATGGCTTCACTAAGAGGAAATGCTGCCTGACCAATCTGGTGGCCTTCTATGATGGGGCTACGGAACTGATGGACAGGGGTAGAGCAGTTGATGTCATCTACCTGGACTTGTGCAAAGCATTTGACGCTGCCCCACATGACATCCTTGTCTCTAAGTTGGAGAGACATCAATTTGATAGGTGCACCACTCGGTGGATAAAGAACTGGCTGGATGGCCGCATGCAAAGAGTTGTGGTCAATGGCTCACTGTTCAGCTGCAGACCAGTAACGAGTGGTGTCCCTCAGGGATCGGTGTTGGGACCCATCTTGTTCAACATCTTCATTGGTGACATGGACAGTGGGATTGAGTGTGCCCTCAGCAAGTCTGCCGATGACACCAAGCTGTGTGGTTCTGTTGATACTCTGGAGGGAAGGAATGCCATGCAGAGGGATACCTTGACATTCTTGTAAGGTGGGCTGATGCCAATTTGATGAAGTTTAACCATGCCAAGTGCAAGGTGCTACAGCTGGGTCGGTGCAATCCCACGCACAGCTATAGATTGTGCAGAGAAGAGATTCAGGGCAGCCCTGTGGAGAAGGACTTGGGGGTGTTGGTTGATGAGAAAAATGAACATGAGCCGACAGTGTGTGCTTGCAGCCCAGAAATCCAACTGTATCCTGGTCTGCATCAAAAGGAGTGTGCCCAGCAGGTCGAAGGAGGTGATCCTGTCCCTCTACCCTGTCCTTGTGAGACCTCACTTGGAGTATTGTGTGCATTTCTGGTGTCCTCAACATAAAAAGGATATGGAACTGTAGGTACAAGTGCAGAGGAGGGTCACAAGGATGATCAAGGGACTGGAGCACCTCTGTTATGAAGATACGCTGAGAAAGTTGGGGCTGTTTAGCCTGGGGAAGAGAAGGCTGTGTGGAGGTCTCATAGCAGCCTTCCAATATCTGAAGGAGGTCTATAGGGATGCTGGGGAGGGACTTTTCATTAGGGACTGTAGTGATAGGCTAAGGGGTAATGGGTTCAAACTTCAACAGGGGAAGTTTAGACTGGATATGAGGAAGAAATTTTTTACTGTAAGGGTGGTGAGACACTGGAGTGGGTTTCCCAGGGAAGTTGTGAATGCTCCATCGCTGGCGGTTGTCATGGCCAGGTTGGACAGTGCCTTGGGTGGCTCAGTGTAAGGTGTCCCTGCCCATGGCAGGGGGATTGGAACTAGATGATCTTAAGGTCCTTTCCAACTCTAGCTATTCTATGATTCTATGGTTCTATGCTTAAAGCAAATAGAGAGATTGAAATATTGTCCTGAGCTGTATGTTCAAACTACTTGAAAGTTTTCTATAAACTCTCTGTTTCAAACCTTACCTCAGAATGAAAGGAAGATACAAAAAGAAAATTTTTTGCAAAATTTTTAATCTCTTTCTGGTGGGAGTTAAAACTGCAGAAATAATTTTCCTACCTGAATTTTACATGATTAAATGATGGTCAATGAAATTTTTTGATCAAGTGTTGTGTTTAATTTTATGGAGTTTCAGCAAGATATTCCTTTGCTGTCAGAAACTAAGGCAGAAATCTAACTATTTTAATGATCTGTCTGAAGATCAAGAGCAAGGTAAACTTTTCATTCAAACTCTCACTAGCAACCAGAATTAACATTATGGCATTAAAGAGGGCATTATAAATCCATTTTTTACACTTCCACTTCCTCTTGTCAAATATCTTTTGCAAATAATAGTGCTAAGCAAAGGGCTTATAAAAAGGAGATGGCCCAAAGAAGGAGACATTGCTGCTATTAATGAGAACCGATGGTACCTTTTAAGTCTTGGAAACCATCATAAGGTATAAAACTATCCTTCTACGCAGGAATTAAAAAATGTTTTGTATCAATCTATTATTTCATTCTAATGTCATAATTTTTCTGTCCTCCTGATAATATTTTCATGAAAATCTAGGCTTCCATTCTTCTATAATTGCGCAGGGCAGAAGTGTTTTAATCTGGCTTTGTCACTTTTCTGGAATTTGACTGGTTGGCTCTGATACTTCTTCTTTCAACCACTCTGACAAAATTTAAAATGGAATAAAATTGCCAGCCTGCTAAATACAGAACATCAGAAAGGTTAGTACAGTACAGTAAGTGCATAATATATTGCACATGAAAATTTCTACGTCTTATTCACAGGGCAAGAATTGTAACAAGGACAGAGAATGACAGAAAATTAATCAGTCCTCATGATAATGCTTGTAATAAGAACAGAAAGAGTTACTGAAAACATAATACTTTTTTGGTGAACGGTTAAAATTGCAATCCAGGGCTCCTCCCTGAATTGTGAAAGTATAGTCAATGGTCAATACCAAATGAAAACTGGCAGGTGCAAGAGGAACCAATATACAAGAAAAATGTCAGTGCTTTAATAAATACTCATTTTAAGTTATGAGACATTCTAGAAGCATTGATTATGCAGCTGAATTGTGCTTTTTTAAAGGAACTTATCTATTAGATAGATTTTATTACAGCTAATCGGTAATGGAATCTGAGTCTTACTCAGAAGACCAAAGTGAGAACCATTTTCAAGCAGAAAAGTGGAATAAATGACAGAATTTTCTGTCATTGTTTCTAAATTTGAGTACGTACAGATGCTGGTGTAAAGCCTATATAAAAAAAAAGGGTAAAAATATGATGGTTTATGTTATGAACAGAATGTTAGAACTGCTTCAAAATGACCTTTTATGCCTGGTCAAGGTATTTAGTAGTTTTTCCATCTCAAAATAATGGTTGCTCACTCTAACCTAAAGGCAGAATACACTACCAAAACTTAACTATCTCATTCTTTTTTAATTCAGCCTTAGTTCCTAAGTTGGCAAGTCTAAAACTTCAAGCTATTAACAACAGTAAGAGGTCTGTATCTTTTCCAACTCATTAATTGTGCTGAACTGTCTGTGAAAGGAAGCAGCTTACCTGTGCCTGAATTCAGTTGAAAACCACAGTGCATATGAACAATTTCGTAATTGATTTGGTCCAGTAATTAAAAAACTTTGTGACCTACTTCCATGGTAACTGCTTATGGCACCCTACTCCCAATGAAGAAGTGATGCTCTCACTTGTTCAAGGGTGAAAAATCAGTTGTGGCATAATGATGTTCAGATGCCACATGCAGATTGACTGTGGGCTCTCAGTTTCTCCTGATTGAACAGTTTACTTGCTACTTGGCCACGAAAGAAAGGAAAAAAGTAAAAGGTCTACGTTATTGGGTTATTTGCCTGCATCTGCTCTAGTGAATAGTTCAGTTGATGTTGAGGTTCTGACTTAGTACTTGTTTCATCTTTTTTTATTTTCTCTCAACTTCAGATGCATTCTAGTGTCCCATGGACTGAATGCCCATTTGCAACTGGAGTGTGTCAGCTAGACACTACAAACACATCTTCTACTTTAATTTCATCAAAAAGAAAACCCCAACAACCACTTCATGCAATTCAAGTCCACTCTAGCATGTTTATGCTATTTCAGTTCTATCTTTCGAATGGATCCCACAGTAGAACTAACTGCAAAGATCATCTTGTTACAAGCCAAATAATGGAAGTTGTTTAAAATTCAGTTTCCATCTATCAGTTAATTTGATAATGGATACAGCTGTGGTGTGTCAATTTTAAAATGTTGACAATATTGAGGACTCAGGTGCTAAAAAAAAAGTAATGATTGTGATATTTGCACACTAACATCTTAAAAAATTACTCAGGCAATTTTGAAATTAAACCAGTTCAATCAAAAATAACAAAAATTACATAGTTTCACATATTAAGTGATATACAATATTTTTCTGATTAAGCTTATGCAAAATGAAAATGAAAATAATTCCATGATAATTTTAATCTAGAAATAGTTGGGTTTGTATTTATTTTATTTAAAGAATGCAATATAAACACATAAGAATTTATCTAGCTTCTGCAGAAAAAAAAGTTGTCATCATTTTTATCCACCTCTTGCATACAGATACTGAAGAAATAATTAAAATAAATATTGAGCAACCAGAGGTCTGATTCAAGTTTATTTCAAACTGCTAGTCAGAGGGTTAAAGCATATCCTTAAATAATGAATGAAGAAGAAAGATTGCTTTTTCACAGTTCCAGGCTTGAGTGGAAAAAGGTTAGAATTATCAAAATGGAAATAATAAATTGAAACAAATGTCATTTTGCTGTCTTGCCTCTCAAGTCCTATTACAAAATGTCTTTAGCTGCCTTGAGGCAAGCAAGCAAATCCAAGCAACTAACTGTCCATGCAAGACAAGGGAGGGCAGAACCTCTTGACTAAAACTGTAGAAGCAAGTGTGTAAAAATTTACAGTTTTATTGACTAAAACTGTAGAAGCAAGTGTGTAAAAATTTACAGTTTTAAGCAACTTGTAAACAAATGTTATATGTTACCCTAGTCATATAGGCTTGCTAGCATTTAATAAAGCCAAATCTCATCTCTGGATTTAAGAGTATTAATATCTAGTCAAAAATGACACCTGACTGTGTCTTTCTAAATTAGATTATGAAATCTATCCTGGTGTCCATGTTTATGAAACTTTATTAATTGCTTATGCATATTCTTCATAAACTTTTGAAAACAGTTCTAGAGAGTGCCTAGAGCAGTTTTGACTTTTTGTAGAAAATCAGCTTGAAAGCTTCTTGTAACTTAACCATGTCGTTGTAGGCAGAAAGGGGCCTGACAAATACTAGGGATGGCACTGGCACTTACTGACTCATGATATGGAAAAGCCACACAATGCATACAACTTCTGCAGTGGACGTAAAACTGCTGGTGTGATCCACTAACAAATAAGGATCACTTTTTAAGACTCTGTGGATGTGCAATATGTTGAAAAGAAACCCTGTTGCTACTCTGAAGCTTCCTGCAGTTTCACCAAGTGACACCCTCCTTTCCTTTCAAACAAACACGTCTTGCCTTCTTAGTTCCAGGCAGGAAATTTCATTTTAGTACTGTTGTCTGATAGTGGAGTTTTTGCTGATCTGTGAGTGAAAAGCCAATGTCTAATGGAGACTTCAAAGGCTTCTAACCTTTACATCATATTCATATTTACAGAATTAGACATTTTTTTTCTTTAATGAGAGTAACTGTCATGGGTTCAGCAGCAGCAGTCATTTTTCTCCTTCTTAGTAACTGGCCCAGTGCTGCGTTTTTTCGACTTTCAGCCTGGGAACAGCGCTGATAACACCGATGTTTATAGTTACGGCTTAGAATGTTTTGGTCTGACCAAGGACTTTCTGAGCCTCATGCTCTGCCAGGGAGGAGGGGAAGCCAGGAGGAAGCAGAAACAGGGTACCTGACCGAAACTGACCAAAGAGCTATTCCATGCTACAACACATCATGCCCAGGATGTAAAACTGGGGGCAGGAACCCGGAAGAGTTCAGTTCACAGCTCAGTCGTCGGGTGGTGAGCAACTGTATCCTCTTCCCTTGTATTTCCCTGGTAGCAGTAGTGATTTGTGTTATACCTTAGGTACTGGACTGTTCTTATCTCAACCCATGGGAGTTGCATTCTTTTGATTCTTCTCCCCATTCCCCCCCCCCCCCCCCCCCCCCCGGGTGGGGGGGAAGAAAGTGGGTGAGTGAGTGAACGGGCTGAGTGATTTACAACTTAAACCACGACAGTAACTTATTGACTAATTAAAAGAAATATTTTTTTATTTCCTTTTATTATTTATGAATTTTTTAATCCAACTTTTGTGTTGCAAACAGGCAAATTATACTGACTTGCATTGCATGTATTTACAATGCAAAACCTTATATTATGACAAAATTGGACAGGCGCTGGAGTGGTGAATGCCACAGTTCAATTGTAATTGAGGCACTGAGTCAGTACAGTGTGCAAATTAATGTCATTTTCTTGAAGAAAGTGCTTTTCATTCTGATCTAAAGAGAAGTAACAGTAAAAAGTAATGTCTTATTTGGAAGGACCTTTCATAAAAAAATGCAGGCTACAGAGGCATTTGGGTGTCATATAAATTCAAAAAATTCTGAGTAATAAAGAAAAACATGGGTAAAAGAGATGGGCACGATTAACAATAGGTTTTTCTTCTTAAAATTCTTTAGAAACTTTAATCATGGAGGAAAATATAGTGACAGGGTCCTCTGGAGGTTATCTGGTCTAACACTTCGCTCACCAAGAACTAACTGACTGGGTTCCACAGAGCCTTGGCCCATTTGGAACTGAATGTCTCCAAGGAGGGGCATGGGAATTTGGTCCAGGGTTTGACTTTCCTCATGGTGCAACTGCTTTAACAGGAGCAAACTTTTCTCACCAGTGCACAGCACAAGAATAAGAGGTGAAAGTAACCACACAGCCACTTGCTTCCCCCCTCCCTTTCCCCCTTCCCTGGGAGGTGGGAAGAAGAATCAGAAGAATGTAAAACCCGAGGGTTGGGATAACAACAGTTTAATAGCTAAAGTACCATTTACTACTACTACTACTACTAATGATAAAGGAAAACAAGGAAAGAGAACTGAAAATTAAAAGGGAAAAAAAAAAAAACCACAGGTGATGCACAATACAATTGCTCACTACCCGCTGACTGATACCCAGCCCAACCCGAGCAGCACTTGGTCCATTCCAGAGAACTGCCCCTAGTTTATGTACTGGGCATGACATGATGAGTATGGAATTACCCTTCGACTACTTTGGGTAAGGTGTCTTGTCTTTGCTTTCTCCCCGCTTCCTGTGTCCCTCCTCACTGGCAGAGCATGAAAGACTGAAAAATTCTTGATCAGGGTAAGTGCTGTTCAGCAACAACTAAAACATCAGTGTGTTATCAGTATTGTTCTCAGACTAAAGCCAAAATAGCACTGCACCAGATACTAGGAAGAAAATTAACTCTATTTCAGCAAAAATCAGGACAACATGAAAAAAAAAGATAGTATGTACTTTTCCCAAGTCAGTCTAATGGCTCATGAGTACCATTTGGATGATGACCAGAAGAAAAATTTACCACTGATACTCAAGAGATTCAATGTCCTTTGTAAATTCAAATTCAATAACTGGTCACAGTTGGAAATTACAGTCTTCCATTAATCTTCTCAGTGTCTGTGGTTCTGTTATAGGACAAAAGACAGGAATATGCTGAGCTCTGGCTCAGCATACTCTGACTTACAAAATATCTCTTCAGCTCCCTAATACATCTGATCCAAGGGATTGTCTCTCAACTGATTTAACATCATACAACAAATGGTGCTTAGCATAATATACCTCAGTGCATCTCAGCACTTTCACCGCATCATGAAAATACAAGAATTTAATTTCAGTGAGAATAAAAGAAAAAAATAGTGAAAGAGCAGAGGTTATTACCTGTCCTGACATGAAATAAAAAAAAACAGATATTTTATTTTATTATATTTATTATAGTGTTATCCATAAAAATTAACCATTTCTAGATGTGAAGTAAACAGCTTCTTTAAAAGAACATAGGCAGCAGTACTAAAACACTTTTGATTTGCACTAGAATGAAATGCTGTTAAATCCATATGCCTCTGCCAAACCTGAACAGTTTTTTTTGTTCTGTTTTGTTTCTTCCTGGTTCTTCTGGCTATATTCTGCACTCTGCATGTTTTTACTGCAGCTGCTTTCATTTCCCACTTGTCTTTATCTTTTTGCACTCTTCATTCTGCCTGTTAAAATGATCAGCATTCTAATAATCAGTGTTGATAGTGAAATATTAAATTTGGAATTTCAAGCTCAGGTATCACTGAGATTAATGGGATAAAGGTGCATTGCTTTAGACTGTTATACACCATTCACATTTGTAAGAATTTGTATTCACATGAATTAAAATTTTAAAATGTAAGATATTTGAGGCAATCTGCACAGATTCTGTGATCAACATAAATATATCTTTGGAATATATTTTTGCCACTTGCTTTAGTATTTGCCTACCTGATGGCTCATGGAATCATAAACTAATAAACATCTGTAGAACAACAAAAATTTCAATGTTTGACTGATTCTTTCTTAGAAACATCATTATCTCTATGTGCTGTAACCACCAAACAACCACTACAGTCTGACAAACTAGTACACATATTTTTAGATTCCCTTTCATGCCTTTATTTTTTTTACTGTTTTTCTCCAGAAATCAATTTGTGACTAAAAATTCCAGGTTCAATTATTGTCAAAACCAGGACAATTGTCCATTTGACTAGCTGGGAGAAGACACTTTTCATTATGTTGCTGAAGAGCCAGATGGCTTTCTAGTCTCAGTTTCCAGGATCTGTTAGAGTCTTTGTCCTAAAAATTAAATTTTATTTGAAACATCTACTTTTTTGAAGTTTTCTTTCCAATATTCCACTCACCTACTCTTGTACCTATAAGGAATATGCATCTACTCTTCCTTTCAAAAGGTTATAGTATTAATTTTTTTTCTTCTGAATTTTGCAATATTATGTGTTGTATTTTTTATGACCAGCAATGTTAAGTGCTGGTTTCCAGTAAAATTGGCCCTGGTGTGACAAGCTCCATTTTCACATAATATATTTTCTCAAGGTAACTAGCAAACTTTCATCTAAAATCTAGGGTAGACCTTGGGGAAACAAAGAACCACAGGCATGTTTTTCATTGAAATAAAACTTTCTGCTTACATATGTCTAAGTCCATTGTCATTTAACATTCTCAGAAAGAACTGATTCGATTTTAGCCACATTTCTCCTATTTGCACTAATGGGAGTTGTGCAACTACTAAAGTTTACAACCCATTAAATACCCAGAGGAAAATGTAAACCACTTCTGTTTCCTACTGCTGTACCCTAATTCAAGAAAATTTGCTGAATTTTTGCTGTGCTGATGTCAGTGGGAGCTTTGCTACTGGTGTCAAAGGAGGCTGAATTTTATTCAGCATATCAATTATCTTTATAGAAACAGTTACTATGTTTTTAGCAAGCTGTTTCATTCCTTAGAAAGAAATGAACTGGACATGCAGACTTTTGGGCCAGGTGAACCATGAGCTAGCCCACTTGTATGGAGGCAAACTCAGCCTTGCTTCTTTAGCTGGAAAAGTTTCAGCTTTGGCATGTGTTTAACTGTCTTGAAGGTGCAGTGAGTCAACTGCATAATATGGGTGAAAACAGAGGTGTTCAAGGTCTTACTGGACAGAAATACGTATTGCTTCCAGTGTGCTATGGTATGGCTTCCAGGTACAGCCCCTGAGAGGGAGTTGCTGTGCATTCCCTGTTAGAGGAAAAATCCCATTTTATTGTCCTTCTATTGTGGGGACACTTGGCACTCCACAAATTGGCTAATCTTGTTTTCATCCTGAATGCTCAGCAATGCTTGTTGATCAAAAGAAGATGTCCTTTTGTATTTTTTAAGGATTTTATTTTCATTTGCTTTTTTTAGTATGTCTGTTATGCTCTTTCCTGTGTCCCACCAAAAGGTATCACTGATCAGTTGATCAGTAAGGACAATGTGTTCTCATGCATCCCTGAGATTCTGTTTATTTGTCAATATGAGCAATAATATCCTACCAAGTTGAAAGAATGGAACAATTATTTTTTCATCTTGTCTTTATATGAAGCCAGCCAAGTAGAGAGGAGTTGAAGGAGGAAAGTTACTGTTATGGTTTATTCACCAGATGGACATAAGCTGTTACTGTTGGAGTAGGCATATTATAATTGAAGACCAGAAAATAATTTCTTTTTAAATAATTATGAAGTCAACTTGTACCACTCCAAGCTTCAGAAGATACATTTTAGAGTAAGAAAGTGTACATTTGTTAAATAAAGGTGCAAAGATACATTTTAAAATGGGGTAGAGAAACTTGGAAATGTTTAGTAATATAATACAGATACCTTTTAATTGTTAGAATTAAGTATTAAAATATTTTCTTCTGTAATAGCCATGGTATTTGGTGCTCATGGTAAGGAATCTTTCTTAGACTCTGAAGTCACATTTTAAATTTTCCTCAGAGGAAATCCGAGGTGCTGGTTGATGAGAATCTCAACATGATCAGGCAACGTATGATTGCAGACGAGTATGCTGGGAAAAAGGAACATGACCAACAGATTGAGGGAGGTGATTCTCCCCCTTTACTTTGCACTCATGAGACCTGGAGCACTGCGTTCAGCTCCAGAACCCCAACATAAGAAGGCCCCTAGAAGTTGCGGCTGCCCCTTCTCTGGAAGTGTTCAAGGCCAGGTTGGATGTGGCTTTGACTAACCTGGTCTAGGTGTTCCTAGGTGTTCCTGCCCATGCAAGGGTGGTTGAAACTAGGACATCTTTAAGATCCCTTCCAACCTAACCCATTCTCTGATTCTGTTACTCTATAAGATTGCATTGGCAGTGTGCAAGGTCACAGTACTGGGTGCACACTGCCTTTCACAGCTGTGCCAGGGGAATGCAGGTAAAAAATCTAAAAAGAAATCTTTCTGTTGGAGGCAAGTTTATTGGTTTTGTTTTAAATAGGCCTGCTGATCCATGGAAAACATTCATAGTTTAATATTCACATTCTCCATTTGAACTACAGTGAAATGTCAACTGGAGAAAACTTCACAATATACCACATCTTCAAAACAAACACCAGACTCTTTTTTTTATTATTTCTTTATTTTTACTTTCATCGTTTGCTCTGAAGTAGAGTGTTAACATGCCTGTGAGCCCTTGGCCACTGCAGGGCTCGGGCAGGTTAAAGATTAGTACTGAGCAGTGGCAGCTCTGTGGTTTGTATGGCCCTCCGCCAACACAAGGCCATGTGCACAGAGAAACCGTGTCCAAATCAGGTGTATTTTCTCCCATTGTCCCACACCAAAAGGTGAGGAAAGGGTCAGAATGCCTAGCACTTACAATCACATTACTGAAATCAGATGTGGGACCTGTTGGAAGGCAGCCCAAAGAGGACAATTTATGCTGCTTTTGTTTAAGAACAGTCCTGGGACTGTCCCTGTGAAAAAATGAAGGTAAAACACAACTTATGTATGCTTCAGTTGTGGGCTGTCTTTGACTATATGCCTATATGTGTATTCTGTGACATAGAAATGCAACATATCACGCTGCTGTTACCAAGGGAAAAAAATAACTCAGGTTCTTAAAGTATTAATCCTCTCATTACAAAAGACACACTACAACATCCCACAGTGTAGAAAAGTGAAAACGTTCAAATGTATATAAACCTTTGCACAAATATAGATATTTTTTGTCTGTGTAGCGCATTTAATCATCATGATGTCAGCCAAGTTAGTTCTTGTTAGTTTCTTATTATTTAGGACAGAAAGCAGATTTATACTGTAATATAGAGAACATATTTCAAATCCATACCTTTTTGATAACTGGGAGACAATAATAAATATTAGATCACTACAGGTGAATTCCATATAGTTAGCTAAAATTCAGTATCTAAATCATAATACCTAAATAGTTGTATATTAGAGCCTATCCTGAAATATGAGGTAGATTTGAATTATTCAAGCATACTTGAGTAATGTAAACCCACCTTCAAATATTTGTGGTTTTGTATATTTTCTCAAAGTTAAATATGCACACATAAACCCATGTATCTTATATTTTCCTGTACTTACTTATAAAAAGTCTGTATGCACAGATATATAGCCTGTAATATATGCAATTATGAATACACTTGGAATATATATATACCCATAAATACAATTGCTTCCAGTTGACATTGTAGTTGAGAGTTTGCATATCTGTAGAACAAAGAAGAGGGAGAGAGCTCAGCAGAGGAAATAAGGCCCATTCTGCAAATAGTGAGAGCTGCAATCTAAACTCAGCAATTTTAACTAAAATTCAGTGACAATTCTGTCTCTTCCATGTCACCAACGACATACAGCATTTCACAGAATAATCATAGTTGTTGAAGAAGCAGCTCCTTTGTCACTAATTTGGTTTGGCTATTAGGAGCCGCATCAGAAACTGAACTCTTTCCTTAAAGTGCCTGTGCTTAGCAACTAACTCTATTCAACTCTGTATGGCTTGCATTTTCCGCATAACTTTCATATTTTTCCTTTTAATATGCTCTACAGCTCTGAAAAGTCTCATCCCCTCAGCCCACATCTACAAGCTACTAGTCTGGAACCAAGATTAAATCTAAAAAATTATAAATATAATGAAAAAAAGTGAAGGAGGAGACTGGATGGCTTAGTGGAATGGAAACGGTTTATGAACCACTAAATCACTGCTCTGAATCTTCTGCGGTCAGTAGTCACTGGAATTTTTGAGCATTTGATAGTTGTTCAGTGACCTATGCTAAATAAGTTGTTAGTCTCAGCTGAGCTCCTTATGACAGGGGTTCACATCACAGAAAGACATACCATCTGACATTGAGAGAATTTTAAATCATCATTGGTGATATTAATAAAGGACTAAAAGGTCAGAGAATGATATATACTTGTCCAAAAGGAATTTATACATCCATTTTCCCAGGATGTTATTAACAATTAATCACTGAACATTATTGATATAATTTTGATGGCCTTTTCTGTTCTTAACAAATTACTATTAAAAAGAAGCAACAGCCATTTAGAAGTTAAAAAGAATTCAAGAACTATATTTGATGGGGACAACTCAATATTTGTTTCCCTCTGACTGCCTAAGTAGTCTCGAACAATACACAAAGACTGAGGTGGTCACCGTACAGTATTTTTTCAGTATTAAGTTTTATGTGTGTAGAGTGATCTATACCACAAAAATTTCATCCTAAATTTTACCAGGAAGTACTGGAAATGGCTCTTGATTTTGCAAAAATTCCTGCTACATTTGGTTACATTGGAAAAATTATAGAAGACTGATAAGAGCATAAAATTTTTTTACTGCTTTTGGAAACATTCCAAATATCCAAGGCATGCAAAGATTACACACATTTTTCTTCTTTTCTGCATTAGTGCCAGTATTGCCTCTGTTCTACCCCTCAGTCATCTTCTTCCTTTTTTGGTAGTTTTGTTAAAATGTCAAAATGAATGACTTCATAAGATGTATATGCCAGTTAAGATTTACAAGGAAGTTCTAATTCTCTGCTGTGTGCCCAGGTAAATATCTTTATTTATTCTGCAAATCTTAAAGAACTGTTTAGCAAGTCTGTGCCATACAAACAGGAAATATTTTTATCAGGTAAACAGGAGTGTACTTGCACCAAAATGATAACAGAAAGAAATTTTAACAAAGAGCAAATATACAGTATGCATTTATCCACTATAAAGTTTTTTTTTTCAGCAATTGAAATAGATCTACAGATGTTATGATAAGTCCAGAGGTCATTTTAAGGAAATCAACCTTTAAATCACAGTTCTGTCATGCTTTGCTGTCGTATCTGGTGTGGCAAAGCAAGAAGGAAAATAAATCAATTTTTCTTACTTGTTGGCAGTTTAATTTTCATTTAGTTCATTGCGAGAGACATAGTTTATTACAGATGAGAAGTCCTTGAAATTCAGGAAGCCAGGGATACTGCAAACAACAGCAAAAATAATTTCATGAATGAAACTAAATTAAACAAAATTCAATTAAATATACCTTCTAAAGATGTATATTTGTACACATTTTACTCGGATATGTCATAATGCAAAAGATTGTAATGTAGGCAAAAAGCAAAACATTGATCTAGGCTAATATCTCCAATAAGCCTCCAGAGGAAAGGCTTTCATACTTCATGGATGTAGGTTAGCAGTCACACCTACAGCAATTATACCTTTTAAAAAAATTCATTTCCCAAATCTAAAAAAAGATTCACAAACAGAAGTGAAATGCATCACATTTTTATCACACAAGATAGCTAGTTAGTTGTCATTTCACATTTGCTAAAGCAACACTGATGTCTCAGTTATGTATAATCCTGAGGTGGTCTATAAAAGCAACACAAGTGGGTAGCATCACTTTTCACATGTAAAATGCCACTTCAGAACTTAAAATCCATCCTCTTTTTTATGTCCATTCTCCCCTCCCCCTTTTTCCTTTTTATTTTTCCTTTTGCAATGCTCTTCCCCTCCCTCTTCCCTTCTGGCTTCACTTTCTGTTTTTCTCTTCCCCTTCCTACATTCAACTCCTCATTACATCATAAATTGGTAAAGAAAACATTTCCCATTGTGTTGCAACTCTTTGCTATGATTAACATCCACTGCTGGCTTCTGCTGAATCTTTCAGCTACATTAAGTGTTAATTCTTTGTGGAGTTTCTTTGTTTTGGTTTCTTTGCTTTTCTTTCTTTCTTGTTTTTTTTTTTTTGTTTGTTTTGTTTTGTTTTTTATTTTCTGGTCATTTCTTAAAAAAAGATTTTGACCCTTGAAAAAGTAGAAAAATAGAAAATACCCATCAGAGAGAAAACACTTTTGCACTAGGTCTCTGGTGGCCCTAGCACAGCAGCAATAGGAAATGCATTGATGAAGTATTGGAAGACCATTAGATTTTTTTTCTCACCTTGTAGAATATTATGTATGTGAGTCCCAATACTTAACACAGAAAAGGAAACTCATTGCCTTTTAAAGCGGATGCTACTGATGTGTTTGTCTTCCCTTGATGATCTGGAGTTTTGTCTTTCTAGGAGATTTTATTCTATTTTCTATTATAGATAATATATATAATTATATAGAATAATAGAATTATAGAATATTTAAGGTTGGAAAGGACCTTAAGAACATCTAGTACCAACCCCCCTGCCATGAGCAGGGACACCTCAAGCTAAACCATGCCACCCAAGGCTCTATCCAGCCCGGCCTTGAGCACTGCCAGTGATGAAGCATTCACAACTTCCCTGGGCAACCCATTCCAGTTCCTCACCACCCTCACAGTAAAGAATTTCCTCCTTATATCCAATCTGAACATCCCCTGTGGATGTTTGTCCCTCCTCTTCTGAAAGATGTCTGGTGATAGAGGTTCTGCAGACTTTCTGGCAGTCTCTTCCATGTCTAAAGCCTGTGACATGGAGAGGAGAGCCAGAAATAGGACTGTGATTTCCAGCGTGCTCAGCATCAACCAGAGATTTCCTCCAGATTTCTAATGCACTGGCTCTGGAGATATTGAGGGAGGCCACAATAGAACTAGAAGATGGGGGTGTTGCAAGAGGGGCCTAAAGCTCCTCCATGGTGCAGGGAGGATGCCAGCACCCTTTTTTCATGTTCTGCATGCCCAGCTACATCCACATAGTATAGAATATATGTACAGTAACTAGGTCCTTAAAAATAGAAATCACCTGATCTGAAAAATCTGTGATTTGAACAGAATACTGTTTAGAAAATTGAATAAACAGTATTAATTACCGCCAATTATAAATCCAGTTAATTCCCATATTAAAACAGAGGCATGGCAAGCTAGTGACTATGCAAACCAAGTTAAAGGATCAGTTGTATCAGACTGTAATGCCAAGGATGGCCTAGAACATGGAGTGGAATGTGGAAATTAACAGCAGTCATATATAGTAATACTTTGCCTAGCTGTTAAGCTACATTCTCTGAAAACTAAAGTAAGTGAAGATAAGAGAAATAATTTGCCCAAAAGCCCATGTGTTCAGATTGTTGTGTGTGACATTTTTCAACCTGGTAAATAATCTTTTTAAAATGTATTATGTCATTCTCTTGTGTGTTTCTTCACTCAAACTTCTCATTTGTCGAAAATATTTGACTAAGCTTCATTAACTAGAACATTCAAGAATCAATTAACATGACAGCTTTAGAAATAATTTGTGAAATGAAGCAGAAGCTTCATTTTTGAAAGAAAAAGATGATCAACTCTAACAGTCAACTCCAGCTCACACAGTTTCTTAGTCTTGTGCTTTGTACTGCCTCATGCCTCTTTCTATTGAGTGGTTCAGAGGTTATCTCAGTACTGTGATCTGGAACATTCAAAGCAAGTACAGGATGGTTTCTGCATGCAGGAAAAAAATATTACTGTTGGGTCAGGACTATGCTTGTAACCCTCACTAGAGCTAGCAGTCAGCATCCAGCTATGAGCAAAATAAACCAGAAAAGCAGAGAATTTATGTCACAGCAGTTTAACATTGTTTCTTCTCATCACATAAAAGTGGACTGCTACATGTTCAGACTGTTGTACACACATCTAATACTCAATTTTCAAATGGTGAATTTCAAACTGACATATGAGAGCCATCCATACTTCAGTGCATAAGAGAAGGAAAAAATTTATATTCTAGTTCAGTACTGAGTACACACTTTCGTGTGGCCTGACTCCAATATCACCACTTCATTTTAATGATAACGGCAGCTTTGGTGTTCCTTCTAAACTCCTTAAATGTACTTAACAACCTGTTTATGCTTAGAGTGTAGTGAATTCATGAGGACATTCAAATGAAACAGAAAAATGTATTATGCAAAACCATATTCTGAAATGTTTATTCTAGCAGTTAGTATGCATCTGGAGTAAATCGATAGACCGTTATCCTCAGGTTTCATGCATTTTAAATAAAGCATATTTATTTTAATTTAGAAGCAGACAATTATGTGGGAAATAGAAAGGTTTTGACAGTACAACTATAAATTAAGCATTGTTTGAAAAAGTATAGTAATCATAAAATCATCATTAATACTTCATGCATCTCAATTTCTCTCACATGCATGTTGTATGCTGTTTCAGCCATGGATCAGGAGCTATTAAATCTCTATATTCATCCATATATTAAAATTTTGTTTAGCACAAGGACAACATTTCCCACTTTATCGAGCAAACCACTTTCTGAAATGAAATCAAAAATCAGTATGATTTATCCTGAATGTGCACATGTGTAGAAAGGAATCTATTTATATTTTTGACACCATTAGGACTTTCCAAATGTGTATCACTATGTCACTTTTAAATGCTATTTTTAAATAGCTAGTCACTGTTAAAGAAAATAACTAGTCACTGTTAAAAGTCACTGTTAAAAATTGATTTTTCTAGCTGAGAAATAATTTTTACACAATTTATAATAACCTTTTGTAACCTCAAAAAGGAAATAGCTTTTCTCTGCAAATATTTTCTATATACAAGACATTGTGTATTTCTATAGTAGATATGAGAATTAGGCTTCCCTTACTACCAGCTGGAATAGTAAAAACAAATAGCTTGACTTACCCAAAGAGTTTTCCAAAGAGATATAAGGATAGAGACTAGTAATATTTGTAATACACTTTTCCTAGATTGAATTACTTTATTTGAGGAAAATGAATTAAATTTAATTAAATGAGTTTTTTCAGACATTTGGATTCAAGCATGAGAGTCCAGACTATATTATATTTTCATGTCCGGAGTCAAGACTAAGCTGTACCCTTTGACACGAGCAGCAGATCAGCTAAAAATTCAACAGAAGCATTCACAGGTACTAAGAAGCCAGTAGCCTTTTTCTCACTTCCATCACATTTTGTATCCTGGGCTGCATCAAAAGGAGTGTGACCAGCAGGTCAAAAGAGCTGATCCTGCCCCTCTACTCTGCTCTCATGATACCCCACTTGTAGTATTGTGTGCAGTTCTGGTGTACTCAGCACAGAAAGGACTTGGAGATGTTGGAGCAAGTCCAGAGGAGGGCCACAACGGTGATCAGGGGACTGGAGCACCTCCCATATGTAGATAGGCTGAGAAAGTTGGGGTTGTTCAGCCTGGAGAAGAGAAGGCTGTGTGGAGTCCTCATAGCAGTCTTCCAGTATCTGAAGGAGGCCTAAAAGGATGCTGGGGAGGGACTCTTCATGAGGAACTGTAGTGATAGGACAAGGGGTAGCGGGTTCAAACTTAAACAGGGGAAGTTTAGATTGGATACAAGGAAGACGATCTTTACCTGAGGGTGGTGAAGCACTGGCATGAGTTTCCCAGGGAAGTTGTGAATGCTCCATCACTGGCAGCATTCAAGGCTGGATTGGACAGAGCCTTGGGTGACATGGTCTAATGTGAGGTGTCCCTGCCCATGGCAGGGGGGGCGGAACTCGATAATCTTAAGGTCCTTTCCAACCCTAACTATTCTATGATTCTGTCCACATCTCACTGCTCCTGTCATTTATACATGTGTTCGTATACAATAAGTTAAAGTTAGGACTGTTAAAGCTGAGTTAGAAAGCTATGCTCTTTAAACACCTTTATAAAATAAACTGACTAACTGTTTTTCAATGTATCCTCTCCTGAAGCAAGTACAAGGAATTTTATTGACTGAATTTTTTTCTAAAGGAAACGGATTTATGACCTTCAATAAGGGCTTTCAGAAATCTGAAGAAATTATGGATGCAGGTATGTTACCTGGGGCATATATATTTCCATGGCAAATATCAGCAAGAAAACAACCACATGAGCTAAACAAGCAGGAAGTAGAGAGAAACATGAACACAGTTTTTACTTTGCAACTTTTCTTTCTCTGTCCCAAGAAAACTATTTTAGGGCTGAACTAAAACTCTTTAGCACTCTCTCTGTGAAGAATGCAGCTTGATTTTATGGTATAGAAGCTGTGACTTTTACCCCTAAGGCGCAAAACAGCTTTGATAAACGAGAGAAAATATGAATGCTTAAGGGGCAGAGCAGAAAGTTCCCTTTCATTAAAAAACTGGCATGCATGTAATGTAAATCTCCTGCGGGTTTGCACACATCTTGTTTTTCTTGTGCAATCTTCTTGGTTAAGGAGAAGAATCAGAAAATAGCAATGGAGGGAAACGGGTAGAAGGCACAGCTCATCAGCAGCTGTGGTGAGTGACCAGGCAGATTTAAAAATTTGTTTCAACCTGACTCTTTCTTCCAATGGGCAGTACAGGACTGACACTACTAACTACCCTATTCTGTAATACTGGAAAAAAAAACCCAATTAAAAAAAAAATAGAAGAGAAAGAAGAAAAAGAAGAAAAAAAGAAAAAGAAAAAAAAAAAAATAAGACTTACACTACTCTATATTTAAATATGGTATTTATCTGCAAATACACGGTATATTTCAGTAAGGTTACTGTTCTTAAGATAGCACCTTGTGAGATTGAGGGTAATGCAGACTGTTCCAGAGAGAAAATAGAAGAGCAAATTCCTTCAAAACAAAAATTTCTTTACGCTCTTGACCCTGAAGTAAATTCTTATTTTAGTTTCAGCTGTATAAAATAATTTCAGTGGACAAATTTAGGAATTACACTACAAATCAGCATCTAACCTTAAGGAAAATCATAAGGTGGGATTTATGAGACTATATCATACATATTCGCCATTTTTTTCCGAGCCAGAAATTGTTATTTTGATAGTCCGATCTGCTTAAATCATTTAAGCTCAGGTTTCCCTTTTAAACAACATCAAAAATACCTTAAAAACTTATGGTTTCAGGGAATGTAAGCTAAGCATAAAAGATTCAAAAAGGTCTGGGAACCAAAGCTCTTTAATGTTCAACATTTTCCAAATGTCACAGATTTTAGAAAATGTTTTATGAACTTAACAACATGAGTTCAAATTTCACAAATCCTTTCCTCCATGGATAATTCTCTTGTTTTCCAGGGACCTTGAATTACAAAACACACTTGTCTACCCAGAGAAGTACATGTTATGCAAACAATGAAGAAAAGAGAGAAATAAAACTTTCTATGCTCTTGTTGCTCTTTCCTGAAACATAAACAATCCCAGACTATTCACTAGTTACCT
This sequence comes from Ara ararauna, assembly GCA_028858755.1. Lineage (NCBI taxonomy): Eukaryota > Metazoa > Chordata > Aves > Psittaciformes > Psittacidae > Ara > Ara ararauna. Next base: position 35,048,412 of record CM054376.1, read on the forward strand.
TAGAGATGAGCTAGCCACTAAACTGTCAGGGAAATTAATTATCTTCTTGTAGGAAGAAAGCACTGGGGGAAAATGTACAGCATCTGCAGTGGCGAGACAAGTCTCTTACCTGCTAAATTAAAGAAAACAAAACTATTGTATTACAATGTTAGTATATGATGGACTGCTATCTTAATACAATAATGCCATGATTTTTTATGCAAGCTAAAAGTAGAGTCCTAAAGAACAAAAGAACATGATGCTGGCCAGAATATATTTGCCTGCCCTCATATTGAGAAAAACTAGCTTGAGCATGTGAGTCACAGGAGGAAAAAATGAATTGGCAATTTACCAGGGACAAAGAAAGCAAAACACCCACAGTGGAGAAGCTAAGCCTGGTGGAAATTACTGACATGAATCAACCTTTGCTCAGCAAGAACTTCTGCAACTTTAATCAAATGTTAGGATATGTAAAATCAGACTGGTCTAAAGTTATTTCTCTAGCTTTATTTTTCATTGAACTAACTTTTCATTCTTGAAAGTTAGGCATGCCTGGGGCAAAGAAGGCCTAAAGTCAAAATTGCAGATAAGTGTATTTGTGCAGACATGCAGTATCAAAGAAGCTATTGTTATCTAGATTTTAGTACCATTAGAAGGAATTAGGTTAAGATGAAACTATAACTAAAAAATCAGTTTTCTATTATTTTTGCTGTTGTTACTGCAGAATGCTACAGTTCTTAAGAATTTTTCCTGCAATCCTTAATCTCTGTTTTGTATTAATGAAGGAAAACTTAGTGATTTAAATTAAGGAAACACAGAGTCACCAGATTGACCTTTTCCCTCCACTGTAAAATGAATACACTCTTAAAAATCTCAAGTTGTTCACTGAGATAGAAGAAGCACTTTGAAAACTGTAATTGCCTGAGCCCTTGACTGCTTTTGTAATTCCTGAGCAGCTTTTCAATCTGCTTAAATTGTCAGGAACAGAGCTGTGAGTTCAGCACCTGGCAATAGTGCTGTCCTTAAACTTAGCAAAAATAGCTGTTTGCTTAGCACAACAGATCATGGGGGAGGCATCATGAATCCCAACCGCTTATTTTTGTGATGCAAGATGATATGGAGACTAGGTAATTTGAAAATTGACAGACGTAGATAGTGGGGAAGTAGAAGGGATATGTGGCCAAACGATCTTGCTTTTCCTTAGCAGCAGCAATCAGTGCTATTCTCCTCATCTTCTTCAGTCACAGCAGAGTCACAGTCTGATTCCACACCTGATATCCAGCTTGGCACTTGGCGCTTAACCCAACTTGTCTTTTCTGTCTGTAAGGCAGAAATCTGTGTTCAAGGATAAGAGAAAGCAGGATAATTTCTACATAGTGCATGCAGATGCAGGAAAGGGGCCTTGTACCCACAGATCAGACCAGCTTAGCAAGAGTCATTTAAAGGAGGTTATTGTACCTTCATTTCCTCCAAACACACTCTCCCAAGCTTTGTCTCAGTGTTCAAAATCTCAACACTTCTTTCGCTGGTCATCAAGCTTCAAGGCTGGCTTTGTTTTAGCTGGGATAGAGTTAAATTTCTTCCTAGTAGCTGCTACAATGCTGTGTTTTGCATTTAGGCTGAGAATAACATTGACAACACATTGACGCATTGGTTATTGCCAAGCAGCACTTACCCTGATCAAGAACTTTTCAGTCTCTCATGCTCTGCCAGTGAGCAGCTACATAAGAAGCCAGGAGGAAGCAGAGGTGACACCTGACCTAAACTAGCCAAAGATGTATTCCATACCACACCACATCATGCCCAGTGTAGAAACTGGGAGAGTTACCTGGAAGGGGCCAATCACTGCTGGGTATCTGTCGGTGGTTGGTGTACAATTGCATCACTGCTGTTGCAGTTTTTTGTTTTCTTTTGCTTTTTGTTTTGCTGTGCTTTGTTTTGCTTTATTTTGTTTTCTGTCTGCTTCCCTTTGTTTATCGTACTTTTTATTATTTAGTGTTAGTGTTAGGTTAGTATTAAATCATGACAAAGGTATCATTGCCTCTCCCAGTCTCTTTTCCAGTACTCTCAAACTGACTTCTCCGAGTCTGCCTAGAAGCGTTCTTCAGTCTCAGCTCCATTTTCTATCTTGGACGACTTACTTTCACAAAATTGATTTTTGCCTATTCATGGACACATTGTTTTTTCTTGACTTCTGGGATAATGGCATTCAAATTTGGTTACTAATTCAAAATGGATACAGGTGCCAAGTGAGTGAAACAGGAATTCATTACACAGGGAAGATGGTTCCTTTTCTTTGTTAATATCAGAGCAGTTGAGCTTACCAGGGAAGAGACTGTGAAAGTGGGCTGGAACACTATGAGATGTGGTATTTTGCCCAATGAATCCAATTTTGTACAAGCTGATATTAGACCTTACTGACCATGGGTCAGACCATAAAACTTTATTTTAAATATGCTAGGTGCTTCTAAACATAAGACTGTTTGTACCTCTTTGGAGGCTGTTTCAAATCTCCATAAAATAACCCAAAGGCACGGTGAATTTAATGAACTCTTGTTATCCTGCTATTGCTACTATTAATGAGTAATACCATTAAGTTGTAGTAACTTAACACACTTATCTAAGCTTTATGAAGCAGTCACTATCTCCATTTAATGTCAGAGGAAACTGAGGCACAAAAGCTGAATCTCAGCCAAGGGGATTCCTGTTATGGAAATGACCTGTCATGTTCAGAGCTTTATGTTCAAAACATTCCAGTAGTAAACAAGAAACATGCCTACACACACTTGTGTTCAAATACCTGAAGGAAGACACAGTGAATAGGAACAGGCAGTCTGAAAGCTAGCTAGCACCAACCCTACCTAGGTAAGTTTCTCTGAAGTTCTGCTGGCAAACTCTCTTGGGTTTTCTTATATGCCTATATTATTACATATGTGTTTTAAATGTTATGAATACATTTTCTGAATACAGGTACTATATGTTCTAGAAACTAATCTCTCTTTTATCTCAGACACCATGAAAGGTCAGCGACATAGTCTTGAAACTAAGGAATGGCTTTGTCTATTCAATATGAACATGAAATAGTCTAATTTCTTTGTTGTTTTAGTTTTCCAGAAAAATTATAATAATATAATTGCCTAGTCTTCCAGATAAAACACTGTAAAACAAATTTTAATCTCTGAGTCACTGGAAAACATTATTTACAGTTCAGAACACAGAGAGCATCCTGAAATGACCATCCATCATTGCTCTGAACTGCTGGAGGAAATAAAAATAAAATGAGAAAACAGTCTATGATTTTATATTAATTACAACTCCAAGATGGTCTTACCACAATCAAAATAAGGCCAGTCTGATGGAATTTATAGATAAGTATTATTGAAAACATATTTCAAGCCTCATTTTATGTCAGGGTACGAAAATCAGATTTCAGATCAATGGTGTAATAAAATAGTACAAAGTAGCTGATGAAAGCTAACTTGGTTCCAACACTAGAATTCATCATGCTAAATGTATCTCTCATTTCCACATCTGTCATCCATTTTTTAAGAACAATAAATCTTTTAAATATGGATTTAAGTGTTCCTACAAGTCGTGACAGCGTTATGTGCTGCACTGAAGAACTTCAACTCTAATGCACTTTTCTGAATTCAGAATTATAGGAAATGGATTAGATGGTTAAGGTATGCTCACTAACTAGTGCGCACAAACAACTGACAACAAAACAACTGGTCATTTTCTGGCTGGCATTTCTATCTTCTGCCTAATAAACTCTGTGTTTTTATAGCAATGGGTGCATGCTTGAGATTAAAACCTGCCCAGGTTTTAAACGAAATGCTGGAATCTGAAAGCAGAACCTGTAAACTTGGACAGCAGTACAAGATTGGACTGCAACTAGAATGCTGAGGGCAAGGCTGAGATTTGTTGCAGACTAAGCACACTTTGAGCCCTGCAAGGCATGACAGGAATGTCAGCTTCATAGCCCTTAATGAGAACCAACAAACACCCAGTAAAATGGGCTTAAAGACCTTGCCAAACCCCCCATGTGAAAGCACCCCATGGCTCTTGGACCAATCAGCTGATATTTTTCTTCTCCTTCTGATAAAGGGCTTGGAGGAGGGAGAAAGGGCTCTGAAGAAGAGAAAAAACACCATAAAAGGCTTCTATAATTTTCATCCTTGATCATAATTGAAGGAATTCCAGGCAAAGTCAGAAAATTCACAAGTCCCAGCAAATATAATCAGATTCTGATTTCATTACCAAGCTTTGCACAGCCTTGATAACAAGATGATTAGAGAGTCAGTGGTAAACATACTTTATGAATCTTTATTTTATAGAGTTATACAATCATAGAACTGTTTGGAGATTCTCAGTATGTTGGTCTGTAGTGGCTGGAATTCCTTTGTGCTGCTTTTCAATTACTCTCCTGCTGACCTGTCATTCCTCTTCAGCCTCTGGGCATCTCTCGCATTTCAGACTTTTCACATTTTAGAATTTTAATTCATTTACTCGAGCAAATGTTAGCCTTTTGTTTTATATTTTATTTTCAAGATAAGTTCCTTAGAAATTCTCAAAATCCTCATTCAGAATAATACTAAATTTTCAAAATATTGTGACAGTGAGTATAAAAGTGGAAACACTTTTCAGTGCTTTAACGTAGATGTTTAATAATTTGTCAGTACACTAGCATTTAATTTACTTTTAATTTTTCAATGACTGTATTTTTAACTGTTTAACATGCTATTCTTACATTGGGACCATGAAGTCACTCTAACAACACTGTAGATAATATTCATCACTGTAAGAGCTAGTGGAAAAAATCCTACAATCTCTGTAGTTGTTATAATAATGATGTTGGTTTCCTGTTCACTACAAGGGTAATTAAGGAAGAATTTGGCTGAACTGTGCGTACCAGGCAGCTATGGTAACTCTTCATGTACACATTTCACTACAACAAAATACACAATGCAGTGCTTGTTTTCTTACTTTGAAAATCAATCAGGTCACTAAGCAACTAAAATATTGAGCTATAACTATTTTAACTCAATATAGTACTTTTCTGAAGCCATGTGCAATTTCATTAATTCTCCTGCTAGTGCTGTCCATCTGAGATAGCGAAAATTTCATTACTGTCTCTGAATACATTTCATGCCTAAAAAATGATCAATTAAACATTTTTTTGTTATTTTTTTCCTACTTGTTCCTAAATTTTATTAATGTTCTACATGACATTCCATCTTCCCTTCAGATTTAAGTAATGATTTAAGTAATCATTGGACTTTTAATAAAATTACCTTTTCCTAGCTTTGAACAAGATAATAAATTAAAACAGAAAATTCTATCAGTTATTCACATGGTATTTTATATGATTTTAAACTTTGTGATTTGCTTGGACATTTATCAATGAGAAAAACTGGATTTTGCTTTTTTTCTTGTATTTGGATGCGTACTCTCAAAAGCATATCTTTAAAACATTATGACTGACTATACTATAAAAAACCTTCAAAAGGAAGACTGGCAAAAAAGTTGGCTGACTCTGGTCAAGAGCTAATATAAGTGACTTTGAGTCTTTCTTTTCACATGAGCTTTATCTGATTTTTATCTCGTGTAATGCATTTTCATTTCCATTGTGCAGCAGTGAAGCTCCTCCTCACCCATATTCACTTTTTGTCATAGCAAATGGTTCCAGCTGTAAAGGAGGGCTCTAGGAAGTATACTCTTTCCTTGAACACTGTAGACTGCTTGCTATGCTTAACTAATACTTGAGACTTCAGTCTTCTATAGTGAAATGCCAGAGATACTAAAACACAGATTGGCTAATCTGGAAATCAAGATTCTTCACTTCAGCAACCTCATAGTCGCTGTAATATCATTCAAATATTTATAAGAATTCTGAATAAAGTAGAATGGAATACAGAAACAGGAAAAGTCCTGCTCAGTATTCTGAACATCTTTGGGTGGTTTTTTATTTTTTGGTTTTTTTTTTTTTTTTTTTATAAGAGTACACTATTAATAAGCAAAGCTGCCAATTAATTTCAGTATCTTTCACCAGCATGGATTTATGAAAAAAGACCCAATCTCCAAAAGCATTCACCCACAGGATCTAATCAGCCATCTTCTCAGAGACAGTAGAGAAAATGAGGATGTACTAAAGGAAACAAAGTCCACTTACCATGGGCTTATAAACTACTAACACTTATCTAGAAACACTTTTCATTTACACCAAAATACATCTGCTGTTGTCCAGAACAAATCAAATACATGCAATGAAGGTAAGCCTGAGCAGAATTCACTCAAAATATTGAAATAATACCTAAGGCTGAGTAATGCTTGAGTTCAATCATGCATGTACATTTGCAGTACAATCAATGTAAAATATGTGCATCTAGAAAAGAAAGAAAGATATAAGCCAATATACTCAGTGCAAAACATTAAACTTTTTCTATGTGACTTTCTAAGCTTGTCTGATGTGTATTCTGGTCCAAGGTCCCTGGGTTATAAACCCCTGGTCTTCATAAGCTACTTTCCATTATTGTCCCAGTTAGAGAATCATAGAATCCTAGAATAGTTAGGGTTGGAAAGGACCTTAAGGCCATCTAGTTCCAACTCCCCTGCCATGGGCAGGGACACCTCAAGCTAAACCATGCCACCAACCTGGTCCAACCGGGCCTTGAACACCGCTAACGATGGAGCATTCACAACTTCCCTGGGAAACCCATGCCAGTGCCTCACCACCATCACAGTATAGAACTTCCTCCTTATATCCAGTCTAAACTTCCCCTGCTGAAGTTTTGAACCCATTACCCCTTGCCCTCTCACTACAGTCCCCAATGAAGAGTCCCTCCCCAGCACGCTTATAGGCCCCCTTCAGGTACTGGAAGGCTGCTATGAGGTCTCCACACAGCCTTCTCTTCTCCAGGCTGAACAGCCCCAACTTTCTCAGCCTATCTTCATACGGGAGGTGCTCTAGTCCCCTGATCATCCTCGTGACCCTCCTTTGGACTTCTTCCAACAGTTCCATGTCCTTTTTATGTTGAGGACACCAGAATTGCACACAATACTCCCAGTGAGGTCTCACAAGAGCAGAGTAGAGGGGCAGGATCACCTCCCTCGACCTGCTGGTCATGCACCTTTTGATGCAGCCCAGGATATGGTTTGCTTTCTGGGCTGCAAGCCATGTTCATTTATCTCATCGACAGACACCCCCGATTCCTTCTCTGCAGGGCTGCTCTGAATCTCTTCTCTCCCCAAGCTGTAGCTGTGCCTGGGATTGCTCCTACCCAGGTGTATGACCTTGCACTTAGCATGGGTAGATTGGTCAGATACAAACCATGCCATGAATGAAAAAATATTATGATGTCAGAGAAAATTCTTCGTTTTAGACCCCAGTTAAATAGTCAGGAAAAACAATGTATCAAGCTTTTTCAATGACATAAAACAAAGTTACATTTAAGAAGTTGTTGGTGTAGAGATTGCTTTGCAAATACATACATTCTGTCTTTGTGCCAAAACTAGCAGCTCATTTAATTTTCATCTCTTCTCAACTGTAAATGCACAGATTTACAAGTGCTCTAGCATTTACATCTATGTGGTCTGAGAACTATCCATCTCATATGAAGCAACACCACTTAACATAAAATTATTCCATTTCCTTGTAAAAGTACACAACTTGTCCAGCCATAGTGGAACTCCCTCTTTCCTCTTTCTATTTCCCCTTCCAAAATTCACCTCTCCATCACTGTGAAGGAAGGTTTCTCCCAGAGCTAATGGAACAGCTGCTGCACAGCAAAGTAGGAAAGTTAAGACAATATTTCCCATAAGCACCCAGCTCCTTGCTGCTACCCAGCAGAGGCAGCAGAGGCTCCTCTGCTAGGCAGCAAGTATTCATCTTGCAGAAAGACTTTTTTCTGGGTGGAGATATTAGGGACACTGTTGCAGGAGGCATTCAGAGGTCCATAGTGATGTGGTGGTACAGGAGGTACTTTTGGCATTTCAGTCTGACACTTACTCAGATTCGTTATTCCATAACATACTAGGTGCAGAATACCTTTTTATACCTGTACATCAAAATCATAATTATGTTGTGGTACCAGCTCTATTATCTATAAAACTCATGAAGAAGAAGAGTAATTTTCAGCCTTCAGATGAAATGTTTCATAAGAGTTACTTTGTCCCATTACTGCAATTATCTAAAAGAATGTGAGTAATCCGGCAATTGTTTCACTTCCAAGTGCCTTTTTTTTTTAATTGAAGGTAACCTAATTTTAGTTCATAATTTTCATTCAGAAATTAGCTAGGATTCTTTGTGAGCTGCTGCTAAGCACAGTTTCCACCACCGTTGTCACCACCACTACTACCTGAAAAGCCCTTTGAGTCACTGTTTAAAGAAAGAAAAGATAACGTTTTCATCCTATTATGGTCTAATTTAAGGTAACATGAAACACTTCCTTGCAGTAGTAACTTACTATATAAGGAAAAAAGGAGGGGATAGTTTATTTACTATGTTTTACTTTTCTGCTGAAGAGAGGATGTGAAGAAAACGTTATCTGTGTAAACACATTTCACATTTAAAAAAGAAGACATAAAAAGTCTGTTATGTTGGCCAAGTAAAATGTTGAAAGTGACTTACTGCAACAGGAAAAGTCTGACAACTGACTGCCATGCACTGCTCTCTTGGTTTCATATTGGTTAAAGCATACAGCTGGTAGATAGGATTAGGAAAAAGAAAGTTCACCTTCACAGGTGATATGAAAGGTAACAATTCCCCATCACAGGAAAATTAAGTGAAATAAGGAAATTATTCTTCAGATCTGTGAATAGTGGAAAGGGAAGTTTAGAATACTTAATCAGAAATCTTGATGAAGTTAAAGATGTATGATATTACTTACACATTCAAAATTCCCACAGACTTCAATTGGAACTTCACATGAGGTAGATAAGATATGAATTTATGTGCTTAAGGTAAACACAGGAGAGTGGTAAAGCTCCTGTTCTTTGCAAGGCAAAGCAGTGAATCACTGTTCCCTTATTTGCATTGAACCTCCTCCCTATCATTAAGACAAGAATCAGCTTACTCCAAAGGAAGTGTCTGGTCATTGTTGCATTGTCTCAGACCACCACCAGTTTGACCCAGTGTGAGAAGAGACAACACCATATCTATATCTGGTCCTAATCATTCATAATGCGTGGTGAAACAAGGGCAATATTAAATGTGTAGTATAATTTCTGACTCCTTTTTCATCTACACCATTTTGCAGATTCACTATATGAATACAAAATTAAAGTTATGCACTCTAATGTGCATTTTTAATCAATTGAAATAATTTTTATTAAGTGTGTGGCTAACAAAGCTTTAACTGCATATATTATACCAATCCTGTAAAGTAGTAAAAATTCACAGTATCTTTTTTGTGTAATGATTTTGGATGGGATAAAATATCATGCAAGGAGGTAACTTATTCATTCCTTTTTCCATCTGGATTCCCAGCCCCAAAAGGTACTGGAAGGCTGTTTTTTGTGGTTTGCTTTTTTTTTTTTTTAATTATTTTTCCAGAATTAAATGGAAGGTATTCCAAAGAGGTCAAATGTAAATGATATCGTGGCATAATACAGGGAATTAAAATATCTTTTCCAGAACAAAAAATTCCTATGTCTTCTACATTCATACTTTGCCACTTGTTATAAGCAGTATTCTAGGATCCACAGACTAAAGGGCCTATAATTGCTTTTCACTCCCTAATCTTACTTAAAACCTTTTGGCAATAAATTTTATGTGCAATATATTAAACACCACACTCATTAATGGGAGGATAAGCATACCTATGTATTCATGTTTTGTTTTCTTTTTCTTACTGATATGGAAGTTTTGTCTTGTTTACAGCTCTGCTGTCTATTTAAATTCTTCTTACAGTACAAATCACTGACTTTACCACATTTCAACTCCAGTTCACTTAATCTCAGCAGTATTTTTTCACGCAGCTCAAATATTTAATGAGTCCAATTGAAAATATCTACCAGTTATGGTTACAGACAATTTGTGAAGTCATCTACAAAACCTTTTCCAAAATATTATGCTAGATTTGTTTAAACAGGGAAAATCAGTGTGGATGTGTTAAGTGATATAACTTGTTCATTAGTAGTAATTTGCTAAGTCATTAAATTTTCTTAAAAACAAACAAACCCCTTCCCCATTTTTCAAAATAAATTCTGTGAAAATGAAGACTGACGTCTTAAATGCAAAGATCACATCTGAATAACAGAGGTACTGGGTGATATTATGTATATATCTAAGATAAAAAAAATCATATTTCATGAACAAGGTTAACGCCTAACAAAAATGGTATGAATAAATGATTTCTAAAATTATCTGGTTGTAGACCTGTTGGCTGGGACTTGATTTTGATGCTACCCCAGTGTAAAGAAACTTGAAGTGTGAATATTCTTCACAAGCCTCTGCAGGATTTTCACAAGTGACGTGAGATGCAGTCAAACTGCAATTGCAGCAGCCACATCTGTACTAGCAGCATGTCACCTGTAAAAGCTAAAGCCTCTGTGGAGCTGACTGCTTCTGCCAGGGACTTTGTGCTGCTTGGCTAATGCTGAATAAAATGATGAAGGCCAAAAATGGGCCAGTAGCTGTGCCTATTACTGTTTCCTGACACTTTCCATTATAAAATGCTGATTTTAATACTTTACAGTTTGCCATTTGCTAAACAGTTGGGCTCAAATGTTCATGATTGTCTGCTCAAAGGTGGTTAAAACATGTGTTAGAACCCATTTTTTGCCAAAACAATCCAGTCATTTCTGAGAATAAGGAAAGAAGTATGTTGTTTCACTCATGATAATAAATAAGAAAGGAGGGAGGAGGGAAGAAGATGATAAAGGAAGAAGTTATTTGAATAGTTAATATAATTTGAAGCTGCAGACTGATATTTGTCAGCTGGGGATAACAATGTGGGATGAAAATTGAAATTTAGCTTTTGTTGCCACTGTAAATTATGAGGTTTTGAAAAAAAAAATATTCAGGCACAATGGAGATTTTTTTTGTCTTAAGCACAGAATGTTAGTCAAGGAAGGAGTGGAGGGGTTCAGCTTTTTTCTTGTATATGCAGCTTTATCATATTTTAAAGCCAGAGGTACAAGAAGAGAAAGTATGCAGTTTATTGAGCTCAGTACCATGAACAGCTATTTCAGCCATATTTTGCCCATATCCCAGGACAAAAGATGGAACTGTGGCGAAAAGATGTGGTAAGAAAGCTTGTCAAAGGGATCAGGCACTTGGAGACTGGGTAACGTAAAAAAGGCTATAATGTAAAAAGAGGGGGAAAGATGTGGTATGTATTGGGCAATCTGTCAGAGGTATATAAGGAATAAAGATTGTAGTTGATATAATAGAGAGAATGGGATTTGGATGAGAACCCAAGCCTTTGGAACGCAATAAGATCAGCAAGTAAAGTCTTTGAGGAATTATCAGGAAAATCTGTTACAGTAAAAACATACTGCCTCCTTGAACTTGAGAAGTATCCCAACAGTCCTGACCCACTCCATTACTGTATTAGCTCAAGTTATTGGTAGTCTATATAACAACTCAATATTTCCATTCATAGACATCAGCATTATTGATAAATGTGTGAGAGACTTTTCTGGTGACATATTTCAATAAGTCATGTTATAAATCCAAATTTGGTAATACTCGGTTAAAACTTGCTTGAGCAACCTTAATTGTGCAATACCTATAGGTGCATACTTAGAAAAAAATAAACACATAATAGCATGCTGTTTTTTCTTCAGGACACACACCTCATTAGTAGTTGAGAAGGGGCACTTCTGGGGCTGAAAGTAAGTTGTACAGTACAGGCAACCGTTGTGGCCTGGAAATCCCATTTACAGCAGAAATTATTATATAGTGGTCAAAGCAAAGACTGTAAGGGGGCAGGGAAAAGAATGTTTTAATGATTAGTTCAGTCAGTGTCACCTTGCAGAACAGAGTAAACTTCTGCTACCTTTTCACAGGTGGTCACAAGATATGTGTTTCTCAGTTTCCCATTGCCTAACTTGAGAATGCGGTCTGCTTTGCAGAAGTATTTTTGAACTCCCTCAGTGGCAGCTGAAGGTAATAGAATACAGCAGGAGCTGTACAATGCCAGTTTTGTCTGCCTTAAGGACAACTAAAATTCAGTTTTTAAAGGAAACTCAGTCCACCAAGTTCTTTTCCTGTTTGTGCTGGGCACAGAAATGATATTGGACTAACATAACAAACTGTGAAGAACTCGGATGTAAATTTTAATAGTCTTTAGGTTTTCTTGTACTATGACTCCAAAACACATCAAATCAAGTGGTTAAGATATAGTTGGTTCTCTTACTTCATCTCTTTCCTAGAAGTGAAAATGTCTGAAGTGTTTTATTTTGAATTTTTAAAAATGACAATGTTGATGTACGTGGTTTTAGAGGAGAGAAGATCAAAGAGCAGAAACTGTGGAGCTAGAGGTGATTTTGCATTCTTCGGGGTGTACACGTCTGTTCCCAGTCCAAAGAAGTTTTTATTCTCTACAGAGAATGCCCTAAATTTGAATTAATGATATTTCACAGCTTGCCTTTATCTTCACCTAGAACTTAACCATGTATTTTATAGTGGTGGTAGGCATGAAGTCCCTATCTCCTTTCTCCCCTGTTCCTTCTGGCTAGACTGCTTTAATCTTGCAGCCCATATGGCCACATTCCTTTCCCATGTAAGCTTGAGGACTGCAGAGAAAAGGAGATTTAGTTTAATGCTGAAAATAAATTAGACTTAGCTTAGCAATCTACTTTACTGAACAGATGCACTGCAAGGGTGCATAAATTTAGAAATCTCAAATGCCACAGAATTTGAGGCCACATACACAACATTACTACAGTTCAGCTACAACAGATACAAGATAATTATTCCAGGACAGGAAAATACTAAACTATGTAATCTTGGGTTATATGCTTCATGACTCTTAACAAAAACAAAAACAAGCAAAAAAACAACCAAACAAAAAAAAAAAACAACAAAAACAAACAAACAAACAAAAAAAAAAAAGCCACCAAAACAAACCAAACAAAACCATCTGAATAAAAACTACACACACACAAAGAAGAAATTGCATGAGTAACAAAGACCAGTGAATTAGTGGAGGACTCTAAGCTGGTGCTAGAAGGAAAGTTTAGAAAAGTTTGTTGTTTGGAAAATATACTTTAACCATGCCAAGTGCAAGGTCCTCCACCTGGGTAGAAGCAATCCCACGCACAGCTACAGGTTGGGCAGAGAAGAGATGCAAAACAGTCCTGCAGAGAAGGACTTGGGTGTTTTGGTTGATGAGAAAATGAACATGAGCCGGCAGTGTGCCCTCGCAGCCCAGAAAGCCAACCGTGCCTGGCACAGAGGTGAGACTGACTGGTCTGTAGTTTCACAAGTCATCCATTTACCCTGTCTTGAAAATGGAGGTTATATTTCCCTTTTTCCAGTCACTGGGAACTTCACCCAACTGCCATGATTTTTCAGATATGATGGACAGTGACTTAGCAACTTCATTTGTCAGCTCCTTCAGGACCTGCGGATGGATTTCATCAGGTCACATGGACTTATATACGTTCAGGTTCCAAAGATGGTCACGAAGCGCATCCTCTCCTATAGTGGGCCCAGGGTCTTCATTCTCACTTTCCGTGCGTCTGCCTTTCAAGACTTGGGTGGTGTGGTCAGAGCATTTGCCAGTGAAGACTGAGGCAAAGAAGTCATTAAGAACCTCAGCCTTCTCCAAATCCAGGGGAGCCAGTTCTCCCGATAGCTTCTGGAGAGGACCTACATTGTCCCTAGTCTGCCTTTTATTCACTGTGTACCTATAGAATCCCTTCCTGTCATCCTTAATATCCCTAGCCAAGTTGAATTCTAAGTGGGCCTTTCCTAACCTGGTCCCTAGCTTCCTGGACAACATCCTTGTATTCTTCCCAGGCCACCTGTCCTTGCTTCCACCTTTTATAAGCCTCTTTTTTCCTTTGAATTTTCCTCAGCAGGTCTTTATCCATCCAAGGAGGTCTCCTGGCCCTCCTGTTGCACTTCCTTCTAGTAGGGATGTATCGCTCCTGAGCTTGCAGCAGGTGATCCTTGAACATCAGCCAACAGCCTTGGGCCCCCCTTCCCTCTAGGGCTATATCCCATGGAACCTTACTGAGCAGGTTCCTGACAAGGCCAAAGTCTGCTGTCTGGGAGTTCAGAGTAGTGAGCTTGCTGCATGCTCTTCTCACTGTCCTGAGGATCTCTAATTCAATCCTCTCATGATCGCTGCAATCAAGGCTGCCCTCGAGCGCCACGTTTCCAACCAGTCCTTCCCTGTTGGTGAGCACGTGGTCAAGTATGGCACCTCTCTTTGTCAGCTCCTCTATTGCTTGCAGAAGGAAGTTGTCTTCCACACAATCGAGGAACTTCCTGGATTGCTTGTGCCGGGTCGTGCCATCCCTCCAAGAGATATCAGGGTGGTTGATGTCCCCGATGAGAACCAGGCCCTGTGAGCGTGAGGCTATTCCTATCTGCCTATAGAGCGCTTCATCCACATAGTCCTCTTGATCAGGCTGTCTGTAACAGATCCCCACAATAATGTCCCCCATAGCTGTTCTCCCTTTAACCGTGACCCGCAAACTCTTTATCGACTGCTCAGTCAAGATAAAATTAGTTGTCAAGTAATGAAGTTGAAATTAAATACTTTGCAATCAAATTATTGGATATGTCTACAAACAAGTGAAATGTTTAAATTCCAGCAGAAGAAATTCAGACAACATGGGGAAACCTACAATACTGTTGCAGAGTGTCAAGCTGGACAGTAAAAGAATAATGAGAATACAGAGAGGAAGAAAACATGAGAGGCAGAAAAACTTTCAAGAGCTTTTTTTTTCACATAGAAACATAGAGTAATGCTGTGAGAGTAATGATGCACCTTTAGAATTCAATTACTTTAAGGAAGAAAGAAGGAATAGCATTGATTTTCACTTGGATATTTTAAAGTGATGGAGAAAAATATTATCTGTGTTTAAGGGTGTGGTGGGGAATAGTGTATGGGGTCCACTGTAGAATTGCGAGATTCTATTTGCATACAGAAAAACATCTGGAAATACTATTAGAAATTCTGTCACTAGGAGTGACATTAACTTCCCAGATGAGTGCTAGAGAACAAAAGTTAAAAAGAAATCAAGATTTATATGGTCTTGGACTCAGCAACCACCAGATTTGTATGCCAGATAGAACCATATTTTGTTGTTGCAGACTATGTTTATTTGACTTTGGTAAGAAGAAAGCAAGTTGCATAAAAAAAAAAGAGCTGTGGAAAATAACCTTGGAAAGAAATATCAGGAGATAATTTACTTTAAATTAAATTGAAGGAAATCCACAACCGAGTCTTGGAAGCTTCTGAATCAAAGTGAAGATTTCAATAGAAAAGAATTCTATTTAGTCAAATTAGGCAGAACGATAAACTTACTTATTTTCTCATCCACAGTTCACTGGAGAAAGAATCTGAATAGTAAAAAAAATCTACCACCACCACCACCACCAAAAAACCAAACAAGCAAAAAACAAAGAAACAACCCAAGAAAAACCCCAAAACCAAACAAAGGTAAAGAAACCATGTGGAACTAATGTAAAATAAATATAAGTGAATGTATATCTAATTAAATAAGCACTGAGAATAACCAAAAAAACAGAAAGCCTGAAGGAATTGAAAATGGAACTGATTAGAAAGTTGTGGTTTAAAATTTAGTCCTTTTAGGATGAGGAAGAATTTTCCAAAATAAAAAAAAAAAAAAAAATTGCCATATTTTTGCCTCTCCAAATAAAACAGAACTGAGATAAAGACAGAATAAAGAAAAAGAAAGGTCCATGTGTGGCCTTATGCTGAAGTTTAATTTTCAGTAAGCTTACAGGGAAGATATGTGATTAAAATTGTCATTTGATATGGAGAAAAGAAATCAAGTACTTCATGTAAGAAAACTGAGAGGGATTGTCACTATGCTGGAACCATGATGTCCTGGCACAGTATTGCAGCTCCTCTAGTAGAGGTATGAAATCCTTCAAGTTTCAGGAAATACCACACAATAGCAAAAAAATCTGAATGCTACACATATTACAACTGTGACTCTGTCAGACTGGTCTGAACCATATTTTACAGCAGGAAAGGATAAAGGCACAGAGGTGGAGAGAAAATGTGGTAAAACACAACCTGGTTTTAAAAAAGACAGATTGTGCCCGGCTAACCTGTTATCCTTCATTGAGGAGATAATTGCTTTTCTAGGCAAGGGAAATAGGTCTATTCTAGATCTAATCTACTTGGAAGCTAGGAAAACATTTGCTGTTTAATAGGAAATTATTAGCTAAACAGAGAAGATGATGATTAGGATAAGAACTGAATTGGATAAATAAGAAGCTGAAGGATCAATGACAACAGTGTGTCGCAGAGAAGCTGCAGTGAAATGCATGATCAGTGTTGAGGTTGATACTCGGATTTTGAGCTGTTGGCTTACAAATGAGAAAATGCTGATGAAATTTGCTAATACAATGACTCTGAGAAACTTCATAAGTGCTAACGAAGAAATGGTCTCAAGCACAAGGTTAGAAAAAACATTTTGTATTTCAAGAGGAATTTCAGAAAGATCTAGCAATCTAAACAATTAGCTGCCCTAAACCTACAAGGATATTGATGTTGGACCAACATGAATGTGTACATTTGATGTCTGCCACTCACACTACCACTGATAAAATTGCACATATAGACAACTACTCAGCAGCAGAAGTGTATGCTTGATGATAAGTAATGTCATAAAATAGCTCAGTAAAGGCATTTCTGATTGCACTTCAGTCTGTTTCAGTTTAATTAGGTGTTTTCTGGGGTTTTACTGTTGCTTTACTGAGTGACATTTTCTGACTTGCTTTGGGCTTTTTATACTGTAAGAAATGGCTTTCCTTTCTTTTCTTTTTTTTTTTTTTCTTTTTATATATATAGTTAAATTTGCAATTAAATAATTCCCCTATCTCTTCAACCAAGAGGGCAGACCAAGAGCTGCCTCAAAAGCAGAAAACAGAAAGTGACCAGTAAGACACATAACAGGATGCTAATAAAAAAATGCAGTAGCTATTCTTTCTCTTGGAATCTGATTGTATCACCATTCATTTGGCAGTATTCAAAGTCCCCCTCTAGGAGGGAAGCAGGAGGTTGCTGTTTGTTTGAAACAGGAACACAATTCCACTTGAAAAAAACTTCACAGTTCCAGGAGCCAGCTGACTAGTTTCAACTGACCACCTATTTATGCAGCCTCTTTATTCTCATCCCAAATATAATTGTAAATATTTCATTTTAATTTGTACATGAGCTTAAATAATTGATCTGCTTGCATCTGACCACTTTATGTTCTTTCTTGTTGGTAGCAGTAGTATTCTGTATACAATTCTGTTGACCGAATGATGACTGAGTGTGCCCTCAGCAAACTTCTTAATGACACTAAGTTATGTGGTTTGGCTGATCCTCTGAGGGAAGGGATGTCATTCAGAGAGACCATGACGCACTTGAGAGATGGGCCAATGTCAACCACATGGAGTTCTACAAAGAGAAGTGCAAGGTCATACACCTGTATTGGGGCAATCCAAGGCACAGCTACAGGCTGGGCAGAGAAGTGATTCAGAGCAGTCATGCAGAGAAGGACTTGGGAGCGTTGGTTGATGAGAAATTTAACATGAGCCAGCTTCAGAGTGCACTCGCAGCCCAGAAAGCCAAGCGTATCCTGGGCTGCATCAAAAAGAGCATGACCAGCAGATCGAAGGAGGCGATCCAGCCCCTCTGCTTTCGTGAGACCCCCCACTTGGAGTATTGTGTGCAGTTCTGGTGTCCTCAACGTAAGAAGGACATGGAGCTGTTGGGACAAGTCCAGTGGAGGGCCACGAGGATGATCAGGGCACTGGAGCACCTTCCATCTTAAAACAGGCAGAAAAGATTGGGGCTGTTCATCCTGGGATAGAGAATATTGTGTGGAGACATAGCAGCCTTCCAGTATCTGAAGGGGGCCTATATGGATGCTGGGGAGGGACTCTTCATGAGGGACTGTAGGGATAAGACAAGCGGCAATGGGTTTAAGTTTAAACAGGGGAAGTTCAGGTCAGATATAAGGAAAAAGTTCTTTAATGTGAGGGTGATGAGTCACTGGAATGGTTTGTCAGAGGAAGCTGTGATCGTTCTGTTCCTGGTGGTGTTCCAGGCCAGATTGAACAGAGCCTTGGGTGACATGGTCTAATGTGAGGTGTTCCTGCCCATGCAGGGGTGTTAGAACCAGATTGATTTTAAGGTCTTTTCCAACCTCAACCATTCTATGATTCTATGATTGCATAGCACAATGTTGCTATAGTCTTAATCCATAATAATTCATCTTGGGAAATAATGTAACAATTCAAAACTAATTTAAAAAAAATCAAGTTCACTATTGAACTACATATCACATGCACATAAATATTTTATCTAAGCATGTCTTGCATTTATTTTGATATGCCTCATAATTCCCAACCACCACAAATGATCAGATTGCTCTTTTGTTCTCGAATTCTTTTAAAATTTCATATCTCTAGCTTCCAAAGATTTTAAATACTTCTCATTCTATAAGATTACTTACCGTTAACAATGAATTCTTCAGCTATAAAAGCGTGAAACTACAGATAAGTTTAAAAATCAAAGGTGAGTTTGAGTGTATTGCTACTGAATCACATGCTACTCTGACAAGTGACATTTAGAATTAATCAACAGAGTTCACAAATTCAAGCAACTGTATCTTGGTAACTTACGTTATATGCATATTGGTTTAACACAGTGCAGCATCCATAGGAAATGCTAGAGCCAACATGTGTCACAGTTCAAGTGAGTTTTTCAAATGAAGGACTACTTGAATATTTTTGAGTTGTAGAGACAGTACATATATGTAGATAAAGATGTAGATGTAGATATAGATATGGCTGACAGATATTATGAAGGATATCACAGACTCTTTGCTGTAGATAGAAAAATGATAACATGTCTGGTAATTTATGGATTGAATTATTTGTTCAGCATAGTGATTTAGTATCATTTCAAATAAATTCCAAATATTTAAGAACATTTTGTTTAAAAAAGAAAAAAAAAATTGTTAAGCTGGCAAACAAGCCATTGCGTAAATCAGTTTTGTTCAGTTCTATAATTTCTTACATATACATCTCTCTTCTTAAATCAGATAATACTTTTCTGCAGCAAAATAGCTTTAATCTAGTAATGTAATCTAAAGCACATTTCTTTGACATAGAAGATAAGACACACACATATAGAATCCTTGGATCTATAATGTAACTAACTGAATCTCATAAACAGGTTACTCATTTATATGAACTGAAGTAGTAGTTCCAAAGCACCCTAGTAAAGCTAGATGCCCAGTTAATTTTAATGAGTATTAAGCTTCCAGCTCCCTTAGGCAGCTTTCAAAATGTCAGCCTATAATTACAAACAGCTTGGACCAGAGCCCATTGAATTTAATGGAAATACTCCCACTGATTTCAATGAGCTTTTAGATCATTGACTTTATTCTCTGCACAAATATTTCTAAAGGATTTGGACAGTGAATACCACATACTTGAGAAACACTACATTGTAAAGAATGTCTTCATTTTTTGGTATATTGGACTACTTAAAACTTACGGGGGGGGGGGAAAAAACAAAGGAAAAAGTGAACAAAAACTATAGGAAGCCATAGAATCACAGAAATATTACAAACTTTGGTGGGAAATCGAACATTAAAAAATAAATATATGCAAAGGAATTCCACTACAGAGCTGGTCCAGCCTGTTTTACAGATTTGTTTCAAGTGAAAAAAACAAATGAACTGAAAGAAACACTATTGTAAGGAATGTATCTGCTGGTAAGGAATGTTTTTTAAGGTTTTGAAATTGCCAGGGTAGTATCTGCCAACATTTTCTAAGTAATAAATATTGGCTTTGGTTTCTTCTACTTGTAACTTTAACCTGATTATAGAAACAGAGGTAATTCAGAAGGATTTTTTTTTAAATTATAGAGTAGTTAGGGTTGGAAAGGACCTTAAGATTATCTACTTCCAACCCCCCTGCCATAGGCAGGGACACCTCACACTAAACCATGCCACCCAAGGCTCTGTCCAACCCAGCCTTGAAAACCGCCAGCGATGGAGCATTCACAACTTCCCTGGGAAACCCATTCCAGTAACTCACCACCATCACAGTAAAGAATTTCTTCCTTATATCCAATCTAAACTTCCCCTGTTTAAGTTTGAACCTGCTACCCCTTGCCCTCTCACTACAGTCCCTCATGAAGAGTCCCTCCCCAGCATCCTTATAGGCCCCCTTCAGGTACTGGAAGGCTGCTATGAGGTCTCCACACAGCCTTCTCTTCTCCAGGCTCAACAGCCCCAACTTTCTCAGCCTATCTTCATACAGGAGGTGCTCCAGTCCCCTGATCATCCTCGTGGCCCTCCTTTGGACTTGTTCCAACAGTTCCATGTCCTTTTTATGTTAAGGACACCAGAATTGCACACAATACTCCAAGTGAGGTCTCACGAGAGCAGAGTAGAGGGGCAGGATCACCTCCCTCGACCTGCTGGTCATGCACCTTTTGATGCAGCCCAGGATACGGTTTGCTTTCTGGGCTGCAAGCGCACACTGCCAGTTTGTGTTGATTTTCTCATCAAATTATTGGAGGAGATATTTTTTTCTGACTTGAAAGAAAAGCTTCCCTTTTTTGTTTTGGGTCTTTTTGGTTGTTTGGTTGTTGGGTTTTTTTTGTTTGTTTTTTTTTTTTTTTTCTTTTTTTTTTTTTTTTCAAGTTGACCAGAAAGTTTCAACTTTGCACAGTAGAGGAATATTTTAACAGTTTACAAGTCTACCTTTTCATCCCTAGGTACTCTGGTATCATTTTGCTACAGACACACTAAAAGCCTTAGGCATAAATTGTTGGCAAAGTCACAGACAGCACAAACAGAGGTGATTATACTGTGGAACTCCTCATGAGACAGCAATCCAAGCAGGTGGCTCAGCCCCAGGAACACAAAATGAGAGCATGACACCTGGTTTATCACCATGCTATAATAAAATGCTGGTAGCCAAATGCAAAGTCCTGAATATGGAGTTCAAATGCAGTAGCAGAGAAGGGTTGCACATACTTCTGGAAAAGAAAAAGGAGCGAAAAAAAGGCCAGGAGATTGATTGTTTACACAAGCAATAGACAAATACAATTAATAAAGAAGTAAACTGTAGATGAGTCATCAATCTCATAGCCACTGTGAAAAAACACTGGGCTGGAAATTAACTGATATTATGAAACAAAGTGGAAGGGATCTAAAGAGAGGTAATCTTGTGGCTCTCTTGCCTTGGAGCTGGTAATTCTGAGAGTAGATGGTCAATCAAAAAAAATGCAACAGACAAAAGTCAATGTCTCTTCTAAAGTTCATCCTTCCAATTAGCTCCGTCTCTTAGCTTATGCAGACATACACATGCACATGCACACACACACACAGAAGAAACTGCATTGAAACTTAAGTATTGTGATGAGGCAAGTAAAGCTGTCAAACCTGGGAGATTTATCCAGTGACTGTCATTTAACATAGCCATAAGAGACCATGAAGCTATACTTTTGCCCTACACAAAATAAAATGCAGATCTGCTAAGAAACTGAATATCTGCACTGTAATCACATTTGGAAGAAGGGATATAAGTCAGATTTATTAAAAAAAAAAAAGAAACAAAAAATAAAATGGGCAGATGCACTAAATAAGATTTAAAGATGCTTGTAAGTTATCACTGAATCCCAGTGTGATTTTTGACTGCTCCGAATGAGTAGGAATAAGTAAAGCCTGAAAATCAGTGTACTTATAACTCAAAGGATAAAGAGAAACTAAAGTCTTGCTATAGCAGTTTTTTCATGAATGATGAAACTATTCAAAAAATATGAAATGAGGTTTTCCTCCAATCTGTGCCTAATATGGTACCTCTTTTTTTGTTGTTTTTGTAAATAAATCATCTTACCTGGAACATCAATAAATGTCCTAAATTCCATGAAATCTCAAATCAAGAGCTAGTGAAGATAAATTTCACGATTCTGATAGTACTTTTCAGGTTTTCACTTGTTACCGTTCTTGAGAAACAGAACCAAAGATAAGGAAATCATATATTTTAGCTTTTTTGAATTGTTCAAATTAATTTGAATATGATTCACAGGACAAATTAATCTTATTTTGAGAAACAGATGAATTCACCTTTTTGATTTGCAAATTTAAGAGATATTTTTAAGAAACAGTGAATGCATAAGAAAATCTCTCTGTCAGACCAAACCAAACCAAACCAAACCAAACCAAACCAAACCAAACCAAGATGAAGAATACACATATTGCCTCCAAAGAAGGAAAGCTTAAAGCAAACTAAATAAGAAAAGCTGCAACCCACATCATTGACAATTGTTAACAGTTCAGAGCAGTGATCATCTTTTCTGCTAGGCAGTCAGAAAATTATAGGTTTTGTTGTGACTTCTTGAAATCACCTAATAAAGACAACACATATTAAAAAGGTACTTAAAGAAAATGTTGAGCTAAAGGAGAATTTGATGGAGGATAACAGAGGATTTCCCAGTCACTCAGTAATATACAATCTCATTGCAGTCCTGGCAATTCCATGAAGAACATTAGCATTAGCATTTTAATCTGGATCAGGCTTGTGCTTTTGAAGTCGAACTCATTAATTCTCCCCAAATATGGCACTTTGCTGCGAGTCGTGGAGCAGTGTAGGAGTACAGGGATGTGTAAAGCTGAACTAAAAGCTTCTTCCCAGGAATGTGCACAATGAGTTTGAACAGCAAGTGGGTGTTCAGTCCTTGTTAACAGCAGAGAGTCAGCCCAAACCTCACCAAAACATAGGCAGCTAGATGACTGGTTCTCTGCGCCAGATATGTTGCTTTCTAGACTAGCTCCTATTACACCACTCCAATTTACTCTCATGTGTAAACTTCAGTAAAATACTATTCTCTCTTGGGTGGAGATGCCGAAATTAGTTTTAATTTTAAGATTTTTCACAATGGCTTCACAGCAAGAACAATAAAATATAAAGTGATAATAACCTAATCTTCTGTTGTTGCATTTCACTATTCACTTGAAAAAAATTAATAACAGATTAACTCTGAACATTTAGGTAAGTCAAATACGAATTAATTGAATTTTTAATATTTCTCTTATTTGATCATCTAAGTATTGGTCATGCTGTTTGTCTTTACCAGCTCTAAAGTTGCTTTGTCTACATTTTTTTTGTGTGTGTATATGTATGTTTAAGTGAGAAAGAGCAAGATGAGCTTTCCAAACAATTATTTTTAATTCTTTAGGCAAAGACAGGGAAAACACCAAACTTTAATCTCAGATTTATTTTGCAATTTCTTCACTTCTACTATTCAGTCAAGATTATTTTCTGAAAATACATCATATTCTACCTAAAAAAAAATGATTAACAACAAAAAGTATAAAATCACCATGATGGATTCCAGAAGTTTCCACCTATTCACAATAAATTGCAAATAGACAAATGATGACAGTCTATTTGAGAGCAATTTTTTTCCAGATAGAAAATTGTGTGATAATTCTTCTTGTAGTAGGCTATGAATTTTGGCATATTTTTGTTAAGAAAATCAGATCAGTATATAATCAGCTGTTCCAAACATCACAAAATGATACCTTTTTACTTTTGTGTAAAGCCTGTTTTGAAATTCATTGCAGATATTAATAAGCAAAATATGCAAATGGGTGTTAAAATTTTTATTTACATTAAAATGTAACATCTGGTTACTTAAAAGATTTTTATTCTCAAAATAATTAATTAGTAGGAATTGTTTTATTTTTATGCCAGGCCAAAATAGGAATATACATATAATGAAATTTTGTACAAAAAAAGAAATGTCAGTTTCCTTCAGGTACATATTTTAATTGCATCCATTTAAGAATGTTGTTTCTTAAAAAAATTACAGAAGAAATTTCTTTTGTGCCATATTATTATTTAACATTTCTGTATCAGCATATTAGTTCAAGATGCAAACTGGCAGCTGATCATGATTTCTAATAAATTCATTTGTTCTAAAATTTTTCTATTCATTTTCCTCATTTAGCTTGTATATATTATCTTTTTTGCACCAATTTTCATGGCACTGTATTCCTTTCAATTCAATGAGGACCTGCTCTGCCGAATTTAACAATTAATATATACAGATTTCATGAAATTGAAGTGATTACACTGGATATCTTATCCTGCGAGAAACAGACATACACTATGGACTAACAGTTTTCACCTCTGCAGTCACTGAAAAAATCACACTGTAATCAATTGATAAGTAAAATCTAGTAGAATTGCAATATCCCACATACTATTTCAATCTTTCTCACCTCTTAGCAAAAGATTTATTTATGTTGCTCCCCTGACCTGGTCTTTCTTTTGTTATTAGTAACTATGTGCGTATTAGTAACTATTAGTAATATGTGAGCATATAATCACTATTATGTTCTCCAGTGCCTTCCAGAGATTGTCTAGGTGCCATAAGAGCTCTATATTTTGCTCCTAAAATATGCATTACCGTGAGCATAAGGCTTTATGCAGTTCTTACTGATACCTTAAATTCAGTTATTCATATACCTGGTAAGGCACCCTTCTGGCCTGCCCTTTTCTATCATCGCAGGTGTTCAGATCTCTATCTGATACTATTGTTTGTGCTATTTGTATGTTCTATATCAAGAATACAGCACTTTGTATATATTGAAAAATGTGTGTAAGGGGTTCATAAAAGCTAGCTGTGAACTTGTTGAGCAATATCATATTTAAAAAGTGCAGTTGGAGCTCTTGATATGCATTCCAATCCTTTGTGAGAGTTGACATTGCAGGCAGGTGTTCAGCCTGGAAAACAGGGCTCCACCATGCATAACGGTTACGTGGGAAGACAAAACAGTCTAAATATCCCCCTCTTCCTTCTTCTTCCACCAGCTTTATATGCTGAGCATGACACCATATGATATGGAATATCCCTTTGGTCAGTTGGGGCCAACTGTCCCAGCTGTGTCCCTTCCCAGCTTCTTGTGTACCTCCAGCCTTCTCGCTGGTGGGGTGGTTTGAGGAGCAGAAAAGGCCTTGACTCTGTGTAAGCACTGCTCAGCAATAAGAAAAGCATCCCTGCTTATCAACAGTTTCCAGCACAAATCCAAAACATAACCCCATACCAGCTACTTGAAGAAAATTAAATCTACTCCAGTGAAAACCAGCACATAATATTTGTCATTTTTTCAGAATTTAAATTATTTTTATCATCTTCTCCAATCAGGCTGCCTGTTTCTTGAAAATCAGTTCCTGGTTTAAATGGCTGAAACCATGCTTGAAGATTTTACAGAGAGTGAATCTTCTTTTTCATTGTATTCACAAATAAAATAGTTTAAGTGATTATTGCAGTGCCTGCCCCACATTTTCTATCTAGAGTGCTGCCCTCAGTCTTTCAGATTTAATTTTACATTTTTAGACTTTAATGGATGGATTTTTATCCTTCTGTGGCAAATTCTACATGGACAGATTAATTTCCTTAGGTGAATTATGAGATATTACTGTTCCTTATTCCTAAAATTCATAATCTATCCAAAAGATAGCAAAACCATACGCATTGCCTTGTCTAACTAATGTCAAACAAACTAGAGTTTATTATTTTTAATTTCTTATGAGTTCTCCCAGCTTAGTAGGCCTTTTGGCTCAGTAATTCAGTGTCTTTATTTAGCTGTCAGTTAGTGTGTATGAAAGGCTTTGTTCTTCTTTAATGATTCATAAATGAGGATAGAGACATGTGCAACTGAGAGCGGGAAAGAGACCACTGTATCTAGCTCTTTAATCTTAGTGTTCAGGGTCACAAAAGAAACATATTTCTAATATAAATCAAATTAAATATTGATAACAAGGGAAAGAAATACTTTTCTTAGTACAATTTCACTGGTAGAAACATTATGTCTATTCATTAAGTTGTAGTAGGGGATTTAGACAGGCCAGTGGAATATAAAACAAAACCAATGTCATAGTACAGCAACTGAATATATCACCAAAACACTACCATTTCATGACTGAACAAATTATTGAAATACTCTTCAAATTCAACATTTTATTTAGAACTGTATTTTACTCTAGCTTTGTATATTAAATACACCTTACATCATTTGTTTGATAACTGTATCTATAAAGTGCTGTTATTATTTTTGAGAATACTGCCTTCTATAAATATTTTCAGTACCAAATAGCACTAATTTTCCACCGACTTGTGAAAAAAAGGCCAAACAAACCCCCCAAAATATAACCTGCTTCAGTAACTAAGTTCCCAGCCCCAAACTGAAAAGCGATGACAATCAAGCTCTAAGGCATGACATCTGTTAATAGCCGAGATTTTGCACCACTGAGATTCAAAGAGAGATAAAGGAAGGAAATCATTCTAGTAACACTGTATCGTAAACATGATGGCAACAGACAGGCCATATTTCAATGCTCTGTGCAAAGTCTAATAGTCCCACTAAATCAGCTGTTTCATGTACTGAGAATAATGAAATTTCGCCATGTAGTTTACAACTGTTCATATACCATGTGATCTAAACGCTGATGCGGATTTAAAGTTCACATTTTGGAAAAGAAAGCCCAGGAAAATGGAATATTTTGTCCTGCACACATTCAGAATGTAAAGGTGTTAACCTGGCAGTATGAAAGGACTCCATGGATGTCTCCCAAACTTCCAGCCATGCTACAGTGGTGTGACGTATTTCTTAATCTATGTTAATCTCATCATTCTTAGATTTAGTTTAAATAAATCCAAAGGAACTGGGATCGATACCACTCTGGAGCAGTGAGGAGAAAGGGAAGTTAGGTATGACATTGAT
The DNA here is from genome assembly GCA_028858755.1 of Ara ararauna. Lineage (NCBI taxonomy): Eukaryota > Metazoa > Chordata > Aves > Psittaciformes > Psittacidae > Ara > Ara ararauna. Next base: position 35,075,349 of record CM054376.1, read on the forward strand.
TTTTCATCAGAGGGATCTGCTATATTGCTTGTTAAAAAGGAGTTCTTCCTCAAAGCCTTCATAAATGCACCTGCTGAGTGATTCTTATCTCAAAGGGGCAAGGAAGGTAAGTTTTTAATTAAGATTCAAGCTTTTGCACTGAAGTTGTTTTGAGATTGCATTGAGATGTGTAAGACACACATTCTAGTCTGATAGTTCTTCTGAGCCTGACTGGTGTTTGGCAGTGGCAAAAATTGACATGGCATCTGCCTGACCTTTGGGCTAGTTTAAGATTCAGAGAGTCTGTCTATCAAAACCTTTAAGTTCAGTGATGTTCAGATAAGTGTCCTACACTTGACTGGAGCCAAAACATCAGGTACTGAGGGAGGAAGGGAGCTATATTCAAATTATATTCCTCAGCACAGAGGAAGAGATTTTTTCACTCCATAGGCTGCAGGAAAGCCCAGCATGTGTGAGAGCTAGATTCCTCATCCTGATTCAGGCAGATGTGAAGGAGACTGTGAGACTCCCAGGACAATTAGCTAAGCATCACGGTACTAACTGAAACCACTTGTGGTTTCAGAGAGAAAAGTAAGTGAATTAGAAATTTTAAGGATGCCACCCAAACTACCAGTATTGTTCAGCATTTTCTGAAAATCTACATTGTTGAGGGCAGAAACCTTTACGAAACTTGTCTTCAGCAGTTATCATTGAGTTTTATCACTGATCAAAAATTAAACCGATAAAGCACCACTTTCAGTTGATGGGCTATATTAACATATATTAATATATATTAACAGGTTCAAACTTGAATAGGGGAAGTTTAGATTGGATATAAGGAAGAAGTTCTTTACTGTAAGGGTGGTGAGGAACTGGAAGGAGTTGCCCAGGGAAGTTGTGAATGCTCCATCCCTGGCAGTGTTCAAGGCCAGGTTGGACAGAGCCTTGGGTAGCATGGTTTAATGTGAGGTGTCCCTGCCTATGGCAGGGGGGTTGGAACTAGATAATCTTAAGGTCCTTTCCAACCTTAACTATTCTATGATGCTATGATTCTATAACGACAGTGCTAATCTTCCCATCATTCTCAGCTCAATCTTAATTGCACTTCCCTTCTCATTTCAAAGTCTTCTGTGTGTCAGGACCCAGTTTCACCCAGGATTTGATTTACCAGTATTCACATGCCTAGGATGTTCACTTGTAAATTGCTTGTAGATCAGACTATTTCAGAGTCTCGTGTCTGCCTCTGTAACACACTAAGACAATTCCTTTTAAAAATCACTCTCTAACTTAAACGAAGAGAGGAAAAGAATAATACTATTAAAACGTAAGTGCATATCCTCACAATATAAGGAAGAAAGAAGTGCAGAAAACAGCTTAAAATGCATTGGAAATCCGACTATATTCAACTTCTCTATTGGGAGGTATTAGGAGTAGGATTTCCAGAACAGTGTAAGTTAGCATTTCAAATTAATTGAGAGCTGTAGCTCATTGTGGTTCTTTTGAAAATCCTAACTATATAAATTATGCTTTATTAAAACCTGAGATATATTAATATACTCTATTTATTTCATTTTTTTCATACCTTCAAATAGACTTTGTGGATAAAAATAAGTGCACTTCCTCAGTTTAAGAAATCAACTGCTCAAAATGTCAAACTGAAGTACAAAACAGTTTGAAAATGAGCAAAAACATCCTGACAGCTCTTGATCATCTGTCAAAGATTCACTTGGGTTATACAAGGATCATGCACATGCTTTGGATACAGAAATAATGGAGTGAGCTATGGGTAACACAAGTGTAGAGCTAGCCAGACTGCCGCTCTACATAGACATACTTAAACTATTTTTAATGTCAGCTGAATCCAGACAACACTTTTTGGAAGTCTTAGCTCCCAATAACGCCAGGTTCCCAGAAAATCCCTTTAGTTTCTCTTTACCTGGTCTTTTGGAGCACTGTATTTGCATTACATTACATTATATTACATTACATTACGTTAATTCTAGAGTAGAATTAGGTCGGTCACAAAAATTCTTGCCATTCCTTCTTATTACAAGATCCTTCCATGGAAAGTAACCTGGATATTACTCACAGCAGCCTTCTCACATCTTGTAGTAACTCATCATCTGACTCACCCCAATTTCATATTATATTCAGTAAGTAGCAAACTGCATATGTGAACATTCTTCCTAAAAAAGCATTTAAATTTGAATTAAAATATTTTTATATGAAAATTTAAAATTCAGAAAATTTAGTTTAACTTCTTTTTGCATGATCACATTTCTTTTCCAAAATGTGGAAGGTAATGTTAGGTATTTGGTGGAGGCCTTCCAGTATCTGAAGGGGGCCTGCAAGAGTGCTGGGGAGGGACTCTTCATTATGGACTGTAGTGAGAGGACAAGGGGTAACAGGTTCAAACTTAAACAGGGGAAGTTTAGACTGGATATAAGGAAGAAGTTCTTTACTGTTAGGGTGGTAAGGCAATGGAATGGGTTCCCCAGGGAAGCTGCGAATGCTCCATCCCTGGTGGTGTTCAAGGCCAGGTTGGACAGCCTTGGGTGGCATGGTTTAGTGTGAGGTGTTCCTGCTCATGTCAGGGGAGTTGGAAGTAGATGATCTTAAGGTCCTTTCCAACCCTAACTATTCTGTGATTCTATGTATTTTTAGACCCCTTAGAACAGAGAACCTTTGGTTGGGGATCAAATATATTGAAATAGCACACTATTTTCTGAACAGGCCAGGATAGAATGCAAATAGTCTAACATATGTTGAAAAGGGCCAAGTTCTAAGAAATTCTTGAGAGAGTGAATTAATGGTTAACAATAAAACTGCTTCTCATACTGATGCTAAAAAAAAAAAGTAGTATCATCTATAAATGAAATTCCTGTAGATAAGCAGACAAGCTACTGATTTCAAAGGAAGTAGAATAAGCCTCCAGAATTTGAACAATCCAAATATGTATAACAGAAAGTTAATAAATAATGTTTGTTTCAATATCTCCACTGTTGATTGCAGTTATATATCAGGCCCAGTGTTAAAGAGAGTAAAAAACTTTTGGAATACCCCACAACCGGAAGGTTCCAGCCAATTATTTTTCCTGACAAGGCTGGAAGCCCAGGGTCAGCCTATATGCATTACAGTACAGTAAATCCCAAGCATGTTGATTTAAAAGAGCTATCTTATTTGGCACTATCTCAGAGATAATTCAAGATAAAAGACCAGCTCTGCTCTCAATTATGTAACTGTAAGACAGAGGAGTCTCACTGCCCTGAGGTAGTCTTACAACATGAGCCAACTAATGTCAAAATCCAGGGATATATTTTTTGATTTATTTGAGGAACTTTTTTAAGGACTAGAAGAAATCAGTTTTCACAGTAATTTAGCAGATATTCTGTGAAATGTAGTTAATTTCCATTTGCTGCATTAAGAAAGTATTGGTTAGAAGAATGTATGTTGACATAACAAGATTACATTTCAGTAGAAAAAACATTACTTCAGTTTTACTTTGATGAGAATAGTTCCATGAAAGAAGTATGTGCTTAAGTGTCTTCCTGGGCTTCATTTTTGGCCAAAACTCGTTAAAAGCAAGTGTAACTTTTTCACTGAAGTAAACCGAATTCTCAACCAAGATCCACTTATGGCAAAAGGTGTTGTATCCCTCAAGTGAAAGGTAAAGTTAGCATGCACTAAAGTCACTTAAAAATTAAATCTGGAAGTTACCTGACCACCTGTATCTTGAACTGAATATTAAGAAATACTTCCTCAATGAGAAGGTGATCAAGCTTCCAAGAGAAGTGATCATGGCTCCAAGCCTGACAGTGGTCAAGAAGCATTTGGACAATGCTCTTAGTTTCATGGTTTAACTCTTAGGTTGCTCCGTGTGGAGTCAGGGGTTAGTCTCACTGTTCCTTACAGGTCCCTTCCAACTCAGGATATTATATGATTCTACGAACTGATTTCCAAAGTAGTTACAGTAAGTTTTACAAAGCTGTAGTCAGCTTCTTTGCAGATCATATATATATGTATATGTATTTACACATATATATATATTACTGTGCTTGTTTTGGCTTAGGTATAATTAATTTTGTCCATAGTAGATAGTATAGAGCTATGTTTTGGATTTGTGCTGGAAACACTTGATAACTCAGGGATATTTTAGTTACTGCTGAGCAGCACTTACCCAGAATCAAGGCCTTTTCTGTTTTTCCTGTCACCGCAGCAGTGGGTAGGCTGGAGGTGCACAAGAAGCTGGGAAGGGACACAACTGGGACAGCTGACCCCAACTGACCAAAGGGGTATCCCATACCATATGGTGTCACGCCCAATGTATAAAGCAGGAAGGGAAAGGAGGAAAGGGGAGGGGGGGGGAGAACGTTCAGAGTGATGGCATTTATCTTCCCAGGGAACTGCTATGTGCCATGGAGCCCTGCTTTGCTGGGGGTGGCTGAATACCTCCCTGCCAATAGGAATTAATGAATAAATTCCTTGTTTTGCTTTGCTTTCATGAATGGCTTTTGCTCTACCTGTTAAACTGCCTTTCAACCCACAAAAATTCTCACTTTTCCTCTTCTGATTCTTTTCCCCTTCTGATGTTTTTCCCCATCCCTCCAAGGAAGAAGTGAGTGAGTGGCTGTGTGGCGCTCAGTTGCCAGCTGGGGTAAATGAATGACAATTCTTTTCTTTTATTTTTTATATTAAAGTCACTCATGGTGTTGTTTTTTGGTTGACAAATCAGATATCTAAAGTCTTTGGCAGGTTAATGTTTAGCTTTTTTCAAAGTTTATATTTCATAGCAATGTGTCTGGTGTTTCAGAGTACCAGAAGACAGGTAGAAAATTAAAGTAGCCTTGTTGTGCAGTAAGCTACTCTTTATTTGCTAAGATTAATAAAGTGCCTTAGGCCTGGAAGATGTGTCAACAAAGTGAAAGAAGATACAGAACAACTTCTTAACCAAATGGAATATCATTTTATTACTTCTTCGTCATAGGAAAAGTCAAAGGCAAAATAAACCCCTGTCAATGGACAAACTGAACATTGTACTTGTGTGTTCATAGCGTAGTACTTAATGCTGTAAACAAGATAGGGGCCACTTTTTTTTTTTTTGTCTTACTTATTTCTGTTTCAGAGTCAGAGGAACAATTTTGACATACTAATCTTTGAAGTTCTGAGTCCTGGAATGTAGCTGCAGTGTTTACTTTGTGAATGAATCATTTTGTTATCTAAGGTTCAATAGCCTATTATCTGCTGGATCAAATATCATTGGAATTTATTGTAGACTTCTTACTCCCCAAGTTGTTGGACATGACTTTGTTCTTCTCACAAACATGCTATCGCAGCACCTGCTGAAATGCTGCGGAGACTAGTGATACTGCCCTGTTTCCATCTGTTTTCCCACAAACGCTGGTTTTTGCAAAATGGACTGCAGATTCCAAAAAATACAGTGCGCAGGGAATTTTCAAATATCTGTAAATGTGCTCTATTCATTTTGTCAGAACCAGTAAGCCAATTAAAATTGCCTTGAAATAAAAATAGTGTAAGAACAAATGGGCAGCTTAAGAAGAAGAATGGGAAAGCACTTAGCAAGCAATGAAAACTACTGTGTTAAAAGGGATTTGAATAATTGTTATGAAATAGGTATTCATATTTGCATGAGCTGAAATTCACACACTTGACAATTTACATTCAAAATACAAGCAATTTCCAGGATGTATATGGCTCGCGGAGAATAAACACAAACACACAGTAATCTACAACTGGCATGTTTTACAGTGGCAGCTTCTCATGGAAAATGTTATCTGTCCACTGGGATTTCTGCCATTTTATTGCTCAGGCTACTCTCATTTCATATAACTTCTGCAAAAAGAAATAGGATTTTTTCCTGGGAACAAATACGTGAAGATCTTCATTTATTTAATTTTATTGGCAGCGTATGCATATGTTTTGTCAATAGGGAAACCGCAAGACTTTTTTATTTTGATATTAAACTAAGTATCATGTGGCATGGGCTGAACAACTTCTGCTTTTTCCTTCAGACCAATTATTTGCACCTAAACCATTTCTTACCTGAAAAAACATCATTTTCATAGATTTTTTTGCATCCTGTTCTTTGCTAGCGTAATTCTAGAATTTTTCATGCTTCATATAAATAACAGCAAAAATAATGGAAATTGTATTTATTATTTGAAATAGCTGCAAATCTCAATATCCAGGCTGCATTTAATTGAGAATTATTGAATTTACAAGGTTTGTGGAGTTCTTTTAATGTATGATTGGGTAAAAATGACTTGACAATGCAGGCACTTGTGATTCCCATTTCATAACCATAGAATACTGAAAGCTAGAACATATTGAGGTAATCCATCTGCGTGAATATACTGAAATAACTACAAGACATACATTTCTTGCATACTTTCTTTTTGGTTGTTACATAATTAATAGAAGCATGCTCTCACTTAATAGTAGTTCTAAGTAATTTTTATCCTTGGACAATTGCAAGCCTGGATTGTGTTACAAATATTTGTAATATCTATGAAATCTTAAAACCCTGCCTTCCTTTCATCTCCATCCATTTCTGTCTCATCATGGCTTTGTAGTGTAACGTTGCAATGATTAACCTCTATTCCTGGGGCATTGCTGACCTCAATGGTTCTACTTGCATAGAAACCTAACTCCTGGGACATCATTATGAAACTACTGCCATAAACTGCCTGAATAGATGTCACTAAGTAATTATTAACCGGTCATTAATGAGCTAATGACATTAATCGATGGACTAACTAGTTCCATTAACAGCCTGGATGATTTTTTTCAGTCACATTTTACTATGGATTTCTGGTGCAATAATGATAACCTATGGACCCTATAAATTATAGCTATTTTATGGGTATCCATTAAGAAATTATGGAGTTACTCAAAGCAGCAGTCATTATTAGAGCCATAAAAATGACCCAAGATCATCACTGGTAAAGAATTTTGCTTCTTGCCCAGAAACCTTGCACTTACACCTAACGAAATTCACTAGTGAACAGAAAGGTATGAACAGAAAGGTATAAACCCAGTAGTGTTGTCAGAAATATTAATAAGGAGATTGCATGAAGAATTACCGAGTTTCACAGCCTGGGCAAATGCTATCTAATAAAGATATGGGGTAAAATTAATTTGCAGATCTGGATCAGAATTTGTTTCCTGTTGCAATAAAATCCAGACTAAAACCAGAAAGCATTCTCAGTATTTCTTTAAAGATCTAGTAAAATTAAACAGTACTCAGTGACAAGAGTTACTAAAGGACTAGGGATGCTTGGGATTTTTGTTCTTTTGTTGTTACATTGGTGAACTGGCACCTTTTTATAGCTTCATTTTTTATATGGTGCATTTAAGAGAGGCAAGAGACACAGGGTAATGAAATGGGAAGTGTTTAAAAGAGCAAATCCCTGGTAGACAGAAGTAGTAGTGCAGTCTGAATGACAGAAAGTGTAACCAGAAAACAAAACATTCCTTAATTACTTATTTATGATACAAATGTTAATTGCTTCATGCCTTACATGGACTGTACAATAGGACAGGTTAATTGGGCTGAGAAATGGCTAGCTCTGAAGGTGCAAGCTCAGAATAATCAGAACTCTTGCATCACATTAACAGAATTCTGTCATTTAGGCTCTGAGGATATTGCTTTGCATTTTCTTTTATTCTTCCTTCTTTTAAATAGTCTGCGATTTCCACTATAAATGAAGAAATACAAGAACAGAGCTTTGGCTGGCTATTAGGATCATGTGAGACAGATTTTCATGTGGATTTAAATGCACTGTGGAGAATCAAAGGACTATGTCAGTATGAATAACTTACAGTGATCCTTTCAAAACCTTATTTGCATCTGCCAGTACTAAGAGACAGCAGGAGTCCATAGTACCGCCAGGAAATAAAGCGGCATTTAATTGCTTATATGTTGATCGCAAGCTTTTCAGAAACAAATGCATCACATATCTCCTGGGTTGCTGAGCAATGCAATGATCACATGCCTAATTTTAAGGTCAGCTGAAGAGAAAGATGAGGGCTTACAGGGTTGGCTAGGCAGGCAAAAAATAATTTAAAAAGCGGAATCTAATTCTCACTGATCCTTATTCGCACCAAGGTGGCTTTACAGTACCCCAGCAGCATAAAAAAGGATGAAGTAGGTGTAAATTACAGGTATAATTACAGTATAGCAATACAGTAGTGTTACAGCAGTATAAAAGACCTTTATTGCAGGCAAGGATTTTACAACTGCTCTTCTAATAGTTGTACCTGAGTAGCCCTGAAACTGTCTGTAACAAAAAACTGCTCAGGGAGGCTAACACCAGCCACATATTAGGCAGAACTTAGCTAACGCTATTTGTAGTAGCTTACCTCCTGCTTGCTATCCCATATTTGTTTAAAGCCAATACAAGCTGCATTTCATGAGCTCTTGAAAGTCCTACCTCTAAAGTAGGACTTTCCTCGCTGTGTGTAAGGCCTAGGCCTATTAGGTGACCAAAAAACCCCAAAACCTACATTTCAGCTGGAAAGACAAGCAAGAATGCGAAGAGAAAAAAACTCTGGGATTGAAAAATAACGTAGGGGGGCAGGGGGAAGCAACAAGCCTTGAAGAAGAGAAGTGAAATCCACATTTCTCACAAAGAAGAGCTGTGGATCAGTCAACTGTTTCACAAAGGACTCTACCCCTGATGTAATAGCTTCACCCTGATTAAAATGAGGGTGCCTCAAGTTCTCTGGAAGTTTCATTGTCTCAGAAGCTGAATAGAAACACCTTAGAGAGATAAGCTGGTGTAAGGAATTTAATTAGGAGATTTTAAACCCTTCCTGTCCAATTTTTCCACAAGGCAGAGCATTCCACTCTGGTTGAATATGAATCAAAAAATATATTCAATCTGGAAAGGTTAGAGAGAGAAGCCAGATTAATATCTACTACATTTTGTCTTGTCATATTAAGTATAACCAGTTGTGTTCATATGCTTTTGTTCCTTCCTCCTACTAAAGGATACAGTTACATAGCATTTTCTGCTTCATTTTGTTAATTAACTGACTGCTTTCTCGATTTCTTCTCTAAAGGCAAAGCACGAAGAACTGTTGTGTTGTCTGTACACTTTTGTACATAATAATATCCCATGCACAAAACTATGTTGATTTGATGTCTTGACTTTATTCAGAATAATGAATTCTCGGTTTTATTTTCATGCATAACTAAAATGGAGATTATGGTCATGTATCTTCATTTGCAACTTCTGATCAAAGCAGGTTGCTGGTAGTGTACAAAGTTCTTTCTGAGCCATATTCTTCTCAGTCTAAATTATCTGGTGATCATCCAAAGCTCATCATTGGTTTATGCAAATAATTTCAAGAATACAAACCAAAGAAAGTAACCCCCAGACTTCCCCTCAGCTCCTAACTCAGTAAAAATTAGGATGAGTTGCACATCTTCACCACTTTCTACAGGCCATCTTTTTTTTTTTTTTTTTTTTTTTGTGTACTCGTGCACTCGCTGGATCACCTTCTTCAGGTGTGTTTATGGTGTGTTAATCCACTGAGGTGGTTTTGGACTTCCCATGCTTTCATTAACCGGATTAGAAATGACATCTTTGACAAAAGTTTGCTTAGTTCTGCAGAGGAATTCTCTTTCCATGATAATAAAAAATGGGAGAAATTACATTGCTTGGTTGCATTTTTCCAACATAACATTGTGATCAAGCTAGTATTTTTATTTTTGGAAACACAAGTGGTCATTAGAGGTGGATCCTAAAAATAGACTCAGGTAATACTGGCAAACTAAGTGTGAAATATCAATAGTGAAGCTCACAAGCTTGTAGGTGGCCCCTCTTCTACTCAAGTTTGAAAGTAATTTACAATTAAAATCTTTTCCCTGCACATACTTGTGGTTACTGGAGGTTTCAGTATAAAAGCAGTTATTTTATGTACACATGTTCAGTGTAGTATCCAATACCTTTCTGTTTGTACTAGTTAACTGACAGACTCCATTTAATATTCAGCCTTGCAGCAGCTGTGCACTTTTGTCTCTATAGTTGGGAGGTGTGAGATACTCATGTTCTGTGTAAGTCCCAGACAGTCTGTTGAACAGGTAGTATAGATGTAGATGTTAACTTCAAATCATAATGCAAGCGTAAATATTCTGGAAAGACAATTTTCTGTGCACATAAGTCTAATTCCAGGAGAAAATAATTGCTTCTATGTGAAAAGGTTAGCCAAAAGACTCATCCACACTTGTGAAGGAGATACCATCCTGATAAAAAAAAAAAAATCAACCTGACAGATGTTTTTATATTATTACTGGTTCTATGTTTTTAATCATTCTGCACACAGGTAGAAAACTCTTTGTCATGGGTTCAGCAGCAGCAGTAATTTTTCCCCTTCTTAGTAACTGGTGCAGTGCTGTGTTTTTGACTTTTGGCCTGGGAACAGCGCTGATAACACCGATGTTTTTAGTTATGGCTTAGAATGTTTAGGCTGGCCAAGGACTTTCTGAGCCTCATGCTCTGCCAGGGAGGAGGGGAAGCCGGGAGGAAGCAGAGACAGGGCACCTGACCCAAACTGACCAAAGAGGTATCCCATGCCACAGCACGTCATGCCCAGGATGTAAAAGCAGAGAGCAGAGACCCGGAAGGGTGGGGTGCACTGCTTGGTTGGGCTGGGTATAGGTGGTGAGCAATTGTATTCTTTTCCCTTGTATTTGCATTGTCATTATTATTATTGGTGGTAGCAGCAGTGGTTTGTGTTATATCTTAGTTACTGGACTGTTCTTATCTGAACCTGTGGGAGTTACATTCTTTCGATTCTTCTCCCATTTCCCCCCACCTCGGAGTGGGGGGGAAGAAGGAGGGGGAAGTGAGTGAACGGGCTGCGTGATTTACGGCTTAAACCATGACACTCTTGGTTTTCTTCCACTTACCTGGGTGTCTGTGAGATGCAGCTTAGCTCAGCCACTTACAAACATTATTTCCTATCATAGACAGTAACCTTACACATTTTGTAGTGACTCTTAATCATTATAGACATAAGAAAGGAGAAGAAAAAATACTTTCAAGGCAAAACCCTCAGGAACAGAATTTAAATGAAGGACAACCTATTTTGCCCCTTTTCAAATAATGGTAAGGACTTCTCTTGTTTATTTCATGTCAGTACTTATTTCTGAAATAAAATGTGAAGTGGGTTAGTAATAGTGGATTATATAAACACCAGGTTATTTACTAAATGCTTTTGAAATGCTGAAATTAGAAATGCTAAATAAGAAATTTAACAGATCACTTCAAATAGTTATAAATCTTTTTTTAGGTAATAAATAGACCCCACTCTTTTGCATACTGTTGCAGAAACAAGTTAATACTGCAATGTTTAGAGAACTGGATGGCAAGAATTTTATGGCAAGAAGGTATCACTCCTTAAGCAGATACGATCTCTCACGAGGGAAACTCACATTGTGCTTCAGTTTTTTGAAGTAGTTGCTGAAGGGTACCTGTGTGAGATTTTCTTGGATTTGCTACTTATCTTGTCTTAATGCAGTCAGTTAAGGAAATGAATTTTACATTTGCATCTAGAAACTTATTATTTAATATTTTGTTCCAGCAAATCTAAGTGAATAATATGCATGGAAAGACCCTCATTTCTGATATCAAATCACTGTTCTGTGGTTTTTCATGTTGTGCAGCAGAGATAAAAAAGAGCAGAAATAAATTCTGTGATTTCTCAGCAGTGGTTACATTAATTAACACTTCACTGCATGAGCTACAGTGCACCTCCACACATGCTCCCGTATCTCATTATTTCCATTATCTAGCATTCATTTAGGCTTCACAACATAGCATACAAATATTATAACGCTAATTTTTAAAAGAAACACAAAGGCAAGTTTAATTTTAAACAGCATTAATTTTCATGGTGAAGAACTTCAGTAGCTTGTCTGATAGTTGATATTAAATTTGCTTTTTAATAAAGACTGATGAACAAATGAGAGGAACTTTGTCAGTGAAGGTTTGTCAGTTTTGCTTCCTTTCCTAACAAGTTAATGGCATGTGCTTCATAGACCATCTATAATGATGCAAAGGAGATCTGGTATCACACAAATTGCTGCTGCTGTCTTAGTTCAGCAGTATTTGTTAATCATGCAAGTGTGGCACATTAGAAAGAGATGAACAATGAACAAGACTCACTGAACTGAAATGCAAAGTTAGCAATTTAAAATTAAAGGATGCTTATGTGCATTTTTGGGGGGAGGAACTGGGGTGAAGAGTCACACAAAAAAAGTTTCACATTTCAGAGAGAGCACAAAAAAACCCCAGAAGGAACCACATGGAAGCAAAGCACCCTTCATCAGCTGAATGTGACAGACTATAAACTGTGTTTGTGCCTCTCCTGCTCAATCACAATATCCCCAAAATATATATTTTATATTGAAGTCACAATCATGAAAAAACCTTTGGCTTATCTGGTTTAGGCCATTGACAAGATCAGTGATGCAGACTATACTGAGTTAAGTTGCTTTAGCTGGGATAAGGGTAGAGGGAAATCAACTATATTTATGTCCTACACCCAAAATCAAAAAGAAGATATTTTGCTTATTCATTCTTACTCTGCATACCTCCAAATCAACCAGCAGTGGGGAACAAAAGGATGACAAATAACTGTTCCCATGTGAACTTATTTCTAGACAGTGAAAACCGAGTATGACTGTATTTCTTTGAGAATATCCAGTTTTGGCCATAACTCCATAAAATACACTTGTGAACCTCTGATGCTATCAAATACAGATTAAAACCTTGTCTCTAAAGTATCTTGGGACAGATTAAAAACTTATTTTGGAGCTCATTTTATTGATCTTCAATGAAACTAATATTTTGCCTGTTTTGACTACCATTACTTTCCTCTGGATAGGTAAGATAATAAGATATGATAGTAAGCCTTTAAATTGAGACTGTATCACAAAGTAAATGTTTCAGAAGTAATCACATTTGTTCAGCTGTTCTTTCAGGAGAGCTGTGCCTAGTGCTAGATGAATAGAAATAGACAGTAAGGTATTGTAAACACTCCAAGTGACATTATAACATCACATTTTGGTCCTTAAAATGTCTTTTTCCACAGACACATGACTGCAGTTTTATTAATTACAGTGGGAATTATTCACTGATATTGGTGCCTGGAATGTAGCTCACTGCTACCATAATTTTTGTTTTCTCATTGCTTCCAAAATGGAGGGAATATTGCAGTTTTTCTTATCAGGTTTTACTATATGCTAATCTATTTAAAATAACTTGGTTACTCAAATCATATAAACTGGTCCTATAATGTTTATTTTGTATATTTTTTCTTAAAGAGACAGTCACATGAGTTTCTTGCTAAGAAACTCAGAGGCCCTATAAATAAGCTGCAATAAGACAGTTTCCTTCTGAGAGGGCCTGTTAATGACCATATCATAAAATCAGAATAAACTGAACCGTCCATCTGAAATTATATCAGTGTTGATGCTTGTTTTCTCACTTTTAATTATATTATGCATTGTCAACTCAACCCAGACATTATGTGATACACTAACTGATCTCAGACCCCTCCAAAATGCTCATGTTCAAGTAATTAAGAGCATAGATTAATTTACCCCTGTTTAGACTGTTCTCATCCTACTGGAACCCCATACATTTTGCAAATGTGAGATAGCTACTGTACATGAGCCTCAGATAGCGCCTATGTGCTACAAGTGTGGAAATAGAGCAACACTTTAAGCTCTTGGGTGGCAGAGATAATAACCAGATAGGTCTTATATGATGTATTACTATGGAGATAAAATGTTGCAGGACTGTTGCACAACTTCTGAATAATAGGACAATAAGGCATGCAGATGCCTCGCATACAGATAAAAATTAAAAAAAAAAAAAAAAAAGAAAAAAAAAGATGGATTGGTGAAAGGAATTATAAAAACAGGAAATCAGACTTTTTTTCCTTTCTGCATGAAAGGAGAGCTCCCTGATGATGAGGTCATTCATTACACCAGGACAGAAGCAATTTATTCAACTATAGCTCAGGTAGTGTCAGCAATTCCATTATAAATCCATTTCTAAGAGGTCTGTAATAATTTTTTTCAGACCTGAAACATTTTCTTACAGGTCTCCCCCTGAGTATCAGAAAATATCATAGACTTAGGTATAACTATTTCTCTCAGTTTCTGGTTTAAAAAAATAATAAAAAAAATAGCATTTTGCAACAGCTAGAGGGTTTTCTTCTCTCCTTGTTTTAAATGTGCTTCATCTGACGCAACTTTTTCCTTACTGGGCTGCAAAATGGCTTTGTTTTTTCAGAGATACTTTGAAGCAGTAAGTGGCAACTGAATATCCTCTGTCCAGTCCTCGTGTTTTCCCCTTTTCCTCTCTTCCCTGCAGCTTTAGGCTCTTGTAAGCAAGTAGCTATAATGACTTCTTGCCTCTATGATGTGTGCGGCAACTCAGCTTGTACTTCTAAAAATTCATAAGCAGCTGAGTTTAATCTGGTAATAGCTTGTAGTTTCCTGAGGCTGATATCCAAAGTTATGCTTACAAACCTTTCCATGTGTTTTGCCTCTCTGCTTCACAGAATCCAAAGATAATAAGGTGAAATTTAGTCTTTCCACAGGTTAACATTTAGAGCGCTTTACAATTACTGAGGGTCTTCTGTTTGGTTGTTGGGGTGATTTTTAATATTTTTTTTTTATTTTGATCATCTCTTTTTGGAGCTAATATAGAATTCTGCACATCTAGAAAAGTTGACAGGTACTATTCCTAAGCTGCCTATATTTCCCCTTTCCACATTCTACAGCTTTTATCTAAAATCTTCCCTGGATGAGTTTGTCATCTGAGTTTGTCTTACCTGTTTAAAGAGACATCACATACGGCTTAATATCCTCTCAGGCAGCCCATGGGTATCACCAGATAATTTGCTGGGTTTCAGTGGGGGAGATTTATTCATATTATTATGGCGGGGGGGGGGGGGGGGTGGAACTGAATGATCTTAAGGTCCTTTATAGCCCTAACCATTTTCTGACTCTATGTTTCAATACTATATTTTCTTTAGATTTGCTGAAAACCAGACATAATGCAGTGTGTAATTTCACAAAACACTACCAAAAAAGAACACTTCTGTGAAAACACTAGGTCTTTAAAACTAAATTCTGTCAGCACAATGGCCAAGTGGACTATTGCTTCATCTTGTTATAGTTCCTGTGACAACTGAGACTTGTATTATAGTACTGCCACTTAAATTTTCCTACACTACATTTTCATTTCTTGTGAATTTTTCCTCTCTTTCTGGCTTTACATACCTCCCTTCTATTTTCATACTTTTGTCAGCTAATGGAAACTGAGATTATGTGCATTAATAGGAGCATAGTTTGGTGATGTTGAAAGTGGAGCTATTGCTTTTTGAAACTTTAAATTAAAATTTTTCCCACTACAATTACTTTCAACAGATTATTACTTTAAGTTGTATAGCAGTTAAATGGATTTAAAATTAATTAGTTCCCAAACAGCTCAGAAATTAGTGTGGAATTTTTCAATGAAGTAAAATGGCACAGAAACATGATCTATTTAAGCAGAGAAATTCTAACTAAAGTTATTTAAATTATAGAAGACTCAGTATCACTTGGTGATATACTACAGCAGAACACTTTGTGCAGTTTTTCATAGAAATGTTAACATTAAAATAAATTTCATCTCTACAAATAGCTCATGCAGAAATAATTGGTCATTAGCATCATTTCATAACAATGGGCAGAGCAGAATAGTAGAGAAAAACTTCAGATTATTTACCAAAAACCTTATATTTGGTATTCGTATAAGACACATAATTTGCTCCTTCCTCTAAGAGCCAAAAAACAACAGCCAGTTGTACTAGAACACCAGACATATTGAGAGCTAGAAAGTGTACTGCAGTATCTTGGAATATGCTGATTGTGAACTACTTTTTCAATGAATTTGACTTCATCTCTCTGTTTCAAACTCCCCAAGGCCTACATATCTTTCAAAAATTAATTTGTCTTCTTGCTTTGAAAACTGATTTTCTTCCAAAAGTTCATTAGAAAGCCAATGGTTTGCCTCCTCCTGCAGTTCATAAAAATCTTATTCTGTTCATCAGAAGCATAACAAAACTTGAGGGCAATTAAGTTCCCCCTCCCAATTTTTAATTGATGACATTTTAAAACTAAACTCCAGAGGCATGAGCTGTGTCAGTTGCTGATTCATTGAAGGGTTAGGCTGGTATGCAGATTACTTCCACTACATTAAATTCCCTTAACACTGCCAAGTATAGCATTAGAAAATTCCAGCATGGGATCAGACTGGGACTCCTGACTTGTCCTCTCTGGAAACTGAAGGCCAGGTGCCTTTTTTGTTTGCTTGTTTTCATAAAAGACAGCACTTATGAGTCACTACAAAACCATGGCTGACATCTTTCTATGATTTTTCAGGTGCTATTAAACCGCTACCTGGTTAATAATCGAAAGTGGGGTAGTCACTTGGCAAAGTGAGTACAAGTGATTGTGTGCATTTCAACAAGTTGAAATTCTGCAGATTTCACTAACTTTCACTTCCCTGCTGGACTGTGAACCCATTTCAGTCTCCATTGATGGAGGTGCTTTCCTTGGGCTTAGATGGTTTTAGTACCAATTGTGGCATGAAAAACAGTTGGAGTAATTGTTTCTCACCTGCTTTGTATGCTGAAAAATTGTGGAGCTGTGAATGTTGAGTGATTTTGAAACATTATCTTAGGCTCAGGTTAAAAGAGCACAGTCTGGGACTCAAGCTTACCAGAAAGCACAAAGGAATCTGATTGCTTCTACTCTGTATACAACTTTTCTTTGTGCGCAGACACTGGACTAGATTCACTGTATCGGCTATTTCTGTCAGCAAGTCCCAGTGAAAACTGTGCTGTGTTCTTTTAGGTTACCTCATATTTCCTCTTGGAAAAACTTTAACTCCTTTAACTCCTTCTGCTTAGAGAAAGTTCTATTTGTTTTAACATGTTCTCCTGAAGCAAATAGCAAAAAATCGTTTCATTTGTGGGGCTGTTGGCTTGTTAAGAAGAAGACAGAAATGAGACTAGTGATTGCTGATCATTATCCTTAGAGGAAGGGAGGCTGTGAATGCTGCCAAATTTTTATCACATTAGAACATTTTATTGCACTGGAACATTTTATTATCTTATTCATGGCAAACTTTCCACTGCCATACAAGTGCAATCCCAGTCTACTGAATGCATGAGAGTGACAATAGTTTGCTGAAATACTTTTCAGATTGCTCTCTTTCTCCTTTCTGTGGCAGTCATCTTATTGTCTGATTTCATTTTAGGAAAGTAAATTTGTGTCTCTACAAAATAATAGTTTAAATACTTAGCTTACTGTCTGATTTTACTACTGTGTCAAAAATCCAAAATGTGCCCAAATTAGAGAAGAAGAAAAAATATCAATGTCATTACCTGATAAAATGAAAAAAAGTGACTTCTGTAATTTATAATCCAGCATAGTCTAAGTAGCAGTAATCCAGAAAATGGGAAGCATTAACAGAGACTCATCTCATAATTTGGGGCTTTTTTTGGTTTTTGTTTTGTTTTTTTGGTGTTTAAAAAAAAAAACCAAACAGAATAGTAAAAGGAAAGAGTAATAAAAAAAAAAAAGGTTAACAAAACAAATGAACTGCTACCAAGTTACAACATGAAAAAAGACTTTTCTGTGCATGTCATCTATGTTGTAGGCTCCTCTTGGTGAGAGGGTAATTCCCGCAGCAAAATCATCTCTTCTGTCTCACTGTGTCTGGTCGGGATCTCATCCTTCTCCTAGGAATGGGAATATGACATAATGTGTTATTTTTCGGTATGCCTCAGTAAAACAACAATTTCAGCTTTAGACTGGGGTTCTGGTTTCTTTGTGCTGCTGATATGCTAAAGCAGGTAAGAAACATTGGCTCCCTTGCAGTATAACACTCAGTCGTATGGTAGCATTTGTAAAATAATTGAAATTAGTTTACTCTCAATAATCAATGAAGCTTAAGTACAATCAATCAAACCTAAATGAAACAGAACAGAAAATCAGAAAGGTTACACATTACAGGTTACAATCCAAGTTACAGATTATGTGGATTGAATGATATTTTCCTATTAGCTTTAGGGAAGCATCTGAGATACCAGACAAAGAGGTTGACGCAGCTATGAGGTCTCCACGCAGCCTTCTCTTCTCCAGGCTCAACAGCCCCAACTTTCTCAGCCTATCTTCATACGGGAGGTGCTCCAGTCCCCTGATCATTCTCGTGACCCTCCTCTGCATGTGTTCCAACAGTTCCATGTCATTTTTATGTTTAAGACACCAGAACTGCAAACAATACTCCAAGTGAGGTCTCACAAGAGCAGAGTAGAGGGGCAGGATCACCTCCCTCAACCTGCTGGTCACTCTCCTTTTGATGCACCCCAGGATACGCTTGGCTTTCAGGGCTGCGAGTGCGCACTTATGGCTCATGTTCATTTTTTCATCGACCAACACCCTCAAGTCCTTCTCCACAGGGCTGCTCTGAATCCCTTCCCTGCCCAACCTGTACCTGTGATTGGGATTGCTCCGACTCAGGTGTAGGACCTTGCACTTGGCATGGTTAAACTTCATCAGGTTGGCATCAGCCCACCTCACAAGCATGTCAAGGTCCCTCTGCATGGCATTCCTTCCCTCCAGAGTATCAACCGAACCACACAGCTTGGTGTCATTGGCAAACTTGCTGAGGGCACACTCAATCCCACTGTCCATATCACCAACAAAGATGTTGAACAAGACGGGTCCCAACACCGATCCCTGAGGGACACCACTCGTTACTGGTCTCCAGCTGGACAGTGAGACATTGAGCACTACTCTTTGCGTGCGGCCATCCAGCCAGTTCTTTATCCACTGAGTGGTCCACCTATCAAATTGATGTCCTCCCAACTTAGAGACAAGGATGCCATGTGGGACAGTGTCAAACGCTTTGCACAAGTCCAGGTAGATGACATCAACTGCTCTACCCCTGTCCATCAGTTCCGTAGCCCCATCACAGAAGGCCACCAGATTGGTCAGGCAGGATTTCCCCCAAGTGAAGCCACGCTGGCTGTCACCAACCACCTTGTTGTTTTTCATGGGCCTCAGCATGCCTTCCAGGAGAATCTGCTCCAAGATTTTGCCAGGCACAGAGGTGAGACTGACTGGTCTGTAGTTCCCCAGGTCATCCATTTTCCCGTTCTTGAAAATGGGGGTTAGAGTTGCCTTTTTTCCAGTCATCAGGAACTTCACCTGACTGCCATGATTTTTCAATATGATGGACAGTGACTTAGCAACTTCATTTGCCAGCTTCTTCAGGCCCCACAGATGGATTTAATCAGGTCTCACGGACTTGTGTATGTTCAGGTTCCTAAGATGGTCTCGAAGTACATCATCTCCTACAGTGGGCCCAGGGTCTTCATTCTCATTTTCCGTGCGTCTGCCTTCCAAGACTTAGGTGGTATGGTCAGAGCATTTGCTGGTGAAGACTGAGGCAAAGAAGTCATTAAGAACCTCAGCCTTCTCCAAATCCAGGGGAGCCAGTTCTCCTGATAGCTTCCAAAGGGGGCCCACATTGTCCCTAGTTTGTCTTTTATCTGCAATATACCTATAGAATCCCCTTCTGTTATCCTTAACATCCCTTGGCAAGTTTAATTCTAAGTGGGCCTTAGCTTTTCTCACCTGGTTCCTAGCTTCCTGGAAAACATCTCTGTATTCTTTGCAGGCTGCCTGTCCTTGCTTCCACCTTTTATAAGCCTCTTTTTTCCTTTGAATTTTCCTCAGCAGCTCCTTATCCATCCAAGGAGGTCTCCTGGCCCTTTTGCTGCACTTCCTTCTAGTTGGGATGCATCGCTCCTGAGCTTGCATCAGGTGATTCTTGAATATCAACCAACAGCCTTGGGCCCCCCTTCCCTCTAGGGCTATATCCCATGGAACCTTACTGAGCAGGTTCCTGACAAGGCCAAAGTCTTGGTCTCTTCAAGTCCAGGGCAGTGAGCTTGCTGCATGCTCTTCTCACTGTCCTGAGGATCTCAAATTCGACCATCTCATGATCGCTGCTGCCAAGGCTGCCCTGGAGCACTACATTTCCAACCAGCCCTTCTCTGTTTGTGAGCACGAGGTCAAGCATGGCACTTCTCCTTGTTGGCTTCTCTACTGCTTGCTGAAGGAAGTTGTCTTCCACACAGTTGAGGAACTTCCTGGATTGCTTGTGCCGGGCCATACCATCCCTCCAAGAGATATCAGGGTGGTTGAAGTCCCCCATGAGAACAAGGGCCTGTGAGCGTGAGGCTATTCCTATCTGCCTATAGAGCGCTTCATCCACATAGTCCTCTTGGTCAGGCGGTCTGTAGCATATCCCCACAATAATGTCTCCCATCGCTGTTCTCCCTTTAACCGTGAACCACAAACTCCCTGTCGGCTGTTCACCTGTCCCCAGAGTTCCATACTCTCCAGCCTATCCCTCACATAAATAGCAACTCCCCCTCCCCACCTACCAGGCCTGTCTTTCCTCAATTGCCTGTAACCTTCCATTCCAACACACCAGTCATAGGAGCCATCCCACCATGTTTCTGTGATGCCTATCATATCATACGCCCGTAGACGTGCACACATCTCTAATTCCTCTTGTTTGTTCCCCATGCTATGGGTGTTTGTATAGAGGCATCTGAGCCGAGCTCCAGTTGAAGCCTCCTCATTGGCTAGAGCAGCTGTAATATCTCTACATTGCTCTGAACATTTACTAGAGGTGCTGGCAACTGACTGGGTGTGCTGGGATGGAATGATGCCCCCCTCCCCCAACACATCTAGTTTAAAGCATCCTTGACCAGTCTGGCAAGCCTCCTCCCAAATGCACTCTTCTCTTTCTTTGTCAGACCAGCTCCACCAGCCCCCAGTAGACCTGGCCTACTAAACTGAGTCCCATGTTCAAGGTACCCAAACCCCCGACTATAGCACCACCCTTCTAACCATTTATTAACCTGGCCAATCTCCTAGCTTTTTTAAGGTCCTGCCCTGTATTCTGGAGAATTGACAAAAAGACAATCTGAGCTCCAGAGATGCTAACCACCTCTCCCAGAGCTCTGTAGTCCTTTTTTATGTTCTCTGGGCTACTGATATCTATATCAGTAGCGCACACATGGATCACTAGAAGATATTCACTAGAATATCCTATTATCCTAGTGCGGTAACAGTATTAAGAACCACAAACCACTGAAAATACAGAGTTATTTCTTCATAAATCATTAGTTTGGTTTACAGCACACAGAACTTACTTAAAAATACATAATTATCTTTGTCTGTTGATTTTGATTCTTTTGGTCCTTGTTCATGGGACCATGTTTCAAACTTCTTTGTAACCAGAAAAGTGTAAACTTAGTCTTTTTAATGAAGGCTTTTATATGTATATATACATATATATGCGTATTCAGAAGTCTGTAGGAGCAATGACTTTAAAAGAAATATCCTGAAACATGTTAACAATCACGTTTCTACCAGCTTTTCTCTGATAATAGTAGTACAAAGCCGTAAAGAATTCCTCTAAACAAGAATGTCTGTTGACTTAGGTTGATATTTTTTTCCACATATTAAACCACATGAATCTGATTGTCTTACTTAAGGTCACTTTCAGACGTCTTAAGAACAGGAATAAGGAACTAGATATATGAGTTGAGATTTATTTTATGATCCGTTTAATGTTTCTTTTCTGTGTCAGGGTGAGATAAAGGGCTTAAAAGGGGAACTTCTGTTCCCAAAGAAGGAAATAAGCTATTCTTAGAACTAACATTATCCTTTAGTTGCTCCAGTGGCTTGGGAAAAAAAGTGGAAAGGAATTTGTGGGACTTCCCAGTTAGTTTTCCAATCCAGAGACGGCTTGTCTTGAGTAGCTTTCTGGGAGACTTGTTTCTTTTTTTTTTTTTTTTTTTTTTAATTTCTTTTTCTTTCCCAGAAGAAACAAAAACCAAACAAAAAAATCAGTATTTATTCGTATATATCTGAGATGACTCTCCTTTTTCCTAGGATTCTCCACAGATTGTTTGATTAGGGTTTTTTGTTTTTGTTTTTGTTTTAAATATAAGTTAATTCCTGCTGTTTCACATCATTTGATTAGGGCTTTTGGTTTTTTTTTTTTTTTAATATAATTCCTGCTGTTTCACAACATTTTCTTATCTGTCAGAATATTTTATAAGTCATATATCCTAATATGTTTATATTGCACAGACTTCTTAAGCACCATATCTTCTTTGCTTTTCACTTTTCCATAGAGACTGAAAGAAGCGTGCATGCCATATTAAGTGACAGTCTTGACATTTAGGATGTTTTTCCAAAGTGCACAAGCTTTAATTTTATTTCTTTTTTTTTTTTTTTTTTTTTTTAATTGATTCTATTTCTGGTTTTAAAGCAGAATAAGTAATTTCTCAGGATGAAATACTTAATAACTGTTAGTTTAATATTACTGATAATATCCAAAGTATTTAAAGATGTAAAGATGAAAAGTTTTATAATTAATACATATTTTCTTTTAGTTTCAGTTTAGATTAACCAAAGTTTTTCCATCCATTGCTGGGAAATTGGAATTGATTACACTTTTATCCCCAATAAAGTTAGTATTTTTGGTTTCCCAGGTTTACCTAACCACTTTAAACTGTATTTTCCTTTCCATTTATAAATAGGTAGGTGCTGCAGAGCAATGAAACACATCCCTTGCCTGGCTTTTGCAAGAGAGTTAGAGTCCATGACACTGTGATGACTCCAGAGCTGCTTCCTCAAAGAGAGATGACAAATTGTGTTAATTATAACAAATGTCAGTTGTTGAAATGATGTATTGCAAGAACAGTGATTGGTTGGTTATACACTGTAGAGTGAAGGTCCTGCAAGACTGTTTTGTGAAAATGCAAGCACACTCCATTCACTATCCCAGAAACAAAGTTAGCTATAATAGCTTTGTAGACCAATTAATATACAAGTACAGATAGCTAATTAATATACTGCTATTGTAAGCATAATGTCTATTTAGGTAAAGTAAATAGGACTATTAGTGACATGTGATGGTGACCATAACTTCTAAGAAAGTTTTAAAGTTTTAAATACATGTGCTTGCTGTGCTTCATTCCACTGCAAGCAACTGACTTTTAATATGTTGTGTCTATTAAAAGATACATATATCTTTTACAAAAATGTACTTTAAAAATTCAATAAACACATACTTGAGTCCTTCACTGATTTTTTCATAAGTTGAGGAATTTTTTCAAAGGGAAAACAACTTGCTTGACAGGCTTTTAGATTGCATTATAAGGTATTAATTGCCTCTTACTTCAAAAAAAGAAGCTATTTGAAGTGCATTTGAAGCTATTGCCCTTAGTGGTTTTTTGTGATGAGTCGTTTCTTTGAAGACAAAACATGACAAAATTACATACAGAAAGGCAAAAGAATTAGAATGACATAAAATGTATCTGTTTTTTTTTAAATTGACTTACTATACTGCCTTGCTGCTGAACTAAAACAGAATCTAAGCATTTGCAAGTCATATCAACTGCTCTGAGGGTCAGCACAATTCCACCAACATCAGACTTCCAAAATCATTGGTTTTAGCTGCCTTTTCACTCCTAAACTCTCAGAGGCACTGCAGATGTAAGGTGTTAGCTACCCAAGCAAGCCCTTCCTAACAGAAGACAAAGAAGATGGAAAAAAACTCCAACCAACTGAAAAGTGAAGGTAAAATTAAAAGATGATGAATAAGCATGTAAGCAGACACAAGTCTGCATTTGTACCCAAAATTGTCTCCCATAGAAAGCAAGAAATCTGTCATTCCATCTATTCAGAATACCTTGAAGAAAGTGGATGTCAAATGCCCAGTTATAGACACATTGGTGTTAGCGCCTTATTCAATTAAGGGCATGACAGTTATAAGAAGGAACTCATTGTTTCAATTCACTTGAACTTCTAGTACAAATATCACATTATGAACCTTAAGCTATGAGTTCTCTCACAATATTTTACCTGTCACTTAGATGTAATTTGCAGCACCTGATGCCCACCTAAACATCAGGAATCCAGGACATATGTGACACCATAACATATCCAGGTACTTCCCAAGAATGACGTGTTCTATGCACATCATGAAATATGGAAGAATCAGGTAGCCCTAAAATGACACTAGATTTTTCTGGTTTGTTACACAAATATCTCCCATAATTTCCATTCCTTTGTGGGCATAGGTGACATACAGTCTTTCGTTTGGATCAGAGGCAGCTTTGCCTCAGCAGAACCAGGTTTTCTATCTCCACTTTTTTGTTGATTCCTATGAACAGCATTTACAAGAAGGTCAGTTGGACCTTCATTAATGTGAAAGCTACTAAGCCTGTATAAGACCTTCACTTGCAGGTTATACTGCTTCTGGCTACACATTTAATCCCTGGAAATGGCAAAAGAAGATCAGGATTTTTGTGAACTGATCTAAGAGCTCAAAAAACAGACGAACATCAGAGAATCAGAGAATCATAGAATAGTTAGGGTTGGAAAGGACCTTAAGATCATCTAGTTCCAACCCCCCTGCCAGTGGCAGGGACACCTCACACTAAACCATGCCACCCAAGGCTCTGTCCAACCTGGCCTTGAACACTGCCAGGGATGGAGCGTTCACAGCTTCCCTGGGCAACCTATTCCAGTGCCTCACAACCCTTACAGCAAAGAATTTCTTCCTCATATCCAATCTAAACTTCCCCTGTTTAAGTTTGAACCCGTTACCCCTTGTTCTCTCACCACAGTCCCTCATGAAGAGTCCCTCCCCAGATCATGACTAAGTTAAGGATTTTATTCACAGACTTTAATAAACTGAAGGTGATTAACCTCTCTGTTCATATAAATGAAAAGGTAGAGTTTCAATGGCTTTGGCTGACATAAAATGTGACTTCTCCCTTTTTCTTAATCTTGCAGAAATATCTTCAAACATTGTTTTGTGAGAGGAAGTTAAGACAAAATAACTGAACTACGAGAAATCTATCTCATCTACATCTTGAAAGAGAGAAAATTTGGTTTAGTCTTATCAATTCGGCCTTCTTTTCTTTGTGAATATTGGAGCAGACAAAGATGGGAGTACAGAAGCTTTTGAGTCACTAGACAGATTACTTACAGGTAGTATTCACACTTGAAAATAAATGAAGGAAATCTTGATCTTGAAATTTATTTTATTAAATATTTAATGAATTATGATGGGAATAAAAGAGACCTTTATTTTTATATGGTTCCAGATAATCTAGGGATATGTAATAATTTTTCTTTTTTTCCATAGTACCAGGAATAGTTAGAATAAAGTAGCAAAAATTGTCTCTCTGAGACCCAGATTCCCAGTTCTCCCTTATTTTCCAAAAAAGCTTCAGGTGGCCATTAGTATTTCACAGAACTCATCTTCTGTGCTGATAATTTATTTCTTGTTAGAATGGTAACTCATGCTAATTAAGATAAAATGGCTTTAATTAATTGAAACTGGGCATTTGTATACTGAATTCTAAATGTCTGCAAAGAACAGGAATCAGAGTCAGATATACATTAGTGATTTTGCAAGTGTCTGATTTAAATTCCTGGATATGCATTACTTATATGTATATGTATGTAAAAAGGTATCATAAATACAGCAGCAAGTAAAAAAATTGCTCACTAACCCTTAGGCTGCTTGAATACTAGGTTTAGTGAGACTACACCCACTAGAAAGGACTATCAGTTATGTAGACATGCTTGAGTAAGGTTCATTTTGACTTGATGTTGGTTATTTAATTGACTGTGAGAGAGGGCACAGCTACTGCCACATACAGAAGTCACAATGGAGCTGCTGCTGAAAAAACTTCTTACCATCTCCCTTTCAACCAATAAAAGCTATATTTATTTCAAGATGAAGAGCATATTTCATGGTCTGCCAGAGAGGTCTATTTTAACTCCGTTTCTTCCCAGAGCTTATGAGAACACTCATGGAGTTAAGATTTATACACCCTAGCCCCTAAAACCAGCACTGTCCAGGACAAGACCTACAGACTGAACTTTTGTTCAGAAAAGAATGGCTAATCATTGCACCTATCATGTGACAACAAAAAGTTGTATATTCTTTCAAATCCTACAACTCATCTATTTCAAAATATGAGACAGCATGGTAGGGAAGAAGACTGTCTTCCACAGGGCTATTATTTTTCTCACAAGGCAAAGTAGAGACAGGAATTAATCAGTTGCATGCATGTTTACTTACTTTCAAAAGCAGGAAAATAAACAAGAGATGCTTAGCAACCAAGTCATACACAATGAGAGCCCAGCTCATGAAAATATATCCCACAAGCACAGTCTCCATTGTTTTCCTTCCACTATCATTTTTAGTATGCCATTTCATGCTTTTTACAGGAATGCCTTCAGCACTCAAACACTGACATCATAGATGCATAGAAATATGCTTTATATGGTTATAATGATCCAGATGACAAAATGCAGGTCAAGTGATGCTCTGTTAACATAAAACATCTTACAGTGGCACTCAGCACCTCCTCATCTGTATTTCTTCCTACTTTTAGTCCTAGCTGACCCTATGAATTAAAAACATCATACTGTGTCAGCCCTCCAATAATTCAGACTGATAGGGCTAAGCAACACAAGGTAAAAGGGAGGTTTGCTTCAAAAAGGCAGCATGAACTTCCTTTCCTGAAGCAAAGAGTTAAAGTATTTGACTGCCTGTGACAGTTCCTTCTCTGAGTCTCTCCCCAGACACACAAGCAGCTAAATCCATGATGATATTTAAGGTTCTCTTTGAACTTGGACTCAAGTCTGTAAATGCCATTTCTCTGCTGCAGTGCCTACTTTTATCACCTGTCAGCCGTCTGCACTATCCCTAGAGAGTACTAAGGCTGCGAGGCTGACCCTGCCAACAACGACCTCCCAGATATGTTGTACATTTGAGAATATTCTTGGGCTTTCATGCCTCAAGCACAGGCAGCTACCCAGTGGCACTTTCCAGGACCACAGGTCCTCCTTTACCTCCCTACCTACTATCCCCACGTTTAAGTAGACATGGAGGTAGAGTACATGTAACTAAACTGCACACTGGTTCCCACAGCAGAAGGGAACATCACTATCACATAGTACCATGACTGAAAAATAACATATGCCTTGGCAGTAGCTTTTGAGTGGGTTTCAATTTGCTGTGTAGGCTGGGGGAGTGTTGCTCATGAGTACTGTGATGATCTTAAGATCAGCCCTGGTATTAAAGATTCAAACTCAGTCTATTTCCCAAGAAAATGTTGGGTTTGTTGATATAGATAAAGACTTAGTAGGAGCATGTTATTTTTGAAGAATAACAGTATTCATGTTGTGGGTCTGATGGAGCCACTGAGCCCTGATGTTACAAGCTGCACTTTCTTCCAGTTTCCTTCGTTATAGAGGTTTAAGAAAAGGATATAACTACAAAGTATGTCATCCACTTCAAGTGAACTGAGCTCATGCTAGCACTTAGTCTGCTAAACTCAGTAGATAGCATATGGGTTTCTTCATTTTATTCTTCTCTAAAGTGCTTCCTGTTCCAAGAACGTGCTGTAGGGTCACTTGCTTGACCTAGGTCAATTCAGCACTTTAGTTCTTTCACTATGTAGCATAGTTTGTTTTCTTAAAGAGCCAAAAAAACCCTACATTTTTTTACAAATTAGATAAGAGTGAATGAAAAAGAGAACCTAAAGAAATACTTGCTTGAATAGAGAAGTATATACAGGGGACTATGCTGTTACTACAAATAGATACGAGCTCAGTTGTCCTGGTAGTTAATGTCCATTATGATAATTTTCCAAAAGAACTATACTTCTTTATATGCAGTAATTTAACAATCCTATGAACAGGGTCCCCCCTCCCACCAATACTAATGGAAGATTGTCCGAATAAACCCCTTGTATTAAAGGGCAAAATCAAGTAAACCACAACAAAGTTACACAATGCATGTTTCCATAAACAAATGCCAGATAAATAAGTACTCCAGAGCTGTCTGAAGGCTTCTTACAGTCATTACTAAGGATTACAATTCAACCATGTGTACCATAAGTTATTCATTACAGCATGGAACAAATGTATATTAATTTCAGACACCAATTTACAAAGGGGATAAATATGGACAGAAGAAACTTTAATTATGCCAAGATACAACTAATCGTGAAGTAAGGTCTTTCATACAGCAAATACAACACCAGGGCCCCAAATCAAGTTCCACTGGAGAAATGAAAGAATGTCACCAACATGTCAACCCAAATATAGTAAAACTTTTATTTCATAGTACAGAAGTGCTCCTCTTTTTGTATATAGCACTTACACACATCAAAAAAAGAAAACAATAACAACAAACATCAACATCAAAAAAGAATTGAATTATTTCTTCTGTGGTTTCTTTGTTTGGTTGGTCTTGTTTTTTAACTCAAGAGTGGAAATTATGGACTCTAATTGCAATGAAAACCCATTAAAGCAAGTAATCCATGGAAGGATCAGTACAGGCTTTCTGGAGTCTTTTGGCTGTGGGGCAATATGCACCCTGCTGAAGGTAAGATGCTTATATAAGAAATGGTGGTAAAATGAGAATCTAAAACATATTTTTTTGGCATCAACTGTACATAAGATTCATTCAGTCAATCAGTAATGAACTATCAGATGACCTCATGCAGGGGTGTAAGAGGTTGTGTGCTTTCCATTACACCCTTGCTGCTCTTTTCAATGATGAGTAATTCCCTTTTTTGCAGATGGCAAATAGTTCGTCTTTCTTTGTGTCCAGGGTTTGATTAAAAGCAATAAAAAAATAGCAAATCAAAAGAGTAATTTGCAGAACTACAGCTAGGCATTTAAAATTCTTAGCACTCAGAGTACATCTTTAGTTTAATAGTTCAAGAAACTGGAGTGTATGTGGTCAAGCTGAAGCACAGTTGCAGTTTCTCAGGGTGCAGCCTGAGAGCTCCCTTGGGGTCATTTGTTACTGGTACCTCATAAAAAGCAGTGGCAATGCAGGAAATCTGTGGTCCTCCTTTAGCCCTTCTTTACTAGTCAGCTGAAGAGCTGTCAGCTGGTAGGTTACCCTGCTCTGTGGAGGTGGCATAAGAGCACAAATTCTCAGAGGACCTATGTGGCTTTGAGACATGTGTGTGAGACCCCAGTTTGGTTTGTTTTCACCAGTTTGAATTGACATCACTCAAACCCTCAGTCTTTTTAACTTTTCTTAAAATTGTAATCTTAAAATGTAATCTTAAAATTTTGTAATCTTAAAATTTGTAATCCTAAAATTTTCTAATTAATGGGCTTGTAAAAGCAACATACGGAATACAACATATGCAACAGAAGCTGGAGCATTTAATATGCTAAATGCAACAAAATCAATGTGTCAGTATTTGAAACATAGCAACATAAGTGTTTTTTAGAAAAGGTAATATATTTTTATGGATTCAAAAGTACTGTCATATTTTTCACCTTCAACAGACTTTCAAATACAGAAAGTGCAATGATAAATCCATGTTTTAAGCCATTCTGTAGTGTATAAGTAACTTTTGTTTAAACATGGCATGCATCTTTAAGTGATACTCTAAGTCTACATCTCAAAAATGAACCAGAGGAAAGACGTAAACTCTTACTATTTTCTCCGGCTCAGAACTGCTTTCCTGAAAATGTACTAGCAGTGAAACAAGTAGCTGCTTAAAACAAGAACAGGGTAAGACTGTAGATTCCCAGTTAGTTACAGAAAAGGTACTCCCCTTCTTTAATAATTTATAAATTATTTCTGCAAACTGCATGTTAAACTCCTCAGGATTAAGATTAAATTGGTAAAAAGCAGAGTTAAAATTATAAACCAAGCCTAAAAGAAACTAAACCAATTATCAAGGAATTTGCTTTCTTATTTTCTGAAGTATCACAACAAAAATTTCAGCATGCATTCTAAATATTAATTTTAACACTTTTTTATCAAATATTATACAAATGTGGATTTTGCACTATATTTTATTGCAGAGTAAACCACACATAAATCATAACTCAGTTCTAGAATACTCAAATAAGTAGGCACCCCAAGTATGTGGAGTGTATGACTTAAATCTCCAAAAGCAGACATTTTAAAAATGCCTTCCTACCTCAGAAGAGTACAAACCTTGTTTGCAAGTTTCCAAACTACCATTCTTCCTCAGAAGATTACATTGATTTCTGAGATTTCCTTAAGAATTTGTTAATAAAAACATGTACTATAAATCTATTAACCCTGATGTTAGGCTATAATGAGAACACTGAATAAAATTTTGTGTCATTGTTGGCACTGATTCCTTTTTAACAGATCCCTGGAAGCTGAAACACTGTAGTGTTCACAGACCTGAAAATGACACAGAGTTCTCAAATTAGCTATGGTCACTTGGCACATCTTTAGAGGTGACTTGCTATTTTCAGTACTCAGGTGCCTGGAAGCAAATGATGAACAAAAGCAAGCAGTGCCTGGAACATGTATCATTATAAAACAGTCCTGAGACAGCTTTTCCAAAGGAATACTTTTACTAATGGAGAGACAAGGCAATAAAGAAAAATCAGAAGTAAAATCAGCATGCACTGAAGTAGAAGCAGAAACTTGCAGATACATGTTTATTATTTATTACAATTTTATTTTTAAGCTCACTCTGTGACAAATAGAATAAAATGTACTTCAATAAAGTATTCATTCAGTATTACTTCTTTTCTCTAACAATCAGAGGTGAAGTATTATTGCTTTTTCTCAAAAAAGTCTGCTTTGTCTAGTTTACGTAAAGATGACAACTTAGTTCCAAGGAAGCTTCTTAGACCTCAGTCTGATAAAGATTATCCTTCTGGACTGCTAGTTATGGAGACTTGGGGTATACTTGAGATGTGTTCATATGTTAGTATTTAAGATTTTTGTCTCACTTATAATTACAATCTCCAGAAAACTCTTTTCCATCACGAAAGCAACAAGCATCAGTAACAGGGAAGAATTATTTAATCTTCTCCACTTCCATTTTGAGTGTAGGATTACTCACAATAAATCTGCCAAAGCCAAATTCTATTTGTTGGTGGTGCCTTAGAGAATAACAAGCAATCATAGAATCATAGAATAGTTAGGGTTGGAAAGGACCTTAAGATCATCTAGTTCCAACCCCCCTGCCAGTTACAGGGACACCTCACACTAAGCCATGACACCCAAGGCTATGTCCAACCTGGCCTTGAACACTGCCAGGGATGGAGCATTCACAACACCCCTGGGAAACCCATTCCAGTACCTCACCACCATCACAGTAAAGAATTTCTTCCTCATATCCAGTCTAAACTTCCCTTGTTTAAGTCTGAACCCGTTACCCCTTGTCCTATCACCACAGTCACTAATGAAGAGTCACTCCCCAGCATCCCTATAAGCCCCCTTCAGATATTGGAAGGCTGCTATGAGACCTCCACGCAGCCTTCTCTTCTCCAGGCTGAACAGCCCCAACTTTCTCAGCCTATCTTCATACAGGAGGTGCTCCAGTCCCCTGATCATCCTCGTGGCCCTCCTTTGAACTTGTTCTAACATCTCCAAGTCTTTTTTATGTTAAGGACACCAAAACTGCACACAATACTTCCAGTGAGGTCTCAGGAGAGCAGAGTAGAGGGGCAGGATCACCTCCCTCGACCTGCTGGTCACACTCCCTTTCATGCAGCCCAGGATACTCTTGGCTTTCTGGTCTGCAAGCGAACACTGCCGGCTCATGTTCATTTTTTCATCAACCAACACCCCCAAGTCTTTCTCCACAGGGCTGCTCTGAATCTCTTTTCTGCCCAACCTGTTCCTGTGCCTAAGATAGCTCCGACCCAGGTGTAAGATCTTGCACTTGTCGTGATTAAACTTCATCAGGTTAGCATCAGCTCAATAGCTTTATCTTTTACATACTTTAGGTATACCACAGCAGAAGCTGGACCTAAAAAGTAAAAGGCATGTAGGGTGAGCTGAGATACACATATATAGATATCAGTACATATATACCTATGTGTGTGCATATATATTTATTATACACACGCACAAGCGCTCACATATATATATATGTATGTATATATATATAAAACTTCTTTGGTTTAAACAAAGGTCCAGCATTGGAAACTAAGGGAAACTTTGGCAGGTTTCAAGTGAAATTTTAAGGTACTACTCCTAGGTCTTCAACTATTTTGAAAAGTCAGTAACCTGTTCTTGTGTCAGATCACCAAGAATGTTTTCTTTTATTTTGATACAACTAAAAATTAATGTTCCAGCTGTACATACAAAAAAATTATACATACAAGTGTATATTAAAACTGTTGGTATACTGCAAAGTATCCAATAATCCTTGCTTTTTTTAGTAACTGGGTAAGTGCTGTGTTTTTTCAAAAAAGAATGTAATTCCTTTGAATACATGTTAAATGATGATGTCAGCATTCGTTCCTCAAGTAAGACTATTGTGTATTTTTAAAACAATGGTTTTGCCCGAGCTGGCTTTTTTCAGCATACACTTTTAATTGGAAACAAAGAATGTAAAATCAAAATTATGCAATCTACCTCTAAATCATTCACTATAAATCTGGTTTTAAGCTGAGAAGAAAATAATGTCTCATGATTGCTCTTATATAATTGCTTTTCTTTATTTTTAATATAATATGCATTGCATGATAGCAGAAAGAAAACAAAAAGTGAAAGCCTATTAGGAGTTCTTATTACTCTTTTGGGTTAGATGAAGTCACACAGGTCTTTTACCTAATCATAATAAATCCAAAATTTGAAGTAATTCACCAGAACAATCTTAATGTTTATCTCTTTTTACATAGTTCATCAGATTTTTACTGCACAAACAACAAAACCCAAACATAATTATTTTGCATATTGTGCCCTGAAATTAAGCAATTATTTTAAAGAATACTAATAATAACAGCCATCTCTACAGATCTTTTTCTTAGCCATGTAGCATTAAAACAGGGAAGATCAACAGAGAGGCCGCGTAAGTGGTGAATATTGCAAATAAGATATGGTGCTTAGATTGCCTTTCATCAAACTTAGCCTTTGGCAAAAAAGAATAGAAAAATATAACATTTTCTTAGATTAGAATTGTCAGATTTCTAACAAGCAGTACATTTTGTAACCGAAGGTTCTTGCACCTGTTCTATATACTATGGTATGTACCTGGGGCTTTAGTTCTGTGAGTAAATAAAGTAAGTAAATAATCATAGAATCATAGAATAGTTAGGGTTGGAAAGGACCTTAAGATCATCTAGTTCCAACCCCCCTGCCATAGGCAGGGACACCTTACACTAAATCATGCCACCCAAGGCTCTGTCCAACCCAGCCTTGAACACCGCCAGCAATGGAGCATTCACAACTTCCCTGGGTAACCTATTCCAGTGCCTCACCACCCTGACAGTAAAGAATTTCTTCCTCATATCCAGTCTAAACTTCCCCTGTTTAAGTTTGAACCCATTACCCCTTGTCCTCTCACTACAATTCCTCATGAAGAGTCCCTGCCCAGCATCCCTATAGGCCCCCTTGAAATATTGGAAGGCTGCTATGAGGTCTCCACACAGCCTTCTTTTCTCAGGCTGAACAGCCCCAACTTTCTCAGCCTATCTTCATACAGGAGGTGCTCCAGTCCCCTGATCATCCTCGTGGCCCTCCTTTGGACTTGTTCCAACAGTTCCATGTCCTTTTTATGTTGAGGACACCAGAACTGCACACAATACTCCAAGTGAGGTCTCACAAGAGCAGAGTAGAGGGGCAGGATCACCTCCCTCAACCTGCTGGTCATGCTCCTTTTGATGCAGCCCAGGATACGGTTGGCTTTCTGGGCTGCGAGCGCACACTGCCGGCTCATGTTCATTTTCTCATCGACCAACACCCCCAAGTCCTCTTCAGGACTGCTCTGAATCTCTTCTCTGCCCAACCTGTAGCTATGTCTGGGATTGCTCCGACTCAGGTGGAGGACCTTGCACTTGGCATGGTTAAACTGCATCAGGTTGGCATCCGCCCACCTCACAAGAATATCAAGGTCCCTCTGGATGGCATTCCTTCCCTCTAGCATATCAACCGAACCACACAGCTTAGTGTCATCGGCAAACTTGCTGAAGGCTCACTCAATCCCACTGTTCATGTCACCGACAAAGATGTTGAGCAAGACCGGTCCCAACACCGATCCCTGAGGGACACCACTCGTTACTGGTCTGCAGCTGGACATTGAGCCATTGGCCACAACTCTTTGCATGTGGCCATCCAGCCAGATCTTTATCCACCAAGTGGTCCACCTATCAAATTGATGTCTCTCCAACTTAGAGACAAGGATGCTATGTGAGACAGCATCATGGATTCGTAGAATCCTAGAATGGTGAGAGTTGGAAGGGACCTTAATGATCATACAGTTCCAACCGCCTTGCCATAGGCAGGGACGCCTTCCACTAGACTAGGTTGCTCAATGCCCCATTTAGCCTAGCCTTGAACACTTCCAGGGGTGGGGCAGCCACAACTTCTCTGGGCAACCTGTGCAAGTGCCTGACGACCCTTGCAGTGATGAATGTCTTCCTAATATCTAATCTTAATCTCCTCTCTTCCTGTTTAAAGCCATTCTCCCTTGTCCTATCACCAGGCGCCCTCATGAAAAGTCTCTCCAGATTTTTTGCAGGCCCTGTTTACATACTGGAAGGCTGCTCTAAGGTCTCTCTATAGGCCTATCTTCTCCCGGCTCAACAAGCCCAGTTCTTTCAGCCTGTCTCCGTATCAGAGGTGCTCTGACCCTCTGGTCATCTTCATGGCCCTCCTTCTGCACATGCTCCAGCAGTCTACATTCCTCTTGTGTTTGGGGCCCCAGAGTTGAACACAGTACTGCAAGTGGGGTCTCATGTGAGCAGAGTAGAAGGGAAGAATCACCTCCCCTGACCTGCTTGTCATGCTCCTTTTGATGCAGCCCAGGATACAGTTGGCTTTCTGGGCTGTGAGCGCGCACTGCCAGCTCATGTTGAGCTTCTCTTGAGCCAACACCCCCAAGTCCTTCTCCTCAGGGCTGCTTCAATCCATTCACTTCCCAGTCTATATTTGTGCTTGGGACTGCCCTGACCGGGGTGCAGGACCTTGCACTTGGCCTTGTTGAAATAAATGACCTTTGCCTTGGCCCATCTCTCAAGATTGTCAAGGTCCCTCTAGGTGATAATTGATATCATTAATAGCACAATGTTGCATATGATGAAAAAGGAACTCAGTTCATACTTTATATCTTTGATATATTACATAATATCATTATTTAATTATATATATATGAAAGATATGATACATACTGGATTAAAATAACTATGATTTACAGGAAAAAAGTCTAAAAATAATTAGTGTTTTAAGTATTTAAAATCCATCTGTGGATCAGTTATGCTGAACTACTCCTTTTTTAAATCAAACTGAAATTGCCTAAATATGAGATTCAGTTTGCTAATTGTTTGCTAGTTTGGAAGTTATCATGAAAACCTTAGAAACAATTCGACCAAGCTAACAAAGCCAGTATGTTTGTTATACCTATGAGCATGGTCAATGTAAAAGAGATGACATCAGAAAATAGGACCTAATTGGACACTTGGTACATTTTATAAAACTCAGCTAACATTTCACTTGGAAACCTAATTATTTTGGTGCCCATATCACAAATTAGTTTTCTAGTTTCTATTTGTTCAGGAAACATCTGTCAAGCTTATAATTCAGTAATGACACTTCAGTAAATTCTGTTCCTACAGTGAAAATTTTTTGAGGGAGATGGTTGCAGGGTTTGGAAATAAACGTCCTGAGTTTGGAGTGTGCACAGAGTAAATCCTGCAAACTGACTTCAGTCATGGATCCACAAAGTATTAATGATTCTCTGTTCATTGTAAAGTAATGGCCTTTATAAACTGCCTGTTATTTGCTGTTCTGGTGTGTCCATTGCTTTTTATATCCAGAAGCTGAGATACGGTCCCAGAAAAGGCTTCCTTACAACCCTATATTTTTATATGAACAGTCTTGGTTTTGGAAAGCTGTTGTTCCTTCACAACGTGATGAAGTGGAATGTTCATTCCATATTTCATAAAACTAATAGAAACACAATGCTGAACATAATGGTAGGGGAAAAAAATCTAGTTGTAATGCTGGCATACTAGCTCCAGATGATAATGACTTTATTAGTGCAATAAGCAAATAACTCTGCTTTTAGGTGGTAAAATTGGCTAATTTTGTTCTGGCTCATCTATTTTAACATGAAAAGTGAGTAAGGTAATAAAGTAAGGTAATAAGTCAACCTCACTTATAATACATTTCACAATTATTAGTTTATAGACAGGTTTCTAAAGAAGTTTGTTCAAATATGATTTTAAGATTACTTTTATGTGGTACACCTGATCTTGCAACAAAGATGAAAAAATTTGTAGAGATATTTCATAATGATACAAGTTGATGAAGGATCAAAAAATGCACAAAAAAAATCCCCTATGTGATCTAAGGGCTAGGATAAAAAAATATTATTATTAGCTACTGTCGTGGTTTAAGCCCAGCTGTAACTCAGAAAAACCACACAGTCTCTGGAGTCTCCCCTCCCCTTCCTCTCCCTCCATTCCCAGAGAGATGGGAGGGAGAATCGGAAGAATATAACTCCCACAGGTTGAGATAAGAACACTCCAGTAAATAAGGTATAACACAAACCGCTACTGCTACCACCAATAATAATAACGACAAGGCAAATACAAGGGAAGAGAATACAACCACTCACCACTCAACTACTGAGCCGTGAACTAACTCTTTCAGGTCCCTGCCCCCAGTTTTTACATCCCAGGCATGACATGATGTGGCATGGAATACCTCATTGGCTAGTTTAGGTCAGGTGTCCTATCCTTGCTTCTTCCCTGCTTCCCCTCCTCCCGGGCAGAATATGGGACACAGAGAGTCCTTGATTAGAATAAATATTTGAGCAGTAACTAAAAACATCAGTGTTATCAGCGCTGTTCCGAGGTCCAAAGTCAAAAACACAGCCCTGCACTAGCTACTAAGAAGGAGAAAAAAATGACTGCTACTGCTGAACCCAGGACAGCTACTTAAGAAGAAATTTGGCTATGAACAAATATTTCAAATTAGCAAGATTAAAAATATCTTCTTTTTGTAGACAACTATAAGATTATCGTCTACCAAAAAATAAAATGGAGCCATAAGGAAAAAGATTAAAATTATCTACAGTAAAAAAATGATTTTCAAGTTATATCTCATATTTAAATTTAAGGAATTAAGAAAACAGTTCTTATGCAATTAAAAACTTAAGCTCAGAAATAGCTTTCAGACTTAAAAGGCAGAATGCTGAATTTGAAGTTAAACAAGGTCTGAAAAGGTTATTTCCTCCAATATTGGGAACCTGGATTTGTTTATCTAGGTAGTTTGTTTCCAGTTCTGGCTTCCCATGTATAGTGCCTGTAACATCTGTCAGTGAGATACCAGTGAATCTCATGTGTTATTTGCATATACACACATACTGCCTACCTCCTTATTTTATTAGATATTTTGGCTAAAAGATTTTTAAAGGACATTGTTCATAATCTTGCACAGTTTTAAACATCTGTCAATCTAAAGGAATAAATCGTATGCATGAAAAGCGTCTTCTCTTCAGCGCATTCAATAGTAATGTTGCCCTTTTCTCCTCATAGATCACTGCTAGTTTTATTTCTACATTCTTCGACCTGTGATAAAATTTGGTTTGGCATATTACCCTGAGAGTTACAGTTTCTGAGACTATACTTTATATGGCTATGCAGGAAACAGAGAATGCATTGTCCAATTCTATATTTATGAACATTTTTCCTTCATTCATTATTTTTTTATTTTTGTATATACTGTTGTACAAATGGAGTGCATTCTTCCACGTGAATTATCTTTCTAAGAAGAGTTTGCATTAGTTTTGTTTGAAGTCCTTTTTTATGTGTCTGGTGGAATTACTTTAATTTCTTTGAAACAGTCTGTGTTTTCTTTTTGTTATTGCTAATACAAAGCTATTTTTTAACCTAAATCAGATTAATTTTACCCATCCTTTGGCATTTTTGATGTTTCACATTTTCACAATAGTATGATGCTTGACAAATTAAATCATTCAGTGCTATATTTGTTTTCAAAAACAATGTGAAGACAGGTATTCTTTTTTCCAATTAGAGGTTCAGTAACATGAAGCCTACTTGGAGGCAAATAACCAGCAGTGTAGCCCAGGAGCCAATACTGAATGAAATCATGTTCAACATCTTCATTAATGAGCTATGTGATGGGGCAGAGTGTACCCTCAGCAAGTTGCTGATGATAAACTGGGAGGAGGGGCTGAGATGGCAGAAGGTCATCCTGCCATCCACAGGGACCTCAACAGGCTGGAGAAAGGGTCTGACAGGAATCTCATGAAGTTCAACACGGAGAAATGCCAAGTCCTTCACCTGGGAAGGAAAAATACCCCTGCTCCAGCATGTGCTGGGGGCTGCCCAGCTGGAAAGCAGCTTGGTAGCGAAGGACCCAGGAGTCCTGGCTCCTGCAGGTCTAAGTTGAACATGCGCCACCTAAGAGCCTTTGTGGCGAAGGTGGCTAATTGTATTCTGTGTTGCGTAGAGGAGTAATGTGTCCAGTTCTGGGTTCCCCAGTACAGTGAATATGAGCATACTGGAGAGACTCCAACAAAGGGCCATGAAGGTGATTATGGGACTAGATTATCTCTGCTGTGAAAAAATCCTGAAAGCTTGTGCTACTTAGCCTAGAGAAGACAAGGACCAGGAGAGATCTCATCAATGTGTACAAATATCTGATGCAAAGGTATGAAGAAGGCAGAGCCAGCTCTTTTCAGTGTACACATAGACAGAACCAGAGGTAATGAGAACAAACCAAAACACAGACGATTCCATCTAAAACTCAGGAAACAGTTTTTCACTGTGAGTGTGACATAGAAGAGTCTTGAGGTGTTGGAGGTAAACAAGCTGACCATAGGTCAGCAGTATGCACTTGTATAATAGCAGTAATGTTTTATATATTATATTGATTAGTATAACAGCAAAATACTTGATTTTCTTCTCATTTTGTTATGAGCTAAACCAATGTAACAATATTTACCACTTTTTTGGGCAACCTGTTCCAGTGCCTTGCCATCCACGCAGTAAAAACCTTCTTCCTTTAATGTAACCTGAACTTCCCCTGTTTAAGTTTAAACCCGTTACCCCTTGTCCTATCCAGTCCCTGATGAAGAGTCCTCTCCGACATCCTTGTAGGCTCCCTTCAGATATTGGAAGGCTATAGAAAAATAGAATTATCCTGCTGTATTTAGTCTTAGTGTGGCCTCTCTTTGAGTACTGTGTACACTTCTGGGTCCCACAATTTAAGAACAGTGTGAATGTCCTTGACTGCGTGCAGAGGAGGGCAAAAAAGCTGGTGAAAGTGGTGGAAGGTATGTCCTACAAGAGCGTCTAAAGACTTTTGGCTTGTCTGATTTGGAGAAAAGGAGAATGAGGGGAGACCTCGTTGCTCTCTACATCTTCCTGAGGAGTTCCTGAGGTGTTGAGCTCTTCTTTCTGACATCCAGTGACAGAATGAATGGGAATGGTTCAATGCTGCACTAGGAGAGGTTTAGACTGGACATCAGAAGGCATTTATTTACTGAGATGGTGGTCAAGCACTGAAACAGGTTTCCCAGAGAAGTGGCCAATGTCCCATGCCCAACAGTGTTTAAAAAGCATTTGGACAACACCCTTAATAACATGCTTAATCTTTTAGTCAACTATGAAGCAGTCAGGCAGTTGACTAGATGGTCATTGTAGGTGATTGTAGATATTCCAACTGCGATATTCTAGTCTAGTCTAATCTAGCTAGTCTACTGTAGTCTATTGTTTAGTCATTTTAATACCTTTTCTTGGAGTCACAAGTGTGTTCACATGCTTCACTGGGTCTCCTGCTGCCACAGTGGACATTGTCACATACCCACTTTCACTGCATGACCTACAGCAACAAGTTTTCTTCCATTTCCAGAATTTCTGTTGTGCATGTTTTCACCAGCCTCTACAAATTCGCAAAACCAATTACGAGCTTTATATCAGCAGTATACTAGCTGGTGTAACCCCAGAAGAAGGGAGCTTTGTTGAATGATTCAACTGATTATAAAGCCCAGTTTTATTCCTTGATACCCTGCATATCCAGGTAAAGGCAACTGGGGCAACGCTGATGGTATCCAATGACTCCTGAGACTCTTACAAAACATGAGGTCTTTTCTAAAGGTGTTTGCATGCTAATTACAATTCCTTGGCTTACACTTAAAATAGTGGGGTTTTTTTCCTAATTTTTTATTTGTTTTGCCTTATTAGTTTAACTTCTACGTGCGGCTCAGTACTTGGAGCAGAACGACTTTTTATCCTGAGGGGTCACATCAACACTTTAGTAATATTAAATGAGTCAATCTTGTGCTCAGTTTAAATTTATGTAGTTTATCAAAACACATCAAAATTCTAATTGTCTAAAAACAGAAGAAAAAACTCAGAAAATAAATTAGGTTTTAAAGGCTTAACTATCCTAACTCCACTAAACAGGAATGCTTTTTGAAGGTTAACACAGCTGACAAAACTAATTAAGAAAACTGCCTGACCTTATTGAAAAGGGAGCGCAGAGCCTTAAGGGCACTGTAGTCATTACTTTATATTCCAGTGTGTCAAAAACCTAAAAAAACTGCAGTTTGTTTCACCATACACCACTTGTAGTTTGGGGAAAGATTATATTTTACCTGCAGAGGCTTGTGAAAGACAGTAGAGTTATCATGGGTTTATGCTAGGCTCATCAGACATAGGAAGGAGTATAAAGCATCTGCGGCAAATAATTTAAAAAATAATTGGCTTTAAACAGTTATCTCCTTGCTGCAGCTCCTGGGAAGAAATCACATGATGCTTCTTAAACACAGGGTTTGAATTTCTGATTAGAATAGAAAATGTTTTTTTAATACATGTATATCCAGTCAAAGTAAATCCAGAAGTAATAAATTCTTTTTTGGAGAATTCAAAAGGAAAAGACAAGAAAATGCATTTTGATAGTAATGATATAATGACAGCTGCGACTTTCTACCATTTTTTAACCTGTCAATAGCAGATCGTGTTGTAAACTTAAGTGTTCTAATTGTCTCAGATAGTGATGCTTAGAAGGCCTAGAAGACCTAACTGCATATTCAGAGTAATTGTTTACAGTTTCATCTAAAATATTTTTATTATATTATTATTATAGTCAATACCTCACTTAGGAAAGAGGCTCTGTTTGATTTCACCAGTTCTCAGATATTCCAAGGCTGGCCATGCACTTTATGCAGGTGCAAAGAGAAGAGAAATGGACATGGCAGTAACATTTGTACAAGGATACCTTTGTGACCATAAAATTATGAAATCATTCAATGCCTCTATTTAACTAGTGGACTTGGAGAAGCTGCAAGATAGCCACTGCCTGTGCTCAGACAGAGCAAACAACATGCAGAGTTTTAGGGACTGTTCCTGGAAATGTGTATAATTATAAAAACCTTCTCTTTTCCATTTTGATCAGTTTGATTTAGCAAGAGAGTTTTCATTTTTTAAGTGCATGCTAGAACTTCTAGTAGGAAAACTATAATTTGCTGTAAAAAGTAATTAGGGTTGTGTTTGTTGTTTATGCCATTTAGTGAAACGATACAGCTGTAAGCCAGCTTTTACTGCAGCTTTCTATGGTCTGAGTCTTCATTATGGTACACTGTTTTTTATTTTGTATTTTATTGCTACAAATAGTTTTAAAAGAGAAATTTGGGTTTCTTCCTCAACATCCAAATTATACGGTCTAGATCCCTAAGTATATTTGGATCTAACCTGCAATTATGGATACAGTCAAATAACAAACCTGCTATTGTAATATTTTTGTTTCTCTCTGCTTCCAGATTTTCTCTGTTGCTTTCAGAATCATTTGAAATTCAGATCTAAACCATAGGATGTCAGTGGAAGAATAGCACATTTTGAACAATGACCTTAGTGAAAATCAATGACCTTAGTGACAAATATCAAACCTTTTTATTTATAAACATAATACCTTAGTTTGTCTCAACTTGTACCTGGATGAAGTTTTTGCAAGAGAGACACCCTATTTCTAATATCCATGTGATTTGTGATAACACTGCTAGCAAAAATGCTACCTAAAGGAAACTCAAACATTTGTTTCTGACACGTGACGTCTTTGACCTTCACAGTATTTTAGGTATACATAGTAATTATATGGTAACTGTATTATTTCCTTTCCAAGTCACTCTCTTCAGACAGGTTTTGCCATTCTGAAGGACCTTCTGTAAACAGAATATACACAACTGATGAGTACAAATATATTTATTGGCAACACAGGTGTTAAATCACAAGGCCTAGAAAACACCTGAGCTAAGCGCTAATACGCTCATCATCATGATGAGTGTCTGCATGCCAAGCAGCTAGTCAGGTGAGAAAGACAGGGTCTCTGACCTCCTGTTTCCTGATTCTCTCACTTTTACCTCACGATTTTCACAAAAGATTCACATCAGTATTTCTCCTCGTGCATCCTTTGAGCTGCTAATACTGTCTCAGCAACCATACTTCTGTCCGTGCTTTTACTTATTTTATATATCTTCCTTTCACAGACTTTCTCTCAAGTTAACATCTATTAGTAAAACTGAGTCAAGGTCACAAAGACATGTGGCACCAAAGGAGGACATAAATTACAGACATAAGAGCCCTAGGGAGAAGGGTTGCAGAAAAATGGGCCACCTCTGAACCAGATTCCTGAAAAGAGGCCTATTGCCAACTTTGAGATCACTGTGAAAATTATGTCTAATTATAAATAACATATTCTCTAGTTAAAAAAAAAAATCAACAAAAATCCCAATTATGTAGTTGCAGAGTTCTCTACAAAATTTAACAATATTTGTATGATGTTCTTAGTAGGATATTATGATTTCATTTGGAGTAAAAACTTGAATGTATATTTAACATAGCTTCAGAAAATAGGAAACACATGGATTCCAAATTTAAAATCTAGATGTCATGGGTTCAGCAGCAGCAGTCATTTTTCTCCTTCTTGGTAGTTGGTGCAGCACTGTGTTTTTGATTTTTGGCCTGGGAGCAGCGTTGATAACAGCAGTGTTTCGGTTAGTGCTTAGCGATGTTTTGGTCTGACCAAGGACTTTCTGAGTTTCATGCTCTGCCAGGGAGGAGGGGAAGGCGGGAGGAAGCAGAGACAGGACACCTGACCCAAACTGACCAAAGAGGTTATTCCATACCACATCACATCATGCCTAGGATGTAAGAATAGAGAGCAGAGACCTGGAAGGGGGAGGGGGGGGTGTGTGTGTGTGCACTGCTTGGTTGGGCTTGGTATTAGGTGGTGAGAATTGTATTCTTTCCTTGTATTTGCCTTGTCATTATTATTATTGGTGGTAGCAGTAGTGATTTGTGTTATACTTTAGTTACTAAACTGTTCTTATCTCAACCTGTGGGAGTTGCATTCTTTTCAATTCTCCTTCCCATACCTCTGGGAGCAGGGGGCAAGAAAGAGGGGGAAGTGAGTGAGAGAATGGGCTGCGTGGCTGAGAGGCTTAAACCACGACAGTTCTTTTTGGTGCCCAACGTGGGGCACGAAGGGTTGAGATAACGACAGGATTGATAGCCACTCGTCACAATGCTGATTTATTGGCTCTCAAAGTTGTTGCTC
The DNA here is from genome assembly GCA_028858755.1 of Ara ararauna. Lineage (NCBI taxonomy): Eukaryota > Metazoa > Chordata > Aves > Psittaciformes > Psittacidae > Ara > Ara ararauna. The sequence continues at coordinate 35,119,088 of CM054376.1, forward strand.
TTGATTCTCTTGAGTTCATGGTTTCAGTCTGTGGTACCTTACTTACAGCCGGTATTTGTTATCTTAGCATTTTTCAGATATGGGTTTTGGGTTAAGGTTCTTGTTTCATTGTACTTTATTGGAATGGCTTGTAATATGGGCTGGCTCCAGAAGCGGGGGGGGGGCGGATGTGAACGTAGACGTGGACTTGTACCTGGCAGCGCGGCTGCTCTTTGCCGTCCTGGCCCTCGTCCTCGCCTCCGTCTTTGCGAGGCTGTGGGGAGCCGAGGGGGGGCTGCCCCGGGAGCCACCAGCTGCCGAAACGGCCCGGGAGAGTGGCCCCAGGGACCAGGAGCTGAGCCCTGTGGCTGCTGAGCAGCGGGAGGAGATGGCAGTGGAGAAGCCGAGCCCCGTAGCCGAGCCCAGCCCCGCGGCGGCCGAGAGCATTCCCCAGCAGCCGCCCGCAGAGCCTCGTGAGCCCGAGCCCCAGGAGGATGCAGGAGACCGCGCAACACTTCCCAGCAAGGCAGAGGAGGAAGATCTGGACTCAGACAAAGAGCAGCTGGTGGTGAGAGAGCCGTCAAGCACAGCAGCTACACCAGCCCCAGTGACAAGTACAGCAGCCTCATTTGAGAGCTCTGAAGGGTTTGAATGGCCTTTGGGTACCCTTGAGACCTGCCTGCTGATTGTTGATGGGGATCAGCATGTTGACATGCATACAGAGTGTGTTTTACCCATGGCTATTTTGTGTGGTCCCCAGAGTTAAGCAGAGTGGGGTGTGGGCCTTGTCTGGGGTTAGACTACAGTCCAGGATGACCAAGAGATTTTCCCCAAGCCTGGACAGCTATGAGTGGCAGGGTGTGTGGGACAGTATGGGCGAGTATTTAGTTCACTGGGCCCCTCCAGTGCTTTGGAAGCGTCGCAGATGGAAGGCAGCTGTATGGAGTCCCCAGCGACAAGCTGCAGAAACTGCTGGAGGGGAGGGTGAATTATTTTGAGCCTGATGGGCCCATGACACCTCAGGCCATCAGGGCAGAGATACAACATACAGATGGACTTATGATCGAGGGGTGGACTTAGCAATGGACACTATTGCCCAGGTTATTGACGAGTGTGAACACTGCACACAGCCTCTGCTGCTCTGAAAGACTGTGACAAAAGATGGAGCCTGATATCATGGACTGGATGGACTCAGAAGCTTTATAGGGATTGGTCCATGCATGAAAGGATGATCTCTCTCCCTCTGTGTGTGTGTGTGTGGATGTATATATATATATGTGAGGGTATATTGAAAATGTGGGGATCTGTGCATGACGTGAATGGTATGGAATAAGAGGTGGATATTGTTATGGGTTCAGCAGCAGCAGTCATTTTTCTCCTTCTTGGTAGCTGGTGCAACGCTGTGTTTTTGATTTTGGGCCTGGGAACAGCGCTGATAACACCAGTGTTTCAGTTAGTGCTTAGTAATGTTTTGGTCTGACCAAGGACTTTCTGAGTTTCATGCTCTGCCAGGGAGGAGGGGAAGGCGGGAGGAAGCAGAGACAGGACACCTGACCCAAACTGACCAAAGAGGTTATTCCATACCACATCACATCATGCCTAGGATGTAAAAGCAGAGAGCAGAGACCTGGAAGGGGGGGGGGGGGTGGTGCACTGCTTGGTTGGGCTTGGTATTAGGTGGTGAGAATTGTATTCTTTCCTTGTATTTGCCTTGTCATTATTATTATTGGTGGTAGCAGTAGTGGTCTTGTGTTATACTTAGTTACTAAACTGTTCTTATCTCAACTTGTGGGAGTTGCATTCTTTTCGATTCTCCTTCCCATACCTCTGGGAGCGGGGGGCAAGAAAGAGGGGGAAGTGAGTGAGAGAACGAGCTGCGTGGCTGAGAGGCTTAAACCACGACACTAGAAAACAAAAATTATTATTTTAAAGGATCACCAGACTCACAAACTACATGGATAAACATCTTGATAGGGAAAACATAAAGAATTTCATTGAGGGTTTCAATAAGATTGAATTTAGGGTTTCAATGAGGTCTTTCAATTCAGCTAATGGTGCATGAAATCACAGAGATTAATACAGACCTCAAATTGAAGTAAATGGAATGCTCAGTTACTGTAGGGATGAGAAAAGACAACATTGGTCAACAGTCCTAGGATGTTCTGGCTGATTATAATTTTTTACTTACTGGTTCTTAATGACTGATTAAAATTCCTTAAAACCTTACTGAGAAATTTTGTTTAAAGAACAATTAGACTTGACAACAACTATCTAGTTCTTTGACTAACTTACTTATTTTGGAATAGAGAAGTGTGGAACGATTGAAATTATTTTTCATAGGGACCCAAACATAGATTGGATGTTTAAATCTCTGTTCACCCAGGATGTGCCTTTCTGTCTTTCTCAGTCTACTGTATGTGTGGGATTCAGGCTACTTAGGTAAATATGACTACTCTACAGAAACCCCCCTGAGAACTGGGCTCCAGTTGTAATGGAGGTCATATTCATCTATCTTAAACATTTCTTTTAGGATGGGATGAATCTCATCTAAGGTTTACCTAATTTTTCCACTGTTATGCAGAGAGACTTACATGTTTAAGATATAAATAAAAAATTACGGTAATAAATAGTTATATTAGCCAAGAAAAATAAATACATTTTTATATAAATTGATATAATGATATACCCTTCAAATTCCTTTGATATGACTCATTTCTCATCATACATTCAATTTTTTATCTTTATTACAAAAAAAATTAGTCTGATATCTAAAAAAATTATTTTACATCACTGACTGTTAACATGATGCTGATCCAAATATGATACAAATAAAAATTTTGAATGTAATATAAGATCTTAATAAAAATGGGAATTTGGTGATATGCTATGATCCAGGTTATGTTAATTTTATGCCCTGAAGTTGAAGAAAGATTTTAATTTAATGTTCAAGGCTTACAATTGTTACTTATCTGTAAATAGACAATTGGCACAATGATATATGAGTATGATTGTTCTCATCAGTTGAAGATGGCTCTCATGTGAGACAAAGGGGGGTACAAAATTACAAAATGAAATACATAAACCTTTAGAATCAATTTTAAGTAATGTTAAGTTTGATAGCTTTGTAACAGTAGTAACGGAAAATTACTGAGATGCATGATATACAGAGAAAAAATATAGAGTACAGCTAGAGAACATACTGACAATTCTTGTACAAGACAAACTGTTGTAGCTGACGTAGTTTAAGCTTTTATGACCTTAGTACGAAATGAGTGTAACTAAAACAGGCTAGAACTGGACGTAAAGATATGGAGTATCTGGAAAGGCAGGGGCCCAGGATGGGCTGCAGTTAAACAAACTGATAAGCAGGAGGATGGGATGATTGTTATGTCTGTGATATTAACGAACCGATTAAGGTGGTAGAAGTATCTACTGTGTGTGCTTCAAAGGCTGCCAGCAGTGATGAAGATTGTTGGAAGAAATAAACGACCCCAAAGACCCCCACCACATTTTTGTACTCATGCGGGGAACTTTCTAGAAAATTATGTAATCCATACATAGCCTCATGAATATGTATGTGTGCTCAGTAGCTATATAAGGACTGCTTGTGTAGCAATAAGAGAACGCACGTTAGGAGGAGCCATCCCCCCTGTCTGCCGGCGCCATAATAAAGAATACCTGCTTATCAACTTTAAACTTCGCTGGCAAGTTTGTTACTGGATTTTTCTCCGAATCACATGCCAACTGGTTATAAATTAATCAGAAAGTTTCAAAGAGAAGGCAATAGATCATTTGTGTTTCATTTTATCAAAAAATATTCTGTGTTTAGCTCAATAGATACCAGAAAAATGTGGTTTAGAAACGTAGTTTTAAATGTAGCCACACATAATCATGTAATTGGATTTTTTACATTATAATTGCTTCTTTTAGTTACATCACTAACCCTATAAACCTAAGAATTCTTAGGGTTTATAAGCTTATTTAATTTTTATGAAGTCAGCTATTTGGAGTTTAGTAAGAAACAAAAAAGAAAAAAAAAATTCTGAGACCTAAACATATTTCAGTTTTAAGAACTAATTTCTTGGGTATGTACAGGACTGTAAGAAAATTACACACGTAATTCTCCCCTCTTATTTATGAAAATTACCCTTCTTCTGAGCTCTGCGAGATAAATTCTTTTTGTACCAGTCATGGACATGTGATGAATGCCCGTTGATGCATTTTGAAGTTTTACACTGAGAGGCAGAAGGAGAAAATGTTTTATTGGCAAATTACGTCTTTTTTCTTTTTCTTCTTTTTTCACTTACGGCAGCTGCAGAAAACTCCCCAGAGGTCTGGCATGCTGAGAGGAGCCCCAAGGAGATGGATTAGTGAGCAGGAGACAAGTGAGTTCATCAGAGATGCATGATATGAGGGACACAATATAGGGCATCATTTCTTCTTTCTTCCTAGTTTACAGAACTTGCTGGAACATTTATATACCCTGTAAGTTTGCAGTTCAGCAATGCTTTCTGAAGTAATTACTTAGTACATGCCTAAGTATAATTGAACTTAATGCAGTTAACAATCTTGAATAAAAATATTTAGTATATGACCATGCTTCCTGTTGACACCTGAGACTGTATCATCATAATCATTTATTAACGGGAAATCAGAGAGTGATTTTAAGAATACACCTTTTAGTAGTAAGTCTCTTGACTTGATTTTAAACTACATAATTCATTTTATCTATACTTTTATACAAAGCATGAAAAAACAAAAAGATCTGTCACACAAGCGTAAAATGACTACATGACTGCAACAAAAAACTAAATATTTTTCATTTTATGTCTGATTTTCCCAGTGTGCAAAATCACATCTTAAGCTGATGCCAATTTGTATCAGCAAACAAGCATATTATGGAGAAAAAATATGTAATTACAAAGTGATTTGGTCTTGTAGAGAATTAAAATCCAACTGCCAGTTTAGATAGCAGTAGGAGTTAGTTTAAAAATGAAATTTCCTGTTCTCACACTTCTGCAAAGTGTGCTCTTATTACAACTCAAGAGGTCGAGACAATAATACCCGGGAAAACCTGGTAACTACAGGATGGATTGATTAATGTGTGCTTCAATTTTTAATTTACCTGGTAATTTATGTTTACCGCTGCTTTCTGCCTGTGGAAATGTACTTTTTGGTGGTCTGTACAACTCCAAACTGGCTGGAATCAGATTAATATATTAAGAAATCCACTGCCATTTAAGAAATTAATATATGTGAGAGGTATAAATGGGGATTCATTGTCTAAGCTAATTGTTCTGAAATGCTGTGCTATAATAAACAACTATCAGAAGTGTCTGGCTCATGAAACTGCAAGTTCTTGAAAAAAGGCATAATTCAAAAACAATATGCTCACAAGAACTGTTAATGATTGTCCTAAAATACATAGTTTTATTAGTTGAATTAACTGAAGGTTTTTTGTTACAAAAAGCATTTGCAAGACCAGGAAAACCTTAGTGCTCTTTCTTGCTCTATCACTACTTTCTCTCCTATCAACAAGTGCTTTTATATACCTTAGAATTTGCATGTTCCTAATTTATAAGTAAGTAGATTAGCTGCTGAAGAAGTGGGAATTGATGGTGCTGCACTCTGGCAATTACCATGACAATGTTACTGAATATCTTTCACAGTGGTAAAGCAGAAAGGTTATTTGATTTGGTCTGTGGAGGTGACAGCGTGCTTGTTCACATAGCTCCACACAACACTGAAGTGGCACCTAGGATGCCGGCTGATTGCTGCTTTGATGGACTCTCTCCTTTATTTCTTTTCTCTTTGTCCTTGTCCTTCTTTTCAGTATTATTCCCATTGCCAATATCGAGCCTCAAAATGATCCTTCCAACCATACATTGTAAATGCATGTTTAGTAGCTCAGCTCTGCCTCTAAACTCCTGGAAGAAGTGCAGTGTTTCATTGTGATTTTCTCCTCTCAAAAGCATCAGTAGGACTCCTATCAAAATGGTGGATACTTCTTATTCTGTGGGAAACATGAAATATAATAAACTCTTGTTGGGAACAAGGATGCATTTAAATTCCATACCCTTCTCTGCTGTCCCTGTTTTTTCTAGGTATGAGGTAAGTTCAGATATCTGTGAGTACACTTTAGTGCAGAGCAGACATTTGGCATCCACATGATGAGTTCACATAACTGTTGTCTCAGCTGCAGTCTTTCTTTTTCTGTCTGCAGATAGTATTATAGATGGGGGGGAAAAAAGTGTCTTTTCCAAATAAAATATAATTTTATCACAAAAATTAATTAAAAAAAAAATCAACATGAGGAGTTGCACATACCAAAGCGGCTCTTTAAAGAACTCAAATCATACATATATGTATGCATGTACACACAGCAAATACACTTCTTCTTTAAGATATGCCAAAATAGGAATGCAATCTGCTTCTCACAAGTGAAAATCAGGTAAGTCATGTTTTATATGAGCATTCTGTTTAATGTTAATTTCTGTGTTTTATTTTAATTCTCAGTATTAAAAGTAATGTTTGCTACATGATGTTGGTCACTGAGTGAGTTAGAGAGCATGTTTTCTAATGCTGAGCCTTGGAGTGCACAAATTAACTAGTGTTTCTGTTTCCAAGCAATGAATTCTCGTAGCTAAATATAAATACTTGAACAGCCTCCTGAATGCAAGTGCCATAGCTACCTAAATACAAGGATATACACATGCATTCCATCCGAGCACCTAGGCACTTAGCTCTTGCCTAAGCTCCATCACAATTCACAAATCAACTGGAAAAGGACTAAATGACACCTAAATTCATGGTAGCTACAATCCAGTATCCCAGTTGAGACCATGAATAAGCTTTGAGTTTTTTTCTGAGTCACAGCAGTTGCATTCATTGATTTCATTCAAACACTTCCTGGGAAAAAAATGAATCCGAGAGACCCAGCTTCATTACTCTTCTTACTACAAGAGGATTCAAAAGCATAAAAGAATGTAATATAAGCTACAGAGTAACCTGAAATGAGGACTTGCTTCACTCAGCTTGGAAATACTCATCCAACGAAGGTGGTCACAAACCATATAGCTTTTACCATGGAAAATTTCTTTCCACTGGGTGATGCTGTACAGAAGGAAGGCTTCTGTATACTTAGAAAAAGTAAGTAAAAAAGTTCCTGTACTTCAGAATCTTCTAAGCAGCAAAAATGAATACATCTTGTACACAGAGATAGAAATTTGTTGTTAGTCCAATTAATGTTTTAGCAGCTTAACATTTAATGCAGAGAAGCCTCATTAACAATACAATTAAAATTGTTATTCAAGAAAACACTGATACTCCTACTTGCTATCCCTGTTTTCTCATGTGATGCTTAGATCTAAGATATTTCCCTTGGGGTCTGAAAGTCAACACTTAGTCTTCCTTGAGAAAAAAAAGGTGGAGAGGAGGTTGTGACGAGCTAGCAGTGCCCTGCCCTCTTTGCTAACTAAGAGGAGTATTAAGTCAATGGTGGATGCTTCCTTCTCTTCTTACTAGGAGAAACATGATGATGTCAATGCTTTCTCTGTCTTTAATTTTGGGATCTGCTTGTAGTTATTTCTTTGTTTTCACAACACACTTTGCTTTCTTTTTATTGTTTCCAGGTTGAAGTTTGAGAGTAACCTCCAGCCCCTCCCAGCCCTGTTGCCACAAGGGGCTGCTGTTTGCTGGACAGAGGATCCATGGGTCTGTCAGGTCTTCACCACACAGGGTATTCTCAGGCTAAAACAGGTCTTGCAGCAGCCAGACCACTGCACACTTGTTACACCAAGCTACAGCCAGCTCAGGCCAAGGTAACTGCAGACAAGTCCTGAGGCCCTGCACTGCCAGGTCAGTATAAAGCCTGTCTCCTCCTGGCAATGGCAAAAATTGTGTGTATTTAGCACAAGGGTGGGGAAAATGTGTTCAGACATACATTTAGTGATAAACATTCATTCCCATATATATGCATCTAAAGGCTTTACAGAAACCAGTGACTGTTCTTACAACCTGGGACATGGGCAAGAGACGTCAAAGTGTTCACAAAATCTGTTATATTATTCATTTTGGGATATTTGAAAATTAAAATCTTACTCAAACATGGAAAGGGAAGGTCAAGGTTCCACAGTTTATACTGAAGTGGATACTAACATCTTGAGGATAGGTTTAGATATTTATTCAGGATGTATGTTAGTGCAGAATAGACTCAGAACTCTAATTTCTGGAAAAGTAATTCTGAAAATATGTGTCAAAAATATGGAAAAAATATTCAACACTCAGCAGGTTCTTGAAAACCTTGAATTCGATGTGTTAGAAAAACTATTATTTTAGGCAAAATATCTGCATTCAGTATAACATGGTATTTACTGTAATTACGTAGTATATAAATATATAAATAGTTCCATTATGTTGCCTTTTTGGTGGTAATCCAGAATAACTCACAACACATTCGTATTTCCACTGAAGCAGCTAAATATTCTATATTTTATTATGTGCTTTGTTTCAGTTTGAGAAAATGCGGGAGAAGGTGATACTTGAAGTGTTCAGGAAGGAGCTCTTCCATTCACAGAGTGATAATTCTTTTACACATGTGGGTGCTAAAATAATTTTATAAATATTCTAATTAATTTCATTAATTTTATATGAAGTTATCAAAATAAAACTTTATTTCTGGTTCTAGTTCTGCCAAAGTATAAACCATAGAAGATAACTCCAGATCTCGCTAAAATAGAAGAGCTTTTCCATAAACAGGATAATCCTCCCTGCCTCGCACTCCCCCCCCCCCCCCCCCGTTTTTTTTTTTTTTAACTGCCAGTTATTTAGATCTGGAGTCCTTCCAAAACTGAAAGTCATAGATGCATTATGCTAAATTCAGTTGCAGCACACATTTCATCTTATTTTTCCCTATATCTGAAGAAGAGAAGAAGTTTAATTTAATATGTATTGAGACTCTCCTCCACTATGTCAGCCTAGGATGATGATGTGAGTGTCTTGCCAGCAATATGGCTGCTCCTTTAATCTCTGTATATATTTTATCTGCCAATACAGAAGTCCCTAAATCTGATGTTTATAGACAGCAATGAAATACAATTAAAGCACCTTTGACTTCTTAATTTACCTTTAAAATTACATATATGTTTAATTATACACATAATTATTGATTTATATGTGTATGTGCATATTCAAATATAAATTTGTATATATTTATATGTAAATATATACAAGCCTTAGGGAGAATTGCTCACTTGAAAATGGCAGGACCTCCTTGTAACAGCCTTGAATATAGTGAAATGTCTTTTCTGCATTAGGGAAACTAGCAACAAAATAGTTTCTCAAGGAAAGGAAACTCAATTTAAGATTCAGTCACTGGGGCAAGGGGGTTGTTGGGTGCGTAAAAGGAATAAAGAATTCCATACTGTGCTTTCACCTCTGTACCTTTATGTTGTTTAAAATTGAATACTTATTCATTTTGTTTGAGATACTTACCTACAATTAATCCATTAGAATTCAGTATTCTAAGCTTTTTTTATAACCACTGAAGTGGCAATACTCTTCCCTTAGATCAACTGCTATTTCAAATATGTATCTTACTCTGAAAGAGTAGGAGAAATGAAACTTCAGATTGGTGTATGTCCTTTTCAATTCCTCTGTCTCCCCCTTCTCACTCTTTCTTCTGCACTTAAAGAAGGGGTGAATCAGCCTTCAGAACAGACGAACTGCACATATTCCGCTCTTATGACTAAAAGGAACCTAAATAGTCAGTATGAACTGTCTATTTTTTAAATTATATGAAGAAGAACTAACTGAAGATCTGTCTACTAACGTAAATGGGTTGTTCTGTCTAATCACTGCAGGCAAAACCTGGACCTTTTCATTAATCTCCACTTAGATATTAAAGAAGGTGCAGGAGTGTTTTCATACTGGATTAGTTTATTCTTCTGTAAAGTTATATTATTAATGCTACATGGATTATTTAACATCAATTTTATGCAAAAAAAAATTAAATATGAATGTTTATCTCTTTCACTTGGTAAATACACACAATCTCAAAATACCAAAGAAAGCAATTATTTAAATGATTATACTATGCATTCCTTTGTTTAAAAATCTTACATATTACATGGCTAATCTTCACAACAATGTTGCAAAAAAACCCAGCATTCCAATCAGTGTTATGGTATATAATAGCTGTGCAGTGACACTGTTGTAAGAATGTGCAGTTGATATAAAAATTCAGCCTACCATAAATTTTCATTATAGTTTATATACAAGGAATGTAAGTGTTAACATTTTATCATGGGTTCAGCAGTAGCAGTCATTTTTCTCCTCCTTGGTAGCTGGTGCAACGCTGTGTTTTTGATTTTGGGCCTGGGAACAGCGCTGATAACACCAGAGTTTTCAGTTGCTGCTTGGTAATGTTTTGGTCTGGCCAAGGACTTTCTGAGTTTCATGCTCTGCCAGGGAGGAGGGGAAGGCGGGAGGAAGCAGAGGCAGGACACCTGACCCAAACTGACCAAAGAGATATTCCATCCCACAACACATCATGCCCAGGATGTAAAAATGGAGGGCAGAGACCCGGAAGGCGGGTGGGGGTGCACTGCTTGGTCCGGCTGGGTATAGCTGGTGAACAGTTGTATTCTTTCCTTGTATTTGCTGTGTTATTATTATTATTGGTGGTAGCAGTAGTGGTTTGTGTTATACCTTAGTTACTAAACTGTTCTTATCTCAACCTGTGGGAGTTGCATTCTTTCGATTCTCCTTCCCATGCCTCTGGGAGTGGGGGGAAGAAAGAGGAGAAAGTGAGTGAGCGAGAAAACTGTGTGGCTGAGAGGCTTAACCCACAACACATTTCTATTCATTTTCAAGAGAATTAAATTAGAATTCAGGCACATCAGGCAAAAGCACGAATTAAAAATTACGAATACCTGGAAAAGTGGAAAGAGATTAGTAGTACAGCCTGTAATCAATAATGTAATTTATCTGTGAGATGTTAGAAAAATTTATGTCACTTTAGTTTTCATCAGGGCTCGATGATTCTGAAGCCACCAGTCTTATATCTAAGCTTTTGCTGAAACAGAGTCAAGACTAATTCAAAATTAGTTATTATTTAGTAGCACAAACTGCAAGAATATAGGACACAAGGAAAAGAATCTTATGTCAAAATGTATCAAAAAATAAGCTGTTTTATTACTTAAACTTTGCAAAAACTACCATAAGAGTTTTACTGAATGGAGACTTTACATGTCATGCTTCCATAAAGTTTAAAAATCCGATTTCAGCCTCGTCAGCATGCAATTGCACAACCCTTTACAGAATCACAGAATGGATGAGTTTGGAAAGGTCCTCTGGATGTCACCTCTTCCAAGTCCTCTACTGAAACAGGGCTGCTTAGAGCAGGCTGTCCAGGACCTTGCCCAGACAGATTTTAATATCTCTGAGAACATATTCCTGTTCAATTCATGTTCAACTCAGACCTGCAGGAGCCAGGACTCCAGGTTCTTTTGCTGCCAAGTTGCTTTCCAGCTGGGCAGCTCCCAGCATATGCTGGTGCAGAGGTGTTTCCTCCCCAGGTGCAGGACTTTGCATTTCTTTTTGTTGAATTTCATGAGGTTCCAGTCAGCCCCTTTCTCCACCCTGTTGAGGTCCTTGTGGATGGCAGCATGAACGTCTGGCATACCAGCCACTCCTCTGTTTTACATCATAAGGACACTTGCTGAGGGTACATTATCCCTCAATCACACAGCTCATTAATGAAGATGTTGTACAGGATTGCACCCAGTATGGGCCCTTGGATGATACTGCTAGCTACTTGCCTTCAGTTAGACTTCTTAATAATGTTCATAACCCTCTGGGGTCAGACATTCAACCAGTGTTCAGTCCACCTCATTGGCTGCTCATCCAGCATTACAAGACATATTGACAAAAGCCTTACTGAGGATTGCTGAGGTGACTGTGCCAAGAGGGGACGCCTGCAGCACCTGATCGGGGGGAGGCTCGGCGTCCAGGAGCTTCAACTCGGAGCAGCAACAGGCACCGAGAGAATGTCAAGTCCTCGACAGGGCTTACCCAGGAGCCGGCAGCTCAGCAGACGCGAGCAGCTGACTCAGAGGGGGCTGTGCCAGGAGGAGCAGCACCAGCCCTGACTGGTTAAAAACCTGCCCCAGGGAGGAGGAGCAACCAGGGCGGGCAAATAGGGAGGGTTCGAGGCAGTTTGCGTGGCAGTTCTCGTGGGCAGGCGAGCGGGATGGTGAGCGGAATTGTGAGCAGAATGGTGAGCACTCGTCTTATGACCAGGGTCCAGCCTGGGGGCTCTGTTCTGGCTGCCCCGGCAGTGGCCAGCGTAGGCACCCAGACAGAGCCGATGAGAAGGGAGGCTGCAGTGCAGAGCTCGGGGTGTAGAGAGTGCCTGCACTGCTCTCCTGAGAAGAGGGTGCACAGTGGGCAGAGCTGCACTCTGTGCTCCCTGGTGGAGGTCCTCCTGCAGCAGGTGGCTGAGCTGTGGGACACTGTTACTAGGCTGAAAGGTGTCAGGGTAGCTGAGAAAAAGCAGCACTGCCTGCTCCAGGACCAGACTGCGCAGGGGCCTCAAGCGTCTGCTGTCGCTCATGCAGGAAAGGAGTCCGCTAACCCAGGAAGCTGGGAGACGGTAATGGAAAAAAAAACAAAAAAAAGGGGAAGAGGACAATTAAAAGCATGGGGCTTCCTCCTAAATCTGTTGTCCCCACCCAGAACCGTTTTGCTGTCCTGCAGGGGGCTGATGAGGAACCATGCCCCCAGCAGGAACAACCAGCTGATGCACTGGTAAAGGAGATCACTACTGGTGCTGCCAGGAAAAAGCGGCGGGCTGTAGTAGTAGGGGACTCTACTCTGAAAGGAAGATAGGTGCCCATCTGTCGTCCTGACACAATTTCAGGGGAGGTGTGTTGCCTACCAGGGGCTCGGATCACGGATGGTGCAGAGAAGCTGCCTGCTCTAATCGGTCCCACTGACTATTACCCACTTCTAGTGATCCATGTGGGTGCTACTGATATAGATAGCAGTAGCCCAGAGAACATAAAGAAGGACTACAGAGCTCTGGGAGAGGTGATTACGGGCTCTGTAGCTCAGATTGTCTTTTTGTCAGTTCTCCAGGGGACAGCGCATGACCTTAAAAAGGCTAGGAGGATTGGCCAGGTTAATAAATGGTTAGAAGGGTGGTGCTATAGTCAGGGGTTTGGGTACCTTGAACATGGGACTCAATTTAGCAGGCCAGGTCTACTAGAGGCTGGTGGAGCTGGTCTGACAAAGAAAGAGGAGTGGATTTGGAAGGAGGGTTGCCAGACTGGTCAAGGATGCTTTAAACTAGATGTGCTGGGGAAGGGGGGCATCATTCCATCCCAACACACCCAATCACTTGCCAGCACCTGTAGTAAACATTCAGAGCAATGTAGAGATATTACAGCTGCTCCAGCTAATGAGCCGGCTTCAACTGGAGCTCGACTGAGATGCCTCTATAGAAATGCTCGTAGCATGGGGAACAAACAAGAGGAATTAGAGATGTGTGCATGTCTACGGGCGTATGATATCACAGGCATCACAGAAACATGGTGGGATGGCTCCTGTGACTGGTGTGTTGGAATGGAAGGTTACAGGCTCTTTAGGAAAGATGGGCCCAGTAGGCAGGGAGGGTGAGTTACTGTTTATGATAGGGATAGGCTGGAGAGTATGGAACTCCGTCTGGGGACAAGTGAGCAGTCGACAGAGAGTTTGTGGGTCACGGTTAAAGGGAGAACAGCGATGGGAGACATTATTGTGGGGATATGCTACAGACCGCCTGACCAAGAGGACTATGTGGATGAAGCGCTCTATAGACAGATAGGAACAGCCTCACGCTCACAGACCCTTGTTCTCATGGGGTACTTCAACTACCCTGGTATCTGTTGGAGGGATGGTACGGCCCGGCACAAGCAATCCAGGAAGTTCCTCAATTGTGTGGAAGACAACTTCCTTCTGCAAGCAATAGAGGAGCCAACAAGGGGAGGTGCCATGCTTGACCTCGTGCTCACCAACAGGGAAGGGCTGGTTGCTAATGTGACGCTCCAGGGCAGCCTTGATTGCAGCGATCATGAGATGGTCGAATTTGAGATCCTCAGGACAGTGAGAAGAGCATGCAGCAAGCTCACTGCCCTGGACTTCAAGAGAGCAGACTTTGGCCTCTTCAGGAATCTGCTCAGTAAGATTCCATGGGATATAGCCCTAGAGGGCAGGGGAGCCCAAGACTGTTGGCTGATATTCAAGGATCACCTGCTGCAAGCTCAGGAGCGATACATCCCAACTAGAAGGAAGCACTGCAGAAGGGCCAGGAGACGTCCTTGGATGGATAAGGAACTGCTGAGGAAAATTCGAAGGAAAAAAGAGGCTTATAAAAGGTGGAAGCAAGGGCAGGCAGCCTGCAAAGAATACAGAGATGTTTTCCAGGAAGCTAGGAACCAGGTGAGAAAAGCTAAGGCCCACTTAGAATTCAACTTGGCTAGGGATGTTGAGGATAACAGGAAGGGATTCTATAGGCATATTGCAAATAAAAGACAGACTAGGGACAATGTGGGCACCCTCCGGAAGCTATCGGGAGAACTGGCTCCCCTGGATTAGGAGAAGGCTGAGGTTCTTAATGACTTCTTTGCCTCAGTCTTCACCGGAAAATGCTCTGACCATACCACCTAAGTCTTGGAAGGCAGACGCACAGAAAGTGAGAATGAAGACCCTGGGCCCAATATAGGAGAGGATCTGTTTCGGGACCATCTTAGGAACCTGAATGTATACAAGTCCATGGGACCTGATGAAATCCATCCACGGGTCCTGAAGGAGCTGGCAAATGAAGTTGCTAAACCACTGTCCAACATATTTGAAAAATCCTGACAGTCAGGTGAAGTTCCTGATGACTGGAAAAAGGGTAATATAACCCAATGTTCAAGAAGGGGAAAATGAATGAGCCGGGGAACTACAGACCAGTCAGTCTCACCTCTGTGCCTGGATAAATCTTGGAGCAGATTCTCCTGGAAGGCATGTTGAGGCACATGAAAAACAAGGTGGTTGGTGACAGTCAGCATGGCTTCACTAAGGGGAAATCCTGCCTGACCAATCTGGTGGCCTTCTGTGATGGGGCTACGGAACTGATGGACAGGGGTAGAGTAGTTGATGTCATCTACCTGGACTTGTGCAAAGCGTTTGACACTGTCCCACATGACATCCTTGTCTCTAAGTTGGAGAGACATCAATTTGATAGGTGGACCACTTGGTGCATAAAGAACTGGCTGGATGGCCGCACACAAAGAGTTGTGCTCAATGTCTCACTGTCCAGCTGCAGACCAGTAACAAGTGGTGTCCCTCAGGGATCGGCGTTAGCGCCGGTCTTGTTCAACATCTTTGTTGGTGACATGAACAGTGGGATTGAGCGCGCCCTCAGCAAGTTTTCCAATGACGCCAAGCTGTGTGGTTCGGTTGATACTCTGGAGGGAAGGAATGCCATCCAGAGGGACCTTGACATGCTTGTGAGGTGGGCTGATGCCAACCTGATGAAGTTTAACCATGCCAAGTGGAAAGTGCTACAGCTGGGTCAGAGCAATCCCAGGCACAGCTACAAGCTGGGAAGGGAAGAGATTCAGAGCAGTCCTGCTGAGAAGGACTTGGGGGTGTTGGTCGATGAGAAAATGAACGTGAGCCGGCAGTGTGCACTTGCAGACCAGAAAGCCAAGATTAACCTGGGCTGCATCAAAAGGAGAGTGACCAGCAGGCTGAAGGGCCTGATCCTGCCCCTCCACCCTGTCCTTGTGAGACCTCACTTGGAGTCTTGTGTGCATTTCTGGTGTCCTCAACATAAAAAGGACATGGAACTGCTGGAAGAAGTCCAGAGGAGGGCCACGAGGATGACCAAGGGCCTGGAGCACCTCCTGTATGAAGATAGGCTGAGAAAGTTGGGTCCGTTCAGCCTGGAGAAGAGAAGGCTGTGTGGAGACCTCATAGCAGCCTTCCAATATTTCAAGGGGGCCTATAGGGATACTGGGGAGGGACTCTTCATTAGCGACTGTAGTGATAGGACAAGGGGAAATGGGTTCAGACTTAAACAGGGGAAGTTTAGATTGGATATGAGGAAGAAATTCTTCACTGTCAAGGTGGTGAGTTACTGGAATGGGTTTCCCAGGGAAGTTGTGAATGCTCCATTGCTGGCGGTCTTCAAGGCTGGGTTGGACAGAGCCTTGGGTGGCATGGTTTAGTGTGAGGTGTCCCTGCCCCTGGCAGAGGGGTTGAAACTAGATGATCTTAAGGTCCTTTCCCACCCTAACTATTCTATGATTCTATGATTCTAAGTCTAGGAAGACAATATCTACTGCTCTTCCCTCACCTACCTTGCTAGTCATTTCATTGCAGAAAGTTGTCAGGCATGAGTTTGCCTTGATGAAACCATGCTGACTTTTCACAATTAATTACTTGTCCTTCAAGTGCCTGGAAATTTTTCCCAGGATTAGTTGTTCTCTTCCTAGGGATCAAGGTTAGGCTGACCAGTTTGTAGTTTGCTGAGTCCTCATCCATGACCTTTTTGAAAATAGGAGTAACATTTTCTTTTCTTCAGTCCCCATTCAACCCTTCCAATTACCATGACTGTTCAAAGGCAATCAAGAGTGGCTTCACAATGGCATGTGCCTGCTTGCTCAGTAATCATGAACGCATCCCATCAGTTTGCTTAAGCATTCTCCAACTTGATGCAATCTCACAAATTACAAGTCTTCCTTTCTGCAGGGTCTTGGATGACTGAAGGCTGGTCTTACCAATGAACACTAAGGTGAAGAAGGCATTCGGTGCCTCAGCCTTGTCCTTGCTCTGTTTTACCAGAACCCCTGCTTCATTCATCAGTGGGTCCACATTTTCCCTAGTCTTCCTTGCTGCTTGTGTACTTATGGGAACCTTTCTTGTTGCCCTTCACATCTGCTGCCAGATCAGACTCCAGGCGGGCTTTGGCTTTCCTAGCTGTATAATTTCATATCTGAATAGCCTCCATGTTACCTGTCCCTTTTTCCACTTTCTGTGTACTCCTTTTTTAATATTAGTTTCACCAGGTACCCCTTGTTCATCTGGGAAGGTTTCCTGGCATTTCTGCCTGACTTCCTGATTGGGATGGACAGTTCTTGAGCTTGGAGGAGGTGCTCTTTAAATATCAACCAGCTTTCTTGGTGTCATCTCTCTATGGCCCTATCCTATCAGACTCTGTCAAGCAGATTTCTGAATAGGCCAACCTGCTCTCCTGCAGTCCAGCCTTGGTATTTTGGTTTTTTGCCCATTTACCTTGTCTCAGGATCCTGAACTCCACTATCTCATGATCACCACAGGCAAAGCTACCTTCAGCCTTCAACTCCCCAATGAGTCCTTCTTTGCTTGTATGTATGAAGTCCAGCAGATCGCCTCTCCTTGTTAGTTACTCTGTCACTTGTGTCAAGAAGTTATCATCAGTGCCCTCCAGGAACCTCCCAGGTTGCTTATTCACTGCTGTGTTGTTTCTCTAGCAGATATCAGAGTGGTTAG
This sequence comes from Ara ararauna, assembly GCA_028858755.1. Taxonomy (NCBI): domain Eukaryota; kingdom Metazoa; phylum Chordata; class Aves; order Psittaciformes; family Psittacidae; genus Ara; species Ara ararauna. Next base: position 35,136,626 of record CM054376.1, read on the forward strand.
CCCCCCATGAGTACCAGGGCCTGTGAATGTGAGGCTACTTCTAACTGTCTGTAGAGGGGTGTCATCTACTTTCTTCTCCTGATCAGGTGGCCTATAGCAGATTCACACTACAATGTCACCCATTTTGATCTGCTCTTTAGTGCCTACCCAAAAGCTTCAGTCGTTTCATCTCTTTCTCATATTAAGGGCAACTCCATCTCTTTTTCTTCTCTGCCTGTCCATCACAAAGACCCTGTAGTTCTCTGCTGCAGCACTCCAGTCACACAAGCTGTTCAGCCAGGTCTTCACTATCCCAACAATATTGTAACCATGTAATTACACACAGACCCCTAACTCCTCCTGCTTAATCTTCATGCTGCATATGTTGGTATATAGGCATTAGAGATGCACCCCAGCATGCTGAAACACTAGAAAGGGCCTGGGTGTTTCCCCACAAGGCTGTCTTCTGGGCACTTTGTTTCTTATGTACAAATATCTGAGGTGACCCCACTTAAGCACTGTTTTGTTGATTTTGTGTTACCTTTTGTTCACATCACCCCAGTCCCTTTTCTCGTCAACCTTGTCCATCACTCCCTCACAGGGCTGCTGCTAGCTCTTGTCCCCCCACACCATTCCTAGTTTAAAGCTCTTCTTACCTGGTCAGTCATACCTACTGGGAAAAAGACTTTTGCCCTCCCTACTGACGTGGATCTCATCTCTCCCCAAAAAAGCATAGGCACTCAAACAGGAACCCATAATCATAGAAACCAAAACCAGGTGTGCTAATAATTGTTGACATGCAGTCTCAGTCCTCTCCTCCTCACACCGTTTTTCCTCAATGACATGATGAAGGGAAGCACCACCTGGGCACCCATGCCCCAGAACTCTCTAGTCAAGATTGATACTCTCCAATTTGCTCCTGAAAGTATCATTGGTGCCCACATGGAAGAATATTGGTGGTAATAGTCAGAGGGTTGGTTGAGCTTTGTCAGTTGCAACATGAACCTGAGCCCCTGGGAAGCAGCAAACTTCTTTATATAACGGGTTATGTCAGGTGCCTCTATTCCCTGCAGCAGGGAGTCACTGACTACTGTCCGTTGCCTCTTCCTCCTGGTGCTTCTCACAGGCTCAGGGTCAGTTGGCCCATATGCTCTGCTTGAAAGTACACCCAGCTTTTCAGCTTTAATGGCAGTGAATCTGTTCAGTAGCTGCAAATGTTCACGTGTAGCAGGAGCCTTCCTCTTGTGCCAGGAAGAGGCAGAAGAAGGTACGCGCTTCCATCCTTCACCTTCCTCAGAGTTTCCACTTGCCATGCTTCTAGGGTCAGGTTCAGTAGCTGAGTTTGACAGAAGGAACACATTGTGATACCAGCTACACAACTTTTTACTGTGCACAGGTGTCCTCAGATATTTTTCATACCAATAGCATTGCTGCCTTTCTTTATGGGCTAATGAGAGTCATTGTAGACAGCTAGCTTACATTAGGTTAATAGGGCAATCGATCATATTTTTCTCATCATATATTCAAGTTTGTCATTTAAATGTATGCTAAATGCCATTGAGAGTAAACAAAGAACTGTCACGTTTTTAAATTCACCCATTTTATGGGAAGCTCCATTTGCACACAAGTGAAAATAAAATAATATCTAAAGTCTCAGATCACAAAATTTAGGAAGTAAATAACTAATGAAAGTAAAAAAATCTTTTAACTTTTCCAAATAAATAATGTCCCTATGTGTAAAGACTACAGAAAAAGACTAGACATTAAGTATCCTAAGTAGCATATTTATTTTCAGACTTATTTAACAAATGTACACTGAATGACTTATAGACAAGTATTTCCTGTACTTATGCATTTGAACTGAACCAACTACAAAACTAACAGCTCCAGTTTATCCATGGAGCTGAAGAAATGTTTTCCCATTATGCAAAATACTTTCCGAACAGAACAAATTAGTTCTTTATTTTCCATAGTTAAAAAGTCACTGTATTTACACCAAATGGAATAAGAATGATGAAACAATGCAATAATTCCAGCATCAATATATATATTATTCCAGCTCCCTTTGCTGATCTTCCAGGCTGCATTGTCTCTTTTCATTCTAAATATGCAGACAAATCCTCATGGGCACACTTGTGTTCAAGTTTCAAAAAGAATAAGAATCACACATATCAAGGTTCTATATATGGAAATACTTCTTGTCACACAAAATAGATCTTTTTACTGTCTGACTGTCAACCCTTTCCTGATCAAACCAGACAACACCAGCTTCTGCTGCTTTTCCAGAATCTTGGCAGGCTCTCCTGACATCTGCACAACTTGCTTTTACAAGTACACAGATTCCAAAGCTGTCAGTGGATGGAAATAATTTTGAAATCCAGAGTGAATACAAATGGATTCCCTGTAAAAGGCTTTTATTTCTGTGTCAAGTGGTAGAATTGCTAGCACAGAAGCTTCCATTTTACACTTCCCCTTTTCCAACAACATCTTAAATGACTGGAAACTTCTCAACAGTAAATGGATGTAGGATTTTTTTAACTGTTTTGTGTATCAAATAAGGAAGTGAAAAAAATATAATTCTTTAGGATATTTTGTTACACACAAATAAATAGAAGGGGTGGGGGAATCTCTTTTACTGTTTCTTCTTTCCTCTTTTTCAAAGGAAGATTTCAAACAAAAAACTGTTTCTAGTTTATTTATAATACAGTGTCATATGGGAGTGCTTTCAGTAGCTACAGATTACAGCATACAGTATTGGCAATGTAACATAACTCTTCCATTTCTTATTATAGCTCACTTTTACAAAAAAAGTTACAGTGCTAAATTTTAGTATTAGTTTGGTTTGGAACTCATTAGCTTGAACTAGTTGTTTATTCTGGATGCTGCTAAACTGTGATCTCACATTTGTGATGTGAGATTGACATCTTGACAACTGAGCAGAATTTCAGAACATTACCACCATAATTGATCTTTTTAAATAAAACCAGATTGCTTTTAGAACAAATTAATTTGAGAAAAAATTTTAGAGTTTCCAAATTTTCCATGGAAGAATAAGCAAAATTGCCAGACTCTTAACTGTTACCTTAAGAGAAATTACAAGAACAAAAATAAGAAATGCAGATAGCTAGAAACAGATAAATATTTTCTAGTTTTAACAACACTAGAAAATGCAAAATATTCTTCAAAATATTTCTTTTGGACAAAAAGCATTCTCTGAAAGTGTCACAGAACTGATAAAATGAGGCTAAACAAAATTTATTCTTTAAACTCAAATAAAGCTCCACCAACATTAACTACAGATTCAAGATGTTGCATGGATTCATCATTGCACTGCTGATTCTTAAAGTTTATGGCCAATGATCCAAAATGCACAATCACTCACCTACAAGTGAGGGCTCTGAACCTTGAGAAGTTACCTTGTCTGGTGTCCCTACTCAAAGGGAGAATGCCCAACTGCAGTCCTGATGCTCCGAGGAGAACCGAATCCAAATGGCTCTCCAGCAGGGTTCCATTTATACCCTAGTTGAATCTGATCTGTGGTCAGATATGCTTATGTAGCCCCCCATTAGCTCAGGACCCAGCTTACTTGCCCCTGTACCTCCTGACCACCACCATGTCAGTAGGACAAGGGCTGCACACGTGGGGAGGTCTCCTGGGCTTTTGTTTGCAGCAGGAACCTTTCACTGGCTTTTGCCAGGTATTTGACAGGGAGGGTGTACCTGCCACAGAAAGGAAAAAGCTATTGCTGCTCCTGTATCATTTGGAGTGCAGCCCTACTTGCAGCTAATACATGACTGGATGTGTGCTAAAGCCAAAAGTGGCCATCCAGGGAGTCAGATGCAATGGAGAGCTTTAAATGTTCAGCAAGCAGTCTAGTAGTACATCGACCCTTACCTCAGTGACAAAACTTGAGCACTTTGTTTAAATGTGTGGCAGCATGGAATGAAATGCCAAACCGTTATGTACCTCAAATATGCAGCTCTCTTGGAACATTATAATAGAGATAGATATGTCGGCAACACAATTTGGATGAAAAGAGCTTTTCTAGATTATGCATTTTGCTGCAGGAAGAACAAGTGCATTCATTAATGACAAGGAATTACAAGACTGTGAGAAAAAGTATCAACAAAACTTAACTTGCTTTTACTTAAAGCCTTGAGAGAGGCAAGTGTCAGCCAAACCCTCACCCCAGGCTGAACTACTGAATGTTGCCTGCATTAAAAAAAGGGTGCTTGACCTACTTTTATCTTCTGGATGAAAATTGAAGGTTTTTGTCTGCTGATGGTTGTTGCACATCCAAACTAGCTGGAATCAAGTGACTTTTATTTCTTCTAAAAAGAGCTGAGCTAAATCTGTCCTGGATGATGAAGGCAGAATTACAAGATACTCTGAGAGAATTATGAGTTTTACATTGATTCTTGATTAGGAAAAGCCACAAGTTACTTAGGTTATGTGGCATAAGGTCAGCCTAAACAACAAGAGCAACAAATATGTTCACCAGGACACACATATCTATGAATACAAAAACATAGTTGTAAAATTTTCTAGAAACTGCACATTGAGCATTTGGTGTCATTTTCTCTTTTCACTTAGGATGCAATGTGGTGAATGGCAGTGAGTGCTAGGAGCATCTTGTGGATACGACAGGTATACTCAAAAAGGAGTAGTTATAAAATACTTCATTTATGACTTAGCCTCTGTAGCTACTCTTAATTGTCCTTCACATTCCCTAAAAGGTTTTTTTGTTATTGATGGTTTTGGTTTGGGAGGTTTTTGTTGTTGTTTTTTTCCACAAAATTTTTTTTTGGACAAGCAGAAGGTCATCGTAGAGTAGTGATGGCATAACACAACAGACAGGCTTTATCGTTAAGAGCACATAATGCAGCAGTTTCTTCCTGCATGGCTCCATTCAAGCATCAATAGAACAGTATGAAAGTTTCATGACTATTTAACAATTCTGGACAGATAAAATGCTCATTGATGGAGATTGTATTGCTCAAAGCTTAGGATTTCACTGAGATGCTCAGTTGGGGCGGGGGGGGGGGTCATAAGCTAACACTGATAGCCTGCAGATGAACTCCTATAAGCATTGAAAGAAAAACTGCAAAGTCAGATTTTATTTTGACTTCCAATACAAAGCAGAAAATGTTCATCTGGAAATCACACTGTCATTTACATTGTTTCATATACTGTATTGTTTAATAATTTCTCCAATACTATTCCTTGGAGACTCCAATAATGAGCTGGTAAAGTCTTACAGAAAAAGATAATTTCTTCCTCTGAATACCTTACTGTCTTCAGAACAAGATGAGTCATACAGTGAACCAAAATTAAAACGCAGAAGACAGGATAAAGCTGGAAAGAAACCAAGAAGAAAACTGCAGCCAAAATAACTGCATTATTTTATCCATGGCATATTAGCTTATCACATGCCCAGCTTTGGCAAATATAATTTCCACTGGGGCAAAAAAGGAAGACAAAACCAAGAACAGCAACAGAAATAAAACTATAAAGTCCCGTAGTTATGGCAATGAGTTTTAACCTACTTTTCCTGACTGCACGTCATTGTGTCTAAAGCCTCCTGGCACAGCAGAAGAAAGGCAGACTTGTTGGATTCACCATTTATTGAGGCTAAACATCAAATCTTTCAGTTGTTAAAGTGAAAAAAAAATATAAAGCAAAGGTAAATTATTTCTTCTACTGGTCAGGGTGTATCATGCCTCATTACCTCTATTAATATGGCAAAATGAAGACATGACATGAAAGTGGTTTGGGGAAAATTGCACGGTTACACAGCTGTGGATATCTATCCACTGACAGACATTCAAAAATAGTTTTGTTGAAGTTAATCAGCATTACAAGACAAAATAGTGAGTTTACAATTAACTGTGCAAACCCTGGATTTGAGTCTGTTTCTTCTTTGGCAGAAAAAGGTTACGATTACTCTAGAAATTCAAGGTTTTATCCAGCTTTTAGTCACAGCTGTTCTGTATAGTATCTCTTCACTTTAAAAGTACATCATGGAAAATCAGAAAAGCACATCTGGGCTATCTGCAGCACTCATAGAAGATGCTGCAAGGGCTACCTGTCTATTCCTACAGCTCTTTGTGATGAGAATTATTTCTGATTCACAACTAAAAAAACTCTTTCCCTTCAATGTGCACTTCAGTGGATTGTTGCATATAAAACTTTAATTGTAGACTCTCCCGATTCAAAAGACAAAAAAGAAGCCCAGATGGGAAAGTTGAGCCCAGATTCTTCAGTGTTACATTGCTGAATCAAGTAAGTCACCAAATTTTACCTTGGAGCATAGATTTTCTTTTCTCATCAACTTTGCTTCTCAAAAAACTGCATTATAAAACTATAATATAGTTCCTGCTTTCCAAGGGATTTGGCACATTATATCACAATTAAAAAAAAATACAATAAAAATATAGGGCAATAAAAATGCCATAAAAGCTTCTATAAACTATGCTAACAAGCAATAAAACAAAAAGAATTTAAGTGGAAGAAAGAGGTTTTGCTGCCAACAGAGGAAGAATTTTATTGAAAAGTATATATAGCCATCTCCACATTCATACTGTTGAAATAGTGAATGTTCTTTAAAGGGCAGTACTGCTGTTTAATATGGTGTTTGAGATCAGCATGTATATTGTAAGGATTTTTGTACGGCAGGTAACTAATACAGCTGCCTTTAGGCCACAGAAATATTCCCAGATAAGTGTAATAATTTGGTCAGAAGCTGAACTGATTCTTTTCTTTAACACATCAGGAAACTACCATAGCAGAGAATGGACCCAAGATTATATAAACAAATGCCTTAGAAGTCCCATTTCAAAAAAGAAAACAAGCACACAAAAAAAAAAAAGTGTGCTTCAATGATCTTTAAGCCTTAAAATATCCCCTCCTATTTGGAGCATTTGTATCAATACTAATGCTTCTGCTTCTCCTCTTCTCTTTGATTTATGAAACAGTGAAATACATGTGGGCTCCCTTTTGGGATGTTTGCATTTCATGGTAGGGGTAAACTGAAGCCAATGTCAGGATTTAGAAATGTTTGTAACCAGCTTGAGGGTGGCATTGAGCTGGGCTGGGCTGGCAGAGCCTCTGAGCTCCAATCCATGCCCTGACAAGCTTCCAGTTCTCCAACTGTAAGCTGACTGCTGGTACCAACACCACCTGACCCTATGTGCTAAAATTTGCCAACTTTGGCTAAGAATAAGCTACTGTGCAAAAAGGGATGAAGGTGAGGGATATAAAATTTGTCTTTTGTTGTTAGTTGATAGTATACTGCCTTTTCAGCCTAAAAAAGACTTCTGCAACTAGATAGCTCATTGCTTTGGATGGAGTAGAAATAATATGCAATTTCCTCCACAGTTCTTCCTCTTGGACTTACTTCTATACTAAAGGATAGAGGCTACTGAAAAATACATATGCAATACCTAAAATTCAAAATTAGGTTCACTATTAATAGTCTATCAATGATTTTTCTTAAAGGGAATATCTAAAAAATACTGTCATAAATTACATTGAGCAAGACCTGCAAACATGTAACATTACTTGAAAAATGGGGAAACAAACACATTGGAGAATATCTGTGTGTTTGAGAGTATTTGTTCTTTCAGGTTTGTTTGAAAAAATATCAAACTAAGCTTTTGTTTCTGTAGGCTGTTGTGCACTTCTATTTAAAAGTCAAAACAGCATGTCTGTTTACACAGTCTGTCTTCTAAGTTTGATTCAGATTATTAGTGACTTTAACATCTTAATATTATAGTCATGCAATTTATGTTCCTTTTATGCCTTTTCAGCAGAGAAGACTTTGAAATAGCTTTGTTTACTCTGGCTTAATTGGGTGGATGCCCAGTTCTTCAACAGGGACATTGAATACTGTTCTGCTGTCAGTTCTTTACCTCTGTAATACCCCTGCACAGCTCGCTTTACCTTCAGTGGCACAAACCATGCTTGTAAGATAGGAACTGTATACAGCAGAGTATGAAATGCTCAGAAATTTACTTCTGCAAGTAAAATTTACTAACTCCCACCAAAACCAAAAAGAACCAATGTTGCCTTTTATTTCCTACCTCTGTTGACTATGAAAATGTGCTGAAAGTACATTCTTTGCCAGAAATTCCATAAATATCTGCACTGGGGCAAGGGTCTGGGTGAGGTTTATAGGTAGCCAGCTCCCCATCAGTGAGTGCCAAAACTGAGTGACAACTAAGCTTTAAGAAAACACTCTCTACACAAGCAGCTCTGAAATGCTTTGAATTTATTCCAACTTATCCAGGAGAGAAGGTCTTCTATGCATTTATCACCATCCTGTCAAGCAAAACTGGGCTCTCTCCAAACAGCATGAAACTGTGCCATGTTATTCTTTTCTGTAACTCTGCATGTCTGTCAATCTATTCACAGGCACACCTATGTATATAATGTTACTCTACTACCAATTCATATTCCCAAGACTCAGGAACATCTACAGCTTCCAGCTTGTGATGACCTCATCTAACTATGCTAGTAGATGCCAATATGGAAAGAACTACATGATCATGATGGTAATCCTGTATCTTCAATCACATTGCTACTTGTAGCATTCTGGGTTGTCTATGGCAGCTGGCTATCTTTCTCAAGTACGTTTACAGAAGGTGCTGAGGGAAAGAGCAAAGTATTGAAGATGAGTGGTCTTGATGAAAAGGAGTAATTACCTTTTCCATTTTTTAAATGCTGTGTTTTCAGCACTTTGGTATGTGCTGCTAAAGTGCAAAACCTGAGGGAATATAATCTTGGTTCAGTGTCTTCAGGAACTCTAGTACATTTTTCTGACACGACTAAGGAATAGGTAGACTAATAAGTTACCCTCAGGTATGGGACTGTGAACACTAGCTTATGCCAGCTATTGTCATTTCTGTGTACATGCTCCTACTTGATGTTAAATGAGAAATGCTCCCAGGTAGCTTAAGTGAAGGTAATAACAGAGAGCTAAGAATCCTCACATTTATAATACAGGTTAAGTGAAAAAAGCTCACACTGAAGCTTGTTTTTCAGAGGCTTGTTCATCTGCTTATGCCTCTGATGCTTTTAAGGTATTATGGTGTCGTGGTTTAAGTCCAGTCAGCCACGCAGTTTCGCTCTCTCACTCACTCCCCCTCTTTCTTCCACCCGCTCCCAGAGGTATGGGAAGGAGAATCGAAAAAATGCAACTCCCACAGGTTGAGATAAGAACAGTTTAGTAACTAAAGTATAACACAAACCACTGCTGCTACCACCAATAATAATAATGACAAGGCAAGTACAAGGAAAGAATACAATCGCTCACCCCTTATACCAAGCCCAACCACGCAGTGCACCCCCCCCTCCCCCCCCCCCCTCACCTTCCGGGTCTCTGCTCTCCGCTTTACATCCTGGGCATGATGTGATGTGGTATGGAATAACCTCTTTGGTCAGTTTGGGTCAGGTGTCCTGTCCCTGCTTCCTCCTGACTTCCCCTCCTCCCTGGCAGAGCATGAAACTCAGAAAGTCCTTGGTCTGACCAAAACATTACCAAGCAGTAACTGAAAACACTGGTGTTATCAGCGCTGCTCCCAGGCCAAAAGTCAAAAACACAGTGCTGCACCAGCTACCAAGAAGCAGAAAAAAAACTGCTGCTGCTGAACCCATGACATATGGCTATTTTAAGATCTGTGTATGCCTTCAGTCTAGTAGTAAGCTTATGAAAGACAAAATCAGATGCCTAAAGGCCATTTGAGTTTGAAATCTGACTGACAAATTGGGGCTCTGTATCTATTATGAGCAGAGATTAAATTGTACTAACTGCACTCACAGCATTTGAAGACCACAAGCAAAATAATTTCAGCAGAAGTATTTGGCAATTCACTAGGTGTATTCACAGCTGTTTGTCTGACTTCAGTAAGTTTGCAAAGTTTATTAATAGTTGTTATGACACAAGTCTGAAGACTTCTACCTAAAGAACAGTTACATTCAGACAAATATCAAAATTTTCAGTGAAAAATTCAGGAAGGGTTTGTAACTTACCATGTTGCAATAGGTAGCCACATGGGTGATAGGTAGCAACATTTCTGGACTATAAATTGGTTTTAAAACTTGGTTTTGTTTTGCTTATATTGTGCGCATTTTAATTTAGGCTAACCGTGTGGAAGATGCTGGCTGCAATTATAAACAAATGTGTCCTGAAAGCCTTTGAGACAGAGCTTTGCAAAATACCATTTCTATGAACAGCAAAGGGAATGAAGCAATTTTTCATATTCATGGATGGATCTGTTTTTCAAACCACTTGCAGACTTAAATGATTTTATCGAAACAGATAAAAAATGCATCAGATTTTGTACCTTCCCTTGTCTTGATTCCCTTCTAAGGACCCGTCACTTGTCTTAAAAAGAAAAGGCATGTTAATTTTGTTTGAGACAACAATATAGTAACTGATATGTGTGTGAAAATTTGCTAATTTTAATTTAACGTAACACACTTATGTGTCTACACTACTGAGTAACAACCAAAACTGACTGAAAAATAAAAGAATATTATATTCCCAAAGCATTCCCTTCTCCCACCAACCAAGAAACAACCAAAATAAAACAACAAGAAAAAAACCCCAAAATCAACCAAACTTAAGCTATTTAATTTTAAACAATCTTCCATCAATGCTGCAGCCTTTCTGCAAAAATACACAGCTTCTGGTTTACAGATACTCACCCCATCTCAAGCTTTTGAGGTTAAAAGTTATTGAATTCGGGACAGTCATGTGAACTAACATTATATGTTTGAATTGTACTCTGTTCAGCACTAATTTAAGTGGATCTTTATCAGCATCTAGTACAGCTATTCTTATATTCTTGAGAATGACAGACAAAACAAGCAATAGGAGATAGAAAAAAAAAAAGGGTTTAGATGAGTAAAAGCTAGAACAATTACCATTAAGAGAATAAGAAAACAGAAAAGTGACAGGGGAAATGCATGACTGAGCTGGATATTGAGGGAAAAATTATAAATATGAATATTATAAAAAATTATAATGAATTAATATTATAATAAATGAATACTATATAAAATTGTATGTATGAATTCATTGTACTCTTGCAGGAAGAGTAGGTAAAGATAAGGAGTTAGAATTAGCAGTAAAAATATTGGGAAGCAGTGGCCGATGATGGGAAGATGAAGACACTATGGGAAACTGGGGAAAGGAAGAACGAGTCGGGGAAGCTTGGTCACCGCAAGAAAGAGAGATCAGGAGAATGTGTAGAACGTAAAACTGCTCACATCAAAGGACTTCATCTTTTGATCTAAGAGCAGTCTTTGGAGACCAATAAAGAACTATGATGGAATGAAGGGATTAATAACTAGGACTAGAAACTGTATTCTTGCTCTGTTCTGATATTTTGAGTGTCCTTTCACACCAAAATATTTATAGACTTCTTTACTTTTGACCAGAGGCCATTGTAATTTGGTGAACCATACTCCTAGGATAAAAAATGAAATCACAATGTATGACCAATAAAATCTTGTTGCTTTAGAATTTTATTTTTTTTTTCTTAGCCAGCAGGATTAATAAAATGCAGTGTCTTTTTCTCTCCTGAAGTATTAAGGGAAATGGAATAAGTTTCCTTTATACCCATTTCCCAATTTCTGTCAGGAAACATAAAAATTAAGTAATGAAAGACCAAAGTATGGTGATTAAACAACACCTAGTTTTTCTAAGCACTCTGCAGAGATGGACGATAGTAACGTGGGATATTCTGGTACTGCAAGTGCTGTATATTTTCTGTGGGCAAGCAAGAGTATTTCTTCCTCCAAAGCTTTCATGCTAGTATGCTTCATAAGGAACTCAAAACTAGAAATGAAAGTTTAATTTATATGTTATATGTTGGTCATATCATCTAAAATACTTGCATATCTCCAACTTTTTTTTTTTTTTACTATCTTGATGTTCTTAAACTGCTACATGGTAGGATTTGGAGTCTAAAACCACCATGATCCTTTAATAATAAATCTCTTAAGTTCTTCTCTTCTCAGTGTTGTTTTCTTTGGGTTTGATTTTGTGGTTTTTTAACTCCCTAATGGGGCTCTGCTAGAGCTAGCTATGATTCAGCTGGCATATTTTCCTTATACTGAAACTCTCTCAAACTGCAGGTTAGTGGGAAACAAATCTTCCTGGGTTTTATGTGCAGGTGTATTTAATTGTGATAAAATTATCTTTGACATTTATGCAGGCTGTATATAGTAATATCTTCTTTAATTGATAATGGAAAGTCAGTCCTTGTCCGATAGGCTTTGGTGTTTCCAAATTCTATAAATTCCAAGATCTGCTTCTAGATTTTTCAAAAAGTGTGTGCAAATAATAAATTCAGAGTTTCACCTGGACTTCTGTATCTTTGGCTAAAATGCAGCTTTGATTGGTTTGGTTTGGTTTTTTCCCCTTGTGAGTCACAGAATCATAGAATAGTTAGGGTTGGACAGGACCTTAAGATCATCTAGTTCCAACCCCCCCGCCATGGGCAGGGACACCTCCCACTAAACCATGCCACCCAAGGCTCTGTCCAATCTGGCCTTGAACACTGCCAGGGATGGAGCATTCACAACTTCCCTGGTTCATCTATATTTTCTACTTATTTAGTAGACTTGTTTGGAAATAGACATTTAATTATAGTTCCATATAAGGGTGCTCTACTATCTTGCTTCCAGTTTACTTTAAATGCACTTGAGCTGTTTAAGAGAACATGTTTTCAAGTAATTTCTAAAAATCTCATTATTTGTATATAGAAAATCAATACCAGAAGTCACTAAAATTATCTCATAGTCCTTTAAAATAATTTCGTAGGTACAGGTAGCTTACTAAAAGGCAGGTATATAATCAGTCTTAGCTGCCCAACCAGATATGTGAAGTATAAATTTGACTATCTGTTTATCTTTTGGTTATGTAGCAGCTTCCAATATCAGTCTTGCTCTAATGACATGTTATATATTCCAGTTTCTCTAATTGTGTATGTTGTTCTTTATGCTACGATTTACTCCCAGGCATAACTAGAGAAGCTGCAAGAGTCACTCACCATGCCTACTGTTGCATCCTTGATATCTTAATTTTACCAAGGCACCTTGGTTTCCTGAATTATGCTTTAGCTTGTCACACAATTCCCTTAACTCTTGTCTGACATGCTTCCACACTTCGTGTTAATTACAGTGAAAGACCTACTGGGCATTCCTGTACAAAGCACAGGCAATGTTTTTGAAAAACTTCACTATTTGTGATCTGCCTGTATGATATAAATGGTTTGGTTAATTATTCCAGTACCCTTTTTATCGTCTATAACCTTGCACACTGGACCAGGTGTTACGCTTATTTATCAGGTGGGTCATTTATTAGGAAAATCTAGGAGGAAAAAAACCCAACCAAACAGTCTTGAAACACAGTCTAGATTTCTTACAGATTAAATAAAACTAAAAGATAACATTCAAGAGTACACATTACATGCCCCATCTGGCCACTGAGGTCATGTAACTAAACCAAGGCAAATCTGAAGTAAATTCCCCTCAATACACTGATACTATAGACATCAGGACACTAAGCACAAAATGTTTCACCCTTTAAATCCACTCTGATAGCTCCATACTACTCCTTGAACAAGACACAACCTCAAAGTCTTAAGATCACATGTGGGAAGAAAAAAGATTTGCCCCTGCTCAAAACTAAATGATGAGACAAACATTCTTGTTCCTTACTTAGTTTCTTTTTGCACACATTGACTAAACAAAAATACAATATCTTAATCAAGAAGATAAATAGGGGAACAAAGAAAAGTTAGAAGGCTTAGCAGAAACGTACGAAATAACAACACTTTTTCTGAATACATATCTATAAGAAATATCATTCGTTTCTGACAAATCTCAGATTTCCTATACAGGTAGAAAGCACAAATTAGGAAAGTCACGCAAAAGTTAAAGAACAACCCCAACTTCAAATGCTAAATCAGCCTACTGCATGAGTAGAACCGTAATAATCTCGCACACAGAAATACTTTGGAAGCTTTGGTAGATCTATCTGATTCTTTTTACTTTATATGATGATTATCCTTTATCATAGAATCATAGAATAGTTAGGGTTGGAAAGGACCTTAAGATCATCTAGTTCCAAGCCCCCTGCTATTAACAGGGATGCCTCACACTAAACCATGCCACCCAAGGCTATGTCCAACCCAGCCTTGAACACCGCCAGCGATGGAGCGTTCACAACTTCCCTGGGTAACCCATTCCAGTGCCTCACCACCATCACAGTAAAGAATTTCTTCCTCATATCCAGTCTAAACTTCCCCAGTTTAAGTTTGAACCCATTACACCTTGTCCTATCACTACAGTTCCTCATGAAGAGTCCATCCCCAGCATCCCTATAGGTCCCCTTCAGATATTAGAAGGCTACTATCAAGTCTCCACACAGCCTTCTCTTCTCCAGGTTGAACAGCCCCAACTTTATCAGCCTATCTTCATATGGGAGGTGCTCCAGTCCCCTGATCATCCTTGTGGCCCTCCTCTGCACTTGTTCCAACAGTTTCAGGACCTTTTTTACGTTGAGGACACCAAAAATGCACACAGGACTCCAAGTGAAGTCTCACAAGAACAGAGTAGAGGGGCAGGATCACCTCCCTTGACCTGCTGGTCACTCTCCTTTTGATGCAACCCAGGATACGCTTGGCTTTCTGGTCTGCAAGCGCACACTGCCAGACCATGTTAAGTTTCTCATCAACCAACACCCCCAAGTCCTTCTCCGCAGGGCTGCTCTGAATCTCTTCTCTGCCCAACCTGTAGCTGTGCCTGGGATTGCTCTGACCCAGGTGGAGGACCTTGCACTTGGTAGGTTTAAACTTCATCAGGTTGGCATCAATCCACCTCACAAGCATGTCAAGGTCCCTCTGGATGGCATTCCTTCCCTTTAACATATCAACCGAATCACACAGCTTGGTGTCATCAGCAAACTTGCTGAGGGCACACTCAATCCCACTGTCCATGTCACCAACAAAGATGTTGAACAAGACCGGTCCCAACACCGATCCCTGAGGGACACTACTCGTTACTGGTCTCCAGCTGGACAGTGAGACATTGAGCACAACTCTTTGTGTGCAGCCATCCAGCCAGTTCTTTATCCACCGAGTGGTCCACTTATGAATCTGATGTCTCTCCAATTTAGAGACAAGGATGTCATGTGAGACAGTGTCAAATGCTTTGCATAAGTCCAGGTAGATGACATCAACTGCTCTACCCCTGTCCATCAGTTCCGTAGCCCCATCATAGAAGGCCACCAGACTGGTCAGGCAGGATTTCCCCCAAGTGAAGCCATGCTGACTGTCACCAACCACCTTGTTGTTTTTCATGTGCCTCAGCATGCCTTCCAGGAGAATCTGCTCCAAGATTTATCCAGGCACAGAGGTGAGACTGACTGGTCTGTAGTTCCCCAGCTCATCCATTTTGCCCTTCTTGAAAATGGAGGTTATATTTCCCTTTTTCCAGTCATTGGGAACTTCACCTGACTGCCATGTTTTTTCAAATATGATGGACAGTTGCTTAGCAACTTCATTTGCCAGCTCCTTCAGGTCCTGCGGATGGATTTCATCAGGTCCTATGGACTTGTATACGTACTTGCTGGAAGCTATTTTAAAACTCTCATTTAAGATTTTAATCTTAGATCTTTTGCAGGTTTGTCTCCTACTAAAACTGGTCTTTGGCTGCTACCAATTGCATATTCACAAAAGCAGGGATTGAGATGTTCAAATGTCTTAGCATATCTTGGAATGATCTTTGTTTCAGGGATCTTCTGATATGTTTGAAAGCACCAGCCAGCCATATCCTCCCCTGACTTTTACAATGATTACCTTCAGTCCCTGAGGAATAACCAGTTCCCTTTCAGAATGGATTTATGTCTGTATAGTATTCAGTACCAGAAAGTTGGAAAGTAAACAAAGAAAAATAAAGCAAAAATATGGTGAAAAAAATAAAACAAATAAACAAGAGCCTTGAAGCAGAACCACATTTTTCTCATGAGACTAAAACATATCTTTCAGTAAGTCTACAATAAAGCTTCCAAAAATTCAGTCTATGGTATCATCAGTTGCAAAGAGCAGTCTTTCAGAATGAATAAAATGTATCTTGAAACTAAATACCATGTACAGGATATTATTAGACACTGCAAATACCGATTGCATGTGGCAGCCTGACTAAAACGATCTAAGGTAGTATTATATAAAATGTAGTATTTCTTTTCTATGAAAGTTAGAGAACCAGCATCCCTAACAGATATTTGCAAATCTTTTTTTACTGGAAGAGGCATTATTTTGGACATTTATTTCATAGGATCAACTTTATATAAACTATAGACCTATATGTCAGGCTTTCATTTTCCACTTTAAAGTTACCTTCTCTCCTTAAATGTTTTTCAGAAGTTTGCAGAAGCCCAGATTAAGGAAGACAGACCTGTGTAGTTCACAGAAGTCTGTACTCATTTTAGCAGGTCTGTGTTCTTATATTGTAAATGTGCTTCACAGAAACTAACTTTGAGCGTCTAAGTAGTTCATAGCTGTACTCTTGAGCGATACAAATCATCTCTCACATAAATGTAATGTTTAACTCCAAGAACATGCTACCAGATGTTTTGCTAACATCACCCAGCTAGTAGATTCTAGAGATGAAAGTTTGGTCAGAGCTTCCCAATTTGAAAGATCTATATGAATCATCCCCTGTGTTCCCAGGACATTTTACAAATTCCGAAAACCTGAGGTGACACCAGCAAATGTTATGCATAAATCCACTATTTTTGTGTGTAAAATAATTAGACAAAGTTTTTATTTCATATATTGGAAGTTAGACTTCACTCATCAACCAATAGAAAACGCCACTAAAAAGTCCTACAGTATGAAATACATGTAGCTATGACTGTGTTGTATGTTAAACCAGCACTGAAGTTAAATCCTGATCTTATACTTCTAGTAGAGATGAAACAGCTGGAGTTGAAAGGTGTAAGGTAACCTTTCTAGACAATATTGTATGATACTGTCATTAAGAGCCCCTCACTTTCACATTAATACAGTATAACTATACTGTGCCAAGCAATTTATGTCTTATTAAAGGATACCTGAAAGAAGCAACATGCACAGAAAATAACTTTCAAGACTAGACTGATGGAAGTGGCTTTCTCCACACATACTGCTTAATAAGACATCATGCATTCGCCCAAGTAATGTCACATTTTTGTGTCTGATGCATTAATTAAATCTTTAGGCTAATCTATTAAAATATCAAATTTCTATGCTATAACATAGTCCTTCTGGCCCATGATGATACCCCCCCATGAGAGGGCTCTGTTGGTTTCACAGAAAGCTGACGCAAAGATTATTTTTAAAACTTTCTACTTTGACCATTTTGTTAGTGTGTGAACATCTTTCCACTGGCTCCTGCTCCTTTCTCATACTGAGCTTAAAACTACTTAATTTCACTCACAATGATTCTCATAGCTATCTCAACTATTCCCTCTCATTCAACTTGGAAAGGCTGACTTATTTCTGACTGACACTCTCAAATACTTCTTAGATTTTCAAAGAAATTTTGTGATTAATGATGCTGATCCCGGCCCAGAGGTGCATTATATAAATAAGTGCAAACTTTTATCTTCTTCCTTTCTCCCAAATCCCTTCTTAAAAAAGCGACATTTTTTACAAATTCAAAAGCTGTGCATTTTCTACAAATCATGTAAACAATATTACTGCTGGCCTGTCTTTATAAAATCTTTTGTTCAAACTATACACTTATTCAGGCAGGAACTGTCATATTTCCCTGTGCTTACACATTTTGGGTTGTCTTGAACTTGCATGAGCATTAGTAAATGTTGAAGAATTAACAAACTGTGCCATTATTCTCACAGGGACAGGCTGTAAGAGAGGATGGCTTGAATTTTAATACAAGTGAAATTCCTTAACATTATTGTCCCTCTAAGAAATCTATAAATATCTTGGTATTTTAGAGGCTAACTCTATCAGCAGCACCAACATTGAAAAGTCTCAAGCAGTAGATACTAAAATATAAAAAAATCTCTTATAGCAGCTAAAATGCAAAAGCAGTAGAAATAACCACTCCCAAAAAATAAATGTCAATGCCATTTGAGTCAGGTCTTACGTTGCTAAAATGGTAGATTGTACTTCAAAAGACATAAAGTGTTTAGACTAATTGAGCAGTCAGTAATGATGGAGGTTTACACCTAAAACCAGATCCTGACAGACTACAAGTTCTTGATTTAAAAGGAAAAACAGGACTGGAGATCTTCAGTTAGGAAGTATTGTGAATTGCTAAGGTGACTGAAATTATATTTTGAATTTTATTTTTAAGTGCATTTACATACATGTACGTTACCTTAGATTATAAAATATATCAAGACTTGCTGCTGTTAACACACTTTGTATAATTCCAAGACTTCGAAACAATCTGCTACATCTTTTCAGACAATGGAGGAAGGGTAGCAAATATATAGGTAGCTTATTTTTCTCCTCCTCTTCTTTCCACCTATATCTAGATCCTTTTGGACTTTGCAGCCTCACCTGTCTGTATTGCATCAAGCTGCGAAGTATTGATTTAGCTTATTCTGTTGCAATTGATATTGCTCAGATGTTGAGTAGTTGGATCTCTGCAGTAAAGTACTAATTTTAAGTTTCTATTATTTAATTTTGTTACCTTTTTTTTTATTTTGTCTCTTACTGAAAAGTAAAAAGAAACAAATATAGAAAGATTAACAGAAATTATTTTTACAATTACATTTTTTGTAGAAGCAACATCTCTTGTTTATGCAAGACATTGCCCGTAAACAGTGAAAATTGCTCAGAGATTCCTTTCAATATTCAATTATTTGTCCATTTCTTTATCCACAGATTCATTTGATTTGACAAAGCATGAATGTAACTAATTAGGGATTCAGAAGGAAGTCACAAAGTGAATGGCTGAAGTCTGTAAGATCTTTACAGTATTAGCTGTAAATCCCTCTCAGTTTGGTACAACACATTTCTATTTAAACACATACTTATGGTACTCACATTCTAAGACTGCTTAGATGCTTACCACTTACAATGTACTTCAGTACTCCTTAAATGATTTTCTGATGCTGGGTCCAAATGAGCTCTATTCTGTAGAAAGCCTGTTCTGGAGTACAGAATTCAGACCTGCAAGCTAACCTGAAACACCAGCTGAAAAACATTACCTTGTTACAGCAAACGTCTTTTCTGAGTTACTTTCCTGGAGACAGAATTAAGTCAGTTTCATGTGGCATTTCTTGAAGATTTATTTCAAGAAGAGGTGGCTGATAGTTTACAATTCTCCACATATTGACATTCCAATATCAAAAGGAGATAAAATAAAGTTACTAGATGACAGGAGCATATTTACTTGAACTCTGTGAAAACTTGGAAGACTGCACAAAATTTTCTATTTTCTCTTTTACAATATAAAAACACAAAAGATGAAAATGTAGAAAGTTCCATGGGGTGCACAGTTTTTTAATGAAGTTTTGTTTCATAAAATCATAGAACGGTTTAGGTTGGAAGGGACCTTAAAAATTGTCTGGTTCCAAACCCCCTGCCATGGGCAAGGTCACCTTCCACTAGAACAGGTTGCTCAAAGCTCAATCTAACTTGGCCTTGAACACTGCCAGGGAGGGGGCAGCCACAGCTTTTCTGGGCAACTTATTCCAGTGTTTCAACACCCTCACATTGAAGAATTTTTCTCCTAGTGTCTAATCTAAATCTCCCCTCTGTCAGTTTAAAGCCATTTCCCCTTGTTCTGTCACCACACGCCCTTGTAAAAAGTCCCTCTCCTGATTTCTTGTGGATCCCCTTTTGGTAATGGAAGATTGTTATAAGGTCTTCCTGGAGCCTCTCTTCTCCAGGCTGAACAAGCCCAACTCCCTCAGCCTTCTCCATAGCAGAGGTGCTCCAGCCCTCTGGGCATCTTTGTAGCCCTCCTCTGGACTCTCTCAAGCAGGTCCATGTCCCTTTTGTATTGCGGGCCCCAGAGCTTAACACAATACTGTAGGTGGGTTCTCACGAGAGTGGAGTAGAGGGGTAGGATCACCTCCCTCAACCTGCTTGTTGGCTTTCTGGGCTGTGAGTGCAAATTGCCAGCTCATATTGAGCTTCTCATAAACCAACACCCTCAAGTCCTTCTCCTCATGGCTTCTGTCAATACAGACTCTGCCCAGCCTGTAGCTGGGCCCGGGACTGCCCTGACCCAGGTACAGGACCTTGCACTTGGCCTTGTTGAACTTCATGAGGTTCGCACAGGCCCAATCCTCAAGCCTGACAAGGTACCTCTGGATGGCATCCCTTCTCTCCAGTGTGTTGACCACACCACACAGCTTAGTGTCATTAGCAAACTTTCTGAGGGTGCACTCAATCCTACTGTCCATGTCTGCAACAAAAATGTTAAGCGACTGATGTGCTAGGCCATCTGATCCACACAGACCAGTAAATCTGATTGTCCCTTAGTTCCCCCTGGCTGGAGGCAGGGCCCCTCTAGTAGTGATCACAATATTGGTCACTTACGTCTTATAGGCAGGGATTAGTCTTTATCACAGGAGCTGGATTAAAATCAGCTCTTCCACTCCATCTGGGAACCTGCTCACCAGAGACGAAAGCTGCATCTTTCATGGGATGATCATCCTTGACCTTTGTTCTCCTCTTCAATTCACATACCTGTTCCTCTAGAACTGAGGTAGATTTTCCATCCCACTTTCTCATGTCTTCTCCTTGATCCCGCAGGTAAAACTATAGGGTGGCCCATGGCATGTATCTCATGTATCTTCTCTCTCAAACAGTAGGGAGCCTTTTGTTAATAGCTAGATACTTGTCCATACTATCCCACACACCCTGCCACTCATGGCTGTCCAGCCTCAGGGAAAATTTCTTGGTCCTCCTATATCATCATCTAATCCTACACAAGGCCCAAACCTGACTCTGCTTAACTTTTGTGATCAGACAAAATGGTCGTGGGTAAAACACACACTGTATGCGTGCCAACATGCTGATCCCCATCTCAATCAGCAAGCAGGTCTCAAGGGTACCCAAAGGCCATTCAAAACTTTCAGAACTCTCAAATGATGCTGTAAATAGTCTGGTGGGGGAGCTGGGGTTGTGTGGGAATGTTTCCTTCACTGGTTGACCACCCAAGGAGGGAAAAAAAGATGTGTAATTGCTAAACAATTCCATTATATACTTCCCAAAGTACAGAGGTGGTGACCACACTGGGAATGCAAGCCAGACCAGATTCATGATCAATGAGTCTATTGTATTACAAGTCATTTCCACGAAGTACAACGAAACAAGAAACTTAGCCCAAGCTCCCAGCTGATAAACACTAAAGCAGTGAATAATGACTGTAAGTAAGGTACGACATGCTGAAATTCTGAGATCAACAGCAGCAACTTTGAGAGCCAATAAATGAGTATTGTGATGAATGATTATGAAACTGAAACAACGAATGCTTATCCCAAATACGATTAGACACACTCCGGTCAGATCTGTTGTTATCTCAACCCTTCAAGCCCCACTCTGGGCTCCACAAAGAACTGTCATAGTATAAGCTCAGCCACCAACCCAGTACCATGCAGCTGCTCACTCACTCTCCCCTTTTTCCTCCCCCTGCTCCCGGAGGGATGGGGAGGAGAATTGAAAGAATACAACTCCCATGGGTTGAGATAAGGACAGGCCAGTAACTAAGGTATAACACAAACCACCACTGCTACCACCAATAATAATAATGATAAGGGAAATAACAAGGGAAGAGAATACAACCGCTCACCACCCGCTGACTGATACCCAGCCCGACCCGAGCAGTGATCTAGCTCTTCTGGGTAAATGCCCCCAGTTTATATACTGGGCATGATGTGCTGTGGTATGCAATACCCCTTTGACTAGCTTGAGTCAGGTATCCTGTCTCTGCTTCCTCCCAGCTTCCCCTCATCCCTGGCAGAGCATGAGATTCAAAAAGTCCTTGGTCAGAGTAAACATTACTGAACAGCAACTGAAAACATCATGGAATCATAGAATCATAGAATAGTTTGGGTTGGAAAGGACCTTAAGATCATCTAGTTCCAACCCCCCTGCCAGGGGCAGGGACGCCTCACACAAAACCATGACACCCAAGGCTCTTTCCAACCTGGCCTTGAAAACTGCCAGCGATGGAGCATTCACAACTTCCCTGGGCAACCCATTCCACTGCCTCACCACCATTACAGTAAAGAATTTCTTCCTCATATCCAATCTAAACTTCCCCCATTTAAGTTTGAACCCATTACCCCTTGTCCTATCATTACAGTCGCTCATGATGAGTCCCTCCTCAGCCTCCCTATAGGCCCCCTTCAGATATTGGAAGGCTGCTATGAGGTCTCCATGCAGCCTTCTCTTCTCCAGGCTGAACAGCCCCAACTGTCTCAGCCTATCTTCATACCAGTGTTAACAGTGTTGTTCTCAGGCTGAAAGTCAAAAACACAGCACTGAACCAGCTACTAAGGAGAAAAATGACTGCTATTGCTGAACCCAGGACAGGCACGATTCGCAATATCAAGTCCTGAAGGACAACACTTGTCACTGGTCTCCTCTTGGACCTTGAGCTGTTGATCACAACTCTGTTTCATAGAATCACAGAATCATAGAATGGTTTGGGTTAGAAAGTACCTTAAGATCATCCAGTTCCAACCTACCCAACACTGGCAAAGACGCCTCATATTAGACCATGTCGCCCAAGACTCTGTCCAACCTGGCCTTGAACACTGCAGGAATAGAGCATTCACCATTTCTTTGGGCAAGATTTGTCAGTGCCTCACCACCCTCACGGTAAAGGACTTCTTCCTTCTATCTAACCTGAACTTCCCCTGTTTCAGTTTAAGCCCATTACCCCTTGTCCTATCACTATAGTCCCTGATGAAGAGGAAAATAAAATGATGAAGTGAAATAAAATAGAAAATTGTGTACATTTCCAGAAAGGGGCCCAGGGACACTAAAAAGCTGGTTAGGTGTATTACCACCAGTAACACAGTCAGTGAAAAGATTACCTGGCAAGAGAGGGACGTGATCAGCCTAGATGTTTGTGTGCTTATGAAACAAGGCAGCTTAAGAGCCTGTTAGATGGAGAGGGAGCAAAGTGATTAATTTGGATTTATCTCGCTGAGAAACTTGGGAGGCCAGAACTGAATGTTTTCTCCTCAGATAAGATGGAACTTAAAAGGACTAATTCGTAAAACTAACTACACTTTCCCCATTGCCTGCAGAAAGAAAGCATTTATACTGACCTGTTCAAAACATTTCAAACATATTTCTTGAACAGAACAAATATGATTATTTTGGGGCAGTCTAGTTTTTGTTGCTAAAAGACAGAAAGATTAACAATAGAACTGGATCATAACTTAGATGTTAATTTGTAAGACAGGTTAGGATATTACGTAAAGAAAAAGCAGTAACCCTAATATTAAGTGATTGTTATGATTAATTAATTCAAAACAATTTGCTCATCTTATAAAAGTAAAAGGAAGTTTCATCCTAGCACTTCTTGAGTCGGAGAGTCTAATGCTTTCTTGATCAAAAAAGGATAAAATATGAAATTAAAGGAAAATGTCTAAAACATGCTTTCCATAGCATTAATGCTGTGCCTTTGTGGAAATTTCTGTGACTTTATTTGCTGGCAAATGTAACAATTATCAAACTGAAAAGAAGCAGAATGGAAGTGGTTACGTATTCCTTTTAAGCAAATATACAGAGGGCTAGACAGGAGCAATTTACAGAAAAGAACACGGTTTGCCTTTTTTATTGCTTGAAAAATGTCAGGAGAGATTCAAAGTAATAGCATTTATTTAAAAAAAATAAAAGCATAGGAAATAAAAGAAATGTATTGCCTCAAAAAAGGACCAATTTAAAAAAAACATCACCTTTTCATCCTGATACATAATGCTTCTGTATGCTTTAGCACTACAAAACTTGTATTTATTTTTATTTATTGAGAAGAGCTGCCATGGTTTTGTTCTTTTAAGTCTCATATGATAAGATTTTTAGTTTTATTTTTTAAAAATGTTGTTGAGTTTTCACACCCGGTGAAAACACCTTTTTTCTTGTGCACATTTGATGTTATTTTTCATGGACATTTCTGCAATATCTAAATATACTTTTTCTATGATTCAGTGTTCTCTTTGTTTTTTCTTTAACCAAAGGCTCATTTCTCTTTCAACTGCAAACTTGATTAAGAAGCAATGTAAACAGAGTTTCTACATTTGCACAGCAAAAATAAAGCAAACAACTCACGTTCAAGATATCTTTGTTCTCTAGAAAAAAAATAAAATATCCAGCTTTCGAAAGTTCCCATATATTCATTATTGTGCTTTGCAAACTTTGGGTTTTGGAGGACTTGAAGTGTCAATAGATTGCAAAATTAATTTCTTATGATATTACCAGCAAATTTTGAGCTTTCTTACCTGAAATAGATGAAACTTTCTGAAATTTACCTTACTTTTAACACAAGAGTATCTTATGTTTACTGAAAGTGGGCTAAATAAAGTAATACAATATGTGCTGGCAAGGAAACAGCAAGAGTAATATAATCATGTTCCACTATAAAATATCATTCACATAGAGAGCAGGCCTCTGGCTCAGATTTCTAAATCTCCTTTGAGTGTTTCCCATTTCTAGTATCTATATTGGCAGAATGTCCACATCCACTGGGCTTCATTCCACTTTGCAGGAATGAATTCCACTGCAGGGCTGCAGCTCCTGAGCTATTCCTCGAACAGACACTGTACACCTTTCTAGTCCACAACCCATGTCCTTATGTTGTCTCCTTTTACTGTTTCCAGCCCTTTACTCCTGGTGTGTATGGGACTCTGAAAGCAGAGGCACTGGCGACTCCTATTTCCCCAAAACCAAGCACACTTATGAGCTGCACAGCCTGGTTTGCCTTGTGGCAGCAAGCAGCTGCAGCAGGCAAGGCTCAGAACCAGGAACTGCCTCCACACCTTGAGTCCTTTGATCTCCCAGGCTTTCCACCATCTCCTCTACTAGACACAGCTTGTTGGTAGGGCTCACAATCTGCCTGCCAGCTGCACCTGGCCCATCAAGGCGGCATGCAGTGCTGTGCTGCACTGCAGATGGGGAAGGTGGTCTGCCAGCTAGGGACTCCCCATGGAGGAGCCTGGATGAGCCTGTTTCATGGGCTGCTGCTCTGAACTCCCATCACATTGCTGCCTCCCACATCTGGAGCCTGAGGTGAAGGGAGATGAAAGCTGGCTAGGGAGTGCAGAGGCTTGTAAGGCACGCTGGGAATGCTCAGAGACTATGAGGAGGGCTCATGACTTGGCAGTTCCCCAACCAGGGTTGTTGCAACTTTTGGTTAGAGCCTATGCACTGCACACTACCAGGGTGCATTTGGTTTCTGCTGGAGGGTGTGTACATAAACCAAAGCTTGTTAATAGGTGTTTACATTAATTACAAACAGTGTCTCTGATAATTTTTAAAGATCATGCCTGCATCGATCTGAATAGTTTTCAGAGATACTAATGAGTCCCAAATGCTGCTAAGAGTCAAAGGTATTTAATATTTTTAAAACTTGCTTGATAACTTGCCCACTGTATGTTCCTATTGACTTCCACAAGTTTTGAATCAAGATTTTAAAACATCAAAAGGAAGAAAAAGGGAGAAAATTTTCCAGAAAATACTGCTTTCCAAGTCTTCTTGGCTTTGTACTAAATCTATTAAAAGAAAGGGCAAGTCAACGTGAAAGGCTCCACCTGGCCTCTTACGCTCAAGACTTGACTGCTGTCTCCAGCTCAGGCAAGCCTACAAACATGAGCTTTAGCTTCATTGTGTTTAGCAAAATGTAAGCACTTGCTGGACTGACTTTTCTAAATAAGGATGATTTTATGAATGGAAACTTTTAGATGCACATTGTACATTAATATTAGAGCATAAAGTGTAGAGAGTGTTTCTTCTGACCTGTGATTTTTATTACTTTTATGGTTTGTGACATTGTAATCTTCCCTGAATGTTAGTGTTAGACGAGGCAGAGAAAACACCTTTTGCCTATATTATTGTGCAAACCTTAGTCTCCCTGGTCTTTTTAGAATAACAAACAACTATACATAATTAATTGTATTTTTTCTAGAAGTGACATTATCTCTATACTTATAAATACCCACAAGACAGGGAGTGTCCCAGCGGGACCATAGCTTCTTTTGTGTGGTGTGATAAAATGTTCTCATCACAGACAGCATTTATTTCCCATGTTTCTTGAGATATGATTAAAACAGGAGAAGAGCAAATAAGTAGACACAAAGCATCCCCACTATGTTCGTTTTATAAGCTTCCTTCCATTTGTTTTAAACAAGGCGTATTAATATGGAATCTGAGATTATTATTTTTCCTAGTTCTGCTTTGTTACCGGGGATTTTTTTGCTTTTTCAAAGCCTAATGACTAAAGAAATAGTCAAAACCTGAATTTCCTTTAAAAACTCTCCTACATTAAGCTACAATCACTCTCACAATAAACTCTGTACAACCTTATCAATTATCCCTTAGTTTCCTTTAGCCGGTTTTCATGCCTTCTTTTTGAGCACAAACTGAAAGGCAGTTCAATTGCACTCCTTTTTCATACATGCTAATCCATCAGAAATTAAGATAAAATAATTCCAGAGAAATAGTTTATATATTATCTACTCAACTTGTTAGACAAAGAATAACAGCTATGGTACATTCTCTCTTTTTTTTTTTTAGATGAACAAAAGTCCTTTCTTGACTGATTGTTAGTCAGAAGGGCAGGTGACATTTCCTGCAACACTTAACTTCAACCCATAATCCTCTTTTGGCAAACCGAGGAGAATTATCGTTTCAGCAATTTTCAGTCAGGCCCTCTGCTATTATGAAACACTGGATAAGTTCACTTCAGCCAAGATGGAGAAAACCTCTCATTGCCACTTTTTTCTTTGTTTTTTGGAGTTGTCCTCTGAGCATAAATTTGAATTGCACGACCTAAAAATAAATCTGCAAAGCAGAAAACTTATCTGTGTTGTCATGGTATCAGTATTTCCTTTTTTATGTTCAGAGATTACTTAAGATAATAAAACGAGCTTCAGCTTCTTGATTCCTTCCTTAAAAGGCCTTGGGTTTTATCTTTTTTTAGTATTATTTTTTTAATGTAGACATCTTTTTATATTCATGATATAAGAAATTTTTCAATATATCTTTTTATGGCATCGTTTTAAACTTCCATGAGTAGCAACACCAACTTGCTTCAGAAAATAGTATGCTAAATTGTATGGGAAGGTCAAAATGCCACTGACCATGAAAATCTGACAGTGCCCATTAGGATTTTCATTAAGGTTCAGTTCCAACATATATTAAATGGACCTCAAATCAAATTAATGATAAGTTAATACTACTCCTCACACTATCACAATATTTCAGAAACTGTAGTAGCTAGTATTGTGATGCTGAAATTTGATATTTTTTCTTCAATTTACTGAATTTAAAACATTCTCATTTTGTTCTACTATTTATCATATTTTGTATTGTGGTTACACCTAATGTTATAGCTAATTTCTCTCTGATAGAGAAAACCATTTTAATATTACTGAACTATAATCATTGTACTATAAATCGGAAATTGCAACAATAAAATAAAAAAAAAATAAATCTTTCCCAGTAAATTTCTGTATTGGAGGAAAAACCCTTTAAAAGTCAAAATTATTCAGGTTCAGATTAATTCTCAGCAATTCGGATGAATATCTTATTATGTCTAGATACCTATTTTGGGCTGCAAATATGATCATATCAGAATCTTTTCACCTTAATAAATGTCTGACAGTGATGAGGAGAAGGAAATATATTTAGATAAAAGAAAACATCAAATGTGTACTTCAGAACTGCAAGATTTATTTCTGTTTGCTTTACAGTTTTGCTTACATTGAAGGTCTTACCTTTTATACTTCCTTCACTACCATATATAATTTTCTAACAGATATGTCATGATCGTTTTGTTTTCCCAGCTTAGTGGATTTTATTTTTAACAGTAAAGTCCTAAATTCCTTCAGTCTCTAAAATTGATGGGAAAAAGAATAATTTCCCCTCTGGTTTCACACAAGACAGCTACAGTTTGCTATTTCTCCACACCATAAACATGTTGCAGTACACATTATTTGACAGTTAGATACATTATGACTCAGGACACACTCTAATTTAAACATTAAATTGAAACTTTTTTTAACCGAAACTTTGAGAAATCCACCAATACACAAGGTAGTCGAGGTGCAAGTAGTGCTGCCACTTAAAAAAGAATTTAATTTCCTGTGCATAATATGTGGAATAGGAATAGACCTGCAAATTCTTAATGGTAGCTTAATAATGGTTGTTTTTGATTTTGCTTTTTTTTTTTTTCTAAATGATCTGAATCTTTCATAATAAGCTCTTACTTTTCTCTTAACTGCAGCAACACTTTCACTACTCACCCCTCTAATTATTTGATAGGAAAAATATTATGAATTTATGCAACAGATTCCAATTTTTTCATTAGTGTTTGATATCAAGCTATGATTGATATTTACTTATGATATCAGTGCAATTTTATAATGGAATCACTCATCCAGTTGCCTTGATATAAAAACTAATTAATCCATGTGATTAAAAACAAAAAAAAAAGGAAATTTTATTTGTTCTAAGAAGAAAAAAATAGCACATCTTAAAATGTCAGAAGTCCCTTACTCAGAATAAATATCTTTAAAAGGCTTGCAGTTGTTTTGGTTTTAGTGTCCTTAAAAAGTTAAGATGTGTGCAATGAAATTCAATTTAGAAAAATCCTAATTTATAATGTGAGTAGATTAGAATGGATAACTACAATATGATCATCCAATGAACTATTGTCAGTGAATGGGAGATGGCAAGACTATAAGCATAACTGGACTCAAGTCACGAAAACAAAGATTTTTTGCTTATGAGAGAGAACTCCGACTTATGAAGGCACAAACTGAATAAAATGAAAAAGCCATGAAAAAGAATCACAGAATCACAGAATGGTTGAGGTTGGAAGAGAACTCTGGAAATTATCTAAATCCTCAAAAATCCTCATCGTTAGAATGATTAAAAATGTGCCTAGACTATGAACTTTAATTCTTATTTAAGCTTCAGTTCAAGTTAGAGTTTCTAACCAAATATAGAATCACAGAATCATAGAATAGTTGGGGTTGGAAATGACCTTAAGATCATCTAGCTTCAGCACCCCTGCTATTGACAGGGATGCCTCACACTAAACCATGCCACCCAAGGCTCTGTCCAACCCAGCCTTGAACACCGCCAGCAACGGAGCATTCACAACTTCCCTGGGCAACCTACTCCAGTGTCTTAACACATCACAGTAAAGAGCTCCCTAATTATATTCAATCTAAACTTCCCCAGTTTAAGTTTGAACCCATTACCCCTTGTCCTCTCACTACAGTCCCTCATGAAGAGTCCATCCCCAGCATCCCTATAGGCCCCCTTCAGATATTAGAAGGCTACTATCAGGTCTCCACACAGCCTTCTCTTCTCCAGGCTGAACAAGCATGTCAAGGTCCCTCTGGATGGCATTCCTTCCCTCTAACGTATCAACCGAACCACACAGCTTGGCGTCATCAGCAAACTTGCAGAGGGCGCACTCAATCCCACTGTCCATGTCACCAACAAAGATGTTGAACAAGACTCGTTCCAACACTGATTCCTAAGGGACACCACTCGTTACTGGTCTCCAGCTGGACAGTGAGCCATTGACCACAACTCTTTGCATGTGGCCATCCAGCCAGTTCTTTATCCACCGAGTGGTCCACCTATCAAATTGATGTCTCTCCAATTTAGAGACAAGGATGTCATATGGGACAGTGTCAAATGCTTTGCACAAGTCCAGGTAGATGACATCAACCGCTCTACCCCTGTCCATCAGTTCTGTAGCTCCATCATAGAAGGCCATCAAATTGGTCAGGCAGGATTTCCCCTTAGTGAAGCCATGCTGGCTGTCCACACCTTGTTGTTTTTCATGTGCTTCAGCATGTCTTCCAGGAGGATCCACTCCAAGATTTATCCAGGCACAGAAGTGTGACTGATTTGTCTGTAGTTCCCCAGCTCATTCATTTTCCTTCTGGAAAATGGGGTTTGTATTTCCCTTTTTCCAGTCATCAGGAACTTCACCTGACTGCCATGATTTTTCAAATATGATGGACAGTGGTTTAGCAACTTCATTCACCAGCTTCTACAGGACACGCATATGGATTTCATCAGGTCACATGGACTTGTGCACATTCAGGTTCTTAAGATGCTTTTGAACCAGATCCTCTCCTACAGTGGGCACAAGGTCTTCATTCTCACAGTCCCTGCATCTGCCTTTCAAGACAATGGTGGCATGTCAGAGCATTTGCTAGTGAAGACCAAGGCAAAGAAGTCATTAAGAACCTCAATCTTCTCAAATACAAGGGAGCCAGTTCTCCTGATAGCTTCTGGAGAGGGCCCACGTTGTCCCTAGTCTACCTGTGTTTGCAATGTACCTATGGAATCCCATGCTGTTGCCATTAACATCCCTAGCCGAGTTTAATTCTAAGTGGGCCTTAATTTTCCTAGCCTGGTCCCTAGCTTCCCGGACAACATTCTTGTATTCTTCCCAGGCTGCCTGTCCTTGCTTCCACCTTTTATAAGACTCTTTTTTCCCCTCAAAATTTCCTCAGCATCTCCTTATCCATCCAAGGAGGTCTCCTGCCCCTCCTGCAGCACTTACTTCTAGTAGGGATGTATCGCTCCTGAGCTTGCAGCAGGTGATCCTTGAATATCAGCCAACAGTCTTGGGCCCCCCTGACCTCAAGGGCTATATCCCATGGAACCTTACTAAGCAGCTTCCTGGGGAGGCCAAAGTCTGCTCTCTGGATGTCCAGGACAGTGAGCTTGCTGCACGCTCTTCTCACTGTCCTGAGGATCTCTAATTCAGTCCTCTCATGATTGCTGCAACCAAGGCTGTCCTGGAGCGTCACATTAGCAACCAGCCCTTCCCTGTTGGTGAGCACGAGGTCAAGCATAGCACCTCTCCTTCTTTGCTCCTCTATTGCTTGCAGAAGGAAGCTGTCTTCCAATACAATCGAGGAACTTCCTGGATTGCTTGTGCCGGGCCGTACCATCCCTCCAACAGATATCAGGGTGGTTGAAGTACCCCATGCCGACAAGGGTCTGTGAGCGTGAGGCTGTTCCTATCTGTCTATAGAGTGCTTCATCCACAGAGCCTTCTTGATCTGGTGGTCTGTAACAGATCCCCACAGTAATGTCTCTTATAACTGTTCTCCCTGAAAATCTCCCCAAAAATATCTAAGCTTCTAGGATTTTGGATTCTAGGCTTTGATTCTGTCTTTTAATTTTTAATTACTTTTTGATGAACAAGTTTTCCATGTTTCCCTACAATATAAACTAAACAAACCATAATGAATTGTATAATATTTTGAAGATGCTAGTCAGATGAGATTATACCCCAAATATTTTAAATATTAGTAAACATTTTCAGTAATATTTTCTACTTTATTTTACAGTAGTCTTGTAAGAAGGCAGTTGACCTATACTCAGTGTCTTCCACCAGTTATGTATCAGTGACACCAATCCATCTCACCTGCATGGGTGGGTGGCATATTCTATTTGCTATTCTTTAATTGTTCCTGGCTGCTTCCTGGAAAATGCGGACAGGACTTGAATTTGATTTGTGAAGAACAAGACAGCTTCTGAAATCACAGAACTTCCTACAAGCTCAGAAGAGCATTGACTCTCCAGTGTTAAACTAGCCTTTCATCAACCCAAATACGAGAGTGAAAGGACCATGCAAGACCTCCTGATTCTTCATTCAACTTTTAATCTAAACACATTTCTGGAGGTAGAATATAAGAATCATCAAGGACAGAATAAAATTTTTCAAGCAAGTTTTTGAGATGGAGAGAGGTGATGTAAATAGGTGAATAAGACTGAAAAACTGCAAGTTGTTAGGTGAGATTGATTGCATGTTGCATAAAAATTCTTTTCTTTCTAATAAATTCTTTCCAAAATACTCTTTCACCATTTTTTTAAATTAGTCTGTCTGATTTTTATGCATTTCGGGGACCAGCCTTTAAAATGGGAAAGTTACAGATGTACAGACACAATAGGACTTGCTTTGCAATGGGAGTTCATATAAGGGCTGGCCACTGCAACCCTGGCCTAATGGTGACCAAGACCTAATGGGAAGGTTGCAAAAAGCTGTTCAGCATACAATAGGCACAAAGGTCATCGTGGAAAGGCTACAGTTATAGTTATGTGAAGGTGGAAATTGTTTCAGGTTGTGCTGTGACCTTGTAAAACAAGGCAGGATGACACCACTTAAATAAGTGTCATGGGTTCAGCAGCAGCAGTCATTTTTCTCCTCCTTGGTAGCTGGTGTAGCACTGTGTTTTTGATTTTGGGCCTGGGAACAGTGCTGATAACACCAGTGTTTCGGTTACTGCTTAGTGATGTTTTGGTCTGGCCAAGGACTTTCTGAGTTTCATGCTCTGCCAGGGAGGAGGGGAGCCGGGAGGAAGCAGAGACAGGACACCTGACCCAAACTGACCAAAGAGGTTATTCCATACCACAGCACGTCATGCCCAAGATGGAGGACGGAGAGGAGAGACCCAGAAGGGTGGGGGTTGCACTGCGTGGTCGGGCTTGGTATTAGGTGGTGAGAAATTGTATTCTTTCCTTGTATTTGCCTTGACATTATTATTATTGGTGGTAGCAGTAGTGATCTGTGTTATACTTTAGTTACTAAACTGTTCTTATCTCAACCGGTGGGAGTTGCATTCTTTTCTATTCTCCTTCCCATCCCTCCGGGAGTGGGGGGCAAGAAAGAGGGGGGAGTGAGTAAGAGAGAGTCTGCGTGAGTTAGGCTTAAACCACGACAATAAGGAATAAATAGCTCTTTGAACAAATCCTAAAGGAACCTTTTCAAAAAGAGGTGTTTTATTTCTGACTTCCCTTCTTTTAATTTTCAATTCTGTCTCTCAGATTCACAGTCCTAACAGCTGCTTTGCTCTAAAGTGAATGATAGATAATACTGGTTTTGAGTTATAGGACATCAATACAACACACTGAAAATTTTGCTCTTTCTTCTACTATCACAAACTTGCTGCAGAAATGAAAGGTTTTGAGCTTTCATGTATCCCCTCCTGTAAACACTGGGTTTAGTTTTCAAGTATTTTTCAAGTTTGGGGGTGGTTTTTTCACTGTTAAACTGGTCTTGAGTTAACTTTATAAAAAAAGAAATTGAAATCCTTTTAATGCATTGCAATTTCATTTAAAGTATATCCCCTGTATAAGTATATTAAAAATACGACATTTGACTGTGAGAACTGTCATGCCAAGTTCCATCCTGGAATGAATTTTACAGCTAAGTTATAAACCCAGAAAATACAAGTTTATAATGGCAATCCTGACAGACCCCTAACTGCCCACTGAACTGGTGCTGGAATGATTTTCTACACCGTGTAAAGGCCACTTTAAAGTTTTCTATTTTCACCTTTGTAAAGACAACAGACTCTGTTTCAGAAGGTGGGACGTTTGAATAAAATCAGAATTTTTCTTATAGTATCCTATTGTAAAATTAAATTCATTTTATTCAGCAATTAATTTTATAATCAGGTTATCATTCTTTCTGAGTGTTTTATTTTACAATTTGAATTGGTCATAAACAAAGTAAAGGCTTTAGATACTTGAACAGAATGCCATGGGCAATCAGGACTATCAATGCATTTCCTGATGGGAACTTACTGTCATCTCAAAGACAAATAAGTGTTCCTTTTAAAACTAGTTTTATAAGACCATCTTGAAGAATTTTTCTTTGGTTTATTTTATTTTATTTTATTTTATTTTATTTTATTTTATTTTATTTTATTTTATTTTATTTTATTTTATTTTATTTTATTTTATTTTATTTTATTGAGTGTGGAGGCAAACAAATAGCTTTGTATCAGAGTATATGATCTATTTTGCCCTTTTTCTTAGTGGTGTGGTTTAAGCCCTGCCAGTAACTCAGAGCCATGCAACCGTTCACCCACTTCTCCCCGACTTCTCTCTTCTCCCCCTCCCCTGCTCTAGGAGGGACGGGAAGGAGAATCAGAAGAATATAAACCCCATGGGTTGAAATAAGAACAGTTTAATAACTAAAGTATAATACAAAACTACTGCTGCTCCTCCTACTACTAATGATAATAATAGTAAGGGAAAGAACAAGGGGAGAGTATATAAAACTAAAAAGGGAAGGAAAAAACCCAACCCAATGAACACAAGTGATGCACAATACAATTGCTCACCACCCACTAACCGATACCCAGCCCAACCAGAACAGCAAAGTGGGCCTTCTGGGTGACTCCCCTGGTTTATATACT
This sequence comes from Ara ararauna, assembly GCA_028858755.1. NCBI lineage: Eukaryota > Metazoa > Chordata > Aves > Psittaciformes > Psittacidae > Ara > Ara ararauna. The sequence goes on from CM054376.1 coordinate 35,171,055, forward strand.
GGGCATGACATGCTCTGGTATGGATTACCCCTTTGGCTAGTTTGGGTCAGGTGTCTTGTCTCTGCTTCCTCCTGGCTTCTTGTGCCCCTCTTCACTGGCAGAGCATGAGACTGAAAAGTCCATGATTAGCGTAAGCATTACTTAGCAACAACTAAAACCATCGTTGTGTTATTAGTATTTTTCTCTGACAAAAGCCAAAACACAGCACTGCACCATCTACTAAGGAGAAAAGTAACTGCTACAGCTGAACCCAGGACACTTGGCAAAAAGATCATTCATAAAGACTTGAGGAATCTATGATAGTACGAACAACGACAGTTCACTAGTAATAAGTTTAATTAATTTCAAGAACATTCATCAATGACCAGCCTTTTTGGTCTGTGTTTTTCTAAGTGTTCTTCAGCACGTAAAGTATTTATAAAAGGTGCACAGAGGCTTAAATGCACAAGGCCTGCCAATTTTCAGTTTCACACTATTTCTGTTAACCTAAGAATCGATTTAATGCCTAAACTCCATAGCTGGTTCCTGACTACATTTTTTATCAATTTTAATCTTCTAGAGTATTTTATGTGCTATATAAACCAGCATTAGAGATAATAAATCAAACTAGAATACCTTGGAAAGCAATTCTCCAAACCAATTATTAAAATATGCTTTATGAAATATATAGGAGATACAATTTCTGTAGAATCAGACTGAAATGGTAATAAATTATTCTAGCCTTACCTGATTATACACAGATTAATCTTTACATTTTTCCATATGACGGCTATGAATATTTTAAATTTTACAGAGCAGATACACATTACACAAATCCCTTTGATCAGCATGAGTCTAGGAATAGTTTTCATCATCATTCATACATCTGTAAGTGTGATCATCTTACTTGCGCATCCCTTGTTTATAAATATAAAATAATTCAGAAAAAAAAGATTGACCATTTGATAAAAAATGGTTCTAATTTAGATGACAAAAAGGTTTCTGTACACATCTGTTATCACCCAGCATATTTAGCAGCTTGCAAACGAAACTACTGAGATTCATTTGTGCTGAATGACTATATTGTAACACATCACCAAATGTTTAAGCAGTAATGAAAAAATGTGACATTTTCAGAAAAGCTCACCATTGGCATACTGTTCCTGTCAAATAAATGTGCTTTATCAATTAGATTAATGATATTTTTAACACAAATTTGATAGAAGCATTGATAGATAGGCTGATGCTACAGACTTCTCTGCATTGCCTGGGTTACTAAGAAGTGTGGAAGTTCACTGTACAGCACACATTCTATTATATGAGGATGATGTAAATAATAGCATTGGCTAGCAAGCTGAACCATACAAGTCAGCTAAAAATTTGGTAAATTATATAGCCTGATCTTTTATGCTACTTCTGGGATGTAAAATTTGACTTATTTTCCAAGTATACTCTTTCTTAGTTTTCATGGGATCTCTTTTTTTTTTTTTTTTTCAATATGACTTCAGGATTAGGCCTGCGTTTTAATTTCTCAAGGAACAAAATGAAAAACTAAAATATCCTAAAGCATTACTTTACTGAGTGTTTTCACTGGCTTGTTTTGACTAACCAGTATACATTAAACAAGGAAAAAGAAAGGTACCTGATGGTTCAGCCACAAGCACAGACAGGACAAGTGAATGAACAGCGTCCTTGAGCAAGACCAGTCCTGTATGAATGGAATTTCTCTTTTAGTTCATAGATGATATTACTATACTGCCCAACAGTTTTTTTGTGACATTCCCAGTTGCTTCTTATAGTGATGCACTCTGCAATAATGATACAACCTGGATATGCTTCTCTCTCCTTGACATGCACTTCCTTAGATACAGTCCTGCCATGAAACTGGAGATGAGCAACTTCTGCTTCCACAGGGAGCTCAATTTTAGGCAGAACCTTGGGCAAGCAATACTTGAATCTGTGGCCAGATTGAGTGGGGCTCCAAATCCACTGTCTGTGCACTTTATATCTGAGTGGCATTCTTTCTATACTCCCCTAGCCATTCATTTTCAGAGATTTCCAGTTTCCTTCCTGACATCAATGATGCACATACCACTCTTCATAGAAGACATTGGGCATAATGGTATCAACTGCATATATCAGAAACAAAGTTTGTATTCTGGTTACCTGCACATATCATTTTTTCTGACTCAGGGTCTAGTAAATTCTGCACTATAAGGTACTGTAATTTTTTATAAGCATTTCCTATGTCTTGGAGATGGTTAAAGATATTTGCTTTAGGCTTAAGGAGATACTCTGCATGGAGATCTCGATAACTGTGTGGTTAATGTATGTTTCCTATGTTTGCATGGGGATAAGCAGCAAGAGGTTAGGATGCAGGGACTAATTGTCAGGATGCTTGAGGATGCGTCCACATAGTTTCTCCCAGCCTGTAAATGTATGAGGTCTGTCAAGTTATATAAAGGTCTAATAATTTGAATTTACATTATCTTAGTTCTTTTTAATAACTGATAGTGATTTAAATCCTGTTCTACTTATTCACTGTTGCTACTTTTATTTTGGTATTCATTTGAATGAACAAGCTGTCGTATGTCTCATACTTGGCATATGCCAGTGTAAATAATCTTAGACTTCCTTCATACAAACATTGTAGATAACTCTTAGCCTTCCCTCATGCAAATGTTTTTGTACCAGCAACACTTAAGATTGTTATGCAATTCTTATCCAAATTCTTACTGAAGACTCATGTAAATTAAAAAAAAAAAACAACCAAACAAACAAAAAAAAAAAATAGAAAGAACCCCCCCAAAAAAAACCCAACAAAAAACAAACCACAAAGAAACCCTGGGAATTTTATAATCTCTAATGTGGTAATGGTAGAAAGCAACAACTTTGAGATTCATAATCTATTCCATTACTTTTATAAATTCCATTCATTAAATAAGATCTTGGAAAATTTGTGAGGGCTTTAAAATTATTGAGTTGAAGAGCATGCTCCAAAATTCTCAATTTTGTGCTCACCAAGAGAAAATATTGCAGTGGTTTAACATGACAGGTAAATAAATAGAAGAGACTTTAATTAAATGCTCCTTAATTCATTGACAAAAGGGTACATTAGAAGTCATTGTTCTTGCTCTCAAATTTTCCATACATAAATGACTGAGCACTAAACTTTATGAAGAGAAATTAGGACAGAGTATTCGATTTTTAGCCTAACTTCTCATTCTACTTGACAAGCATAGCTAGAAGAGCAAAGAATGTGAGAAATACACATCTCATATAGAACTTACTGATTTGATTCCACTATTAAAACAAATCCAAGCTGTTATTATCTAACCTTTAGATATTTACATACTAGCTACACTATATGCTTAATTCAAATAATAAGTCATAAGAACACAAAAGTAGCTAATGCATTATTTTCTCAACCTTTAGTCAAACATTGGAATAAAAAGCAATATTGTCAAACTGCAACAAAGAAATTTACATTTTTTTATTGCCAGCTTTCAGTGTTCTGAAGTTAGCCATACGTACAAAGGAAACCAGATAAATCTGTTAGAAAAGACTGTTTATATACCGTGTTCAGCACACTAGAAATCTGGTAAGGCTTTCCACCAGTTCTTTCCACCACTCATCATTATTTATTAAGTTGTGCTTAAAATAAAAAAAAAATCCAAAATAAAAAAAACCCCACTAAACCCAAAAAACACTAGTAGTTATATTTCTGTGGAACTGAAGTCACTGTTAAATTAATAGTGGTAGGAAAGGATGCAGCATTGAAAAAAAATTATAAAATCTTTTGGGCTTTTCAGTCTGGACATTAAAAAGGAAGCATCAGTTTAATACTAATATTATGATTACATAAACCACTTAAATACATATCTTTAGACACAGAAGTGTTTACTTCTGAGTTAGACACTTTACAATCAATAAGATTGTTTACTTAAAATGATGCACATATTTGTTGGCTTTTCCGATTAAAGTTGGAAAATTGTGACTAATATACATGAAATAATCTGGCTTCTGGGGTTTTCTCTTAATGCTGTTGGAAAAAAAAATCTTTTTTTTACTATTAGTTTCATATTAATTTTCAAATCAGAAATACTGTCTACTTAGCAGAAGCTGCTGGCCATTCTAGCTACATGCACAACAATCGTAATAGTTGAAGGCTGCCCCATTATATCAAATGAACATGCACAAACATCATTTGCAAAAGTTGAATCTAAGCATTTAATTGAGATTGTAAGTGAGGTTTCATCACTCTGATATGAATCACTAGTACATTAATAGCTCATAAGTGTTTGGATATTTATAAAAATTTCAACAGTCTTGGAATGCCTATAGATGTATACGTTTAGCTAGAATACACTACTTTATTTTGTTGTTAATATTTCAGTCATATAGAAAGAGCAAACAACACCTGCTGAGATAATAATCATAGATGAGGTATTGAAGTAACAGATATGAGTAATTTACTTATTTTATGAAGAGATTTTATTGATATCCAATGGACATTCACAAATAATAGATACTGTCAAACAAGATAAGCTAAGAAGCCCAAACTATTTACAAGTGGATTTTTTATAGAACTTATTCTTTGCCTGCAATCAGCAGCACATATAATTTTCAGATTGTTTCATATAACATATAATTTTGGTTCTTCCATTTTAATTCAACTACTTGTGTGTAAAACTTGGCTATTCAATAATTCTGCAAGGGAAAATGGTCATCTTTGCATACTGTTGCAAAACTGTGTCAAGCTAGCTTGAGAAGGTGTGAGCTGATATTGCTTGAGTGATTCCATATGACCATGAGAAAATTTGGAGACTGGAAAGATAAAAAAGCAAGCTAAAGAGAAGAAATTGTGTCTGCATATCTTCAAAGACCAAAATAACCCAAAGTTGCAGACAGATGTTATGAGGTTAATTTTTTTTTCTGAGAGCAAATATGAATTTTATAGAAATACACAAGAACACATATGCTATTTCTGAACACTAGGGAAATAATCTAAAAATCATTTTTTAAAATAATTAAGAATCATTAAAGTTATTATCTTTTAAAAAGTGACCATCACAATATTGTTCAGCCTCTCATAGTTCTGTTTTCTTTATACTATACAGAAAACCAAAGAAATAAATGTGAAATATTTGCAAAAAAACGATGAGTAGAATATAAGATGACATCATGATTCTCTTAAGGTTTCCATTGCTTTCCTAAATATTTCTGAACACACATAAGAACAGTATATTTACCTGAAGATGAACAAATAAAATATTTTTCAACATTTTGTTTTGACAGGAAGAACATTGCAATCTGTTTGCCATGGACTGATAATATGCACTAAGAGACATATGTGCCAGCTTATTGAATGCAATAAATGTACCTGTAGCAATGTTTTAGTGTTTAATACTCTCAAGAAAGTCGATACACAAATATTTCTGCTGATCCCACAATTACGGTTTCTTCTAAACTACCTTCTATGATGTTGTGACAAGGAGTCCCAGGGTGGTTCTGTTAGAAGAACTGCTACTTCTGGTTACCATTATTCCAGAGGGACAGGAAGTGAGTAAATATGAGAAATTAAAAAAAAAAAAAAAAAAGAAGAAGAAAAGAAATAGGCAGAATCCAGAAACAGTTCCTTCAGATTGTTTTATTTTTAGAACTGCTTGCAGTATTTCTCATTTGTTGAGAACTATTTACACAAGCCTATCTATTGATATTGCTATTACTGTTACTATGTTTATTATTATTAATTCTGATAATATATCTTCGTGATTTTACATTTATTCATCAGTTTTGATAGACAGAAATCCTTATAGGCTATGAAAATCTGAGATGTGGAAGTATTTCCAAAATTCCAGGTCCATGTTCAGGCCTTGAGCATATGTCACTCCCATACTCCTTTTCTCTTTTTCTGCTTCCTGAACTCATGTATGTATGAATGTGTATGCATACACACACACGTGTGCACACACACACATGCACACACTGCCATCTATGCCTTCGTTTCTTTTTACTTTTAATGTGCAAAACCTTGAGGACAGAAGTAGGTTACTGGAACCTTTGTTTCTGGTCTTGCTGTTATAACTGTATTCTAAACTTCTAAACTTTATATACTTAAAATAAAAGGAATTAATCTGATGTGTTAATACAATTACGTCTGTATGTTTTTACATTATGCAATAATTTTCTTTAAAAAAGCCCCCACACAAACTTCTATATTTATGCATTATAATCACATTTCTTGCTGGAAGAAAATGATATACGCATTACATCTCAGGCTGCATTAACATAAAACACACCTGCAACAAAACTAGCTCACTATTTACGAAAAAGCAGTACCAACTGAATCCCTAATATGTATCATGAGGCGAAGAGCAATGCAGTAGACATGAAAGTGCAGGGCAGGGAATCTTAATAATTTATAATAATATGAGACATGATATTTAAACTTCACATTTTAAAATAGAAAACAACGTTTTGGAGTTTTCCTGTTTAATTTATTTTTGACCATGCATATACTTGCATTTGATTGAAGTATAAATCAGTGAATGTTTTTGAAAAAACACATCTTGAACTTCTTTCAAAACTTTTTCTTCCTACAGCACACAACAGTAGCATGTAATAGGTATTTTAAAATCCATTTAGCACAGTAGTTGATATTTTGCTAAAAAGAAAAAAAAAAAAAAAGAAATAATTGGAATTCCTATCAACTATTCCTGAGTGAGATACAGTATAAACAGGCGGATTTAGCCAGTGAGGCACTTGTAATACACTTGAATTCAAGACACTTATAAACTCATATTTACCTAAATGTCTGGGTGACAAAGACCATGCAAATAAAAATAAAACAAAAAAACCCCACCCTCTGTGAATTTCAGAAAATTAAAGAAAAGGATACACTCACATCTTGAGTCCAATTGCTCAGCTTCATGACTGTAGTAATGCTACATAACTCTGCCTGCAGTGGTAAAGGAAAATAACTTCTCAGACTGAAACTTCAAGGAAAATTTGTTTCTTGGAATTACTGTATGACCTTGGAAAGCCATTAAGGTCTAGATTAAAAAAAAAGGGTTAGATCATCTCTTTCCTAGCACTGAATTAAATACCTGAGTTAGGTGCCTAGAATTGCAATGTACTAGATTTGCCAGAAAGAGACCATACAACCAGACTTCTTAGATGAACATTAATTTGATCACCCAGTAAGAAAATGCAGATGGCAAAATTTCTAACCTCCACCTCAAGACTGCAAACACCTCACTAAGAAAATGTTTTCATACATGATCAAGAAATGCAGCTCATGATCTTATCATAAAAGTAGGTGTCTCCACCTACTTTAAGGAAAATTTCACGCAGTATTTTCCACATTCCCTGCCGCCCCCCTTGTTCCCCTAATTTTAAGAAAATGTGCATTCTTTTAAGATGTCAGTGCTCTCACAATTATGCAACAAGTAGTTTAGTGCAGATCATCCTCCTCAGTATGGGAAGACATTCCCTTTCAATACATGTGCTTGGAAGCCATCATAAGAATGATTACATCAAAATCTACATTCAGCAGGACTTCTTAGAATATAGCTATCTTACTTTAACCTCCTTTATGTTTGTCTAACAGTGCAGGGGATATCACACTTGAGAAGCACCTGGGCTACTTTGACTGAAATATCTCTTTTAGACCCATAAAGAACACAGCAGGATTTGCCACTTTGCCATGTAAATCAATGAGTTTTGTATCCTGGAGAAAACAGACAGGTGAAAAAAAAAAAGAAAGAAAAAAGCGTTAACATTTTGTGTTTTTCAGGTTAATTCTTGGTTTTGTCCTTACCTGAAGAACCATTTTTTGGTCTAGCACTAAATAGCATGATTTAAAATGTGCAAATGATCAACATTATTTGATAGCATAAATGATGCTCCAAAAGACAGTGCAATGAAGCATAAAGAATAAGGCTCAGTAGTGGTTTGTGTCTGCCTTGCAAGCAGCAGGTGAAGTATCTTTTTCTTGCGAGTGTTCTCATCCTTTCTATTCTCTTGCCCATTCAGCTGCAATACGATTCAATAGCTTTTCCTGCAACTGAAAATAAGTGTTTTAAGACTTTAATATGTATCTCAGAACTCCTATTTTGTTTCTGTCATTTGGTCATGTCAAATTCTTCACATCCTGACAGCAAGACCAAACAGGCAATCACTTGCCAGCTTTTCCATTCATACAAGAGTAAAAATAAAATCCTCTGCACCAAAAAAAAACCCCACAAAAAAAAAACCAACAGAAAAAAAAAAAAACAACCCACCAAAAAAACAAGGGGAAAAAACCCTCAAATCCATCACTGTAGAGAAATGCAAAGATGAAAAAACGAGCAGGGTAGGTATCGCCCTGATTGCAAGCTGACAAAGAAATTGTGTATTTGTCGGCTTTTTTGGTAAAAAATAACAAAAATTCTAGAAAGGAATAGGAAAGAATATGTCTTTTCTTTTTTTTCAGGACTAACTTTCTATTCTCCTTTATTAATATTATTTTTGTGCACATTATTTATTTTCTTAAAGTGCAAGTACAATGTTCCCCCTTTCTGCTCAAGAGTCAGGGGGACACTGCCGGCTAGGATAAATGCCAATATCTGAAACTGGAGCCAGAACGCAACTATTCTGCAGAGCATCTCCTTGGTCCTCAGAAGTAATGTCCATTTATAAAATGTGTGAATCACACCTCACTCCTCGTCTCACCTGAACCAGTAGTCCCACATGTACAAAGCTGACTTGTATTACTCTATTATGGTTTTATTAGTTCTACAACATAAATTTCACAAGTTAGGTATTGCATATGAAACATACATATGACGGAACATAAATACCTGCAGTCCTTGAAGCTAACTTTTTTTGAAAGTCAGTATTTATTTGAACCTTTCTTTCTTAGTTTCTTGCCTTCTTTTTGAGATAAAACATTTCAGAAGCAAGAGTGGCTGTGGAATTGCTATTAAGAAACATAGACTAAAGAACAATTTTTATTTCCATGGGATGCATCATTAGAAGTTTAGTGAAACTGTAGACCTAACATCCTCATATTATTTGGCGTAATAATTAAATACATAGTGCATGTACATGAACTACGTGCTATTCATCAAGAAAAAAACCAACAAATAAGTCATAGAAGTGCATGCATGTGCATTTATACCTAATCATGTTTCCCAAGAACAATCAATATGATTTCAGTTACTGAGTTTCAGTGATGTATAGATTTACAAGATAGGAGAAAAAGTGCTATTTCTTCTGTTACTGCCTCTGTGGTTTACTGATGAAGTAATTTGATGGTAGCAATATTAGGTTGGTACACTTATAGCACACTTTTCAGCCTAGAGTATGGGAAGGTAAAATACTTTTTCAACTTCTTTGATATTTTTCTTTGGGAATGATGATGGACAAGTATGTATCTAGCCAGGACATATAAATATTTTAGAACGTTATAAAAAATGTGTAACAATAAATGAAGCAATTACAAACAATACTGAAAATTTAGAAAAGGATTTAAAAGAATATATTTTTTTCAAAGGATGATTTTTAGAAAGAAATTGGAATTTGTAATTTCTTACTTCACTGCAGCTAGTCTCTTAATGGCATCTATTGTAGTTCTTATGATACTAGTACACAGAAAAACCATGTATATTTGCATATAACTTGATTGTGTACATTACAGGAGTAAGGGGAAACATGATGAATTCCTTCAGGAATATAAATCCAGACAACTATTTTCTTTCTTATACTACCTTCCAATTAATCTATTTAAATTGTTGCAGGGGTTATCTGGGCATGGAATTCTTAGGAAGTGACAGTGAGACTCAGTGTTGTCTGTAGCCAATACTATTTAATAATTAAATATTTTGCCTTTTGGTCTTTACATTGAAGGAAAACCTAATGTCTAGAATCATACCATTTTATTAGAATCTTAAATTTTCTCTTCTCCGAGTGCAAAGTTCTAAGCTTCAGTTTACGGAGGAACTTGATCTCATGAGTTTTAAGGGGAGAAAAATAGAAAATAAGTTAAAATTATAATAATTGTATTCTATTTAGCCTTATAATTTAGCCTTTAGTTTTATTTTCTTTTCCTTTTAAATAATACTACATTGATGTAATCATATTTGATTCAGCTGATTCATGCAAATATCCAGTGCAGCTGTGTGAGATTATTATTATCATAATTCTAGATACACATAAATTTGTATAGTCCAGATTTACTTGGCAGTTCAGATTTGAAGAAAAGCTAAACAGGCAATCATATAGAATACACTAAAGTACAGCACTAATGATAATGATAGTTATTTTACTCTGGGATCAGTAGACTCTGGGGTCTAACAGAATCTTTCTATAGATAATAAGAAATAGTCCTCTAGTCATTTTTTCTCCATTCATTCTTCTCCACTGATCTGAACAAAGTGAAATGTCTCAAGCATATGACTTCTAAGTACTCCAAAAGTAGAAAAGCTGATAGAAGGTGCTCACTGAAGCACTATGAGAATGCTCTTTATCAATAGTACATGATATTTGCTTGTATTTGAGTGGAAATATCTTCAGTTTTTGAAATTGAATAAAGGTAGAAAATGTGGTCAAATAAAATACTATTCTGAGTAACAGAAGACTACCACCATTCCTTTTTTTTTTTCTTTTGGCTTGGTTGCCATGTGTTAGTAGGCAAGTAATTTAGTCTTTTACATCACTGCTTTCAATTCTGAGACACTAAATTCCTTAGAGGGAAGCCATCTTTTACTAAGTTCTTGCTGGAACTTTACTTTTCATTAATGTAAATATAACCAAGACTAATTTGATAAGCTACTCATGAATAAGGCACTGCTTGTATGTTTCTTCCTTGATTTATTTCATCCACTGCTTAATTTTTTCCATTAGATGAGGCTGAAAAAAAAAGTTTGAAAGAAATTCTATTTGAACTAGAATGTCAGTTGCCTGTCATAGTTGGATCAGTTGTTGTATTCATAAATTCATAGAAAATAAGTGACTACTGTTATCATCTAGCTTGAACCCATAGCTAGTAAATGTCAGGAGAGTTTTCTGAAACAAATCCAGTCAGAACTAAAACATAGCTTCAGAAAAAAAAAAAAAAAAAAACCAAAACCAAACACCATCTTGAGACAGAGATTTGAAGAAGCAATGAAATCCTTTTCTAATTTTTTTCAGATAGCCTCCTTTTACTAGGAGAAAAAAAAATATACATAAAAAAAAGATAAAAAAAGACATTTAAAATCAGACTATTTTGTGGCCTGTCAATCTTGTTATAATTTGTTACATAGATGAAGACCTCTGTTTCTGTTCTCTATGCCAGTATTCCCGATCTGTGACAAAATTACTCAACCCTTTTTCTTTCCCCTGAGAAGCCTGTATTGTTCACTAAAGGCATGTTTCATGAAGCACAATTTGCAATCCTTTGATCATTTTAATGGTTCTTCTTCGAATTCCAAAATTATTTCAGTAACCTTCTTAACTGAAGAAATCTGATCTGAACCCCAAGATCCAGCAATAAAAAAGTGCCAAATGAATAACATCTGCTATATGATATTATCATGTGAATTCATCCAGCAATTAATTTATCTGCATATGAAAGTAAAAAAAAATCATGGACATGATTTAGTCACTAAATTTTTTCCAAAATCATCACTTTCCAAAACACAGTATCAACCTGTGCACATGGATTCATATCTGCCTTTAAGAAGATGCAGTTTTCTTGTAGTCCTAAAAAATTCTGGTAGTTTATTAGCTTCTATCTGATTCCTTATTTTCTACTTTCTCTTTTTGTCATCTACTGATGCATTCAGTAACGATTTTGTGGGTTTATTTTGTTTGAGTTTTCAGACTGTGTTTTGCTACAAATGTTGAACAGTGCAAAATGAATATCTGATCTCAGGGACATAGTAGAAGCAAATGAATCTCATTTGATGAACATTTCCTGTTTATGTTCTCAAATTTAACTTAATTTTTAATCTATTTAACATGCACTTAATCCAAATATCATGGGATTTGAAGCTGTACAAAAATCCAAGTGCATTAAAACATTATTATCTTTATCAAGCAAACCTGTAATTTCAAGTTGATTTTAACAAGTTCCATTTTCCTTAAACTCTTGCCAATTGGCTTTGATTCTGTGGCTTCAAGCCTATTCTCACCAATCTGTTACATTGCTTAGAATGGATATCAGACAAGCAGATGTATAATCTCTGGTAATGCTCACTTCCCTGAATTCATCTAGAAACAAGAGTTTTTTCAGTACAAAAACATGCCCAGAATCTAAGAAGTGGAAATCTTCTACACACTACCTTCTCCTGCACTTGTTAAAAAAAAAAAAAAAAAAAGTAAAAATAGCAAACTCAGAAATTTCTTCCAATAAGCTAAAGAAAATAAGATATTCCAAACTTCATACTTTGCTCAATGAGTAGAAGGTGAAGGAATGAGCAACACATGAGAGAGCCTTGCAACTTTGGATGATTAGAAGTTTAGTAAATGCAGCTGAGAATCTACAGAGACTGTGATTTACAGGATCAGATATTTTTTAGTATTGTCAAGTATTAACTTTACTTCTGTTCTATACTCTTCCAAGATTAGTAGAAAAATCAACACTCTTTATTCTTGCTTATCTAAGATCAAGTTATCTGCTTGAACTTGCCAGTTAAAATGCCCAAATTTTCTAGTTTCTCTCTCTTCAAAGATTTTTTAAATCACTTAAGCTACATTCATTTGCTCATGAGTTGCCTTATTTGTAAGAATCTGAGATTGCTTGTGTAATTTTAAATGTGACATTTTTTAAACTACATTCTTGCTCGGTTTTGATTTGTTTGTTTTTTTTTTTTTTGTTTTTTTTTTTTTTTTTAATGTTTATTTACCCATTGTGGAAGTTACTATGATAGAGAAAATGAACACATGGACCCAATGGCTGTACATAATTTGTGCCTTAATATATTATTTCTCTGACAGTTAGATGTACAGCTGTGCACTGTAAAAGTATAAATTACAGTAACAAATTTTAACTATAATTATTACTACTGAGTTTTGTTTATGAAACCACAGATATTCAAAACCAGACATGTTTGTTTCCCAGAGAGCTTTTGCTGCAAGTAAAATACAACACAACATGAAGCAAAAATTGCCAGTCACAGAAGGGAGGTCACACAAACAGAGCATGATGGGATTGCTGGATGACATAAGACATATTACATTTTCCTTTAAAAAATTAATGACTTGCTTTTAATGAACATATTTCCTCATTTTGGGGAAAAATAATGAAAGTAACAATTGCAGAGGTGCCTGGTCAAACTAAGATTATGCATTCAACTAGTCATTTGATTTTAAATCTGTGCCTCCTGCTGCTGCTTCACCCAAGTTCTAGATTTGACTAGGGTAAAGACGGTGTCTTACACTCAAAACCCACAACATCAGCTATTTTGAAGTTTTTCTAAGTCTTTTTTTTTTTTTTTTTTCTTTTTCTAGTGGGGAAAAGGGTAATAACATGAAAGCTTTATCCTTTATCCCAATTAATGTCGCTGAATGCCTAGTTACTGCCCTCCCCAGGCCTTTTAGGTTCAAACGGAATGTAAATACCTGTGAATGCAAAATTGTTACAAAGTTCCTGCATGGTAGTGGTAGAGAGAGAGAGGAAGTAACAGTTTCATAGAGCAAAATACAAAGTTAAACTCCGTCACTCTACTGGTGGGGGGTTCCCCTACTCCCATTTTAAGAAACTAAGTTATCTAATTGCTCACTGATTTTATCTTACAGCTTTAAAGGTCTTTGAATATAGAGCTATTACTAAGGAACTACCTCTGTTTGTGCTAAGCAACCAAGGGCAGCAGCAGTAGAAGTTAGCTTTCACTTCAGTAGCTCAGGAACATAAGGGGCAGGCATGTCTTTCTCTCTTTTGAGACATGACTGTTCTATGACATGGTGTTTTTATAAAAGTACTTTCATCTTTTTTACTATAAGTTTTTATGATAATAAAAGATGCTCATACCTATAATTATGTAAAGGACATACTCCCTTCAGAGTAAGACAATCATTTGTTTCAGCATGCCAACCTCATGTGCACACAAATCGCCGCAATGATTAATTGACAATCTTGCACTTAATGTGCTTAAAAGCAAGAGAAGAAAAAGGACAATATATATGATCCTGATACCAATAGTATCCCATGAGTATCAGAACTTTATTTACCCTCATATTGCTGCATCACCAGGAACCAAGGTAAAACCAAACTATCTGCCTACTACAAAACTTCTCCAGCAGCCAGAATATAGATAGGACTGGCTATAAATAAAGCACCAAATAAAACACAGGCCAAGCACTGAATTTTTCTTCTCTAATTGTGCATGAAGATAAGCAAATACATGTGTGCCCACCTTCAACTTGACATTTGCATGTTTTTTAGGGCTCTATCAAGAAAATAATTACAGTATTTGCTTCTATGTTCACTGTCACTGAGGAGCAACTACTGTTTCAGACATGGTTTTGCTCCCTCAGTTTCTTAAAGCACAGTTCAAACAAGAGTTGGTTTAACTTTCAGCTGATGAACGGAAACTATGTCAAAATTAACCTGTCAGTGGGTGAGCTGTCAACTCTTGAACCAGGAAATGTACATAGGAAAATGAACTAGAGGTACAGCCACTACCACATTTTAGGCCAAGCGTGAATCTGGGATCAGTGTAGTAGGAATACTTGCATCTAAATGTTCATATGAGCCAGACCAATTAAAAGTACTCAAGCTCACATGTGTAGCAGTATATTTCCTAAAGACTGAAAATTGCAATATACTAATTATACTAATCACTGAAAAAGTGACCAGAATCATAGAATCATAGAATAGTTAGGGTTGGAAAGGACTTTAAGATCATCTAGTTCAAATCCTCCTGCCATTGGCAGGGACACCTCACACAAAACCATGACACCCAAGGCTCTGTCCAACCTAGCCTTGAACACCGCCAGCGATGGAGCATTCACAACTTCCCTGGGAAACCCAGTCCAGTGCCTCGCCACACTCACAGTAAAAAATTTCTTCCTCATATCCAATCTAAACTTCCCCTGTTTAAGTTTGAACCCATTACCCCTTGTCCTCTCACTACAGTCCCTCATGAAGAGTCCCTCCCCAGCATCCCTATAGGCCCCCTTCAGATATTGGAAGGCTGCTATGAGGTCTCCACACAGCCTTCTCTTCTCCAGGCTGAACAGCCCCAACTTTCTCAGCCTATCTTCATACAGGAGGTGTTTCAGTCCCCTGATCACCCTCGTGGCCCTCCTCTGGACTTATTCCAACAGTTCCATGTCCTTTTTATGTTGAGGACACCAGAACTGCAAACAGTACTGCAAGAGAGGTCTCACAAGCACAGAGTAGAGGGGCAGGATCACCTCCCTCGACCTGCTGGTCAGTATTCAAAAGGTAGACAGCTTCCATAAATGCAACCAAAATACTATTTTTTATTGCTTCTACTATTAAATAAGACAGATTTTTTCATGGCTTATTCATCACTCTGAGAATTAAGCTTTGTTGTCTAAATCCATACAGCTGGTTCTTATTTGAGAAAACTAGCAGTTTGCCTAAAAGTTTCTGTGGTGGCTCATGGCAGCAGAAAAAAAAAAAAAAAAAAAAAAAAAAAACACACACACAAAAAAAAAAAAAAAAAAAACAACAAAAAAAAATCTATCTATATATATCATATACATGTTTCACTTGCAAGTTAAGAAATTTCTGCTAATTTTAAAGATATTGCATTGTACTGTCATGGGTACCTCAACTTTTTGATAAGACTACTTAAGTAATGCTAGCAAAAAAAGTCTTTTATTCATTTGTATTCTTGAATAGTCAAATATTTGTGCAGTAAATTGTTTTGTCACACAGCATTATTTAACATAACCACTTGTAGTTGGTTTTGTTCTGGTTTTGTTTTAACTACCCTCCACACACAGGCTTTGTTATTTTTATATTATTTTTGACTGATTTGTTCAGCAAGGAAAACAAAAAGCAATTCATGCACTCAAGTCCAGTCCAGAGTCCAGCAGAGTCAAAGCACAAATTAATTTGCAATGTTTCCACTGTATAACTTGTTTTTCCCTACAGAAATGTGCATTAAGAAAGTAGCAGAAGCCTTGAGTTTGGTCACATTATTTAAGTCAATTTTGCTATTACTTTCTCATGGTTTTTTGTTGATTTTAATTTTATTTTAGCCTCTAATGAATGAAACAAATCCCTTAAAGTCACGTGAGATTCAGGCATGTGACTAAGAATTCTGAATATGTGCTTTACAGAGGATACCTCTTCTGCATTATCTGCTGATATAGCCTAGGAGTTTCCAAGTGCCCAGATCACAGCTGCTGGGACCATAAGCACAGTGGAATAGGATGCAGTTCACAGGAAGACTATTAATGATTTCAGTAAGTTTTGCAGCCTATACTGTGCTCAGTGCTGACATGATTTTGCTGCTAGCAGAAAATTACCCTAGGGAGCTTTAAGTAGTCCAGGTAAGTCTACATGAACTGAAGATATCTGAGTGGCTGTAGTGTAGTTTCTTCTCACAAGAAAAAAGGACAGTGGTACCTTCCTAAATTGTTTCATTATTTTATGTAAATACATAATGAAACAGATTCAGTTAAGTGCCTTTTCTATTCAAGGTATATATAGAGGATGGGCTTAGATGTGAAGGTGTTTAGATACATTTATGGTGCTAGTATTATTCTAAAACTTCATCTGGCAGTTCCAAGAGTTTTTCTTCAAAACAATAACACTCTTTTCACCCTTGCTACTACTGTGTCAGCACTATATTCCTGCTGTATGTAATGAAAAAAAAAATCATTATTTGTGATATTTTTACATGTATTAAGAGACTGTCTTCAGCTGCTGAATTAATCCCACACTCGTTAGCAAAACCCATCAATGGAGTCTTTACAGTCTGTTTTTTTCTGCCATTTTTGTTTTCTAGTGGTACAGGTGTACTAAAGAAGGATCAGATCAGCATGACCATGCAGAGCAAATGCATATAACACATTACACATTTGGTATTAAGACAGATCTGTTCAATAAGTCCAGTGTGGAATCTTTGATTGTCCTGGACCATTTTTGAAAACTCCTGCTGTGCGTCATCCTGTCAAGTTATTTGGGCACTATGCTCTGAAATTGAAGAAATTGAAATTATCTGTTTTAAAGGTCAGCACTTCACAAAATTTCATGTCTGAAACAAAATCACGTACACTACAAAAATGATAGATCTGTTTCAAAGTACATTTCACCTTGCAAGCTTTCATCATAATCACATCATTCTTACTCTTTGGTTTCATTTTTTTTTTTTTAATTTTATCCACTTTCTTTATCTTCCTTTTCAATTACATTATAAGACTCTTAAAGGAAGGTAAACATTCTTTGTTTATATCTGTACAGCAGGCCTAACAAAACGCCTTTGAGTGCTCAGTACTGCTGTGATGTGATACAGGATACGGGAGATCAAACACCATTATCAGATGCTTTTTTTTAATTATAGCAATGATAATGAAGTAGTCTGACAGACCCATTGGAACCCATTAATGTGTAGTACAGCGGCCCATGCTTAACACAACTGAGCAGCAAAAACTCAGACACTGATGAAGACCTCTTCAAGGCCTGGAAGACAATGGTCTGGTTGTGTATTGGAATGCTTGCAATCACCTTATTTCCATGATAACATCTAAAATAATAATGAGACTCTCTATAATCCAACTATTTCAAATAGCAGAAAGAAGAAACCTATTTTGCAGCAGCCAAATAGGTTGTTCAACAGGCAATTACTTCCATTGTCTCAGGTTAAAAGCTTATCAAGACAGGTAAATGAACAGACTTTTATATATGCTGCCATTAAAAAAGGGAACCAAGTATCCTATTTTATTCCTATAGTTGAACTTATTATCTGAAAAAGGTGAAAATCCAGTCTTCATTTTACAGACCAAGATGTATGTGTGAGTATTCATTAATGGAACAAAAAGGTCATTATACACTATACTTAAATCTCATGAGTGCTGAGGAAAAAATACACTTACTCCATACACGTGAATTCAAAAGAGAATCATTAATGTGTTTTGGGGAATATGAATAGCTCATTTATTGTCATTGGAAAAAGCTAAAATAGGACTAGATATTCCAGTGCAGAGCCTGAATTCTGCTTCACTTTCCCCTCTTGCTGTCAATGCAACCCAAAAGCAAGAAAGAAGTAAAAATCTACTGCCAAGATGCCTTAGATGGAGACATGTAATGAATTACCGACATTTTTGTGATCCCTAATAAAAATAATCCAAGATTTTGTTTATAATGTTGTATATTTCACTATCAATTAGTAAAAAGGAAAATGAACATCAAACAAAACAAAAAAGGAAAATATCACTTCCTTACCTAATGTTAAATGTCATATTACTATGAAACTACTTTAATGACATAGCTAGACAGAAAATTGTCTTTGAAATTACACGAAAGTGACATATATTCAAAGTGGATAATTAGTTCATACATGGTTCACGTTGAATCAAGGCAACAATCAAGAGTACAAAGCATTAATCATAAAGTCATAAAATAAGGTATAGTTTTATTTTAGATGGTATATTTTTTTAAATGAGAAAAACGTTATAAGAAACATTTACATTAAAAATCTAAAGGTAAAATATGAGAAAAAAGATAACTAGAACTTCATAATTCAAATTTTCCTATTTTAAGATTGAATTAAATTTTTTTGCAATAATAAGCAGTTGTTGAAAATGAAAAGTTTTTGTTTTGGCTCTTCAGAAGTTACAATTTTGGACATGAATGCTGCTGTATTTTAAAATGTTTAAAATCCAATGCTATATTTTATTCGTTAACTGTGTATTATGACCCCCACACTAATCTGCTTGAAATCTATCATTTTGCTTTATACACAGCTACAGTGCAATATCTGTCCACATTAAACACAATCTACATAGTTTTATTTTGTTTCCTTCATGAATGAAAAGCAGAATTTGCATTAAATAACCTTACTGCTGCTGAATTAGATTTAAAAACTATTTCACGGAGTATCCTAGGTCAGACTTTTAGCAGATTTAATTTATAAATATTAGCGATTTGTATACATAAAATTCAGCCTTAGTTTGTGGATACAAACATTAAAACATGAAAATCTGCTCACAAATCCTCAACTGGCCCTGCAAATTTGGATTTTAGCCCAAAGGAATGAATATGATCTCAAAGATTTCCAGTCACAGAGAGGAGTATTTTGTGAAAATATGAAGACAGCACTTCCTGTCTGAGTGCCTAATATGTACAACATAGGAAACAAAACCAAGCAAAAATAAGAGATTTAAAATATTTGGATTCCTAATGTGGTATCCCACTTCATTTCCTGAAAGTAAGGGACAGAAAATAATCATAGAATCATTTAGATTGGAAAAGACTTTTGAGTCCAACCATTAACCTAACACTTCAAAGCCTACTATTAAACCACATCCCTAAGCACTACCTCTACACCCCTTTTAAATACCTTCAGGGACGGTGACAAAAACACTTCCTGGGGCAGCTTGTTCCAAAGATTGACAACCCTTTCAGTGAAGAAGTTTTTCCTAATATCCAATCTAAACCTCCCCTGGCACAGCTTGAGGCCATTTCCACTTGTTCTATTGCTTGTTACTCAGGAGAAGAGAGAAACATTCACCTCACTCCAATCTCTTTTCAGATAGTTGTAAAGAGTAATAAGGTTCCCCGCCTCCACTAAGCATCTTTTTTTCCAGGCTTAACACCCCCAGTTCCCTCAGCTGCTCCTCATTAGACCTGTGTTCTAGACCCTTCACCAGCTTTGTTGCCCTTCTCTGGACGTCTCAGTGTCTTTCTTGTAGTAAGGGGCCCAAAAATGAACAAAGCTTTTACATGCACTTACACAATGTGCAATATTTTTACAAAATATTCAGAGTATATTTTTTTAAAAAAAGAGAATAATTGTTATTAATAATCCAGATGCTTCCTAGCAGAATATATTTGTCAACTAAAATATTTCTTAATTACAAATTATATGATTTCATATGCACGAACAGTTTCTAACAATAATGACTCTCTGACCCTCCTATTGTATTATTATTAAAATCTAAGTGTCTAATAAAATGTTTTTTATGTTTTCCTATATGCATTAGATTTTTTTCTCCTGGTTTTCTTTTTTTTTTTTTTGTTTACTCAGCTTTTGTGCGAGATAATTGTAACATTGATGTGCAACATTCATAACCAGAGACAATTACAGACCTCTTAAGACAAAGAAGTTGACCTGAATTACTAGAAAGCAGCAGTATATGCAATAGTATGTCTTTACTGGTACACAGTTCTTTCAGTAGGACAGATTTCAAACAGATGCAACAAAAAAAACCAACTCTTTTCATAGCAGAAATGTTTTTACAAAAAAAAAAAAAAAAGGCAAACCCAAAACTAATATTATGCAGTAAAATTCTTTCCAGACAAGTGAAGGACCCATTTTCAAAATAATTTAATCTCTAACCAGTGCTGGGCATGGTTTAAAGAGTACAGGAAGAGGTTAATAGCCAAACTAACTTTCAAATATATTGATTACAATTTTAAACTAAATATTAGGTTATGAAACATATTCTCTTCTACCTACTACGAAGTCTTCTGTAAATGGGTTTGATAGTATTGGTTGAGTCCTTTTTAAGAAATGGCTATAGAATAACTGCTGAAATCACAGCTAATAATAATTTTGGCAGTCTCAGTGGGGAAGCCAAAGACAGATTTATCGCAGCAAGATGAACCATTTTTTGCAGAGTTTGATTCCCTTAGAAGAAGACCACACAAGAGAGCTTGAAAGATTTTGCAATGATGCATTTGTATGAGCTAAACTGTAAATTTGTGATCTGCCTGTCATGAGGAGTGGCACATAGCTGTGCCACCTGAGGAGCAGAGAATGACTCAGAACATCACTGTTCTTTCCTCCCCCGTGGGAGGTATAAGTTACTTTGAACTTTCTCTTGTGTAACAGCTAACTTGTCTTGCATGTCTGTCCAGATGCTCTAGCAACCCTCGGAGGAGAAAAAAACTGTCTGCTTCCAATTCAATTCCTAATTGCTTACTTAGAACTGTCAGTACAGGCCTATGTGAATGAAGACAGGCAGCCCTTGAAGACAAGGTTATTAATGTCACTCCTTTCACAAACACTAAAGGATGGAGTCTGAAATGTTTCCTCCCATTGACTAGCACTTCATTTCAGGAATAATTCTGGATTCATTCAAAACCTGAACATCAGTATCTGCTGATATTGTCATTTGCCCCTCTATTCTATGAGTTTGTGTATTGTGTTCATTTATAACCAGTTGTGCAAACTGTTGAGATTCTCTTGAATTATGTGACTTTCTTTTATGTATGACTAATTTTAATGCATTAATTGTAAATTGGAATAATTAGTTTAGCGCTGAGGATCAAGAAACACGTAAGTATCCTTTCAAATTCTGTCCTCGTTTACTTTTTTTATAGGGATAGTGAAGGTGTTTTGTATTAGTTTTGTAAAATGCTACTATTAGTGATCAGTGACAGTGAATTTGACTTTATGTTCTGTGTTGAATTGATCAGCTGTGTTAAATTTCTGTTCCTACACCAAGAAAAAAGAATCCTAAGCTTTCTTCTTGCTCCTGTTTGCTAATGACATCATACAGGTCTTTGCATAAGAATACAAATAATGACTTTGGGCTGATGGAGGAAACCTAATTCAAAAGAACCTTAACACATAATTTCAGTAGATATTCAGGTCATATTCATGTCTAATTCTTTCCATAATATCTGAGTTGTTGAAGTTTGAGATCCTTAAAGCAGAAAAAAGCTTGTAAGCCTTTATCAAATTCAAAATTCTGGGCATACAAATGATGGACAAGCATTCAGAACGTCTACTTGAAATAATAAAACTGTTCATATATTGCCAGGAATACATTCAAGTTGGCAGAACTGTTAACAATAGAAGGTTGGATTTTGTAGGGCTGGACATTCAAGGAGAAAAGAAAAGCTATTCATACCCTAAAACTTTAGGGAGTCATTTAGGCAGATGGAAGAGAAGAAGAAAAGTATCTCTACATGAAATTAACAAGGAGAATCCTATGTCTTGTTCTGCCAACAAACCTCTTGGTGTTCTCATCTAGAGAAATTTGATGAATAAAAATATCTCGGAAGGCATTGCAAGCAGTGCTCACAAACGTGTGACTGTAAACGTAAGAAATATTCATAAATATTAATATTTTAAAATGTATGTCTTTTAAGTTATAGTCAAATATATATGCATATATTAACCAAAGTTTTGAGATTACTAGGCATTATTGAAAATCAAATTAACTGAAATGAAATGAAAAAAATTACCTTCTGTAACTTCTCATTTCGTTAAAGAGGAAAGGATTTTCTCTTTTTCTAAACTTCATTTGTTTTGAGCTTTTTTCCCATTTGTTTCTTTCTTTCAGAAAGGTTTTACTTTCTTGTTTTTTAGTCAGCTGATGTGATCATTCCCTGCAGTCTTGATCACACCAGTTAAGTTGTATGATCAAGCCTGTGATTAGATTTATATCAAATTGCATCCATCATTATATATTTTCCAAATGCGAGACCATGTAAGAAAAATGTCAGTCTTACAAACCAGTACCATAGTTTACAAGCCGGAAAGGATACCTACAACAGATGGCATATCTCAATCAAGGAGTGAGGTTGGGCCAAGAAATGTATCATGGTGTGCAAGTGAAATAATAATGGAACAGAGGTGTTAATAACACATATTATCTACACCACAAAGCCCAGGATGGATCAACAATTTAGTAGTTATTAACATGCAAACCAGACATGTACATTGTAAGATCAGTCCTGCTGTTCTGCATCTATTTTCTTTCCTCATTTTTTATGCCTTTATAAATATCTTCCTGTTTATTGCCACCAGATAGTTTTTCTCACATCCTGTTTTATCTCATGGCCTATAGCTGCAGGGTTTCCCACAGCAAAACACACTTTCAGAGCCTGTTATGCTGGTACTACCAACCAGCGAACAAGAGGCAACAGTGGAGTTTGCCAAGGCCCTAACCAAATGCATCTTCACTGAGAGAGTTAAGGAGGCATAATATTTTGTAATGAGTGAATTTTGTAACATCCTTTCAGATATATGTCAGGGCCCTGAGCTCTTCCTTCCCATACAACCCCCAGGGTTTGGGGACTTCTCTTTTAAGACAAAATAAACTAACTGTTCACATTCTGAGCTGTAATTGGTTCCCAATTTTTAATCATTCAAAGCAGAATTTCTTTTCACAAGTTACTGTAGTACATTGAAGGTAGGATTTTGAAAGCACACCTTAGGGAGAATGCTTCAATTTTTGCATCATAATAAAGAAGAATCAATGCCCTTTACAAGTGCACAATGCCCCTTGAATTCTTCCCTGTTATTCAGGTACAGTCTCCTTTTGCAATTCTAGTCTTCAACCAATTTTCAGGGGAGCTGAACATGCGTACATTTTCAAACAGAGCACGGGAGCCTCAAGATAGACAGGAATTATCTACATAACTCTTAATATGTGTTTCAGAGAAGCATAATTTTTCATTATATTATTTACAATCACAACATATGTGACTCACAGCTTCTAGACTTTTGTGAAAGAATACAAAAAAAAAAAGCCTTAGTAGCTGAAGAACGGCACATAAACAAAACATGTTTTGCTGCTAAATCATACACTCCACCAATATTGTGGGTAAATTGCTTAAGTTCAGAGTAAAAATGATTTTGCCTAGATCTTTGTTTTCTTTTCCTAACTACAGTTCTACCGTTCTATTTTTTAATCAGAATTATGTGAGATTGTTTTGGGATTCTGAAGGGTTCAGGGCATATTTTTTTCTCTTCCATGATTCTCATTTCTATGTTTCTCTTAAACCCTGTTTTTCTCCAATACTACTAATTAGGCCAAACTGTTTTATACACAAATACTAGAACCACTGAAATGAAGAAAAAAAGGAGACTAATTTAATATAATTTGTATTTAAGGAAAATTATCTTTCATGAGAATACTGCTAGGATTAATAACAAAATCTCCTATGATTGCATATTTTATCTCATGCTTATTTTTCCTTATTCTTAGGTTCTTCATATTTTTCAAGTGCTATTAGTGTCTATTATTATAATTCTACTAACCACTGGAAATATTAAAAGTTACACAAATTAGATGGTTAACTATATGACAGTGGTGTTTTTTGATTGCTATTTTTAGCATGTTGAATATCTTCATACTGAATAAATGAATCAGCACAAAGTCAGGGGGATTTTGAGATCCAGGTCCAACAGAAAGTTTAACTCATTACTAGATTTCATAAGCTAGCTATAAAATTAGTAACTGACAATGCACAGGATGACACCAGTTCAGAGTACTATGCATGCTGCAACACCTAATGGAGAGCCATAAAGAAGATTCAGAACTAGAGACAAATTTGCTACCTTCTGTGACTACATTCACATGCTTGTTTTTGTCTAACACACGTAAAACAATGAATCCTAGTTAAGGGCAAGGCTTAGAGTCACAGTATGTGCACAGAAAGCATGTCTAGGGCTGAAATTTCCCTTGTGAGCATTCTATGTCCCAAGCAAAGGAAAATGTCCCTCCTGAGTGAGAACTGTTCTCAGAGAATTCACTGAGCACACCACTGAGCAGAATTTGATTGACATGGTATGACTCCAAGACTCATCCTCTTTCAAAGCAGTAATGGCCTAGAAACTATTCCAAACTTGGGCTAAGGTTCAGTTTGTTTTAATAAGGTAGTAACATATATATTCCAAGAGCATTGAGATTATAACTTGAAAAATAACAACTGAAGTTTCCAACTTTGCTTTGGATCTGTACTGAAATAGAGGTTCTTTATATTTCCCCCATCCCTTCCAAGAATAACAAGAGTTGAATTAATTTTCTACATTGATCTGGACAATGAAGCTCATGTACCTCTCCTGTGAGTTCTTAGTGATCTATATCAAATGAAGCAGTGTCACAGGACAGTGACGAAAGGTACTTGTCCAGAATGTCCTAGTGCAGGGGGTAAGGTAGCACCTTACTAGGTGATGTGAGGACATTTGAATTCCTTCAAGCAGGGTTTGGATTGGAAATGAATGTCACATGTTCTGTGACAGCCTTAGTTTATAGGTAATGGGAAGGAAGACTACAGATCTTGTTTATACTGTAAGTATCCCAAAATATTAAACAGAACTTTTTCATTCAGCATTTGTTTCTTTTTCAGCTAAAAGTGCTTTGTGGGTTGAGTTTTCGGTTAGTTTTTTTTTGTTTGGCCGGGGTTTTGTTTAAATTTTACACCTGTGCAAATCTTACTGATTTGGCATGGTGGGAAAAAGAAAGCTAGCACTTTTCTTGTTGTGGATTTGAGAAACAATTATTTGCAACCTCTAGCTTCTGTTACAGGAGTGACCACAAACTTGTTAAGTAACACCACATAAGTCATTTGACCCCCAGGTTTCTATTTTTGCTACTTCAAACTGGAATAAAGTACTGTTCTGCCTCTCAAAAGAATTATGAAGAGCTTTGGGATTTTCTTGTGAAGAAGGCTAGGCAAAAGCTGAATCATTTTCTGTCATTATTCTCATGGAAAATGTTACCGGAATGTTGGCAGAAAAAATGATAAAAGAGACACAGACATGGAGAAGAACATTTTGTTTTAAAACCAAGCTGATACTTGCGGATACACAGTTTGATATTCAGTACAGTATATTTCTGGTTTTACAATATTTTCTGTACAATTTATTAATATCAGTGGAATGTGCTTGTGCCAGACT